>JACGXQ010000003.1:0-1328332 GCA_020137715.1 Talaromyces trachyspermus
AGCAAAGAACCCCGAACCAGACTCAGAATTTGGCAGTTTTGCGCTGGAACTGTCCTCCTTGCTGGATCTGCTACTGCATTTGCGCCCGGTGACCGTGTCTTTGCCGCATGCAAAGGCTGTTTCCGCTCGCATGTTCGTGGTCTCTACCTCCGTAACGAAGATTCCACCAGACCTGTCCTTTGCGGATGCTTGTCAAACTGCTCCGTCCAGACTCCTTGCTTATAATGCATTAGTTGAAGTTGGGCACGTCAGATACACGGACATTGTTCTGATTCACGACGGCGCCAGCCCTATCGGGCAAGCTGCGCTTCGCCTGTTGCTCTCCGACTGCGTAGCAAAGAAGTCTGGGTTACTGCTGCTGGTCAGGAAGACCATGCGCGGATTTTGAAGTATTCAGAGATTCCGGAACAACGCATATTGCCAAGTAGTTGGTTTGACACTAAGATGATAATCGCTTCCCAATGGAAACATAAATTCGACGTTGTCTTCTCGCCAGCCCGGGAATCTAGGGCACCATCTCTTTTAGACCTTGTGAGAGTCGGGGCCGGTATATCATGGTCAGTGCCACTCCTGAGTCGCTTGGGGAGATTCCTTGCGTCCCATCAGACACATCTTTATCTATCATTCACCTTGGAGACGTATCCACAAAACCCGATGCCCTACAGTATGCGGTCGTTTCTCCACCGTTGTCAAGCCTCGAAAACACAGAACAGAATACTTCCCGTTTCTTTGCCTCAGAGCTTACACGAGCCTTTAATCAGTTACAAAATGCGAGTTACAGAGAAAGTATCGTCGTGGAGCTAGACGATGCCACGAGCATAGAAGTAAGCGGCCTAGCAAAGAGTGCAGCCCTGAATTACAGATATACTAATACAGCGTCAAAATATGTACAGGTTCGAGTTAAGCCTCGTCTCAAATATCCCTTTGATTCACAGGCCACATATATGATTGTCGGAGGCCTCGGGGCCTTGGAAGAGAAATGGCCCGATGGCTTGCGAGCCGCGGCGCTCGTTACTTGATATTACCATCGCGATCTGGCCCACGATCGAATGAAGCTCAGCAATTAATCGCTGAACTTAGGAGCATGGAAGTCCATGTAGAGACTCCTTGCTGCGACGTGGCGGATAGGGCTGCCTTGCAGGCAATGTTGGTCGGTTGTTCAACGATGCCGCCTATCAAAGGCTGCATCCAAGCTGCAATGGTCATGACGGTAAGATACCTACTACTGGGATAATATTGGAATATACACGCTGAATATCTATAATTCAGGAGCTGGTCTTCCAGAAAATGCAGTTCAGCCATTGGCGAGCAACAATTGACTCCAAAGTCAAGGTATCGTGGAATCTACATCTGGAACTTCCACGAAACCTCAACTTTTTGTCCTCATATCATCCATGATGGGCATTATTGGGAGTTCATCGCTCGCCGCCTACAATGCTGGGAACACTTACCAGGACGCTCTAGCACGCTACCGGGTTTTACAAGGCGAACGAGCAGTTTCGATCAATCTGGGCGCTGTTCCGGACGCCGGCTACCTGGTCGAAAATGAGAAGTATCGATATATTCCCAGCATGAAACGGACGAAGAAGTACGCTCTTACCTATGTTAAAGAGCTCTGTGCTCTGCTGGACATATTCTGTGGCCCTGGTAATAGTAGTAGTAGTCAAAGCTGCCAGGCCATTGTGGGCATTCGGCCGCCAGCGCATTGGAAGCACTTGGAAGAGGTGCCTGTGACCATGTCTCAGCCTTTCTGGGGCCATATGCATTACATTCCTGGTCGGGATCAGACGAATTGCAACTTCTAGGCAGCCAAGCCCGACAGAAATACAGTCTAAATGAAATCGGTGACAAAATTACAGCCGCTGGTTCGCTGAAAGAAGCCGCTGAGATTGTTTCCGAGGCCCTCGCTGACCGTCTGGTCGCCATTCTGGGAACTGCCCGCGACCGGCTGGACCCAAAGAAGCCTCTGCACTCGTATGGTATGGATTCCTTGTCAGCTATCGATTTGCGCAACTGGGTGGGCAAGGCTTTTGATGTAGATTTGCCTGTGTCTGAGATTTTGGAGGACTGACATTGGCTGATGCCGCTATAGCCATTATTCAGAAGATGGCAGGAAGTAATAATTAACTTAGCAGTGGAATATTGAAGTTAATAGCGTGTGCCTCTCTGTCATTAGTAGAAGTGATACTCTCGGTCAAATGAAATACCTAGGTATAATTGCGAGAAGATAAACCGAGACAGGAATACCATAGGCTTCCGATGGATAGCTGATTCCTAGGATGCCCTAAGGGCTAAGGCAAGATTTACTTAGTATAGGGCACTGAACAAAGACCCAGGAAACCAAATTAGACAGTGTCTATAAAGATCAGTATTTTCGTTTATGGATGCTATGAGAAAGCAAATTCATAACAAAACTTCCCATAATTGTCATAAAACATGTCGCATCGCATTATCAAATTCCATAAACACTAAACAACCTCCCTCACCAAAGTACAATAAGCACCGGGAAACAACCCCGTCTTGCCGGCGTAATACCCCCAATACCATTCGTCATTAATGTTCTCGGCTTCTGTGATTTCTGCTCCGCGGGGAAGGATAACTCATCCATGCAGCTTTCCTCTGCGAAATAAGACCAGTTCGCGCTGAGTACGAGGCCAAAACCACCGTCGGGCGGGATCGCTGGTATTGCCGGTCCGCGACGGTCTGATTGAGTCGTTGCCGAAGTTGGGGTTGACGGCGAGGACGCTGTGTTTGAGTCTTGCGCTTGTGATGTCCTTACGCGGCCTGCCTTTTGCGCTTCGTGTTGCCTTCTTTCCATGACCAATCGCCTGTGCCGAATTCTGGCGATGCAACAGAGATATTAGAAGATGAAGGAGGGACAGTTTGGTCAGTCTGTTCATCTTTTAGAGTATAACCGCCGACTATATCTCGAACGATGACGCGTCTCTGTCCTTTTCGTGGTCTTCATATCCGATTATAATCATGCGATGGCCTTTCAGGCATCTACGCCAGCCACCGTGCCCATTTTCTTTGCTAATCTTACCAGATACGACCAATTTCAAGTAGCAATTTGTGCATACGTCATAGTCTCCCTCATTGCATTTGAGGCAATGAAAACGTGTTGATGAGGGGCGATGGGATACTTGCAAATATCGCATTCCGTAGAGAATGATAGTACTTGGAAGGTTGCTTCCGTTGGAGAGGGCTTCTGCATTGGTACTGGGACAGTAGCAGGTCCGAGTGAAGTAACGTCCGCGGGAGATGGTGTCGATGGTTTTGAAGATACACGGCGAACCGGAAGTAACGAATGATTGCAACAGCGTCCTTGATTTACACAACGTCGACAATAACCCCACTCTCCCTCGTTGCATTCTTCACATTGCCAGAAGCACTCGTTAGCAATAGACTGGCAGCTATCGCAAAACATACCGCCCTCCAATCGGCTGCCTGGGTTGTCATTGGTCATCTGTTTACCTTCAGATGTGCCGCGTGCTGAACCTTCTTTAGGCCGCCGGTAACGTTGTGATTTCAATATATGGGGAATTCTGCCGTTGATCGAACAGCTGGATGGTGAGCCTTGTTGAAATTCATCTCTGCAATGCTGCCTACGCCATAATAGTGTGGACATCCTCGATCGATGCGATAGCAATGTAAGCAGACATGATAATTTCCGTCCTTGCATTTCAAACAACGTTTGTGAAGCTCATATTGAATACCAGTCTTTCCACACCGTTCACAGGATATGGAAGGCTCCACATAATGAGTTGAAGAGATCCGAGCCGGAGTTCTCACCGGCGAAGGTCGCGACGATATATTGAGACGCGTTGGTGGTTGGGCATCTGAAGAAGGAGACAGAATATCCGCTGTTGATACTCCAGGCAATATGGTACTTGAAGATGAAAATGTACTACGCGTTGGTGTAGTAGAAGAAGGACTGTCTGTCAGAGAAGATCCCACTACTTGTCTGCTAGTGGCAGATTGCTGGGGACTATCCCTAGTAATCCCAGCCCATATCTCGGAGGCACGCGCTTCTGGTTCCGTTGACCGGCGCGATATAGAGGCCGTTGATGATTCTCTCGTCCTGGGCCGGGAGGGAGAAGCGCGAGTTCTGTGACCTGAAATATCACTCGAGGATCGCAGAGTTGGTCTCAAGGTGGTCTCAGAGGTGGATGCTGGGGCCACAGGCGTCGGTGATGTTCTTCGCCGTCGCGTCTCATCCGAAGCCCTCCGTCGATGAACGCGTGGGTCCGGTGTGGCCTCTAATAGATTCTGCCGTGACACAGGGGATTTCTGGAAGAATTGTCAGTCGGGTGGAAGTGGAGACCGAGCTCTGCATAGTCTGTGATCTGGAGCGATGATGGTCAGATGCCCTTGTCTGATCACTGCTTCTACGTGGCAGGTGTGACCGGTCAGGATGCCTGCTGAGGAATATTTGTACAAGTCGATCGCTGAGCTCTTCTTCTTGAGTTTGATCCAGACCGCTCAGGTCAATACCGTCCAATAAACCCTCCTCCATAATGAGACGAGCAATTTCCTCCTGCGTAGTATCTCCGACGTCCGAAGCGCTCAGTAGTGACCTTAGACTTGATTGATGTTCGATACGTCGCGGCGAGTCACTGCTTGTTCCAACCGTAGCCCCGTTCGAGCAGCATTCCGGGCCGCACTGTGATGAGCGTGGCGCCTGGCTGTGCGTTCATCATGTTGTTGATGCCCGCGTCCGCCATCTCGATTATCCGCACTCCTTGGCCTACGGCCGTGAGATGTCGAGTCCCCTGTGTGGCTACTCGAAGCTCCTCTCCTGTGAGAATGGGATGTTTCTGCCAAACTCTGCTCTCTAACATTGTTGAGTAATTGTCGATCCTCGTCGTCCGTACCATTATCCGAATCTTCGAGGGAAGTGAGCAGTTGATCCCCTGGTTGGTATTTCTTTGCAATCTCCTCTTTCTCTTTCGCTGATCTATCGCGCTCCGGATTGGCCTGCAATACCATGCCTAGCAACGTAGTCACCGTGGCATTCGGCCTCGTATCACGAACAGTGGCTCGACATGCTGGGCACGTGAAGCGAGATGATGTGCTCGATGAGCGGGATCGGACAGCCTGCCACGAAAACCATTCTTTGAGACATGAGCCACAAAAGGTATGGAGACAGTCGAGGAGCGTGAGAGGCTGATATAAGAGCTCTGTGCAGATCTGTTGTTGACATGGTGAGCGACAGAGCGGCGAAGGTATACCCACTTCCCCACCGTGAGGAATTCTCCGAGGTGTACGTACCGAGCAAACTAACTCTTTCTCTAAATCTCCGATGCCAGGCTTTGGAGCACTGGAGTGTGCACCACTGCTTGTGGCCATACCTCAGCGACGTGGCTCATGTGCTTCGTGAGTGACGCAGTGAGAGAGAGAGAGCAGGAGAGAAACAGAGACGGATGAGAGCTGACTTGATGGAGACTAGTAAAGATACCCAGCCAAGTTGCCGCTAGTGTACGCATAAAACGCAAGCCATGCCTTTATGGGAAGTGATACTTGCTTAATGAGGGAAGTGTGGAGACAATAGGTGTATAATTGTGTGAAAATTACCAGACCCTGTATTTTCGCCTAATTTGCAAACAAGAGTGCATAATTTGAAGGCATCTAAGTATATCGTGTCAACTCTCAATGAGTGAGCATAGTAGGATGTCCATGCCAACGAGCCTGTCCTATTTCTACTGGGGTAGCCATTCAAGCAGCTGCCATGTACTCAGGCCATGCCTGCTTTGGTTTCTCTCGAACGAGCGCAAGCAGAGGCAGCTGCGATGAAGCTGCCACGATGGAAGGAGGAGGCCATGACGGGCAATACCCTCCAGTTCTTGGGAACAAACACGCAGTTTGCCTTTCTCATGTCTCTCACACAGCTGTATCTATACAAGTCGAGTCTTTGCTCTATCCATACGTTGCATATATCGCTACATTTCAACGTTGTGACCACGACTTTCCAAGGCTGTTTGCTTTTATATGTACCTAGCTAGTTTCTCGCATTTGTCATGCCTCCAGTACGGCAAAACAAAGGCAAAGAACCGGTGCGTGATGATCCTCTCTCGCAACATCGGCGTCCTCAGACTGCAAGAAGGGGCAGGAGTGTGGTGAAAGCAGATGCCTCCGCGAGAACCCGACGTCCAAAGAAGGCCAAAAGGAAGTTGGAAAGACGGGGACAGCCGATGTAAGTTATAATCAACGTCAGTGTCCAACAATGAGCTAAACTCCTGGCGCTGAGAAGTTAACCGGAGAAGAAACCGCCATGCCTGCGCCTGAAACATCACCTCCTTCTCATCTAGGACTTCCGGAGCCCGATAACCTCGCTTCCCAGATTATGTTTCCTCTGGAGAACTTTCCCATCCAGCAAAGCTGGCCTCCTTTTCAATAGAATCAAGTTCGTCCAGCCAGGCCTTGCTGCAACGCCAGGAAGCTTCCATGCACCAGCTACCTCCTCGCCTAGAGAGTGTTCCCATGCAACGAGAACAGCCGGCTTTTCCAATCCAGACAACAACTTCATTTGGTTCAACCTGGAGACCTGGGCCGGGTTCTCGAAGAAATCTAATTCTTTTCCAAACAGCTTCCCAATACAACATCACCTGGCAGATCCGCTGAACCAATCTGCTAACTTGCCAATACATCGCGGTCATCCCAGCTTTTCAAACGAGTCGACCCCTTTAAACCTATTATTACAACCTTGGCCAGGTTTCCAGAGCCAGCCAGCCTTGCCAAACGATCCAACTTCATCGATTTCGTTCCCTTTGCAATCTCAGCCACTCTCGCAGCCAGCCACTTTTACCGAAACAATTCCTCCGCCACAGTATGATGACAATCAAAGCTCGCTTGACTTTCCCATGCCGTTTGATGAAGAGGACTTGTTGAGAATCGTGCAAGAATACGAAAATGAACTTCAGCAAGATACCATGGCACAGCCATTTTCTCCAATACAGCAAGCATACGACCAATTCGATCCAGCCTGGTACATTGATGAAAATGATTTCTCAGACTTGATAAACCCAGAGAATCAGACAGAATAGACACTTCAACTGGACAGTAGATGTTGTGCTTTTATTTGATCCTTGAAACTTTTTGAAGGCCCACGGGAATAAACGCAAATATCAGCTCGTAGTCATGCGACTTAATATTGTCCATCCGAACTCTGCACATTGACATGCCTAACGTAGGATCATTAGTTGCTATGGTCCGATGATGTCAGGACGTCTCAATCACATTCTACATGAAGGAAGCAATGGACTTTTTGTCATATACAACTGAAATCATAATGGGACATCATCTTGGTTTTCAACAGACGATGTAGAAAGAAAGAACGAAAGAAGGGAAGAAAAATAAAGAGAAAAGAGAAGAAGAAAAACAAGAAAACGAAAAGCCAGCCTGTTAAAGCGAGCTCCTCACATGAGTCTGATGTATCACCCCATTTATCACGTCCGTGAAAACTTGATAGAAATGGAAATTCCTATTGTTTACAGTGCGATCGCCCACACTTGCACCCTTGATGTTGAGGACCTTTGGAATCTTTGGAAGCCTTCAAGTTTTTGATTCTTTAGACGCTCCAGAATCTTTGGAAGATTCAATCCTTCCTCGAGACTCCACTGGCGGACGGTCCGTTTGCTTTTGGTTGGAATAGTTATCTAATTTCCTTAACAGTGGCACCTTCTTTCTCAAGTCACTGATCTCATGCTCGAGCCGTTGGATTTCAGAATCCTTAGCTTCAAGACACTTTCTTAATTTCTGAGTCTCTGACTTCCACATGTCCTTTTGTTTCTTAGCAATATATGCCGCGGTCTGAGCGTCGAATGCCTCTCGGATATTTAGAGCGAGAGTCCTTTTCTGCCAGGGATTTTTGTAGCCTTTCGAGATCTTTTTCCAGCTGTTCTACATTCCGTAGTAGACTCCGATTTTCATTACGTATGTGCTCTAACACTTCCTCGTGCTTCTTGTCCTTGGTTTGTATTTCTGAGCAGAGGGATTCGATATCGTTGTTTTCTCCTGTAACAATCTTTTCCAGGACTCCTCAATCTCATCATGGATGATGTGGGTCTTTTCTCGGTGGTGACAAATGGCGTCGTGTCTCTTTCGGTTGTTTTCAAGGGTATTCTCGGTTCCATATGTATCCTGAATGGAAGGCATGTCCCACCACCTAGTTCTGGTTGCTTGTTAGTTAGATTATAATCAATTTCACTCGGGAAAAGCTAATCTTACGTCGCCAATCCGAGTATATACGTCAAGAAGGCGATGAACATTATGTAGTATGTATAGATTCCCGTACCGATGGTAAGAGAGCACAAAAAATCTTTTCACGAGGACCGTAAAGAGGGAAAAAGCTCAGCCTTGTAAGCTGCGGGATAGCAATAAATTTTTCCTTAAGCAGGGCACTGCCTTGGTCCTTGCCACCTGATTAGGTACTTTGTGCGACTTGAAGTCTGCTGTGTAGTCAACATTTCCGGTATCTACTGGGTCAGACGCTTCTTTAGTGAGTGTTCCAAGAGGAATTCGGTTTACAAATTTCATTTATTTTCTTCTGAAAATCACCTAGTAACTAAGTGTGTTATTAATTCAGTTCCTGGTTAAGAACATGATTATGTGTGAAAGCTGCGATGGACTTGAACTTGTGGCCGTCGGCCTATTCAGAGTCATACACTTGTTAATATAACATAACCCTAACATAATTGATTATACAAAGCTTATCACTGGCAATACCAAAATTTCACCACAAAATCACGTTGGCAATATGGTATGCGTCGCCATATTCGCACCGGATATCTCAATAGCTGGGTCGACAGACGAGGATGCCTCAAACGATACTGTCAGATTGAGAGACTCCTCCGGAAACAAGGTCACATAATTGTCCGACCAGAATGGAGGATTTATACTCTCATTCGTTGTTGCATCTATCAAAACTAGTCGGATGAAGAATGCCGGGACGTCGTTAGAATAGTTTTGAGCTCCACTTGCAATGTGGTGCTTGATTCGGTCGAGGACTCTAATTTTATGACGTTCGCCATAAGCGAGGCCGTGGTCAAGTTCTGCAAACATATGTAGTCTGCATAAGAGACAGTAGGAGTATAGTACCAGTTGGAATCATCCCACTGTAACACATCATTCTGAGCTGCGATCCAGTACACGTTCCGACTCAGTATTACCTCCTCATGTTCAGAGCCAGATGAAAGCACAAGACGCAAAAATGCCACGTCACGAATTTTGGAAATATCCTCGGTGATATTAGCAACCGCTTGAGAGTAGTTGGGCTTCGTAGTCGCCTGAAGTCTGCTGTGGGACAGGAGGTGGCCAGCTGTATCGACAAGGTCAATGATTATCGATCGAGAACCATCATCTCCCTCGGCGAGGGATCTCAACCGGTTGATGAGAGATATTGTCTTGTTCTCGTAATTGAAAGATACATGCTCCGGGCGTGCTCCGACTTTTGCGCCGAAATACGAGCCTGCAGGGCTGAGATAATAATCGAAAAGTTGCCAGTGTAGGTTCGGCCAGGCACTATTCATCATCCAATATATGCTGTAGATAAAGAAAACGACATTATTAGCGGCAATCTAAGTGGCTTGGAATTTTGTGAAGCACCTACAGTCCAGTTGCCGGCCGAGAGGCGTCTTGAAGGGATGCAAATCCCTCAAATGTCGCACGAGTAGCTTCATAATCCATAATCTGAGCCTTTAGTAGATAATCCTGCAGACCATTAGGCTGCCCATATCGATGCCACAAAGCGTCATTATAAATAGATCGATTATAGAATGACGAAACACTGCTAGACATGTGGAATAGTCCTGTATCAGGTTGTGCCCACAAGTCATTCAGATCATCCTCCGACAAAAACTTTTCAAGCTACGAATCTCTGGCGTGCCAACCCCAGGTCCTTCCTCAGACCCGAAGCCAAATGCCGCTCCCAATTGCTCCCCATACCAATAACTCGGAGGCACATAGTCGTATGGCCCGACCATCTTCATGCCCGAAGATCCCAGTATTTCCGGATACCCCGATTCACCGGCTGATGCTATCACTGGGTTAGGCCAATCCCAGGAGTTCAATGCATCAACATAAATCGATGCGGCCCTGTCGTCCGGCCAGTAATCGGAGCCTACTAGAAACCCTAATACACTAGGATGGGTCTGCATCATCGAGGCTTCATGCAGCATTGAGTAGTTTGCGATCCAGTAGTCGTGATCGTCAAATCGGACATAGTCGGGGACGCCTTTATTGTACTATTATTGCCATTCGCCATAGCTTATTAGTATGATGAAGAAAATATGCAAGAATGGTCCTTTCAAATACATACCGTCCATCCCTCCCACCAATCGCAACATTCCCAGCCAGGCATGACCATCACACCCATCTCATCAGCAATATCGAAAGGTCCGGATGCTCTTGGTTTCCTTCAAGTCGCACAGTATTCAACCCCAAATCAAGCATCAGCTCAAACTTTCTCCGCACGTAGTGTGAATCCCACCGCATGAACATATCAGGGCTATATCCCCGCCAAGGGAAGAAACCGCTGTCCATTGATTGTGAAAGTGCGGTCACCGAACTCATTTAATCCGGATTCGATGTAACGGACGCCTATCTTGCGAGGCTCTGCAACGTCGGAAATCTCATCGTTGACACGCGCAGTGACAGCGACATTATACAGCGGCTGGTCACCCCAGAGCTTAGGCCACCAGATTCGTGGATCTTGGAGTTTACCTGTCATTGACAGGGTCTTTTCTTCGCATTCACCTAGACTGAAAGTCTCTGAGAGAGCTAGTTGTTGACTTCCCAACGTGACTTCGCCGACCAGAGTTCCGTCAACGGTTCTGTCCTCTAAATTGGTCGCATTGACCTTGACGGTAAAGTTGCCGAACTTTTCCCAGGCACCCAGTCATGAAGTACTCGAATTGGCGTAAGCGCAACAGAGCCCGTCTGTGAGATCTCGACATCGCGCCAGACACCGGTCCCATTGTCTGGAGGATACGGGTTCCAGTCAACGAACCCCATGGCCGAGTCTAATAAGTAGTTTGTCTCATAAGCTTTAATCAGGAGTGCATTGGCACCTGACTGCAAATAATCAGTCACTTCGTAGTTGTGACCGACATAAGAGCCCGCCTGGTACTCGTTGTCTGCCAACTGTTCCCCATTGATCCAGATGTCCGCTTTGGACGTAATCCCGTGAGTAGTGAGAAAGTAGTGCTGGGCAGAAGAAATATCGAGCGTAAACTCTTCGCGATAGAGCCATGGAGCTGCGAACGCAGGGTCAACCACATTGTTGAGGTTATCCGAAAACCAGAGATCGCTATCGTTGTATACCCCGCTTCGATTAGTCCAGCCATTGCCGTAGTGCGAGCGCTTACTCTATACCAGTTTGATACATTGGCTCCGGGTTGCGCTAGATGTGCGAGGTTACTCGAGGCGTGCAGCACAGATTGCAAGTTCCAGCCAGAGAGCTTGACCGTCTGGCCGGCCGATGACAAAATGGATGGACATGGACTTGTCGCACCAATTCCAGCGGTAAATACAGCCACAACAGTGGCTACGTTTATTAACATGTTGCGCCTTATCTTAATTTTTGTTGATTGAAAATCCATGATGGACGGGGAATGCGAAATTGAGTCGAGGTTTCCGTGTAGGCTTCAATCTCGGTTGATGCCTAATTTCCTTTGCATTCGATGCTGCAGCCTGGGCAAAGAGGGGAAACGGAAAAGATACTCTAAGGTCACAGCCTTGAGTACTCTAGGAACTGTGTTATGTTATGTTACTCAAATGAATGTCATGGGACCGGGTTGTCCTCTGTCTTCCCCATAGAATACCCCAGTTCTACCAACCCAACTGCAATAGAAGATTAGTCGTAGTGGGAGAAAAACATGGTCCTAGAAGCAGACTCTTTACTTGGCACTGACGACATGATATGATTTGTCTTCATGGTTGTTTGGAACATGTAATATTCCCGGCGCAGTACGTGCCTGTCTGTGCCAGTTAGGGCTGGAGACGACTTTCCCGAAAGGGAAATTCCACGAAAAAGGTAAGCTTAGATGATACATTGATTGGAGCTTCGTGACGATAAATTGTAACGGGATATTTGTATTAGGGGTCCACCACTGAGTTTCATGTACCATCACATCGGCGCATCGTCCATATTTCCTAGATTTACCGGTAGCCTTCGATTTGGACAGCTTAACGCCGCGATCTCTGGAATTTCGCGACGGAAAGGATCTAGAGGAGGAGCAACAGCAAGTCGAGATCAATAATAGGAAATTGCGTAAATTTATGAAACCCTATTATTTTGCCATCAAGTCAAACACCAATAGGCCAACATGGGAATCTTTCTTATGCAATGGGTTCCCAATTACAAGCTATTCTGGCTTAGGAGGTGCTGCCGGATAAACGGATGGTCTTGAATCTGGTCCATTGGGCTTCTTCTGTACCTGCACAGGGCCATCGTTAGGTCATAGCAACCCTAAAGCTACAGTGGGTGCAGAAATGATGATAATCCTGAGCTTATTTTCATACGTATCGTACACAGACTCCAATTAAACCGCAGAAAAGGTAATAGAAAAGTGCAAAATGCCCAAATATAAAAAGTTGGCATTGAAAACCGCGTCTTGTCAAGTCAAAATGGGTGGTGCTACTTACCCTCTGGGCAGTCTGCGTTTAATTTCTTCGGTAACCTTTGTCACGGCCCGATATTGACAAAAGGAACCTTGGAACAGTCGATCAAGTTGAGCCCGTCATTGGGTTGTTCCAAAGGTGTCACCAGAGGAGCTTCTGGTATTTACTGCCCGCTATGTGATAGATCTGATCTTGTGCTGACCTCGCTAGAATTGTCTCGCACCTGTCATTATTGAGTTATACATATTTCTTTTTATTGCATATGCGTACACAGGCACATACTTGTGTTTATTGATGCACGCTGTCCTAGGAAAGGCTATGATTTCCTGTTCCAGCTCTCCAGGGCTGTAAACCGGGTGGCAGATTGTTCTGGTCGTGCTGTGGCAGGATAAGGGAATAATATATACCGGGTACCTACCTAGGTACGAATGGCTTTTGAAAAGAAAAATCCAAGGTGCAGTACAACCTGCGCAGCGCGGATTTGTTTTAAACGATCTCCGGGCAAGGCGCACAAGATGTTGCACAGGGCACAGCACCAATTGCCGAGCTAAATAGTCATCAAGTCAACATTGTTGACACATTCATGGAATATCAAAAGAGTTCCTTCAAAATGAGCCTCATGCCGTCCATGGATGTCTTCGGCCTGAGGCACACACTCCCCGATAAGCTTAACGTCAGGTGGGGCCAGCAGATCCCCTCATTCTCGATCCATCGTTTCTATGATTTTCTATCTCTGTTGATGCATAAACACCACCAAGAAGGCTCTCACTAATCCATCCATCATGCCAGTCACTCACGTCGTCATGTTCAAGTTCAAGGACGACGCCCATCCCAAAGAAGTCCAGGCGGTAAGATCCTACCTGCCTCACGAAGTCATCATAGCTACACAGGTATGGATATAGTGAGCTAAGATAAGTACAGGTTGTCAAACAAATGCTCGACTTGAAAAACCGCTGTCTACATCCAGCCACCGCCAAGCCTTATATCGTTTCCAGCAAAGGCGGGCGTGAGAACTCGATTGAGAATTCGCAGGTACATATATCCATCTAAGTCTCCGTTCCTCCATTTATAACGCTCATTGAGGCGCGTGACAGAATGGCCTGACGCACATTTTCGTGGTCGAGTTCAATAATACCGAGGATAGAGACTACTACGTGAGAACAGATCCGACGCATAGGATATTTATGCAAAGCGCAAAGCCGATCATTGATAAAATCCAAGTGGTGGACTTTGCAGCGGGGTGTGGTGAACCCTGCAAGGTTGTTTATACTACATACCTACGTTAATCACTGCGTTAGTTAGCTATACATATCATCAAGTAATGATTGTTAAACAATCTCTTATAACTAGTTATCTAACACCGTATATCTAGTAAATGATAGACATCCTAGCATCGGAAACATCGTATCACGGCAAGCTTAAGAAAACTTCCAACATCTTGGGATAGTTGGGAGTACCCAGTCCCGTCACCGGATCCCATCCCGGCTGTGCCTCAAACGCAATTGACGCATTACAGCCCCAATTATACCCCTCGGTGATGTCATTAAACATCTCCGGATGGGCGTAGAGCACCGGGTTCAAGAACCCAACAGGCCCTTTGCCAGCCGCGATTCGCTCGCCATTCAATCGGGTGATGATAGAAGCGAAAATCGGCGTGGATGCGGAGGTACCCGACTCCGTGAAATTGCCGCCAAATACATAGACGGGGAAATTCCGTCCGTTCGCTGACACGTCGGGAAACGCTCGTCCTGATTGATTGTAGGTGCCGTTGGCGGGAAGTCGAGAGTTTGTTATCAAGTAGTTGGGCACAGCGGTAGCCTGGTAATCTGGGCGAGGGAAGATATTGGAAAACCCACCGCCACTGGTAAAGATAGGCGAGTGGAAATTGTACGGGAGTATGGAAGAACAGCAACTTCGGGGTCGTCGACTGTGCCGTTTGGCTTGACCTGCGTGGCACCCACGGATGTCACTAGGCATAGAGGATTAGCTTCACTGACAACCCAGAGGAATTTTGGATTATTTACCGTAAGGGCAAGATGCCGGAAAGTTCGGGTTCTGTGCACCATTCGACAAGCAGCCATTGACGCCAAAACGAGCCAATGTGCCATTGTCGCCAGTTGCGAAGATTACGGACACGCCTTGTAGACCCAGCTTCAAATATTCGAGGCACTGTCGAGTTGCATAAGCGGCCGGATAGGTCGCTTCGGCAACAGCATAAGAAACAGAAATCACATTTGTCGGCTGGTATACACCACACTGTGCGCTGTGATTCCACCACCTATCCGGGAGTTGTGGATCGATTTTGGGGTCATCTCCCCGTCATACGTGCAGTAGCTTGCATCTAGGGCGTCGAGGAATTGGTTGAAAATACCCCGTGTTTCACCTGAGGT
Organism: Talaromyces trachyspermus; assembly: GCA_020137715.1. NCBI lineage: Eukaryota > Fungi > Ascomycota > Eurotiomycetes > Eurotiales > Trichocomaceae > Talaromyces > Talaromyces trachyspermus. The sequence goes on from JACGXQ010000003.1 coordinate 15,009, forward strand.
GAAATCGTCGTAAACCTGAAAGAGGGTGATGTTTTGAGGATATAAGAGTGGATATGCTATCGAAAAGTCCAATATGCTTTCTCCGCCTGCTTCACCTGGTGGAACGGGGCCACTCCGCCGTCAATGCTGTCCACAATTGGGTGAGTCCCATTGGGGATATTGGGCGCGTATTGCGAGAAAAAGAATCCAAATCTCCTTGGTCGTATTGGTCTCCTGTTTCGTAGATACCGAGATTGTTGCCGGCCTGCGTAGTAGTGGGCTCGGGAATCTGGTACAGAGCTCGAACGCAAGCTGGGGTTGTTGATTCGTTGCATGTGCTCAAATTGTCGGCGTCACCATGGAGAAGCGAGGGCAGCAGCTGGCGTATTGGCGAAAACCGGCTGCGTTTTTGCCCCTTGGGCTTTCGGATATACGGCATGCCCATGTCAACTGTTGGAGTGATAAAGTCGATGTGATGTCCAATGTGCCGGGGCACATAGTATTCATCGCAAGAAAGACTCAAGACACCAGTATCAACATTCTGCCAGACTTTGTATTTTGTTTTCAGAAGTGACTCAAGCTCTTGAACAGTTGCGTTGAACTGGATAGTGCCCCGGCTGGGAGCCAGTCGCTGCCGGTGAGTAGCAATTTTCGAAGACGAGAGCCACCTTCGCACAGATTTGATGGTATCTGGGGCTGGCGAGAAGAACTCGCGAACCTCTGCTGGTGTCCAGTGCTTGCCGAAATTTGGTGAAGCTGGATTAGAAATTTCCATGAGATGTCCATGGCCCAACTCGGCATTTCTAGGCTTGATGCCGATACGCACTGCAAGCGTCAAGTCTGGTGGAGGTTCTGAAGACTCGACCCATTGCGAGGAACTGACAGTTCGTTTCTCGTGTAATATGTGCGAACTTGGAATGACTGTAGCCCGAACTACAACCACAGCGAGGGCCGCGATCAAGGACTTGAAGAGATGCATAGCGATAACAGTGGGGAATTGTTGGCTCGCAACAGCAAGCTTGCCCTGTTTAATAGCTATCTATATAGCTGAGTAATAATGTGTGTATCCATCCCTGGTAGTCAGACAGTGTGCTGTACATGCATGTCTCTCATTGGGTATGACTCTGTACAACTATATTATCCGAGTGGCGAATCATAGTCCTCCACCGCATAGGGTCAAGACGTACTCCATTTTTTGTTTCACTTCTTCGAGCTCTCCTGCTTTGTCGTCGGAAATCAGCGCAAATCGCTTGCCGGATTGACAAGCGCTCTGCCCAAGCTAAACTTCTCCGAGACCCTTTTGGGCCGCGCAAACCGAGATTAGGGCTGACGATCACTGACGCTACTACCAATAGCTTGGCTTGCTTTGTTCGGAAACGCTGCATTATCATGTGTTATATTAAACAATACTTATTACATGGTGATTTTCGTTACTGTTTCTTATTAATCATTCGTCGACATAGACGCATCAAATCCATCAATTTGAATTCACGGCGACTGCATGTTCACTCTTGACGCCAACGTCTCGGTAGAAGAAAATGATGACCGGCTCTTCGAACTGGGCCGCAGACTAAACTGACTGGAGCTTCTTATTGGTAGCGACATGGGAATAGGTGCTGTTCTGGCGTCGAATTCGAAGGCAACCCGTCTTGAATATTGGGAATTTCGGGTATGGAAACGCACAAGTCGCTCTCTGATCCACGCCTCGAATGCTCCGGCGTCCTTGTGGCGTCTTTGCCATAGCTTCGAAGCTTCTTTATAGGCGTGTGTGACGTCCGTGCGGCGTAGAGCTTCATATATCTGCAAGCTTGTCTCGAGCGGCTCATTTAGGTGCTGCGCAAGAACACGGGCTAGGATAATGGTGTCATCGATAGCATACGTCGCGGATTCATCGCGAGGAAGCATCTGTTGTGTTTGTCAATCTGCTTGTTTCGTTGCAAGAAAAGGCAGGGGGATAAAGGACTTACTGCATGAGCAGCATCGCCTATTAAAATCGCTCGGCCATTGTACCACTTTCCTCCAAGGGGACTTGGTATATGGGGTACAGCATCCAATCAACGTCTGGTGAAGAAGCTACCTCTCGAATACAGGGAATAACGGCATCCCCAAAACGCGAGGAGACCTCTCGTCTCAAGGATTCGATAATCATGGGTCGATTCCAATTGCCCTTTTCGGTATGATCTCGAACAGACGACTCGTGGCATTCCAACATCGCCGAGACGAACATACCCTCACGAGACTTTTCGTAAAAGTCATTAGAAGCGAGCCTGATCTTGACAAGTTTAACGACGTGCTTCGAAAATGCGGCGATGTTTTCATATTCGATGTATTTATGGTACCTTGCACGAGCGAGAAGCCCGTGTATTCGGCTTCACGGCCCGGATCGACATATCGCCTGCGCGTTGACGACCAAACTCCATCACAGCCGACCATCAAGTTCCCTGTTGCTCGCGACCCATCCTCAAAAAGATTTCGATCCTGTCCTCGCTGTCCAACTCGACCGCTCTCGAGAATTTCTTCCCATACACGATCTTTATATGTCCTCGCTTCTCGGCCGCAGCTATCATGGCTAAAGCCAAGTTGATCCTCATCACTCGACGGCCCTTGTATCCTTTTGTGTCTGTCCCATCGCCATATCCAACGCCATCCTTGCCGCTGAAATCTACTTCAGACAAGACTTTCCCGGTCCGCGTAGAGAACATCTCAATTGCATCAACCTCAACTCCCGATTCGGTGCCATAACGTGTCAGTTCATCCAAGATGCCTAGATGATCGAAATGTCTAAGAGCCGGTGGGGAGACTAATGGCACCTCCGGTCGTCGAAGGCACGGCATTCATTTCGAAAACCGTAATTCGCAGGTCTGGTATCCGAGGGAGAGATAATAAGAAAATGAAAGAGCGGCGGAGAGCCCGGAGAGCCCCGAGCCGACTATGAGGATATCCCGGAGCATGTTTAATTCGTTAGGATTTTCGGCGCAGTTTGCATGGTTGGATTCTATCCATTGGTGTCTTCCAATTTCTTTTATATACCTATCTTTGCGACTATACAGACAACAGTCGACGCACGAAGTACCTAGGTACCTTGGTACTCATGTGAACAGCAAAGTAGGCAAGAATATGAAAAACAACAAAGAATAAGACAAAGATGATTGAAAGATAGAAAGGAAGGAAGAAAAGCTAGAAGCAGTAAAGTGCTGAAGGAATTCAATAGTGAGAAAAATCTTCTTCTGCTGCCCAAGACACAATTGATCAAGACTCAAGTGCCTCGGTAACTTCTGTGGGCCGGCCCTTGAGTCTGGAGCTCTCGCACTCACTTGCATGACGACGACAATCTCTTCAGCAAGAACCGGGAGATATCATCCATATTATTTGCTGCAGAATCTCCATTGCCGATTTTTGCATGCCGGTGGGGCCAATGGAGTTTGACGGGTTACCCCGGCCGAGAGTCCAACGAACTTGAGCCGGCGTCACGCGATTTCGGGGTAGGTGAAGCGCTAGAAAAGCATTATTTTCGTACTATTTCTTGTTGAGAAAGCCGTTGAGCCTTATTTTTGTTTTTATTTATTTATTTTTGAGCACGTGACTGATCGTCGTAACAATGGACGGAGGAGGAAAGGCTTCATTCTGAAAAGGCGACTAAATGCACAAGTCTTACAATATACTTGATTATCAATTACTGTAATTCAACGGTTGAAACTCGCTACACACACTCACTCTTTGTTGTGGGTTATTCCGTTGGTGAAATCAGAAATGATGAACATTGCCCCATTCAGGGTTAGGGATGCATTGAAAACCACGCACTCATACGGTCGTGGACTTTACTGGAGGCTTTGTAACTGGCATTTGAGCGAAAACTAACCGTTGGGCAGCATTCGGCCTATAAAACCCTGGAGGTGCGATTGAACGAAACGGCTATTATTTTCACATCGGACTTATAGTATGATTTTTCTACCTATAGTTCCAAGGTTATATTCCTCTATATATGTTAGATAAGCATCTCCTGGCTTGCGAGGACGTTAGCACTTCATAGTAAGCCTTGGAAGAGACGTATGCTCTCTTCATAAGTTCATTGAGGATGCGAGTCTGAGTCTGATGGTGCAGGTTTGGAGAGGAGACGTACCACTGTAGCATAGACGTTAACTCTTACCATTCTACAAGTTTTCAGAAAGTACTCTTCTTCCTTAGGAGGAAGTGAAGATTAACGATATCAATCATGGCCATCGTGCTAGTAGCGAATGTTCCCTTGATAAAATTCAACGTCATAGATTGATTAAACAAATACATGGATATTCAACATAAAGCTATCATCTCGTTTCGTAAACACATAACATCCAACCTTGGACGTAAACCACTAAGCAATCCTCATCGCGGCCTCTGCCAATCTTACACTCTCCATCGTCTGGCTCTTGACGACGCTAACCAAGAAATTCTCCCCATTGACCCCAACAGCATGCACAACCACATTAGCACCGTAGCCGCAATCTCGCTGATCAGGGCCCGCTTCGTCATACTGTGCATAACTCTTCGTATCAATCCCGTCCGATGGGTTCAAGAGTACACTTCTGGCAAACTCCCTGGCAGCGTTGTATGTGGTGAATGTGCCCTCAATGTTGATTTCGCGATATTGCTCATCGTCATAGTGAGTTTTAACTTGCACGACGTAGTACAATTCTGTGGAGACTCGTTGATCGAGTTCTTCAACAGTGTAGTTCCATAACTTCCCTGCCGTTGATGGTTCGTCTCCATTGTCAAGGACAGAGTTGAGAATCTGCACGGAAAAGTAGTCCCGTCTGGGGACGTGGCCGAGATTACTTTGCCATCGTCCCTGTCCTTAAGAACCTCGTACTCGGAAAACCATTCCTTCTCATATCCGGCGTCGAAGAGACAGCTATACGCGGCGGTCTTGGCGGCCGCGAGAGATGTGTATGAGCCGGTCACTCGGAGTTTTGGATAACAGCATTAGGATCCTTTTGGAGGTGGTAGGATATGAATAGGACGTGGTAGAGCTGTGGGATGCCGCTGGCTTGGGGTGGATTGAGTCTTGCATTGTATGTCGCTGTTGAGAAGTTTCGTGGAAGAGATAGTATACCGTTCTCAAGGCAGTTTGTTTATTAATTTCATTTGGGAGTTGTCAAGATTTACATACTGAGTCGTCGAATTTATAATTACATAACTGCGATATGGTACCTAGGCAGTGTTTTGTTTTGCAACACCATGCGATTCTCTTGCATGGTGGTGTTACAATTCCATCCGTCCGACAGCCGCCTCCGTCACCTGATGAGTAATTATCTACTACGTATGAAAATAATCTCTTGGGATTCAACCCAAGGAAGAATTTTATTCCTCTTTTCCCTTTCCGAGAGACGTCTAAACGAATAACCAAACAGAGACGGGTGCATGAGCACGACAACTGGGTAACGGCGAGTTCCGACAGGATATGCCTATGACAGCTGACAGAAATTATACACCGTTCCCACATCAGATCTCTTTTCCGAGAGTTCGGTGCCGGGCCCTGCACAAAAATCACGATCGTTTCGGTGGAGGAGCATGGGAGATTGACTCCGTCGCTGTTTATTCGACAATCCTCGCTGCACGTAGCTCGGCCAAAGAAAACCGAAAACGCGGAGGAGATCTCTCGGCGGCGGCTCGGAAATAATTGGGTCGAGAATGCTCGCCGAGTTAAGACCGTGGATTATCGAGTCTAGTCGCGCATTCCCCAGGCAGTGGCAGGCACTAAGCAGAAAAACTTGAAAACGTGCTACAAACTTGGCAAGCCCTGCAATGATGTTGTCTCAGCCATTGGCTGGAGATTACTTTTCTACTCGTCATTGATCAATTGCCAGTCAACGTGTAACAAGGCCAGAACCAGCCACGGATCGATTGGCATAATATTTTCACCTGAAAACATAACTACATATCCCATCTCGGTTTTGCATCGGCTTGCTCTCGGCATGCAATCCTCTGATCTCCATACATTGACCGACGAGTATAAAGAGGGAGGCAAGGGACCGCAAAAATGTGGTGGAGTTCAGCACAGACAGTTCCACGTCAACCACAATCTTTACTTTGGTGGCTATTCTCACAAACAACATCATCATCATCATCATCAATAACAAGAACAACAACAACAACATGACCGCCCCATACAATCTCCAATTTGACCTTAACGATCTTTCCATGGCGAACGATGACTTTCTCCTCTACGGCGACGGTGCCGCTCACAACATACTCGAGACCTCCGCGACGGAACAAATGGATGACCTATTATGGAACTTTGATTACAACAGTTTCGCCATCGGTGATGATACCAGCGGCGAACTCTTTGACAAATTCTTAAACAATCCGTCGATTGAGGTACGTTTTGTTCACCAGCTAATTCCGGATCCATAATGCCGATATTAATGAGTGATGATTATAGGATGCGCAACATATTAAATCCCAATCCGATGTCAACAATCAATGGCAACAAGAGATTCAGACTCTCTTATCCAGCCCATCATCAAGCTCTCCGTCATTGACCAGCGGCGGCACAAGCCCGAGAAGCAGCGCAAGCAGCAGCAGAAGCACCAGCCAAGACCCAGAGGAGCTTGCTAACGCCGTGAAACCCAAGCCCACCAAAAGAAAGAAGCCCAGTCCTCAACAAGGAAGCGCATAACAAAATCGAGAAACGGTATCGATCAAATATCAATGCCAAATTCGCTGCGCTCAATGATATACTGCCTGTGTCGGACGCTATGCAGAGTTTGCTTGACAAGCAATCAGGTGACGACGCTGCGCAACAGCATCGCAACAAGGGTGAAGTTCTCGTCGAAGCTATGAGATATATCAAACACCTCGAAGAAAGGAGTCGTCTCTTGGAGAGCGAGGTACAGATTCTGAAAGATAATCTTTTACCTCGAAGGCGGAGAGTCACACCAGTATAGAGGTGGACCTGTTAGATGTGTGATGATAGAACAGCTACTGTGCTTTCAGGCGTGGAATCTTTTGATAAGGAGTTCTGGGGACATTTAGCGTCTGGGTTTTCTCGACATGATTACGATTAATGGGGCTTCAAAGTTATGGGATATTTGATTTGAGCGAGAGCATGATAATTTCATCTTAATAAATTTTCTGCGCCACGATCATATCTATCTTGATACCCCTGACGTGCACGTAACTCCTGAACTAACATCAAAATCCGAACAACTTCAGACGTACGAAAACACTAATAATACGAGGATGGGGAATAGGTGCCGTTCCGAGATCGACTCCGGCCTAACCATTTGTTTATTCATGCATTTGATGAGATATCATTTTGCGTTCGAAGATTTGAATATCCCGAGCACATGCAAGCTTCCTTGCTGTATGCTTGTCAATTCAATGAAATGCAACGCGATGCTCTTCAACGACAGCGTCACAAGTTCCGGTGAGAGGCTTCCAGAATCCTTGGGTTATGTACGACACTGGATGATCCTCTTCTTTGAATCTAGCATCCGCGGATGAGGCTGGGTTAGCAAGACCACGGATACCATCTAGTCTTTGTAACCGTCTTTCCCGCCACAGACCATCGATTCAGTGCTTATCCATAGATTCTGCGAGTTATAAGGAATTCACCTTCTAGTGGTGGGACAAGATGCAAAATGAGACCATGAAGTGGGTCACCTTGAGCTTAGGCTTATAACACATCTTCTATCCTCGCTTTATTCCTAGATCGACAGCGTTAGCAGGAATGCGAATGAAGTGTCTATGGCGTGGGCACCATTGTCGGCTCGTCACATCACGACGACAAAGAGACGAGTCAAAGATTATCGACCATGACCATGAAGAGATGATAAATAATGGAGCATCATCTCAACATTGATGTTCCCTCGCCACTCTATTCGCAGTCAGCATTGATCACCTCAATCCACAGCAGTCGGGAAAGTTGGTTGCATGCCCACTTATCAAGATATCAATACAGGATTCATCCTCGGTCAACCGAACCCAAGAGCACTTCTCAACTGCCCCTCCTTGGATAGATTAAAAGCCCTGTTGATGGGTGCATTCCTAGCCAAGCCCTATGTCAGCAACCGCAAAAGAAACTCTGACTATGATGAGAGCTGGACATGATTCAGGGATATACTGCGGAGGTAAGATTTGCTTCACGAAGGCGATGAAGATGTGATCGGTCGTAGAGAATATTATGTAATGCTTGGCGTTCTGCTTACTAAGTTACCGCCGTGAGCGTCTGAGATAACCTCCAAGATAATTTAGGGATAGTGTTAACACTACAGCACTGCACCAAGTGTCGAAACTACAACATTGATTGTTCGCGTAGCGAGTGTTACACCCAGAGGTACTAGCACTCTTCTGGATTTCCGAATTCAGATCCGATTTTGATTCTGCGAACATTTCGGTCTAAGAATTTCATGACTGAGTGGCTGTAACCATGGAAGCATGCGATGGTACGCCGGGAGCGAATCTCACTCTGGGCGCCATTTATCACCAGCTCATGGAGCTGGACTCTATCGAGATAGCCCTCAGAGACCAAATAAACTTCATCAACGCTCAATCGACGATAGCCAAGTGGGTGGAAGCAGAAAGTCCATGGCTTGGGCCTGATTCTTTCCAGAAAACTGTCCATGAACTGGAGCAGGCACGGTCTAAAGTGGCGGGTTTGCACAGTTTTATGCGCGAGGTTGCCAATGCGTCTTCTCGGTCACGGATCCGTTCTCTCAACATCCTGGATTTACCTGACGAGTTATTAAGGATGATCTTTGAACAATTTAGGAATCAATTGGCATCAACTGAAAATTACTCCTTTATTACTGACGCAGGCCGTTTCATCGGAGTCAAGGACATCAAAAATATCCGACTGACTTGTCGGCGGTTTTGCGACACAAGTTCCCACCTTCTTCTTCGCCATATCGATGTTTCCATGCGTCCATCCTCCCTTGCTCACCTGGAAGAGGTGGCACGCCATCCACTTCTCAGCAAAGGGATCCAGGCGGTGCGAGTCCAGCTCAGCTACTTTGCGTCCACAAAAGGCTTCACATAGTTGCGTCGAACGTCCTCGAAATCTCCAAATGAGTCGTCATCCACAAACAGTCTTTTGCAGTGGGCATCTTTGACATAGCAGTGGCAATAGCTCGAACAAACGCGCCGTCTTTGAGCACACTCTCCTGTGCTAAGTATTGCTGCCGGTAAATCTCATGAGCGCTTACCAGGCCTGCTACTTCCCTGCTCTTGGCGATTTCTTCTTTGATGATGTCCGGGTCTCCTTCCGAGTCCCGTAGTACATTTAAAAATTCCCACCATTCTTCTAAAGCCAGTTCAGCCTTCTTGAGAGCCGCCTCTAGTTTCTCGCGCGGTATGTTCCAATGTGGCTGGTTCGAGCCACGCTGAAAAACTGAAGTGTAGGTATCTAGTGCATTTTCCAAGCTCATAATAGCGAGCGTGGTGAAATGAAAAATATCCGTCGCTAGGTTGGCACTGGTGGAGGATCCTGAAGGTCTTGCGGCATGTGAGACGGTTATTCCTCTGAGTTGGAACACTGCGAGGTCTAAATAGCTGGATGACCAGCCAAAGAGATCCTCCTGCGACTTCTCATCACTGTCCTCAATAATGACATTCCGATTAATTATCTCTGTATAGAGCTTTCGCCGGCTACCGACTTGTCAATACCAGCCACCCAGGAGCAGCTTCAGCAGCTAGCAGCAGGAACGGAACACCTGCGAGTGTTCGAGTTTCGCATGTCTAAAACAAGCGGAGAACCGACCGTTGACCATGGCCCGGATCAAATCGCCAGCTTTGGCTCGTTGATTTCAGCATGCATGGGACGGAAGGCTCTTACGCGACTCGACGTTAACCTGAGCTTCTCGCTCGATGAAAATGCCCTCAACCACCTGTTAGCATGGGTTCTCTTCTCGTGTCACGACATTATCCAGAATTGGGAATTCTGCATCTGTCACACGTTCCTCTCCATCTGAGCGAACTGAAAATATTCCTTGAAGGCCTTAACGGGCCTCTTTTCATCGTTTTGGAGTGTGTCTTGTTACTGAGCGGTACCTGGGCTGAGGCGCTTGACCTGATTCGCAACAAGGCAAGATGGGAATCATACGTTACACGGCCGCGCGGCGCAGAGTGCGATGACATGACTGAAGAAGAGACCCTGGCCATCTTCGGCAAGGATAGCTCTCCTTCTTTGTCAAGGAAGGCAAAGCGAACTTGTATATCAGAGGCTCTATAGAGGACAATCCGCTGAGAATTCGCGAGGGTACTTCTGCCTCATGACAGACTACAAAAGTGCAGGAAATTACGTGGAAAGCCAGGTGTTTGAAATCCAAGAACCTAAGCACAAATGAGCATGACCTTTTAGAGATCGCTTCGGGAGTTGTAAACTTTTCCCATCGCCATCCCCGAAAGGAGCCGCTAGCCATTAATCTGGAGACTGGGGAACATACCACTGACCATACAATAGCATATGTCCAATGTGACAGGTTCTCTTGCCCACTTATCCTGGTTTAGGAAACCTTGCAAGGCACCCGTCCGCTCCTCGCGGTTGCGCCTCCGTGCTCGCACTCGTCTTGGCACTCGGAAGAGTTGTTACTTCTTGTTCTTTGTTGTTCTCTGTTGCTCGTCATTACTAGCTATATTTAGTATCTTCTTTCTGACATTTCTGCCTTATGTTTCACACTATTTGCCAGGCCGATTTGGGAGCTCTACGATGTGCCGGATGAAGCTTACCTAGGTACTATATCAGCGAGCTGTAACGCCGACAAACTAAAGGACATATGTGATCGCATCGACAAGCGCCGACACTATTCGGAAAAGATTACAAGCTACGCACACGACTGCGCTAAACGTCTTATTGTCTCCTTCGCACATTTAGACACCGACGTGATATCTCACATATGCATTCTCTGTGCAGTCTCGGTGTATGTAGAAAGCGATGCCGGAGATTCAGAAAGCTTTCGAGCGTCGCATCCTCACTGGCAAGGAGCAGGAACATCCAATTTGGCAGCACTTCAGGACGTTCTCATAGGCATGCGGGACTTTTATGGAGCCTACGGGTGCATCGTGATCACAAAGAGCGTCATGGAATGGTTGGCTTCGCATATGATTGAACACCGATTCGAAAGTCAAAATACAAAAGTGCCCAAGGGAGCTATTCAGTTTCCAGCATACTTCCGACACAAATCATACGCAGCTGATTATCTTTCTCACCTAATTTCCCGGAGACTATGTTCCCAGAGGCCGAATACTTATCGGTGTACCTCCCAATCATCCCGGAAATAGGGATGCACAAGGCAAATTTCAACGACATTGTTTCTTTTACAAGGAGACAATGGCCGGTAACGAAGAGTTCAACTACGTCTGCAATCTGGCAAATGCCCGAGGCATCTCCGTCAAGGAAGCTTTCCACACTATGTGCGAAGATACTGCTCAGCGAATGCGGAACATGGAAGTAGTCCTTGCGGATCATCCAAAGGTCCTTTACGCCTTAAAATTACATTTGCGGAATCATTGCACGTACTATTTCAGTGATCCCCGTTATCGACTGTCGGAAATTCCAGCCTTGGCTGAGCTGTTGAAACAATCATGCGCGGAAATATGAGATGCAATTGACTCTATTGTTGCTGTTCCAATTGAAATAACCAGCTGACTTTTGCGCCTTGTGTCATGCCATTGCTCATTGATTTACGTTTTCTTACCCTGTCTTTGTTCCTGGACTAGTCTGATATTGATTCATGGATGATTTACGCCTTTTCCGAAGTGAATTTGCCTAGGTAATTACTTGGACTATATAGCTTGACCTAAAGAACAGGCAATATATATTATAACTAACACGAATACACCATGAGGCAGCCATGCCATCCTACACCAAGTACATTCTCCCTCATCCTTTCCACTGCCTATGCAATGCCCGGGCAACATCCAGGTGACAAAGCAAACAGAATGTATATACTACAAATATCAGGAATACGTAAATAGACGGACTCGTGTCTTATTGTCCTTCAAGCTCAATTCCCTCTTCACCTGGGAGGAAAATGCCATGACCAGAGCCTTCGTAAACAAACACTGCGGCCACGCACCCAATCACCGAGCCAAGAGCGACAAGCCACCACGAGAATCCAATAACTCCAATTTTGAGCCCGCAGCCATACCACAAACCAGAAGCAATGGGGCCGATTGTTCTGAAAGCGGAAGAAGTCGCCTGTCCAAGCCCATAACCGTGCCTAAAACGGAGGGATGGGGACAGCAGTTGTTAAGCAAGATAATTGAGGTAGGCAGCGTAAACGTGTCTGACATTACCAGCAAGGAGAGGATTATGATTATGCATATCCAGACGACCCACGTCCCGTAATTCTGTTGGAGAACTGGTAGATGAAGATACAAGAGAGATGATATGCAAGTGGGAACAGGGCGAGAAAGTACTGGTAGCTCTTCGCTGTGCCCAGACGACCTTGGATAGTTGGGGCCGATAGCCAATAGCCGCGCGGCAGGAAAAGAAAATCATTGATTGGAACGGGAAGGACGCCAAGTCTCGCCAAGCCTCGCGAATCGCTGCGGCCCGAGTGGGTCCTGTAACAGAGCTCCACTTTTGATATGGGGCCACGTGCAATAGTGGAGACGCTATTCTACTTTCGGGATCGCCCGAAGGGATGTGCCTGGCTCTGATTTTCTCTACATAGCGATGAATTAACATTGCCATTTCCTGTACAATCATTTCAGTCGATTATATACAGCCTGAAATATTCTTAGTCCGTGTCCTTGAGTTTCCTTATGATTGATTCCGAAGACAGATTCTTCGCCTCCAGCGGAGCGATTTACCCTGGATGCCCTAGCACCTGGCATATTATCGATTGGGATCAACGACGGCTTGTCTCAGTCACCATGGATGAGGAACTAGAATCGGAAGATCCTGCCTTTGAGCAGCTTCTTAAGCATATTGATGATCTACCGCCAGATGTTTATGAAATTCATGTCTCCTCCCAAGGTGACTTGATCTCCACTTCAACCAACCGAAAGGATGACGAGACACGGTGCCCTTACTACCCACCGTTGGATACAATTCAACGCCCAAGCAACGTTGAGGTTATCTCACGATTGGATCTTGAGGAACTCGATAGATTGGGTGCAAATGTTGACCTCGTTGTGTGCCCAAAGCCCTTGCAACCGACCAAGAAGGTACGGTCATTTTGTTTCTTGCTTGGGGGCTTTCCCTTGGTTTCTTCCCGCTTTTAATGCAGGTGCAGCTTGTTTTCAAGTACTACTTTCTCTTTCAACACATATCTTTTGTATGGCATGAAATGAGCTTATGGATTCGCCTACCTAAGCACCCAAATATTGTCCCTTTTGACAAGATCGTTGTGGACGAGATTGAAGGACGATTCGTCGGTTTTACAACAGAATACATCGCTGGGGGTACTTTGGAAGAGAACAAATCTCATGTATTCAGGCTGAAGTGGCTCCAACAGCTTATCGACGTTGTTGATGAGCTAAATCTAAATCTTGGTATCGCCCACCAGGATGTCGCCCCGCGAAATCTCGTTGTACAAGAGGAGACAGATTCCTTGATGCTTTTGACTTTAATTTTTCCGCTCGCATCGGACGTGCAGGATACTCAGAAGCACGGAATGACGTTAAAGGGGTCATATTCACGATGTACGAAATCATAACACGAGATGATAGTCTGCGTGCTATAAGGCATGAAGACCAAGATGTCTCGGCCATTGAAAAGAAGGATTGGATAAAGCATCCAGATATTGTCCTTGACCGCCCAGTCTGGGAATTCCGAAGGTTGCTGACAGAATGGTGCGAAAAGCGTCGATCTGGGTGACAAATTACTCTGAACACGGATGCGCCCAATTTCCTTGACTGGCCACCTCTTCCTGATCCGCCGCTTTCTGAGGTCGAAACCAAGTACATCGGTGAGACAGAGAACTCAAAAGTTATATGATTGGAAGAGGAACGAACTACTGGAACAAGGCAAGCCCATTCTGAACTGGCAGCGTCCTCCCAAAGAAAACCCAAATCAATGGAGTTAAAGTGTTAGCTTTTCAATCTGCTTGGCGATTGTTATTGATGAAGATCAATATTGTCAATAATATAGAATCCTAACAGCATGCAAATTTGGAATTGTGTAACACTTTTCTGTGCCTGGATGGGGAAGTCACACTAGTATCCATGCCAGCTTGTGACCTCCATATCCACCCTTGCCTTCATTGCCACGATCTCCTCTGCTGTAGCAATTGATCAGCGGTCGTTGCTCTGCTCGATTTGACGAGAAGCCGAAACCATCATATCTAGGCAACCCAACCGCCATTATTAAACGAGGGCACACAAATTTATCTAGACCATATACGGGGTGCTTAGAACTATTAGAACCACCTAGGTAGTTACTTATATAACTGACTTCCGTTTTAGTGCTCACCCCTTGCCGCTTCTATTCACTGAGCACGGAGGTGTGCACCAAAAGCATCCGTAGACGCTAAATGGCTAATATTGAGAAAGAACTTTGTATTTAAATTACATAGGGCTAGTGAGGACGATACGTCTACATTATCAGTGTCTCGCATGCCCGTTGCTGTGTGGATTGACCTAGTCAACATGGCCTTGTGGCTTTCTCAGCTGTATTACGCATTGTGTCGTTTATCGATGCTCGAAAGGCTCCTCGTCGAATGATCTGTCCAAGGGAGGCTCGACGCCGATTCTGGGGTCGGCTACTTGGATATCGATCAAGAGACACGGAATGGCGTTGGTACACAGAAGTCAGATATGAAGCGGAGGAGACCTTTGGAGCTAAGATCTCTGAAAATTCCATATGCACTTATAACATACATAGGTACTCTGTCTATTCCTTGCCCTGTTCACAATGTTTAGAAATATGTACAGAGAGGAACTTTATGACTGCTTTTACCGTCTATCTATTTCCATGGTTTACATCATGATTTGCCAGCAAAGAAGATCAGAGACTAATTACATATAATCAAGGACGTTCATTCAACATCACAGCCCCATCATCGTCCAACAAGTGTAACCTCAACCTGCGAGCCTTCCGAAGAAGCCGCCCAGGATGGATCACAGCTAAGAGAAAAGCAGCCACAGTCAACAGTGACGCATCGAAAACGTACATGTAGACTTCAGTCTTTTGAAGGGCACTGTCACTACCGCTCAGAAACTCTATCAACCGATAAAGACTTCGTACAAAATGAGCACACTGACACCGCGCAATGTCCAAAGCGTGGGTCTCCAATGGATCGAGGGTCTTTCAACATGATCACGGTTGGACCCTTGTTAAGCCGCATATGAAGAATGGTGGTCTCGAAGATGAACCAGGCCAGCGCGACCAGCTGCACAATCAATCCACCTATCACTATATGTTGACCGAGCTTAATTCCGCTAGGGTCGCTGCTGGCCTGCATAGCAGAACCGGCCATTTGGCATAAGAAGCTAGCAATATCGATTAAGACGTAGATTTTGTCACCCATCGCACACTCATGATAGTATACTGCTCCGCCTGTAGCGCGCGTGCAAAGCGTCCTAGCGTCATGTAGACGGTGGCAGCGAGCAGTGGTGCAGATCCCAGGATGAGCATGATTTGGAGAAGGTACGGACTTCCGTCGCGAATGTTGTTATGAGACCATGCTCGTCCGTAGTAGCCGCCTGCTTCACCTGTCATATCTGTCAGTCTCACGGACTATCCATGTTTAATACTATGTGTAAGTGACGATCGCCGACTTGTCGCTTACCGATGCAACCAGTATAAATGGAATGAAGAACCATGCTCGTAGTGGAAACATCAGAACAAAATGCACCACTGCTGCAATACCAAAGATTACAACGAATGCCAGACCAGCTGATTTGGATGGGTTGTATGGGTAGAGGTCAAAAGGCGCAAGTCCACCTCGTTCCGTCAAGCGGGGACTGTCCATGATATGCCAAAAGGAGAAGCAAAATGGAGAATTAAAGTAGTGGTGGATGTAGGATATGATTTCTTTAGAGCTATGATACCTCTGTACGTACCTAGGTAGGTAGTTATATATTCGTCTGGGGGTTCCCAAGGTTGCTTATGATAACCACACAGGGGCTCAAAAGACAGCCACAAGCTTAGCATAAATATAGCAACAGAACCACATTTTACAATGATAAATATTTCTGCCTGAGATTGGCCATAAGTCATTCAGCCAATAGACAGTCAGTGATACGTTTTCTATCAGGCGCCATACCTAGGTGGTGATCCGTAGGCTCGGTGTTAGGGTTATTGGGATGAAAGTAGGAATACGCGACGATCTACCCCAAGAGGTAAGGATCTTTGTGCCAGGCAACAGGATTAGGAACGTGTAGCTTGTCACACATCCAAAACTGTCACTTCATGAGGATTTCTACCGAAAAAGCATCCCCAAGGAACATGTCAAGATACTCGGCAAAAATCTCTACTGGTGGTAATTGGCCAATCACAACGGAACGGAATACGAATACGCTGGAATTTCCTTTCTTCGCTAAAACTCTTCCAACATCCACATTTCTCGACCAAATGAAGATGACAGTGCAGGATTTGGATGATACATTGAACCGGTTTTCACGGCGCTCACATCGAAAGTCACGCGCAGGATGTGGCAATTGCAAGAGGAGGCGTGTAAAAGTGAGCGCTTCCACGCAGTTTCGTTGCGAAATAAGGCGTCTCTATCAAGCATGATATGATATTACGAAAGACGCTTCTGACTAGGTATACACATATATACAGTGCGACGAGAAGAAACCCATCTGCTCCAACTGTTCGGGCCGTGCTCTCGACTGCACATATTCTGCTGATTATATCCGCAACTCCACGTCTACTACACACCTGCCCGAAACAAAGTCGCGATTTCGATCGTACTCAATCGCGCATAACAGCCTCAAAGCGAGGAAAGTCCCAAGGACAAATATCAAGCGACATCGACGAATTCCGTCGGCGTGCAATGCACTCTCGACATCCCTTCCGCATGTACCCAGCACATCTCCCCGGACGACCTGCTGCTTTTCCACCATTTTATAGTTTCAACCTACATGACCCTCGGTGATCCTGATTTCTGGCAAATCCACGTCCCGCAGTGGGGTATGAATTTTCCTTCCATTCAGCATCTCATCCTTGCCCTATCCGCGCTGCACTTGAGCCATAAATGCCCCAGTCGACGAGATGAGTATGTAAGGAAAGCCGATGCTCATTTCACTTTCGGTCTCCAATCGGTTAGGGCTGTCCTGGCTTACCTCAATAGTCAAACGTGTCAACAGGTGTATATTTCGAGTGCGTTGATTTGTTTTGTGTATTTTGCCCGAGGACCGATAGCGGGGAGTATCTGGTCTTTGGTGACCATGGCCCCTCAGAGTGGAAAGGACTCCTGAATGGAGTCAAATCGATCATGGAATCACATCGACATGAAGTTTTTACTGGTGTTTTGGCTCCGAAACCTTCGCCGACGACATCTAGTGCTAAGTCAGCATCACAGCGGACTGGAGTGGACAATCATCTTGAACACGTACGAAAATGCGGACACTGATCCAGCAAAACCTGCAATCTAACTCCGATCTCGCCATGTATAATTCAGTCATAGACGATCTACTCGCAATTACGGCTGAGGTTTACGAAAAACGATCGACTCAGCCACAAGTGGAGTTAACGCAGCTGCTCATCGGATGGGTATACCGACTCCCAGACGAATTTGTGAACCAGCTCGAACAAAAGCAATCAATGAGTCTGGTAGTTCTGGCATATTGGGCTATGCTTTTGAAGAACATGCAATCAGTATGGTTTATGAAAGGTTGGGATGTACATGTCATGAAGGGTATCTACGCTTCTTTACCAAGTCAATTTCAACAGTGGATTCAATGGCCGGTGCAGCAATTAGAGATGGATGAGATTATTCTATAGACGGACATATCCCTAGCAAGCCCTACGTCGATCACTAGAGCCTGACATGTCCTGTCCAATATCTGCACGTCGGACAACAAAGAAAGCTTTAAATAATGGATGCGTGTGTATCTCACTACCTAATTTCAGCCCTAGCACTACTCCCCTTAGAGGGTCGATTGCAGACTACTGTGGAGGTGCCATGCATAAAGAGCTAAATCTGGTTCTGGACTCGTTGTGACTGATAGTGCGCCAATATCTGAGACTTGAAAGGTAGAGGCCATTTGCCTCGAGGGAAATAGGGGTGTCTAGCATATAGCTGCAATCTACTGGCGTGTTGTAGGGTTACTGCGTAGTACGTCAAATAACTTCGCAGCCTTGAAAGGACCGAGCAGATTTCTGAGAATAAAAACATGATAAAGATCCCAGGCCGGGACTTGAACCCGGATTTCACTCCCATAAACGGGGCTTGGAAAGGTGGTTCTCGCTGCCTATAACCCGTTTCTCGAGGGGGTTAGGTGTTAAGGGGTCCAACGCATGATGAAGGCCGCAACAGGAGGGAACTAATTTCGACGAGAGACAGAAAAGAGAAGAAGAGAGGAGGGAAGGTCATTCTGGCAGGGAAGGAGCAGACCCTGCCACTTTCCCTACGTTTGCGCTTTGAAAGAAACAGTTTCTATTTTGGCTACAGCTAGCGACAGTCTTCTCGTCAACGCGCTGGGAGTCCAATCCACCTTCCTCTGAGGCGATGCAACACTTTTTCTTTGCTTACCAGAAGAAGTGCGTTTTGCACCGTTAACTCCTGCTGTGACGAGCCAGGCTCGTCTTCAAACCTCCTGCGAACAAACCCAACGTCTCGATAAGGGAGCCGTAGCCTGGGATATGAGGGCCGGTGGACAACCCATAAAGGACTTTTGGGGTCCCGGCCATCACCCAAGTCGAGCCATTTTGTTATGATCAAGACTTGAGCTTTCTCCTCACCCTCGACATCTATATCCTGAAGCTGAAACTGGAAATCGACATGGCAATCGGGGCACTGGTAGATGAATCAAGACTATTGCCCCTAATTCTAACCAAGGGACATATCTTTCTAAAGCACGTCGAGAGCATATATGCGTACAAATACTCATATCAACCATATCGGCCAGAGAAGCAATATCAAGGCAAAAAGAAGGCACCTTTGCACACTGCTGGACTCGCAAGGACAGGGAGGCTTCGTTTATATTCTCCTGTCCTGGACAGACCCGGGCCTCGACAGACATTAGTGTCGTAACGCCGCGACCATACGCTGGCCGCAATACCTCCACATGCGATAAAGAGTCGGCTGAGACGCCATATTCGGGACCATACCGATATCTTCTCATTGCGAGCTGCAGATGAACGAAGCTGAAAAGTAAGTGGAGACCCTTAGCTTATTCGTGTTCATGTAAGATAGCAAGGAATCATAGCCACCCCTGCCCAAGCACGATGTGTACTTTCTAGGTCTTGTCGTCTGCGGCGGATTCACGTTCTCCCATGGATGAAGCATGGAACAAACATAGCAGAAGTAGTAGGAAGGAATGTCTTGTGAGATTCTGATGAGAAATTCCTCTCGATCCTTGCTGTCTTTATTGGTGAATAGCAGTGAGTCAGTTCCGATCTCGAGCCTCAAGACACGGCAGCACAAGGCGAGGCAAGCAGTGTCGATGCTAGATAAGTGGGAGCACATCAGTAAGATCAGTTCGGCGGGTAGCTGCTCGAGTAAACTGTAGTCATCTTCTTTTCTGTGTGTGAAAAAGAAAGTATCCAGCCAACTAGAGACGGCATCTTTTCCTACCTAGGTGGGTAACACGCACAAAGTAGTTGGGAAGACAAGTCGAGCCCAGTCTGGATGAGCATCGACGAATCACGAATGATATGGGGATGATGAGTACACTAGCTCCGATATGACTAGTGGGTCTTACGCTAACTATTTCAAGGTTAGTCTAACAGCCGATTAATGCGAGGCTAGGCCATACTAGGAATAGTGCCTCCGTTCTGTGATCCCAAAACGAAACATCCACATTCAACATCAAACACTCGTCAAACTCGACAGATCGACGATGAGTGCGAGAAAGTACATTGAAATGGCATGATAACTTGAAGTAATAATCGTTTTCTTTCTTCCTTCCTTAATATCGACTCAATCAACAAAATGACTTCACGTTCTTCTGCCATTTTCTCTCTGGCCGCCCTCATGCGCGCTGGATTGCTGCTGTACGGCATCTACCAAGACAATCACTCGGCCATGAAGTATACAGACATTGACTACATGGTATTCACCGATGCTTCACGCTTTATGGCCGAGGGTGAGTCACCATACCAACGGGATACATATCGCTATACACCGCTGCTTGCCTGGCTTCTGCTGCCGACGACATGGCAGCCTAACTGGGTCTGGTTCTCCTTTGGGAAGGCTCTTTTGCCATTGCAGACCTCGTGACTGGCTGGCTGCTATTACTAGTTCTTAGAACCGAGTTTCCAGCCATGTCAGAAAAGTCACGGCTCACATATGCAAGCATATGGCTATTGAACCCCATGGTCGCAACTATCAGCACGCGCGGTAGCTCCGAGGGTCTGCTAGGAGTCATGGTTATTGCTCTTCTCTGGGCGGTGCTGAATCGTCGGATTTTCCTCGCAAGCTTCCTGTTGGGCTTTGGAGTGCATTTCAAAATCTATCCGTTCATCTACGCACCTAGCATCGTCTGGTTTCTCTCCCCACGAGCAGCAGCAAATCGACCACGTCAAGGAGGACTGTGTTTAACCAGATACTCAATTTCATTACTTTTGATCGTATCAAGATTGCTGTTGTTTCGTTTCTCACTTTTAGCATATTTAATGTTTGGATGTACGCACTCTATGGCCATGATTTCATCCAGCATACCTATCTTCATCACCTTACGAGAATCGATCATCGACACAACTTTTCTCCCTATAATACCCTATTGTACCTATCCGCTGCCACGGATACCCAAAGTCAGGGTATCAAATTCGAATCGGTGGCATTCATTCCACAGCTTCTCCTTTCAGCAATCGCTATTCCACTTGCTCTCGCAAAAGGTCATTACCCGGAGCTATGTTGGCTCAAACATTTGCTTTTGTCACATTTAATAAAGTGTGCACGAGTCAGGTATGCTATTTACAATTCGTTCCTAGCACCTTCGCAATGCGGATATGACCGGAAAACCTTGCAACAACACTACTTACGTTTCGTTGAATTTTTTATAGTATTTCCTGTGGTATCTTGTCTTCCTGCCACTCTACCTCCCGTCATCGTCATTCATTCGAAATCCACTCCTAGGCATCGGCGCCTTGGTGATGTGGGTGCTTTCTCAGGTAAGCTTGTATCCCATCGCTCCTGCATATTATGCCCGAACTGATTGCATATAGGCATTCTGGCTCCAACAAGCTTTCCAGCTCGAGTTTATGGGCTTTTCAACGTTCCTCCCGGGTTTGTGGTATGCGAGTCTGGGGTTCTTCCTCGTCAACTGCTGGATTTTGAGTATTATTGTATCTGACGTTGGGGCGAATACGTTCCTTCGAAAAGAAAAAGAGAAGGGAGGAAAGTTCTCTGAGCTAGCTAAACTGTTAGTCTTTGACTTACAATGTATCATCATATCATGTACGTATATTGAACTTTTTCTGTCACTACCAACGACCTAGCACTAAGTCCAGTGATTGAAGGGTGAAGGGAGGAATGACCTTGCATCTCAAAATTCGTTGCAATAGAGAGTATAATTGATTAATAGACCGCCTAATGGTTTATAAATCGGTCTATCAATTCGCTGTATGTGCTTCCCAGTATGTTGCGTGCTCATTTGGGGCGTGGCCAATTAGAATTCAAGGAAATTGACCCACTTACGCTTCTTATATCCAACTCTTCATTCCGATCTTTCGGACTCCTCTTTTGCTCCTCCATCTATACTCTCCTGTTTTTCAGTATGGACATACCCATAGCAGAAAATGTCTTGGGAACCCTAGGTGCGGTACGCTTGTCAACCCCATGACCAATTGAAATACAACTAACGAAACTCACAGGTGTGCTGGTCTGTCCAGGTAGGACCCTGGACGTGGTTGTATGCTACTGGTCCTTCCCTGCTTGCTAATCCATTTTCCTCAGCTTCTACCCCAGATTTTAATAAACTACAGAAGGCACGATACTGAGGGCTTGCAGGGGTCAATGATGCTTTTATGGGCAACAGCGGGCGTCCCTCTTGGTGTGTACAATATTGTGGAAAAGTTCAATGTGGCTCTCAGAGTCCAGCCTCAGATACTTTCAACTCTAAGCCTTATTACTTGGGCCCAATGCCTGTACTACGGGAAGGTAAGTACATGTTCTCCGTCTTTGTTTTGTCATTGCGTGCGTAAACGGTTGATTGACTGTGGAGATTAGGGATATTCTGTTAGGAAATGTATTGCCGCAGTCGCTCCTCTTTTTCTAGTCCTCGGGGCTGCCGAGGCGGGGTTGATCTTTGCATTAAAAGAGGCCAGTTCTCGTGATATCAGATGGCCTGTTACTTTGATGGCTGTTTTAAGCGCATGCCTGCTCTCTGCAGGGGTACTAAGACATTACTGGGATATTTATGTCCACCGCACCGTACGGGGAATCAGTTTCTTCTTTGTGGGCATCGATGCCGCTGGAGATCTTTTCTCTCTCGTATCTATTCGTGAGTAGCATAGGATGTTCTTGAATAAAGGGGAGGGTAGTGTAGTTGCTAACAATACAATTAAGTGTTCGGCCCAGCTATTGACGTACTCGGCATGGTTATATATGGATGCGAGTTAACGCTTTGGTTGGGTATATTCGCGTGCGGTGGCATTTTCAACTTCTTGCCTTGGCTTAGAGAACGAACGAAGAAACCTAGTGAGATGTTCCAGGAGCCGGTAGCTCTGCATCCGATACCGTCGTCTACCTCGGTCTTCAGAACCGCATCTGGGAGTGAGGCAGTAGAAAGGCGAGGATGGTCAGACCCGTCGCAAAGCTAGATTTTAAGTGGACAGGGCCTTGTGCATATTATTCTTATGAGCTTGTACAAGTCATCAGCTTGGTCAGCTTGGGTAAGTAGTTATTGTGGAAAGTTGAACCGTGGAATCAGAAAGGCTGACAAGCGATAGATTCTTTGCATTATTCAATACAATCGAGCTAATTCTTTACTGTATCTTGTCCTTGGCCTCGTTTGCAATACGTGCACAATATATCCACGTGAGTCATCATCTTCGTTTTCTCTTTTTGTTAATATAAACAAAAGACATCGCCTTCGCTAGAACTGTAGACCTTTTATAATCTTAACAACCTCCACGACGCTAGCTCTATAGACACAATATTTCCAAGGCCATTGCTTATCCTAGTGACCTGGATATAGGTAATCTCTTTATAGGAGGTATATGCTCGATGATTATTAAAGTGAAATAGTATATAGTTCTTTGTCCCTAGATTTCACTACATATGTCCACAGCGACGCACTTCGCCGCACTAAACGGGATACAGGTCTTGTCTTTATTCATCAATCGGCTATTTGCCTCTCCGAGCCTTGGCTTCGTAACCAGAGGACGACAGTTGCTTCATTGTGGTCTGATCCGTAAGGCCCTTAGTTACAGCTGCGCGATCCTCGCGTTTTGCTTCTCCTCGGCAGCCTTTGCTGCTGCTGCTGCTTCTGCTGCTGCCTTCTCCGCATCGTCCTCGGGAGGCATAGTGGACTGGTTCTATATTCAACTTATTAATTGCCATGGTACATCAAGGTTAAGAGAAAATCGCATAGTCACGTACAACCCAGACGCAGATTATAGTCAACCCAGTGGCTCTATGAGACCACAGTCGTGAAGCGCGTATGGCGATAGATGGACTAGTCCGATTTTGTGATGATTGGAGATCTTTCTTTGAAAATGTAAGACTGCGTGGGAGTGAAGGCTGTTTAGGTAAATATTAAAGTGCTAGATGGGGAGTGAAACTTCAAACAGGACAGCTGCGTACCTAGGTAGGGAACCTGGGGAGTCGAATGATGGTGGAGTGAAGGGAGCGAGCACCTGGGCAACGGCCTTTATATAGCAAAATGAGTTGCAGCTGACTGCGAGTGGGCTTGACCCCCGCCTACAGACGTGGAGCGATACTATTTGATGTCAGCCTGTTGCGCTGGTTCGCTCTGTCTGCCAATCCACAGTACTAGTTCCTCCTTATCATGAGAAGGTGTTGCTCTCCCGTATCAGTAAAGTCGACCTTTAAATATCACTCCGCAAGATACCTACAAAACGCGTGTTGAAGTAGAACAGGGTATCAATTTGGATAGTAAAATATAGGCAATCTGAATGCCTTAGGCCACCGTCATTTGCTGCGAAATTCCTCTACTGATCTGCAAATAGTAAAGGAATCCATCCCAAGGGCAGCTCGATAAGGTGAATTGTATGATCAGTATCTTCAAAGTCCGGTATACATCAGGTCACGTATGGCGAAGTACAGGCCGAAAAAGAGAGGTACAGAGAGTAATTTTCAAGGTCTCGTCAACCATCAACAGCAGCATCTTCAAAACACTTACGTAGCCTCTTCTCATATTCCTCCTTATCTCGGAGCTTGATGTTTATCACCTCCTTTGCATCCGGGGCCCAGTAGTCGGATACAAGTCGTGAAAACTCTGAGCTAACATCATGAGCCGCGGCAAAAATGGGGTGAATGTGCTGGTGGAAAAGATTATACAGCCCCTTCGGGCTATCTAAAGCCTGAAAATACCAGTAGTTACCAATCTGCCAACCCCTCCTCATGAGGCCAGTCCGGTATGAATGTATGTGGTTTATCGGCGGGAATGATTTCTCTTCTTCCTCAAAGATATTCATAAATTCCTCATAAGCCTCTGTGAATTCTTTGAGGTTCTCACCACTCAGCTCATCTACGGAGTGGCCCGTCAACCAATATGGAGGGCGCAGTGTCTCCGCAGGTAGGGAACAAGCC
The DNA here is from genome assembly GCA_020137715.1 of Talaromyces trachyspermus. Classification (NCBI taxonomy): domain Eukaryota; kingdom Fungi; phylum Ascomycota; class Eurotiomycetes; order Eurotiales; family Trichocomaceae; genus Talaromyces; species Talaromyces trachyspermus. Next base: position 39,797 of record JACGXQ010000003.1, read on the forward strand.
CACTCGAGATCAATCACCCATTTAATGCGCCAATGACTGTCAACGAAAATATTACTTGGATGGAGATCCGTGAGTCTGTATAGGAAAGGTCCTTGGCGAAGCTCCCGATTAGTGAAATGCGGCAGAAGCGATCGCATAATAGCCACTCTTGCCATCTGGGCTCGACCATCATCTTCATCATTCAAAGAGTTCGGTTGATAACGTATGCGGCTATCGTGGCAAGACAAAAGATCAAGGTAGTATGCGTCCGCTGTTGAGTAAGTTAAACTTCGGGGAATATTAGTTGAATTCGGCCATTTTCCAATTGATGTAATCGAAGACAAAGAGGACGATTAGAAAGTCGCAGGACCCCATCTGAGTCTAGTGTCCATGAACCTATTTGAGGTAGTGGTATACGACTCAAGGAGAGCATAATTTGAGAAAGACCCCTAAAGAGATTGATTCTTTTATCTTGGCGATGGCGATCTTCATCCCAGGTCTCCGACAACATTCGCACCTCTGGGTTGCCAATGTAGTCCATGACTAAATACCCATATTCTGACATAATTGGACGGCGGTGGGGAACATAATAACAAGGAAGAGTATATCCTAAGAGCCAGTATGTACATCGCTTCAGATACCAGATGACTCTGCTTTTCAAAGGGACATGTTCGGGCTTCGTAAACTACGGCAGTGTTGTGTTAGTCTTAGGATGGCACTTGATTATATATATAAATAGGACAAACCACTTACACACTGACCGCCAACAAGACCAAACCCAGATAGATGTGGGATGGGCACATCGGGACAATGTTTTGTATCCATATGAACGTTGCAGCTTCACAGCGCAGTTTTTCGTCCACATTTCCGGGATTGTACGATTCTCCTACTTTATACGGCAAAGGGAATCTAATGAGAGCACACTTTTCTGGCTCTTGATCCCGTCTGCCGACGTAGAGTGGAATGCAAACATTAAAACTCCCGTGTATCCATTCATTCACGTCTGCGAGCCGACAGGTGTCTAAGGAAGTTAGGCCAAGGTGATACGACGCAAGGTCCGCGATATCTGCACGGTTGCTGTAAAGGGACACGAAGAAATCAATGCGCTGTTCCGGATAACCTAGGGCAAGAAGCATGTCATCCTCCTGCTCCAGTGCTGACTGAAAGCTGGTGGTACCGTGAAGCAACGGAAGGGTAACCCCTTTAAGGGTCATGGCGCGGTCAGTATTAGATGCTGACAATTTGGCCAATCCATAAACCCAGTTCGTTCAATGGAAGCTGTAAACTCGAGCCGCAAAGTACTCTGACCTGATAATCTGGCGCAAGATCCTTGGCCATATAAAATGCTTCTCATTGAGTTTGTAATGAGGTTAGTTGACTAACTACTACCCAGGCGGTGGACAGACGGCGGCAATATTGCCTACAGCTTTCACCGCCCGGCGGTTGCAATATATGGGGACATGACGTCAGTATATACTGTAAGGCAAAAGTATATGGCGGCGCCTGTAAACTGTGCTACGTAGATGCTGGAAATGAATGAAACCGAAACAATCTAAATTCGGACCTATGCGATGACAAAATAAAACAACTTTGGAATGAAAGCATCGTTATGAGCCACCACACAACGCCATTAACACGCTCCGAGCACACAGACATAAGGGTATTGATGCGCGAAGAAATCCAGAAAGAGAGAAAGAAGAACAATAGACAAGGCAAATCACAAAAGATTGGAAATATCACACGATGTCATAGTTTCCTCCATAGATGACTTAAGAAAGATAAACATCTTCATCATGATTTGGCAGCATCGGATAGAATTTTGTAGGTGTTAATATTGATACTCCGTGGCCTCGTGCGAGGATAAACAGCCCCGATAATAACATTGTTCGCACCATACTGGGTAAAGATACCGTCGGCTAATTCGACGAAATGGGTCGGCGGCCGCACCTGAGCAATGGATTCGATAATCTCGGGACTCCAAATGCCTGTGCATTTGTTACCCACCATCTGAAAGTACGGGTTGAGAACGGCGCAAGGAGAGTCGAGATCGATGAAACGGATTCGAATGTAGGAAAGGTCGAGGTACGTGTCCAGGCAGCAGACGGCGCTAAGAACCAGCTTCTCAAATGACTCAATAAATTTCATATTGGTAATGCTAGGCGGCTCCTCCAGTAATGGAGACAATAAATCATCATCGCCGTCCCTGCAGCATGTCTTTACCACAAGGTCCACGGATCGGAGCCGGGCATCTTGTGGACGATCGAGAATAGCCGCCCTAGCTGTGTCAAAGAGGTTTGCACACACATAGCCAGTGAATGTCAGGTGTTCTAGACGAGGTGCGATCTGACCCAGGAGTTGACACAGATGATGGTGTCCGGATTTTGAGCTAAGCCAGTGCGATTGCTCCTTGCTATGAAATCCTTCCAAACTAATGTCCAAATGCACCACGCTCGAGGATAGGTTCAACAATGCCCCGCAGATGGTGTGATAGCCCTCTATTTTGGTTTCGCATAGGCACAATGCCACTCTCGTAATGAAGGTAGAGCTTCAGATATTGTGGTCCAATGCTTGTAATCTCGCATAATATTCCAAGCCCCACGCATGAAAAGAGTTCTAATATTAGGGAGCTGCTCCAAATGATAATTCCCTGTTAAGCCTGATGAGTCGGCCGCAAAGTGTTTGATTAACGGCGGCTTTTGCAGTGTCCGGCCTCTAAAGTCAATATTCTGGCGTCAGAGAACAGATCCTTCACGTGTCGGAATATTTCCTCTAGACTTGCGTTGTGGCTGGCTACGTGGAACGTGAAATTGCTCAGGTTACGGCTCCTGTTATCTGAGAGTTCCCAGTCTGGCACTGTCCCTGGTAAGAAGGCATGCACACCAAATAACCCCGTGTCTTCGTTCAAATATCGCCGTATTGGCGGCAACTCGCGTAAGTGTGGCGCAACGTTCTTGTGGGACCTGTTACCCCAGACCGGTATCCAGTATTCGATATGCCGAACGTAGCATACAAGATGGGGTTGCTTCGGAACCAAGCTTCGCACTCGGCCAGGCCGTCTTTCGTTCCTTTGACCTTAACTAGACACAATGTTACGGGTGAATCATCTCAAAAGTCTTGCATGGAACACTTACTGTGTCTGTATATTCGCTCCTGGACCAGGTCTCCACACGGGTGTGATCAGGGCAAGATTGGAAAGAGCCTTCCGCCTGGGGTGTCGAAGAGACCTGATCCAACTGCGAGCGTCCGGTCGTCCGTGGGTCATGCTGTTCGATCCAGACATTCGCTCGCCGAATAGATGATCTATGATAGCCTCGTGAATTTCAATTGGTAGGTCCTTGAATTGAATTCCCGATGGGTTCACGCGAGTTAGAAACCTAGGGTAATCCTCCAAGCCTCCCATTTCAAAATCCGTGCCGGGGCGCCGTTCAAGTGATGCAGTAAGTGAATGTGTTGAGTTGACAACATCCTCCTCATTTTGGAATCTTTCTCTTGGAAGTCGATTCGCTGGTTTCGGGACAGACACCGGGGACGGCAACAGTATCATGGAGGAGTTCACGGAGGCTGGACGGGGTGGAGGAATTGTGGAAATCATGATGAAGGACGTAAAATTGAGAGTGAGTGTAGAGTGCTGTGGGAAAACGATGTAATGTTGTCAATTTTGGCTCTTCCTTAGGAAGGATCAGACCGCCAACGCACGTATCGGATTGGCGGAAAGCCTCAGTTTTATGCTGAATGAATGTGAGAACTCACACCCACCTAGCGTGGCCCGACGTGGGGCTGCTGGTGGGCAATTGTGTCTAGACCAACTGCTCAGGAAGATAAAGTTGTTTGCATTGGGCGTCAAATCGGATACTGCGATGTAGAATGCGAGGGAAGGGCGATGATGCAGTTGGTTGGGTAGATGCCGATAAGGCGGACAGAGTCGGGGTGTGTCAGAAGGATGCAGCGGTCATGGCGGTGGAGTTGCGTGGATGATAGAGATAGAATGAGGAAGTGACTGTCGATATCATTCGTCCTGGACAAGTCAAGGCTTGAAAGTTGAGTGAATTGAATGATTGAACGAACAACGAACGAGCGGACGGAAGATTGGAAGGAGGATCACCTGGCGCGTCGTCACAGAACGGAAAGGGCGGTTTCACTTGGCACCGCCTTGTTGCCAAATGGAGGCAAACTAACGAGATTGGGAAAATCTAATCCAAATATAGAGAGTCCCAACTACTTCGGGTTAGCAAGTCTCTTTTGTAAGTAGTTTAATACATCAACAGTATTTTTCGCTGTAATTCTCATTGTGAAATAAACGCATGTAATTACGCAAAATATCCACAACAGAGATATTCCGCGCCCCGTCTTGGCATCTTTAATACATAGAGCTAGCCCAATTGGGTTCATTAACACCTTTCTGCTGCCTCAGGCAAAAACCTTATATCTTGTTGAATGAAAGCCTCCGATATATCTCTTACCTACCTAGGTACTTAGGTGGGCAATATCAGGTATTGATCCATGAGAATGCAATTATTTTCTACTTCAATGGGCGGGACAGATTTAAGAATATATATCGAATAATATAATTACAACTCATCTAAGTTCGATGATACGAGTGCAGATGATATTTATGACTACCGCCTTTTCCGGCGGAATTTAAAACGAAGCTCTTCATCATCGCTATGGTCTTCTCCTTCGTCGGCTCTAGCACGTGTTTCCCTTCTTCTCTTCTGACCAATGTTTTGGCTAGGCTGTGTTGTCGGGGTTGCTGAAGCATGCGAGGCATCGCTCTGTGTACGATTAATTGAAGACGATGCCACTGGTGGTTCCTCTGGGATAGCTAGAGGAAACCTGACTTCCCGTGCGGCTGGCAGATTTCCGAAGACTGTGTTGTTGCTGGCTCGTGCGTCTGAAAATGGGCTCGGGGCTTTCCTCTCGCTCGTTGCTGGCCCAGTAATGATCGCCAATCCCGTATTCTTTGCGCTTTACTTCATCCAAGGGTACAATAACGGCTTGGATGCGGGATCTGGCGCCAGACGAGTCGCCTTTTCTGCGGAATTTCTTGAAGTTCTTGCGGCCGTTCCAGCGCTCATCCCATCTCTCAGGTCCTTCAATTGCAACGGGCTCCTTCGCTCGAACAGGCACGTCGAAGTCTTCAACAATAACAAGTTTCTTCATATCCTCAACAGTCATACCCTCAATGGCCTCTTGAACGCTAAACTCAATTGCCTTTCTTCGCTCTTGCGCAGCGGCCTCTTCTTCTTCGCGATGCCGACGAGCTGCTGCAATTACATCAACTTTCTGCCGTTTTGGTTTTGGTGCGTCTTCCTTTGCTACCACTTCGCGGAACGAGCGCGAGTCTTCTCCTCGGCGACGCTTCATTGCGCTAGCTCCCGGAAGAAGACCAGCCATGTCATCCTCTTCTTCCGCCTCCTCTGCTTGTCTAATAGAGGATTCCAGCTGCGTGTCCGAAACCTTCGGTTTACCTTCCGGCGATACATCATCTCTCTCCTCGCATACATCGCTGACATCTGTATGATGCATGGGGACTGTCTCCATGTCAAAGCCGTCATCAAACTTCTTCATTCTGCTCACAAAGGGACGACTTTGTGATCGAGCTAACCTTCTGGTTTGGGTCTGGGTCTGTGTATGTTCTGCAAGGGCGGCCTCATCCTGTTGGGTGGGAACGACCTGAGATGCATGACCTTCAAAGGCTGAAATGGTCTCCACCACATGTTGCTGGGCGGTCTCTTTATTCGAGAGCGCATCATGACGACTAACGGATTCATCACGAGGCAGCGGGCGGCACAATGAAGAGGCATCATTGTTCAGAATTGCATCGAGGAATTCACTTTGTTCAATCACACGTTGGTCCATCTGAACAGCAACTTGGTTTCCTAGCTCTATAGACCAATCCTCGTATCCCTTGGCTCGAAATCGTACTAATACAACACCGCCTTCGCGACTTCGCGGAGTGTCATACCTCTTTTCGCCGTCAGCATTTCGTATGAAACGCAGTAATTCGTCTGCACTAGTCTCGCCGTATTTCACTTTATAAAGCAGAGACTTCCCATGTCCGTTGTTAATGGGATTGGATAAATTTTCAAATTGGCTAGGGTCACAGAAGACGAATGTATATCCCTCGAAGACCCGGGTGCGATCCGGATTTGGCGCAAAGGCTTCGGATGGTCGCTGCACAGGTTCCTTACCGGCTGGGGCAGATGCAGATTGGGATCGGGCCAATTTGCATCAAAATCTATTTCCAGCGGCGACAAAGACTCCGTGGTCTCTAGGTCACCTGGCGTGGCAGCATAGACCAATGCATCGAGATATGAGTCTTTGACGATATACTTTGCATTCACTAGGGCTTGTAATCCCTTGGCTGTATTTCTCTTGTTCTGAACAACATGTGTAGTCTTTTCGACGTAGGGAATAATGGTCTTGATATCGAGCTCTTCAAGGCGATTTCGCACGGGACCGAGTGGATCTTTCGCTTTAAGCTCCTTGGTTGAGAAGGAAAAACTGAGGACCGTCGGTTGCCATTTGATCCTAAACAGTGATGTAGAAAAGTCAACAGTGGATGAAAAGAATTGTCGGTTTCGGGTTTATGCCTGCCCTACCTAAGTGCAGGTGGATAGCGTCCTAGCTGCAATATATGTTCATCCTCCGTCAGAACTGCATCTGCGCCTTTAATCATGACGCCGTCCAGGGTCGTTCCGCATTTTGAGCCTTGATCGGTAACTGTGAGCTTGGATTTTGTGTGCACGTGGGCCTGTATCGGATTAGGGAAAGCAGATGGATTAGCTCGTGCATGGGAGGACGTACTCCGTCTCCAGGTCGCACTGGCGAGACCTCGATCACCAGATGTTTCCTAGATATAGACTGATGCTGAATGACATGACGGACTGGCAGCAGGTTAGAACGGTTGTAAATTTATTTCAAAGACAGTTTCTTAACGTCACTCAGCTTACCTCCCTCCTGCTTGATCCGCCCGAAGAGATATTTCTTCCCCGGCTTCAGCCAGACACGCTTACCTGCCAGTCGCGTAAGGGACCATTTCAGATGGCCATTTCAAATTTCGGAATTCGAGACATACCTCCGAGCAAGTCTCCGTCTGACTCAAGTATCCACATAGCGAAAAGACACCGGAATAGCTGCAAATGAGCGAGCTGGCGCGGATGTTTGATGAAACTTCCAAAGTCAAGGTCTCACCGCCTCGGCGCCAGATGACGCGTGATCACATGATATGGCGCTCCTACACCTCGCGCTAAACTGTTTATGGGATAGGTTAGGGTTTGTCAATATATCCATATCGGTCGCATACCTAGCGACTCCCATAGATTTATATACCTACCGAGTGATGCTAGCTGCCTTGGCTCTCGGTTTATGCCTTCGTAAGTACCTTGTCATGCGAGTTAATATCGTAGGTGCAACGATACAGGCGAACCCAATTATCTAGTTACAAACTGTGTAAAGCACATATTCCAAATAGCCCTAACCCTAAATTCTCTTCGATACGTCAGACATATAACAAACGCCAAGTGTGCTGACACGTGAATTTATGGGTGAGCTTATGATTATAGCATTCAAATAGTTGGGTACTTTTGTAGATAGAGTATCTACAACTATCATCCAAATTAAGAGAGCCGTTGACTCAATCGAATTATGTGAAATTCGACGCCAATATCTGCAATAGGATGTAGCTGTGGTAAGCACACCAATTTTTTTTTCTTCTCTTTCAAAAGACCTCACGTCCAAAGAAAAGTCAACCATGTCCACTTAGTCGCCTCGTTCTCCGGCTCCTTTGGTTCTTGCTCGGCAATAACCAGAAAATGCTCAATTGGGATCTCGTTCAGTGGTATGACTTTCGATCGCTTGATGAGCTTATAACCAAAGTACAGCATGAAAAACAGGGGAATGTTGATGTACATAGATACAAAAGTCTTGTCGTCCCAGCTATATAAAAAATTCAGGTCAGTACGACATGAAATTCTGTGAGTTAAAAAGAAAAGGTGACTCATGTGAGAAGCAGAGCATATACGTACTGTCCATGGATGAATGTAGAGAATCCGCCAGTCAAAAGTAAAATAAGGAACAAGCTGATAGACCACCAGGACATATATGGTTGGAAAGGCGCAGCCCAAGGGAGTCGTTGACGGTCAATGCCCTGCTTGCGACAACCATAGTAGAAGCGCAGATACGTAACGGTAATAACTATCCAATTGACCAAGGTGGATATTGACACGAGGTTTTGAGCCAAGAGAAGACCGTTTCTGCCGTGCTCGAGAGAGACATATACGCCAATGCCATAAACATACCGTAAAAGAGCACGGACAAATAGGGGATACCAAAGCGGTTGATTCTGGTAAACAGTCGCGGGCACGACCTTCGAGTGCCATAGCGTAAAGGATGCGAGAACCCCAAAGCAAACTTGAGTTACCCGCCGACCATGCTGAAGTAAGTACCACGGCGTTGACTATCGAGGGAATGGCCGGGATTCCAGCTCGTTTGGCAGCGATGACAAAAGGCGATTCGGATGCGTTGCCAGTTCCAAGTAGAAGATCGTGGCTATTGGATGGAACGATGAGACCAACGAAGAAAATGGTGATGACTGCATACGTGTTAGAATTAGAGCTACTAAACACCATTCATATTCACATTTCACCGGAGATTCACTGGGAGACGAAAAGAAAGGACTTACCATAGAAGAGGAGAATCTTCCAAAAGACCCTCTTGGCCGCAATAGGGATGGATGTTCGTGGAGACCGGGTCTCTCCAGCGGTAAGCGTGATGTTTTCAATTCCTGAATAGGCATACAAAGAATTATCGAGCACTTTCCAGAAACCAAGGAACCTTCCAAGAGAACCTCCGATACCGAGGTACTGCACGAATGGACCGGGTTTATTCCAATACTTGAAACCGATCACTTCGTGATTCGGTCCACCGCCACAGGTGATAACGAGAGACTAGAGATGAGAAGAAAAATGAGCATACATATACGTATACATGATAGGGAGGCTCCATGTTAAAATCCAACACTCTGAAACATACCATGAGATTGACACCAACGACAAGAGCAATTTTGAGTAGGGAGAAGCCATACTCAAGCTCTCCAAATACACGAATAAATACCAGGGTTGTCGCAAGCATTAAAACTCCGAACACGGTGATCCAGACAGCGCTGTTCACATCTGTCCAGAATTTCACAAGCACAGCGAGAGCCGAAAGCTCCGAGGGAACAGAAACGATATGCGCATACACCTCATTCCAGCCAATCGCGAAACAGAGGGCTGGATCGACGAAATGCTCGGCAAATCGAATGATGCCGCCATTCAGAGGTACAAGGGCGCCCATTTCGGCACCAGCCAGGACGACGCTGATGGCTGCGCTTCCGATTATGGAACAGCCGAGAAGGGCTCCCAGCGGGCCTCCATAGGCGATTGACTCTCCTGAAGAGAGAAAGAGACCAGTTCCCAGAGTCCCGGCAAGGGCAATCATCTGCACATGTCGCTGGTGAAGTCCCTGCTTGAGCTCCTTGATTTCTCCAAACTCCGCAGACAACCCTTTCGTGCCACTTGACGTGGTGACAACAACACCTTCTCTATGGCGTCCACTGAAGAGCGTGCCATGTCGTTACTGATAGAGATGGACATACTGTCAGGTCAATATCGCAAACCCTGAAGATTCTGACTCTGTCAGATCTAGCGGCCAGAATGGTCATTTTATATCCTGTTACCCATCACTTCCGCGTGATATCAAGTCCAAGTATTCATTGCAAGGACCGGTAAACCATATCCATATCTCAGCATTGTCCTAATCGATGAACATCCAAGGTTTGCGGGGCTCAACTTTTGCACTACCTAGGTACAAATTGTTCGTTTTATCTCAGCATTATACGAATTCGGCTAGGCCCATCTTTACCTAGTTGAAATTTTATTTTAAGATTCAGCATTGTCCAAATCCGCATTAGCGCAATATAGACCGGAAAGCTCGCGGGTTGCTGATCTATTAAAGATACCCTTCTGACCCCAAACCTCGGGAAAGGGCAAAATGAAGACTGATTGTGCCTTTCCTTTCCCCAAACTGCCAGCAGCATGCTATCAAAACGAGGCGCCAAAAGCGCTGCAAAGATATCCCCTGGCGCTTCGCACCAGGCGGAGGTAACAGATACGACCCGGTGTCAAACCCTAATGGAGTCATCTCCTTCGCGACAGCTGAAAATGTGAGCAGTAATGATACATGATAGTCGCTCAGAACTAACCTGTCCAGAGTTTGATGCACAAGGATCTTCATGAATATGTTGAGAAACATGTACGTCGTTAACCCCTTGGCTTGTGTTCGAGCCTATCAAGGCAACGCTCACACACCCGACGAAAAAGGCAGTTATTCCGGAACTAGCCTTTGCATACCGTTTCAGCACGATGGGAGGGCCTCGCTTCCCCATGGCCATGGCGAAGCATCTGAATGAGTGCTTCAAGCCGTTCTCCCCGTAGAGGCAGATCAGATCATCACCGCGTCGGGCTTGACGGCCATTCACGAGCTAGTCGGCTACAGTTTGGCTGACCCAGGTGAAGGTATTCTCGTCAGTCGCCCTGTGTATGGTCGCTTCGAACTCGATTTCGGCAACACCAACGGTCTAAAGATGGTTTACGCCGACATGCATGACACTGATCCGTTTTCCATGGAGGCTGTGATCAAATACCAAGAGGCCTTTGAGAAGTCCGCAAAGGAAGGAGTGAGAATCAAAGCTGTGCTGATTGCGAATCCTCACAATCCTTTTGGTACGTGAAATCAGTTCAGTCCTCACACACAAAGGGGATATGTGAGTCTCACCTTGACTATAGGGCGCTGCTACTCATCCGAGGCGTTGAGGGCCTTGATGTCCTTCTGCCAGAAAGCGCAGATCCATCTAATCAGTGACGAGGTTTACGGTCTCTCAGTATATGACAAAGATCCAAAGCACGGCTATGATTTCACCTCAGTGCTATCAATCGACACTCGCGGTTTCATTGATGAGGATCGCGTTCATATTTTCTATGGTCTGAGCAAGGTTAGTCCAGAACGAACAGGGTCCATGAGGGCTAATCAAGCGCTCTGTACCTACTGACCAATACAGGATTTCGCCGCTGCTGGCCTGCGACTCGGCTGTCTCATTACCCAGTCCAAACTTTTACGCAAGGCAGTAGCATGCAATATGCGGTTCCACAACCCTTCCGGAGTATCTGTAGCGATTGCAGTCGGAATGCTTGAAGATAGGAAATTTGTCTCGTGGTTTGTGAATTTGTCACGCGAGAGGCTCAGAGCGGCGCGAGATTATACAATGCAAATGTTGGATAGTGCTGGAGTCAAGTATCGAAAACCGTACGCAAATCATCCCACCCAAGCCGAAACAATTCCCGAAAACTAACTGAAAAGATATGTCTGAGCAGTAACGCTGGGTTTTCCTTTTGATTGACCTCAGTCCATGGCTTGAAGAGTCGAGCAGCAGCAATGGGCATAACCGGGAAATCATCCTAGCCCAGAGAATGCTGGATGCTGGTGTTGGCTTGCATCCGGGCGAGGAGCATGCTGAAGAAGAAGGCCAATTCAGGCTCGTATTTAGCCAGGAACGGCATATTCTGACGGAAGGTCTGCAACGGTATGTGTGTCTTCATTGTGAGGCAACAGAATCATCACTAACCTGAGAATAGTCTGATTGGAGTCCTGGCCGACATTCAACGAAATCGAAAGAAAAAGACGTGCATACAGCCCAGATGAAATGACTTGTGAACTAAACGGTGACAACTTGGGTAGTGCGATGACTAGAATGATAGTGTCGTAGAGGTCGAGCCACTCACAAACCGTTTCAACCATGTCTTACATGTTGGTGGGAATTGACATAGAGATAGATAAGGAGAGGATCATGTATATGTCGCGTTAAAGGACGGAAAAGAAGGCATTATGCGTCTCGTAGTATCTCATTTCGAACTGGTGATTTCATAATAGCCTCGTCTTCCGTAAGAAGGCTTCTCAATGGCCAAATAAAGGAGGGTTTGAAAAGTTTTTGCTTCAACTCCAGTCGAAGTCATTGTCATTCTCCAAGATACCTCGGAGAAGGCTCCATCGGTGCCTTACCAGCGCTGGGAGGCCCGCTAGGAATATCTGTAAGCCCAAGTTCGTCCTGATGTTATGAGTGGCGCATATTCGTCGCAGTAGTTGGCTGAAATAACGTTGGTATTCCTCGGCTGCTGCACTAGTAGTCCCTATGACGGCTATCCAAAGGATTTCTGCCGGAAAAGAAAGAGCCATCCTTTCTATGTCTGTCGCGTCCAGAGCTCGATGGAGACGAGCTATGAGTTTTCTCGAATTTTTCCACCAACTGGTGTCTCCCGTAGGTTTGTGTATATAAAAAGTAGTCCAGTATGTAGAATGAGGACTCCAAGCTCGGCTTTGATGTTCGTGCTAGCTGTAACGCTATCATCAAATAGAGACGTTACTATCTGATACTCCGCATGGTACACACGATCGGGATAAGCTACTTCCCATGGGAGGTCATGAGCGCCAATGATGTTGAGAAATGTAGAAAGTTCATGAAGTGAAAGCAATATTTGGGTGAGATATGTTCTGTTTTTCACAGTTGTAACGTCGTCAAGATCTGGGTTAGTATGAATGAGGAACTCCGCACGAGAGGCTGAAGGTACAAAAGTTGACAGATGAGCTGTCCGATTTTCCGGGCAAAGCGCGAACCGAGCTGGCCTCTCGGAACTCGAGCTATCTAGCAGATCTGACCTGTGATCACGAGAGTTAGACCCAGAAGATGCACCGAGGCGCATTATCTTACCATAGGACTAAACGGCGCAAGACACCTCGCATACCAAGATGGTCAGGGCCTCCTCTTAATTCCACCATGCGCTGCAGGCCCTGAATGTGGACAGCTGCATGCGAAGAAATTCCACAGAGATTCTATGGAGAGACGAGAGTCAACACTCAGGGCAGGAATAGAACTTCCGGGGCCTCAAACTCACCTCTATATTCGCCAGACAAGCCACAGTGGCAATGGTCGAGTCATTGATCGCATATGGCGATCTCGCAATGCTCTCATTTACCGCGGATATTGACCGCAGTAGGTATCCGATACACTCGGATTGGTCTGATCCCAAAGCCGCCGCGAAGCGATTCGATGCGTAAAACATGTGCATGTAAAGCCACGCGGGATCTTTGCTACATACTTTTCTATAGACGTCAAACTGATCTGCATGCACTGATGTGCGAATGACGGATGACGCGTCTGAAGTTCGGGTTATTCGGTCGGTACTTATCCATGGCGGTAACGGTGTATGAGTGAGACTCACTCTGATGCAGTAGCATGAGCTCGCGCCGTGTCAGACGCACAGGCAGGCTCTGGAAGGGATCCAACTCCCCGTCGAGGCAAGTGGCCAATGCCTGGCGAGGTGAGGCGTCTTCCTCCTCGTGTCTTTTCGCATTGAGAGTCGCTGCTGGTGCTTGTATCTACGCATGACGTGCGCTCTGACGGCTTTATTCGTCGCACGGACATCTTTCTTGGTGTTGCCGCAAACACGGACAAAAACTAGATCACGGCGCTCCATCATGCTATTCAGCCATGCTTCAAGTGAACTTTGGAAGTGTTTAAGTGGTATGCCGAAGTGAGGGCGACGTCGGACGCGGAGGCTATTACGGTTTACCTAGGTAGTTAGCCAATGATTGCCGTTGACCGGCTTGTCATCCGGGGCCGTGCTATCTACTATAACTATTAGATCCAAGAAAGAATATCTAATACGGAGTTAACTAATAAACTAGAATTTTGATGGACATTCGCAGGGCTGACTTTATCAAACAGCATCATGAACGGCATATGAACGGGGAGCATGAATATTTGGTTCATGAACAGCATTGCCAACGTTCCAAAATCCAGGTCAGCTCCCTGTTAACCTAAGCCTTCAACTCAGTAATCAAAATATCCTTGACGAACTTCACAAAGCTATCCATTTCTGCCCTCTCGTAAAAGGCCTCGTTGTATACCAGGTTCAAGCACAACTCGTCGCGGAACGTCCATACATGGCACACACACTGCCTGCTCATCATCTCCAAGTCTCCTGACACTCTATCTACTGTAATTCCTCGCTCAGGAGTTCCTTTCTCTCTGCGCAGAAGAACCTCTGCCACACCGAGGCTGCTAATGTCTACATCAGTCGGCGACGGCGCTCCCGCAGGCAGGCTTCGGAGGAGTTTACACAGTCCTACGGCGTATTCGCGGTGTGCTGAGATATACTCTTTGCTCAGACCCTTGCGGTACTCGCCATGATAGAACTTAGCCCTCTCCTCCCAGGACGATGTCGCCGACACGGGAACCATCCATCCAGTCGTAAAATTGTCGCCGCATACTCCCGCCCCGAGTATGGCTTTGGTAGGAATGGACGGAAACTATAGCGGATTGTGCTGGTGTAATGCTTTCCTGATCTTGGGGTGCTGCGAATGCATAGTTGGCGGCCGCAATTGAGGCGTGCACGGCTGCTGTCACGGAGATACCGCGTGCTTTACAAGCCTCAATCACTTCCTTGGTCTCTTGCGCGGTCAGATGAAGACGGGATATCTGTGTGCCGCCAGGAAGCATCTCTGTCGGGGTAGTCGAGACAATACCGACGGCGCCGACGGCATGGCCAAAAGTCTCAACGCCTTTCGCGCCCAGCACCTTGTCAGCATCGGAAGGATCAGTAGGCATAGCTGCAGCCTCTTCGATTGATGGTGCCAGACGAGCTATCTCCTCACCCAAAGGCAAGTTAGAAGCCTCTGGTGGCGGAGATGACGTCGCTAAGTTTAGAAAGTCGTCCATAAGACTGAGTCCACCAACACCATCTGTACGCCAGTGCTGCGAGTGGGCCACCAACTCCTTTGTCATGGGCAGATAGTACATAGTAGCATAGGGACTGCGGGTAATCGAAGCTACCACTTCTTCAGCAGTCTTATCCTCGATCACTTTAAACGTTTCGAGTGCCCATTTGTCCAAAGAGACACGGTCAGGACGTCATAGACATAAGTCGTCTCATCAACGATGTAAGCAGCTATCGACGGGTGCTTGGAACGAAGGGCCTTCAAGCTTCGCTGAAGAGGGACGAGAGGTTTCCCTGGCCGAGAGTGCCCGTCGGCGTGATTTTAGCAATAATATTCATCGCCCAGTGCTCACGATTGAGTGGGAGAGCGGCGTCTCCGAGGATCTTGATGAACGTCTCATTCTCGCCAAGCGGACGCCCATATCTTCCTTCACGGACCTTGGACCAGGGCATTCTGACAAGTGGAATTCGCTATCAAAAGTGTGGAAATGATAATACAGCGTTGTACCTAGATGAGGCCTGATCACGGTGACTATCCAGGGATACCTACCTACCTAGGCATAAGAAGTAGGAAAATGGAAGGCTTAGCTTCCCTCCCTTTTCAAGTACCGACTCCTCTCCCGGCTTGTTCTGTATATATAATATATAAACTACCTAGGTAATCGCCACCAAATAGAAGTATTCCACGTCATACTAGGATAGTAAGATCGTAAAACCTGGCCAATTGGATTACCTGCATTATGTTAGCAGCACAGTGTAGCTGAAGGTGGTTTGTGATGGCCTGAGTTGGAAAGAGCGCTGACTGAACTTTGAAGGCTCAGCCTCGGGTTACATTGCTCGGTGCTAGAAACTTAGTGTGTTTGAGGGCTTCTTGGAATGCCCCTAACAGTAGTTATATAATTGCGTAGGGGTAAGTTAGGAGTTTTGGCAGAGATTTTTAAATTCCTACCACCGGGCAATTGCAAACCCGCTCAGCCTTCAAGCCTGAATGAAATAAGATCGATGCGGATTGGTTCACCTCATCTGTAGACTGTCAGCGACAACATTTTGTACCGAGCCCTGACTACACGTATAAAGCTTTCAAGAAGGTACCCATACAGTCGGATGGGCGCCGCGAAATGATTTGATGCGTAGAGCATGTTCTTCGAAGTGATCTGCATGCACGGACGGGCGAATGGCAGATGACGCTCTGAAGCTCGGGTTATTTCGTCGGTATTATCCAATTCTATCACTGATGGTAACGGTCTCGCTCTGATGCAACAGCATGAGCTCCCGCTGTCTAGGCTCCATCATGCTATTCCGAGCCATGGTTGAAGTGTCAAGTGATATGTCACGAAGTGGTTGCCGTATCACGGTGTGATGAACGCTGACCAAGAGGCTTTATATTCCAAAGACGTGAAAGTAGGATTATAGAAGTATACCTTATCTCTCAGGAGAGGTCAAAGATATTGAGATATCAGAAAGGGTTTCTACTTTGTGCAGGCAAAACTTGAGGATGTCAGTAAGACTCGGCATGATTCACGTGTTTAGGCGGCGCTAACCAAGTTTGGGGAGATGTTTTGTCGGCCCTCAAAAGCATCACCATCACAACCAACAACCTGCCTCCTTACTCACCCCGCCGCTGCTTTCACAGCGAGCCACGGCGGACATTCTCCGATACCTAACCTCGAGCCGCCATGCTGGCAGCACTTTTAATGCTCTCTCCATGCCATAATGCGCGATCAGTTTCGCCGCTCTTCTGCCACCCGACCCGTCATGTCCGATAAACAAAACAATGGCACCCATGCCAAACCCTTTACACCCAGTCTGAGTGCCGCCTTCAGGACCACTGCGAAATCCTCGTTGCCATTGACCCCTCGTCTCGCGCACATTGGAGGTTACCAGACTCCAAAGAGATCAAATGCCTCCGACACCGCCTCCCTCTTCCACTCCCCGGGAGGATGCTACGACTCCGGATTCAGCGTATCTCGGTATCCATATAACTCCTCGTTCTGCCCCTCGGAGCAGTCGCCGAGATGGCAACGCTCCGTCTCCAGAAACAACGCCAGCTTCAATGTACTCTGGCCCGCAGACTTCCCGCCCTGCACTCCCAGTTAGCACAGGCTATGCTCGCCCGGAGAGGAGCCCGTTCGCAGTAAACCGAGATCAGAGGCCGCCAAGTCAGTAATCTCAAAGGAACTGCCGTTGACGGTTTGGGACTTAAACCATCTTCCCGCCCCAGTCGTCTTCTGAAAGTCTAGGAGTCAGCTCCTCGAAATTCTTCCATGCGGACGACGCTCGCTCCTCTGTCGACGCAGAGTCACGACCCCGTACCAATTCGAAGCCAGCGCAATCATCCACATTCCTCTATGCTGACGGCTCTCGTGATACGGACACTCACAGTGATGACGCCAACAAAATTGCCCCATCAAAGCGGCGCTCAACAGGGTCTTCTCGGCTTCCTGTAGGCGCTAAAAGCCCGCCGGTGCTCTCACCAAGGCTACGGACTGCGCAGCTTGTAGATTACAATTCTCGATCTTCTTCGGAGGGTGGTCTTCAGCCGAGCCCTCATATTGAAGAGATATCTACGCACAATACATCGGTATCCCGTGATAATCACTCGCCCGGGCCAGTCCGGTCCCCTCAGCTTCCCTCACTCCCAAGGCACAGAAAGTCATGCAGTTTGGACTCTACAACACATACTTCTTCCCCTCATGTGACTTCTCGCCGTGTCACTCCGATTTCTTCCTCGCCTTTTCTGCCCGACGCCTTGAGCAGTCCTCCCGAAGTACTACCTCATAGCCCTCACATTCCGCCAAACCCCTCATCCAACTGACTGATCACCGGGACGCACCGTTAACTGTGCCTCAGAGCCCAATTAAACTAGAGGGACCAAATTCCTTTGGGGAGGGCGCTATCAACGCTCGTACAGAACGGAAAGTTTTAGACCTTGAAATCAGCAATTCCTCTCTCTTGGCTATTAATCGCACGCTTGAACGTGAACTACGAAAACAAAATGCAGAGTTACGCAGATTTCGACGTCTCAGCCGCTCCGGCCGCTTATCAATCACAGCTTCCGCTTCCGTCCGGTCTACATCTGGGGCTGGACTCTCGGTAGTGAGCGAGAATGAAGATGTTAGTGAGCTTTCTTCCATATATTCGAATGACGAATTGTCCGAAGAAAGTGAGCAGGACTCCTTCGCGGACGATGGCACGAACAGTACAAACAGTTTGGCGAATAATGACTCCCGGCACCGCGTTGATGACGACAACCGATTCATGCTTGATCTCGCTAAGCACCAAGAATTGCTCATTGACAGCCAAAAACTAAATCAAAGTCTCAGAAGATGTATTGGCTGGACCGAAGAACTGATTAAAGAGGGCAAAAGGCTCTTGAATATAATGTCCACGTTAACGATATAGAAATCGGTGGACGCGTCTTAGCCCCGATGAGCTGGAAGAAGAGCTGGACAGGGGCCACGGTCTTTTGAGCCCTGCAGCTGAAGTCAAGGATGATTTTATTCTTGACATCTCCCCAGAACCTGTTGATCTGGATTTCTCACCGAGCTAATAGAATTGCCCGAGGCAGGCTCTCGGCCCTTTTTTCCTTCCAGCACTTTCATGATTTTATAATACAACTTGCATCTTTTCAACAACAAATCTGCGGATTTCTCTTTCTTTCTTTCTCTTTTGTCTGTTTTCAAGCAAGCCTTTTTCAACATTTCATATTATTCTTCTGGATTTCCGATTTGGCCCTTCATTCATTTCTCTCATTCATTATATTGCTTTCGATGGTGTTTAGGTCCGTTTCCTGTCTGATAACCATGTGATACCAATGCCTTCTGCGCAAACATATCATCGCCACTCTTACACCTCCTATATTCTGTCATTGTCGTTGTCGTTGTCATTTTTTGTTTGTATGATACCCCGAAACAGGCATGATGCAGAGAACCTAGCTAGGTACTAACTAGAACCAATGGAAGTTGGAAATTGCGAACACTTAATGTCATAAATTCATGACTATTTCTGTATATATACGTGTAAGAGTAAGGGTGCATGAACCTATACATGATGCGAGATCATGAATGGGGTGGGTATCAAAGGCAGTCTAGTCTGACTATGCAATATAAAGAAACAACAAAATGAGACAGAAACAGAGACATGTAATCACAGCCTCAGCGGATTGATTCGCGGTCATCTCTAAGAGAAAAACAGCCTTCGCTGTCGCGACGCTGCCTCGGTGCTCATCTTTCTCTTTCTCGAGGATTGGTCATTGGCACTCCAGACGTTCAAGTCAATTCTTGAATTTGCCGTGTGCCTCGAACAACGCTCCGCTGGAGCGAATGACGATGACGACGGCGACGGTGATGACGAAGTCTTGACAGCTTCCATGATTGTTTCCTTGGACAAACAATAATCAACGTGTTCATTGAACTTTTGTCATCGGCTGCTTGTGGTCGGGAACAAATCGGACAGGTCAATGTTGTAGGGTTATTGAATTGTTGGGAGATACCGATGCCAATTCCGGTTCTGGCTGTGGTTCTAGTGCTGGCGTAGATGATTCTCTCTTGGTAGTGTCAGGAAATAACGGTTCATGCGAACGTGGATTCTCAATATATTCCTGGCTGAGCTTTTCAAGCTCTTCCATGTCGTCTTGTCTTTCCTGTCGTGCAGCGTTTTCGAATTCTTGCTCCGTACTAGATTGCGTTTCACGCGTGTCGTTTTGAGGACCAGGTGCACCATCGACAGCACCTTCAATGGAGGAGAGATTAGGAGGTTTTGGCGTAGTACTAGACTGCAATCCGAAAAGTCAAGACCGATTTTCTTCGTACTGACAAGATGCGTACATCTTAGTCCAAGTAAGCGCAGCTTCATATTCGGAATTTCCTTCTGCAATTTTGCCAGCATTGGCAATGCGTAGGTGTATAAATCATCGGCAAGATAGACGGCTTTTGGAGGCGCAACTTGTCGAGTGTACACCTCGAATGTATGTAATTTGATTTTCAGCACCAAGGTCCGTCCTTTAAACTGCGTCCGAGCAAGGTCCTTTTCAAGCTCGTCTGCCGCCCATCGGAGCTTACCACGTATAGCATCTGGATCACTTATTTCAGAAAATGTGCTTTCCGTGCCTACGCTTTTGCGCTCGTAGTCCTCTGCTGGCTGAATCTTTGTTCGGCCCAAACCAAGATAACACTGCATGAGGAATTGGAAAGCTTTGTCCCCAAACAGCTTTTTCAGCAGTGCTCGTTGTGAATAGATGTCGCCGCATGTTTCAATCCCGACTGCTTTTAGTTCGCGTTCAAAAACTCGGCCGATACCGTTTACTTTGCGAACTGGCAGATCTTTGACAAAGGACATGATGGCTTCACGCTGATTTGGAACGTAAAATTGACCGTTCGGCTTGTTCTGGTTTGAAGCAATTTTCGCAAGTTTGGCGTTGGCCGCGATGCCTGCTGATACGGTGATTTTGGTTTCTTCGAAGATCCTTGCGCGCATTTGTTGAATTGCTTCTTGCGGATCCATGTTATTCTCATCACAATAAGCGGTGATGTTGAGATACGCCTCGTCAACCGAGGCAGTTTCAAAGCAAGGGTCATACTCGACGAAAATTGCCCGGATTTCTTCTGCTTTGGCACTGTACTTCTCATGGTTTTGGGGAATGCATATCAAGTTGGGGCATAATTTCTTCGCTACAAAACTAGCCATGCCGCTGCGACAGCCGAACTTACGAGCAAGATAGTTGCATGTCGTTAGGACCCCTTGGCCCACTGCCATAGGCACATTTTTCAGCTCGGGCCGGTCAAGCTCCTCGACCGCTGCGAAGAAGGCATCGCAATCCACATGAACGACGGTTTGAGAAAGGTCTCGCGTGAGCTCTAACTCGGCGATACATTCATCTGCACGTCGAAGGTCTGCCGACAAGTCGAGACGCTCTAAGCGAGCCTTGCGGGCAAGAATTTGCTCAATTTTCTCGGTGAGAATCTTATCTCTGGCTTCTTCGTGGTTGAAAAACTTTGAGCCCTTGGAAGCATTATAAATTATTTCTGAAACCTGTTTGGCGACTCATTTAGCGTTCGTTGACTAAGAGAGGGCAGAGGCGCGCGCGTACTTTGCGCTGGTCAACCGCGTCCTGTCCCGCTTTCAGCAGCGATGGTCCCAGCAATGAATATTTCAGACTTTTGTGTTCCTGCGAAGATGGATCCGTAGATGAATCCGTACTCTTCTCTCCGTCGTTTTCCATGATTCGTCATGGTGTTTAGCTCTCAAAGAGGGATAGGGTATGGTATCGCATTTGATTAAGGACGTGAACCGCGTTCCACGGCCCACCGGTCACAGATACGTCTAGTACTATTTAGGCTTAATAATACACTAGTGGTTGTAATCGTAATTTCAATACGTCCATCTACGTATCGTAACAATATCGTGAAATTAAAGACTTGCTTATTTCTCTCGCCTGTGCACTCATACTAATACCAAATTTCCGTGGCAGATAATGATCCATAAGGACTCTAGGACAAGTAAAAGACCAAGTAGTAGCGTCAAATGTGGTATCACTTCGCAAAAGGCAATTTCAGCCAATATTTTTCATAAGCTCGCATACTATCTGTTGTCGATATACCAAAATCCTAGAATTCTTGTATACCCAGGTACATCATTAAGACAACAGCTCTCTCCGCAAACCTATTTCCTCTTAGGCAAGATCTTCTCCTGTTCCAGCTCATCCAGCGCCGTCGCAAGCGCATCCCACGTATCAACCGAGCCACAATATCCAAACTTTCTCGCCTTATTCATATTAATAACAAGATTGAAGTTCCGACCCAAGACGAAGTTCAAAACTGCCAGGTCGCTTTCTCCAAGGTATCTTTGTCTAGACCATCTCGCCTAGCAAGCTGGTCCCATGCCTTTTCACTTCGGCGCGTTTGCTCCATTCAGCTAGGTCGATTTGTGCCCGGACTTCGCCGCGAGGGACACGCCCGGAGATTCCCATGCTTATTGCTTGGTTTAGCAGTGGCGGGCTCTCTATGAGAGGCGACGTCATGCCCTTGCTACTGCTGCCGCTGCTCGATGAGGAAGAGAACTGATTAGCGGGGATTTTCTCACCGAATCGCTCGGCTAGGCGTGGCCAAAGCGTTTGCCATGACTGTACGTCGCCGTTTACGACGTTGAAGGCTTGGTTTCCTGCACGCGGCTCGTTCGCTGCCCACAGCACGAAGTCGGCGTGCAGTGATGAAGCAGTGAAAGTGTCAAGGCCCATATAGAAGGTCGGCGAGCCGGGGAAGATGAAAGGCTCGTTGAGTTCTTTGGTGATGCTGGCATAGAGGCCAACGGCCGTGGTGAGATTCATAAAGTTTCCTTGTCATTGTCAGTATGTTCAACACCAAGAAAGATACTACAGGCGGAAAGAGAAAATACCCTTGGCAACGCCAATAACATCATTCGGATACGTCACAACCCAATCCCACTTCTTCCCACGCTGTTCCTCCCTCAAAATTCTCTGCTGGGCATAGTAAAATTCGACGGTCTGCCCGCTTTTCGTCTTCCTCAATCCACGGGTCATCTTCCTCCATCGGCAATTTGACTGGCCCCAAATGTACTCCATAGTGTTTTGCGCCTGTGGCCAGGACAATCCTCTTCAATTTTTGTCGCCGCCGGTTATGTGCAACGCGTGCAGGAAATTCCGCAGCAATGCGGAATTTACACGTGTTGCTTCGGCTTCGTCGGGGCGCTCGAGATAGGCGTTGAAAAGATGTAGTCGACGCCGCCGGAGGCAATTGTGTCTTTGAGACTGCTCTGAAGAAAGCTATTGGCGAGGGCATTCGCGTCCGGGGCGAGGAGATCGATAGCGTCGTGGATGACGTTGGGTGGGAAGTTTTCTTTTGCTGCCGCGATAGAGCGTGGACGGTAGGCCAGTCTTTCGGGTTTTGGCCTAGGTGGCGGACCACCTCGCGGCCGAGGATGCCTGCTCATTGTCAGACTCTCTGGCCTATATCAGTCGATCCGTGGATCCGAAGGCCGATGGTTTACCTGTTGCGCCAGTAACGATTGCGCTTGGCATTGTTGCTCAAATAGATAGGTATATCCTTGTTCAGAAGACTCCAGATACCTGTGTCCGTCAAAGGCCACATTCATGGACTTGCGTGGTAATATATATTGCATATTGCGCCCGTCGAGTAAATAAAATCACAATGACGTGCCACATGGCTGATTGTGTCATAGATTGGAACTTGGTTCTCTATGTGCAAGCAATGTAAATTCACTGGAATTCGAGAGGACCTGCTTGCGTCATTGAGGATACAAGTTCCACCTAGCATCAATATCATATTTAGTGAGCTGATTAAGGAGGTTTGAATAATCACAACAACTCTTTCCCTGATTGTCTCTGCAAGAGGATGCCAAGGGCAACTGGACGCGCTTCTTGCGAAGGGATGCTGTTAATCATATCTCGGCTCCGTAGCGGCGAGATGGCCAATTTGATGGAACCACGTGACACGTTCGCACACAATCTGCTGGGATAAATACGAGTACAAGTGGTTCGATCGCAACCAAAGGCCCGGTTATTTCAATTGGTAGAATGTGAGGCTTTTACCAATGAATACCTCAAAGTTGAGGGGTGTGTATTTTGTATCCAGAAGTGGAAAGAGTAAATTACTGATGTCCTGCGTAGTTCGAGACCCTCATCGGGCGCAATTTTTTTGCCGAAACAGGCGCCTTTTACCATCTTATTAAGGGCCACAGTGCCCTTTCCTTTTCTTCTTTTCTTCATTTCTTTTTACTTCTTTTCTTCTTCCATCAATTGGTAGCTAATTGAAAATGCCCGGGATTTGTCACGTGTTTCCATGGCTACTGAACTTGGCTGATCAGATAACGTCTTATATTGACTAGGAATTAGATACACTAAATATACAGATACTAGATTGTATACGAAATGAAATACTTATTGAGGTCTACGATGTCTCGGTTCTTCAATGGACGTGTGCCATCGCCCGCACTCAAGCAGACAGACACAAATCTAGTACATCCCCGACACGATAAGAGTCAATGTAAGCACTTCTTCGGCACAACTGCAGCCACGGAAAGGCTGAATCGCAATTTGACATCCGTGCTATGTCTCAGGAAGGTTGGACATAGAACCAAAAGTAAATATGTGGCAAGACCAGAATACTAGTCATATATTAGGTGGTTAGTAATTTAATACGTACATTCCATTTATACTGCATGTACAAATGCTGTCAATTCGCCGTCAAAACAACATATCCATCGTAACAAAATAGACAAGGTATCAGGGTGACCCTCGTGCGAGAAGGGATGTTCGGATTAATCGGTCGTAATATTATAGCTCTGAATGATCAACTTTGTTGGGTGGATGGAAATTGCCCTTTCTGATCTCAGCTATGGCTAAATCGAACCGTGCGCCGAACAGCCAAGCAACAAAAACTATATGCATCGTTAGACAAAGTCTGCTCCGCCAATGAATTGATGTATACGTACCATGATGACGGTAATTACGAAGATAATGCCGCCCATAATCACAAACATCATTTTGAGATCCTCCCAGGACTCTTGTTCTTGTTTCTTCTTCTTTTCTTCTTCTTCTGTTGAAAGCCCGGCCAGCTTGCTCTTGGCATCCTCGGCCTTCTGCGATGGGAAAAGCGTCTCAATGAATCGCTCGATCTGCAACCCAACATGTTATTATCATGTGCAAAGTAGACGACAGGGCAAGTTCACTTACATTACCACAAACGATACTGATCTTCACGAAGTTAGGATCTTTGGGCGTGTTTTTGGTGGATCCTGCGAGTATATCTGCGGAATGTGTCACACAAAACTTTCAGGTTCTGCGTCGACTCAATCATCAACTGGCAAGCGTCACCCTTCGTAATTTTGATGTTGCGTTGGAACATGGAGTAATTGCGGAAGCACAGCTCCAGCGTCGCAATAGCCATGGCTTGCGGGATAGCGCAGAAATTGAACACACTTTGCTCCCGGATCCCCGCAAGATAGAAGAGACACTCTTCAACGTGGTTGAGAGCGTTCAGGACCATTTCTGAGTTGCAGTTCAAAGCGGCTTCTTTATAGCGAGGGTCAAAAGGTCCTCAAACTTATCAACATGCTTGGACCAAATCTCTTTGGGCCAGAAATGTCGCCGATCATCGTGGTCCTCGCGGATATCACGGATAATGTTGATCTTTTGCAAGAATAGCCCCATGGATTTATGAAGATTGGGACGTGACAGTAATCCTGGGTTGCCAAATTGTGCTTCGACGAATAGCCGAGTTACACCCTCCCCGACAAGGCCCGCTACATAATAACAATAAAGGTCGTACTCTTCCACTGTTTGTACACTGATACCGTCTGTTTCAGCTTTGTAGACAAAATCAGCCATACCATTGCCCATTCTATTGGTTATATCCTTGATAATTGCACGGTAAGTCGGCTTCAGCGGCTTGTACTCGGCAATGACATTATCAAATTCGACTAAAAGTTGCCGGTCTTTCTCTTCTGGACGATTGCCATTCCAGTTCCAGCCGTCTTTCTCGATGATATTCTTGAAGTCTCGCAACAAGGGCTCCTTCACATCGAACGGCACGGACGTATCATCTTCAATGGTATCTAGCCCGCGGAGAACAAGGTAGAAGACAGTGACAGGGACCAGCATTTCAGGGTGGAGCTCCAAGATGACGGCTGAGAAGCTCCTGCTGGTCAATTGCAAGAAGTGGAAGCATTTTTCAGCGTGTCGGAATCCTTGGAAGTATCACGCTCGTGCGGAGGATTGTGCCATAGTTTCCTACCAAACCAATGGCGATACAATTAGACATGGAATCAAGAGACAGCATCGTTTAATTCCAAGACGTACGTACCATTGGACGATGGACCTTAACTGATTCGGATGGAAGCTATAATAGGCGATATCCCACAGAAGGCCCATGATGGCGGTGCGCAAACCAGCAGTTATTCCAGCCAAGCAAGAGGCTCGTGGTGATGAATTGAGAAGATCGATCAGTGACCGACAGCAAGAATAAGGCCAAATCGTGGGTGAGAAAGAGGCCGAGCAGAATTCCCCATCATATGGAAGACAGAAAGAAAATCTAGCCGGGAACTAAGTCGGTCAGGTAAAAGGGAAACTGGGGAACTGAAAGCAAAAAGGGGACGCTCGGAAAAATTCAGCGGCCCGGCGTGACGACTGCGCGTGGCAGTGCGCGGCCTTGCAGCCTTATTGCCTAAGGCAGCCGAGGACAAAACAGTGCAAACATGGCGGGAAGCCCAAAACAGACCTCAGCGGAACAAATCAGATGCGATTGGACGGCGACATCCAACCAGGCAAACAGAAAACACACCACCTGTGAACAGTACTTCCTTCACGGCATCGCGGAGACGTCAGGGTCTGTGTTTGATGATATCACAGTCGTTGCTGCGGAAAATATTGCTTGACCATGGTTGTTGACACCACCTACTATGATGCACTTGGCGTTCCGCCAACGGCCACCGAGCTGGAAATCAAGAAAGCATACAGGAAGCTTGCCATCACCACTCATCCAGGTATGATGGTCATCCCGTGGGAATATTAGACAGTGACTAAAGGCTCTCTTCCGATTTTAGATAAAACCCCGGCGACGAGACTGCGCATGCTCGATTTCAAGCGGTACGGATCCATCCGGAGCTACCTTACCTTTACCGCGCTCTAGGAACATGCATTAAATTAATGGTTGTTTTGGGGATCCCACGCTGATATACTCTTTATCCAGATCGGAGAAGCCTATCAAGTGCTAAGTAATGACGAGCTTCGAAAGCAATATGACAAGTTCGGCAAGGACCAAGCTGTCCCAGGCGGAGGTTTTGGTATGCCATTCCCCTTCCCGCTGAATGATTAAAAGCGCTATATTGGATAATGAGCCGACTAACATATTTTGACAGAGGACCCGGCACAGTTCTTCACCATGATATTCGGCGGCGAGGCATTCGTTGACCTCATCGGCGAAATCTCCCTCATGAAAGACCTAACAACCACCATGGATATCACCATGCAGCAGATGGAGGAGGAGGAACTGGAACACGCTGCTGAGGAGAAGCTCAATATCCATGATGACGAGCAAGAACAGGAAACGGCGGCAAAGCATGAAGTGCCAACTGGAACGCGAACTGCAACCGCGGCTGCTGCACCTGCAGAATCAGTCCAGAGCTCTGGTACAAGCACTCCCCGACGCAACTGGGGCCAGCAAACAATCATGGACAAGTCGGAGGAAGAGGCAAGGTTGGAAGCTGCGGGAGTCACGGCTGAAGAGAAGGAGTTACGGAAGAAGGAAAAGAAAAAGGCGGTCTGACCAAGGAACAACAAGAGCGACTTGCCCAATATGAAGAAGAACGACGGAAGGCTCGCCAGGAGCGGGTTGACACTTTGGTGCGCAAACTCATTGACCGCATTAGTGTCTGGACAGAGACGGATAAAGGTCCAGAAGTTACGCACGCTTTTGAGGAGAAGATCCGCCTTGAAGTCGAGAACCTGAAGATGGAGTCTTTTGGATTAGAGATCCTCCATGCCATTGGACAAACATACCTACAAAAGGCAACATCATTCCTGAAATCCCAAAATTTTTGGGCATTTCGGGCTTTTCTCCCGTTTGAAGGACAAGGGAACATTAGCTAAGGAGACATGGGGCACGATCTCCACGGCCATCGATGCTCAAATGACCATGGAAGAAATGGCCAAACTAGAAGAGAAAGGTGGCGCTGACTGGACCGACGAGAAAAAGCCGAGTACGAAAGGAAAGTTACCGGAAAGATCCTTGCAGCAGCATGGAGAGGAAGCAAGTTCGAGATCCAATCTGTGCTACGAGATGTCTGCGACAAGGTGCTGGGAGACAAGTCTGTGAAGCTGGATAAACGTGTGGAGCGTGCGCACGCTTTGGTCATTGCTGGCACAATCTACCAGAAGGTAAGCACATTGTCCATAATAGGGCAGTCAAATGGAGATATATTGGTATACTGACCTCGTGATATTTAGGCTGCTCGCGACCCTGATGAAGAAG
Organism: Talaromyces trachyspermus; assembly: GCA_020137715.1. Lineage (NCBI taxonomy): Eukaryota > Fungi > Ascomycota > Eurotiomycetes > Eurotiales > Trichocomaceae > Talaromyces > Talaromyces trachyspermus. Next base: position 67,590 of record JACGXQ010000003.1, read on the forward strand.
GCGATTACCTGGCCTTTGAACAACTTATGGCGGAGGCTGCCACTAAGAAGAGCAAAGCTGACAAGAAAAAGAAGAACAAGGAGAACAAATCTTCTAAGAGCCATGCATCACCTGAAGAAGTTCCAGCCGCATCGGCTTAATTCAGATATGGCTACAGAGTATATTCTGCTGCATTTCCACGGGGTATGCATAATTCGTGAAATTTATGTCGATATGAATCAGTTGTTTTATTCGCTGGGATATCCTTTACCTGCAGAAATATGTTTTCTCCCCTTCCTTATTTATGACACTTATTGATGTTCGTTTCACTTCCGATAGACCGTACTGCATGTTCAATATTTGATCGGGAGATTTGCCTGTACATAGAAATCTCTATTCTCATCTACTGATTGAAACGTGGGGAGGGCCTTGAATCTCCTTTGTGAGTCGTGGCCTGCTGTTTAGATAACTACAGAGTCTTATTACTAGAGTCATCTAAAGTTGAGTGGTGAGCCGCCCGCATGGTTAGCAGTCCTCTGTCTCGTCCTCTGCCTATTCTCCGAGTTATAATCCTGGCAAAACAAACCTTGAGATCATTGCCGTAGTCACCCGGTTATCCCCATGCGTCAATGTTACTAAGTACTGTCCGCGTCAAGATGTGGCACAAGATGGCGCAGTGTATACGTTGCACCTGGATGCATCCTAGTACGTCGACACAGTCACCTTTTAGTCTGCAACTGGTCAGTATATAATTTTACCATGTAGATAAAGATGCCCCTATCTCAGCATACCCATGCGCGGCCTGTGTCTCTATCATATAAATGAAGGAGTGTCGCACTGTTAAGAGACACTGCCAAACATGCAAGGGATGAGAACCCCATGCATCTGAATGAGCCTGTCAGTGATCGCAGAATGATAGTGGCTGCCGCGTGACGCATTCCTGGATGAGGTTGTATGTACATATACCGTGCTGCCTTGGTGCCTGAATTCCCAGGCTTCACATCAAATTATTTCTGGTCGCGGAGTTCATTCTCCAACAACAAGCAAGAAAGAACAACGCAGTGCAGCGACGTCAAGGCGTACTATTAGGATGCTTTTGCGTGTCTAGGATATCCTGACTGCTCATTTCCTTATTCCCGTGTCCGACATGTTGTTCCATCTTGCAACATTTCTTCCATGCCTCCTCGTCTCATGTCCCAAATTCCACATTCCACAGTGCCAGTCAGTCCCTGGCCCCGTGCAACAGAAGCCTCCCAGCAGGAGCTCATTTGATAATACGTACCTACACGTCTTATCTGACACCTTGTTCAGGCCAGCATTTTCTTCAGCCAAGTTACACATCTTCTCATTTGCTGTAAGATGACCATGGGCTAGAACAAGCATCCGGCACTACTAATGGGCAAGCACAAACAATGCTACGGAATTATGGCATTGCGAAGATTAGTGCTTGCCTTTCCGAACGGCTTGGTACGGGTCATTATTAGCAGCAGGTCGATCACTGACATAGTTGCGCTCCATCACGCGAAGGAGAGATTGCCTTGATTCTGCATAGCTTTTAGGGTACGTCTATTCATGCCACAGCAAAGTGTCGAGGCTTGGCATCTCCGTTGGCAAAAATTGTAAAAGTATATGAAACCTGGGTTCGCTGCACTCTGACTGGAATGTGTTTCCTTGGCCAAATCATCCATTACCCGGGCAACTTCTGAAATAGCAGCGACGGAGTATAACTACACATCTCTAGTGCCTAACTGTCCCAGGCCAACCTCACTCATTAACATCACAATGAAGGCCGCCCTTTTCCATATCCTCCTTCTCGCAGCTTCGGCTACTGCTGCTGCTACTACGCGTGGCCATGGCCTTGCCGCCAGGGTGGCTGCGCGCAACGAAATGACGCGTCTCACCCATCCCAAGATTCCTGCCGACGACATAGAGGAGTCTGAAGTCTCCAACCGTACGAATGTCGACTACAGCTCCAACTGGTCTGGTGGTGTCCTCACTGCACCTCCTCCGGGGACGACTTTCACCTCAGTGACTGCGCAGTTCACTATTCCCAAACCATCGCTCCCTCGGGCGCCACACGAGATTCCTACGCCTCTGCCTGGGTCGGAATTGACGGTGATACCTACACCAAAGCCATTCTGCAGACTGGTATCGACTTTGGTATCTCGACCTCTGGACAGGTCAGCTACGATGCCTGGTACGAATGGTACCCTGACTACGCCTACGACTTCTCTGGCATCACCATTAACACGGGCGACGTCGTGCAAGTCACGGTATCCTCGACTAGCAGCAGCGCCGGCTCTGCCGTCATCCAGAACTTGTCCACTGGTGAAAAGGTCAGCCGGAGCCTCACTGCCCCATCTTCAACCGCCACCCTCGGGGCCAAAACGCCGAATGGATTGTTGAAGATTTTGAATCCAATGGTGGCCAGGTTCCTTTTGCCAACTTTGGAACCGTACAGTTCACTAATTCCAGTGCTGGTACCGCTGACGGTGGCAGTATTGGTACTTCCGGTGCTAATATCCTGGACATTTCGCAGAATGGCAAGATCTTGACTTCCGTTTCTATCCCCAGTGACTCTGAGATTGTTGTGCAGTACATTGGTAGTTAAATGGCAAGAACTGTTCATATACATATATATGTCCCATAAACACGTGCCCACAGTACAACAAGAACGGTTGATGACGACTATTCATACATTATGCATGACAAAGGTTACTTCTTATCGCTATCCGAGGGTCAGTTGGGGAGGAAGATAAGTGATATCGACAGATGTATAATCCAAAGGGAAATATAAATCCCATAATTTTGCCAGAACTATGAGCACTTGGTACTACATACTATGTCAATAATGATGCATCTCGGCTGAGGCGTCGTAATCCAGGGATGCGCTGATTTGTCCGGAACAGCCGTGGAATGACGTGCCATGAGGCATTCCTGGCCAACCATCTGCAAAAGATGAACGCCATGGCAAGATCCTCCTATATTCCGCTCCTCTTTGATACCTACGACTCATGGGCCTTTATTAATTGCACTGTACGGAGTAGCACAAAGCTCTTGCATGACTCTGTGGTCTAGGGCTAACGAGTTGCATTATGTAGCTATTGACAGTAGACAGAACAAACGAACCACATATTTAATAAGCAAGACTGCGAGCTTCAGATAGTAGATTATACTGTAGATACTTGCGTAGAGCTCAAATGAAGGTAGACCTGTCTTCAAGTTAGGGCTTAACGTAATTCACCACCGAGCGGGCCACACCACCGAGCGGGCCACTTTCTCCGGAAAACGCGCTCTATATTGATTACTAGATTTCAACGCGTCAATATGCCACCAATTCGTACAGGAAATACACAAAACTCAAGCGATCAAGAGGGCAAGATATTACTTGCTATTTCCGATTTAAAAATGGAAGAATTCAAACTGTACATGAAGCTGTACGGATCTATAATATTTCTCGTACAACTCTCCAACGTCGACTTGCCGGCATCGAATATCGAGCTGAAATACGCGCCAATGGGCATAAACTTTCAGAAAATGAAGAGGAATCGCTTGTTAAATGGATCTTAGATCTAGATAAACGAGGATTACCTCCCCGGCCATCTCTTGTACAAGATATGGCTAATTATCTTCTTTCACAACATGGAAATCAACAAGTTGGAAAAACTGGGTATCTAAACTAGTTCGACGTCGTTCAGAGCTCAAATCACGATTCTCATGGAGATATAACTACGAGCGTGCTAAATGCGAAGATCCGAAGATAATTGAGGAGTATTTTGATCATATACGAGAGGCTATATTAAAGTATGGTATCTTGCTGGAAGATATCTATAACTTTGACGAGACTGGCTTTGCAATGGGGCTCTGCTCAAGTGCAAAGGTTATTACTGGAAGCGATCGATATAGCCGGCCACACCTATTACAACCTGGTAATCGAGAATGGGTAACTGCAATTGAGGCAGTCAACTCTACTGGTTGGGCCTTACCCTCATACGTGATCTTCAAAGCAACAAAATACTCGCAAGAAGCCTGGTTTGAGACTCTTCCAGATAACTGGAAGATCAATATTAGTGATAATGGGTGGACAACAGATAAGATTGGAATGGATTGGCTTATCAATCACTTTATTCCTCATACAAATGGCCGGACAATGGGACGATATCGCATGTTGATTCTTGATGGCCATGGAAGTCATTTAACTGCTGAATTTGACCGTACATGCACTGAGAATGATATTATTCCAATCTGCATGCCTCCACACTCCTCGCATCTTGTACAGCCTCTTGATGTTGGCTGTTTTGCAGTTTTAAAGTGACAATATGGACGGCTTGTTGAGCAGCGGATGAGGGATGGATTCAACCATATTGATAAAATCAACTTTCTTACTGCATTCCCGGAGGCCTGTACAATGGCCTATAAAACTGAGACTATTCGGAATAGCTTTGCAGCAACTGGATTAGTGCCTTTTGATCTAAATCGAGTTTATCAACAGCTTACTATCCGATTAAAGACCCCGACACCCCTAATCCACCTAGTGATTCACAATCATCTTGCTTATAGACACCTCAAAATCCATGCCAATTTAAGCGTCAATTGAGTACAATTAAGCAGCGAATAAGCTAGCGTATGAGAAGTCCATCTGAAGTTATTGATGAAGCGATTAGCCGGATATCAAAGGCCTATGAGTTAAGTGTTAATGAGCTTCTAATTATATAGAAAGAAGTTCATGATTTACGGGCTGCACATGAGAAAGAAAAGCAAAAGCGCCAAAGATCTACAAGACGAATAACTCATGAGCAAGGGATTACTAGAGAAGAAGCTCAGACACTCGTACAAGATCAGATTGAGGCATCTCAGCCTGTTACTACTACTCCGGCCGAGCCTGAGCTTCCAGCCTCTCAAGTGCGTGTACGCCGCCAATTTCGGTGTAGTAACTGTAATACTCTCGGACATAGATTGCCTCAATGTCCTAATCGTACTCGCGATTAATTTTTGTATATAATTATTATTTCGGGTTAAAATTGAGGGTTGAAATCAATATAGAGCGCGTTTTCCGGAGAAAGTGGCCCGCTCGGTGGTGTGGCCCGCTCGGTGGTGAATTACGTTAGTTAAGTTAGGTGGTGGATGACTAATCTCAAAGCCTGAGGCAGGAAGATTATGCAGCTATCCCCGCATCGCTTCCTTCCTTTGATTCGATCACAAAACCAATCCATATGTATACTACGTATACAATTCCAATGCAAGAAAAATCCATGGCCAGCAAGAGATCTTGGGAAGGACATATCGTCAATAATCATCGCAATACTTCCGCTCCTTCCGCTTCCGCCATGGCCACAGAAGATAACCAGGCGTCTTTCATTCAGTCGATTTTCGAGACCTTCCGCGGCGAGCTCGATGAGCATCATGATAGAAGAGAAAGGGTCATCAAGGCATCGCGAGATATTACTGCGTTAAGCAAAAGATGTATTTCTCCTTTTGCTTCCGATTGTTTAGTTAGTATCTGGCTAATAAGTTTTTCTTTTATTCTTTTTTGAACAGTATCTTTGCACTGCAACGGTATATATATAGATACAACTTCCATTTCCTCCTCCTCTTTTAACAACCGTATAGACTACGAGAAATCAACGCCCCAATCCCCAACATCGCCAAAGAGAACAAAACCCGATTCGACCAAATCCTCGACCTTTTCAAGACCATCTCCCCGAATTAGCCGGCGCAAACTCCTGGCGCTACCAGCGACAAGTATCCGGTGGGCTACAGGAATTCATCGAAGCTCTCTCGTTCCAGCACTATATCCAAACCCAACGCTTGATTACCATCGAGGAAGTCGCCGCTCAACTACCCGGCGGAATCATCGTGACCGAAGAAGATTATCTCATGGGTATTTACGATTTGACGGGTGAAATGATGCGTTTTGCCGTGACTACCTTATCTACGGGAGGGCAGATCAAGAAAAAGGACGAGGAAGAGGATACTACTGGTGATGATACCGCGCCTCATTTCCCCAGCCCAGAAGGCAGATATCTTGATTGATCTGAGATATATGCGCTCGATGCTGGAGAAACTAAACGTCCCCGAAGACATAGCAGCCATATGATGCGCGATATGTATAAGAAGACGGAGGTTATGCAGAATAGTGTAGAAAAGTGGAGAGAGCAGCCTACGGGTTGCTTGTTCGAGGCAGCGAACGACCGAGTGGATGGACACCGGATCTCTCGTCAGTCGCAGCAGGCGGAGGAGCTGGTGCGGCGGGTGTGGAAGTTGAAAGTTATTAGCATTTTATGACTGATTTAATCATGTAACGTTTAACCTGATTGATATATGTATGCGATCTTGATAGAGCAGTGAAATAATTCGATTCGATTTAATTCCCTTACTGCATGATGAAGATCAAAAGGAAGCCGGACTTATCATTGACATATCAGGTAACATCAAAACAATGACAATGAAGCAGTAGCAACCCTGCAAAACGGCCCACTCATATCATCCATTATTACCCATTCATCCGAAGCGAATGCTAGAAGCGTGAACCTGTCCTATCCTATCCTATCCTACCGACTCCCCGACTCGAATTGCAACTTCATTCCGATGGGCTTCTCGGGTCCTCATTTTCCTCTAGGATACCTCTCTGAATCAACTGTTCAGGCTCAGGCCGGCCCTTGATTTTATTCTCCAGGTTGTCGGCCAGCATGTTTCTCTCTAGTTCTCTCGCATTTGCCTGCAGGGCGGGCGCTACATCATTGCGTGCAGAGGAAGGGAGAATATTTTCTGAAAAAAAAAATACGAGTTAGACTGCTACGTATAAAAGAAATGCGTTAGCGGGGCGGTCTTACTATCGACGAGTTCATCGCGATCAGGGCGGTTTTCCAAATGCTTTCTGAGACTGTCCGAGGTTTGGTGCCGTGAAAGATCTGCCTGTGCAGCCTGCAGGCTCCTGTATTATGTGTTATTGATCCGTTACTAATTTGGCACAGCACAAGAGAGGCAAGTGTAAGCGTACGGGGCAAGAGTCGTATCCAACAGGATATGTCTGTCCTTTAGATCCTTCAGCTCGGGGCGAGTCTGGAGGTGCTTCTCAAGAGAGTCGCGGCGTTGCTGGTTGGTTGATGGGTCGAGGGTAGGGGAGATGGGGAATCGTCGACAGCTGAAGACATGTTTTCTTTCTTTTCCTTACGATTTGGGAATCTCTCGTGGTGAAGATCGATCGATCGATCCGATAACAGAAATGCGGGGAAGGCAAGCTGAGCCTGGCTTGATAAGCCCACGTCGTCCGGACAACAGTTATCGAGGTACGCGATAAGTACTAGGTAGTGTGTTTTGTTTGTAGAATAATGCTTTGCTTCCAGACAGACTGCTCAAGGAAGGTCGTACGTTGGGAGTTGGGGTTGAAGGTAGACAGGCCAAGTCAAGTGACATTGCACATGACCTCGTCGTCTGGCTATGACGCACGATCGAATCAGCAGCGAACTTTAACACCTGCTTATCTAATGCCCAAGGTACTTCGAACTTCGTGATCAGAGCACTTGTTTCATCAGTACAGAAAACAATATCATCAAGTCTAATCCAATTTGAAATATCAAACATGCACAGGCTGTTAAATGATGCAATTCATCAACCAGCCGCAAAATAGCAAGCACAACAACCAACACATCAAATATAAACCAAATGAGAGGAAAGAAAAGCAAGCAATCAGACTGTTCACATATTAACATGCAAATACCGCTGTACCTGAACCATCGCAGACCTCAGCTCAGTTGCCGTTGGATCATACTATCATCAAGAGAACATTGATTCGAAGTAATTTCTTGCTTCGCCATGTCCATAATGAACAGAGTCCGACGGGAATAACGTTGAGCAAGTAGCCGCACAAAATGATTCATACCACAACTCAACCCCGGTTTTTTTTGTTGATATTTTCTTCTTTTCTGTTTTTCCTTTTCAATCAATTCCGAAAATGCCCATCTTCCCTTAGACTGTTCCGCTTCTCAAGCCCCTGATGGCCCCTAATCGTCCAAGTAGAATCTGGTACGAAAGGAAGAATGATAGATCAGAGAGAAAAACAACTCTGTCCTAAGGAAAGAAGGCGAAGATACCAAGTCATCAAGAAGATGAAAATGCTTCGCATGCAAGCGAGAGAGGTCGCATCAGCATGATATCCAATCGCAGGGGCATTTCTCACAGGGGAAAGAAGTCCTGATCTCTGTCACAGGACGTTTCGATTCCCGGTAAAAGTAAGGATACCATGCATCCGATCTAAGAAAGGATGATGAAACCCCGTCCATTCACCCGATTGCCGCGCGGAAATAGATAATCCCATTCCTGATATTTCTTGATTTAAGTGTAGACGAGATGGCCTGAGATTTACGTTCGAAAGAATGCAGTCCATGGCCCTTGACTTTCTTTTAAGGAACCCATAATTTTCCATGACCACGTCCACCACGGGTAGAAGAATTGGCGCGAGATCCCCAGCAGCACGCTGACGACGACGACTACTACTACCGCCGCTGCCGCCGCCGCCATCACCGCGGTCACCGCCGTGGCGCCTGGAAGAAGCGGCTAGACTGCGAGATACTCCATTTTGAGAACTCAAGTCTAAAGCAGGCTGTCTCACAGTTGTTGTCGCACCGATTGAACGGCTAAATGAATCTGGGTCGATAGGCTGCGATGGCACTTCAACTGTAGTATCTGCCTGCGCAATGGCTGCGGCTGCAGCTGCTCGAGCCTTCCGACTACTTACACCCCGAGTTCCAGTACTCCGGCCTGCACCTTTGCCTCGGCCCCGCGGAACAAATACCAATTCGTCCTCTTCACTCTCATTTTCATAGGAGAAAAGCGGCTTTGGCGATGTGTTGACATGCTGCGTTTTCTCGGCATATTTTACGCGATTCTTGAATTCCTTTTCTTCATATTGAATTGCCGTTCGAAGCTGGTGAATATTCTTGGTCTGGATCCCGAATTTCTCCGCCCAAATCTGGGTGTCACGATCATTGCTGACAAGTGTAAGGTTTTGTGGAACTCCGGTAGACACCTGGTCCTGGTGCAGACGCCATAGCAGCGCACTAAGCAAAGGCCGCAGCGTTGTAGGGATTGGCGGAGTGGTCGACGAACTAGATGTGGTTCGCTGGTGGCCATGTCCCGGCTGCGTACCGTTACGTTCTGCGTATTCTGGGCCACTGCGAGAACTGCGAGACGACGCGCGCGATCCTTCATCACTCTGAGTGCCAACTGACGGCAAGGATACTGGAGACTTGATATCGACAGGCGCGGGATCTTTGAAATTGAGTTTGCTCAGAAGCATCTGAGACAAATCGCTTGGCAAGCCGGGCAGCCCAGGTCCTTTTGCTCCGATTTCCGTGTACTTCCATTCGCCTTTACTTCGGCTTCTATCTTGGGAGTAGGAAGCACTTCGCCGTCACCGTCGCCATCAATCTCTGCGTTGTGGTCGTCGCCTTCATCCTGAAACTCCGGAAGAAAGTATTGTTCTGCATCCGCCCAGTTTTCGTACTGCTCCATCGGTCCCTGTAGGACAATACGCTCAGCCGGAATGTTGTCTTTCCGGATGTTACGCGGTCGAGAAAACGAACAGCTTCGCGAGAGTTGATAGCAACCTGGGAGCCACCGCGCTTTGGCGCCTGCAGACGCTCGAGAGCTGTAAAACATGTTAGCTTGTGCTTGGTCACCGGCGCAGGCCAGCAACAAGAGAGCAACAGTTATGTGGCGAGCCTACTGTAGAGCGGAACAAACAAGGTTATTGCTCCGTTAGAAGCCCATCGCTTGATTTCGCTGATATTGGTAGTCAGCACAGTATCGTCCACAGCACAGTGGAACACCTTCCGAGCCGCCGACATTGTTCCCAAAGGGCAAACTCGGCGCGCAGGAAGGTGGAAGAGGAGAACGGCGCCTCCTCCTAGAGAGGATAATTAAAGTAATTCCGTGTAACAACTGCAGTCATCAAGTAAGCGGTCGGTCAGTCAGTCAGTAATACGTTCGTCTTCCAAGTGCTGTTCGAGGGAATGTGGGGGTTGGAGGTTGGCGTTGGTGCATGCTGAAAAAATGAGGGAAAAGAGAGGTAGAAGACACAGGAAAATGACTTACAGTCAAAGCAATACTCGGCGATAGGTTGATATTTCAGCATCTTATCACAGACTGCCTTGTTCATGGCGTACGGTGTGCATTGGGGCGCAGAAAGAAGAGAGATTGCTGGCAAAGACCGCTTGATCCGAGAAGCTCAGTGGGATGCTGAGCCTAGGCACCCGCCGGCCAATCAGCATTCGCCTGCGTACTCGTTGTAGGTACGATATTGAAGATAATAGATATTCTGCTCTGCGACTCTCACGACTGCGCCAGACTATACATGACTTGAGAGCCAATTGTCCTAAGTTATATTCGAACTATTCTACAGAAATAAATACTGGGCCCCGGTTATTTTGAAGGACTCCGCCGTTGGATCCATACCGGAATCCATCAAAGATGCCACAGCGACTGCTACCTTCACTATGCAAAAGGAGTGACCAGTCCTAAGCAAATGCCGAGAGATATCGGCGGTCTGCAGCAGCAGCAAATGCTATACTCAAAGTTTCTTGATCAGACCACTATCCTCGTCCACTCGTTGAGCCCATTCCCTATTGCAAAGTCAGATTTATTCAGAAAAGCGAGAGAGAAAGCAAAAAGTGGAATGAATCTTACGTCCAGCTTCCGTCATAAAGTCTTCGTTTTGACGGCTCGCCAAATCCAGCAACAGTAAGCCCAGCCTCGATAACCGCCGCAGTCACTCCGGATCCGCACGAGGTGATGATCGTTTTAGATGGGTCAACCCCTTGGCCTCAAACACCTTGCGCAGTTCCTCTGGGGATAACAGCGCTTTCGTCGTGGGGTCAAGTAGTTCTCCGAAGGGAACGCTTTTAGAACCCGGCATATGGCCCGACGGCAGCCCAGCACGAGGCTCCGGAGATTCGCCTGACCAGCGTCCGTAAGGTCTCGCATCCAAGATTTCAAATTCATCAGCACCCTCTCCGCTAACGATCTGCTTCATTTCCGGGAAGTGCACTACCCGGTCCGTCTCGTACGAGGGGACTGGATACGTTGTTTTCGTGACGGGTTCGGCATCCCTGACTCTGTGGGCAAGCCTTGCTCGACCCATAGCCTGTAATTATTGAGTATATGAACACGAGGATGGCCGAAGAAGCGCAGTGTCCATCCGACTCGAGGTGCGCTAAGAATCCCCTGTTCTAACGTATCGTAGACAACCACTTCGTCTTCACGCCGAATCCCGAGTTCGCTCATCGCCTCCGCGAACCGCTCTTGTGTAGGCAACATGTGAGGATACGGTGAGTCTTCGTCTTTTATGCCGTCGATGTCGAAGAAACGCGCGTGGGGAATGTGGCTTTTACGAAAGGCTGCAATTCCCGTGCGGCCTTCGGGGTCGTTGGGCATGAACCATGCTGCACAGAGGGGACTACCTTGGGGCTGTCGATAATCCACTTGAAGAATCCTTCTGCAATGCATTGTTGAGCTCTTGCGGTGTAACGAGATAAGACGAAAAGGAACTCCACCGTTGTTGCTGTAGCTGGGAGGTCATTCTGGCGGGTAGGCGTGCAAAGGGAGAAGGGCGCAAGGAAGAGCGTAGAGCAGTCAATGTCATGTTATCAGATTACAAAAACAAATGAAATCAAAGCAAATCTTCAGGGTATCCAGAACGTATATCAAGCCGAAAAGAAACAATATTGGATATGGTCTTGTTTGGCTCTGCGGGGATTCCCAGGCTAAAGATGGAGCTCCGAGCTCGGATCATCATCACGCCAACCCAAGTTAAGCTAACCTTTCTTTCTTTAGTGCGTCCGCTCCTTTCATCAAGCTTACTTTCTGTTTACTACAAAAGTCATGACTACGTTGACAAGCATCAGACAAAAGCAAACGACAACTCGCGATGAAGGTCACAATCAAAGAGTGGAACGCAGTTGCTTCATGGCGCTGGGATATGCCTGAAGATGAAGTATGCGGAATCTGTCGCGTCCAGTTCGACGGCACTTGTCCGACCTGCAAGTTTCCTGGAGACGACTGCTCCTGGGTATGCTCGCTTCCTGTCTATCGGCGTCGTGACGAGATTGGATTGAGAAACAATTCTAATTCATATATGTTGTGCCTAGTAATCGGGAAATGCGGCCATTCCTTTCACATGGTATGTTGTTCTGGCGACGTTCCACCACAACGTTCGTTACTCTGCCACTAATTGCGTGAACCGAGGAATAGCACTGTCTTTTAAATGGATCAACCAAGATGCATCGAAAGGCCTATGCCCAATGTGCCGTCAAAGTGAGTGCCGGAAGACCGACTTATTTTCTGTTGTGCAAGACACTGACAAGCCTTTCTCCCACTTAGAATTTCATTGGGACGGTGAAGAGAATGGCGAAGAGAACAATACACCAGCACCATCATCTTGAATGCCTCACCGTTTCTTACGCTTCCGACGGTCGCTTTTGGTCAGACTGGACCGGATATTACCCTTGCATTTCTCGGCGTTCTGAGATGATACCCTCCTCCTTAGTCATTGGGCGTTCGATTTCAGGTTTCCAGTCAACTCTGCAGGTCGTCCTGCATCCTCATCGTATCTCACAGCTTACGCATCCGATGTATACTGCTGCAAGTTCCATAAGAATAAGTTTGTCATGGTTCATGATTCAGTTCGTCGTCACGTGACCTCGTAGCTAGCGATTCGCGGGAAGCTTATCATGCCATGCATTGCTGCTCTGTCTGCATCACCAACTCGGAACATAACATAATGCTCATCACAACGATGTAGTTAATAGCATTCCTTCTCTCGCTCTAAGCTCTCTTCTAGGAATGTCGTCTTTGCCAAAACAACACTCACTGATCCCGTCGTCCTCGACCTCAAAACAGTCTGCCTTGCGAGCGACGAGTACTGCGAATACGGCAGCGACAGCACCCGTCGCATCATCAAGACCACGGCCTATCGGGCAACTATCTGAGAGCAAACGGCATGACGCGGACTACACTCAGTCAGGAGATGATGGTGGTCCTCCCGACGAACCAGAACCTGCAGGGCAGGTACGGGGAGGAGAAGATCCCTCCTCTCAGCCAGCGTCCAGTTTCAAGCCTTTCTTTACACTGATCGAAGACACAAATTCCTCCGACTACTACCATCCAACTGTACATTACATCTTCTCAGATGACGACGCAGAACTGATCACGGAGGCTTCCTGCGGGTGCTGGAATCAGGACCAGTTTCCCTCCGGCGCAGAACACGCAACACGGAGGCGATAGTCAGGATGCATCAAAATGAGAAACCAGCAATCCTCAAGCCTAAATACGCCATCGCTTCTCCCACCGCCCTTACCAGGCGTCAAGGAGAGATTTATTCTTCTAGATGTCGAACCAACAACAGCAGCAGCAACCACAACCGCCGTTTTTCCATCTTCCGCCCCGAGACTCTCGCAGGCACATCAGCCGGCACAGGGACAACCATGATGTCAACTTCGCCAGCTCAAAAGCAGCCTTCCCAACAAACATCAGCTGCAACTCCGTACGGATACCGTATTGTATCCGCGCATAGCTTGACACCAGATTGGCAAGTCCTCGACGCCTCATTCAGCCCCGCCCCGACTTTCGATAATACGCCACCATCACAACAGCAACAGACTAACGACCAAGCAAACGCGTTAATGCTCAGAATCCAAGGCACTACTGGATTTCCGCGCGACATACCCGCCGATCCCACAGCAACAAAGGAGCAAACACTAGAAGAAATGATGGAACAATTCGATAAGCGAATGTCAGAATTGAGACGCGTCATTGAGACGAATGGGGACTATTCGCCCATTGCGACAGCAGCAGAGACCGTCCAGCCTGGTGAACCCGGTGATAATCACAGTTATGATGATAATGCTGAGAAAGGCGAGATAGGCCGCGATGCGAATGATACCAGTTCTCCTTCTCAGCAAAGGAGAATGCACAGGGAGAAGTCGTCGGTGAAGTGGCTACTGTACCTGAGCCAAAGCAGTAGTTAACTCTAGGTTCTAGTTAGTTTCTTTCCTCGGTGGAGAAACGGCAACGACGCCCGTATTATGATTGTTTGCGGAATGATACATGTTATACTTGCATGCGTATACCTCGTAGGTAGTACGTCTGAATTGCATAAATATTTAGTCCATGAATGACAATTTGATTGTATCATTTACTTGCGTGAATTCCTTGTCCCTTATTAATTGATTATAAGTATAACTACCTAGGTAGGGATCCCTCCATCGACAAATACCACAACGCCGTTATTCCTTGCAACATACAAAAGAGAAAGCGAGCGAACGAGTGTACACAAACACAAACACATCGGGGTATCTACTAGATATATTTCCTACCATGCACACGCAACAAGACAAACAGAACAGATAGTTAACAGTCTGTTATAAGGGTTCCCTACGCTAGCCGCTAGATGGTCGGCTTCGTAACCGTCGTCCGGTACTCGCATGAAGTGGGATGTTTTCTCTGTCATCCAGGCCGGTTCGCCGGGTCAAAGATCTCTGCGGGAGCTTGCTGTCCGAGACAGTCTGCAGCTTCTTCAGGGGTGGCAGCGCGAGATCGTCTTCCTTGTCGAGTTTTATTGATTTGGAGAGTTCCGGGGAAACGCAAGAAAAGCCATTGTTGTTAAAGTTTGGTTGTTTCGCGACGACGTTTATATCGACCTCCCTAAGACCCGCGTTGGATGATAAGATTGCTGTGGTGGTGTTGGTGGTAGGTTCGCCTACCTCGTCCTCGGCGTCATTATAGACCCTGGTCTTCACCTGTGATCCCAGACGTTGTTTAATAGGAGATTTCAAAGCCGGGTCCAGGCTCTCCTCCTCATCTTGGGTTAAAATAGGCTGTTCTGGTTGTTTCATCCTTTCAAGTAACCTAGCGTGGGATTCGGTGCGCGGCAAAATTTTCGGATACTCATAAGAAGCACGAGGCGGAGTACTTCCTGTTGGTTTGTATTCCGTCATAGTAGTGCCTTGTATGTTCTTTCGGAGCTCAACAAGTGGCTGTCTAACTTCCTCGCAGAATGGCATTACAACCTGGTTGATATCGTCTCTCCGTTGAGGAGCTAGTCTTTGGAATTCATTGAGTTGACTATGCGTGCCAGCAAGCCCTTCTTCTAACAAGTCGAAGGAATCCTTGATGTTCTGTGTCAAGCGTTCCAGCCCGGCCAGATGCGCTTCATGGAGAGAGCCGTTCTGAGATCTTGCCCTGGTGACAAAATCATCGAGCGCTTCCATTTGTACGGCCATCTGCTGCATTTGCTCGTCCACAATGCGGATCGTCTCCTGGTGGACTGCTTGTGTCGACTTCTGGATAGATTCGTTACGCTGTTCGAAAACCTGATGGACGTCTGTCAGCGAGGAATCTACTTCATCCAAATTTATCAATGCTTACCGCCCAGTCGTGTTGCATACGCCCTTGATTGCGTCTCTAGAGCTGGTAACATCTTCCATGAGCTGACTCTCCTTATCAGTCCATTGGTTCATTCCCTCTTGGTATGTTTCAGTCGCCCTCTGCAATGCGTCCGTTGAACATTTCAAATCGGATGTGACAGTATCGACTCGCCTCTTAAGTCGCGAGTCCTGTTTTTGCCAGATGCTTCAATCAGGCGACTAATCTGCGAAAGAATGTCAGCACGATCGGTCTCTGCGGCTAGTCTTTCTTCTTCCAGCGCATGCTCCAGTTCTGTCGAAGCTGACTGGTTTCGTTGTATAGTCAGGCGATTGGCTTCAAGCAGTTGAGCCCGAAGTTGATCGATTTCGGTCTTTTGTGTTTCCAAATGCCCCGTGATCTTCTCGAACATAGCCTTGAAATCCTGGCCTAAGCTGCTATAGGAGACATGAAGCTATAAACAGTTAGCAATTTTGTTTCTGAACCAACAGTTTCGGTCCACAAACCTGACTATGAAAATCGGTCATCTCATCAATGACCTCCTTCGAAATTCGCTCTGCTGCTGCTGACAGCCCATTCAACCCTTGTCCCACTTTCCCTTGACTTCTTCTCGGAGTACTTTGATTTCTTCGAGGACTTCGTTCATTTCGCCATGAGATTGGGTGGATTTTTCGATCATTGCATTCTCAGCCTCATCCAGTTCTGATCGAGATCCGTCAATCTGAGCTCTGCTGTTTTCCACAGTTTGCAGCTGCGACGTAATGAAATCCGTGATTTTAGCGGTTAAGCCCTGGATAAGAGCCGAGTGCTCAGACTCAAAGATCTCAACCCTATCCTCAATGGACTTCGTTACATCCACAACATCTCCGGTCGATGCTTTCCATTTATCACGGTTGAGGTTGTGAAGATCCGACTTCCGACGTAGTTTGAGGTGGAGGCCATTGACATGCTCAACAGTTCGATCCAACTTGGATAGAAGTTCTGAGCCAATGTGATTAAGTTTCTCTTCTGTCTCCTGGTATGCCTGGCGTAGCATTTCCTCTTGCTCGAGCTGCTTTTTCGTATCACGGAGGACGATCTCAGTTTTCTCTAACACATCGTTTGTCTCGTTCAATGAAGCGCGCGTTTCATCGTGATCCTTCTTCAGATTGTTGAAATTGCTCGTCAAAGCAAATAACTCTTCTGTCTTGTGTTTCAAACTGGCTTCCTTGCTCTCGATTTTTGCACGCTGTTCCTCATTGATAATCCGACGCGACTCGCTTTCGACCTTCAATTCTTCGTAAGCCTCCACCGAAAGATAAACACCATTTCGGTGTCTTGTTGCAATGAGATCGCTTTTCAACTGCTCAATCTCCAGTGTATATTCACGCAATAGTGTTTTCTTCGGCAATGTAGAATTGATTTGCGGCTTGTTGCGAATATTCTTCGCTCGGAAGGCATAATCTAGCGTAGAAATAGTTTCTTCTAAATTCGTACGCGCTGGTGAGATGGTAGCAATGATGCAGGTCTTGGTCTGGCCTCCCAAAGAATCCTGAAGCAATCGCGTGAGTTTAGACTCGCGGTATGGGATATGCGAGCTTTTGTCGACCAAGGCATTGATGACACGTCCTAGTGTCAGGAGACTCTTGTTGATAAGCCCGGCCTCAGCGGCACGTTTATTGTCAGCACCGCTTCTTTGGATGTTTTCGCTACCCGCCAGGTCAACCAGGTTTAATTTTCCGGTGCTGATATACTCCTCGCCAGCTTCCGTCGTTCGCTTGACGGATGTGGTGATTGTAAATATTGTGTGACTCCGGGAACTCAGGTCATTGCATTTGGTCGCAGCTACCTGGCGTTTGTAGCTTCCACCTCGAAGCAGTTTGATTCCAGCACTGGCAGAATGGATGAAATGCTCTTCCATGCCTTGCACCAACGTACTGCTGTTATGCCCTCTCTTCGACTCATTATCAAAGATCTTCAAGTTGGATTTATCGTCGAGCGAAAGCAAGTCGCGTAATTCCTCGTTGTACAGCTCAATAAACGAACATTTCACGGTGCTTTCTTTGTCATCCAGCTTCTGGAATAACGAATATAGGACACGAGGAATTATTCCCGCATTCTCTGAGAGTATACCTAGAGTGTCGGTCATATCTCCTGACATCGTATATGTCTTGCCTGTTCCTGTCTGGCCATATGCAAAATGGTACAGTTATATCCCGACAGCATCTAAAGAAGCCACAGGTTAGAATTACAACCACAAAGTGAATAGAGCCACCAGCAAGAGCATACCTCGTTCAAAAGTGGCGTGACAACGTCCTCGTAAAGTGATGCCTGATCTGCAGCTGGAGAGAACACCTTGTCAAAGTGATATGCTTTGTTGTTCAGGGCATTTGGGCCCATTGAAAGCTCCACGCCATTGGAGCCCTCGGTCGAGACGACGACGGCGCTGTTTTCATTTATTTCACGGTCGTTGCGGCCGCGACATCGGACCACGACGTGTATATTAGTGTCTTCATTTGTCTTCGGTTCAAACTCCCGTTCTTTCCTCTTCGCTCCTGCAATCGACTGTACGCTTGGAGACCTCTGCAGCCGCATGGCATTTGCGTGTGTTGGCTTCAGCGCATCCGTGGGAGACTGAGACTTTTCCGGTATGGTTGAGGCTACTCGCCTTGAAGGCTGTCGCAATGAAGGCTTTTGGCGGCCGGCCGCGTATACGGAGCCGGCATGGTTTGGCGGGTAGAGCTGCTATGGAGTAACGATTTTCGGCAGAATATATTTTCTACTTGCTAAGATGCTGAAATGAGTGGATGTAGCAAGATTCGAGGTGTTCCGTGTAATGCAATAGCAATGATGAGGGAGGCTGCATGGACTATCGGGGAAAGAGCTTGCCCAGTTTTGTTTGGGGCGGTCGATGCGCCCGGCAAAATGTAAACAAACGCCCAAAGAGGCTAGACCGGGTGGCACGGCAGATTTCGCTGAGGAAAAATCCAGAGCAGAAGCAGAAATTTGTGATGAAGAGGGCTACATCGCTTATGAGTGGATATTTTCTAGGTGCGTTGATTGATGTTGGAGCATCAGCTCTTATTCACTGAAACACAATTAAGTCCGGCCTGCCTTGCCCTTTTTCCCATCATGACTGGGCCCTGACTGATATCCCCGACCCTAGAACGCTCATGCCTAGTCTTCTCTCATAGGACTCCTTGCTTTTCTCTGTAGAGGTTCGCAGCATTACCCACCTCAGATATGGCAACGGACGCAGCAGCTCATCCACACAGTCGATCAACCAGCCGCCAAGACCAAGGCCTTGGTATGCTGGGAGAACATACAGGTCGGTCAGGTATGCAAACGTGATGTTGTCGGTGATCAGCCGTGCAAATCCTATCTGCTCGGGATTTCTTGACCGTGCAGCTTCCGTCTGGATCGAGGTAGACTCGGTGCCGACAGTATTCTGAGCCGTTCTGTAAAGGCCAAAGCAAAATGAATTATGGATAATCAGCTGCATGATTTCATCTGGAACAGTCTGGGTCCAGTACATGAATTCCTGACCAAATGCGGAGTTGATCGTGGGGATTGAGAGGAGCTTTTGTCGGTCGATATCAAGAATCCGTCTCGGACCCAGTTGAGAGGTTCCGTGGGCAAAGACATGAGGAGCTGTCTGAGTAGAGATGAGGGACTGGGGTTCTGGCATTAATTGCAATGTTTGTAAGACTATGGGGACCGGGGTGTGGAAAGTAAACAAGCCAGGAATTTAGAAGATGCATCTAAATCAGTAAGAAATCTCGTCTTCGGATGCTACGATAACCGGTCAACTCACACATCATCAAACGAATATTTTGCACGCTAAAATTCGCATTGCGACATACGGAGACGAAATAACTTCCCTGTTTGCTACATAATTGATTATCATTACAGGTGCAGTAAAAGATGATTTCCATACTATAACAACACCTCGACAAAATGACGAGCCTGCGCTTCAACTATTCTTATATCCGATGCAACCCTATTGGATCATCTTTAGTTCATAATATCCTCGACGTGCATATTTCCTATCGAGACATTTAGATATAGAGTGCAAGGAGCTTGATTACCTAGGTATCCGTGAGCTTGGAAATATGTTTGAGGTAGTCGACCCTCCCCTTTCAAGAAGATCTCTCTCACGGCGCATTGCAGGCCTCGACTTACCTTTTCCAGCAGGGTGGTCAGCGAGCAGATGGGCAGCGAAGAGCCGCCTGTCAATATTTGTCTAGCATCGCAATATCTACCTTCGGCTCAATATGATATATGGCTTGGTTTGGACACCAGGTCAGGTAATCTGCAATCCCAGGTTTGGCGGCAATTGTTTCTTTCTAACATACATGTCCCATCTTGGGGAGGATGATATTAACTATCTATGAACGAGTTAAAAGTCGATCTGTCTATTATCTCATCCTAGTAGTACCCTTCGGATGATCGCTATTGGTCTCAAATCACAGTATGTTTGCTAGCCCCTTACGCGATGTCCATGAATATGGAAAATATAGGGAATTATTGCCAACGTCGCACTGATCGCTCCTAGCGTGGACAATGTATAATGGACGCCAAATCCGGAATAGATTAGATTCCCTACGATCGTTGCCCCCTGCCGCTAGATACCTGGATAGCACGAGCATCGCCAGTGCAGAGGCGGAGTACTTTTCGTACGAATCAATTACGTAAATATGGGTGCTGATGAAGATGGTCGTTATTCCGCAACCGAAGAGCGCTGTAGCGCAGATAGGAGACCATACATTGATGGCAGACTGGCATACAATCAATCATCAGTATCAATCAATGGTCGAACGGAGTTGAAAGGATGGAATAGGATGATGATGATTACCGAGTCCGTCCAAGCCAACCAGAAAAGACTAATTGGGATGGATATCGCGCCTCCCAACATGACGAACCACAGCCGGGTTTCTGGCCGGATGCGTCCTGTCTTTTGATGCTCCCTTTTGTCCAAGTCCAGATCACCGGTACTTGCACAGCAGTGGATAGGGTTCCGACGATCATGGCCACCCAAACTACATTTGTCAGTCCTTCCGAAAAGTGATATGTATCCGAGAAAATAAAGGGGTATCCTTCTAGGAAGAGAAAGAGGATGATATACACGACTGTGAGGTACAGGGACATGAAAATGATGATTGGCTCGGTTACTTCCCATGCGAAAGGCCGATAGATAGCAATTGCCAACCGCTGGCGCAAGCTGAGGGAACGGAGCTCCATCGGGCCTCTGTAGTTCTGGTTCCCGGTTCGCTTGCGTAGAGCCATTGCCTTCCATTGCAGTAAAATGTCATGGTACGTTTCCTACTGTATCAAGACGAGAGCGGCAAGTACCAAGCCGCCAGTGATGATGCATAATCCACTCCAGCCAACGCCACCCCAAGGTGCTCGGGATATAACTACCAATGACCTGCCCGACCATCGGTCCAGTGAAGGCCAGGATCGCATAGATTGGGAACCCGAATGTTTTCTGCAGGGGATTCCAGAGATCCGATACTGTCCCCTTAGCATAGGTGAGTGGTGTTGCTGCAAAGACTCCTGCAATGAAGCGGAACACAATGTGCCAGAGCGCAGGCCATAATAAAAGCAAGAATATCAACAGCGTGACGACGTAGACGGCGCTGCGACCGAATGTTTCAGAAAACGGGCCAGATATAAGGGAGCCGAGTCAATTCGTCAAGTCAAGGAAAGAAAGAAAGAAAACGAACTTGCCTTTCAATTCGTCCGCAACATCAGTCTGCTCTGGGTCTCGTTGAAGCCCGTGCCGGACAGAGCAATCGATCCGCCTGCACTGTAGGAGTGACCGCAGATCCGATGATGGTAAAGAACAGCCAGAATGATAATAAAATTGAAGGTAATGATGCGAGAGATGGACAACATTTTGTCTACTGCCATGGTATTGACTCCGAACGCCCTTTGCAATCATCTCGGCCGATAAATCGCTCCTTTTGAATCAAAAAGTCATTCGGCCAATCGAGATCATTGTTTCTTTATGAGATAATATCATGTGTTTATTCGCTCATACCCTAGGTATGTTGAGAAATTCAGGGCGAAATCCACAAAACTTTTAATCGTCTTTCGGGATGGGTGAACGGAATGGTCGGATATTGCGGATATGCTCTGAGGACATCATGCGGGCTAATTCAAATAAAAGTAGTGAAATAAATAGGAAGAGATTCAGACTATAAATCTCACTCATCGATTTGTAATTTTCGTACTTGTCAGTGTATTAAAACGAAATAACCAGCTCGATGCGTGAAGCTGCGCGTCTAATCAAATCATCAGCGATAAGGGCCTGTAATCGCTTATCGATAATATCGATAAGCGTCATCGGTCTCGGTCGAGTCAGCGGGACTGATGCATTCACATGATCATTCCTCCCTCCTTTATCTTCCTTCGACGTCGCTTTCTCCTCCCATCTTCTAACGCTCTCAACAGCAGTGGCCGGTCAAGCTTTGAAAGCCATACTCTGTGCGCTTCCTAAGCTGGGTGGCCACGGTAATACCTTTGCTCCCTGGTCATGAACAGCAACAAGTCGTGACTGCAATGTCAACTGCTGCAATGCAGGTGCTTCCGGGAAGAGGCTTGGGCAGTTTGAGTAAGTCTATACGCTGTTTTTGTTTGCCAGTCGAGTCAAAATGGAGAACTTGTTTCTAATCGGATTATACAACAGCTCTCGGAAGCTCCTGCATAATGTACTGAGTCGCATCAAAGCACGCCCGCAGACCTACCCCGCCATCGACATTGCATACTCCTCCACCGAGCCGCTTACTGAGCCTATTATTCTGAGCCTTCCCAGAAATGGCTTGAGATTACGCTTTGATGGCCCTGATCAACGCCTGCGTCTCATCGAAGTCCTCGACTTCTCCAAGGTACCCTGATCTACAAGAACCATGAGGTCATTAAAGCACCAAGCCGCATGAGCAACCATCATCACCTGCTGGACCAAGCTTTCGGCATGTATACAATCGACTCTTCGGGCCGTCCTATCCCGGGAATATATCCCACCTACAGATGATTCGGTCTACGGGACCTACGTGCTGTCATACCCAGGTGTTGCTTTTACATTCCCACTGCAGGATTCGGCCTGGTCCGATAACTGCGATTTTGTAGCCCTACTTTCATCGTCTGCCGCATCATCAGCAACTTCGATGGCCGTGTTTCAAGGAGCGTCGTGGTCCGAAGCGCGAAATCAGTTATTCACAATATCCCCACAGTTGCCGCGCTCGCCGGCATTGATTGGAAAGTGGAGGGACGCAGTCCCTGACGAGATCGAAGAAATACAAGTGCTGGGAGGAGGGAAGATAGAAATGTCTCGAAGAACCAGTCCTCCGCTCATTATAACACTGTCTGAGACGACACCACAGGATCTGATCGCCGAGCTGGGACCTCCTGACGCGATATATCGCAAAACGACAGTCGTATATCGATCCACAGCGCTCGTGCCGTAACCAAACCGCGACCGCTTAGCCCTTCTCCCGGGCGACGCCTTGATACATTAGACACAGACCACTCGTCAAGTAATAGCCCTGAGGAAGACTCCGATGACGAGACCTCTCCTGGTACAAATTTCGATCCCTCATCACTATCTGCGGAATGCTTTTTAACTATTTCCATCACGGATTCGATGCGTTCATTTCTCATCCCACGCCATCTGGACCGCCATTTCCGGGTTCTGGATTATCAGACCGCCCGCCGCCCACTACCACTGCCTCCCTGCTGACTGTTACGAAACTTATCGTCCATGGGAATGTCCCCGGCTCGTACCCCTTCAACCGCTATCGGCGAAGCCGTTGGAGAATCATCATAGGCGAATCAGCGCACGAGGACCTCACTTCGGAAACGCACTTTGAAGAAATCTCACAACGCCTTCGGAAAGTGTGGAGAGCATCTTATTCATCGCCTTCGGAAGAAATGGCTCTGCAACGGGGCATGGTCCTGAATCGAGGATGGGGACAGTCCTGAAAGCAGCGTTGAGTTTCTTGGAGGATGGGAGGAGAGTGCTGGAGGCAAGCATAGGTCGACATCTGCAGGTCCAGATGGTGGTCAGGGATTGGGCAACACCGAACTTTTGGCTTCCCGGTCTTTTATTCGAGGTTTTGAAGAATGGTGCTGTTAGCTCCATGACAATATATTGAATTTATTTTGCGATATCAAGGGGCCCTTGCTTGTGGTGTTTTGGTGTGATATCTTTTGATATGCGTGATATTTTGTTGCTTTGCTGTTTGTAAATTGTAAATTACTACTATTCCCCGATAGAAGATCATCATCGCATCAATTTCTTTTGACAATGGCCGTCGATTTGCTCAATTGAACGAATATAGACATAGGCCTGGGTCGTGTAAAATGCTTAACTACCTAGTTCAAGTTGTAGGGAAGCCGAGCGGAACGCAGGGCTCTTATTGGACGAGGTGCGGTGAACATCGGGAGTCCGAAATAATCTGTAGTGTTGCTACGAACAACCATCCTTAGTTTTCTCTTCACCACAACCCTCCCCAGGAGCACTGTCTGCTGCTGCGTCCAGGTGACAGACCAAGCAGCATGACGCGCTCCTGGACCTCGACTCTCAAACTCCCTCGCTCGTCGTTTCCCGCCCGGCCCTCCGTCGCGGACCAAGTGAAATATCTGCGCAGATGCGCCGACGACCTGTACGCCTGGCAGCGTGAAGCGCGTCCTGCCAGTGAAACATTTATTCTACACGATGGTCCCCATATGCGAACGGCGAGCTTCACGTCGGCCATGCGCTCAATAAGATTTTGAAGGACATCATCAACCGTACACAATTAAGCCGAGGAAAACGAATCCACTATATTCCAGGCTGGGACTGTCACGGATTGCCAATTGAGCTAAAGGCTCTCCAGGCTCAGCAAGAGCTTGGAAGTCTTGATGCCAAAAGCTTGGGTTCCGCTGCAGTCATTCGCAAGGCGGCTCGAAATCTCGCGGAGAAGACAGTCGCGGAGCAGATGCGCGTGTTCCAAGGAATGGGCATCATGGCAGACTGGCAAGGGCACTGGAAGACGCTAGACAAGGGCTTTGAAATGAAACAACTGGCTATCTTTAGAGAAATGGTAGACAGGGGCTTATCTATCGACGGTTTAAGCCAGTCTACTGGTCGCCCTCGACCAGGACCGCATTGGCTGAAGCCGAGCTGGAATACAATGAGAAGCATGTGTCGACCGCAGCACTTGTTAAATTTCCATTGGTGAAGATTCCGGACCAGATCAAAACAACCCCTTGGTAGATGCGGCGGCTTTGAGCGCTGTTATTTGGACTACGACGCCATGGACATTACCCGCCAATGCAGCAATCGCCATTAGCAAATCGCTAAATTATCTAATCGTTCAATCAAGCGGACATGGACAATTGCTGGTTGCGGAACCGAGATTGCAATATCTCCAGGAGATGTTAAATGAGGAACTAGCCGTCCTCGTCCCTTCCATTCAAGGCTCTGAACTATGCAGTGGAACGACATATCGACCGATATTCCCCAGAGAAGGCATTAACGAACAGCCGCTTATTGCCGCTGATTTTGTGACAGCTGACTCTGGATCTGGTCTCGTCCATTGTGCACCGGGTCATGGCATGGATGACTATGAAGTCTGCCTTGCCCAGGGCATCCAGGCATTTGCTCCTGTCGACGATGAAGGGCGATTCACGGACAAAGCCATGCCCGGCGATCCAGGACTTCTAGCCGGCAAAAGCGTTCTAGGAGAGGGAAACTTAGCTGTTCTAGAATACGTCGAGTCAATGAATCAGCTGCTCAGCAAACACAAATACGAGCACAAGTACCCTTACGACTGGCGATCGAAACGGCCAATAATCATCCGTGCTACTGCGCAATGGTTCGCTGACGTAGCCAACATTCGCGACTCGACTTTAGCATCCTTAGACGATGTCAATTTTGTTCCGGCGTCCGGCAAACAGCGATTAAAGAACTTTGTGCGGAATCGCACGGAATGGTGTATTTCACGCCAGCGGGCTTGGGGCGTCCTGATACCCGCCCTTTATGATAGACGCTCTGGCGAAGCTATATTGACAAATGAGAGTGTCTCTCATATCATGAATGTGATTGATGAGCGCGGCATTGATGCCTGGTGGACAGATAGCCTCGAAGACCCGGCATGGATACCTCCATCCCTCCAGCAGGCATCATCCTCGTCTGGTTATCGGCGCGGTATGGACACAATGGATGTCTGGTTTGACAGCGGAACGAGTTGGACGCAAGTGGAGAATGCTTCACCAGAGAGATCGTCCAGCAGATATCTACCTCGAAGGCACTGACCAGCACCGTGGTTGGTTTCAGTCAAGTCTTCTCACGTACATCGCACATCAAGCTGCTGTCTCAGGAAGCGCCACAACTGCGAGAGCGCCATTCAAACGTCTGATTACGCACGGATTTACTCTTGATCAAGATGCTCGCAAGATGAGCAAATCTGTGGGCAATATCATCCTCCCAGATACTATCATGAATGGCACACTACTCCTCCACTCAAACAGAAGAAGGTCAAGGGCGCAAAACAACCGAAGCCTCAAGAACCTGTTTACGACGCACTTGGGCCTGATGCTCTTCGACTATGGGTTGCCAGCAGCGACTACACGCGAGACGTTGTTATCGGACAGCAGGTCTTACAGACCATCAACACAAGCTTGCACAAGTATCGCGTCACATTTAAACTTCTACTGGGAGCTCTCGAAGACTTTGATCCCAGCACGAATATGCGCCAATATCAGGACCTGCATAAAATTGATCGACAGGCATTGATGCAATTAAGTCAACTGGCGTACACCTGTCGGAATGCCTTGGACAATTTTGAGTTCTACAAAGCTGTCAATGCCTTGAATCGCTGGGCGAATCAGGAATTTTCGGCGTTTTATATGGAAACTCTCAAAGATCGACTATATACAGATGCGGAAGATAGTACGAGTCGACGCGCGGCACAGACGACGCTGTTCCACATCTACACATTTCTGCAGGAGCTGCTAGCTCCTATTACCCCGCTGCTTGTCGAAGAGTCTTGGGAGCATACACCGGAGACAATCAAGGCTCAGCTCGAACATCCCCTGCAACGAGTAGCACGCGCAGCTCCTTCTGAGTGGGTCGACGAAGCAATGAACGACGATTTTGTCGACCTGATGGCGGCCAATGCCGCAGTCAAGGTCATCCAAGAGTCTGCTCGCTCGAAGAAGCAGATGGGCTCTTCACTACAGTCGTTTGTCCACTTCGAGCTTCCCGACATGGATTCATTGGCGGTCTTTGAGCGCTATCTCGACGAACTCCCGGATCTGTTTGTGGTCTCCTCGGTCACTATCATCCTCAAGGAGCAGGGCTCTCCTCTCTCCGGTGAGATTGCAGATGCCGAATGGAGCTACGCCGACGAATTCGAACTACCCAGAGCCCACAAGCAGGCGACGGTGCACGTGTACGCACCAAGCAAGGCGAAATGTCCGCGATGCTGGCGATATGATGTTCCGGCGTCAGACCCAGAGCCACAGGAAGCGCCTCTATGCCAGCGATGCCACGACGTCGTCGGCAAGCTGGAAGCCATAGCTTCATGATATTAAAAGAATTGTACGATAGAAGCTGAGATGTAAGATACTTATGTACTCTCCTATAAATTAGATGAATATAACACGCTATACTCCGGAAAAACACGCGGACCGGACTCGAGCCATGTGTTGTTATTGTTAGGGTCATCATGAAATCATCGGGAGAGAAGAGGCTGTCGTCATTTGCCTCGAGGCAAGTTCCCGCCTTTCGTTTTTATTCTTTATATTCTTTATATTCTCCCTCTCCGCACACTCTTTCTTACTGCTGCGAGAAAACTAACTGCCTGACAATTTATTGAAATATAATCCCCTAACATTGATAGTGACAGCAATGGAAGACGCCTTCAAGCATACCGTCCCTCTGCCCACGCAGACGTCCTCTGTCGGGCCCGTTCCAACGGTGATTCCGGGCGACAAGCCTCTCGTGCTGCAGATCCATGACACCGGGAAGCGCACGTTATGGTGAGTTCTGTATCTCATTAATAGAGAGCGATGAGCTGACGGCGTGTTAGGGTTGTTGTGGTCCTCATGGCCATCTCGTCGCTTGCCTTCTACTCCCTTGCTGCTAGAGTCCGAGTGGTATGTCTTCCGGGATATGATATGATATGAGTATAGATATCACTGACCGGGCCATCCAGCAAAATCGCCTACTGCACACTTTAACAGCGCTGATTTCCACAATCTCATTCCTTTCCTACCTTGCCATGGCCACCGGCGAAGGAGTAACATACACGCACTCGATCAACCACCAGACCCACCAGCACGTGCCAGACACATATCAGGAGATCCTGCGACAAGTATTCTGGGTTCGATACGTGAACTGGATGCTGACCACGCCACTCATCCTGATCAACATTGCGTTGCTTGGTGGTCTTAATGGCGCAAATCTGGTGGCCGCCCTTGCCGCCGACTTGGCCATGTTGTCTGCCGGCCTCACAGCTACGTTTGCGCGTCACGAGCGCCGTTGGCTGTGGTACACTATTGTCTGCATCAGTTTCCTGACTGTTGGGTATCAGACTGGCGTGAATGGAGCGCGCTCGGCGCGTCAGCGTTCTGACCGGCATCGTGCGCTATTCACCTCGTTTACGGGTGCTAATTTGCTTGTCTTTGCGTTGTATCCGATGTAAGCTTTCTCTCCTCTGAGTATATGTAAACATCAAGCTCACATTTACCACTCAAGTATCCTTGCAGCGTCTCCCTCAGTCACCGAATCAGCGTCGATGCCGAGACTGTCGTCTGGGCGATCCATGACATTCTTACTCAGGGATTATTTGGCTATTGGTTGCTTATTGGGCACGATAGCAGTGAGACAGGGTAAGCTTAGCTTGAGTTTTCATCTCTCCTTCCAATGCGTCTGTTCTGACAATTCGTTTCAAGACAAATCTTCGTCGATGGGTTCTGGTCTCATGGCATCAACCATGAAGGCGCCATCCGAGTGGGTGAGAGCGAGGGACCGTAGGTCGCTTCACTCTCGACGAGCGATTGGTGAGGTGTTTCGTCGAGAAGAGTGCCGCGGGAAAAAGCAGACAGAATCTCAAATTGAATGAAACGATTAAATGCATAGCGTTCGAATCAAATTGTATAACTATTCTTACATGAGTATGCATGTCATTGTCACACTGTTGAATGAAATAATATGTGAAACACATGTTTTACTCTAAAACTCCTTTTCGTACGGTCACTTCTGTAGTTTTATTTCGAGAGCTTTGTCTTCTAATGAATAAAAGGATAAAAACTTGCAGCCGTAGCATCATTCATCATTCATGGTAAGTCGTAATAGTCATAAAAGCTTCGCCCTATCTCTTCTCCCCTTTTGCATTCTTTCAGTCTTCTCTCTCATCATCTTCAATAACAGCATTGAAGACATGACTGCGAAAGTGCCACGGAAACCGCGACGTTCTGCCAATTTGCCTGGACGAAGCAGCCGATGCGTCCGTGCCTTTGTTCGACAAAGGCAACGACGACGACGACGACGGCAACGACGACGTATTATTAACAGGCTGTTCCTTAACCTTCTTCCCATCCTTCAGAGTGATATGCTTAACCTCCTCGTCCGAAGAAACCCGTCGAATAGACTCAGCCCTCGCCGTCTTCAACTCATCAACCCGAATCTCCAGCTTCTCCATATCCACCTCATGCGGCAGATAAAACCCGGCATCATAGCAGTCCGCAAACGTGATTGAGCGCAGCTTCTGCACGTCAAAGCAGCTGCAGAACGGGATGGCGTCAACGACGAAGCCGCGCAACGTAAGATGCACGAGCGGTGGTAGCAGTCGCGCCATCCAGCTTTCGTACTCTGGATGGTTTGGGGAGTTTGGGCTTTGCTAGTTCTATGACGCAGTTGTCGAGGTATTCGGCGTTGCCGTACTGCTTTTTATACGCCCTTTGCCGTTTCCCTATATGCTCTCAGTACCTACGTATGATGAAGCGGGATAAGGGGAAGCTTACGGTGAAATGTACGTATGAGTTCCCTGCATTCTAGGCGCCCAACCTTCTTCAATACGACGCCAGTTCACCCCAGATGCCAGACGAGGCTCTTCGGCCATTCTCAGCTGCAGATCTTCGAGCTGCTCCATTTTCAAATCGCCTGAAACAGCTGCTTCTGGTACGACTTGAGCATGCCCGTGACCCACAGGCAGCGAAGGCCAACAAAGGATTTCAGCGAGCTCAGATATTGGTCGTCGAGAGGGCTCGGTTTGCCGTCACTTGCTTCGTCGACACTTCTTTCACTTTGCCATAGATCGATCCAGAGACTCTCTTGACTGCTGATCAGGGGAGTTTGAGTAACGCTGAAAAGTCTTCGCCCAGGAATATGGGTTCCATCATGTTTGTATCTCGAGCTGTATCTCGAGCTGCTTCTCGAGCTGCTGTTGCGGGGCGCACTTGAGGAGTTGGGATGTTGGAGATGGAGTCATGATGAGGATGAGGATGAGGACGAGGAGCTGTTTTTCTCTCTTATCAAGGATAGTAAGAAGGATTAGTCCAAGGTTGTATATACTGATAGGGGTGGCGATCTCACCATTTGATACTCTGGTGGACGAAGAAGGGGACGACGAAGGGCCATATCGAGATGGTTCTGTCTGTTTCTTTAGTCTGTCTAGCTAGGTATCAGAGGAAAGGTTTGTCACCGACCATTTTCTTTGATTGGCTCACCTGCCAGAGCCGAGACAGATTTGTGCTCATTCAGTCGCTTGAAATGCGAGAAGGCCAGTCTGGGGATGACTGACTTTCTCTGACCAGAGTCTCGAGCCATGAGAAAGATGGCCACTGCCCATGTGGCTTCCAAGGATTATGCGGATGGTGGGTTGGTAAAGAGAAGAGAGATGGTTCAAAAGAGCTGCAAGGGTTGTATACAACATGAAGAAATGAATGCATTTTTGGGCAGGGCCTATTTCCGTATGAGAGAAAAGTGAGATGAATCCAAATAAGATGGAACAATAGAGAGATCCCTGCATGTTGAATAGCAAAACAAAGCGTTTCAATCAGATCACTGCCTAAACATGGTATCTAATTAGATCAAAGGGCGTTGCCGGTGTGCAAGATCTGAACCTGAGGCCACAAAGATTTTTCGGTACAAAGAATAGAACATTCATCTTATCATTCATTTATCTCCTGCCTTACTGGTCTAGATTCCTAGCAGTTATTGTTATCTACCTAGGTAGGCAGAATAGGGCTGTCTGATCCTCGCTCCTCGCCCTTTCATATAAAATCATGCTCCCATTATGAGAGCAGAGTCATCATGAGTAAAGAGAAGCTCAATGAACAGTCTTTTATATCTAGCTGTAGCTAGAAAGCAAAGCATTCTGCCTAAGTATCCTTTAGCTAGCACAGAAGGATCTGACTAAAAATATATACAGTATACTTTATTCAGCCCCAATCTCTACGATAGGGTTGTCAGGTCATTAATGTTATCAAATATAGGACAGGATCCACTGCTCTCGCACATGGTCGTACGGTTGAGGTTCTTGTCCACAGGCCCCGTTGGCCCCCGTGTAGTGGCACTCGCCCACAATACAATACTGCCCGGTTTCGATGTCATCAAGCAGCCCGTCCGGATACTGCTCGTCGCCCCAGCAGCCCAGCCAGTTTAGCCAGTCGGCCGTCTCGCCCTCCTCCTCCGTGGCTCCCGTCCCTGCGCCGGATGCGACGGTGAAGGTGCCAGTGGCCGTGTCGTACCAGTAACCCCGATAGTTCAGCGTCATATCCCACAGGTACCCGGCGTCTGTGTGGTCAGAGATGAGCCCCAGAGCGATAGTGTAGTTCTGGCTGCCCGCCGTCACGTAGTTGGCGTGTCCGCCATACGCGACGTATGTGATGGGCCGTTCACCAGAGAAGTCCACCACATCCCAGTAGTAAGCAGAGCCACCACTGTGCTCGGAGAGGTAGATGGCGTATGGCACTTCA
The DNA here is from genome assembly GCA_020137715.1 of Talaromyces trachyspermus. Classification (NCBI taxonomy): domain Eukaryota; kingdom Fungi; phylum Ascomycota; class Eurotiomycetes; order Eurotiales; family Trichocomaceae; genus Talaromyces; species Talaromyces trachyspermus. The sequence goes on from JACGXQ010000003.1 coordinate 98,937, forward strand.
TTGACGAACCGAATCTAGAGAGTGTTTAGAGCGGGGATGAAAATATCAAAAGGCTCATGAGCTCACCATGACATGCTCCCAGTCACCGACGTGGTCGTCGAAATTGATCCCGAGAACGCTGTCAGAAAGCTCGAGTTAGCAAATCATATGGGGCAGGTGTACAATGATGTACCGCGGAGAAACATTACCCTCCACCGTAGTTGTAGGAGTAGAAATAGAAGTAAAGACGTCCGTCGTGGTGCTGTTCTTCTCGGCGGCAATGATCAGACCCGGAGCAGCACTGAGTCCATCGCTGTTGGGGATACCGTAGTCCGAAGAGAGCCAGTCAGGAGTGCCGTCCAGGGGATTCAGGATCGGGCCGTCAGAGGCAGTCAGGAAGACGTCGGACGAGAGGGTGTCCAGCGTGTCGAGCGTCACCGAGCCGTTGGTCCCGGTAGCAGTGAAGTTCACCTCGGGCTGCACATTGGCCAGGTGCACTGTGATGTCGGATGGGAACCATTTCTCGCCGCTGTAGAGGTACGACAGAGGCGCGTATGTGATAGCATAGTCCGGGAGCGCCGAGCGCTTATGCATGCGAGGCGCCGCAGCAGCGAGGCCGGCGAGAGCGATGAACGCTGGGAAATGGCGGATTGAAGGCATCGTGGTTGATGTTCTGTAGCCCAGAGTGGAAGTAGACTGGTACACCGTACAGACGGGGCCATCACGGCATAGTTATAGCTTGCGTGAGCCCTGAAGGAGAGCGCTTCTGGCAGACGAGTCTTGCCCAAGTGGGAAACAGTCCCCGTCTGGCGATACATCCAGAGCCAGCAGTGTTCGATGCTTGACGCAGGTGGCAGCGTCTCGCATGAAGAACGATCACATCGCAAGCGCTTGGGGCCAAAACTTGTAGTAGTACTACTGTAGCAGTACGACTTTTCCAAGCACGTGTTAAATAAAGCACGATGCGGGGATCTGCAAGCAACTGCTCGCTATATCACATACCTAGGTACATCAGGTGTATGCCTCCTTCATGCATGCAACGTTGCCTTGCAGGAAGGAAGATTGCAGTCCAATACCAACTCAGTCCAGGTGCTGCGTGGAAAAAGAAAGTGAAAGGAACTTTTCGACGGGAAGAATCCCGATCTACTACGTTAGCTCACTGTGTTCTAGTATGCGTGTTGCCAGTTGCAGTTACTCACCTCCCGCGCTGGTTGGGAATTGTCCAATGACAAGCGGAAAGAATGACCATCAGACCATCGGGGACTTTTACTTCCATTCGCCAAGAAAAGGCTTTGTGCCTGGAGATTCCATCATGTGTCTATTTTATATGCAATATTCCTCCTAATTCTTTATGCAGACATCAGGGATGTATACATGAATCCAGTACATTCAGGAGCTGTGACGCCGAGCTTAGGGCTTGATTTTATGAAGAGAGGATATGGATTCCTGCCGTTAGTATTAGAATGTACTCTCGTGCATCAACGTTAGGATCGATGATTTGTATTTCGACTAGTTAGCTATATAACTAACAAATCGAACGTCCCGTCTGACTTGATATTCAAAGCAGATCGGGTGATTGTCTCGACGAAATTTTTGAGTATAAAATATCTCAACTTTCAAAGGGAAAAAAGTGTCATGCTCCGGCCATTATAGAAGAAAACAAAGGAAAAAGAAGAAAATAGGTATGCTATGCCATTTTTTCGCCTCTCATAAATCAACATCTAGTAGCGCTTGCCCTCACGGAGGACATCGCCAAACTCCTCCAGCGGACTGCGGGTGAGCTTGGTCTCCTTCCACAAGTTGGGGGTGAGGAAGCCGTAGGTGTTGCCCACGGCGAGGAAAGTGGCCTTGAGTGTGTTCTCGAGGGTCTTGGTCGAACCGGAGGAGGAAGTGTAGGCGTCCTGGACACCAGCAAGTTGGAGGAGACGCTTGACAGCAGGGGAGGCAACGAGGCCGGTACCACGGGGAGCGGGGATAAGCTGGACCATTGTTAGCATGCATTGAGCAGATTATGAGGGTAGTAAAAGGTATACATACTCGGACAGTGACGGAACCGCATTTTCCGCTCTCCTTGGTGGGCAGAGAGTGAGGCTCACCGAGGTTGGTACCCCAGTAACCACGGCGGATGGGCAGAACGCTGAGTTTGGCGATGATGATAGCGGCACGGATAGCAGTAGCGACTTCCTTGGAGGTCTTGATTCCAAGACCGACGTGGCCTTCGCCGTCACCGATGATAACAATGGCCTTGAAACGGGTACGTTGACCGGCACGGGTCTGCTTCTGGACAGGCTTGATCTGTTCCGAGTAAAAGAGTTGTCAGCATCCTGTTCAAAATCCATGTCCGCCTGAATAACATGGTCCCCGACTCCTCTCAATTTCTTCCAATGCTATTTTCCTCGACCGACAATCACGAATTGCAGCCAATGCAGCGAATGTAGCGAGCAGCGACAAAAATTCATCTCGTACCTTCATGACCTCATCCTTGAGCTTGGGCAAGAAAAAGTCGACAATCTGGTACTCCTTGACGGGCAGCGAGTGCAGGTAAATCTCTTCCATCGAGGTGATCTTGCCAGCCTTGACGAGACGGCCCAGCTTGGTGACGGGCTGCCATTCCTTCTCGTCGCTCTTTGCGCCGCCGCGACGACCACGACGACCACGACCACGACCGCGGTCACCGCCACGGTCACCGCGAGATCAAATCCTCCGCGTCGGGGTGCGTCAGCCATGATTGCTGTGTATGTAGGGAGGGAAAGTCGGGTTGTTGAGAGGGTCGTCGGTGTGTCAACCTCTTGGATGAATGTCGCGATCTTCCACAGTGTGGCTCCGGCCGGCCCGCAAATTTCCGTCGACGACCTTGCCTAAGCGAGCGGGAAGCCCTATCCTGGCCAGCCCTAAGCCCTAACATGCCCACCCAATCAGGAAACCCGCCCTCCACAACCGGGAGTCTGTCAGGTGACACCGAGACCCCGTTCTTCGGGACGGGCCCCACGTGTTCTGAAGCCGCTGATTGGCTCAGATCCGACCTTGGATCTTCCCCTGTTTACTTTAACGCTTTAACCGCTTCTAGCGCTTCTGCACTTATTCATGATTATCGCGGCCTCGTCACTCGCTGAGAGTCCGGCCCTGTGTTACTCTCTCGTCATGGGTCCATAACTGTCCTTTCCTTCAATTATTTTTGATCTTGTCCTTCACTTATTTTCGTCAGTCGCTTCGTTCACTAACTACATAACACATAACGCCAATATGTTGCGCTGGTGCGTACCCTGTCCGATAACCATCCTGGCTGGGCTGATGGTATTAGGTATGCCGCGAAGATGGCCCAGCGGCCATTGCTCACCTCCAGCATCACCACGGCTGTACGTTTGGCTCGGATGAATGATATGAACTGCACGCGCTAAGGTTTTCCATCTCCCAGACCCTCTTCGGAGCCGGAGATGTTCTAGCTCAGCAAGCTATCGACAAGAAAGGGTTCGACAAACATGATTACGCTCGAACCGGTCGCATGGTGCTCTATGGAGGAGGTATGGAATTTGCGTGATTCGGCCGGGAGACGTACAGTGCTGATCTGATTGCCAATTTCAAAAGCCATTTTCGGTCCTGCCGCTTCCGCCTGGTACGGCGTCCTCCAGCGTCACATTGTCCTGAAGAGCACGGCGACGACTGTCGTAGCTCGCGTCGCTGCGGATCAGTTCATTTTCACGCCCGTCAATTTGTTTTGTTTCTTGTCGTCCATGTCCATTATGGAGGGTACCGATCCCATAGAAAAGCTGCGCAACGCTTACTGGTCCACATACAAGACCAACTTGGGCGTCTGGTCGACCGTGCAGCTGGGCAACTTTGCCCTTGTCCCCTGGAGTACCGTGTGTTGGTTGTCAACGTAGTTAGCTTGGGTAAGTGTAGATCTCGTCACAGCTTTACGCCATGCCCTCAGCAAGGCTAATCTCTCTCTTTTGCCAGGATGGAATTGTTACTTGAGCTTAGTCAACAGCAAGGCATAGTTTATTGTTGTCTGTCGAGAATATATTTACATTTAAGGGCTAATGGGGATTTCGGTTTGGTTTCATCGCATATACATACATACATTCATTCATTCATAGATATAGATGGTTGTATATGACTTTATATACAGTAATATTATATTTCTATACCTCTTTATCTTCCAATTGGAGTGCCAAAAAAAGAATAACAGCTACGTATAGATAAACTGCCAAGCCGGGCGGTGAACAAACAGCAGCCGCAGATTGGGTGGCCAAAAGTTGCTGGCAGAGGCAAAATCCTCGCAAAACTCCCAACCACACGACAGGCGTTGCGCCTTTTACTGACTGCATACGCCTGCTATTATTCTGCCTGGCGCAGAGATTTTCGTTTTCCCGATCCCTTCGTCTCGCTGATAGGGTCAGCACTAGAGGTCGTCGCTGTCCTTTCCCCGCGGCTGTCCTCAAAGCGCGCACGGCAACTGCCTCCTTGCCCGACAACCGTACCTTCCTTTGAGAAACCCACCAGCTCTCTCTCACCTCATCGTCCACTCTCTCTTCTGATCTTCTCATATCGAATTATCATACGCTTCCTCAATCATGGCGACAGCGACTGAGAACGGCACTGTTCCCGCTCCCACCACTGCAATCAGCGAGAAGACCGAACAAAATGGCGACGTTGTCACTGTTTTCCACGACCCCGAAAATTTTAATGTCAAACATCCTCTAATGAACGAATGGACTCTGTGGTTTACCAAGCCTCCAAGTGGAAGGGTATGTTTCTCCCGAATCGACGTCGCATAATTTTGCCTTTGAGTTGGGGCTAACTTGATGGGTAATTACGCAGGGCGATAACTGGAACGACCTACTCAAAGAAGTGGTGACTTTTGGCTCAGTTGAAGAATTCTGGGGCATCTACGTGAGTAGTCCTCTGCCGTACGGTTGATGCCTAACTTGATTACTGACGAGTGTCTCTTATATATATATATATATATAGAATAACATCACTCCTACTTCCGAACTTGGTCTCAAGGCCGACTACCATCTATTTAAGAAAGGCATCCGTCCTGAATGGGAGGACCAACAAAACAAACACGGTGGCAAATGGTCATATTCCTTCAAAGACAAGCGCTCCGTTCCAATCGACGAACTCTGGCTCCATGCACAACTCGCTGCTATTGGCGAAACTCTCGAGAACGACGACGACAATGAGGTCATGGGCGTAGTGGTCAACGTACGCAAGGGCTTCTACCGTATCGGTCTGTGGACCCGCACTGTTGGCAAGAGTCTTCCAGGAGACAAGAGCACTGGAGCTCGCTCTGCTGCCAAGGGCAGGGAAGTGCTGGAGAACATCGGACGTCGCTTCAAAGAAGTGCTGCGTTTGAAGGATGACGATGTTGTTGAATTTTCTGGTCATACTGAGAGTGCAAACGCCGGTAGTACTCGCGCCAAGGCCAAGTATACTGTCTGAAAGTATACTTTCTGAAAAAATGTCTTACACCTTTCAGAATGTCCCGTCCAAGAGAGGGTATGGTCTAGGACTAAAGGATGGGGACAAACACGGAACTAGCCACTGATGATTATTTTATTCGAACTGGAAGAAAGAGTAGGGGAAAGGAAAAGTGATACCATGCATTGATATGATTCTGTCCCGGACTATGAGGCTGAACATCGCGTTGATTTGAATTTCTGTGCCTGCCTGGCAGAGGGCACTCTTGATCTTGCAACTAGAACAGCGTGTATATTCTACGTTTTCTTTATAACGAACAATGAACATTGCAAGTGCAGCACGTTTTCAAGCAGTCGCCACTGAATGTAATCCTGGTCTCCACGCTTGCAAAATGACTAGGACAATCGTTAGACCAACAACGATGTTGCATGCCTGTACGCTCTGAGCAGTCGGATCAGAGTCAATCGTCCCGCTTACACATAGCCCTAAAGCCATCCCCTGGTGAGAAGCCTAGTTTCACATGTTGTCCTTCTATTGACCACCTAAGGTGTTCTTGAGATGGAAATTCCCATGTAGCCGAAGGTGAGACACTTTCATTACATCAATATAAGTATATAAGTATACAAGTATATACATGCGGATTATCACTTCTTCCCAGTCACACGGTCATCTCGTCCCAGGGCCATGGTCTCATAGCGACAGAGCATCTCGCACAAGCCAGTCGGACCCTGTTGCGGAACGGCACGCCGCTGTTTCGGAGAGCTCTTTTACTATTGGTATCTACGTTCTGCTCAGTCGAAGCAGAAGAGAGGGCTTCATCGCTAGCATCGCTCATAACATCGCCTCCCTCCCCCTCCTCCTCTTCTTCTTCTTCTTCTTCCGACGACGACGACGACGACGAATCATCTTCCAGAATCTCCTTCAGACCTTCCGGCACCTGATCCCACAGACTCTCTCGACCACCATTACCCGTCCGTGTCCGTTTGCGCACCGAGCGACGAAAGACAGCCCGCACTTCCTGCCCCAGAATCGACCTCGTCGTCATCACGGCAAACGCAGACGTCAACGCGACACAATCCCGGTCCGCGAGGTCGAAAAGCCCATAATCCAAAAGGAGAAAGAGAGCGAGATTCACCGCGTACAGCGTAAAGACGTGCGCTCGGCTCATGCCATACTCGTCCTGATGCATTCGTACGAGTCTCGCAATTGCGCGCGCTGATGATGTTGCTATCGATGCGGGGTCTTCATCTTCGTTGTTGCTCCCTGGTATTGAAAGTGCTGGTGTCTTTTTCTCTCCTTTCTCCTTCATGTCCACGGGCTTGAGAGATGGTTGTGCCCTCGAGGGCAAGTGAACATGCTAATGATGGTAGTATGAAAGCGTATACTTTTTTCGTTATTATTATTTTCTGTCAGCTTTCGGAATTCTCTTCTTAGTTTTTCTTTTTCCTTCTGACATACCGAAGGAGTAGGATATGAGGAGCAGGTTTATTCGAAATGTCAAACTCTCCTGGCAGATTATCGTGCCATTCCTTGATTCTTTTATATAAAGAGCCAACAACATCCGCTAGCTGTTCCCTATCGCCGTCAAATGTATCGGCGAAGAGACACTGGGAAATATCTCGTGCGATTTCACTCAATGTACAAGCTTCATTGAAATAGGCGACACTATAGGCGTTCCGCGGGGCCTTTTGAGAGGGATAAGGAGCCCAAATGTCAGTGTCCTTATCCAAGCTCAGAGTCGGAAATTTCGCCAGCCGTACGTTCTTGATGCGACATGGTTTTAGAAATCCCGTATGAGCGACACTAGGAATTATCAAATTAGTGAAAGTTCTTCTCTTAATATGATGAGACATGAATGTAATCCGAAAGGAAAATTGCACTCACGTGTCTACTTGAAACAATCCCCAAATTGTCTTTGTCGTCGAGTGGTATACCTCCGTAGACTTGTCACTCAAGTCTATATCCTGGCCTTCACCACCCGTATATTCCATCTTATCAGCAATATCAATGGCTTTATAGAGCATAGAATAACCCAAGTCGTCCTGCCCAGTCATCGAGTATCTGAATACATGGTTAGTAAGACATCCTGCGCCAAAAAATAATGGCAAACTGACATACCGTTCATACAGAATCATAGTCGCCTGTAACGTACATAGTTTCGCTTCATCGTCCTGCATTGCAAGATGCCTTTCGGCTTCCTTCAAGAAATTGACCCCTTGGTAGTAACATCGCCCGGTACTCCATACGCCTCTGAGTATTCCGAGTAGCTCTGTTTTCGTAACAAGGCTCTATGCTCAGCATAACATCACCAAAATGCCAACAACAGTGGACGGAGAACCATAACTTACACAAGCATGTGCCAGAAGCGCATTCACCAGGAACGGCGAGCAAAACTCAGAATCGAGGTTCCGCGAATTCATATGCTTGATCAACACTCCCATGTCCAGGAACGAGAAGAAAGGGTAGTCCCAGGTGAAATACAGCGAAACCAAATGCGAGACAAAGGCGTCGTCATCGGTCACCGTCGTCCAGGGCTTTGCGGGCACTTCGATCGGCGGGATAACACACAAAAATTCACATCCATGACCTGACGCCTAAACGAAGGCGCAGAGCCCTGCATGTTGGCCCTACTCCGAAGCGCCTTCAGCTGTTCGGCCGTCTCTCGTTTGGCGTCGCTCGACGGCTCTAACACCTGCAGCTGCGCAAGAACCTCGTCGATAAAGACTCGGATTTCTTCGGGAGTGGCATCGCTTCGGATCATCTCCAAGAGTCTCTGCGCTTCCTGTTCGCCGGCCGATCGGATCACTTTGAACAGGTCATTGAGCATGTCACGGTGATACTCCAACTCCTCGGCCGTTCGTTTGGCGGCTATACGCCGTCGCTGGTCCAAGGACTCATCAAAAATGCATTCCCTTCGGAGGGCGCGACAATTGTCGCAAGGAGGAGTTCCTGAGCACTAAAGAAAAGGCCAAAACGGTCAGAAAAAAAATATGCATGTATAGAACCCGGATTCCACTTAAAACGCTAGATGACGAACGAACCTTTCGTTTCGACTTTTACACGCTAGACAAGCCGTCGACACTCTCTTCTTCCAACCCGGTCCCAAATTTCTCCTCCTCAAGTTGGCCGGAGCGCCTCCCCTTCTGAGAATGACGGGCCGGGCATAATCGGTCTGAAGGACGTAGGGCTACTACTAGCTCCTTCCATCTTTTCTTTACTGTGTTCTCTTGAGGACTGTGGCGGGTTGCCTTGTTCACCACTCAGGGATTGCTTCCTTGCGCGGCCAGCGCTCCCACAACTTGATGAGGCGAACTTGCTAGGAAATCTTGGAAGTGGCAAGGGCTCTCCCAGCAAACAAAGCAGCTTGAGATTGAAGGCGGCTCGAACATCGTTCGAACACAGGCAGTTCTCGAAGCATCGCGCTGATTTGTGCCTTGCTTGTATGTAGAAAAGTGTGGTCTAGATGACGTTGCGCTGATATCAGACCGGTGGGCGGCGGCGTGGAAAAGATTTCCACTCGCGCTGATTAACTCATGATTCGTGCTTGTAACTATACAGACAGGGAACAGTCGATCGAGTTGAAAAGGGAGGGAGAAGAAGTTGTCTAAGTCAGTCTTGGCCTAGGCTTGCTTTATGGCGGTAGACTACTAGAGGAACAACAGAACGACAAATCAAAGGTAAATATAGAATTAATTAAATTCGCTAGACAGCGTGTATGTAACAATGTCTCGTTGATAATAAATCGCGCAGACTTCATACAGGCCGACCTCGTGTCGGTCCTCCTTTGAGAGAGAGAGAGTAGTATCTATTATTATTTCCCAACACCTCCCAAACAAAACGTCGACATAAAATTGAAATCAAACACCTAGACAAATTAACCACTTCGTCATTTGTCCGACTTGGCCGCGAGTAGAAAGAAAAAGCGGCGAAGAAGAAAGAAAAAAAGAAGAAAAAAAGAAGAAAAGAAAGAAGAAAATAAAGAAGAAAATAAAGAAAGAAAGAAAGAAAGAAAGAAAGAAAGAAAGAAAGAAAGAAAGAAAGAAAGAAAGAAAGAAAGAAAGGAATGAGAAGACTGCAAAGGAATAAGAAGTGAAATATAAGAATGAATTAAGTTTCTGAATCGGCTTCGATAGTGCAAGATAAAGGTTAATGTGTTTAGTGTTCTAAGATCCTAAGGCTTCCCTGGACAACACAATTCTCAAGAATAGAGCCCGGGGAACATCAATCGTGCTGCCCTCGCTGGCAACGATGATGACTGTGCCTTTGAGAGTGACATTACGTCCCAAGTTCACAGGTCCGGTGATAGTGAGATGATCAAGTTCCGCAATGCGAGGGATGCTGGGAATGCGCTTCTGGAAATCAGAAACCTTCTTGAAGTCAGAACCCAGCTTGATAATTGGAGCACCGCCGAAGCGGTTGGGGTCAATGACAAGCTGGCCGTGCTGCAAGCTGTACAGATCCGACTTGACAAGCATCAAATCAGAGCAGGTCTTGACAGGCAAGAAACGACGGCGAGGACGTTGACACCGTGAGCATTGCGGAAGTGGCGAATGGCCGCACCGACAGCGGTCTCGAGCTGGATGATGGAAAGGTCGGCTTCGCCCTTCTTGTCTGCGGGGATCGACTTCTCGTTAGGAATGATTTCCATTTCCAGCTCATTCTCCTCGACCACACGCTTGATGGCACGGAGGTTCATCCAGATGTTGTTAGTGTTGAAGTACTTGAACTTTTGATGGACTTGAATTCGTTGACGTGCTCCTTGGGAACCTGAGCAATCTCCAACAAACGCACCCGGCCGTCATAGTCAATGATGGTACCACCCTTGACGTCAGCCTTGGTCTTGTCAGTCAATTCCATAATGTACTCGGCCTTGGAGTCCACCATGTGCTGAAGGATGCGGAGGTCAACAACGGCACCCAGATTGTCGGCGTTGGAAAGGAAGAGAATCTCAACACCGCGCTCGAGAAGCTTGTCAAGAGTTCCAGAGTTGTAGAGGGACTCAAAAACGTCACCATGACCAGGAGGGTACCAGTCGGAGATCTGAGAGTCGAAGCTCTTGGGAGCAGGAAGCAACGAATCCTTGAGGACACGAGGGTAGCGAGACTGGTTGAAGGTAATAATATCGATGTTGTGTCCTTCGTATTTCTTGATGATATTCTGCGTGTCATCGTCGGTGTTGAAGGAGTTCATGAGAACGAATGGGACGTTTACATTGTACGTGCGGTTCAGGTATTCAATTTGACGAACAGACAAGTCAAGGAACGACATGCCTTCGCGAACCTCAATCACCGACTTGGGGCCCACGCAGCCCATGGATGTACCAAGACCGCCGTTGAGCTTGAGGACGGCGAGCTTGTTAAGGAACTCAACGGAAGCTGAGTTTCCCAGCTCGGCGTAGTCAACAACTTGGCTGGGCTGGGGCGGAGCAATGCGTTCCCAGTTGACCGCATTGCCTTTGGCGCGGTCGTTCAAGTAGCGTCGGAACAGAGCGAAGAAGTTGTCCATCTCAGCCTCGAAGCGCTTTTGGTGTTGGCGTCCTCGACGGTCTCGGCAAGAGCGTTCAAAGCATTGCGCATCTGAGAAGCAGCCACGCTGGTGGATGCATTCTCGAAAGCCTATGCATGAAAAGATATTAGCAGTTGTGTTTTTAATCCCCTTTACTTCGGAGCAAGAAGACGAAGGGAAATTAGGATTCGAGCAGCGTACGTACCATGTGAGACTGAGACTTTCCATGATGCTTGCGCTGGAAAGGGCTCTCGCCTTCAGCGCCGGATTCTGCCTGAGCTCTCAAGTGGGAGGGATCGCTTTCGCGGCCATGGTTTTGTGGGTATGTAGGTATGTATGTTCTGGCAAGTTGCTGCGAATTGGGAGGAGGGGCCGAAAGTTTCTTTTGTGTTGTTGTTTATTAGTTCTAAGTCGAGATGTTTAGTTAGCTATGGTCGCGACGGCCAACAGAAGATCGGCCGGTGAGAGAGGGCAAAATAAAATGCGGCCAGAGGGTCAATTTAACGGGTCATGATGACAGCATCCTGTGAGAGGGACAGAGGGATAGGAAGAGGGAGGGAGGCGAGACAAGGCATTGGATTGGATTGCCACGCAGCAACACTTGGTTTGTCGATCCCGTCGGGTAAAAGGCATTGTTATTGGCCCAGGAGGGGTCAATTGCATGTGTTGAGCAACTTACCTGTGGTCTGAGTGAAGAGCAGCACGGAGATTGAGTGAGAGCGAGCGAGTTGGAGAGAGAGTGAGGGTGAGAGTGAGGAAGAGAGAGAGAGAGAGAGAGAAAAAAGGAGACAGGGCGATTTATTGCTTGCTGGAGGTCGAGAGAGGAAGGAAGCTTGGGCCGAGCGAGAACCCCGCCTGGGCCTGGCGCCTGCCGCCCAACCCAAACGCTGGAATGGAAGTTGGAAGAAATCACGCCTGAGGCATCCGTTCATTCAATATAACTCACCAAGTTAGTCTAGTAGTCATACAGTATACTAAGGTGCACAGCACGGAAGTAGCAGGTCCCAAGTAGGTGTAGATGTGGAATGCTTTAATTAAACATGTCTATAGACAGTAACTAGGACTAGTACTTTTGTTCAATGCAACATGGCAATATCGACACGGACAGGCGTCTAGGAAAAGGATATCATGACGGTATAGAACTAATCAAGTAATCAGGCAGAGCAACCCGACAAGCAGTTTTGTTCTGTGAATCTAATTCAACATCAAACAGAAAACGCAGAGCAGAGCAGAGCAGGAAGAGATACATTACTGGTAACGAAGAAGAGTAGAAATATCGATTTTGTGGTTAATTATGCTTGTTTTACGCACCACTGACGCTGCGCTTCGACAAAAGCTTCGTCGTTTCTTTTCGGAAAAGTCGCCATTATTAGCATCCAATGGGTCCAGGTTCACTGAATGAGACGTGCTGGGTCGGCCATTCGAGGGCTCACTGGCTGTGAAGCTACTCTTGATGGTGACGCTGCCCGAGCCAACGCTCACCGACTTTTCTTTGCTCATGACAGACCCCTGGTCGTCGACAAAGAATAGCGCCTCACCAAGACTAGTGTCTGAACCAAACGTGCTGTGATCCACGACTTTCAATTGGAACTGAGCATCGGCTGAAACGTGAGGAACTTTAAACGTCTCGTGAGATGGATCGAACTGGACCGAGCCCGTCGAGTTTCTCACCGCCTTGGTTTTGTGCACTTCCTTGACACCCTTGCCTCCCAAGAGACGAACATGACAGCGGAGATTCGTTGATGGTGGGTATCCACTCGCAGACAATATAGTAAACACTGCCGTTCCGGTTTCTGCCCGAGGATCCAGGTGTACCTTTGTCGCCGCCAAATTGAGATATGATGCTTCGCGTACGGCTATGGCGCCGCTGCAGGCTGTCAGGTGTATGTGGCGAGCTTGGCTCTACAACCAATCCAGGAACGCGAGAAATACCACCATCGACCTGAGGGTCCGGCGTTGCTGGAGGAGATTGTTCGTCGATAACGGTTACCTCACTCTCCTTGTGAGTGTGGAGACGATTTTTCAGACCTCGGCCAAGGAATGATGCTCCCTTAATGACGCCTCCGCCGACCATACCCACGCCCTTGACAGGGCTCCAACGATCCTACTAGGAGTAACGAAAGTACCAGACATGGTCGACTGGCCCTGACGGCTGCGTGTGACATAAGACGGTTTGAAAAGGAGTTGCAGGCGAACGGAACCTGACTTTCCGTCTAGGTCGAGGCTGACCGTCTTTGATTGGAATGGTTCGAGGGACGCAATGTCGATTGGGCTGCCTCCCAAGTAGTCTGCCCTGTCTCCAAAGTCCCAATCATACACATCCACACGGAAGTTGGCGCCGATTCGAGATTTGACTTGCGTCACGAAGAATTCGTTCCATGCAGGATGAAGCGTCTTCTTTATGACATGGGTCTTGTGGACTTCCTTGTCGTCCAACTTAAACTTGCAATAAGGATCGCTGAAACCGTTTCGATCAGCTGACGGAAGATTTGCTCCCTCAAGCACATGGACGCTGATTTCGCCCGAATTGTTGATTGACTCGATAGGATCCAGCTTCATCATAACTGGGATAAATCGAAGACTGACTTTAATCTTGCTAACTGCACCGTCATCGGAGCGAAGAACTAGCTCAGTAGGCGTATGAAGACATCGCTGCAGCGTGGTTAAGGTATCTCCGGTCAGTTGGGCAAGGATGTGTTTATCTTCCTTATCACTGGTTTTCTCAACCAGTCGAAGAGTGAGCTGTGACATGTCTAATTCGCGGATGAAAGCATCGCCGACTGCAGAAAGTTTATGTTAGGACATGCTCTGGATAAAAAGTAACAGAAAAACATAAACACTTCCACTCCACGGAAGTGAGAAAGACCTACCATCTTCAAGCGTTGCAGTCTTGGACTTTATTTTCATTGACGTATACGAAGGAAACATATGATCATCAACAATGACCTCAAGATAGACATTTGAGTGTGATAGATGTCCATCGATAATTTTAAAGACAATCAACCCAGACTCTGCATCTTATGTTAGAAATCTTTCAAGAATATCAAGTCAATCAAGGTAGAACTGCAACTCACCGTATTTTGGCAAGTCCGTGGCTTCAATGCGAATTTTGGGTGTCTGTTTGGCCACTGTGGTTTTCTGTGCCCCGGTGAGGGCAAAGCTCCATTACTTTCAACTTTATTAGCAAGTGCTGTATCGATGCTGGGCCGGCCATTCGACGCAACATCCAAGCTACCCCTAGGTGCATCGAGGCTATCTTTCTTTGCAGGCGGAATGCTAGCAACGCTATCCTCTTCAGATTCTTCGTCCTCCTCGGGATTATAGACGTTCAAGGTGGGGTAGAAAGCAATGGTGTAATTGAGGAATCCCTTAGCAGCACCACGTCCGTTCATGCGAAGACCGCTCTGTAACTCTTGTTTTTCGTCATCAACTTCATATTCGCCATTTTCGTCCTCGTGCACATAGTCCGATAGTGCAATGTCCACTTGACCTAGAGTACGGTCTTTCTGCATGTTTTCTTCATCCATGACCTCGAGAGTTAGTTTCTCACGTGCATTGTGGACTGGAACGTACACAATTTCGTTCCATGTGGGACTGAGGTTGTTTTATAAGTAACAGTACGACCACCAGGTATGCCATTGAGCAAGACACGAGCATAGGGATCTGACTTTCCCATGGCCTCGAGATTTCGTACATCAGTGGCACCTTTAAAATGGACACGAATCACGCCAATTGGTTGGACATAGCCTACGCCGCCAGCGATACCACGCAAAGCGACAGGTCTCCAATTCACCATCATTTTAACACGGCCCTTCTTGGAACCAGCTAGTTGATACCATTCCTGACCCTTTTCCATCATCCGAAGCATATCATCAAGCTTGATTTGGTAGCTCCCAATGACCGGATCTGTCGATAAGTCACGCTCATCCTTGATAACCAGGCCTAGCTTGGCATGTTTTTGTCGGTGATGAGCATTTCCTTTGACGCGTCCTGAAAGATGGGGTTGTTGGTGCGTTTCAATTTCTTTGTCGTATGTAGTTCCTTGCCGTTTAATAACAAAACAGCGTAAGGGTTCAGAGATCCAACAAGACTCTTGCTTCCGTCCAGCTCTTTTGCTTGCTCCACGGTAAATCGTGCAATACCAGTGTTCAGCTCTGGTGCCGGCTCCTCTGTACCGTCTTCAAGCTTACGACCCTGCAAAACGGGGAAGAATCGAATATCAGCTTTCAAGACACCGCGATTCCGACCACTGTATGAAATGTCCAAAGCCAAGTTTTCATGCTCAGACTCTGATTCCAGTTTGTCAAGCGGAAATGTTGCGATACCCAACTCTTGGTCCTTGCGAACATCATTGAAGTCAAAGACACCAATTGTCAAGGAATCGGTTAGCGAAGTGATGATAACGTAGACAGTTTCATTCCAGCGAGGCTCGGTAGTGTCTCTGATAGTTTTCGTGCGAGCTAATTCCTTCCGATTATTGATAGAAACAGAACAGTATGGATCGATAGTGTTCCCTAATCGGCTTGAACCCTTCAAGTTGTAGGCGCCTTGAAGAGTGACTGCAAGAACACCTATAGCTTGGTCCACAGGATTGCCGGCTAGCATCTTCGCAATCTCGATTGGGAAAACGTTGGGATCGTACATCATTGGGCTGAGATTTCCATGAATCTGCTCTGTAATGAAGCTTTCCAAACCTGGGATAAAGTTGATATCGAAGCCGAGAGTATCTCCACCAAGAGGCTTACAGACGTAATCGATTTCGGGACGTTCCAAGAAACATATGTCGACGCGTTCAATATGAGGGAAAGGGATTTGCAACTTCACCTTGACCCTCATTAATCCGGAGAAGGCAAAATCCTCTACAATGACATCAAGGCCGTGGCTGACGACGCCCTTGCCGATTCGGACCTCTAAGACGACTTTGGGGTTGACTTTATCCTTGAGGTCGCGCGCTGTCATGTCCATTGTGTCATTTGGCGTGAAACTAAACTTCCAATCCATGATGACAGTGTCCACCTCAGTTTTGGGTAGGTCTTGACATATTCCAAACGAGGCGGCTTCGTTCCTAAGACAAAGGTTTTCATGCGTAGGCTGTCGAAAAGGCTGGGGTTGAAGTGCTCAACACTTGATCAACCGAGGTAATGATGGTATCGCACAGGACGGGGGCGTAGATTGGCCAGAACTTGAGTAGAAAGCCATTAATCCACTCCAAGCTTTCTGTGTCCGTTTCCAACCGTTGCTTGGCCATTTCTCGGTGGACATCGTCACGGAAGTTGCGGCGAACACGTCGAATGGATGTTCGATAATAGGTGCCACACGCCGCCATCACCAGGAGGACCCAGCCGAGGCCCCTCCGAATACCGCGATAATCCAAGATGAGAGGCAAGCAAAGACGATGACGGCAGCATTATGATACCAATCTAGTGCATGCAAGTCAGACAAAAGTGAAAGCAGTAAGGGAAAATTAGGAAATCGGGATTTAGCAGACCTCCAAAGAACTTGTCGCTGATCTTGTCCTCCAAGGCAGTTCGATGGTCCAACAATGTGTCCCTATCTTCTAGCTTCTTCTGGACTGGTTTCATGAATTGGGGCTCCCATCCAGTGCGATCGCGGGCCCAGCGTTGATCCTCCGTCAATTGTCCGTTCTGCATCTGTTCTCTGTCTTTGTCGCTGGGGGCTTCATTGACTTCCTCTGTCGCTCGGCTTGGTGGTGGCAAGTCATATTCAGCGGGTCCGGCCAAATCCTATAGATCGTCTCAGTTGACATTGGACGAGTCTCGCGAGAATTTCCCAAACTCACCTTGTCCGTTGTTAATGCAACTTCTCTTCTCTTATTTGGATTATGAAAGCCCGCCGGAATTGTCTGCAATCAGGCATTTTGAGTGTGAGTAAAGGTCACGTTTCGTTCTTGGTGGTTGGTACGTAGGGTTTCAATCATGATACTCACAGCATTGATGATTTTCGCCTTCTCTTCCGGGGAGGCATTCGGGTCGAACTGATATGCTGCAGCACCGGCCTTGCGGCTTTCATCGACCAGTTTCTTCTCCACCAATTCGGGTTGGATCTGCGAGTGAGGGTCTTCGGCGGCTGCCTGAGCGGTTTCGATGATGCCTTGCTGCTTGAGCTCGGAGTGGGATTCTTCGGCGGCGGCCATGTTTGCCTCTTTTTCTTCCGATCTTTCCTGTCCGAGGCCGTCAAAAGAGTATATCAGATATCTATAAATTCACGCGGACAAAGAACAAGGGTATGTTTCACAATGGTCGGGTTGCAGACCGGGCTACCGACGTCAGTGGTCAGAGAGCGGGCTACCGGGCAATTGAGACCGCTTGGTGACGACCAACACAGCTGCTGGCAGCAATCAGCAGCAGCTGGAGTGAATGCTCCAGGGCGAAGTGTTCTTGTAGTCTGGCGATGTCCCGAGTGGAAGGAAAAGAAGGAGGAAAGATGCATTCGGATTTGGATTTTGGGAGGAAAGCGGCAGGAACGTACCGACCGACGGGTAGAGTTGCTGGTTGTCAGTGGTTGACGACGTCGGTGGGGCCTGGAAGCTGGAATCAGCATAGCTTGCTGCAGGCAGCCAATCACAGCGGCGGACGTGCGATCCAACGCGATCTCGTACGAGAAAGCTTAGGCTCCACTCGCGTCCCCATGCCGCTTTGGGCCTAGCGCAGGCTCCCCAGCCACGTCGCACGATCGCCGTGGCTGGTGCTTCGCCACAGTACTCTACTGTACAACATAACTACTGCAGTCTGTAACTATTAGACTATTAGCTGCTCTATCGTATGATTGTTAACAGCTGACTCGGAAGCGTCGGAAGACTGTTGGGGCAAGTGGCACAGACATTAGCCATACTAGCGGAAGGAACACATCGATTTTCTTCTTTTGTTCTTTTCTTGGCGATGCAAGTCAACGGTTAGTGGCCTTGTTCTTAAGGCCGTGCTTAGCCGTCGAACCGGCAATGGCGTCATCCGCACGTGCCTTATCGCTGACAGTTTTGCAGTCCAAACCACCAGCAATCATTCTGTAGCATGTCTCCAAGTGGTCACTATTCCAGCAATTCTTCCGTTGGATCATTACCTAGAAGGGTAGCGGCATATTATCACCCACCTTTCGTGGTTTCTGATATTGCCTATATTTTCTATACTCGCTCATGTACATCTTGAACTTTGGAATTCATCATGCTACGAACAGGAACATCAACACGACATCAGTCAAGTCCGCTCATTATGATCCGCCTGGCTCTGCACATGACTCGCCACTGAACCCTGTGCCGGCAAATTCTCAAATGCTCTCATCTGCAAGATATCATTAATCAACATTGTCTATCTATTTTTTTAAAAAGAAGAACCTACCTCGACATTATGCAACTCTTTGGCATCCCCTTGACTAATCTGATTCGCCGGTTTGTGTAGCACCCTATCCGTGGAAGCAGCCCATTGAGCTTGCAATGGGTTCTGCGATTGTGTTGAGACGCCTGCGTATTTACGCTGATCAGTTTCCTCCTTGTTCTCTTTTGCTTGGCTTGTCGAGATGGGACTCACTACTAGGGTCCTCCCCAGCCAATTCAACCGTCTCGCGGGTGATTTGTTCAATCTCTTCGTTTGAGAGTGGCTGGCCCTGACGCGCACGTTCGTGCACGTTATTCCGAAATTGGAGAGTGGATCGGGGTTTGTATGACATTATGGATCCGATATTAACTTATAACTGGCGATGTGAGCTGGTGGTATTATGTGAGAGAAAAATCATCAAACCGGGAATAAAAGACTAAAATATACAATTCTTCTCGCCATCATGACGTGGATGACAATGGGTCAGGATCAATATAAGAGTGCCACCACCACCTCGCTCATACAACTTGTTTGGCCACTTCTATCTGCCTATCTAGGTAGGTACCGCCACTTTGCGTCGTGTAAAGATAGATCGCGCGTGGCCTGCCGCTTCATGCCACCGATTCTATATACTCGCACAGTAGATATACTCAGAAAGTCTCCTGAATCAATAACTCTGCATGCTTCAAAGTTCCCATACCGTCTTATTTTGCTTCGATCTTGTATTATATTTGATAGTATTAATACTTTAACTAGGTAAATCCCTCAGTCACCTACAATATATTATCCTAGGTATCCTTTCTGTTTACACGCTCTCTTCCTAAAGCCCAGGTGTAGCTACATCATCCGCATCCATGGATTCATCCAAACCCTAATCCCGCCGGGCCAAATCTGGGGATAATCTTGGGGCATGTGGGTACCGCCAAATTCCCAAATCCACCCTTGATCTCAAACTGATATGACGAGGGCATCAATCTAGGCATACTTAGATTTAGTCACCGCACTGCTGATAACACGGCTCGCTACAACGAGAGTGTTTACCCAGAACGCCTCACTCTGAAGAGAGTTAACTAATGCATAAATAAATATATTGGATGAGTATAACTATGCTGGGAAAGCATGTCAACACTCGTCATGCAACCAAAACAAATGAACAAGAGCTAAACGGGCGAAAGCATGCCCCATATATACAACGAAAAGACATCGCGGCAAGGTACATGAAAATATAAGAACCACGGCAAGTAGAAGTAGCAAAACCAGCTAGATCAAAGAGTGCCATATGAAAGGGATCCTCCTCCTCCATTCTCAGTTTCCGCTATCAAGGGCTGCTGCTCCTGCGCAGCCAGATCAGTATGCGTGCGTGCCAAGATGCGAGCCTTAGTGGAAACATATGTGATCAAGAAGACGCCAGCAATGGCAGTAAACGCAGTGAGCATGATGTTTGCCGGGATAGGGTTGCGGTCAAACACCTTGAATGTCAAGGCGTCGAGGCCAGTCTGCAGGAAGTTGCAAATGCCGGCCAGAGCAATAACGAGCCCGTACACCTTGCCAAAGGTCTGAAACCCAAAGACTTTGGCGACGTAGTCCGACACAGCGGTGTAATAAAAGGGTCGGTAAGCTACAAACAACATGACGTTGGCATATCCGAAGCCAATGCTTCCTGGGAGGCAGCCTAGTATTCCGATGGTGGCGGACGTCGTGACAAGAGCAACCAGTACCGCTGTCGTGCTAGCGTTGTCGAGCACCGTGCCTATAAAAGGGATGGCAATCAACCCACCCACCGGAAGTGCAAGGTCAAAGAACTCATTCAAAGTCCGCGATAACTCTGGCGAATCAAGGAGATAATCATACTGGGAGCGGATGGTGGCAACAAAATAATTGATGCGAAGCATTTGCAGCACTGTGAAAACAGTGATTAAGATAAACCAGGGACTTTTGATCTGTTGGAATGCCGATGCTCCGTGCATAGCACCCCAAACCCCGCCTGCTCTATGCTTGTTATGGCTCTTGACAGGGAAGCTTTGTCGGGTGGTTGTAAGGATTGCTGCTGGGATCGGTGATTGGCGACTTCCGGGTTATTTCCTTGAAAGATTTGACCGTCTATCGTCCGATCGTTAGCGTCAAGGAGGCCTTGAATATTACTGACGATATCCCGTCGGCGAGTGCGGCGGTTCTCCCGCTGCCTTTCGGCCTCATCAGGTTCAGGGAGTGACTCGTCTACGGTATCATTTGCCTCGGCGACAATCATTTGCTCTGCTTGAAGAACGAGTTCACCAGCCGTTTTGTAAGAGGTACTTGGCATGATAACCAGTTCAGCAAGGAATATGAAAACCGGCACAACCAAGTATATGGTGAAAAACCTCTGAACTGTGAGTTTTCCCTCGCTTTTCTCATTAATCAGTCGAAACACGAGGAATAGAGCGCTCGAAGCATCGAATGCGCCAGTCAGCAGAGACAGAATCAGCCCAGATCGAGAGGGAAATGCATTTGATAACTGGAAAGACGAAATAAACACGAAAGGCCCCTAATGCGAGAAATAGATATCCGAGAATATAGGCGTCAAACGGCATATTAGACGCAATCGCCAGCGAGCCGGAGCCAATAGCGAGAAGAACGCTTCCAATGATGCCGCTGACTCTGGGGCCGTATGTATCGAGTAGGGTTCCCACAGGCAATGCGCAGATGTTTGTAGCAACTGCCGCGATGGTGAACATCAAATTTAATCTCGATGGCAGTCAGAATCGAGCAAATCAGAAAAATAAAATGGGGTGAAATATCATCATGTCCTACCGAGTCTCTTGACCGTAACAGAGACCAAAGCCCTGCTCTAATTCCTCCTTGGTGCATCGATCCCGGTAAACACCCTCTCGAATGAATACCGGTTTGATAGCTGCGAAGCCGAACACTGGTCCGGCCGCAAGTAGGCAGTATGTGACAGCTATTATCACCTGAGCTATATTTTATTTTGTTAGTGGTAAAACTTGTAACGCTTCTTTTCGTTGCTCCCCAGCAGGCATCGGACGAACATACCAAATCTTTTCCTGCTGCTGACCTGAAAAGCCGGCGTTGTCTCAGCAGTATCCCACTTAGGTCATGAAATACAGCTTCTGCCGCAACTCCTCCTTCTCCTGCGACCCTGATCTGTGCCAAATCCGAGATATTCGAGCCGGGGCCAATATCAGACCCAAGCAGCGATATATGCTCATCGTCCGTTTCAGCCGCAGAGCTGTGAGTCCAGCCCTCCCAGCATAGGGATTGAAGCTTAGTTTGTGACGCACGGCTCTGCTGGGGAAACTGGAGGGCAACGAAGAAGGCAGAAAAGCAGCATCAGCTTCCGAGCTCTCGTCCTGGCCTTGATGACTGGTAGATTCCCCATCGCCAGATCCCCGGCCATTGCTGAAGCTGCGTCGCTGGATAAACGGCGGCGGATGGTGCTCCCATGACTCCAGGTACGAGACACGGCCTAGAGACATGGCGATGCAAGGTAACGAGCGGGTTTATGTGCTTCCCACTTGAATCTTGGAGAAGATTAGAGAGGAGACCATGTAACTGTGCTCTAAACAGCCATGGCTGATCGGTCTGATCGACGATCCTGCAGCTAACACGCGTTACTGGAAGTATTGGTTGAAGCTGCAGCAGAGTAGATGCTGCATTCACACAGCTAGTTATTATAATTTATGGCAGCTATTGAGGGTGGTTATTGAGTCGAACGTCTTATCTCCAACTTCCAAGGCGACGAAAGCGGGATTATGTAACCAAACTACAAAGGGAAAGCCTGCCGACCGCCGCGGCTTCTTGCAAGCTCCAACGTCACTCTGGATTCACCAACCTTGGTATCATTGTTGGCTATGCATATTTACATTGAGAACACAGGAAAACTAGCAGCGAAATGCAGATGGAATGGCGTTGCCAGCAGACAGAAGGAGGGCAGCGGGAGTTGACGCGAGAAGGCAGCAAGGTATAAGAATACAGAGAGCAAAACAACAGAAGCATCATTCATGAGCAGAGACTCTCCTTCCGGCTGTACGACTTGAACTCTTCCGCGCTTTCCATGCCGTTTCACTACTGCCATTGCTTGACGAGCGAGGCCGATCCGAAACACTCGATCCATGATGATCAGGCGGCGATTCACCTTCATATCTCACGTGAACTTTGACTTCGGGAACCACATACCGGCGTGTCCTGTGCGAGTTGCGGTCTGTCTTATAGCTATACGCGACATCGGGCACCTCCTCATCCCGACCGCCCTTGGTATATGCAGTGGCGGCGTCGTGTGAATGACGCCGCGGCAGTCTTCCACCTCGAGCTTGCGAAAGGTGCGCGGAACGCTCATCTTGCCGATCACCGTTGGCGCCGTATCTTCGCTGTGTCGGGAAAAGGCCATCATCATTATTCGAGGAATCAGACGAGTCCATGGGTTGATGATGACCACGACGCTGGCGATAAAACGATTTCCGCTCGGGAGACTCCCGGTTACGAACATGCGTGGTTTTGACCGCATCGGAACTCGCGCCGTCGAAGCTGGAGATGCCGTTTGTCTTGGTGACGGATTCCGAGAGCTCGCGCGGGAGTCAGCACGTCCATCTAAAACGTTGTCGAACATTCGCCGGCGTCGAGGCCTCCCGTCAGGACTCCAATACCTCCGATAGCGACGAAGATCGTCAGGTTGATCGTCAAAAAGGCCCGTGGCATGGGTGTTGGATTGGCTTCATGGAAACGATGGCTGGCATTATTGTTACTATTATTGTCCTTCTGGAAAAGTGTTGGTGTTCCTCGGGATAAGGATGTCTAGCAGCCGAGTAATATCGAACAAATTCGGCGGGAAAGTGACGACGGGCCGAGGAGGAGGACGACGACGACGAAGAGTTCTGTTCTACATGCTCCTTTTCGAGTCTCTGGCTCACTATCTCGTGCCACTGCACCATATCTTTATCCGGAGCTTCAGGAAAGCATTTCGAGGGATGAATTTTGGGAACGTGCCGCCACTGCTCGGATTCGGGACATCCCAGCGACTGAGAGCGGTTTGCAGATACTGCGCGTGCTCATCTGGGCACAGCAGGAGGTTGATGACCTGCCACCGAACAAAGCCCGTGGGTAACAATGCCGGTATCGAGGGCGGCTCAAAGGGGTTCGTCGTTGGCTGCAGGGTATGAAAGCAACCGAGTGACTGGTATATAAAGGATAGTGCAGGCCCTTTGGTGTGCAAGAAGAGAGTGTCGTAATTCGCACCTACTTGGCGATAAAATCGAGCAAGCTTGTCTGGAGTGAGATCTGATGAACCATTGCCGCTGTCGAGTTTGACCTGCTTCCATCAACGCTGGGATACGCAAAGACATATGTATTGGCATGCAGAAAAGAGGAGGGAAAAAAGGGAGAGGCGGGGGTTGGTTTACCATCAGCTGCGCAAGCCCGATGCAAAGCTGCTCGAGTAGCGGCGTGGGACTCTTGTCCGGGTTAATCAGCGTGCCCCAGTAGTTATTATTGTTATTCTCCTCTTCATTCTCCATGATTGCCGGAAGTATCCTCCCAGATCTTGTGTGCACATCCGCGGTGTTGGGGAAGCTTGGTAAAAATATACCCCAATCATGAATGAATACCTATCATGCAGGTCAAGGAAAATGTGTCGTACGATGTGATCCGTCGATTGCCGAGGTCAGTGGCCGAGTTAGCAAATAGACAGCCACCGAGTCAACATATACGGAGTACTGGAAGATAGTTAAGAAAACCACCCTTTCCTGCGGCTGAGACTGGCGTTTCTCCTGGTTAAATAAGGACTAGTCACCCATGCATGACATGAATGATTCATCTGGGATCGTGGCGAAGGCATACAGAGTGGATCTCGCCTAGGCACGCACGTCGTTGTCGCACAGTTCTGCCTAGATCATATGCAGAAGGGACCAAAATAGTAGCGTGTCACATAGTCACATCCAGAGAGATATATCAAGAAACACAAAGAATGGATCACGGGCCGCTGCCGCGGTTGGCGGGGCAGATCAGCCTGGGCCGCATCAGGAAAGACACACAGACAGGAGCGGTGTAACACGAAGCACTGGAGCCTGCCCTCAATCACATGGGTGTATATATGTGCTAGCGATAGTTTATACTTAAACTCGATCATGGGACATTATAACTAATACTATTTGACTGTATATACAATTTCAGCGTCCCTAGGTACAACTAGCTCTCTGCGGCGCAGTCATAAAGAACTATAATAATCATCGTGATAATCACCGTGTAACCAGGAACGTCATTGCGCAGTACAAGACTGCAAATAGTAAAACACGCATGGTTATACTGCATATGCGAGTAGATGGTTAATCGACCTCCAAAATGGAGTATTTCTCCCCGCCTTTTCAACGCAGACTCAACTGCAGTCATGTATCCCACGACCTTCTCTTCTTCCCAGCGCCGTCCCACCACCTGCACCGCCGTAGGAGCCCCGCCATTTTCTCCGCGTCATAGTGCATCCAAGCACCGCGCGCCATTGCATGATTGTGCCCTATCGCCTTCAGTGCGACTTTGTAGCCTCGCTTCCTGGATAGGGCAATGCGTCGAGCTTAGGGTCAACATGGCCGATAGGGAGGACGCCTGTCGCGTAGTCAAGCAAGTTCCACAAGAATGTATATCCACAAGAAGACACGGCGTCATGCATCGCTCCGTGAGGAAGAGCCGGCGTCGCGTTGGCTGGGCACAGAATAAAGTCATACTGCTGAGGCTCCGAATCCCACCACGAGTGCCACGTCCTGCGGAACACCTCTCGCTGAGCCGTGAGCTGCCACAGCTCTGCCGCGCTCTTCGGTCCGAACCCGCGAATCACCGTCGCCCATCTTGCATCGCCTTTGATATATCGAACATAGAGATAGTATATATACCGAAGAGGGCCTGGCAGATAAGCGACCCTGCTTAACTGAGCAGCGCCAGGGTCAGTAGGTTCAAAAGAGTACCGGTGGGAGTTGAACGTCACGCAGCCATCAGAATTAAGCAGCTGGGAAGCTAGGCAAAACCACTAAATGGGTCAGCGGTCGTCGGGGAGTAACTTCCACCACCGTATGCCCAGCAGCTGTGAGTGCATCTACGGTTGTCTCGATTGCTCGTACAATGGCGGGCGTAGGCGGGATGACCCCTAATGTATACCAAGGCGAATGTCAGATACCATAAATTTGCCTACTGTGAAAGCTGGCTTACCATCCGACTTCAATACGCCAACTCTCAACTGTTTCTTGCTTGCCTCTTCCTTTTCATCCTCTCTCCACGGGATCGGGTGGACCGTGTAGTCGTATTTCCAGGGCTGCAAGCCGATGATACTTTTCGTAAAGTAGGCCAGGTCATTCAGAGTCCGTGCCATAGGACTGAACACACTAGGGACACCTTCTTGCCCTGGCATGCTTGTGTCGACGCCAGTCTTTGGCCAACGACCCGTGCTACAACGTAGTGAATAAATTCCACTCCATGCAGCAGGGGCCCGCACACTACCTGCAACATCCGAGCCGATGCCTATACGGCCACCAAGGGCAAGTAGGGCACCTTCTCCGCCAGTTGAGCCACCCGGAGTATTCTGGAACGTGAGGGTTTCGACAGGTGCCCCAAAGTCCATTTGCTGACTCAAAGCTGAGCAGTGTCACGGGCAGCGCGGTCTTGGCATAAGGAACCGCTCCTGAAGGTAGCACCAATATTAGCCAATGCAATACGCCAACCGACGCGAATTTTAGCAAACTTGATTGCGGATAAGGGTGCTCACCGGCGTCTTTGAGCAATTTGACGATAACTCCGTCTTCTTTGCTAGGGTTGAGTGCCTTGCTCGCGTATCCGACGGAAGTGTCAAATCCCTTGACATGGATCGAGTCCTTTAGCGACACGGGAATACCTGCCAGGGGCCTTTGAGATTGACTTCAGTGGTTGCCCATTGCTCTGCCTCGGGCAGAAGAAGCTCGGTGATGCAATTGGTCTTTTCTTGAGCTCTAACGGCAACCTTTCCATAAGTGCGAACTACATCGACGGGAGAGATGGTGCCTTTCTGGACATCCCCAACGAGCTCCTCGATAGGCTTGTTAATAATGGCTTTGTCTGACGCCGAAAAGGGAGAGTGATAGTCGGGGCTGAGCGAAGCAAAGCGCAGTTCGCGTTCGCGCCGTTTTGTATTGCTGTGGCAGACAACGTTGGTTAGCCAAGTGAGCTTGAGCTTGAAGCTACCTCCGATGTTCTTCTGTACGATGATAAGACGAATGATAGTCGGGATGGTGGTCTTACCGAATTTTGGTGTATTGGAAATAATCAAACGGAGGCAGCATGTTGTCTCTTGGCTTGCTATCTCAGCGGGATGGTATAGTTTAAGGTTGTCAAGGAGGATCATTCGCAGAAGCAGTCGCGAGACGGTCCTGCGGGGAAAGGACGCACTTGCTTATCTTGGAAGCTCGACGCGGCCGCTGATAAGGACGTCTGCTTATCTAGGCTCTAGCTGCCCCAAGACTTAGGCAAGCATTGACCGATATTCATCTTATTTTCTAACAGATACGTTAGTTAATTTACAGAGATTAGGAAGTAGTCAGCATCCTCCAGTCTAGAGTCTCGCACGTATGCTTTCTCCTACGTATATTTATGCGTCTCAAAAACTCGCGCCGATGATTGCGGCCTCAGGCAAAAGAGACTGCCAAGCCACTAGAGGCTCTTCCGGGGCCAATCAGCGGCCGCCACTCTCGGCGGTTCTCGAAGGCACTAGACCGCATCGGTCCAGTTTATCCGCCACCGCAGAAGCAAGCAGAACTTCTTTCACTACAACGCCGCTCTCGACTCCAAGCAATCAATCAATCAATCCTCTGTCGCTTATCCGTCAACAGAACATTTAACAACATCAGCCATGGCAAACTATCTCGCGTCGATTTTCGGAACCGAACAAGACAAGGTCAACTGCTCCTTCTACTACAAAATCGGAGCCTGCCGTCACGGCGATCGCTGCTCGCGAAAACATGTCAAGCCTTCCTACTCGCAGACTATCTTGCTGCCAAATCTTTACCAGAATCCCGCCTACGACCCTAAGAACAAGATGAATCCGAGCCAAATACAGAACCACTTTGACGCTTTCTACGAGGACATTTGGTGTGAGATGTGCAAGTATGGAGAAATTGAAGAGATTGTCGTCTGTGACAATAACAATGACCGTAAGTCTAGCCCTGAAGCTTGCTTATTATTCTGTATCAGGAATCGTTTCTTTGGCTAATAAAAATATGCACAGACTTGATTGGTAACGTGTATGCGCGCTTCAAATATGAAGACTCAGCGCAAGCAGCATGCGACAATTTGAATTCGCGTTGGTACGCCGCGCGACCAGTATATTGTGAATTATCGCCTGTTACAGATTTCCGAGAAGCCTGCTGCCGATTAAACAGCGGCGAAGGATGCGTGCGAGGCGGTTTCTGCAATTTCATTCACCGAAAAGAACCGACCCCAGAACTCCAGCGGGAACTCGATCTAGCTACGAAGAAATGGCTAAAGGAACGCGGTCGAGATGAGCGCAGCGTGAGCAGAAGTCCTAGTCCCGAGCCTACTCGTCGGCGATACTAGACTGGACGTAGTTCGCGTCAAGGGGCGTCTACTTGTTCAATTTGAAAGAAAAAGGAAACAGACAAAAGGTGGAAATGGGTTTCCGACTAAAAAAGAGTTCGCTTTTATGCGAAGCGTGGCGTTCTAGGGTTTGGATGCTTTCTGGGCTATTCTGGTACTCGAGTAAGCCATGTTGTTCTGGCACCAGTATCTTTCTTTATCATATTTCTTTTGTACAGTAATAGTTTCAGACATATAGCTAATTCATTATTCGTTGAAGCAGCGATTTTACATTATGCTATTCATTCCACGTAGCATTTCTCCAGTAGTATGTGCATATCCTTCCAATCCAGCTTCGGCTTATGTACAGGTGCTGCCATGCTGGACAAGAGGAGCAGACTTATATACATTAAAAGAACCTCAAACTGACCTGTGTTCATAACTAAACGGACGTCGTCGCAAGCCAAAAAGCCTTGCCTGAACAAAAGACAAAGGAAGTGAAGCCCGAAAAGCATTAGTCGAAGAAACGCTTCCGAGCGATAGAGCAAAGGGCAGAGCAACAAAGAAGGAAATCGTGAAGGCTGAAAAAATAGTTTCATGATCGTCGTCACATTTGAATCGTTGACTGCTTTCTTCTTCAAGAAAACTAAGACTGACTGTGTTCCGTACTCTGGCTGCTTCTTCGAAACCAGCCATTCTTGCTTAGAAGCCAGATTGCAATCCCTGCTCCACAAGCAATAAGCACAATAATGAGAGCGATCAAGAAACCGCAGAGCTTGGACCGACGTGTCTTCTTGCGTTGCCGCGATAGCCATGATTCACTTTGACAACTCTCGAGTCAGTCGATCAAGAGCAAGGGAGGGACCCGATCATGAAGAATGGAAAAATAAAGAGAGCTTACGATTGCCTCTTTTCATGCTCCGGCTGCCTGGCCTGTTCTTCGTCTCGGTGAATAGCCAGTGAAAAGCGTCGCCAGAAGTCTGGATCTTTGACGAGAGAGACATCGCTTTTGATTGAATTGCAGATCGTGAGATTGGTCAGCGTTGTTGGGGATTCTGGTTCTGGACCAGGCAACGCCATTATATGCAGAGGCGATTGTGTCATTAGGAAAAGCTTCGACAGTTGATATAAGAGAGACCAGGAGAAGAGTCCAAAGTGCTGGCCATTCGCGTGTTCAAATGGCTTGCTTGTGCGGATATTTGGATGTGACTTGCTGAACGCGAATATCTTCCAGTTTTCAACACAATCAAAAGTATTGTTATTAAAATCAATATACGGAGAATGATTCCGTCTCAAGCAGGACAGAAAGAAACCTTGGTGTGGCAAAACGAGCAAAACAACGTTCATTGCCCACATCTATGAAGAAAACGAGGGCAGACTCAAGGGGCACCAAAATGTAAACCAACTTCCATTCAAGGAAAAACAACAATAAAGCAGGGCTGCTGTTCTGAGTAAGCGCATAGTGGCCATGCTGATATGCGGTGATTTTCATTCGCCCGGATACCGGTATACTGAGTATAGCTAAGGGATGGAATGCTAGAAGGGGCCCATGAAAAGAAAGCTGTGCGTATGTCAGTTCGCCCAAATACGTTAGTTTGGCTATTTGGGCCCTCAGGTATGTTGTTGGATGCCATTTATCCATAAATAGAGAAACAATATCAGTGTTAAACTGGTAGGTGTACATCTACCTAGGCAGATACAAGTCATTGAACAAGGCCCGGAGCCAAGGGCAGCCAAAGTGCATGATTTATTTATTACCTAGGTAGCGCATATGGTGAACCTATTCTGTGGTATTCTCTCACCAAGACATCTATTCATCTGTTGTATTAACTAACAGTAGGCGTCTTTCATGAGACGACTGGTCGAGTCGAGTCGGCCTTGGACTAGGTTATATTCAACTCTCGATTATCCGCAACCCAGTGCATCTGCCGGGCCAATCGTTGCAAATTCGAGCTACATGCACACACTTCACCTACAACTCATATTTTCGCTCTTGCAGCGCAATAGCGCGGACGATGCGCATCGCATATAATTATGAGTATACCTATGTCCTATACTAGTTATACCTCGTGCGGCTCTAGTAGCATTGTTCTCATTGGCTGCTGCGGGATTAGTGCACTAACCAAATAGAGATTGGCGTGGGATCGGGAATACCGTTATCTCCGGCCCTTGGCACTGTGCTGAGTCACCTGATCCCTGGACGAATCGGGCAGTCTGTCGCTTCCCTTGCCGCCATTCAGACGCTCCTGTCCAAGGCAGATAGATGCCTGTTCTTCAATTTCCTCATCTCACTTTCTATATTCCTCTATATTCCTTGCCCGACTCATAGGAGTTCTATCCCTTTAGCCCTTTGAAACCAGCCATGAGCCTTATCGTGTGCCGAGTCGCTATTTAGACAAGCAACCTTGGAACATCCTTCAATTCCCTCAAACAATCCAAGGTTCACAGTCAGATAATCCTCATCGTTTACTCATGTCTTCTCAGACACCGCCCACGAGTTACCACCTCAACTCCACTGGCGCCTCCTCCCTACTCCTCTGCTGATATCGCCGGCTCGAGCAGCAGTAGCAGCACCCCGCACGTGATAACAGGATTATCATCGAACCGTCGCTTTCCAACTCGCCACATGGACGCATAATCGTCGATTCAACTCGCGGACGAGACAGGGAAACTCGATGAACATGGACCGCAAGAGGAGGCTCACTGCTACCGCGAGTGATGACGCAACATTGCACAGGCGGCCGTCTGCCTTGAGCGGACCAAACTCTTTGTCGCGCGGCAACCTCCAGCAGGACAGGCCTCTACCGATGTTGCCTGTTGGCGATAATTATACACGCTCTAGCGTGCCCGGATCATCCGGGAAAATGCGATAGATCTAACATCTTCTTCAAGTTCTGTGCGGTCCGACATAGCCGGCTCTTTGTCTCGCCAGCATACCCGCAGCCTGACCACCGTCCCTCAGCCACCACGACAGGACTTCGTGGAATATCAATTGCCTCGCTGGCAGCCAGATTCGGAAGTGACTCATTGCCCTATTTGTGGCAATCAATTTAGCTTTTGGTACAGAAAGCACCATTGTCGGAAGTGTGGTCGTGTAGTCTGTGCGGCGTGTTCTCCTCATCGCATCACTATCCCTCGACAGTACATTGTAAGGCCACCAGAACTCGTCGATTATCCTGTCTCCGAAACACCTTCACATCATAGCCCCCGTCACAGTCGGGACTTTTCCGGAGGAGCTAGCTCCGCAGTTGGTGGGATACATGATACTACCACCTTTGCAACTGCAGAGATCGGCCACCTGAATCCTGCACTGGGAGGCGGAGAGGAGGTGCGCCTATGTAATCCATGCGTGCCAGATCCCAATCCTGATCCGCCTTTGACCTACGGGGCGGTTCAGGCTAGTTTCGACCGTTTACCGGATCCGAATTGGAATGCGACTATGCCAGCAATTCCAATAAGTCAGCGTCTCCATCAAGTACGGCGCTCGTTATCGGGTGCCCAATTTTTAATCCGCGCAGGGATGCAGATAGAGAGACACAAGATAGCCAGCGTCGGCACCAAACGGTAAGCCAAGTTTCTGCTTTCATTCACAAAGGAGAAGAGCCACTGACAACCCACCAGCTGGAAGATTTCCTAGGTCATCAAACTTCTGCTGCCAACTCCGTCGAACCGCCCTTTTATTCAAACCGTCAGCCTTCTGGGAGGGGACAATCAATATCTGTAAGTAACAGACGACTCGTTGCCCTGTATCAACAGCATTGTGCCGACTTACATCAGTTTACATCGCATCAGTCTGGACCCGCTGGATTTGAATACCGTAACAATACTTTTGATCCTTCTGGCACTCGGCCGAGGAGAGTCCAGTCAATGGTAGATTCAGATCGGCCTTTGCCTTCTCGCCCACCCCAGCAAGCTCAAGTCGATGAACGAGATATCTGCCCTATTTGTAGCACACGTCTGCCTCCGCCCGGAAATGACGGCAACGAGGATGAGCGCGAAGCCCACATCCGTGACTGTATTGCCAGATCTTCAGGCACGGATCGTTCTTCACCTGGATTGCACTCACCTCAATCACAGCACCTTCTCCGCATGCTATCCTTTACAGCGACTGAGAAAGACTGTCTTAGTGAAGATGGCACCCACAGGAGTGCACAATCTGCATGGAAGAATACGAAGTCGGCGACAAATTAGCCCGACTGGAATGCCTTTGCAAGTTCCACAAAGCTTGTATCGTGGGATGGTTTGAACGGAAGAAAGAATGCCCCGTTCACAAATTCTCCTAGAGTTTGCCTCCAGGTTATTCATTTACTTATTTGTTCTCTCTCGCTTTGCTCGTTTTGCTCGTTTTGTTCCGGAGACATCTCATTTAGCATTGATATACAAGATAGCTTGATACCCCTGGCACACAACTCTCCGCATATAAGACTGATTTATTTTTATCCTGTGGCCTTTTTGGAGTTTGCCTGTTCCCTTGTTATCTTTGGCATGTTGCACCCGGCGTTGCTCTTCTCCATATATTGTTAACTTTTGTCTGCCTTGTTGCTTCAGCTCTCCCATATATAGACCTATCTAGATACGCTTTTATGCCCATTTGACGACCATAAAATATACCAGGGTAGTAATATTAAATTAAACTGCGACGAATAAAATCGTCCTGGACTCTGAACATCGAACGCGCAAGTCACTCGCAAAGCTGCAGTCTCATTGGGCCAGCAGCCGCCCATCCAGCGCCTAAAGTTCATCGGATGCATCAGAGACCTCAGCTCCAGGCATCGATGACCTTGACAGCTTCACCACACTTCGTTTCTACCTGTTGGGCGTTAAGGAAGAGAGCGTGAGCATTAATTTATATAACAAGACTATGGCATAATAACTAACCCATTAATGATTATTGTTTCTGAGCACATCATTGTCTTATATGCCTTGGCTGCTTGTCGGTCGCCGAATACCGACACCCCCGAACCTCCGATGTGAAGTCGGTGTCACCTCCAGAAGCAATTTTCTGTTCTTCTACTGTGCGTTCATGACCTTTCTCCTTGGGTTTTCCAGACTGCAATTGCAGAATGCGAAGCTCTTTCGATATTCTTGGCGCGCGCCTTGTTCCTCTCCACTCTGATACCCCCATACTCGCCGTCTTCCATCTCAGCCAATATGTACAGCGCATCCGAACTAACCCGGATCCTGTGGATCTGTCAGCAGCTGCGAATTATATTCGTTCTCCCCAGGACGATTGATTGGGCCGAGGGGCGACATGGATCGCGACCCGCGCCTGCGAACGAGCAAACACGACGTCGAAAAGAACACCTCTTTCTCCGACAGGGATGCCCGTTCGAGCGCGGTACCTTCGTATGCGCAACAAAGTTCGACGTTGAGTGCTTCACTGCCCGGGCATGGCCTACGGCACAACCCTGCGTCCACCGACTACTTTTCACAAATCTCTCCAGAATCATCAAGCGACCATTTACGTGGCTCAACGCCTACTTCGACGGGCAATGCGACGGTGTATGATGTGTCGATACGGGGTTATTTAAATGAGATGTCTATGGGCATGTCGGACGATGGCCACAAAACGAACGATCCTCTTGCGGATTTGAAACGACCGCGAGCATGTGAGGCGTGCCGTCAGCTCAAGGTCCGCTGCGAGCCGGACAACGACAACCCAGCAGGCGCATGTAAGCGATGCGCCAAGGCGAAACGGAAGTGTGTTGTTACTGCACCCACCCGCAAGCGCCAGAAGAAAACGGACAGTCGCGTGAGTGACCTGGAGAAAAAGATAGATGCTCTTACAGCCAGTCTTCAGGTCTCCAAGAGGGCAGGCGCTATCCCTCCTGTAAATGATGGACTGCAAGATCAGGGCACTGCCCCTGCCCGTCGCTGGCTTGGAGGAGAGCAATCAGCCGCAGCTTCGGATTCTCCTTCCGGTACGAAGCGCACGTTTAGTGGTGATACGAAGATCTCGCAGCCACCGGACCAAGTGTCTCAGAGCGGGTTTTCCCTGCTTCTGCTGCTCCTGCTGCATCCTCGAATAGTCTTTCAGGGTTACATGAGACAAAATTGCCTTCATTGTGGCAGAGACCTACAGCAAATCTACCTCACAGCAATGGCAATGCAAACGAAACCATTGACTTGATTGACCGCGGACTGATTGACTTCCAGACTGCTATTGAAATTTTCAAGCACTATGTGGAAAAGGTCGCTCCAAACCTTCCGATTGTGATTTTCCCGGCTGGTACAACCATGTCTGAGGTGCGGCATAATAAACCGATATTGTTTCATGCAATCATGACTCTTTCCATTGCAATCTTTCGGCCTGAATTACAGATGACCCTGATTCAAGAGGTGCACCGTCTCTTTGCGGAAAGAGTTATCGTCAAAGGCGAGAAGTCCCTGGAATTGGTGCAGGCGATCATGTTGGCTTGTATTTGGTATGCGCCACCCGAGCAGTTTGAAGAACTCAAGTTTTTCAATTTATCCATATGGCCGTAATAATGGCCATGGACATTGGCATGGGTCGGGTCACGAGGCGAAAAGGAGGCAACCAATACGGCCTGCTTCGTGAGATTATGGGGAAGACTCACAATCGAGCTTTGATGGAGCCCGATGCCCCGAAACACGGCGGATCTGGCTGGGGGCGTATTTCATGGCCGTCAACGCCGCAATGGCCCTTCGTCGGCCCTTATTATTTCGGTGGCTTCCTTATATGGACGAATGTATCGAAATTTTGCGAAATTCCCCGAGCCATCCGATAAGGTTTTGATACACTGGGCCAAGTTATCCCATATCGCGGAAGAAATTGGATTCCAGTTTTCCATGGATGACCCAACAAGTAATGTATCAATGAGTGATGCCAAGGTGCGGTATTCGCTGAAAGGCTTCGAGAAACAGCTTGACGAATGGCGTCAGGAGATAGCACCTGAGAATTACTCACGTGAGTCCAATTAATCATCTTAAACGATGTGCAACATAACTAACAAGGGTAACTTTTTATATAGCCGTGCTGCATGCAGAGAATATTGTCAACATCTATATGCATGAAATAGCAATGCATAATGGTCACAATATTGATGACTTCACCCCTCCATTCAGCGCTGGCTACCAATCCGAATTCAATATTGAAAAGGCGGCCACGGCTCAGATTGATGCTTTGACGGCTTGCTTGACATCCATTCACAACGCGTTGGATTGTCTCTTGAATGTTGAGCCTGCTGATCTTGTATGCCTTCCCACAGTTTTCTTTGCCCGTACAGCATATGCATTCATTGCTTTGCTGAAGATGTTCTCGGCTATTTCTTCCGAAAAGGGCCTTGCCCGCATTTTTCGCTCTCCGATCTGAAATTGGAAGAATATTTCGAGAATATGATAAATCACTTCAAAGTTACTTCAACGAGACCCGGGGCCGCACAGCGTCAAGATTTTGCATGGTATTGAATTTGCTTAGGAATTGGTTTAACAATCGCAAGACGGAACAGTCTGCAGACAAGCCTGGAGAGGTGCGTAACCAATATTTTTCTTCTTTTAGTTTCTCTTCCTTCTTGTGCTTATTATGATTTAATAATCGAAACAGCGGCAATCAGCACCGCCCAAAACTGAGGCCTCCAAAGATTCTGTCCAGCATCAAACGGTGCCATCTGGCGCCGACTCGGAAAACAAGCAGACGTCCTTCCGACAGATGCAGCACCAAATTCGCAGCAATGGTCTTCCTATGATGTTCCTACTTCCGAAGCTACTTCTTCAAACCATTTCTTACCCCAGCAGCAGTATCAATTCGGACAAACATCGGGACAAGAAACTGGAAATGCAGCGATAGCCGATATGATGCCGGCACCACAAGCAGATTATGGGGGCTTAATGCCAGATCTCGAGTTTCCGATGCCATTTGATACAGCGACTCTGTTCTCCATGGGAGATATGCTTCCGGACGAGTTGTTCAGTTTACCGTTCGACGGAAACGGCAATCTTTACATACAATGAAAATAGGCGGAATTGATTCTTTCGAGTTATATGCCTATATGTGTATATTATTAATATGAATGGTCTTTTAGGGATACATGTTTACTGGGGGCGTGGTGATTGCGTTCCAAGCGATACCCGTGGGAGACAGTTGAATCCATCAAAATACATACACACCACTTTACAATCATTGGAATGATTACCATTTTATTTCCACAAATGTAGCTATATGGAACTAACAAATAGTTCAAGTGCAAGGGCGGACCTGTCGCCGCTTTTACATTTTCTCACGTGATGCATCAGCCCTAGATCACGGACGGTGCTGAGAGTGAGCGCTCAGCGAGAAATCTCGTCTGCTCCTGGAGCCCCAAAGATGGTTTTGTGGCGTCTGTACATACGATATATGCTGGTTACATGCAGTTGGTTAGCATGAGTCAGAATGAGTCAGAATGCGTCGACATGAGTATTGCTTCACGGGTGGGGATGGGATGGGTATCGTGTACAGTGGAGTAGGTAGTGTTAACAATCACATATCAATGTTTAGAGCCCTCCCTAGGATATTATTATATAAAATTATTTTCTTTATGTAGATTGCAGAAAGGACTTCCAATTATCCTGGTTACTCTTCTGGATGTTGTATTTAGATCGGGCCACCCTGCAGCGCTAACACTACTGCACACAGACTGTGTTTATTCTTTCACTCGAGACGAAAATTCCCAAGTCTTCCCATACTCGTCGATTACCTAGGTAACAAATGGCAACAGACGCCGAAATCGAATCCTCAGTGATCTCCCAGCTTTCATCAACCGCGTATGCCTGCTCGAGAGTAACGCGCCTCAACGGCGGAACAGCCAACTTTGTCTATCGAGGATATCCCAAGGACAATGTCCATGATGGTCATTCCAGCCGAAATGATGATGGACAGCCAGACTCAGAAACAGGGAGGAAAGATACCGTCATTATCAAGCATACGAAGAATTTTGTGGCTCTAAACCGGAATTTTAAGCTGGATGCTGAGCGATGTGTAGGCCATGTCTTCATGCACTGCATTGCATTGTATTTGTTAGTGAGGTATTGACGCACTTCTATTATGTATCTAGGTCTTTGAAGCAGAGATTTTGACGGCATTGAACGACTTCTCCCCTGTTCACGATACATCGTTCACAGTCAAGACTCAAGATTATATCAATTCCTCCCCGCACACCAAACGCAGGTCATGGAGGACTTGCCCGAGTCATTAGATCTGAAGAGCTGGTTGCTATCACCGGCAGGGATGCATATCGGGAAGCCAGCAGCAGAAGCAATTGGCCGTGCACTGGGATCCTGGATTGCTTCATTCCATGCATGGGGGTGCCTTGACCAACAGGCCGAGCTACGAAAGAAACTTTCTAGAAACGAATCGATGCAAAAGCTCAAATACGCCGTTAATTACGAGACGCTCGTGGGCATGGTTGATAAGCACCCCAGATTCTGGAGGGAGTCGTGCAGTCTTTGAACAGGTCAGAGCGCATGCCGCCGAAGAGATCTCTGGTCACAGAAATGACGACGATCACTGGGGTCTTATTCACGGCGACTTCTGGACGGGCAATGTCCTCATTGCCAATGACACCATGTTCATTATCGACTGGGAGCTCAGCCAGCTGGGAATGCGCGCGCTGGATTTGGGCCAGATGCTTGCCGAGCTGTTTGAAGTTAAGCATTTCAAGGGCAACGATGCCGGGGCCTGGATCATCGAGGCGCTAGTAGAACATTATACGCTACTGAATGACAAAATTGCCTTCCGTATTGCTGTGCATATGGGCGTTCATCTGGTGTGTTGGAGCAGTGTGCCTGGCTGGGGCTCAGAGAGTCAGATAGAGGATGCGATCAGGATTGGGCGGGACTTGGTGGTGAAAGGGTGGGCCCGAGAAAGGGCTTGGTTTGAGCGAGACGAGCTTCTGAAGTGTCTTTTCCGGTGAGAAAATAGATAGACCCTGTGTATGTTGTTCCATAGACAGTAGTTAACTAGTTCAACATCCGCGAGCACAGCAGGCTATGTACTTAGTCAGCCGCATCCGAGAGCTCCACCTCGGACTCAGCTCAGCCTCGCCGTTTCACAGCGACGTCCTCTTTTCCTTTTGTCGTCAACTTTCATTTCATTTTCATTTTCCAGTTTTAAACTTCATAAATCTATCTATCTATATATAGACCTGTCTGCCTACATCTTCCAGCTATCAGACTTATCGTCATGTCGGCTCTCGGCGCGCTCGCCCTCGTGCGACGGGGAATCGAGAATCCAGATGTTGTGGGACAGGAACAAACCCAAACAACCCATTACCTATCATCATTTTCTCTCACATTTCTGGTGTGCGTTACTGTATATGCGTGCGCCACCTATGTCTTTGGAAGGGTCATAACTACAA
This sequence comes from Talaromyces trachyspermus, assembly GCA_020137715.1. Lineage (NCBI taxonomy): Eukaryota > Fungi > Ascomycota > Eurotiomycetes > Eurotiales > Trichocomaceae > Talaromyces > Talaromyces trachyspermus. The sequence goes on from JACGXQ010000003.1 coordinate 137,062, forward strand.
TTGCCGCCGTCGAAGACCCGAACCCCGACGTCTACGTGCGCATCGAGAATGATACACCTGTCGTCCCCGAAAGCGCCGTCGACGATGTAGAGAATTTGCCTCCGCCAAAGCCCGTTACTAGCTCTCTTCGTTCAACGATCGCACATCTAACCGCCCGCGGTGGTCGCCGGTCTCTATTCCGCGGCTTCGCCCTGTACTGTTTGACCGCGGCAGCCATCGACATCCTTGCGTATCCGGCATCTGCGACTTTCAATATCTTCGGCAGTATACTGGCAAGATTTGTCGCTGAGGTTCTCCTGGCACGCGAGGGTGGGCTGGATTCATATCGTTATTTCCGAGCCATCGAGCAAGTCTCTCTGGTCTCGCATTCCCTCGTGGCGCAAGACAATTATCAAGATCGCCCCGGCCGCCGCTATTCGCTCCTCTGTCGCCCAGCTTGTTACCTTCATACCGATTTTAGTTGCACATTTCCAGGGGTTCTTCTCGAACACTTCGGCGCATCCACTCATCACTCTTCTGTCTGGTGGTCTAGGGCTCGTCGGACTCCACCTCGTCCTATATGTGCTCATCGAAATGCCTGCCGAAGTTACCTTTATCCGTGTCGCCGCTTCCATGCTCCCGGAGGATGACGAGGCCATCGTTCCTTTGACCGCTCCTTTGGCGGCAAAGTCACTCCGGAAATCATCGGAGGCCAGGGTAAAATTGGCATCGTGGACGCATGGCGCTCCTTTAGCTGGGGCTCGCGCATGCGTTTTTGGGCGTTGTCGGGAAATTCTTCCTTGTACAAATAGCCCTTTGGGCCGCATGTGGCCTCATACTAGGCGTCGAGTACGTGGTCATCTCCTTGTTTAAATGAGTGGAGCGAGCGCTCGTAACGGGACATCTATACCAGTACGTACCTACGTACCTACGTACCACCTTCTCGCAGGACTTGAATTTACCATCGGCCCGGGTGGACGGTGATTTTTGAATGCCGATTTAGCATTGATTTGGCGCTCTTATTCCTGTTCCTGCATGTTGCTCTGTCTATACATATCACACTAGAAAGTATATATGAATGCATATAGCGTCTATGATCAATGAAAAATATATAAACGCGGATGCTGTGGCGGGAATAGCCTCAGAAGAGAAGAAAGGGTGTGGCGGTGGGACCGGACCCCTCACCTAATCTAATCTCCGTCATGCTTCACCTTTTTCCCTCTTCCCACGCCTCAATCCCCAACTTTCATTTTTCGACTCGAATAAGTTAATCTTCCGTTCTACTAAAGCTTTACTTGGTACTGACATCAGAAAGCACTGCCCGTTCCTTTCCTTCGACCTCCTCCACCAGCTACCTACGTAATATCCAGACTGCAACAATAATGGCGACCACAGCAGCTGGCCGCATGCTCGCCCGCCAACTGCAGCAAATGCAGTCGGACAAAGATATTCCAGGCATCAGCTGTGGCCTTGTCGACAACAACGTATTCGAGTGGGAAGTCATGCTCATGATCTCAGACGACTGCAAGTTCTACGGCGGAGGCTTCTTTCGCGCCCGACTCACTTTCCCACCGGAATATCCTCACATGCCGCCGAAAATGAAATTCGAGACCCCGATCTTCCACCCAAATATATACCCGTCTGGCGAGGTTTGCATCTCCATCTTGCATCCGCCCGAGGAAGACAAATACGGCTATGAGTCGGCGGCTGAGCGGTGGTCACCCGTGCAGACACCAGAAACTATTTTATTGTCCGTGATATCGATGCTGTCGAGCCCCAACGACGAGAGCCCCGAACGTGGAAGCGGCCAGGTTGTGGCGGGATGATCCAAAGGAATTCAAAAACGAGTAAGGAAGTGTGTCAGGGAGAGTCTTGGGGAGGACTAGCCAGCTCGACATGACATATGTATATCTTGTCTCTTGTTTTTCAGCAACTCTCTACGGCAAGCACATAAGGATAACGGTGCAATGGTGTTTTATCTTTTCCTTTTTTTTTATTCCTGTCATTCCCCTCCTCTTTCATTTGCTACCGATGACTGTGTCGGCATGTTTGTCTTCCTCAATCATCTTTCAACACTCGTCTTTACATGGGACGGTGTTGCGAAGTACAGAGATTAAGCCTTTGCTTTGCAGTTTTTGATACCTCGTGTACATGCCATTGAACCACGAGATATATACTCCTAGAGCTATGTACTTAGGTATATTGAACCTTGGAAATGAAGACAGTCACAACTACGCCTGATAAAAACAGCAACCTACCTGAGTCGTTGAACAGAATTTTATATTATTACTTTATAACTAGGCAATAGATCTACGCAGAAGAGAAGAGTTGATTTACGCTTGAGAATGTGCCAAGCCTTTTCGCTGCCTCAGGTTTGACGCTTTGTCCGTCTCTCTCCTTCATTCTCAACTCACTTCGCCTCGTCTATCTTGCTCTTGGACCATGACCACAAAATGTAGACAGGACTCCAAGACCAATATTCCACAATGGGAGACGCCCTCGAACTGAATCTTTTCCTTCGTGCTACAATTGCCTAAGCTGGTCTAGCGACGGCGAGCTTGCAATAGCAGCAGGCGACTCAATTCATCTACAAGTAAGTATGTCCGCTATTGCATTTCACGCGCGTTCAGGGCAGGACTCGGCTGATGACGCCTATTCAGCTCCCTCAATGGAAACCAAAATATGTCCATCCCTTTTGAAAAAGAGAAATCTATGCCGTGGACATCAACTAAGGTCCGGGCCAATGTTTTCACCAATAAAGAGTGGAAAACTGAGTGGCCGTCTGACCGAGATTCTTTCTCGATCGGCGCAGAGCAATCACTAAGTACCGTGGCTGCGCTGGCGTGGTCCCATCAAGGTCTCGGATTGCACCGGCGATGCGTGCTTGGTGTACTAACATCCAACCTCCTGTTGTCATTATACGAAGCGGACGGCCAGAGGAGAACCTGGTCCCGCGCTGCTATTGTCAACAAAGCTCTTGAAAAGTATTTTCGGGCAAAAGTAGAGCGCTCTAAGAGTAGGACAGGGAATTCCTACGCAAAACCAGGATTCGCTCTTTCACTTGGTGTCCGCCGTTGAAAATGTGCAACAGGACTGTGCAGATGTGCGATGGGGCGAGCATCTGCTTACCGTCACGACAGATGACAATGATGTTGTTCTGGTTCGTGTTAAACGTAACAACTCATCATCATCAGGGCTTACTGCTAGCCAGTACTCCATGGACGTGGTTACCCATTTCACACTAAACGACATCGGTAGAAATTACATCATGCTCCCCAAGGGCTCACTGTGGGCAGATGCTCTGGAGTCGAAATCCAGAATATTACATGTTGCATGTGGCCCGTGGAGTAGGATGGCCGAACAGAATAACGGTGGCGGAGAGTCGAGAGCCGCTTTTGGCGCTCTGATTGCATTTGTGCTTGGATCTAATTTGCATTTTATACATGCAGAGGTCAGTCTGGTTTCTGGAGACGATTTGGCACTGTCAATCGAAGGAAAGTTCTCCTATAACCCAGACATCCTACTTTCCGAGCCTAGGACGCTAGAAGTTGTCAACTTCACCGGTCCACTGAGTTGGATCCCTATAGTAGGCATAACCATTCATTTTCTTTCGTTGGAGAAGTGAATACTGACGAGAATAGGATACTACGAGGCTCTTGCTGGTTGTAGGCTCATTTGGAGGGAGAGTCACGCTTCGTTTCGATAATAATGCTTATGACAATGCACTTAGAAGGAAAAATCACGAAAAAGCGATTATCACCATTGACCAACGATCATTCCAAGAGAGAAAAGGCTATATAAGCATTGGAGCCATGTACTTCCAGCACAATGAGCCCATAACAGGTAGATCCACCTCTCTCTATATTTCAATACTCAATATTTCAAGTATTTAAGACCAGAAACAGGAATCATATCTCCGCAGTCATTAATAGACTCTAATGGCAACCGCTCGATTTATCTGTCGACTCTCGGTATCTTTTCGGATGCAGTCCCTCTTTCTACGATTGGAACACCATTAGAAGACACTCTCGCAAAGATAGAACCCCGTGGAAAGCACATATGGAGCGCTACCGACAAAAATACGACATTCAATATGAACTAGGCGACATGGCTATCGTGCGGACATGGGGTCTCAGCACATTCGATGGCTGGACCGCCGTCGCTTTCACCATACACCCAGGCGACATCCTTGAATACACGACCAGGGCTGAAGAGGACACAATTATAATTTTCACGCACCCAGAGCCTGGCGCGGTATTTCCCAAACCCGCAGAAATATCCGACGAACTAATCGCAACGAAACGCGCCGAAATATTATACTACGTCCTCGCTTCAGCTAACCAACTTCGCTGGTGCGACCTGCGATCTGCCAGGCTCGTCTATGCAGCCTGCGTATACGCGATCAACTTGCATTATCATTATCATACTTATCATGATCATGCTAAAAGCACGACGACTTGCTCAACCTTGCACGCCAAGCGCTCACGCATATTTCTGCTGTCTTCAACCTCCCAATTACCGAGGAACTATCATACTGCGATTCCGAACAAGATACTGCTCCCAGCGGAAGTAAACCTCTGTGCGCCACGCCCAAACCAGCATCCCTACTAGAAGGACCGGGAGGCTGGATCTTTGAGAAATGCCAAACATGCTTCCGCCGTAAGAACGAGAATGTGGGCTTGAGCTGGGCAAATCCGAACACAGCCATTTGCGGGAATGGACATACTTGGAGTGCGTTTTTATTGTCCCCCAACCACCCCTTATTTTCTATTTTCTTAGTAAAAGACAGACTGCGAATTAGAAAGGAAATGTATATTTGCTAACGTGACCCCCGCAGACCGATGTGCCTTGACTTTCCTCGCCATCCAACAACCATACACTTCCATGTTCTGCTCCGTATGCGACACAAGCGTGCTCTCGAGAGACAAAGGCGTCAACTACACACTGGAAGGAATTAATATGTCAACAAATCCTCAGCAGCAACAGCAGAACAATGATGAACCGAAGAAGGATAATGATGGTGCAGCCGAGCTTGATCCTTCAAAGAGGAGAGAGTTATATGATGTTTTATATGATAGATATGATACTTGCGCGTATTGCGGTGGGAAGTATCAAGATGAATGATCATTTCTTTTTAACTTACCTACATTCTGAACGACGAATTGGAAGACAGAAATAAAGTCTCCTCGATAAAGGGACCTCCATATGTCTAGTATCTACCAGGTAACTACCTAATAAGACTAAATTTATATGCATTTGCCTGGTGCCGTCTGGTTATATTACAAAATTATTATTTCATATAGGGCGACCGATTTCCATTCATACTTCCATTCCCGGCACACCAGCATTTTCCTTCTCCCTCCCGCTCGACCTGGACAACGATATCCATGTTCTTCTTTTTAAGAACTCGACTGTTCGTTTCCGCACGTCTTCGAGATCAGCGTTACGCGACGCTATGATGTGGATTGTGCCTACGACTTTGGTCTCGGAATGGGAATGGTCGTGGTGATGATGATGATGATGATGATGGGAGTCGCAATGAGCATGCTCATGCTGCTTGTGATCGTGGTCATGATCGTAGTTATGCTGACCGTGGCTATGGCTATGTTCATGTCCGTGTCCATGGTCATGTCTAGCCGGAGCTGCGCTGGTGGTTTCATCCAACCAAAATTTAGGCACTGTGTAGCCTACTACTCCTCTCAATGTGCTTACCCCGGCGAGAGTGTCCCTCAAGTTATATTCCACATCCGCCGGCAATGCGAGAAGCAGCGACGACGCTGTGCTTGATACAAGCGGAACAGCGGAAGCAAAGATCAAGATAGCAATGAGACAAGACGCGAGAGGATCGAATCCTGACCAGCCGTAAAGTGCACGAGAATGGTTGAAATCACGACCGCCACAGATCCTAGGGTATCGGCCATGATGTGTAAAAAGATACCGTGCATGTTCTCATTGCCATGTGAGTGGTCATGACCATGGTCATGACCACCGTGCGAGTGAGCGTGCCCGTGATCGAAAGCCATAATACCGACAAGATTCACAGCGAGGCCAGCAATGCTGACGACAAGAAGTTCCTCGATGCGTCTCATTTCGCTACCAGAGCTGAGTCTTTCAATTGCCTCATATATGATTTCCACACTGATGATCATGAGAAAGACCCCATTGGCAAACCCTGAGAGAGTGTCGACCTTGCCGTAGCCGTATGGGAATCGCACGCTGGGAGGCCATCTGCTCATAACTGAAGCGCACAATCCGACAACAAGAGCAAGACAGTCGAAGAACATGTGAATACTGTCGCTAAGGAGGCCAAGGGATCCAGTGACGAATCCATAAGTCAATTGTATGAGCATGAACCCGAAATTGAGACTACTTTTGATTAGCAAGCGTAATCGCCATATTCGTAGGGATACTAGAAGACTTACCACATAAAGTAGAAGATCTTGCGCGAATCTTCCTTTGACAGAATGCTGTGTAATATTGGCCATGACTCCCCATGCTGAAGCAAAAATTTGGTTATAGGCGACATTTCGGTCCTGATAGGTGCAAGCTCTCCTGGCTTAGGATCGTCGAAAATGCAGCAAAATAAGAAAAAGCTGCCAAGATTGACCAAGAGAAGTGTGCGATACGACTGGTTTCTTCGTGGGGTGCGGCACTTGTGAACACAACGACGAGAGCCGCTGAGATAAGGCCAATTTTCTGGCGCGACCGCAGCCCGATGGGGATGCCAGCGTGAAAGAGAATGCAAAAATTATGGCGACGAGTATGGTAGTAACAAGATCGAATAGCCCAAACGTTGTATTTGCCGCATTGAACGGTGACAGAAGAATACAAAGTAAACCAAGGAGCCCTCCAGCTGTCAGAGTGAGCTGAATATCTTCGGAAGATGCGACTAGCGGGCTGCTTAACAGAGCAGACGCTTGCTGACTAGCGAGGGCTACAAACCCATCCCATAGCTGCGAGACCGAATCGATATCCGGCTTTTGTACTCCAGGTATGGAGTCCCTTGGTGTCGCGACAGGTGGGCGAAGAACAAAAATCGAGATCATTAGTGCGATATATCCGCGAAGCGGCTGGGTATCAATAGGAAATCATAGCCAAGGACATGCAAAACCAGAAATAAAGATAATACAAATAAAGAAGCCTTCTTGTCACCAAGCTTTTCAGGCAGCTTGCCGCTTTGACCGTGGAGTTGCAGAATAGATGGGATGCCTGCTGCATAGCTCAAGCCCAATGCGAGAGCAACTATTGTGCCACCGACGATCATGCCAGCATATATAGGTAGTGCTAAAGATAGCATGCGTAGAAGGCCTTTTCCTGCGGAGTTTACGCTGAACTGTGAGCCTGACATGTTCGGAAGGCTTTGACTAGCGCGTTGACGACGAAGTAATGCTATGCCACCAATTGAAAGCATCGTCGCAGAGGTTAACACGAAAGTGCGCCACCATACGGCGTCTACTGCGGTCTCTGGCGAATATGTATTCATAACTTTCTGTTTGGCAGCTGCTACCTTCAGCATCCGCCAGACTTTGTGCGATGTGGGAGAGGTATACTGTCTCATGTACCATGACAGCACCGACCATGGAATTGCCGTCAATATTCCAGTTGAAATCTCGTAACTGTGAAAATAATTAGCTGCATGACCTCCAAGTGCCAGATCTCATTTCACTGACCTTAAGGGTACATTTTCGGAGGTCTGAAACGGGTGGCATAAGCATCCGAAGCCTTGATCCCTGCAACTGGCGCAACATTTGGGCCTTCTGCATGAGAAGCAAATCCTTCGTCTGCTATTGAATGTGAATGGGAGTGTGAGTGTGAGTGCGAATGGCCATGCCCATGGCCATGGGAGTGGGCGTGATTGGGCTCCGAGAGTGCATCTGGTTTATGGCTATGGCCATTGGCATACTCCGACTCATGATGATGGTGGTCATGGCCATTGGCATCGTGTGCGGCATGATCTGCAGTTCCTTCCATGGGAGTTCCAACCGGCCGCGGTGCTATAGGTGTTTGCGACCAATTGCCAGACCGCATATGACCTCTCGGAGGTCGTCGGCTGTGTCCGAAAGAGCCTGAAGGTACCTGTGAGAGCTCCGGCATTGTAGAGGAAGCCGACATCTCTGTGTCTGCTGCCCTATGCAGCACGGTATTTCGGACGAGGTGATCGAACAGTGCTATCTTGTCGACATGGGTTCGAGCGTTAAGGGTTCGTCCGGCGCGCGGGGGCGTGCCTCGGTTGAGAAAACAGGAGGAGCGGACTTGGAGGAGAGCCGACAGACTGCGCTGCCCAACCAAGGGCATATATATATATCCTTCTTCTATTCCTCAGCGACCGAGCGAAGAAGGCAAAGCCGCTGGAGGTTGGAGCAGAAGCGCAAAAGGCGAACGGTGACAGTTCGTGGCAGGTACCAGGCGGGAAAGTGCGACCCAATCAGTTCCTTCCCGGGACCCATGCTGCACGGCCTAATCGCGACTAGTGCAGATAACCTCGACCAGTGGACCAGTCACCACCACAGAATAAGACAACAGCCATTCCGACCCAAGCTGTTGACCACAGATCTACAGGCTATGAAGTTATGAACCGCGACCATGATCGAGCAGGCCATCAGCATCGCATTCTGGCTGTCGAGCCTGCTGACAGTTATCATTCTCGCCTTGCCGTCGCAATACATCCCGCAGCCGGGGCCAGGTAACGATGACAAGGAGAAAGTCACCGTTCAAATCTTGGTCTTAGGGGATATCGGACGCAGCCCGCGGATGCAATACCATGCATTGAGCATCGCTCGCCATGGAGGCCATGTTGATATCATTGGGTACCAGGGTAAGCAATTGCCCGTTTCTTTCTTCTTTTAGGTGGACAGGAACTAATCATCTATTCCGACCCTGGTGGTATTTCTAGAATCCGATCCTCACCCCGAAATCATGTCCAATACAAATATTTCGATTGTCCCTCTTCCTCCGCATCCCGCTGTCCTCCAAACGCATAATAGAATTCTTTTCCTCGCATTCGGCCCTCTTAAGGTTCTATTCCAAATAGTATGTTTGTGGCTATGCCTTGCATACCGTACTGGGCCGGCAAAGTACTTGCTTGTTCAAAATCCTCCGTCAATCCCGAGCCTCGCACTCTCTTCTATCGTTTGCTACCTCCGACAAACTAGACTCATAATCGATTGGCACAATTTTGGATATTCGATCCTTGCACTGAAATTAGGTGACAAGCACCCGTTGGTTGTGATATCGAGATGGTACGAGAAATTCTTTTGTGGCGGGGCATTTGCGCATTTCTGCGTCACAAACGCGATGGCTCGTGTCCTGAAAGAGGAGTTTGGATTAACTGGATCCCCGATTTTCCCTTTGCACGATAGACCGGCTAGGCACTTTAAGCCAATTTTAGATGAGGAAGAGATTACAGTTCCTACAGTCTCTGCCAGAGTTAACGGCAAATAGAGCTGAGCTTGCGAATAATGATGTACGTGTCCTGGTCAGTTCAACATCTTGGACCTCCGACGAAGACTTCTCTATTTTGATTGATGCCCTATGCCGGTATTCAGCAGAAATTGCATCAACCGAAAATCCGGCTTTGCCAAAAATATTAGCAATAATTACCGGCAAGGGACCGCAAAAGGAGATGTATCTTAAGGAAATTTCGGACCGTGAACTAGCCGGAAAGCTTCAGAAAGTGGCAGTCAAAACAGCCTGGCTTAAGACCCTTGATTACGCAAAACTGCTGGGTTGTGCATCTTTGGGCGTCAGTCTGCATACGAGCAGCAGCGGTGTTGATCTACCTATGAAAGTTGTTGACATGTTCGGAGCCGGCTTGCCTGTAGTTGGCTGGAACCGCTTCGAAGCCTGGCCCGAGCTAGTCACCGAAGGCGAAAACGGGCGGGGATTTGGTAGCGCAGAGGAACTGGCCTCTCATCTTACGGATCTTTTGGGAATCCAGCCAAACTGGAGAGCTTGAGAAAAGGCGCTCAGAAGGAGAGCCTACGAAGATGGGACCAGGAGTGGGATCCTGTCGCAGGCAAGCTACTCCAATTGGTTTAGGCATGACCGACGGTCACCGACCAGTCGCGCTTCACCTCAACTCACGTCAGAAGAACAGAAAATCTAAGCTCGATTGCACGTATACGAATGAGGAAGAGAAAGAAAAAGATATATATGAATAAATTTCATTACAATGCAACATAAAAGTTTCATGAGACAAGGGCTTTTTACATTATTCAACTCGGTCCAGTTTCTGAACCACAACGGCTGTTGCGGCGCCTCCGCCATTGCATATGGCGGCGACGCCGTACTCGCCCGGTTGTAGTTGATGAAGAAGCGTGGTCAGAATACGAGAGCCAGAACTGCCGAGTGGATGGCCGAGTGAAATAGCTCCACCGAGAGGATTGACGCGGGCCTTTTCCAGACCGAGAATCTATACAATAGGCCTGCGTTAGCACCGACAAGCATGTTGATAAAACATTGAGAGAATCATGGGGCAAAACATACCTTTTCGTTAGCCTTGATAACAGCAGCAAAGGCTTCATTAAACTCCCAGATAGCGACCTGGTCCTTGGTAATACCGGCCCGTTCAAGGGCAATTGGCACTGCCTTTGCTGGAGCAACTGGGAAGTCGACGGGGTCTATAGCAGCATCGGCAGATGCGACGATGCGTGCGAGAGCGCGGTTTCCGGACCCATATTGCCGAGCGAGTTCTTCATTCGCAAGTACCAAAGCCGAGGCACCGTCGTTCAAAGTTGAGGCATTTCCAGCCGTAACTGTCCCGGTCCCATCACGAACAAAAGCCGGTTTGAGGCCTCTCAATTTCTCAATCTGCAAGTTCTCAAAACCCTCGTCTTTCGAAATGACTGTTTCCCCTTCTTGCTCTTGACAGTGACGGGAGCAATCTCATCGGCAAACTTATTCTCCTTCCATGCCTGTTGAGCGCGTTGGTACGATTGAATCGCATAGTCATCTTGTTCCTCACGAGTAACGTTGTATTTGGCAGCAGTTTTCTCGGCACAGACGCCCATGTGAAACTGGTTGTAGACATCCCACAAGCCATCCTTTATCAAACCATCTTCGACCTTCAAGTTCCCGAATGCCGGCAATTGACTAGACCGTGGCAAGTAGTATGGCACCTGAGTCATACTCTCCATTCCTCCAGCGACCTGCGACTCGGCGAGCCCCAATTGTATATTCTGAGCGGCAATGACGACAGCCTTTAGCCCAGACGCGCAGACCTTATTTATCGTGGTGGCTTCAACTGTGGTTGCCAACCCCGCGAGGATGGCAGCCTGACGCGCGGGCGCCTGGCCGGCATTTCCCTGTAATACTTGACCCATGTAGACATCTGTGACTTTCTCGACCGGAATATTTGACTTGTCAAGGGCGGACTTGATAGCGACGGCGCCGAGTTGGGGTGCGGAAAGAGAGGCAAACGAGCCATTAAACTGTGTGCATATCAGTCCGTCAGTAGAGTTTGCAAAAAAGAAAAGGAAAGAAAACAAAACACAAATATTTGATATCAGGGTAAAATATCCAACCTTTGCAACAGGCGTTCGCGCCGCGCTGAGAATGTATACGTCTTGAATCTCCTTGGCCACCGCTCGCGAAGTGCTGAACGACCGCTTCGGCAGATGGGCCGCGTGAAGCGCGAGACGGGCTGTAGCTCTCGATGCTTGCATGATGGGGGTATTTTGTAGAAATCGTTAAAACAAGCGAAAAAAAAAAGTTGTAAATAGAAATAGACTGAAAGAGTGAGAGAAGTATAATGGAAGCTGTCCAGGTGGCGAGCGCGGAGCCTTCCGCACTGAGGCGAAGATATCCACTCACTGCCGAAATGCCTCGGCTCATAGACATGGCAGCAAAAGCGGCTCAGAAAAGAGAATTTCGGGCAACTGATTAAGCATCTACATCTATAACTACGTATAATGATATATTCGGTAGCTGATTGCTGCGCAAGGCCGTGTTCGATATCGAGTTCTACTTTGAAGCTATTCGCAACGACATTGCTGATGTAACTTGGACAACACGATCTTCGAGACTTTTCAATTGTTATACTAGATAGGTATCTAGAGCCTGAAACATGATTGTTCTTCCTTGAATCAAGTGCTTTGCCTAAGCTGCTGCTTGCGCGACTTCCTTGCTCTCCTTTTCTCTTTTCTTGGGACCACTTTGCCGCCTCTTTTACAAATTTTTGGAATTTCTTTGGGACATTCTTCCTCTTAACCTTTAAATATCGGCGTGGTTCATTAGCAAAAGCTATCTCTTCCCATGACATAACTAGTTACCACCTAACCAGTCATGAATCGCGTTCCAACGCATAGGAGCTGTCCACGGCTTGCTTTCCTAGCTTAGGATACGTCTTGAAGTCATCTTCTCCATTAATCAAGTAACTAGGTGTTCTTTGAAAATCACATTCCTCTTTCCATCAACCTGATTCTTCTGTGTCCCTTCTAGCTGATTCTAATGGCCTACGAGGAGGCTCAGTGCCTCATACTGATCCGCGCGGCACAAAGCCGGTAGGGCCTTTGTGAGCTCACAGTATCCTCAAATGACCAGCCAGTTCCCACAAGGATTTTGGATTGCTGGAACTTTCCAACTATCTGTCTTATGGCCGGTGCCTAATTGGGAATAATTCCAGTTAGGGATATCCCGGTTGTGATAGCGTTTGCACTGCACGGAGATGGCCGACGGAGGGAATCGAACATAAGAAGGAGGAAAGGTAGAGTAGTTTTCCTCCTCATTTCCTCACTTCCCTTCCTCACCGTTAAACTCGAGCAATTTCACCATGCCTGGGTATTGTGATACTATCTGCAAGAGGAACGGTCACTCGACGAGGGACTGCAGAAAGAATTACTGCACCAAACGCAAAACGCGGGGCCACCGGAAACATAAATGCCCTCTAATAACATGCTACAACTGTAATAACAGAGGACAAGGCAAGTGCTCCACTTCTGCGTTTTGCTATAAATGCAGTCTCTAATAGTAATAACTAGGGTGTCTCTTTCTTTACGGGCTGAAATCACATTCCCTGTTCTTAAGGATATTGCGAAACCGTTTATTGCGAGGCTTTCAGCAAATCAGTGGGGAACTTAGACAAATGCCGTACAAGGAAATGATCCATGATGCATGGGGAGAAGAGGAAGTGCTTCACTCGGTTCTGGAAAGCGTCCCTCATGAAATTCTAGACTTGCAAGGGGAAATATTGACTGTGGAGAGGTAAGCATCATATAGCCCGAATAAGCTTCTGTTGATTTAATTCTCTTTGAACCAGCATAGCTCTATATGCTAATTAAAGGAAAGACTGGATGAAATCATGGTCAAGCAAGGACCTACCACTTCGTGGCCTTCCAACGGAGGATACTGTGACTTCGTTACCGATGATCATGATCCCGGATTCTGGCGTGCATCTGTTGGCCAGACATATCTGATAAACAGAGCATGAACATATCAGAGTTAGTTCATGACATTGCTAGTTCTATGAATCTGCCTAGCGATGCTGACCCGTTGGTAGCTCCTTTTGGTTCGGCAAATGCTCGAATTGGCGTGGTGCTAGAGTGCTGCCTTATACGCATGGAGAATAATACCGAAAATTTGGACAATAATATTTGCGCTTTGCCAGATGTCCTCTTGGATTGTCGTTTCACAAAGGAAAATTCATTGATTTGGACGGCAGATCTACATCAGACTCTGCGAAAAGCGCCAAACCCAAAACAAGATAGCATTTCTGAGCACTCCGAAGTTCTACAAAATCTCAATCGAACTTTAATAGATCATTCAAACTTGCGCGCAATCTTAGTTTGTGGCACTGCTGCTAAGAGTATGTGTTTAACACCAGAGATTGAGAAAACCCGTCTCAAGTTACAAACACGCGCACAAACCGATCACGATGCGTACTTGGAAATGGGAAGAGACCATCAAACGATCAAGAGAATTTACATTTGTCTAGAGTCTCTACCCGTCTACCATGGGTCAGATACTGACTGGGACGAGCTTCGTCAATTTACCGAGACTATTCGACTCATGTGCATGTTGACGAATGTTGAGGGTATTAGGTGTTACATATCGATGCGAAAGATTGCATCGCAGATGATCATTGGACACTATAGCCTTGAACAGCGCGAGATCAGTGGCGTGAAAATGACGCTCGCTTCGATGGATTTTCGAATCCGTGAATGGCTCGCTCTAAAGGGATCACAACTGACGCCCAAATAAAAGAATGGGAAATTGAATCCACAAAGCAAGCGATTGAGTTGTGGGGAGAAGTCAACACCAATCATGTCTTCTCGGCCGTTTCCTCGGAATGGATGGCGAAGCAGCTGGCCAGAGTGATTGCAGCAAAGGTGCCATATGAAAAGATGATCCATCGCGCTAACCGAGCAATATACAAGCGGATCGCCAACCCACAGCGTGGGGTCTCTACATCGCCGAGCCTTCAAGTCGGAGACATTACCAGCACACTTACCGGAGACAATCCTCCAGCCTTTCAGAAAGAGGAGTTGAAGCGGTATAACTTGCGGGTTGGGCGAACTGGTTTCGTTGAGCGCGCAGAAGAAGGGTCTTCCTCAACAAGCTCCTCAGAGGGCAACAACCAGGGCGACGCGACTTCATACCTAGTGATCCAACACAGATTGATGAACCAATTGACATGGATGATATTGGACAGATATTTGAGTTGCCTGACCATTTTCCACGGCAAGAAGCAGTTGACGAAGCTCTCGACATAGAATCAGAGCCAGGACCAGAGCCGGCTCTGATACCGCGATCTTGGGCAGCTACAACGGACATAACTCGTCAATCACTGTTGAATGGAAGACAATATCAAGGGACACCTATGACGAAGGACGGTGACAATTTCTACGTCATCAATCATTCGCATTTCGATGTCAGGATTCAACACGACCATGTTGATTTAGGCAAGGGATTCAACACGACATTACAACTCAGCCCCTATGGAACTCGGCACCCACATGCTTATGTGCGAATCGAGACGACGACCCAGCTTCACGCATAGCAGTCCTATTGACAGGAAAACTTACAAATGGATCCTGGCATGGATAGTGGCGAAACGCTACAGCGATTTGGATATCATGTGATTCAGGACTAGCAATATCACCCACACTATCAAGGCAAAGTGGCAGAGTGGTCTAATGCGCTAGACTTGAATCTATCTTGAAATCTAGTTCCTTCGGGAGCCCAAGTTCGAACCTTGGCTTTGTCGAATCCCTTCATGCAGGGAAATGTGTTGTTCTTGTTTTTTCCAGAAAAGTTTTATCGGCATATCTATGTACTCCTGCATGAAAAAAAACACGACAAAGCCAAGATTTGAACTTGGGCTCCCGAAGGAACTAGATATCGAGACAGTTTATAGGTTCGAGTCTAGCGCATTAGACCACTCTGCCACTTTGCCCTGAGAAATTCAGCGCGATTTGATTTAATCGGGTAGCTCAGTTGGTAGTGGTAGTAACTTGTTAGTTGAGTGATTTTTGGCATATACCAGAACAATATAACTATGGCTTATGATATAGAGCTGAATTGCAGCGACTCTCGTTTGAGACGAATACCTTGAAATGAAACATGTAAAAAAATGAAATGAAATGAAGCATCTGAGTACGAAGATAATCTGATAAGACATGTAAGGAACATGCAGGTTTCACGCAATCATCATCCAACTTCCACGAGCCGATTGGAGCTTGTTTGAAGAATATTGCGCGCATTAGGAGTTGTCTTGAAATTTTCTCAGTTCTTCTGAACTTGGTTGACATTACATGACTTAAGGCAGACAACGTTAAGAGTGGCTGTTCGCCATTGCAGCCAGAGCCCAGTACGCATCCTTACTTTGCTCTCTAAAGGATTTACCCCAGTGAATCATGACTGCAAAGACCAAACAAGCGGCCATTCCAATAAAAGCAGCGGAGATGAAGCAATTCTGGTAGCCCATGTTGTCAATCCAAGGCGTGATGCCATATCCAATGGCGAAAGACATGGTGTTTCGGACAATAATGACCGTTGCCATGGCGTCTCCACTGATTTCGTGGTAACTGTCTATAAGGTAGTTGACGCTAAGGGTGATACCGGCCGTGCTGCTGAATGCCAACAGACACATGGCAACAATCAGTCCAAACCAATGGATATCATGCGCGGCGCCGACGCCCCAGAGAATCAGAGTTGCCGGTACAAGGACGGTGGTGAGCGCGAATGGATACAGTCGATGCTCTGCTTCCATGATACCATTGTTTCGGCGAGCAAGCTTAATGGTCAGCCAGTCGCTGAAACTTCCTGTGAAAAGGCACTATTCTACGGTCAGATAGGTGGCAGAGAATTGAAAAATGGGGTGGGGAAATACAGAAAAGGACAACTCACGCAGCAATGACACCAACACAACAAGAAATATAACTCAGTCCCACCATGGAGCCGCTAAAGTTATATGGAGCGCCACCCAGAATGATTGAAGCTGTTGCATTCATCACGTTGAACCATACAAGATAACTGCCGTACGAGAATCCAGCGTAGAATATGACGGGCCAGCCAAGATATCTGAGAATGAGGATCGACTTTTTAAATGGGTTGTCGCCAGGACATGTCTGCCACAGCGACATCTTCTGCAGAAATGTCTTTTGCCGCTCGTGGAAGCTGCCGAAATTGCAGCAGTAGCTTCCTTTTCATCGCCTTTTCGGAGGCGATGGACTCGAAACTTCTACCACACCGAGATGTGGGCGGCGGTAGTTGGTTTCTTCCATAAAGAAGAAGAGGAAAACAGTCACTGCTGCAGACCAAATGGCTGGGACGTAAAGACCCATTTCCATCCGGCGTAATCGGCAAGGAACCCAGAAATAACAGGTGAAAAGTACGCGCTTCCGGAAAGTGATAGGCAGTAAAATCCCATGTACAATCCACGTTCATGAGTGAAATACTGGGACGCGCAAATAGATCGTTAGTGGCAAAGGGTATATAGTCAAGGTTTCAAGTACTGTACTCACCACATCGGTGACAGAGACCTCGGGAAGAGCTTCGATGGGAGCAGCAAGGATTCCCGAGACAACGCACTTTGCAATCCATTCGCCGTTGCTGCGGGCATAGGGGCTCCAAATGAGACAGGCGATCGTGCCGAGGATAGATATCAGATATGTTAATCTCTTTCCATAGCGCAAAGCGAAAGGCTGCCAGAACAATAAACCCCAACCGCAGAGAAGGAAGACATATCCAGTGCCTTGAAAGAGTTCATCAAAGTTAGTTTGAAGAAGGCCTGCTATGAAGGACGCTTTTGGGTGGGCCTACTTGCCTGCGTTGAGATTGGCGACGGAAATGCCAGTAGCGTCAGACAGAGGAACCAGAACTGAAGCGATGACTGAAGCAATCAGTCCAACAGAGAACGTGTAACTGTTGGAAAAATATATTAGATAAGTGCAAAATACACAAAAGATGTTGGCTGGAACAATATTGCACCTACAGGTTGACACATATGGTTGACAGCAGCTTTCGGCGAGGGACCAGTTGAGCGGGTCCTCAGGATCGGCTGAAGGCGTAGGGACGAGCACGATTTCTCCATTGCCGGAGTGTTTCGTGCGCATGTTGTGGTCGAGATCGAGGAGGTGGATCGTCCCAGGGACGGCATCATTAAGATCGGTAGTCATGGCTGGGCGCCGCTGAGTGCAGAGAGACGGGGCCGAAATTTAAGACGGCCGGCCGGTCTTTATATCATAGTATGAGTACACTATACGGACAATGATGTTCATGATAATGCGATGCCATGGTCGAGAATAGATAAGTGGATAAGTGCCAACAGCCTACTCGCTGTACAGTTCTCCGCAGTCTCGAAGGAAAACCAACTGCACAGAATCGCAGGCATTGCCGTGTGTCGTTTGCAAAGCGGGAGAGCCTGGACTGGGACAGATAGCCAGAGAGCGAGCGCCATGCTGAGGACGATAGCTAGCAGTCTAAAACGACGTCGTTGGAGATAGATAGGCAAGTTGCCTGATGGGGAAAGGCGCTGAGAAGAAGCCGATCCCACCTTACTGGGCAGCCTCAGGCCCGCCTCTGATAGCTTGTTTTCTGAATGCAACATACCCGTCCTCCTCTGCCGGGGTAGAAAAGTCTTAATGTCCGGCCAGTACGTACTTGTGAAGATGGCCAACAACGTGAAGTCAGAGCTGTGTCGGAAACTATTGCAATTACAATGGTCACCTCATCGTGGGAAGAGATTCGCGACGCCAAAAGGCCGAACAGGCTGGTCGCATTCCAGAAGCGTGGAGACTGAATGAGTTCCCGTCTGAAGAGGCACGAGATTTGCGACCGTATGCAAACACGTCGGGACTCCTCTCGGAAAGAGAGCTCGAAATAACAGATGGCGACGCAACTGCGCTTACCGAGAAGCTTGCCAGTGGGACATACACCGCTGTCGAAGTCGTGACAGCCTACTGCAAACGCGCTGCTATCGCCCAGCAGTTGACCAACTGTCTGACCGAGATAGCCTTCGCAGAAGCCATCGAAGCCGCCAAAGCCCTCGACGAGCACTACAAGGCGACCGGGAAGGTTATCGGGCCCCTTCATGGCATCCCGATGACCTTCAAGGAGTGCTTCAATCTTAAGGGCTATGACTCGAGTAATGGCTACGTCTCGAAAGCATTCAACCCTGCTGAATACGACGCATACCTGGTCGAAATTGTCAAGAAAGCTGGCGCAGTCGTAATCGCCAAGACCAATGTGAGTTCATCTTTATTTCCCCTTCCCTTTCCGACGTATCTTCCGGATTCAATCCGCCTCCTCAGTAGAATGCCTTAATGGCTATTTTGCCTTGTTTGCTTAGGAGCTTGATATCTGGTATTTTTTTCTGACTTGACCTGTAGGTTCCGCAAACCATGCTCGTGGCTGATGCTGAAAACAATCTCTTTGGTAGAACCAAAACCCAACAGTGGCCCAGCTTACTTGTGGCGGCTCAAGTGGAGGCGAGGGTGCTGTGATGGCATATCACGGAAGTGCTATTGGAATTGGCACCGATGTTGGGGCTCAATTCGGTTAGGAGGCCATATATTGTAACAGACAGAATGACAACGGACAGTTATTGCTAACCAGAATATAGAATCCCAGCAGCCGCCAACGGTGTCTATGGCTACAAACCGACATTCGGGATTCTCCCAATGCTCAAGTACGCGAATTCCACGCATGCCGGGCTTAACACCGGTATCCCTGCCGTGTGCGGGCCCCTTGCTCGGTCCGTGAGGGATCTGAGACTCCTTACCAAAATCGCCCGCGACGATAAGCCTTGGTTGACAGATCCATCCATCATTCCATACGTTTTCGAGCACGGTGTGCAGGACAGAAAACCTGTTGTTGGTGTAACCTATCAATCAGACACCCTGACGCCTCACCCACCTATTCGCCGCGCGCTTCTCGAGACAGTCGAAAGCTCAAGGCTGCAGGTCTAGAAGTGAAGGAATTTATTCCGCCAAGCTATGCAGCCATCAACGAAGTCACAAGACAGCTATTCACGCTGGACGGCCTCTCATATGCCAAGCGTGAACTAGCACAGTCAGGAGAGCCTCCCGTAGCCTCTGTACGCTCCATCGGGTTTTGGGATTTGCCTGCTAAAACGTCCGAAGAAAACTGGTCTTGGAACGCCAAGAAGCAGAAATTCCAAAAGGAGATGCTCGATAAATGGTCAGCTGCCGGTATAGACATTGTATTGTGTCCGGCAGGTGCGCACACTGCTCTGCGCCCAAGGGAATGGACCAATGACTCATACACTGTAACATGGAATGCGATGGACTATCCTGCCGTTATAGTGCCTGTGTCCCATGTTGATCCAGCCAAGGATTTGAAGGACTCGTTGGAAAAGCCGCTCTCAGCTACGGATGCAGAGTTTTATGCAAAATACGACCCAGAGCTTATGGCTGGTGCACCGATCTCTCTGCAGCTTGTAGGGCCTAGACTAGAGGATGAGCAATTGCTGCAGGATGTTGAGCTAATCGATAAGATACTAAGGCAGTAGTTATAGTCACGTAAGTACCTAGGCGTTGGAAGTTGACATTGGAAGACGGATAATCAAGACGTTTAGCATGCTCTACTTTATTTTATACCTGGGTATATATACGCCGTTCCATACCTAGGTACCTAGGTAATTAGGCAACAAGTATAGCTCGGCATTCAATCCTATTCTCAGGATCTCATGAAACAATCAAGAATATGACCATGTCAAGGATTAGATCTTATATAGGCACACATTCCATAGGATACTTTCGACTCAGAAGCATCCAATTCCAATCCTCGCATGCATCTCTCGATTTCCAAACCCTCTCGACAACAAACGCCTTTGTTTGAATAGCCGTGCTCGTCCTTCGAGCACTATAAATGGCATCGAAGATCCCCAGTGCAACAGCCCGATCCTCCTGAGTCTGCATTTCGCAGCTCGCAATAAATGCAGGCCACGTCGATAGCCGCAAGTCATCCGGTTCCCCGTTTAGATGCACCATGACTTCACAGGCCATATGAAATGCTTCTTTGTCAGCCTCCGCTGAGCTTCCAGCTGGATGCACGAGCCGGTGCAGCATTAGCAGAGCAGCTGCGCGGCATGCATAAGCGTGCGCTAATAGTCGACTCGAAGTTCGTGCGGATACGCCCTGGCCGAAGGTAGGGCGCCAGGTCTGAATTCGGGACTGTAAATCGGCGATTATTGGGAGTGAAATAATAGCCGAGACTTTCGACACAGACCAGGAAGTCAGCGCTGAATCTTCGAGTCCGTTGGTGATCGTATCCGCGTACTGGCAGACATCTTCGGCCAGACCACTTAATTCCTCGAGAAGAGGCATCAACGTTGTCGTGTATCCCATGAATCGATCAGGAGAGCATCTAGCGGATTCGTCGAGCCAGAACTCCGTCTGGATCGAGTTTCTACGACACTGGCACAGCGATAAAATCATGTCCTGCCGTGCTAGAGCACGAACAAAGTACTTGGCGAGCGAGCTCAATACCAGGCCCGACGTAAGATACTTATTGATAATGCGCACCGCATACCCAATTAAGATGGGAAATGAGCGCTCGTGTGCTTTGCACCTTGTGTCAATCATCTGTTTATAAATAGTAGGTTAGATATGGACGCATTCCTAGCAGATAATGAAGAGTTTCGTACCTCCATTGCCCCAGCGCTAGAGTCATGGCCAGCATCTGCTCAAGCTCACAGCTTGGGTCTTTGAACCTCAGGCGAGCCAGCGTCCTCGCTCTTCGGTCCAATGCCAGTGGTAAGAATGAACCTTTGCCATCTTCGTCGAGATAGATACGCCCTATTGAATACAGAGCGTCTCCGATGGCTGCAGGGCTGTCCTGAAGGACCAACAAAACCGCGGCATTCATCTCATAAATGAACTCTGCGCTTATGACAAGCTCGACGGGATGTCTGTTGAAGTACACATTGATAGTTGGGCCGTCGGCTTCGGGGATAGCTCCGGGGAATTGTTGGGAGCGATGGTGGGATCGTGGACTGGCCAATGCGTTCAGGACACTCGGTGAGTGCGTACCTACAGAGTCTGGAGAAACCTGGTATTCAGAGGCTGTATTCCGGTACGGAGAGAGGCCCGTTATTGCCTCAGAACTTGTCTCAATGTAGATAGATGGTCGCCTGCTGGGCGAGCTAGTCGTCGGCAAGATGTGTATATGTGCACCGATGCTTGCGGTGGACTGATCAGTTTTGGATCAGTAGTACAAGTTTCTGATCGCGGTCGCTTTCTCTTCGGAGGAGCTTCTACTTGAGCGGGATTATTATGCTCATGGGTGTATCCCCGACAAACGCGATGTCGACGAGCGCAAGTACCACACGAGGGACGGGCTTCGTCGCACCGGACTTTAGCTGCTTTGCAATCAATGCAGCCGTACTTTGATCTTCGCCGGATGTCGAATGTGTCTGGGTTCAAGGCGAATATATGCTCCGTCCAGGTCGCCATTATGCCAGAGAGATAAGCAGGATAATTCGAGATAAGGGGTTTGTTCTGGTGCAATCTCGAAAGTAATGCTGGCAATTGTGCTCAGATGGTATTTGCAGCGACCTGGAACCGACAGAGGAATCCAATCCCTACTCTACTCCAAAAATAAGCGTGAAGATGTTGGGAGGGGAGGCCGTCTCTCTGAGTCTCTGAGATAAGGGCGATTGATGGGTGGGGCCATGTGGCTGACTACCTAGGTTACTTGGAACATGGGGTAAGTTCTTAAGCAAAACTATCCCATAGGTAGGTACATGAGGCATAAAACTTTTGTTCATGATCCATACACTTATGGTGAGCCTACGTACCTGGCTACTATGTATTGGCGGCCAAGTGATGCATTCGATATTGGTTCCAAGCAGGCATCGTTAATTATACATTTATCGCTTCATCTAGCAGCGGAACGAGAATATTCCTTTTGAGATTTGTTTCTCGTCTGAATGAACTTCAATAGCCCTTCAGGGACTGTAGCATGATCCGTCAGCCCGCTCGGGACTGGCTCATCTAGTTGTTCGGAGAGAGGAACTACTCCTGTCCACGGTGGAACTTCATGGTCCGGCCCGTCGTTTAACGCGTCCCTAGGTTGAATATTGGGAATGCCACTTCGAAACTTTAGGCTTCCGCTGAGGATATCAACTCGTATCACACAAACCAGTGAGACCTGGAATGACGAGACAGGATTAACATCCTCCCATCGGCCTTCGATAATGTGGTTCGTCACACCTCTCATCACCTCCCGTTTGATATCACGGTTCTTAACCAGGGAGCATGTGCCGTGTACGACGCTGGAGCGGTAATTGAAGGTATGCCCATTCGGGCTCGATGAGAGAACCAGGCCGTCCACTATACGTCGAAATCAGCAAGATTGGATGGATGCCAAAAGCAATCAAGTATCCCACCTTTGGTGGCTGCGATGCACACTCTTATATTCTCGTTCAGATCTTTAGACTCGTTATCTCTCACAATTTCCATCAACCTCGAGCTCGGGTGGCCATGGAGATAGATCACCGGCTCTTGATTTTCTCCAATGCAGCGGAACAGCGCAATCATGGGCAAGCACTGAGGCAAGCCATTGTCGACGTACGACACGTGAGAGATGAAGGTTTCCGCAAAGACTTTCTGGACGGCGTCAATATCGTACCGTCCTCGAGTTTCATGTCGCCGAAGTTTCGCGGGCTCCATGATCCTTCCAGTTGATGAGGCACACTGTCTGCCAGACGTGCTACAAAACAGTCTGTCAAGGAAGCGATGTTGAGTGTTGAGCTTTGTCAAGAAGCGTGCATGCGAATACACAAGAAGCCTCATGAGGAGTCTACCGCCAAACCATTTTCCCTTCCTCTTTCTTTCTTTCTTGCTTTCTTTTTGCATGGGCGCTGTTCACCAGGTACAGAATCTCCACAAACTGCTTGGCTATCGTCTCGCCTCGACGCCGGAGATAGCTTACTAGCTGGCAGCTGGAGCACGAAGCATCCAGCATCACCGATTGCGGGCAATCAAATAAGGTTGTCCAGTTGTGGGGACCTGCTGTCCCCGCATGTCGCCCCCAATGCACTAAGCCCAAAGTAGCCGCTTGCTATCTTATCTGTTTGATCTCTGCCCTTATCAGCGCTAACTCCATGAGTAGCATCCTTAGCTATCTTCTAGCTATCGTGCCCAAGTAGACATACCTAATGCGTGCGTTCGCTCTGCGAGATGGCTGGTGGTTGCCAAAGCCCGCAACTAACTGGAAGTGTTTCGTCATGAGCTCTGTGGGAAACCATAGCTGCAGTGCTGTGGATAAAATGCAAAGCTATTCGCATCCTGGTCGCTAATCATTCACCCAGCTGCGACCCCTTTTCTACCAGGCACGATACAGCGCCGTCACCACCATAATGCGTTCCGTGGAGACTTCAGGGCTGTGGCAGAAAATTGCTGCGGCCAAGAAAGCCGAGCAAGCGTCACGGATCCCCTCCGAGTGGAAGCTCTCAGCAAATGTCCTGAAAGATGCTGAAACGACTGTTGACCTGAGACCGATCGCAGCCTCCTGTGGTATCCTCTCCGCGCAAGAGCTCAAGATCACCGAGGAGTACGATGCAACAGGGCTGGCTGCGGAGATCGCAAAGGGCACATATACTGCCGTGGAGGTCACAACAGCATACTGCAAACGAGCCGCCATCGCACAACAACTCCTGAGCTGTCTGACCGAAATACGATTTCTGGAAGCAATTGAAGATGCCAAGAAGTTGGATGACGAATTCAAGAAGACAGGAAAGCCAGTTGGCCGCCTACATGGGGTTCCGATGACCTGCAAGGTAGGATCCCCAGCTCCTGAGTATTGCACAGACTCGCTTATTCCAAAACTAGGAATGCTTCAACCTCAAAGGGTTCGACTCTAGCAATGGATACATAACCAGGTGCTTCGACCCAATAACCTTCGACTCTTACCTGATCGAGATCCTGAAGGCCGAGGGCGCTGTATTTATTTCAAAGACAAACGTTCCCCAAAGCATGTTGGCTGCAGAAGCACACAACCATGTCTTCGGCCAAACGAAAAATCCTGTGGTTTCTCATTTGAATTGCGGTGGTAGCAGTGGAGGAGAGGGATCATTATTGGCCTTTAAAGGTAGCGCATTGGGCATAGGGACAGATGTTGCTGGTTCTATCCGGTCAGTGGGACTTCGTGTCAACAATGTGTTGGGCGACGCTTACTGATGAAGACGAGAGAGAGCAGGTGTCCTTGTGCGGCAAACGGTGTCTACGGACTGAAGCCCTCAAACGGAATTCTCCCCATGATCTCCTATGCGCCGTCAAACTGGCCAGGCATGAACACTGGCATCCCGGCTGTTTGTGGGCCTATGGGATCATCAGCGCGAGACCTCACCCTTTTCTATCGACTGGTTCGCGACGCAAAACCGTGGCTATATGACCCGGCGTTGGTACCGGAGAAGTCCGAATGTGACATTTCGGATCGCCGGCCCGTGGTTGGGGTATTCACAGAGAGTGGCGGATGCACACCACACCCTCCAGTCATCCGTGCCATCAATGAAGCTGCCGCAAAATTGAAGAAAGCAGGATTCGAGGTGCGAGAATTTGTCCCTCCGGACTTCACAGAAATGCGAAATTTGTCGCATGAGCTTCTCTCCCTTGATGGGCTGTCATATGCCAAGGGAGAAATGGAGAAAGCCGGTGAACCTCCGGTTGTGTCAGTACTCAATTCCGGCTTTTGGGACAAAGAGAAAGACATTCGAGGAAGCATGGGCTTATAACGCGAGGAAAATCGCGCTGCAAAAATGATGTTGGACGCGTGGCAGGCAGCCAAGGTAGATGTTGTGCTGTGCCCGGCAGGACCGCATACCGCAGTTACGCCTAATGAGTGGACCAACTTCATGTATACTGTGGCATGGAACGTGGTAGATGTAAGTGGTCCTGTTCTGTTCACCCACTGAAATAAATCAACCAGGCTCGTTTGGTTGATCAGTCCTGCAGTATCCGGCCGTTATTGTTCCCTTCACCACGGTTGACCCAGAGAAAGACCCCAAGGATGCGTCTTTCAGTCCTCAATCCGAACTGGATGCCAAGAACGAGGCCATGTGTAAGCGTCCTTCTTCCTTTTTCTCCTCTTCTATTCTCTGTCGTTTCTTTTCTTTCTTCTCTTTCCTTTTTAAGCAAAACCACGCGTTCGTCTAGTCCACTTCTACGCCGCATCGCTGATTTTGTTTGCCAGATGACCCGCATCGGATGGCGGGAGCCCCTGTTGCCATTCAACTGGTTGGACCACGGCTCGGCGACGAGCAGTTGTTGAAGGATGTAGAAACGCTTGACTGTGTATTCAAGGCTTGAGGATGGAGAAGTGGAAGGTTGTCCTGCAAGAATGAGGTTCGCAAGTCGATGTGCTTACTCAGGCCCCAGGAAGCGCTAATCCTAATAAGGAAAGAGGCCTCCTGAGGCAACCAGAGTTGCTTGTGCGAGTTGGACATGACGTGAGCACTGATTTTATATAGATAAATATATATGTTGTATATACGCATTCTCGAGGGTAGTTCTAGTTACCAATCAGTAGCAATGTGGTGGAGAATTCGAGAATACAAAGACTGTGATAACTACAGTAACGGGTGATGGGCGCCCTAAACCCCGGCGCCGCCACGGCATTTATGGTTTACCCGCGCTTTGGGTCACTTCCGTCTCTTTCTTCCCACCCGTCCTGCTCTGTATCCTTCACAACGCTCTTCCTTTAGCCTTGTCAACCTTGGAGATTGTATCCTGCTGCCGCCATATCTGCCATTTCATTTCCCTCTCCAGGGCTTAATCTCATCAAGAACTTCTCTCGTGCTCGTCCGATCTACTCCGCGATGTCGACCTCTGCCCGCCGCCGCTTGATGCGAGACTTCAAGGTTTGTTCCCCTCTTCATAACGTCTACTCTATCTTATCTCAGCTGCTCCAAGCTGTGAATGATGTGTTTCATCTTCATTTCTTCCTGCTCAAATCCTCTGTTTGACCTCGACTAACTTCTACAGCGGATGCAAACAGACCCCCGCCGGTGTTTCGGCATCGCCCGTCGCCGATAATGTCATGACCTGGTAGGGACCACGACAAGAACACTGGCAAAGAGGAGCAAGCATTAATCGTGTTTAATCACAGGAACGCCGTTATCATCGGCCCCGCAGACACGCCATTCGAAGACGGAACCTTCCGCCTTGTTATGCACTTTGAGGAGCAGTACCCCAATAAACCGCCCGGTGTCAAGTTCATTAGCCAGATGTTCCACCCCAACGTCTACGGCACTGGGGAGTTGTGTCTGGACATCTTGCAAAACCGCTGGAGTCCCACGTATGACGTGGCCGCCATTTTGACCAGTATTCAAAGGTGAGTCGGCGAATTAGCGACAATTAGCGGTTTTGGAAACTCTCTGACATTTTTGCCAGCTTGCTCAATGATCCCAATACCTCTTCCCTGCAAATGTCGAAGCCTCCAACCTGTACAAGGATAACCGCCGTGAATACGTAAAGCGAGTGCGCGAGACGGTGGAGAAGAGTTGGGAAGATTAGATTGTGATTGAGGGTCCTTTCCGACTGCACGTGTGTTCATGCTGTGCCTATTGCGTATCCGAGCAAACCTTTGACTTGGATACCTTCCAGTTTCCTACGACCTTTGCACAGCGCGGAGTTTATGGCGTGTTAACCGCGGCTTGTTTGAACTGCTTATTACTTCTCTCCCTTCTGTCCGTCGGCATTTTGTGTCCGATCACGATTTCTGTGTAACTTTCTATTACTGGGAATTTCTGTAGTTAGCAGAGAGGCATTTATTATTTCTAGGTGACGAAGATATGTCCATATCAGCATTTGGGTGCCTGGATTAATTAATGCAGGCGGAATATGCTTAGCTCTAAGCCATATACATAGAAGGATATGTCGGCACTCTCTCATTATATAAATATGTATGTAGTTATATCTCAATCAATTCGCATAGTGCTAGTTACGTGCCATGCTTGGTTGGGCAGTCTCGGACATGCCACCAGCCGATGCGGGACGACTGCCAACCGCGCTAAACCCAAAGGGGCGTCCGCAGCAAATCGGCGTCAAGTTATCAACAAGTTGTTTACTTAGTCTCACACCAGAGACATTGCTTGTGCCGTCTGTTGATTGACCACACCATTTGCCATTTGGACCGTGGCACAAACTCCAGCTCTGCAGTGGATGATACCCTTTATTTTACTCAAATCTTCTGATTTAGGGACGCCGCGCGTGTTTCGGCCTGCGCACGTGAACGTTCCCCTGACCGGCACGGCTCATTGAACTAGTTATTGCTGAGTTCGAATTCTCTAAACGCTCGCACTCTTTTTTGCGATACTCGGCCAACGTCGACTTGCCAAATTTGATTCGCATACGATCCGCAATCTATCTTGTGTCGCTCCTTTCCAGGTACTACCCCCGGCTGGGGTTGCGTGTCTGATTTTCGGAACTGCGCGTGGTGGTCTAAATCGATATTCATAATGGCGTATGTTGGCTCTTGAAGATATTTCATTGGAGGCAAATTGATAGACTAATCCCTGTCTCTTCTAGTTCGTCGAGTTCCAACACCATTAAGGGTATGTTGTCACGTACGGACGAAGCAAGACAAATAAGAGTTCCTATTGACAGGCTTGCTTTACTATAGTCGTTGCAAGGTTCCGGCCACAGAACAAAAAGGAGATTGCGTCTGGAGGAGAACCCATCGTCGAATTCGAAAGCAATGATACGTGCAAAGTCAACGTAGGGAATATAATTCTTTACCAAAATTCTCGAGTTTTGAAATAGTGCGCTCTCTGACCGCCATGTGTAGTCTCGGGAGGGCTCCGCCTCATTTACCTTTGACCGAGTGTTCGGGATGGATTCGAAGCAAACAGACATATTCGACTTCTCGATTCGGTCAACCGTGGATGACATTTTGAACGGTTACAATGGAACCGTGTTCGCTTACGGCCAAACGGGTGCTGGTAAATCGTATACCATGATGGGGACGGATATTGACGATGACATGGGAAAGGGTATAATTCCGCGGATTGTTGAGCAAATGTTTGCCTCTATTCTCACCAGCCCAAGCAACATCGAGTACACGGTTAGAGTCAGTTATATGGAAATCTATATGGAGCGCATCCGAGATCTTTTGGTACCCCAGCACGACAATTTACCGGTTCACGAGGAAAAGTCCCGAGGAGTCTATGTCAAGGGTCTCCTAGAGATATATGTCTCTAGTGTGCAGGAGGTCTACGAAGTGATGCGCCGCGGCGGAACAGCTAGAGCTGTGGCGGCAACCAATATGAATCAAGAGTCCTCTCGATCACATTCAATTTTGTTATCACAGTCACACAAAAGAATGTTGAGACTGGTTCTGCGAAGAGCGGCCAACTCTTCTTGGTAGATTTGGCGGGAAGTGAAAAGTCGGCAAGACTGGCGCCAGCGGACAGACGCTTGAAGAAGCGAAAAGATCAACAAGAGTTTGAGCGCTCTCGGCATGGTCATCAATGCTCTTACTGACGGGAAATCGACGCATATTCCGTACCGTGATTCAAAACTCACTCGTATTCTACAGGAGTCTCTGGGAGGTAACTCTCGAACGACGCTCATCATCAACTGCTCGCCTAGCAGCTATAACGATATGGAAACAGTTTCGACCCTCAGATTTGGTGTCCGCGCAAAGGCGATCAAGAATAAGGCCAAGATCAATGCGGAATTAAGCCCTGCTGAACTCAAGCAGCTGCTACGAAAAGCCCAGGGCCAGGTTACAAATTTCGAGACGTATATTTCAAACTTAGAAGGCGAATTACAACTATGGCGTGCCGGAGAAGCAGTTCCCAAGGAGCGTTGGACACCGGCTTTGTCAGATAGCGCTAGCGCTAAACCTCCTCGTCCTGCTACTCCCTCACGCCTACAGACCGATATTATACGCGCAGAGACACCCAGTCGACCGGATTCGCGGTTAGGAGACCGCTCAAGTACGCCGAGCATTGTGCTTGAGAAGGACGAACGGGAAGAATTTTACGTCGGGAGAATGAATTGCAGGACCAAATAGCAGAGAAGGAGTCATATATTTCCAATGTGGAACGAAGCCTGCAAGAAGCCAAAGAAGAACTGAAGAGCCTCAAGGAGACCTCCTCACGAACCGGGAAGGACAATGAGAAACTCAACACCGAACTGAACGAGTTAAGGATGCAACTTGAGAAAGTTTCGTATGAGAGCAAGGAGGCTGGCATTACGATGGATAGCTTGAAGGAGGCTAATGCTGAGCTAACTGCTGAGCTAGACGAAGTGAAGCAACAGCTTCTTGATGCACGCATGCGCGCCAAGGAGACAAGCGCAGCTCTTGACGAGAAAGACAAGAAGAAGGCGGAACGCATGGCAAAGATGATGGCCGGATTTGACATGAGCGTCAATGTCTTTTCAGACAATGAGCAGCGGTTGAAGAAACTGATAGAACAGGTGGATTCATTACATAAAGTCAGTGCCGCAGGCGAGGCAGTTGCGCCAGACGATATCATGGAGTTGAGAGCTAGTCTCTTAGAAACGCAAGGCTTCGTTCGACAAGCAGAGCTTTCGATGAATGATCGAAGCGAGTTGCACGAGCTGCAGGACAGCAAGCGAGCAGAACTGGAGCGGAGGATTGTTGAGCTCGAAACCGATTACGAAGAAATTTTGAAGCGCAATTTGGGTGAGAGAGATGCGGATGAGATTCGCGAGAGACTGGAGAAATTATACGTTGGTCGACGGGACGCCGAATCTAGGGCTTTGTCCGACCTTAAAATCGAATTAACTCGCAAAGATGAGGAGCTTCTTCTGCTCCGCCAAAGTCTAGCGGATTCTCAAGTTAAGTCAGCCACCAATGGTGGTGCAGGCAACTCTGCTGTCATAGCCAACAAAACCCTTCAGCAGCAGATCTCAGACTTTGATAACATGAAGAAGTCACTCATGCGGGATCTCCAAAATCGCTGCGAGCGCGTGGTCGAGTTGGAGATCTCGCTCGATGAGACTCGAGAACAATATAACAATGTTTTACGATCCTCCAATAATCGCGCGCAGCAGAAGAAGATGGCTTTCCTGGAGCGGAACCTTGAGCAGCTTACGCACGTGCAACGCCAGTTAGTTGAGCAAAACAGCAGCTTGAAGAAGGAGGTTGCCATTGCAGAACGGAAACTTATCGCTCGTAACGAGCGCATCGCTAGTCTTGAAAACTTGCTGCAAGATAGCCAAGAGAAGCTTACAGCAGCGAACCATAGGTATGTTGATATCAGCACGGTTGAACTTTCCTTTCGAGCGTTCTAGACCTAACTGGGGACCACAGATTCGAGGCCCAATTGACGGCAGTAAAAGAGAGGCTAGAAGCAGCCAAGCAGGGCTCAACGCGAGGCCTGGTGACTTCAATGGAGGGTGCATCTGGCTTCAGCTTCAGTGGCTCACGCATTGCCAAACCGCTTCGCGGCGGTGGGGGCGTGGATGCCAACGGTTCATCCGGATCGACACAGCAAGAACCACCGAAGCGAGGAAGTTGGTTCTTTGATCGACGATGAATTCTTGGAAAGTAACACACGACACGAAGCCTTTGGAATGGTGTAGTCGCGTCTCTTCTTATTTCTGCCTGTGTTTTTTTCTTCCTGTTTTTCATTTGCGTTTTATAAACACAACAGTGCAGTCAGTCAGCGAAGTAGAACGCCAAAGTACAGTACAGATTCTTCATTCGTCGGTGTTTTGCCTAGTGTTTCACATAGCCCCCTTTGAAGAACATACCCCCAGGATATATATTTTGACACTTCTTTCCTCTTCTCTGTGTTACTCCTTTTCTTTGTGTTTTTGTCTCTTTGATGTTGAAATGACCCGTCCTCCACTCATTGAGATGATGTTTATTTGCCGAAAGGATCCGGTTTCCACCCGCCAGGCTAGGCTATTTGATCCGTCAGAAGTGAAGGAGTTGACACAATACCTAGGTTAGGTATAGGTACAATAGTCTAGGAATAAAGAACAATAATGAATACCTAGGTAGCTGCTTAAATAAAGGCCGCGGCGGAAACGTGTTTTGGAGTTGTCTAGGTCTTTCACGCGACTAACACGATCCAGCTTTCTTGTTCTCTGCTTAAGCTACTTGAAAGGCCAAGAATGAAATTACGTAACCGGCTCTCGACCACTCGCAGTCCATGGGGCAATATCTCAAGTGATGTGCATTGGTCCGCGGTCGTGCACGGCAGCAGGTGAAAGAACGAGACTCTCAAAGAAATGATACTACTACGCGTAATCAGGGGCTTGGTGCACCGTGTGTTCAAGACAATTCGAGTCACTACAAGTATGATATAAAGTGTCCACTGCCCTAAGGTCTTCCAAAGGCCTATTCCAATGCCTGACAGAAACCAACCTTCAATGTATCCATTCATCTACATGCATCCCAAGGCAAGTTTAATTCCAACGCTTGATGATTTGCCAGAAACGTTGTCCATTGTCACGTTCCCTTACTGATTAGCCGAAGCCTCCTGAACCAGACAGAGCTTGACTCGAGTCATTCCATAACTGAAACATCCCGGCGAGCCCGCGTACATCTCCGTCCTCCATCGTGCTATCCAGACGCCGCCACTATGTACATCGGAGTGGCCTTTCCCAGTACAAGTTCAAAATTAGCGACAGGGAGCAACCCCGTTCCCAAGCCCAAAATCAACTCGGGAGATGGATGCATCATACTGTGATGCTTGCTGTCGTTGTGGCGTATACATAGCTGCTGCATTCCATTCTATTGGTATATTTTGTGGACTCTCAAAGCAACGAGAGGGTTTTATACATCTGTAGTTATTTGTTGATTCCATACTTCATGTGTTCCATTGTCCATATTTTTTGTGATCTGATGAGCCATCTTGAGCGATTATCACGTTTTTGTCCATACCATACCAGCTGCCGGATACGGTTAGTCCCGGCGTACCTTGATGCCTGGCGGGCGAAGCGGGTCACCAGCAGCCAATGAGAAGGAGATCCGCTGATGTTGGCGACTGCTGATTGGCCCGCGCCTTTCTCTCTTCTCTTATCAGCAGCCCCGCACGACTACATAGTGCATACCGAGAACACGACGTCGGGGTTCAGGTTCAGGCTGACTTCTTCTTTCCCTCTTTTCTTCTCTTCATCCTCAAGGCTTGTGCTTGCTTCACGGAGACCGATTGCACATTACTAGCGGGTGTTTTAATATCATCTTTCAACAAACCATGGGTCAGGCTCCCTCGAAAGTAGACGAGAAAGCGGCCGTGGCTGGCATGAGCCGCATGAGCATCGACAACAATGCGTATGTCTTGGTCGACGATGAATCTTGTGGGTAGAACTTATATCCCGCTACGAAAATAACCGCGCACACTGACAGATCAAGTGCCGCCTCCATATGAGGCCGCCGGCGAGAGGGTCGATACCATCTCTCTTGGCCAGACAAAGCTCTGGGAAGAAAAGCTTCTGTCCTCACCGAGAGTAATAAGACCTAAGACCTGACAACATTGTTGTCAAGGAAGTTTAGCTGACTGGTTGGCATAGAACCGCCTTGCCATTTCCGCTCTCTCACAGAATCCTGTCTCGGCCATTCTGACCAACAACAGTGCTGCTGTTGCCGATACCCAAGTCTTCAATATTAAGATTCCCTTTGAGGGCGCGCCGATTACAAACCAGCGATCTTCTGGGCGCTGCTGGCTGTTTGCATCTACCAATGTCTTCCGTGTTGTCATCATGAAGAAATATAACCTCAAAGAATTCGAGCTTAGCCAGTCGTATCTTTTTACTGGGACAAGATCGAGAAAGCCAACTGGTTCTTGGAGAATGCCATCCAGACCGCGGGCGAAGACCTTGAAGGTCGCTTGGTGAAGGAACTGTTTTCCAACCCGTTAATGATGGAGGGCAGTGGGACTTTGTGGCCAATCTGGTCAACAAATACGGCTTGGTGCCGCAAGCGCTGTACCCGGATTCATACAACGCGAAAAATAGCAGTAAAATGGGTTCTCTGATCACCACCAAGTTACGTGAGCAGGCTCTCGTTTTGCGGAAGTTGGTTCGCTCGGGGAAGGCTCATCTGCTTGCCGCGCATAAAGATCACTTCTTACAGGAAATCCATAGCATTCTGACGATCATGCTGGGACCGCCTCCAAGCCCCGAGAAGGAGTTCACTTGGACCTTTACGATGCAGAGAATAGGTTCACCAAGGTCGTTGCGAAGCCCACGCAGTTCGCAGCTACGTTGTCAGATAAGCAGACGGTTCGGGCATGCGGCGGTACCGATGTCAATGAGCTTTTCAGCCTGATCAACGATCCCAGAAATGAATACAATCGTCTCCTGACTGTCGATCGACTCGGCAATGTCGTAGGAGGTCTTCCTGTTCGATATGTGAATGTGGACATGGACGTGAGTTGCCCATGACATAATAATAGAACAATGAACGGACATGTTTAACTAACATCGATTATTAGACGTTGAAATCCGCCGCTATTTCTATGCTTAGAGCGGGAATCCCTGTATTCTTTGGCAGTGACGTTGGCAAGTTTTCCGACTCGGTTTCCGGCATCATGGATACCGAGCTATTCGACTTCAATCTTGGCTTCAACATCAAGTTGGGATTGACCAAGGAGCAGCGTCTGAGAACGGGAGAATCGGCTATGACCCATGCCATGGTCCTCACAGCGGTGCACGTTGAGAATGGCAAGCCCGTCCGCTGGAGAGTACAGAACTCGTGGGGCGAGAGTGCCGGTGACAAGGGCTGGTTCGTAATGACGGACAAGTGGATGGATGAATTCGTTTACCAAGTTGTTGTCGACCCACAGTTTGTGAGCAAGGAGACTCGGGATATCTTGAAACAAGACCCTGTCGTGTTACCTCTGTGGGATCCAATGGGCGCTTTGGCTTAGATTCCATCTTTTCTCTTGCTCCATAGGATGTGTTCAGCCAGAATCTAATGGTCTATAGTATCAGCACGAAATAGTAAAACACTCCCCAAAGTAATTTCTCCGATTCATGTACGCATTTCTTCATCAATTTAGAGCAACCCAAAGCTGAACCGATATCTTACACTATTTAAGCCCAGACTTGGCAGCATCATCAACGAAATCGCCCGTTTCGTGAGTCACTCGCTCCAACGACCTCGCTGACAACCTCAGTCACATTATGTCCAGAAACCTCCCGTATTTCCTTCTTCATGGACAATTTCTCCTCAGCCCAGGTAACCGGCGACAACAGTAGCGATCCCAGGACACAACCAGCAGTGGCAAACAAATGCCAGACAAAACCGCAGTTACACCAATCCCAAAGGGAAGAAAGAATTTGACAAACTCGGTGGTTTGGTACAGATCTTCTTGCGACGAAATCCAGTAGTATTTCCGTATCTCTTCGCTCTCAGATTTTGTTGTTGTTGTTGTTGTTGTTGTTGTCTCCTCGCCAGACTCGGATTGGTCATGGGAAAAGTCCAGATATCCGCGGTACTCGCTTGGGTTGGTGGTCAACGTAAGGACTGTGGTTAGAGTGACGGGCGCGAGGTAGAAGGGAATAATGAAGATTGAGAATATTTGTGACAGGGTGACGTATAGTTTGAGATGTTCTTGATCAAAGGCTGCATACATACATACGTAGATGTCAAGTATTAGCCAGAGAAAAGTTGTTTTGGGGCAGCTCGCCTACGCACCAACCGATTTGACTTCCAGATCAATACGCGGCGACATGATTTTGTAGAATCGGTATATGGCCAAAATCAGGCGCCTCGACCCGTTGAAGGACCAAGAGCGACAGAACGGATGCGTGAACGAGGCATTGGGAGTGAAGAATTTCTCGATTGTGCGAGCCTGCAGGCTTGGTGGTGACTGGGTAAGCAGTTCGATGACCGTTGGAATTTCGCGAACTGTAGGAGTGTCCTGTCAGTGTGTCATGGATGGCGTTGAGGCTGAGACTATGACTATACCTACCTGGGTCCTCCATGGTGTGTCAATACAGATGCGGTGCGAATGATCGAGTTGATTCATGTCGGATGGAGAGTCAATTGGGATATGTTAGTACACTGTAGCATTTCTTGTTTGGGGAATGGTTAGGGTGCACAATGATGTCATGAGCAGAAGTGGGGAAATACGATCGCCCGGATAGAGGGCCTTCTATGCGCGGTACCTAGGTATCGTTTCAATTGGATTTTATACAAATTAGTCTTATTTCAACTGTTCTAAATCCCTTGGTTATACTAGGTGGATTGAGTAAATACAAAATCATAGGCCTTCACTACTTAGGTACAAGGTCAAATACCGTTATGATTGATAGACACCGACATTGTTCATATGAGGCCTCGTCTATGCCTCAAACACCCCTTTTCATCGTCTTCGGCGGTTTCTCAGCTTGAAGGACTGCTATCTGCGCTCTAGTCTGCTCAAAATGCACACTCCCATACCTCAGCAGATTCGCAAATGTCCCTTCCTCAAAATCCTTGTTCGAATTCTCCGGCAAATCCCATAGCAAGCCCAAAGCGGGAGACTTGGTAAGATTTCTGCCATGCGAGATCTTTTGCATACTCGATTTGGTCAAGATTCTCCAGACAAGCTCGTATGCCTTCTTATACCGCTCTGATTGCGGATCCTCGTCAAGTCTTGTAGCCAAGGCTTCAAAGAAGGGCTGCCCCTCGTAGCCGATCACGGTCTCTGCGCCCCAGTCTTCTTCCAGGGCATCAAACCAGAGGATGTTGTTTTGCGCGTAGTCGGCGCAGCTAAATCCATCCCCGGCATCCTCCAGCATACATAGTCTGAGCCAGGCGATAACTTGCATGATATATTCAAACACGACAATTGGCTCGACCTGAAAGTCCCATGCATACCCTCTGCGTCGAGACGCAGAAAAGTCAAGTTCCTTTGCAAAACTTACTAAAGGGTTAGAGGATAGGCCTTCACAGGATTCCCGATTGTTCCAGAGATGCACAAAGAGCTCGTGCCACCGTTTGATAAAAGGGTCGTGCTGGCGAGCAGCGACGAAATGGTTCGCCAATGTCGTGCCATACATACAGGGAACACTAATCTGGTACGGACTAGTTGGGTCGGCCAGTGTATCCCAGCAAATGCGGTCCAAACTTCGGACGAGGATGATTCCAACATCCATGAAAACACCACCGTACAGATAAGGTAAAGAGGCACGCAGAAAATCCGCGCTATGTGGCCCAGTGTAGGGACCTTTCAGCGTACCCTTGACAAATGCCTCTGGAAGAAGTGCCGCAGGAACAAAGTTCAGTGCATGATTGGGAGAATTCGGTACAACGTCCAGCACTCGGATTGTCCATGAGGGACCACACAAACGCGCCCAATTTATGACGTTGCGCTGAGTCCAGGCGGGCATTGTATCAAGCCCAGAATCCCAAAAGGCCCATATGTTCTTCTCCGAAGAATTTTTAAAGGAGCTCCTTTGCGCAGGGACTCGAGAATTTCCTCGTCGGAGCGAGAGTCGAGAGATTCAACATATCGCAACTGGTCCTTGAATTCCTCGGGGATGGTATACTTCGGTGTAGCCATGGTGAATGTGGTGAATTTTCACAGATTTGTACGGGCAGTGGAATATGATCTTATTCTTTAGTGAATGGGTTGAAATGAAAGGCCCATGCGATGGTCCAGCTTTCTTTTATATTTGGTCCGTTAGGGCTAAAAGCCTAAAATGGTAACTAAGATTGTACGAGCCTGCCAATCACAGCCCGACCCACGCTTGTAGATATTCAGATATACGAACTGGCCAATAGTATTCATCGCTATTGGCGATGTGGTAATGCGGTGATTAGGGGGTTCTGGCATGCAAATTAGTGCGCAGTATACATTAATTCACGAAAAGACGGAGGCAGCCCTATTCAATAGGAAAGGACCTAGAGCGTATATTATAATTTATAAGGATGTGTTTAACGTTAGGCATCCTGCTGAACAAGACACTAGCGCTGAGAAGCTACTTCATACACCACCTAGACAAGACCAGGCATATGGAATAGTGGATTAAGACCTTATGCAATGCCTAAGGCCTAGTCTTAGACGTAGTAAGGCGTCTTTAGAAAGCCCAGCGCTCGGTGGTATGCTCGCTCAACTACAGTGAAATCCGTATTGGGATTAGCGCTCCGGCCGTTCAACAGGTGGTCTGCCCAGTGTTTACAGAAGAGTAGATTTGATATTTTTGTGCGAAGTTGGAAACGCACGTAAAATGCAGAACGCATCTCCTAATAGACAGGAGTAGGAGCCTATAATTTCGATAAAACCAAATGCAAAATAGAGAAGATACTCTAGATTCTGTTTCTAACTCCCGTAAAATCTCTGGGTGACATCCGCAAGCGGATCTAAGATGAAATACAAGGTTTGGATCCTCCGCGACTGCTACCAGCACATATCGCATGCTCTGAAATTAATTCAATATGGTCGACATGACCTTACTTGACTCAGCTCTCATGTATCACAGCCATCGGCCACTGCATGAGATTTGAAAGTGGACTGTCGTTTAGATTACTCACCAAGCGAGCAATCTTTTGGATCTCCTTGCGAATTCCCCGATTCAGGTACCATAAATCCTCAAGGAGAATAAGTGTCAGGTAAAATGAGCCAATATAGTAAATGAAAACCCATTAGCAATCCCAAGTGGGCATTTTGGATTGAGGGAAGAGATGAAGGCATCGGAAATCATCTGAGGCCAGGACGTGATGGCAGCATCTTCTAAATCAATCTGAATATCTAGCGATGCGGAACAACTGCGTCCGCTTTCTGTGAAGTGAAGCACGTATAGAATGCGCATATATATCTCCTCCAGTTTATCAATGGTAATACCGTAGTCGGCGTCATAATCATCGGTCGTATCCAACTGGGAGTCTTCTGTATTTCGATATGGGGATAGAGATAGCTCGGAACTTGCTGCAGGGCTTGAAAAAGCGTGGTTGAGAAAGTACGAAGCATCGAAAGTGCCTTGGAGGCACCTTGTGCAAATATGGACAATACCCGAGATCCTTGAATCAAGCGGGGAGCGCTTGACAAGGATTCAAGGGAAGGATACATCTTCCAATCATCATTGGCGTGGTTATATAAGAACATTGATCTCAGCCTCCCACGCTTGAGAGTGGTCCAATGCTCATAAATCACACCTACCAACCCTCGACATAAACGAAGCCACTCAGTAGAAGGAGACTCGTCTTCATGACTTAAACCAGGCTCTATACTATTATTGTAACCGCTGATTGATAAAGAACCAAATGCAAATGCGGTGATCAATATTGAGCCACAGCAGACATCTTCCGCGGTCGCCGAAGATACGTGACATAGAGCCTCTTGAACTCCCTTGAGCCCTTGCTGATGATGTTCGATCATGCGATAAAGGTCAACGCCTGCCGAAGGATTGCCAACAAAACATGCACCGTTTCGGTAATCGGTTGGGTTTGAGTCTACAAGTGTGGATGCGTAGTACTCATATTGTGCGTGCATGCCGGCGAGCGCAAGTAGCAGGTGCATCAGATACTCTCTTTTCGTGGCAATCTCAGGGATGACTCGCTGCCACAACACCACCCTCGTCGGATGCAAGCTCATCTTCGGGGAAGTATCCAGAATAAACCTGGTCAACAGGCTCATATCAGACAAGTCATTTGATCCGCAATGTAGTGTTGACGCTGTAATTGTGGATAGACCAGGCTGGTGAAATTCCAACGGCAGTAAAGAGTGTGATACGGAAACGACACGCTCTGTATTTCGCAAACCTCTAGAGTTTTCTAAGTCCCTTGAGCTAGGGCTCCCATAGTTAGTGTCTCAGGTGGACGAGAAATCTGAATATGGCTTCCTGAGTAGGAACAAACTGGGTCGTCATACATACATGGATGTTGCTGGTGGGGATATGTGCATGCATCTCCCCGGGAGGAGCAGGAGCCACAAGTAGGCCTAACTTCATCACACTAATAAGCGCGGTCAACAGGCGAAATTGATCTCCTCTTGAATGATGTTCAACAAACCTTGACTCTTCGTCCCTTGCAAGAGTAGCAACCGTTGCGCGACTTAAAGTGGTGCGCCCTGTGCCTTCTTTGTCGCCGCGTAGGCACAGTGCTACCCTGAAGTGAGGCTGCTGCAGATGAGGTTGTCGACATAGTTTTAGTTGTATGACTGATGTGTTCCCATCTAATCATATTTTGCCACCATTGGCTACGAGGAGATAAGCATTTGCTGCTCGACGTTGAGATTGTGGCGCTTTTACGGAATCAGAATTGGGCTATACCAAATTAGGAATAGCACCATCCTCCCCGTCTGATACCTAGACCCACCTGAGAGTCTGTTCAATAACATATAAATGCTAAGATATAATTCTACAGATGACAAAGAATATACGTAGTAAAGCTATTCCTAGATTATAAAACATATATGTTAAAGTGCTTTAAAGCTTCATTAAGCGTTACAGAATATGCTCTGTTCCACTTCCTCCGGAGGTGGCAAAACGTTGCTCCGGACAGTCCTCCGGATCTGTGATATAGGGAACAGCCTCAGTTTGCCCACACTATCAAGAGACAAGATCGGTGTACATGGGTGAAGAAACAGAAGCGACATTATACGCCGCGGAGCTACAAGGGATTTGATGGCCCTGGTGGCGGTCCTGTATCGCAAAATACCACGGGCCATAGTCTTCACGGACAACCAAGCAGCGCTCCAAGCGATACAGAATCCGGGAAGGCAGTCTGGACAGTATATCCTTCAAACCATAATCCGGTTATGGAATGAGCAAAGATGGAATCGTGCTACAGTGACCTTCCACTGGATCCCTTCACACAGAGATATCGATGGGAACGATCTAGCGGACAAGGCAGCGAAGGAAGTAACTGGATGGC
This sequence comes from Talaromyces trachyspermus, assembly GCA_020137715.1. Classification (NCBI taxonomy): domain Eukaryota; kingdom Fungi; phylum Ascomycota; class Eurotiomycetes; order Eurotiales; family Trichocomaceae; genus Talaromyces; species Talaromyces trachyspermus. Next base: position 177,286 of record JACGXQ010000003.1, read on the forward strand.
GGCAGGCACGCGGCCGACGGAACAGAATCGTAGAATGCATGACCGATGCCACAGCACGCAGACTAACACACCAGAAAACTCTTAAATCAGCGATGAAAATTAGAATCAAAAAGGCTATCGATACCCAGTGGGAACAAGGCTGGGCGACAGAAACACACGGACGTGGTCCATACGAACTGACACCAGTCCCCACGAAGCGGGTTCTCAAAGTACATCGAGGTCTCCATAGAGCTCTTAGTACGATTCTGATACAAATGCGCACGGGAAAGATTGGTCTCAAACACTACCTCTACCAAAGACGGGTGTCGGGCATCACGGACGGAGACTGCCGATGTGGGAGAGGCGGCCAGACTACGCGATATGTTCTTTTGGCCTGCTCTCTGTTCAATAACCTTCGAGAAAAGACACTTGGCAGAAGGAACGGGGCTCAGGGAAAGGAACATCAAGACAATTTTAAATATGCTAAACTTGCTATCAGAGCAGCCAAATTCACGATACAGGCAGGGGCTTCTCGGGCAATTCGAAGCTGTTAGCAGAGCGGATGTAAGCTAGGCAAAGCACGGGGTCCTAGGGCAAACAATCAACAACTGAGGACTTGGGGACCCTGGACACACGTTCCAGTGGAGCCAAGTCCTCCAGTATAACCAGAATTAGAGAGATGTAAATGTTATACACTGTATATTAAGCATTCAACTGCGCTGCCATTAGGGGTCGCAGTTCCCGCATAGCCATGGATAGGTAAATGATTGGCTGGGACGGTAAACGAGAAAATCCGAATCCGAATCCGGACCCGTGATATACACGTACAAACAATCTAAGACTAACGATCAGCCAGTAAAGCCGTTGGCGCTATTTATTTGCTGTCCAGTTCAGCTCAAGTTGAGCCTCAACCACATTCATTTTCTCTGTGGTTAAGGTGCCTGTCCTATCGAAAACGACATGACTGGTGTTGGTTGCGGCTTCCAGCACAGCGCCACTCTTAAATGAGAATTCCATTCTGTGTACCAACACTCGTACTAACTAAGACAGCCATAGGCGTGCTTAGTCCCAAAGATATAGACGAACTGTGGAGGCTGAGAATCGTATTAACAGCGACCTAACTTTCTAAAGCGACTGTACAATTCCAACGACATATATATACATTACATCAAAGCATTGCCATTCAGGGCTCATAAAGGCTATAACGCCATCGCTTGCTGTTCTCGTTTACAAACCACCGGGCCACAAACGCTGCCTCCTCAACCCACCGCGCCCGGTCCTGCCCGTATGACTCCTCGATCTTTGCTGAAATTCGCTAAACTCGAATCCAACCACGGCTTCAACGTCGCGTCGATCCGTGTCGACATATTGCCACCCTGGTTGCCCACCAGAGGTATCACAATCCGCCAGGACTTGAACCGCGCATCACGAACGCCCAGCATCGTGCTACCGGGGTTGATGATAGTGAACTGCCAATATGCCACCTCGGCGGTGCCAGACTTTGACGATACCTTGCGCACTGGGCGGAGGAGCGATTGTCCTTCGTAGTTGCCCAGGAGGTCCCTTGCGGCGTTGGTGGCAGACCCGGAGAGTGAACCTGTCTCGATGAGAAGGTCTAGGATCGTCGGGAGTATCTGCTGCGTCGAGACGGCGTCATCGATGGTAATTGGTGGCAGCTTGGGATGGGACAGGACGAGTGGGACGTGGTTATTGGCGCTGTGCGGATTATAATACGAGGCCAGGATATCGTTCTCGGGGATGGATAAGCCGTGATCTCCCACGAATATCAGGAGAGTCTCGTTGGCCACATCTAGATCGTCTATGGTGTCTAGTATCCTGCCGAGCCAGCGATCGCCGTAACCAATCGCATTGATGTAGTGCGATAAATCGCCTAGGCCCTTGCCTAGCTGCACGTACGTCTCGTTCTCGGGCATGTTGTATGGGTGGTGGGTCGTGCTTGTGATATGGGTTAGAAACACGCGACCATCGTTCTTCTTGGCCTTCTCGAACTCATCACGGATGTAATCCTCAAGAGGTGTCTCTTCGAAGCCGAAGTAGTTGATGTCCGGGAGGTCTACCTTACCGAACTTGGCCGTATTCTTGATCAGATATTCTTTGTCGATGAGCCCGTCACTTGGGAACCCTACTTTTTCATGAGGGCGCCAAAGTGGTCGTACGTTAGCGTCACAGATTGCATGAACGTCGATGCCCACTTGTAACCGCCAAACTCGTATCTGCCCTCGTCCTTGTGCCCGAGCATATGGAGGACACCCAATATGTGCGGAAGGCAAGGCTGGTAGATGTGATGCTGGTACTCGACGTTAAAATCGGCGACCATGGGATTGACACCGCACAGTGACCCTGTGAGGCTCTTCATCGTGAGCGTGGAGGCCGTGTACGCGTCGTTGAAGCTCATGCCTCCCCTTCTTCTGCCTTTCCTCAGCGGGGTGGTCAAAGTGGTCGTCGTAGTCGCCAGTGAGGAACTTGGCAACGGGCGTTAATGTTTTGAGGCGCTCCAGCACATCGTCGGGCAGTTTATTGTTGTCCCAGGAATCTCTTAGGCGTTCCACGATTATACCAGAGTCCTTGATAGGAAAACGTCCTTCCTAGTACTTTCAAGTACTATGATCACGACATGACGGATCGGCACGTCGCTAAGATCGCCTAGCTGAGGAAGTAGTGCCTCCTCCAGGTTCGAGATCTTGAAGGGTCTGCTAACGCGTCATAGTGCAACTCATCCTTATACCAGTCCTCAAATCCGTCTAACGGGTAATCTGGTAGCCAGGAAGTGGGATTGGTTTGCGCAGTGCAGAACGGTTATCCCACTCATGGTTGATACCAGAATTATAGTGTGGATAAATGTTCTCCAGGTTCCGGGCCGTTTCCTCGAAGTCGACAAAGGGCAAAAGTGCTGGGGTCCATGACATAAATGTTAATGAACGGTGGTGTGGTCGAACGAGCGAGAGGATAATCTGGGCGAGTAGAGCGATAGCAACGACGGCATACAACATAAAGTGGATCCGAGCAAATCCGATGGGTTTCCGCTCTAGGCAATCCTCGGTCTTGGAGGCCGATTCCGTGTCGCTCTGTGCGATCTGATAATACTGATCCTCGGACGAATGGCGTTGGATTCTGCAGAACCGACCGTGTGTGATATATGCGACAGGCCTGGTGATAATATCTGTAGTTAAACCTACAGCGGCAAACACGAAGTCCTGCAGGGCCCAAGAGAGGACGGCGAGAACGCCAGTGGCCATCAATGAGGAGACGAGTCCCGACAGTACAAGAGCACGGCCGGCGGCATCGCCTGCGACGCCAATATTTGGCCAATGGATCTCGGAGCCGTTAACGATGAAGAAGCAGATGTTGATGATATTGAGAGTGGTGACGAAGCCGATGAACAAGGATGAGATAGAGCACACTATCAATCGTAGGAATCTTGAGCCGCGGGGAGGGAAGTGCCTTGTGTCAAGCAAAAGCGACAAATTATAAGCAGAAGGACATCCTGAGTGAAGAAGGAGTATCCCCATTTCTTAAGATCGAGCGTCGTCAGGGCCGTGGCGTGGGAGTAGATATGGATGAGCTTGGCGGCGATGATGGCGAGCGTAACTAAGGTGAAGACAAAGCGGCGATTGGTAAACCGTAAGACTGTGAGTTGGACCAAGTGTCTCAAGCCCAGCAGCTTAGAGGTGACGAAGCGGAAGACGGCATTGGTGCCAGCGGCCATGCCTGGGAGACTCGAATAGATGAGCAGTGGATGAGTATTGGGAATGAATGGCGAACTGAATTGGTTGATAGAGTGTGAGATGGACGGGATCAATCAGTAGTATGTAGCCGATAAGTAAGAGAGCGTATAGACTGAAAAAATTGATAAAGAGAAAGAAGAGAAACCATGCGGGCCTTGGGTCGAGAAGCGAAGTAAACGGGTACCAGATCCACATCAGGACACTGTCACAGTCCGGAATATACGAAAGAACGAACTGAAATTAGCTCTCAGTATGTACCATTGATGACTGAAGTTTCGAAGGCCCAATTAGCCGATTACAAATTCCTTCAAGAAAATGATGAACAGTCATTCCTGAATCGTCACAATAACGCAAAACTGAAGTTCCTTCCCTACAGTGAAGACAAGGATTCTTGTAAATGACTCTTATAGCAGAATCATAATCGTATTGTGCTCGTATGCCGGAATCTTTTCTCGTCCTGAAAATGCTAGGCACGGAATGGGTTTTGCTGGGGAAGCATTGTATGCATCTGATAACATATAGAAGTCGTGAATCGTTCAACTAATACATTACATGTCCATTTGACTTCCTTCATTTCTACATCAACCAATTTAGACAGAGGACCGAAGATCGCGCGAAAGAATCTTGGTCAAATTCAACTTTCACCCCAGCTTCTGTACCCTGCTAGTCATGTGATTTTGGTTGTATGGAAGAATGAGCAAGAGATCGATTTAGTGTTTTGCAAGGCCGCTTGCTCCATTCAAGCCCCACTCGTATCCGTATAAAACTCGACTTGGCTACTTTGATTGATCGGTCTTCGCCTTCCAAAGTGCTAAAGTCTTTCAAAGGCACGTGGCAACTCATAAGTATTTTTGGTTGAGCTTATCTAGTACTGCTCCACCCGTACTCGTAAAAGAATAAGGAAGCATTACAGTGGCGGCGAAAGCAGACACTACTGGACTACGAAGCATGTACCAGATCAAGGACGATCGCCGATCACCCCTTCTGCCTAGTACTGTTCTGCCGTGAGTGTATCCTGGTGAATCAAGTATACTGTAGGTGATTGGGTGAAGTGTAGAGGAACGGTATTACATTTGGAATTTTGATCGTACCTCTTCGAGATTTGTGGTGGTTGTGAAAGAATCCGAAGCGCGACGCGCGGGTGAACCACATGCCGGGGACACGCGCCACAGCGGCCCGTCCGGACGCGTACACCAGACGCGCTAGCCACCCCATCAACACCACCAGCGATAGGACAACGCAAATCAGGACGCAAAAGAAAACCAACATCAAGCTACGCCCAGGAACAGGAAGAAGAACAGGAAAGAAGAGTGATTCAGTCACAACATAGGAGAAGCCTGGCATCAACCACCCTCGGAGGAAACACCGTTATAAATACGGCAGCAGGGACGGACCAATCACAAGCGAGCCAGGAAGAACAGCAGGATCTGCTTTCAGAACTGAAAAGCTACGTGAGGAACTGAGACTAAGAGACATCAAACACGAGGAAGAAGTCCAAAGAATCCGAGCAGAATTCAAGGAAGCCCTAGCGGAAGTGCGACGAGAGCTGGAAGAAGTCAAAGGCGGACTCCACCAGGCTAGCTCCACATCTTGGTCATGCAGCGGACACGACGAAATCATCCAGGAACTCCAGTCTCTACGCAGTGCAATCACCACCCCAACCACCGCAAGTAACTATCCATCGTCGGTAGCGAATGGAGACCAAGCACAGCCAACACCCTGGAGCGCACTGCCCGGGGCAGGAAAAACAGGCTAAAGAAACCAATTGTGTTAGAGTGAGCACTCAAAGAGGAGAGGACGACGATAACAGCGACAACATAACCACATTCAGGAAAAATCTACCGGCGGAAGTGACAACGGCTCAAATCTAGAAAGCGCTCGCTAATGCACCTGCAACACAAGACAAACAGGTTCTTGGGGTCGGAATCACCAGAACAGGATACTTAATCCGATTTCGGAATGAAGACCAGGCGGACACCGCATAATCTAACACTAAATGGCTGGGAGAACTGGGGAACAATACCAAGTTGGTCCGGCCACGATTCGGGGTGGTGGTACACCAAACGCCTACAGAAGAACTCATATCATTGCAAGATGATGATGCTTGTATTAACAAAATCATGGAAGAAAACAAGATGGGATTGAAAGGATATCGGATCAGTCAAATTTCCTGGCTTAGAAAAGACAAAGAGAAAGCGATTGGCAAGCATAGATCACTTAGGATCTGGTTTGATACCCGGGAGGCTGCGGAATAGCTAATGGACTACAGCCTCCTGGTAGGACACACACATATTAGTAGCGTGGTACCCTACCAGGTAAAAGAGAAAAGATGCTACTGGTATCAAGGGTCTGGCCACTTGGTATAGGTGTGTAAAGAATAAGCATAATGCGGACATTGCACAGGAAACTATGACTAATAAAACTACCCGCCAGGGATGAGAGCAAAATGTCTTGACTGTACCGAAGAACATCTAACTAGTGATAGGAATTGCCCTAAACCCGTAAACCCTCTACTAATGTAATGACTACACTAAACCTGAGCATACTATAGTTGAATATTATGAAAGCAAGACTGTGCATGAAAACACTAATCAACGACCACTGGATGTAAAACCTAGACATATTTCTTATCTAAGAACCACTACTAACCGCGTTCAATACGCATGTTAATCATAACGCATGGCGCCTGTATCAACCAATATACCGAGGAGATTTGCGGAGACGTAGCCTGCTCTATGTAAACCGGAGAATCTCTACATCCTCTTATAGACAGATCAAATGTAACTACCCAGATGTCACCGCAATTAAGCTCTGGACAACTGAAAGACCAAATACTGATATTCTCAGTATACATCCAACCAACTAATCCTAGCCAACGGCTGGAGGAATTATCATTATAACCAATATTAAATGAAATAGAAGCCTGTATTTAACAGGCGAGAGATTCCTTGAGCAGAGCAATATCAATCATCATGGCGGGAGATTTCAACCGTTACTACCCAATATGGAGCCGTAACTAAATTTCCACAGCGGCCATCGAGCACGCTGAGGAGCTGGTCAGCTTCTTCCAGGGACTCGGGCTCTATTTATGTCTACCCCGAGGCACACCCACGTTCTGGTCGTTAAGCCACCCAAGAAGCACTTCGACCATCGATCTTACAGTTACTAACCATCCGGAGAGTGTCACCAAGTGCCACCTATACCATGATCACTATGGATTGGATCACTAGGCTATCTACTCTGAATGGTCCCTTCAAACAAAGTGGAACGCAGAACCAAAACTGAGGAAAGCATATGAATGATCAGACTAGAAAAGATCAGGAAATTGATGCATACTTAGATAGTCTCTCTCCTATAATACAGTCAATCGCGGAACTCGATAGGGCGGTGGAAAAGCTCATCTCCTGTACAACCAGGGCTATAGACCAACACACTCCAGTGGTGAAACCGTCACTGTACGCCAAACGTTGGTTCTCCCCGGAGCTAAAGACACAACAGAGAGAGGTCAACAGAGCTCGTCGGCGATGGCAAAAGAGCTGCGCCATAAGAGGGCACCAACATGAGATATCTAACGCCCTTTCCACGACATGCAAATGAAACGCCAAGTTTGGACGCGAGCTATTGAGAAAGCTAAATCACACTACTGGAAAGAATTCCTGGACAAAGCGGGAGAAGGACATCTCTGGAAGGCGGCGTCATATATGAAACCGCGAGAATCCTACGGCTGTATTCCACCTCTGAAAAATGGAACAGACGAGGTAGTGGACAATCAGTGTAAAGCCAAGGTATTCATGGACACATTCTTCCCCAAGATGGCAACCCCGGGAGCCATAGAAAACACGCCACCCAAAGAAGAAATTCGATGGGAGCCTATCACGAAAGAGGAGATCCATAGAGCCTTGCAACGCATGAAAGCCATGAAAGCTCCAGGAGAAGACGAGATCCCAACGCTTGTGTGGAAACAGATATGGCAATACCTCAACGAGGAGATCTTTCAGATCTTCACAGCATCCATCAACCTCGGACACTACCCACGACAATGGAAGACAGCGAGGATCATAGTCCTCCGAAAACCGAACAAACCGGACTATGCCATACCCGGGGCATACCGACTGATCTCGCTCCTGAATACACTCGGCAAGGTCCTGGAGGCAGTTGTTGCGAAACGCCTGTCATTCTACGCGGAGACCTATAATCTTCTGCCGAATACCCAATTTGGGGCAGACCAGGACGAAACACTGAGCATGCACTGCTAGTGCTGTCTAACGCCATCGACCAAGCATGGATCCGAGCTAAGGTGGTGACGCTGGTAGCCTTTGATCTCAAAGGTGCCTTCAATGGAGTCAATGGCAGGGTCCTTGACTGCCAACTCAAAGCACAAGGGATACCGACCATCATCCGAACCTGGGTCGCCAGTTTCATGGAAGATCGTACTGCAAGTATCGCCTTTGACGACTTTGAATCTACCAGAACTGCACTGGACAATGCGGGCCTAGCCCAAGGATCACCGCTATCGCCAATCCTGTTCATCTTTTCAATGCAGGACTGGTGAATCAACCAGTCGACCGAAAGGGCGGCTCGTCGGCATTTATCGACGACTACTTTCGATGGGTTGTGGGACCATCCGCAGAGGACAATCCTCAAAGACTACAAGAAGACGACATACCAAGGATTGAACAGTGGGCCAGACAGACAGGTTCATCCTTCGCAGCAGAGAAAACAGAACTGATCCACCTGACACGGAAAAAGATCGAGCACAGCAAGGGACACCTGATCATCGAGGGCACCACCATCAAACCAAGCAATACCGCCAAGCTTCTCGGCGTGGTCTTCGACAATGAACTCCGATAGAAATCGCATGTACCACAGGTGTTAAAGCGAGCAACGCGAGTCAACATAGCCCTGGTGGGTCTAAGATACCTGCGGCCCGGCCAAATGCGACAGTTATACCAAGCCTGCGTCACGCCTATCGTGGACTATGCATCCACGGTCTGGCACAGCCCGCCGAAAGATAAGATGCACCTGCGGGCCCTCAACACGATTCAGCGGTCGGCACTCATTCGGATCCTGTCGGCGTTTCGATCGACCGCAACTGCCACGATGGAAGTTGAAATGTTTACGCTACCGACCCGCCTCCGTCTCCGACAGAGAGCGCAGTTGACCATTGTCAACATGCTCACGCTCCCGTGGGATCACCCCATGCAAGCAGTGCTGTCGAGGGCTAGAAGGCGACGAGATCACGCTGGGAAGGAACGGCAGTCCCCACGACTCCCACTGGCCGAATCAATGAAAACCATGCGTATAGAACAGTTCAACGGGTTAGAAACCATCGACCCGAAACCGACAGCCCCGTGGAAGCCACCGGTGTTTAAGGAAATCGACATCAGCCCAGACCGAGAAATAGCGAGAAAGAAGGCCGCAGCCCTACTCGGGAATCCGCATCGGGTAGTCTATTCGGACACCTTGGGACATGACAACCACCGGGGGCGGCGGCCGTTCTGCCGTTTGCGTTCTTGGATATAACCTAAACTTAGGGTTTCCGTGTTTCGTCTCCACAAGAGAGAACGGCTCTGCTCAATCTCCCATCCCACAGAAAGTGTGTATCGCTTTGGGGAAATGACCATCTATTTCCTCCCCATTTTTCGTTCCCGTTTTTGTATTCTCGTTTACGTGTCCTCTTGTTTCTCGTTTCTACTAAATACCATGGGGTAAGAGGTAGTCACACTGGGGATTCTGTAATAACGGCCTATAAAACCCCCAAACGATGTTGAGACAGTACCATTGAGTTCTAGAAGACGGAGTACCTTTCATCAGAAACAACTATGAAGGCCAGAGCACTACTTATCACGCTTGTCGCCGCGACTGGAGCAGTCTACATTCCTAGCACAGGAACTACCTCGCTGAGGGTGGCAAATTTATCTAGCATTAGTTTAAGCAAGTAATTATTCTCGATCAATAAATGCGGCAAATAAGTGACCTCCCATACCAAAACTTCCTTGCACGGACTAGATCAGGCACATTGACAGATAACATTGCAACTCTGATTTCTATGGTGATCACATCACTCTCGTCTTCCCACCTGGAAGACGCAATAGCAATCAGTAAATTAAACGCTCTTCGACAGATCATTAACGCATTCAAATCGAGCACTTTGCTCAAGCAAGAGATCAGAAAATACTCATTTTTCCTGCTCTCCATACCCGCACCAATTCATCCAGCCCTGCGAATCTAAGCCAACGTGCGGATGATCTGCCTAGTTTTTCTGACCAAAGAACCAAAGTCCTATTGCTGGGTCTTCCTCTCTATATCTTTTCAATACCAGCAATGATCTTGACGAATATATGTACGGCCCCAGGAATAGTCAATGAAGCTACAAAGAGAACAACCGGCTTTAGTTAATCCTGTCAAAAATGTATTACTTAAATAAAAGACAAAACCACACACACACACGCATTACATATATCAAAAATATATCTATATCAAAAATAGAACGGGAACGTTCAATGAGGAATCGAGAGAAAGACCCTTTTGCTTTGAAAGCGACCTAGAATCAGCTTGTCTGATTGAGGACAAAGTGTGTTCCAATAATGATAAAGCACCCCTTTCCATTTGGAACACCGCCGGAGATTTGATACGTGCCGAGTTTCCTCGGCAAGGGTTGAGGAACACAAACGGTGCCATTCGTTCCAGGCGGAGCATCGACACGCATCTGAACGAATCCATCCTGTCCAAACGACCATTTAACGTTGAGAATACCCCGGGAATTGGATACCTGCCCTCAGCCCAATCAAGGCCGAAAGATTGAGGCGCAATCTTCCACTGTTGGTATCCAGGCGTCAGTGGCTGAACTCCTAGAATGAAACGACTCAGGTCCGCCGTAGGTCCTGCACCCCAGGCATGGCAGAGGGAAGTACCAATACCTAGTCCAGGAGTTCCGTCACTTTCCATTACTTCCCAGAAACACCCGGTATAGTTCATACTGGTGGGGTCGCTCATTGGTCCCCAGAGGCTGTAGAGCAGGCGCTTAGCGTTGACGTGGTCATTGGCTTGGAATGCAGCTTTCAAGTGGTACCCGGAGGCGTAAGGACTGATCTTCTGCGCCCATCCGCTTTCACTACTCTTATTAGAGAAGGAAAGAGGTCCGGCAGGGACGTAGAGATCCCGCGCCATGCTAGCGAGGATTGTCTCAGTTCTGTCTTCATACGCAGATGATGCGGTGCCGCTGAGGATAGCGAGGGCATTGGCTTCCTGCGAATAGAAGTCCTTGTGGGCGTCGGATAAATAGTAAGCTTGAAGGAGTCGCTCCAGAGATGCGTATTAATCGCGTTCTGTAGCGACTGTAGCTGGGATTCGTACAGGGTGGCGTTCAGTCCGGCAGTAGCCATGAACGGAAGCCATTGTTTGAGGGAATAGGCGTAGATAAGATTGAATTTGGAGACAACACCGTCTAGTGAAGGGTCGTAGTGATTCCAGTCGCCACCCAATATCAGGTTAGAAATATTCAACAGGCCGTTGGCTAGCCTTTGTGATTGAGCCCAATCGAATAAATGAGCAGCTTTGGGGGCCCACAAGGAGAGAAATGCAGGATCTCCTGTTTGTTCGTAATACTGGGCCATAGCGTTCACAAGGTTGAAAGAATAACCAATCAAACCTGTGATGTTGGCCTGAATGTCACTAGTGCGAGGGGTTGCTGTACTTTGACGTAAGGCATGAAAACCCAGGCAGAAGACGGGAGGATCCAAGCATGGTAATAGTTCCATTGATGTATTCACGGCCATAAGTACTAACGAAAGATGATAACGTGGTTATATCAAGATCCCCACCATAAGCAATGCGGTCTCGTCGTGAGCCATCCACGCTGACTGGCAGTGGGTTGGTCCCTAGGAGAAAGTCCTGTAAGGCGGATTTCTCTGTCAGCGATGAGGAGTACATCTGGGTTCTAAATGCTGCCAAGGAGACATTGGTGAAAACAGCAGCATGTTGAAAAGCGGCACCCAAGCCAAAGGAACCGGCGAATGAGCTGGACTGTGTAAAATTGAGAACTGTTTCACCGTCAATCTTGATCAATATCTCGGTTAGGTTCACAGTTGAATGAACAGCATGCCAGCTACCCAAAGTGACAGAGGCTGGGAGGGCAGCTGATGCGATCACTGGTGAGTCGATTTCTGTGGAACCCGCATGGGCCGAGATCGATGAATTCGCCACATTGATAAATATATAGATTCCAGCCCCAAGGGTGTCACTGAGCACCGTGAAACTGAAGCCATCCTTGATAGGCTTTACGGCAAATTCCAGCTCATAAGCAGTCAAAGTAACTGCAAAGTCGGCTGTGAAGGGCTGAGGACTCAGGCTCTCGACATATGCGCCTTCGTTGGTAATTACCCAGAAATCCGGAAGTGAATTAGCAGGGAACTCATTTAGCTGGACGGTGCGAGCACCAACGTTCCAGATACGATTCAGCACAGGATCTGAACATGCGAAAGAACCTGGTAGACCAGACACGGGCGTGGCATCAACTGTCGGGTTGAATCCTACATTTGCCAATTCAAGTTCGCCAGGGCTAGATAGGTTCAATTTCTGGTATCGTAGACCTCCTTGAATCAGGCGGTTAGTTTGTACGGTTCGCTCGCTGATGTTGTATCTATTGATACGATAGGTGTCCATAGCTGCTGACAGCGGGATAGGACCATCTGCCTACAGCAATATTGTCAGCATCCTAGATTCTCCAGACTCGCTGGCCAATACCTGTACCATATACGAGTCCAAAGCCCCATGTGTCTCGCCATATGATATTTCAAAACTGAGGTGTTGCCACTCTGCTGTGTCACCTCAAACGTGGCGTAGCCTTCCACGTTTTCACCATAGTCCAGAATGACAACGGCCGGACTGCTTCCATCGGAAGACAACCTGTAGATTGTAGAATGATCCGCAGACACTGGAATCCCAGCGGTGTCCATATAGTTCCGCGGCAGGTAGGTCGGATGAAACTGCAACGATTCGCCGGCAACAAAGTGCCCTAGGAGGGCCAATGCGCGCCATGCCTTCATTCCTGGAGATTTTAAAGCAAAAGAAGACTGTAAATCCGCCTTGCTTAATATTGAGGATCGCTTCTCCTCACTGAATCCAAGGCTTTGATATAAGTGAAAGTCCTGGAGTATGTTTTGTTTCGAGGGATGAAATTGACAAAAAGGTAAGGATGCATGAGGACTACTTATACACTCTGTGTCCAAAATGATATGATCTTGTTGATTTGACTAGGTGATCATCCCCAAACTGGGAGCGTTATACCCTAATCCCGATAAAAGGGAGACTGCGAAATTTGGTATTTGTCTCTTATACGAAAATACGAATACGACGAAGTATAGGTCAATGTCTGGTTTATGCGTTTTACCGAAAGTTTTGTGGAACGACCATCCCAGACTGGTTACCTCGTGCATTAACCCCGAATTTTGTCCCTACACGAGGAAACTTAGAAATGTTTTACGACGGCTGAATTATTCCACAACGACAAGGACGAGACCCTCTGTGGGTGCTAGTATACGACGGGCAGTCATCCCGTTTTCTCACCATATTTAACATACTGAGGCATTTCCGATTTTGCTTAGCGCACCTTATTTCCAATACAGTATGTGGGCCTCGATTTTATCTGGTGCTCATAGCCATTCTATTCTTTGTTCAGTGGTATTCGCCTCGCCAAAGTACTGATGCGCGTCCCCGTTGACCGTATCACCCCGACTACGAGCCGGAGCACGGTGGTAGTATATGGATCAGTAAGTCGAACTTCTGTAGATCGGAACTCGTGGCCATCGAGCTCGAAGACAGGTGGGCCCATTGCTTCGGCCAGCTCGAGAGGTTAGATTTGGTTACCAGGAAAGAGAGCGAGCCATGTTCCTTTAAAGAGGCCTGGCTTGATTTGTTCTTCCATGCTGCCAATTTTAGTCTCGGGATACAGGCACCATCCTCCCACGGCTGCGAGTAAGTCTATTCCAAGGAAGAGGAATCCTACCTTGCCACCAAATTTCCTGCATTAGCGCTGATCGAAGTGAAGGGGAGTATGCTAGCGAACAGCATCACCCAGTGGGCCATAGCCTTTCCTCTAGCGGAGGAGACCGTCACCGTCGACTAGTCTTGTTCTATAAACAGTTTTGATGTGGACACCTGTTTCGAAAAGGTCCATTCACTCTATTCTATATTGCAGGAGGTGCAAACTTCGAGGGGTTAGAGAAAGTACGTCCCTGCGCTATCTCCGATGCAGGTGTTGTCGAAATCTACGCTAACAACAGAATTGCACTCTTAACGACAATGTACCCAGGAAATCTTGTGGTAAATAGGAGATCATCGCGTTCGCTACGAGCAACGACGAGAGCACCAGGTTAAAATAATCACAGTATTCGATGGAGTGAATTCATTAGAGGCTCCTGTAACGGATGAGAGAAATGACAGAGCTAGATGATCACGGATTTGTGCATTTCTCCAATGGCGTACATATCCTTTATGACTGCTACAACCCTCATTGCGACCTATGCGATACCTAGGGATGTCTCGTCCTCGATAGGTTCTCGTTGTTGCTTACACAATTTAGCTTATGACGTTTTCAGTCAATGATCATAGATATATAAGAAATACCTGCCTTGTTATAGAGAAGAGACGTAAATACAGAACCCGGGACATACAATCTCATTGATCGACCCTTCAATCAACCTCCTTGTATCACTAGATCTGTTGGATAGACTACAACAAAAGACCAAACCCTATTTTATTCAATAACATCGTTCAAAACCCTCCAAATTCACAAGTCATCTGAAAACTCCCAGGATTGTTGTTTACCGGCCATCCTATAGTCCATCTCCCTTACATTGTTACATGCACATTTATAAGTTTAGCCATCCCTCACTAGAAGCCACCCAGATGGCCGATGTTAGGACGAGACATAGAAGATACAAACTTTCAGAAAATGATGCATCCAAAGATCCGAATGGGCCATCTCTTGCGCCAGGCATCTGTAACCTTTCCCTGCCCATTGATTGAATTTCTAACGAAGCTTGGGAAGGTAAGCGTGACTGTAGTTCATCATGCTTTTGGGGCTGATATGTGATTTCTATGGCATGCCTTGTAGCAGTAGCAAATAACGGCAGATCTTGGAAGTTCCCGTCCACAATCCTCAGGTGAAATCTGACATCTGTTTGTGTTTTGTTTTCCCTTTTTAACAGATTCCCGTGTCCACGATATCATCTTATAATCTCCAATGACTTTGTTCTCACCTGCGTTGACCGCTACTAACTGATAGTGGTCTCCATTTTGTGCAGTGATAGCTTCCCATATGGCACCGCAGCTGAAGAAAAACCTAGTCGGAACACTGTCTTCGTCGATGATTTGTCCTTGATGACGCTGCTGTTGTCTTGCTTGGATCTTTCGAGGCCCTCGAATAACCGCAATCACTTTTGTCTTCTCATCCGGCTCGTCTTCATTGCATTCATTCTCTGAAAATTTGGCACTTGAACCATCTGGTAAAGTGCAATCGCTGTAGAAGTCGCCGCGGACTAGGGCTATGTCACCTGATCTACAGTGAACATCTTTCTGCCAGTATCGGGATGCCAATGATGCTGTCTGCAAGATTTCAAAAACTGGCTGAAGTCTTTTCTTTCTCGTTGCTTGTTGGAGGAACTGAACCAGCAACCGCGGCTTTATCCGGCGAAAAGGAGAGGAGCCATGTGGCGGCGGGTATGCTAGATGGAATGTTGTTGTGAAGGGGACGTCGGTGGTGATATTAGGTTTGGATTTGGGCTATCTCGTGATGTCCGTACGTCACTGCTCAGTGGTTAACAAATTTTGTTCGTCACGGTGATGGGGCATCTTATACTCAGAACGTTCTCCCGGTGAACTTCCGGCAAGTGCGCGGTTGCTAATGAGCTTTCCTTTGTCGGGCATTTGCTGTCAGGCGTTTGCGCCAATATAATGGAGATGCCGCCGTATGACTGTTGCTTTCAAAAGTCCTTTAGTGAGTAAAGAGAGAGACGAAACGAAAACTACCAACGGTGAAAGAAAGAGATCCTTCACGTCTATATGATCACGCTTCAACTACTGTGATGAAGGTCAAGGTCGGCCGTATTGACAACACGGGGTGTGTTCTTTATAAACAGTAAAGCGAGGCCCACATGCAAGTTGAACTTATATCGTGTCTTACAATATCCAGTTGTAGATTGTTTGTTTTTCTACCTTTTCCTGCCTTTACTAGGATGGCTTTGATCGTAACCAGATCGATGTTCCCTATACGAATACGGCAGGCCTACGTATTTCGGTAAATCAACGAACGAACTTATCTCATGCTAGCTTGATCTAGGGTAATCTCCTTTTTAAGACTCCACTCCTAAGGCTAATGTACGTAGGTAGAAGATTTCCTATAGACTGAATTCTTTTCTTTTATTCTCCTTTATACGTCAGTAACAGTACCTTTGTTGGCAATCCCTCTTGATTTCAATTATTGTACTTACCTCTTGTTACAGCAGAAGAGTTTTTGGTTCACCAAGCGTCTCTGAAACTATGGCCCAGCAGGCAGCAATGTACTTAGCTTTTAGCTGTGACATATGCCCCACGTGCGGTGACAGATTTGAGTCGGCCCAAGAACGCAATTTTCCACCTACCTTTCAAAAAGAATGCTGGATTGAGTAAATTAGATATCGTGCATTTATTTCAATCCCTAATATTTCACCATGAGATTGTAGGATAATGATCCAGCCATATCCCTGCATGATGTATGCGCAAATCTCCCTCCAACTCCCTATGACAGAGTCGGTATGCCGATATGGCAGCGATGCGTACAAAAACAAAGAAAAATCAATACGCCAGGTTTAACCGTCAACAAGAAGGGACACGAAAAGAATTTTCTAATTGGGAAACCACCTGATATGGTGAGCCCTTGGGAAACGGGCTAAGCGGCGCCACGCGGTGACAGATATTAGACTATATTTAGATTATATTTTAGATTATAGCTTTGTCAAACCTGATAGTCTTTTAATCTTCACTATATGGTATTGCTTCTTTTTCATATAAATCTAAGAGCATCTTGGGTCCATTTTGTTGAGATTCCAGAGGAAGAGCTTGGGGTGCCAAGGATCATGAGCAGTAGTGGAAGTATTAGCTGTACGCTTCGCTTAGGGAATGATTAGGTGGTTGCCAACACTGTAACGAATGTATTCCTCTTGACTATGTGTTGCTTGTTGTTAACTAGAGTCTATCTAACTCAGGAGGTAAACTATATTAGCTTCGGAATCACTAGTAGTCACGTGATGCCTTAACACATTTCAAAAGGTCAATTTTGGCAATTTAGGTATAAAATGCGATTCCTGTATGCGAACAAGCCCATGTGACAAGTAATCACTTCTGACATAGGGGCTTACCATAACCTTGTCCCCTTTATTGGTCCTTTGCGGCTTCTGTTGCAATCCCATTTGAGCTGAAAAGAGATGTACAGTATTTCAGCCTTGGTTGATTGACTGCAAATAACTTGTGACGGCTTCTTTCGCAATGCTTCTGCGTGGATCTCTTCGGGCGCTGAGCCCGTTTGAGCACTGTCACAGACTCGATGTCGTTCCCTTTAAGCCGTTGCTTATGTTTAAAATTCCAAAGAAATAAAAAGTAAAAGATGAAAAATTCTAGAGGTTGACATGCCCTATGCGCCTGTTATTGTACTGCTAGACCTCTGTAGACTGTGCTGCGTCGGTTACCTTATCTCCCCACTTTATTTTAGATAATAGGGTGAAATATCCGCGAGAACAAGAAGCTGCTTCGAGAACTTCGACAAATTTTCGAAAAATTGACTAAAAACTAGTAGAATAAAATAGACAGCAGACCTGCTGATGTCTCGGACGAACGAATGTGCAGGCTCTTCATAAGTTCTAACCCTGAGCTGAAACATCACAAAATATAGAACGTCAAGTCTATGTTCGGCACAAAGATGAAAGAAGCACTGAATACTGAAAGGAAGTGATAAATAGAAGACAATGAAATAACGAAGGTGTAACAAAATGTTGAGGCATTTATGAACCGGTGATATCCAGAAGGTCAAGTCAGCTTTCCCAACACCCAGATCTGGAAACTTGGGTAAAACTACTCGTTCTCGTTTCAGGTTAGGCAAACAACCTAGAAAAGCTTAGCGTCCAGCCAAAATAAGACCCTCTTCCGCGTGGATGTTCATCTTGGATGGTGTACGAATACGGCTGCAGGTCCACTTTTGCCTTTATAGTGTATTTAAAGTGGACCTTAAGGCAATTTGGGAATGTCCATCCTTTAATATTTATTACCTGCAACTCTTGACTTTACTACTATACACTATATCCGACAAGGGTATTCATATCTCTAACCCGCAGGAATATTATGACGGAACTCTCTCACCGTAATCGAGTTGATTATGGCGTCAATGATATGATCTTGCATCCAGCTCTAACACACAAAGACATAAAAGCACAGGCTGAAGCATGTATACCTTGACATTGCCACCTACTGGAAACGCTCTGAAAAGAACAGACACTAATGGGTATGACATAGACTAATCCGAGCAACGATTTTCCTCAGCTGCCTTCTCGTGCGATGAAGTTAAGAGCCTGGTCTCACCACGCGTGGCACTGGGTAGCGACTCCAAGAGGCTTTTGCATTACGGTTTACGGCCTGAATATAGTGGCTTGGACGGTATGCTTTTTCTATCGATGTGCAATGCAGTACCTGCAATGTGACACCTTACTTGCAATGATTTATATTCGTCACGCCGAATCTAGATCGAAATCACATCTCAGATCCTGAAAGGGTTATTCTGCGTGACGGGGTTTGGACTATGGACTTGCACCGTGGAGATTTAGGGATTTATACTAGTGGTCCTACTGGCGGCTGGAGAGCCACTAGAAGAGCCTTGTTGGTATCACACGCTTGGCTAGCATCCACCAAGCATAGTATTGCTTGTCCATAGCTGCAACACGTGTCTGCTATGTAGATGGTGTTGAGTGCCAACAGACCGAATATGCTTCGACGAAAATACCGAACCTCTCATTAAGTGGTGTGCGGGTATCAGCGACCCCTCCTCTTAAAAATTAGATTTTGTGGTGTGGTGCAACATGTGGAACACCATACTCCAGGGATGCTTGGCAGGTTGTATATAGGGGATGAACAGATTCAACCGGCCCAGTTAGACCACAGAAATATTTGTCGCCTTGGTCTACTGCGTGGCTAGTATAGCGGGGTAGATAGTATTCCACGAGACTAGAAAGGGTGTGAGAGATGAAGCTAAAGCAGTATCTACAAACACAAGAGCGGATGTTAGTGTGGGCGGATCTAGGGAAGAGAACTGTGTTTGAATGTCTAGCATCGCTTGGTTTTGCCTCGTCTTGGACAAGACTCGTTATGAGCCGGACTGCCATAATATGTGAATGGAAATATTTTGCAATAGCAAGTTACCGACATACGACTTTATCGCTGTCAGCAAACATTGTGTACGGATTCGCGCGACAAAGCTGGGCTTTAAGGACACCATCTTGCACAGATAAGGCCAACGGATTGTTGACACCTCGGCCAGTTGCGTAGATCAGGAGTGCTTCGAGTGCGTATCCATAAGATATCAATAAAGAGGAAGTAGTAAGCACACCCCATAGTATCTAAAATTTCACTTCCAACATTGACCACGGCATGCTCTTAGATTCTCAGAAACCATGCTTTGCAATAGCTTGACACATATTCTATCCCTTAGTCTTATATTTCCTTTGATAATCAAGACCCATCTTTTCCTTATGGCTCCATATGCATTTCATAGGTTAGTAATACAGTTCACATTGCATGTTCTGCATATGACCTTCTCTCTGTAGACCACCCAGCTTTCTACTTTTCAAATTTTGTCAAAATTTTCAAGATATTACCCTGCTTCTGTCTAGTTACTCATCAGTAACCTTGCCGCTATAGCGCCTTGACAATCCCTGTCCCGTTCGGGAAAGTATTGACATTCATAGATCTGTGCTGGACCAGGACCAGGGTATACTACAACACTAAACATAGCACACCTATCCTTAGCTCCCAAATCCTTTCAAGGTATTTCCGGCACCAAAGACAGTAGAAGCGGCCAAGTCCCCGCAAGGAGAGTCCTCGAGAGTAGAGCCCTACGACTGCGCCGAGAGCGGTACTAAGAAGACGAAGTTTGTGATGGCTACAAAATAGCATTTGGATATCAGTATAAAAGTAGTTAAGCTTCCTCGAA
Source organism: Talaromyces trachyspermus (assembly GCA_020137715.1). Taxonomy (NCBI): domain Eukaryota; kingdom Fungi; phylum Ascomycota; class Eurotiomycetes; order Eurotiales; family Trichocomaceae; genus Talaromyces; species Talaromyces trachyspermus. The sequence continues at coordinate 197,245 of JACGXQ010000003.1, forward strand.
TAGCGTATACACTTCAATTTCAGCAATACCGGTGCGAGCAGGTATGGAAGTCGCAATGGGCATATCTCCGTAGTCAGGTTCTTCATTCGGCATGACCAGAGATATGCCCCTCTAGTCTCATCGCCGTTAAACACGCGCAACTGGCGGAAATTGCCATCTTCAGCAACCTCCAGTTCCCTCGCGCCGAGAATGCCTGTAAAAGTACAGCCCTTCTTTACACCCTTGAATGAAGCCTGAAATCCGTACCCGACAAGGAGGAACTTATTATCAGCCAACCTTATGATCATGCCTCCGCCAGGGCCCTGTTTCCCGTAGACAAAGGCTCGCTCAACCGTGACTTGGATGTCTCCGAACACTCTAGTCCGTGAGTTGCCAATAGTTGAAGGATCCAACATGTCGTCAAAGAAGAACCCGAAGCGGTCGGCCGGAGCAGCACTCAAGACAAAATCCTTAACTTGGCTCAGCAGCCTGTACTCCCTACCAACGGCTTCCGGCCCGGTATCGATGCCGAACGGGCTGACTCCTATTGCACCATACGTTCCATGGGCCAGCCATACCCTACGAGCGCCATGCTCATCACGTCTCTGTTCGGGGATAAAGAGCGGGTTTCCCTTATCGGTATAATCCTTACAAATCATCTCATAGTCATGGAAGTAGAGGTCTGGTGCGATGAAGTCTAGAGACGGCGCTCCAAATCGCCAGACGTCCATGACGTGGGCGCAGGGTCCACCGGAAGGGTACTCTCCCGGCCCGGAACCACCAGCTACGATGAAGGTTGGTGTCATAAGCGTTGTGTAAGAGCGATCTACAGCGTCGGGGCTGTCGAGGTTGAGCCAGGCGTTGGCGTACATAGGAATCGGGTAGGCAGCTTTACCCGACGCGACGACTTTTCGAAGTAGCGGGAGAAGTGAAAGGCCATAAAGATTTCGTCTGCAGATTCGCCGGGCCCAAAGGCTTCTTCCCATGAGTGTTGTCCGCCTTGAGGAATGTTGGGGAACCGCTTTGCAAATTGAGGATGCACGTTGTCGGCCAGGTGAAGGAGGAGGGCCTCTGGAACGGGATCTCTAAATGCCGCATCAGCTAAGGGAGACCTATCCCTTGAGTCGCCGAGGATTCCGGGCTCGTTTTCAACCTGAATCATGACCACTGTAGAATGATCTGCGTCGAAGTCCTTCAGGTGGGCCAAGAGCTCGCCGAACGCTTTTGCGTCCGCGTCTACGCACTCCTTAGAAAAGGGGTTACAAGGTCGAGAATCTTTCGGCTACCACCTGCCACGATGCTTCGTGCCCGCGTGAAACGCTTAGAGTCCTGCTTTACCCAAGGAGGCGCATACATGCTAGAAGCGTTTTTGTAAGCGCCGAACCACAAGAGCACGAGGTGCATTTCATGCTCCCGCGCGCCGAGGATGACCTTGTCCAGCTCTGAGAAGTCGAATATTCCCTCCGTGGGCTCAATCTGCTCCCAGGAGACAGAGCCTAGAAGGGTGTTGATGCCCTCTTTCTTCATGTGCGGCCATACCTCGGCCATGTAGCTGGCAGAGCTGAGGGACGAGTTGTGCAGCTCACCGGCAAGCATGAGGAAGGGCTTACCATTGACGATGAGACGAGTCCCAGACTTGTCGTGTCGAAGATGGGGATACTGTGGAGGCTGACCGTCGCTGTTGGTGGCCATTTTGGGACAGCAGGAGGTCGTTGAAAATTTGTGTTTTGCTTTGGGAACAAGACAGCCCTTTGACATGTATGAGCTTGCACAGGAAGTCCTCTTTACTGTAGCTATCGCAGAAAGAAGTAAACTACTGCCTAAAGCAGGGACATTGGTTTACAAACAAGTACGCACTTTAGCGGGGTAATCCGTTAGTGAGCCATCCTTCTGTCCAGTTACTAAAGGAATTCAACGTAAGAAAAAATTGAGTGGACTCTAATCAGATGTTCCAGGACAAATTCTGGCTCGGGGAAAGACTTAGCACAAACAGGAATCTTGGGAAATGATTCCACGCGAGACCCGCAGTAATGCCGAACACGCAACGCCATTTTGTCCGAGCCGTGCTCGAGACCAAATCGAGCACGCCAGCATTCGGACATTCTAGAGGAACGCTCGTGAGAGTTTCTCCGGCTCCGGGTTTCGGAGACTTGGCAGACCCGACATGCCATGGAAATGTGCGTGGAAAGATATGTATAGAAGAGGTCGGCACGGCACCGAACATTGCATGTCACAGAGCCGCACTGCACAATGGAGCGAGTTCGCGTTAATCCGGTCATTCCTGGGTTTGCCCCGACCCGTCTATTGTTTATGTAGATGGCACGTACTTTCTCGTCAACTCCAGCTTCCACCTGTTTCCCGGTTTGCCGGTATATGCCTCTAAGGACTTGAGGGAATGGAAGCAAATTGGTGTGTTTTCCACTGTTGTGCCTTCAACTTTTACTTCAGACCCTCGTCTGCTTACAAGTTCAACAAGGCAATGCACTGGATCAGACCCGACAAATGACTCTCTATCAGTCCATGACAAAGCTTGTACCGTTTGACGATGAAGAGGAAAAGATAGCCGCCCAGGGTGGCCTTTACGCTCCCACAATCAGATACCATAAAGGTACCTTCTACATGTCTGCACCAATGTCCTTCACAAGGCAACTCTCCCTCCCGAGGCGAGTGAATACCAAAACTTCATATTGTCAACCACGGATATCTGGGCCGACGAATGGAGCGACCCGGTATTCTTCGACTTCCACGGAATCGACACAAGTTTGTTCTGGGACGATGATGACCGGGTGTACCTCGTGGGTGCTGCTGCTGCTCCATCTCCTGCAACCACGATCCGGCAGTTCGAGATCGATCTCAAGACGGGAGCAAAACTCTCCGAGGAGAAACTACTCTGGGAGGGTATCACAAAGGTTTACCCCGAGGGTCCGCACATGTATAAGAAGGACGGGTGGTACTACCTTCTGATCGCGGAAGGTGGCTGCTTTACGGATCACCATACTATAATGTCCCGATCGCGGAATATCTGGGGTCCGTACGAGGTGAACCCGGCGAACCCAGTACTAGCAAAGGCAGATCCAAACGGGTATGTCCAGCACACAGGCCATGGAGATTTGTTCCAAGATCCCTCAGGACAGTGGTACTTCGTGTGCCTGGGTGTGAGGAAGAACAACAGTCGTTTTATCATGGGACGCGAATCCTTCCTCACCACAGTCACATGGCCTGATGGCAAATATCCCGTGATTGATACTGTTCAACTCGATGTCCCACTCACCATCGAGCGGAACGCATGTCCAGAGTGGCCCATCAGAAGGAAACCTGGTCGTCTAGATGTCGACTTCGTCCGGATCCGTGATCCCGTCGAGGAAAACTACGAATATGACGGAAACAGCATCACCTTGACATCCAGCAAGGCAGACCTGTCGCAGGCTGATGAGCCTGTAACATTTATCGGAAAGCGCCAGAGATGCCTGGATGGCTGGACTTCGGCAACACTGGAGGCCCTATCGGTTACAAACGGCTGCGGTCTCAAGACTGGACTATGTTTCTACAAGGATGAACACCGTTTTATCCGTGTCTTCCTAGACATGGACATCAAGAACATAGTCCTGGAGATTGTCAACAAGGCAAAGTTTATCGGAAGGAGAACGTTTCGGAGCGTGGGTGCACTGAGCGAGAGCACGAAGGTTACATTTGGTGTTGATTATACCGAGCTAAAGCTCGTGTTCTGGTACTCTATTGATATGGGGACAAAGGAGAGGTTCGAGAGCATAGACACTTTGGACATAACTGGACATGACTTTGTTGGGCCCATCATTGGGATATATGCCGTCAGCGACGTGCAGTGCAAAGTACAGTATTTAGATATTCTTCTACCAGGTCTCTGACTTTTCAACTAGGATACTATATAGAAATCTATTTCCTGCTCCAGTACACCCAATACTCTTAAAATTCAGCACATAGCACCATGCAATCTATGTAATAAACATTACTTGGCCGGATAGCCCGGAAAGAGTAGATTCTTCAGTGAGATGAAGAAGATGTGGTGGTAGTCTACTCGTAAAGGTGTCTAGCGAGATTAGATTGATATGTTCAAACAAAAGAGAGAGATCGTATTAAATAGCTTTACGGATAATATACCCCTAGTTAAATACCCAATAAAAGACAGTAACTAGATTAGACTAAATAGATAATAACCACATAAATATTCATCTTTCAAAATAGTCAATGCATCTTTTGCTCCATCTCTTGTAATTGTAAAATATAGTTTCACTGTGTTTGTCACCTGGGTACGTTTAGTCTTTATATGCCTTTATTTCCTGCTGCAGGGTCCTGGGATCAGTCTTCTAATCCATTGCCTGTACCGTCATGATGCATCTGATCATCTGACACTTTGGACAGAATAGAAATAGGAATCTACTTACAGTCCAGTATATCCGATGCCTTTGAATTCAAGCGGGCTAACATGTCAATCAAGCTCATCGCACATTGATGTGCCCGAAGTTTGACCACGCCGTGTTCAGCGGTATGTGCAAGTTCGAGCAGGAGGCTACCCACTCGTCTGATCTTCTCGGCCTATTCCGACGAACACATGTAAGCGGGTGAATTTCTGAACAGGAACTACCTTTTTCCTCCGGGCCAACTTACGCAATGCTCTCCTTCTGCCTGGAGATGGAGAAATGGGACGCTCTCAATGACATTTAAGAAATCTTGAGCTAGCTCTACCTGCTTCATTGCAAGTGTTGGGGCCTCTGCGCTTACGCCTACGACCTCGGTCATGTTGCACTGGATTGCAGTGTTTAACACTAGGACCTTTATGCAGTGGAGGGAAAGAAGGTAACTGGTCCGTTGTCGCTGCAAGATTTTGGGCACGTGCTGGCTTGCATCTCCACTGATTTCGGGAGACGCCTCTCTGGGTGTCTGGACCCAGTTCGTCGAGGTGATCATTTCAAAATATGCTTCTGACAACTGCCTGCTGCTTTCGCCACAAGCTTGCATATCGGCATGTACGTCCCAGGACCTCCTAGATTTCGACTGCATAGCTTGGATAACTCGAGCGGCTACAGCCCATAGGCGACGTATGACGTGAAATCCTTCCACAAGACGTTTTTCTACCTCGGAGCCGGTTGAGTCCCGTCCGGCTTCGAAGAGTGGAGCAAAGCTTCGCGAATAGGACTTGAGGGTAAGCTCGGTCTCGAATAAACTTTCGTGGATCGTCACCGGACGGCCCTTCATGACCAAGGCTGTCTTGTCGCAGACGTACAGCTGCCAGAAGGCGTTTCGTAGGAGGTTCTCCTCGATCGGGTCTCGCCCTTCGAGCGAGCTCTCATCGTAGAGTCCCATTCTCATCGCGATGAGCCCCGCTTCACTCAGGATATGGAAAGCCACTCCTTGCCTACCCGTAGCAACCTGTATGGCGGATGAGAGCAACAACCGGATGCTAAGGGACGAGGAGTTAGGATATTCGAGGTCATAGTCCTCATAGATCCTAAGTGTGTCTCGCGCAGCTTGGAGGAATAGAGGAGCGGTAAGGTGCCTATTAGGTAGAAGAGACTCAGGAAGGACATATGCTACAGCTGCGCATAGGGCTGTGAGAACATTGTAACTCCTGAGGGCCCCGATCCGCTCTTGCTCATTTTCAGCAGCAAAACAGCGCGTGATCCGCGCGTAGTTCTCTGAAGGGTCGTTCTCTCCCGATGGCGAGATGAAGAAACGCTTGACGGTCGCACGGAGCGTGGCTTCATGGCACAGCGGGATTGCTCCGAAAACATATTGGGTGTACAGGAGAATACAGTGATTGGCAATCGACGCTACAGTATCGGACGGAGCGGCAACTAGCAACGCCGCCAGTAGATCTAGATGAATTCTGACAGCAGCTTGCGTTTGACTTTCTAGTAATGCTGATAGAGGATTCGGCGTTATGTTGTTGCTGGATAGCGAATTATCAGAAACCGAATACGAGCAAACACTTTCCGGTGGAAGGAGGGTCGGACTCTCCTGTCGCTCAAATGCACCAGTGGTCGGAGATGCAAAGGTGGGAGGCTCTCTTGTGCGATGATTTTGCCATGGGACCGGCTTTGGACCCCGTTTCTTTGGGGCGCGTATTGACAAGATGTCTTCGCCGTGTAGCAATTGCGACATGTCGGTAAGCCATCACACTTTGCGGTTCTCCGGTCAGCGATATGGTGGATAGAACCAGAACGGCGGCATTATTACTCACCTTGACTTTGCGGCGACGACAGCGCCTGCAAGCCTGCCTTGTAGCTACTAGCGAAGCCATCGGATTGCCAGGACATGGGTTGTCGGTGAAATTCAGCAAGACCGGCTCGGGCAATTAGGCGTCGTTGCATTTATATTCGCACAATCTCAGTGGAGAGATTTCGGTCAAATTCTTACCCCGCACATGAGGGTGGGTCGCTAAGCAAAGTGAACTTTGTCATACTGCTGACTGACTGGACATCAGTGAGTTGTACTGCGGGCAAAAACGCTCAAGGTTCTTTTCGTCCAGAGCTCCAGTTCGATGCGAATACTCCGTCCGTGTAACGATCTACTTCTTACATTCACTAACGTGTTACTCGGAAGAACTTTGGGAGAACCTCTGGTTGCACCATGTTCTTAAAGCCTTCATGCTGGAGGTGCCGTCCGCAAAAGGATATAATCCCACCGCCCCTCTCATCAAGGTATCGTTGTTGAGAAGACAGTCGCTGAGCACTACCCTCGAATAAATACATACAACTGCAGGCGTGCATATCCGACATGGCTCTTCCCTCGGACTTTGAGTGGGGTTTCGCAACAGCTGCTTATCAGATCGAAGGCGGTGCTAACGCAGATGGACGTGGCCCTTCAATCTGGGATACCTTCACCCATCTGGAACCATCCCGTACGAACGGAGCTAATGGTGACATTGCCTGTGACCACTACCACCGATACGAGGAGGATCTTGATCTTCTCGCTAAATACGGCGCGAAAGCCTACCGGTTTTCGCTATCGTGGTCGCGCATCATCCCCTGGGTGGACGAGATGACCCCGTGAATGAGGCGGGTATCGGATTTTACAACAAGCTTATTGACGGGCTACTTGCTAGAGGTATTACGCCTTGGATAACTCTGTATCACTGGGACCTGCCACAGGCGCTACATGACCGGTACGGCGGTTGGCTGAACGTCGAGGAGTCGCAGAAGGACTTTGAACAGTACGCAAGGGTGTGTTATGAGCGGTTCGGGGACCGTGTGAAAAATTGGATCACACTAAATGAGCCATGGGTCACTTCTATACATGTGAGTAACGAGGACGTCTTAATCAGCTTTACTAATTTGCTAGTCCCAACGGGTGGCTGCCGCCCAAGGATAGTCTGAAATAGAGACAGAAGTGCTAACATAGTTATAGGGTTATTCAAGAGGTGTTGATGCACCCGGACGAAGTAGCACTAACAAGCTCTGTGCTGAGGGCGACTCGACAATTGAGCCTTGGATTGTTGGTAAGTCCCTTATCTTGTCACACGCGAGAGCGGCAAGACTATACAACAAGGAGTTCGCCGAGGCACGGTGGCCGTATTGGCGTGTCTCTAAGTGGCGACTATTATCAGCCGTGGATTCCGCAGAACCCAAGGACCACGAAGCGGCTGAGAGGAGGATGCAGTTCTCCACAGGCTGGTTTGCTAACCCCATGTTGTAAGTTGCACTGGCGGAGCACTCTTAGTGGAAAATTTGGGAATTGATTTCCCTGTACGCGCAGGCTTGCTAACCTGACCCTTGTTCAAGCTTGGCACAGGATTATCCTGCGCCCATGCGTGCACAACTTGGAAGCCGCCTCCCCTTGTTTACGGAGGCTGAGTTCGCCCTTCTGCGCGAGGCTGAGATCGACTTCTACGGTATGAACTACTACACTTCTCAATTCGCGAGGCACCGCACCTCCCCAGCCGCCGCTACAGACTACATAGGAAACGTGGATGAGTACGCGGAGAACAAAGCCGGCATTTCTGTTGGCGAACTCAGCGGCATACACTGGCTACGTTCTGCGCCCCAAGGCTTCCGAAAGCACCTCGTGAGGATCTACAAGAAGTATGGAAAGCCTATCTACGTTACTGAAAATGGGTGTCCCTGCCCCGGTGAAGATAAGATGAGCAAAGAAGAATCTCTGAAAGACGTCTTTCGCCAGCGATACTTTTCGGACCACTTGGATGCCATTGTTGGTGCAATCCAGGATGGGGCAAAAATAGCTGGATATTTCGCCTGGTCGTTGATTGATAACTTGGGTGAGTTTCCTCATATCCACGCGATTTCATCATGTTCTCGAACCGATGAGAGTCCCCATTTCGTAGTTCTCGATCCTGACTTTGCTCCCAGAATGGTCCGAGGGGTACGGTATCAGGTTTGGTGTGACTTTCACGGACTACGACACACTCGAGAGGACACCCAAGGAGTCGGCATTGAAGATCCGAAGCATGATAATGGATAGAATGAATGCAAAGGCCACCGACTGACACGCATGATGGAGATTTTAGAGCTGCTGCTCCTGGAAGTATAAGCGTGCCTCCCTTGGCACTTCGATAACAAATCTTTCGACGTTACGCTCCTGACATCTTATATTCGACTGCTCAATACAGTACGATTGCTAGGGGCAGGTCCAATACTGTCTTATATTTGGTCTTTACGACAAACTCAAGCCCTCGCAGAGCCAATACCACGTTGCCAAATGACATATTTAAGGTATATAGCAATAGAAATGCAAATTCATGTGTAGACTAAGGTAACACACGTTAACCCCTATAGTTCTATCGCCATCTTGCGTGCCCTGTTTACTACCCGCATCTCCGATTATTCGTAGGGTCCTCCGGCAGCGGTTTTATTCCTCTGGAACCTGGCCGACAAGGACTTTTAAGAGAGTGCTCCATCTTATTCAACATATATTTCATCCAATTCCGGCAGTCCTTGGTCGGAGTAACGTCAAGCCACTTTGGATGCCTCTGTGTTGTCAGAGAAGAAGCCAAACCGTTTGGACAAAGGCAGGTATCGCCCAAGACCACTCCTCCAAGCGATCACCTGTCTAGAGCATCACTTTGGTATCCCTCTACCATGACTCAAGCAACACTTTCTTTGTCCTTCGTAGACTTTCCCACAATAGTCTTGTGCCGCTGGCCGGCTCATTCATCAATCTCATCTCAGCAGCACGCTCGTCTAAAACTTCTGGAGTCCCTTAATGACGACCGTAACTTACATTCACGATATCTGCCGATTGATCGAGATCTAAGCAAAACAGTGCTATCGTTTACATTCCTTGCGGTCTATTTGCATAAGCTGTCGGTATTTATATCTACTTTATCAAACCACCTCAGTTCGGGTACTCAATCCAATATATCCACGTAAGCCTAACCTTAACACAATCGCAGAACTACAGGATACCCGCGAACAGGTATATCTATGGGAACAAGTCCTTCGGGAAGAAAGACATTGATGAGGGTCTAAGCTCTACAAACTTGTGAAATTTCCATACCGTATTCTTAGTGTTAGATTGGCATTTATGCACCGACAGTCCGTTCCATCCATTGCCATGTCAATAACACCTTGAACTCTGGTTCCATCACCAAGAAGCTCCGTAAGCCTTAATGAGAAGCGCTAGAATGTCTGCTGCTTAGATAGGCACCCTTGATTTTAACTTTCGTCTCTAGGTAATTCCATCAACAACGTTTGACACAACTCATCGCGGTCACATTGATCTCTTAAGTCCGCACAGGGAAGCAGGCCATAGCAACTCGCATCCATGGTATATTCGAGAGTATCGTCCTTCCATCCACACATGTGATCGACATGTCTACAGTATCAAGTGCAATCTCCCATGCTCAGTATGGAAGGCTGGGGCCTGCCCTCGGGGTCATTCAGAGGTTGAGCCCAGTTGTGGCCCAAAAGTCTGAGAGCTCATATATTTGAGTTGACAATTCTAAAACAGCTGTAGCGCAATCATTCAGACTTGCGCTTCGCATAATGGAGGTTTCAGCCAACGAGGTGCACCCATGATAGTGTACTGTCAGAATAAAAGAAAGAGATGCTAACGCACCTCTAACGTCACTTGCAGGATCAAGCCGTGGAGTCAGTCACGATATGTAGAAGGGTTTTCAAATAGACCATGGCGCGACCGACGATAATGCGGTTTCTCAAAGGAGAGTTTTCCGAGTCTGACGGCGATGGCGGTACGTATACAAGGGACCGATGATGAAAATGGGTCAGGAACAAGTCTCAAAATTGTCGAGAAGTACAATAGGAGAGTGTGGCTGATAAGATTCGTCCATGCACCAAAGTGGATCGTCGGAGATGATCCGATTCAACTCGAGACTTCGCCAAAAGAATCGAATTTAAAGCAGCCCTTTCCCGCCTTTTGCTTCTGTTCTAAAAATTCTCTTGACTTCTGTCGCCATGATACGCCGTTACTATAACTATGGATTATCGAGCGCCAAGTGAATCTGTATTCAGCCTAACGCCTCATGCTCCCTCGAACGGAAATACCGCCAATGATGACATCTGCTTATTTCGATATGAGCATGGTCCAGCCAGTCTTAAGATTCCTCGTGTAAGGGGAAGACCCAGAAAGCGTATGTATCTATATATCTAGGACTCGCATCTAGATAAGTCCATTTCTTTCATGAGCATCCAAGCTAATCTATTGTGGCCTGCGTCCAATTAAACCCAAAAGTGGCATCCAACCGGGGTGATATAGGGCCAAGACATTTCGACTGTAGACCATTTATTCAAGCTCCACGAGATATAGCCAATAACGCCCACACCACAGAAGCAAAGGCTCGCGACGATCTTCGTAGAGTTGTCCAAAGACGTGTCATGGCCACTTACCTGCATGAAAAGAGGCAGAATATCAACAAGCAGAAGCCATTAATTCAGTCTAACAATTTAAACCTGGCTACTGAAAGCCATGCAATTAACATTATACCGCGTGGTAGCAGTTTGGACCCTTTCAATACAGCTCCGATCATACTAGAAGCGTACATGTACGACTTGTTACAGTTTTGTAAGTATCCCATTTATTCACACTCCTCCCCAGATAAAATTGGTCTCATGGCTTTTATGCAGACGCAATCTCTGTCTCCAAAACACTCTACTCAATCGAAGGCAAGGCCTAGTTCAATCCAATGAGGGAATACTGGCTCCCAATGGCATTCCACGATAGCGCGTTGTTGCACGTTTTTATTGGATTCGCAGATTTCTTCATGACTAATAACAGCAATGTATCGGTGATTACAGTCGAACATCAGACTCGACGATTGCTTGGTATGAGGCATCTGAATGAAGCGATCTCTATCGTCAACAAAAGAGTCTCGGATATGCAGGGAACCGGTGTTTCGAATGAGACTTTGCTGCTATCGCAACTATTGCCATGATACAGAAGTGTAATGGAATGCATGATCAATGGAAAATCCATATGAAAGGTTTGAGAGAACTCGTTCGTGCAAGAGGTGGTCTGAATAGTCTAGTAGGAGAGCCTTTGATCATGGGCAAGTTATATCGGTTCGTGTCTACATCAATCCTGGGTTTAATAGAAAGTGAAAGTCTAATGCTGCAGCAAAGCGGATTTGTGTGGATTAATCGATGCATTCGACCAACCCTACTTTTCCAGCAACGATGTCCTGCCTGTATCCGAAGCCATTGTCCCCATCAACACTCCACTCCCGCCAGGCTTCCAACAACTCAAATACATAATCAGCTTTGGACAGATTATTAAATCCTGCATTGTCTGCCTCGAAAGTGCCATCAACATGATATGGAGTTTATACAGTCCCTTGGATAAGGGACGAAGTAGTCGCGCAACTCAAACCCGGTTTTGGATCACAACAGTACAATACACGCTCCTGTCCATTAGAACGGGATACAAGAACGATGACTCTGTACTCATTCTACCGGACGAACTTGTCCGATTTGTTCTGCTGGCATATACCGCGGCCATAATTGATGAGAGACCTCCGGGAATCCTTCCTGTGATATGTTGATAACACGTTTTCGAAATATCTGGGGTAAATATGTTGATGAGATGTCCGTGGAAGCGCACACGGCAGTGGAACCCTTGTATAGCCATATATATTCGGGCATGACTTTAAATTATGGGCCATGTTCGTCGCTGCGTCTGTTGCTAGCTCTGGCAGCGATTTGTCGACGTGGTGTTTGTCTGGTGTGGTCAAAATGGCCCATGCAATGGGTATACAAACGTGGGAGGCTGCGTCTCAGCTCATGAAGGACAGATTTTTACCTTTGTGTAATGTTCGATGTGAGATGATCTGGAATCTAGCACACAATCATTTCTTGTATTCGTGATGACATTCGCTCGATAAGACTCGGCGACCGCGTCACGAATCCAACGTGCATCTTCCTAGCAACCTGTATATTCATTATCAAACTAAACTCCCTCGGAAAGAATTATTTCCTTGCAATCCCTCACTTTTTCCCAAGTATCCGCATAATACTTTGAGCCTCTCTTCCATCTTTGCGCCTTTTGCCAGTAGCCCGGGCTCACCTGGGTTTCGTTACCTTCTGTATGTAGCCTTGGCTTGAAGCCTCGTCACCGGCCATCTTCCTATGAACTTACTTGCCACCAATTCCGTGACCCTGAAATAGATACTCAAGCGTATTGGTTAGTGGCAATAAAATATAATTCACCATCCTGAATGATATCAGTCAGCTATTACGCGTACCGGCTCTGCCCTACTTCTATCGCTGTCTAGCGTTGTACAAAATTGATAAATCAGCTCACCGGAATATATCTACCTCTTTACCAAGGTTTTTAACCATATAAGTTCTGCAGTGTGGTGATATTTGGACATTTGAAAACACACACAAAAGCACTGTACGCTATGTCATATCAAACAATGGTTTGGTTCTCTACTATTTATGGAGATCAGGATAGAGATACACGTACTATGTGATCATATATCTAAGGCCTATGATTGTATTCCTATTGAGAGTCGTCAGATAGGGCATTTACCAACAAGACCCAGTCATCATCGATCGTGCCACCAGTTGGAGGCGTGAAACTCAAATTTGAGCTGCGAGAAATCGTACCTAGAGGCAAGTACGATCCGTTTTTGGGGACGAACCACCAAGCCTGGAGCTCACATTGGCCACTAAGATATCTGGTATCCAGGCCAAAGCTTTGGCCCAAGGGTGCATAAACCGTAGCCCAACTCCACGATATGTCCCGGATTGCCATAATCTCAGCATAATCCATTCCTGGGTCAGTTGTTAGGAGGCTGCTATCGGGTGTACGATGGATTCCAAGATGCTCTTCCACGTATGATCTTAGATGCTTTATCTGTCCGCTTCCAGGCCGTTTTATACCCTCGAGCCATGTTTCGTTGAGACCCGTGGTATCATTAAAACGTGCAGGGTTTGCAAATTGCCAGACTGCTTGCTCGCCGTAAGTGACCCCAGCACTACCAGCATAGACGGCATGCCACGCGCCATTGCGGACAAAAGATGAGTTCCACCGAAAACTGCCATCTTCGTTTCTGCTGATAGAAGAATTCCAATACTCATAGTGGTTCTCTAGATCAAGAACAGGCCGAGTCGGCCATCGGTAATACATCTCTTTGACTGCGTTTTGATTTGCGATAGGTAGCCACTGGTAGACCTCTGTACCAAAGAGCAAATATGGCTAGGGACAAATCAGTTATATTTTCATTGCAAGGCGAATAGTTGCGTAAGCTTACACACCTTAGTAGAATTGCTGTCACTATGGCCCGTCTGTACTCCATCCATTGCTAGCCACGTTTCATTGCCGTACATAGCCGACGCTGTACTGTCTGGATAAGCCGAAATCCATAGGCTGGTTCCATGATAGGTTATGAAAGGGAGAGGCCAAACTTTCGAAGAACCGATGCTTCGGTCATATAAATGGTACTTGCAAGTTCGTTGAAGACAGGGCCCGAATCGACGATCTTCGGTGGATTGCCTCCCGGCAGGTGGTCCATCCTCCATTTTAGACCAGAACCACCATCTATTTTAAGCCGTTACTGCAAGCTCAAGTAACGTATATAGGGCAGGTACTTTACATACCTATTGCTATCGCCGCCAATAATCTTCGGAAGACCAGCGTATCTCTGTCCAATGTATTGGCCAAACGCGGCGGCATTAGAAGTATTCAGTACTATCGGCGGACCATGCCATCCTCCGTTGACCCATCTGCCCCAGGCCGGAACTAGAGCAATTATAATCCCCGCCTCTGAGCCATGTCAATGACAGTATCGATCCATTCAAAGTAAGGCTCATTTGGCTTTCGAACATCATAATCAATGAACGGGAGATCTCCATTCTGATTAGGCACTGTAAGACCATCCTGCTCTGCAAAGATCGTGCCATAAATAACATTGAAGCCTTTGGTAGCGCGATCATCAAGGTAATACTCAACTTCTGTACAGTTTAATCGATGAAATATCTCCCATGCGGTATCAGCCTGCCAAAAAGGGGCTGCCTTTAGTATCTACCAAGGTTCGCTGAGTTGACCTGTCCACTTGTATTGCCAAGGACGACCAATCCCTACCAAAACCAATGATAGATAGAAAGCATATGCATATACTATACAGAAAACCCATTGCACCTATGTATATCGTCAAGTGGTAGTTAATGCAGGATGTTTCTAGTCGACAATATGGTTATGATGGGAGGACTCGATCCTTATATATTCGGCAGCCACTGTGTTGTGATTATTTTGCTCTGAGGAAGTACTATTCCGTACGTGGCATCTGATTAGGGACGCAGATAACTTGGGGTGCGTTAACGAAGGGATTACGCGGGGTCTCCGCAAACAATTGCGCAGGGCGATCCACACTGCATGTAGGCAACTTGATTCCAATTTGATTCCAATTTGCGGAGTACTCCTCCTAATTCTTCGTACTCGTTCTCGTATTCTCTTATCGTTTGCCTCATACTACGTAAATGTCACGGCTTAATGGGCGGTCCAGTGCGGAGATAGGAGGAAAAATTGTCCATTGAGCTAAAAACAGGGCCCCGTTAGTAGGTAGGTAATAATATGGTATATAAAGCAGGATTTCGGTCAATTTCTCTGCGTAACTTAACAATTTGATTTGCCCGAAGCTAACTACGTCAGGGCCGCTAATTATCTGGATGTGAGCCTGAGCACGCAGGCATCGCGAAAACCGGGGCACGGCCCGCATCACTTTGGTATCCCTCCACCAAAGACTCAAGCAACACTTTCTTTGTCCTCGTTGGCTTTCCCCGCTGGCCGGCTCATTCATCAATCTCATCTCAACAGCATGCTCGTCCAAGTCTCCTGGAGTCCCTTAGTGACGACCGTAAGTTACATTATACTATTATAGCTTTTAATCTTATAAAAGCTATTTCTATTTTATATTAAATATTTTGTTTTATTAGATTTAAAGAATATTAGTTATAAACCGTCAGTTTTTCGCATTTCTTACATAAGCACCCGCAGGCCGGCGCAATCTTTCAGCAAGCTGTGGGCGAGCGAAGCGAGCCCAGACAGCTGGTATGAAAATTAGAAACTAGCTTAAAATATTATAAAGCTATCATCTATTTAACTATTTGCTAATTTAGATCTATTTAAGTAGATTATACATAGTAATATTATTGTCAGGGATGGATTATACGAATATTTAGAAGTTGTCTATTGCTTCTTCTCTTCTAAGGCCTAATAGGGCGCCCACAGGTAATAAGGCTGTTTCTCTAGGTTCTTTTATATCCAAATACTTACAGGCCCTTCCATAGAAAGTCCGTTTCAAGTACTAGCTCTTTCGATAACATCTCATCTGCGGGATTCGCGCTTCTCGACACAATAACACGGAAGGTCCCCTGTTCTGCAATCCACTGCTCATGTTCCTCACTCCAGTATGAGAGTGCATACTTGTCTAATTTAATCCGCGCCGTCACGCTCGACCCCGCCGTGACGAAGACTTTTGTGAAGCCCTTTAATTCCTTTCGAGGACGATCAAAATCACAAGCAACATCTTGGATGTAGACTTGAACCGTTTCCAAACCATCTCGAGAGCCTGAATTGTGCACGTCAACGCTCACAGCAAAACTTCCGCATCCACTCGCGTCAAATTTGACTAAGTCGGGAGTCTGCAGGTTGGAGTAATCGAATTTGGTGTAGGATAATCCGTACCCAAAGTAGAATAGTGGACTCGTCCTCAGTTTCTCATAGTATCGGTACCCGACGAAAATACCTTCACCGTACATTATCTCCCTTTGACCTTTGCCGAAATTCAAGAAAGCAGGAGTGTCCTCGAGGCACTTGGGAAAGGTTACAGATAAACGCCCGCTGGGATTTACTTTACCAAACAGGACATCGGCAATGGCGTTTCCTGTCTCCTGTCCACCAAACCAAGCGTGTACAAGGGTGGGTGCTTGGTCAACCCATGGCATGGTAATGGGGCTTCCTGATTGAGTGACAACGATCTTGAGAATGTCAGCGTTCACGGAATATGAGGAGAGGAGGTCAAGGTCAACAAACAGTATTTGGATTTACCCGCAGAACTTGTTCGATCAAATTGTTAATTGCTGGCGGGAGGCTCAAGGTCTTCCTGTCAATTGCTTCGCTTTCATAGTCGGAATTGAGACCTGCTATGATTATAGGCACGTCGACCCGCGTTGCAAGGTCGACAGCATCTGCGAGACCTGTAGCTGGATCCAACTTCTCGCAACATCCAATTCGTAATCCACCTGAATTTGCGCCCCCACTGCAGCCGTAACAGAGTCATTTTTGAGTATAATTGTAAGTTGGTATTTCTTTCCGCGCTGCACATCTCTCTCTGCTACGGCCTCCATGCTCGCTAGATTGAACATCGGAGTTTGTAGGGTTTTAGGGGTTGGCTTGTGAATAAATCGATCATCTCGTCATCGTCAATGTATAGCTTGGCTTTCCCGATGACGCAGAGTCCAAATTGGACAGTCGTCGTTTTCGGTGCGGTGTACGCAGCACGAACTCGAAGCCAGTAACAGTCGGGGACGCCTTTTGGCAGGCTATCTGCGAAGTACATCTGGGCTTGCGTTGTTGTCAAAGAGTGTATTGGCACTTGTTCTGGTCCGGTCCGAGGATCTTCATGAAACCATTCTAAAAGGTAGCCCTCAGTTTGAGTACCTGGTATCGAGACATCACTTGACAGCAAGGGCGTGAAGAGATGATCTATAAATTTAGTTAACTCACACTGGATCGTGCGTGATTCCAGGCGAGAATCGCCCCCAGCGAGACCTACTATGTGAGCCTATTGCAACCTCCACCTTATCAGCACCAACAACCTCAGTGATAGCATCTAGTGGTGTGCTAATATAATGAGGCACAAGATCCGCTGAGCCTCCTCCGCTTACAGCCGGCACGGACACGGCAGATCCAATCAATCCGTACTTGCAACTAGACGAAGCATTGAGAGGTAGGATTGATTTTTGTTCTTCAAAGAACAATCGACTCGCTGGCAACTCGTCGGCACACTGCTCGCTTTTCTGTGGTATCCCCTTTCTGAACAGCTTGTTGTATCTGCAGCGATGGGCGGACTTTGTTAATGAGATTGAGCAGATTTCGAACCCGCATATTCAAAGTTGATTCCTTCACCTTGCGGCACATTACAGCCCAAAGTAACAGGCTAGATCTCCACCTGGAAGGTCCAGGCATCTCAAGGTCGAGGCCCGCGTTAATTGCTTCCGCTGTGCTGTATGTTCCGAACCAATCACTCATCACTAGACCATCCCACCCCCAGTCGCTACGGAGAACTTTCTCGATCAGCCAAGGATCCTCACTAGCATGCACTCCGTTTATTCGATGATAGGCAGTCATGAAACACCACGGACTAGAGTTCTTAATAGCAATTTGGAAGGGAAGCAAGTGTATTTCTCTCATCGTTCTCTCACTGACCCTGATAGAGTCCTCGAGGGACATGGTCGATTGGTCGTGTGCGGCATAATGCTTGATGCAGGCAGCCACTCCCTGTTCTTGAATGCCGTTTATATACGTAGACGCGAGAGTTCCGCTGAGAAATGGGTCTTCAGCAAAGGCTTCGAATCCCTCCCGATGAGAGGAGATCTTTGGAGGCAAACAGTTGGTCCAAGCGCCACTTGGCAACCCTTTTCCCTAGCTTCGATAGCAAGAATATTACCAACAGAATGCATTAGTTCAACATCAAAGGTAGCGGCCATGGCCGTACCCGAGGGGAAGAGGCAGCCCTTTGGCTGGCAAAAGAAATGGTAATTAGCGTCTTGGTTTGGATAGTCGTGGATTATAAACTACATACTCCATTGAAAAGGCAGTACCCTGACCCCTGCGGTCCATCCGACGTCTATTGAACATTGGGTCAGTTCATGTTTTCATCAGCTGTACCAGGCAGAGTGAGCGGATGAATGAGCGTATGGATTACCGTGATTGATGGTATGTTCAATCGCTCGATGGAATGCGTAGACCAAGTGTCCTTCCCGGCGAGAATCTTGATTTTCTCCTCCAGACTCAAGTCATTGATGGCTCTAGCCACGTCAATCGGAGCAGGTAATGCTGAGATAGTCATATTCAAACACTGCAGGTTAGAGATTTTAAGTCAAGCAGGTATTGCCATATCCTACAACATTATATGTGAAATTCTCCAAATTTATCTCGACATCAGAAACCAGTAAGGATAGGCAAACTCCATAATTAAGTTTCCTAAAAGAGCCTGGATCCAGAAGCCGGCACTCACATTCAGAATTCGTCCGTGGGAATGCCCTATCAGACTATCCACATTTTGGCCGTGGTTGAATAAACTCGGCAAAACTCTCCATATGTCACACAATCCGCCGTAATGCTAGTGACGAAACGATCTAACGGATAATTCTTCCCCGTAGCTGTATTTTTCACGTCGAACTGCGTCCAGAACGTTCCCAAAACGGCCTGGCAAGCATCCTCAACCTCAACCCCAGTCAAAGACAGATGATCGCACGATTCTAAGTTTTGCTCCAATAGCTTCCAATTGTGCTCTGAATTGCTCCTTCCATGGACATTAATATGGAGCGAGTCGTCCAACAGCGCATCAAGGTCAATCTGATGATGTAACTCAGATAATACGTTTTCGCGTATTGTTAGCACGCTCCTCTGACGTGACCGTGGAATCAACGCGGTCCGTCGTCACTCTGTCGGCTGAGTGATTTCTTGGATTTTAGAGTCAGGGACGCTGTTGCATTTACATCTAGCCGATATATCATTACAAACACATACGTATCAGGACTAATAGATGGAGCATTCATTTTGATGGCAGCCTTGTACCCAACTATCCGTTAGTATAAGGGAAAATGTTACTGTTCACAAGATTTTATAGGCTAGAGAACAAGAATAGTGATATAATAATTTCTTCAATTCTTTTCGAAGGGTATATAATATGTGGATAGAAGTTGCTTTTCCTTCGACAAAGTGCGGCCAAAGGGCCGTATCAAGGGCAATCTCTGATGGCATGCTCTCCCTAGTGTACGCAGACGAATTCCGCCAGTGCGTTGTGAGTGGCATAGAACTCAGTCTTGGGCTCGTAGCACTCGTTGAACATCAATGGCTTCGCACCCGGCACCCATGTGTACGCGTGCTTATCCGTGAAGCCCCAGAAGCTAATGTCAGTAATACCTGCGTTTAGAGCCTCTGTAATGACGGCGCCATAAATTTCGGTTTCGAGTGTATTATTGAGTGTGTGCACATCCATTTCAGAGATCGTCACTTCTAGTCCGAGCGCGTTGTAGGATTTGACTATGTCGGTGAGCTCGCCTGGTATGGGGGCTACTTCAGTGATGTGCGTCTGCAGGGCGACTCCGTCGATCGGGACGCCATCCGCCACGAGTCCGGAGACTAGGTCGTAAAGTTCCTGACGCTTGTCGGGAATGAGTCGTCGAGATTCTCGTTGATGAACAATTTGGCCTCCGGACCTGCTGCGCGAGCGATGCGGAAGGCATCTGCGATGTAGCCGGAACCGAGTAGCTCATAGAAGATGATGGAGGTGTTCAGGCCACCGCCACGGGTTTGGAGCGGTTCCGTGACAACGTCCCACCGATCCACGCGCTTGGGGTCGTATCGGTGCATGAACGCCTCAATGTGATCCGTCATCGCTGCAAGAAGGGATTCGGGGTCCGTCATTTTGAGCACATAGTCAGGGTTACAGCAGGTTGTGATAAGGCCATGTCCCTTGACCACCATGTCGTGGTCTTCCGCGAAGGCAACGAGGCGGTCGAGCGAGGTCCAGTTGTAGACCCCTTCAGCTGGATTAAAGAACACCCACTTCCCTCATTTTCGGGAGAGGCTGTTGAACTGTAAGGCTAGAACGGCCGCGAACTCGGGGTCATCGAGGTAAGTCGGATTGATTGCTCCGGACCCAATAAGGATGTCCTTCTTGGCCGCTTCCTCCCTCAGCGACGTGGTTCCCGTGCTAGGAATCCGGACCGCTCCAGCAGCGGTGACAAGTGTGATAAGTAGTGCTGTGACCTTCATGATTCTAAAGTGTTTCTTTCTCTTAAAATGCAGTGCCATGAGGCGACTACTGTCTCAACATCCCCGAGTTTTATAGTTCGTTGTTACAAAATCACCACAGTAACCCATCCCTTGACCTTATGATGTTTAGAGTTTTACGGGCGAACGAGAAAGATGATACGAAAACGAGAATACGAGAACGGGTACGAAGAATAGGGAGGAGTAGCTAGCCGGTTTCCCAAAACGTTACAGTCCGCCCTGGATATAGGATGTAAGTCCCTGGAACGAGAAGTTCGGACATTGGCCCGAGAACGAGTACCCGTTCAAGGTTGGCAACTTGACTGGTTTAGGCCCATTTCCACCTCAATAGATCTGTTGTAATTGTGGAGTTACGAAAGAACTCAGTGATATTATTATCTTAAAGGCTACTAATGTCTAATAAGAATATTTGTATCCTTTGATTCCATATATCCTATTAAGAATGCCCGAGTCCTCAGGTATAAATCATAGTAGACCTCAAGTGCATTCTCAGTTGATCTCAGTAATACGATTAGGTTGTTGTCGCAGACAAATCTCGTTGTTCACCTCGGGCAATCTCCTCACCATAAACCAGTACCTTGCATTTTGCCGCCGCGACAGAAGCTTGCACTTGCGAAGCTAGTGAGCTCGTGAACATGCATGTCATGCTGGCATTCGGTGGAATGTGAAGTTCCAAGCCGGACAAATGATCCAGCATCTTACTAGCGTCGTCTCGAACCTTGAGTGGAGACGTCTTTCGGTCAAATCCACAAATCTGCCGAGTGCATGACTACATTCGCTCCTACTCTCGATTTCTCTGCGAATTTGAACCGATCTAGTTGCATGCGGTCTAGTGAGAGCTTGCTTGCACTCACTCACAGCAAAAGAACTTTCCGGCAACGACAAAGCACCTTCAAGTTGCTAGTATTTTACCATGTATACGAGAGAAAAGCGCGGTCCACGATCCTCTAGTCTGCCCCCATGGGGATAAATGCGGGGTGTAGATGTCAACCTTCAAATAGCCTAGGAAACAAAGATTAATGAGGATATGTTCGAAAGTCATACCACCTGACACGGGCATTAATTTTCCCCGTGCAAGTTCAACCGCCCTATCGGGGTGAACAAAGCGGCAGAAGCCTCGACGGAAATTGTCATGGTAGGAAAGGTTGCCTTCCTGATGGAAGTATATTGTGAGAGGAACCAGCAAGAAGATTTGAGGAACTCGGCACATATATAATTATCTACTTCTCCCACCTCCAAAGCCCTCCAGAAAATCACCAAGCTCCTGCCACACTAACACCTATTTGGCCAACAACCGCAACATGGCAGGTGCTGAAGACGGCTACTTGAGGATTCTGGGCCTCTGTACCAAACAGTCATGGTGGCGCCAGCCGCACTTGATAAAACTCAACTTGCTCCTCCTGGTTCCATTCCTCACGAGTTACGTCGGTGGTTTCGACGGTAGCATGCTCAACGGTATCCAGACCGTCCCGAAATGGCAAGAAGGTAAGTTTTGAGCGTTGGTGTAATGGTGTACACGCCGTAGACTCTGATTGTGTACCGGTAAAGCTAATCCTTTACAGATTTCAGTCACCCTCGCGGAAGCCTCCTTGGGCTCATGGTGAACATGCAGATGATCGGTGGCGTAATATCTTTACCCTCGCTCCCTTCGCTGCCGATAAGTACGGACGACGGCATCCCATATTCCTCGGATCCCTCATTATCATCCTCGGTGCACTGCTACAGGGATGTGCTAAGAATTTTGGCATGTTCATTGCCGGACGTTTTTGTCGGCTTAGGTGGAGGATTTGTCGCAACCGCTGCGCCTGCGCTCCTCGGGGAGCTGGCGTACCCGACACATCGACCCATTTTCACCGCTATTTATAATACACAATGGGTGAGTGGGCACATCTGATAGGGAATAATTTCTTCCTTTCCAGCTCTATGATGTATTTCTCTAACCTTGCATGTAGTACGTGGGGCCATCGTTGCTGCTTGGTCCACGTTTGGCACCTTCAGAATGTCAAGCAGCTGGAGCTGGCGGATCCCATCACTTCTGCAAGCCCTTGTCTCTATTTTACAGTTCATATTCATCTATTTTGTGCCAGAGAGTCCCCGGTGGCTTATTGCCAATGGCCGGACGGCGGAAGCTACGAAGATCTTAAACAAATATCACTGTGGTACTGAAGAGCCGACTGAGCTCGTGCGGCTCCAGGTAGCTGAGATTACTAGTGCCGTGGAGTTTGAGCGATCAGTCGAATCGATTTCTTACCTTCAGTTCTTACAAACGAGTAGGTCCTATGCCATTCTACATGTTTCGGAGATGCTGATTTCGTTCCTAGAGGGAAATCGTCATCGGTTGTTTATTGTTTTCATCTTTGGTTTCATCATTCAGTGGTGCGGTAACCAACTCATCTCGTCATATATCGCTCTCGTGCTCGACAGCATCGGCATCACGAACCCCAAAACTCAGAACCTTGTCAATGGCGGCCTCCAGATTTTCAACCTTTGCGTTGCCTGCGGTTCGGCCACTCTTATCGACCGCCTCGGCAGGCGGTTCATGCTTCTCACGTCCAACATCGGAATGATGATCGCTTTCATCATCTGGACTGGTCTTGCGGCACAGAACCAACAGCAACATGGTGCCAATAAAGGACTTGGTATCGGCGTGGTAGTGATGGTGTTCGTATTCTACGCGTTTTACAACTTCGCTATGAACCCCTGCCTATCGCCTACCTGCTGGAGGTCCTACCGTATACACTCCGCACAAAGGGTCTTACCGTTTTCAACTTGGCGCAGTACTGCAGTGGCATCTTCAACGGCTTTGTTAATCCGGTAGCGCTGGATGCCATAGGTTGGAAATACTATATAGTGTTTGTCTGCGCTCTGGCTCTGTGGCTCGTCGTCATCTACTTCACTTTCCCAGAAACTCGCGGCATGACCTTGGAGGAAGTCAGCGAGGTTTTTGATGGAAGACAAGTGCTTGAAAGAACGTATGACATCAAGGCGGAGGGGCTTGCTGAGACTGAACACACGGAGAATGTTATGTCAGATCCCAAGTAGAGAAAGTATTGAAGGCTTAGCCCTGGTGTTCATTGACTGCTCGATTAAGAGGACAAAGTTCATATTCGAAGGAGATACCCTCAGGAGGAACGGGAAATATGTCTTTTGGGAATGTCGACACAGTCTGATACATGCGGTGGTCTATCATTTGTTTTAATATATACTACCAAACGGGCTATACATATTCTGGTTAGATGCCTGATATGCCAGACTCCGTCTATTTTGAATAACTAATCGTTGAATATGTTCACCAGGCAGTCAAATTTCACACCCATCAGATGCTTACCCTTACGCGCCGTACGAGGGTCACTAGGAGACAGTTGTTTTTTTACAAACAGAAAATATAAATACCTTTTCAGGTCCAAAGACACTTCGTTATTTTTCCAGTCCAATCTAACTTATCCTTTAGAGAGCCAGTGGGGTAACGATTGGCACACCGAGAATTGGCAAAATACTAGAGCTTCTCCATTCTTCAATTACCCAATTCTGTTTAAAGATTCTGAAGAGTCTTTGCTATTACGGGTTGAAGCGAGATTCTCAACGCGCATATAAGTTTGAAAGGGAAGCTCCATGTTTGCTCCTGACTGTACCCGAATGGTGGATGCAAGGTGTTACGAAACTAGGTTGCATGGCGCTAGAATCTAGTATAGGAGAATAGCGTTATATTTAAGCAGCAGCTAATACCACGACTGGTCCTTTACATGGCTATGCATGATCAAATTCGGAAGATATAGGGTCAGGGCTTTGGCGGATATGAGATACGTTATCTTAATCTCCATTTGGACATCCTTAAGTTTGCCACGACACCGACAGGCCTACATTTGGATTCAGCTTGCGAATTTGCCACTACATTGTGGAAGAAGACACAGCTTCGAATACTTAATACTACGGGATTATGCTAGAGGACCGGAAAACTGGGCGAACAGAAGAGACGTGAAGAGCCGCGAGACGGTCTAACCACTTTGACTTATTCCATCTATCGCATAGTATAGCATTTGGGCAGCTGTGGTTGACATGATGATCATTCTGATGTGCCTAACGATTGAAGGAGTTGGCATATATTGCTTACACTATTGTACGGACTCTTGGCGATTATAGCCGGGCTGTTTAGATTCACATATCGGAGCTGGCGTGCGGTGCTATACTAAGTTCGATAAAAGCACACGTATACCCCTTGTAGGATAGAGCCTTATATATAAGGCTGATGCGCCTGGGTACTAGTATCGAATTCCTATCAACATTTTACGAGATACGATCTGCAGTAACGAACATATCATATCAAACTCCGCTTGAAAGAAATACTAAGTCAAGTTGAGAACTCTAGAAATAGACCTAAGAATTAAAAATTTTCTAAATCCCATCGATATTTGCATATGTCCTAGATAACTTTCTCAAGGGCCTTATTCCTGCTCTTCTAGTATTTTCAGTCTAGTTTGGCCCTTCTTTCGAATGCTTCAAGGACGAGATCCTGAGTTTGTATTCTATCTTGCACGGGTGAGTACTCTCGCTGCCGAGCCATGTACGAGCCGTAGACTTGCCGTGCGAGCAAGATCTTCTTTGTGTTGGTGAGAGTGAGGAAGTGCTCATTGACTTATACATGCCAAGGAACGGGTATGCAAACAAACCAAACATACCTATAGAAGCAGAGTTAGTCTCAATATTATTAATCAAGTCATATAATGACCAGTATTGAGGTCTCCTATATGTAGAACGCAGTCCAAGGTAAGAACATACCTGCGCCCGGTCCTGTTACAAGTCCCATGACTCCCTTCCCAAGTCCTTTCCCAAAACCTGCCCAGCCGCCTTGTCTTGCTCCTTCATAAGGCTTGATGACAGCCCCAGAGAGCCCATCCGCGAAGCCGTACCCGAATGTCTAGGATCGAAATTCATCAGTTCAAGCTAATTTTAGCGAACAAGAAATGTGCTCAAAATATACCTTTCCTGCGACCATACCGCCACTTTTCAAGTCCTTGACTTGACCGTGATTTCGAACTTGATCTCCATACAGTCGTGGCAAATGATGCAGTCCTTCGGTTATGGCCAACGGAAAATCAACAAGAGTAGCTTTGGGAAGGACGCCCACCATCTTGCCAAATCCTTTCCAAAGGTAACTGCTGCTTCTTTCTTCCCTCCGCCTTCTTCTTTGTTTTGGAAGCTCTTGGCGGGGCCTGTAAATACTTGACTGAAGCCGACGGTGAAGTCAAACAACACGCCTAAAAGAACAGAACTGCCGGCGCTCACAGGGTCCCAGCGTTGGTTCTCTATTGTTATGGGTTTTGGTTGATAGCTAATGTTATACACGTGAGCGGATCCACTCTGATGGTTATAGGGTTCTTTTTAGGACAACCCACAGCTTGAAATGTTTGGCGTCAATCTTTTGTGCTCGGTCAAGATAAAGGCAGCCTTGTCAGACAGTTTAAGGGGTTTCTTTTCTTGGACTTGGCATACAGCCAAACAGCCGGTTCATCTGGAAGTAGATCGCACCGTAAGGCTTCCACGGGTAAATTACAGTGGAACGAACGCGACGCAGTCTGAACTCCATTTTCTGCCTTCATTTTCCGAGAGATTTGTGCAGCGGCGTTGACGGCTTCTGGTGTTAAGCAATACCGAATAGCTTCTGCTAGATTGTTCTCGTTCAAAGATTGATGGTGAATGGGAGATGGACCGGCTCGGGCAGCAGCAATCATCTGACCCCAGAACACTTGACTATAAGTTGGTTGGAAGTTAGCTCACGGTTCAACTGAAACTGGTTCTTCATCTTTGGTGACACACTTCCTAAGCAGGGGAACCGTCGTCATCGAATCCGAGAATTGAGTACTTACTCGCCAAAGAAAGGGACTATAGTGGTCGGTCGTCCATTGAGAAGTCCACACGCAGTGGTACCAGCTCCACCGTGATGCACAACACATGATACGTGCTTGAAAAGCCATTCTTGTCTTACGTTAGCGCAAGTTCTCTTATAGTTATGTATCCAGAACTGTATACCATGTGGGCAGTCGCCTAGAAACATCACATTTGGATCTTGCTGGCCGGAACTGAGTTTACTCCACCCACGGGATATTATGGCCCGTACGCCACACGCTCTGACTGCGGCTAGCAGGATAGCAGTCATTTTTCTGCATCATCCATGACAATACTTCCGAAGCCAATGTAGACTGGTGGCGGGCCACTGCTTAGGAAATCATGCAGCTCATCGTTAGGCGTATAGGCTGGCTCTTCCCTGAAGAAGAAACCACACACATCTTTTGCAAGTTAGTATGTTGTCCATGATACTACCTCGGACAGGTGAGGGAAGGGGATAAAAGAACAATACAACCTACCAATATAGTTACCCCAATCTTGAGGCTTTGCCACAAATGCTGGGGACCAACAATAGGTGAAAGGTATCTGCAAGGCCTCGGCGATCGACGGCCCCGTCAATGTTGGCACAGGATCCAGGCTCAGCGACTTTCGGCGCCATCCATTGATAATGCTAGAAAGCCTGGCTCGTCATTAGCGAAAATAACGACAACCACATGGTAATGGAAAAACCTTTACCCTTGCCATGTCAGTAGTTCAACTAAACCATAGGACAAATAGTTTGTTGTCATTGGATCCGCATCTGTCCGCTCAATGTTTGCTAGGGGATGAGGAAATGCTCTGGTAGGACTCCATGGCATGGTGAACATGAGGTGAAGGGAATTCCCAAGGCTTGTGCGCAATGCACATGGGCAAAACTAGGCGGATTCGCGATAATGGCTTCGGCGACAAATGGGATATTGCTCTCGGGGTCCGGCTCAATACACGACCTCCAGCAGCCCTCTAGCATTCTGTACACCATCTTACGCTTTTTGATATTTCTCCACTCATGATCGTTTCAAATTTTGGAATGATGCCGGGATTCTTGACCATGTACTAGCAAAAGAAATTAGTAAATGAAGGACCACAATGAAGGACCATCCACGCACAGCCATGAGGGATGATGGATCTCCACCGATGGGGAAGAACTCAAAGCCAGCTTCGGTAACAAAGTCTCGAAAAACATCGTGAGTAGCGATCCTTACTCGATGTCCTTCAACTTGTAGCTCTCGTCCAAGGGCTAAAACGGCTGCACATCCCCTTAAAAGTAGTGAGCTTTCCAGTACTGATCTAGAAAACACGTACAAACCACATACCTCTACTACCGACAATTTGAATCACGATGTTCAAGCGTGGAGATTTGGAGTTGATAATATTCGGTATAATGTAAGGCTTCGGTTGAGAGGGCGCCGAAATCGATAGTCCTTTTGCAGTGAGGAGACTAATCGCGGCCCGTCCATCATCTAGAGGCAAGTTGAAGTTAGTAAAACAATTCTCCTGCTATACCTGCCTTGACTCGCCTTGAGCAACAACCGTCGTTGACGCTCTGTTTCCCGATCCGACTAACTCGTAGACGGGTGGCTCATCCCAGTCAATGTCAAGTGGAGGATCTAAATCATCATCCCAGGTCCCAGGGTTAGAAAAATCGCCTTGATATGGTAGTTCTGCGCTGCTTTGATCCTCCTCCTCCTTTCTTTTTCTCCCATCATGCTGTCTGAGCGGTAGAAATAGATTGTGATAAATCCTCAGCTTAGAAAGGTAGCCTTCGGATATCTGAATGGTATTGGATTGTATCATCTTGGGTCTCTTCCCAACGACAAGCATAAACTTTGAATGAGTCGCATCGTGGCGACCAGGAGTTGATACAATCAAAGCCTTTCTCATTGCTTAGGCTCCTGATTTGCTGAGGATATAGTGGAGTGGAGTGGAGAGAAATTGTGGATTCGGTTTGATTTGTACGAATACGAAGGCAACTAGGGAGTACCGTAAGCCCTGTACGGCAAACAGAACTCCCTAAACATGCATTAACTCGAGCAGCACCGTACAAAATGGTATACGGCTTCGGAACTACGAGTTTACTGTAACTGCCGAACAAACTGTTTCGATAATTGGTTGTCTCGAGAAACACTCCACTGTTTCAAATCTTTGTCTTGCAATAACCCTGCGCTGTCCGGCCAATGCTAACGGAGGCATAAAGCCTAGGAGTATCCGACAGTTTGCCAATCTATGCAAACCCTTCACCGCCGAATAACAGTTTACAACGTCCAATTTGAAGCCGACATATTGCTCCAAATCGTACGTTTGCCACTGTCCAGCGCTCGGTGGTATTCTCGGCTCAACTACGGTGAAATCCGTAATGGGATTAGCGCTCCAGCCGTTCAACAGGTCTGTGTCAACCTCGTACTCGCAACAGGTGCCCATCATTTAGGGAAAGTATTTCTTTGATTATGTGACTTCTCTAGTCCAATCATCATGTGCCTTATTCCAGTGATTGTCCTTTATCCATGTATTCTTTCCTGTTTCATCTATCGTGCACCGTATGCAGGTGTTTTATTACCGGGTAACAAAATATAATGCAGCACTAATTTAGTGAAGGGGTTCTTGGTAAATTCTTATAACGAGGGCCTGTCGATATCCAATGGGAGCCCACGAGTGGATTTATGTGCTGCAATAACCTTATCCGTGATAGCCGTAAAGTATTCCTGCCAGGTGAGTTTGTGAGGTATAAATCCTCCAAGACCCCGGCAAGGTAGATCGCGGGCTATCATTGACTCCCTGCAATCATCTAGCATCCATGTACTGATGTCGACATACGAACCCGCAAACTATTTTTCTGAGAGAGATCTCCGGAGTCTGCCGACGCCGATCGCTGTGAACTTCCCAGGCGGGAAGGAAAGCGCAGGCTACTCCTGATTTATATCCATGGCTTCTTGGGGTCAGAGGGCAGCTTCTATCAGTTTCCTAGGATGGTACATGACCTGCTGACGGTCTCGCTGACGGAGACCCATGTTGTGTACTCGAAAATATATCCGCGCTACAAGACCCGGGGACCTTTACACGAGGCTCGCGATGGTATCAGCCAGTGGTAAGTAATTTCCTACATTTCAGCAGAACTATCTCTAGTATTCCATATCCCTCATAGCGTCTTTCAGGTTATCTCCGCACGAGGCGTCGGACTTGGATGTCATATTCCTTGGTCACAGTCTCGGGGTCTCATCGCTGCAGACGTTGCCCTCATGACATCTCGCACGGCCTCTGGTCAGAATGAAGGGAAGGACCTGAGGCATAACATTGCTGGCCTGGTAGCGTTCGATGCACCATTCATTGGGCTTCATCCACGCGTTGTTGGAACGGGAATCGGCAGGTTATTTCATCCCAATGCAGATACGAACAATGAAGGTAAAGATCAGGAAGATCCGGTATGCCACACAATCGCCAGCGAGGACGCAACATTCAACCCAGTCTTGACAAACGACGTGAACAAACCCCGGTGGAAAGGTTGGGATGGAGCCCGCCACTTCTTTCACAAGAATTCACGTCATTTATCCCGTTCGGCGCTCCAGTATGTGTTCTCATACTATGACCATGCCGGTTGCCTGAACGATTATTTTAGTCTCTTAAGACGACACAAGAGACTCTGTCGTTGGGCCAAAGTTGACGAAATGCCTGGTTCCAGTTCGAGTGGCGGGCGGATCCGGTTCGTCAACTATTACACGAATGCCTTCCTGTCAAGAAAAAGCTGGACAATGACATTGACAGAGAAAAGAGACTGTGGAATGAGAAACAGCTTACCTGTCACGAGACTACGGAAATACATGAGAATCTCATAGAGTGTCGATATTCTACATCGATGATACCTGGACAGCGAATGAAGGGAACGGACGGCAACTCATTTGGCTCGGCGGTAGATCCAGTGTCCTCTCCCACAGACGTGGACAGTAGTTCTCCTCCAACAAGTTCGTGCGATGCAGATGAGCGTGGAAGCAGACGCGGTGATTCAAGTTCTAGTTCGAGATCAGGGGCCGGCACTTCTGTCTTGTTTCGAATGAAGCCTGCAAAAGCAGCTTTGGGTTCCGCTCTCCATGGAAGGGATGGATGAAATCACCGCCCATCAGTCCATGTTCCTTCCTCTTGGCATATACTACGAGCAGCTAGTTGCGGATGTCGTGGCACGAATTGAAAACTGGCTAGTGTGAGAATATCCCGAAACAACCTGGGGCGTGCGATCACTCTCAAACAAGACGATGACGAAACTAGTCGAGGTTGTGTCTCCAGGCGGAGAGCAGGTAGCAACAAGTACAAAGTTGACAATCTTTCACCAATTTGGATCATGACTACTACGTTAAGGCGACGATCTGCTGTTTCTAGTAGCTCTGGGAAACGGTGCCTTTAATCCCCTGACGGTTCATGAGTGTACAGACTGCATACCTAGTAGGGCATTTCAGCCAGCTGGGAAGGTCGCCACTCGGACAAGGGGCTCTGTTATATAGGGCTGGGCTATTCGTGCAGGGTTTTTGTACTACACCGGATCCTCTAATTAAGGTGGGGCTTGACCCAAAGCTGAGCAAGACAACACTTTGTCTGGAACCGTATAATGGATGGTCGCAGACCCGCCCGTATTCGCATTTTGCAAATCGGGTGGCGACCAGCCTTTGGAGCCCTACATGATGCCGGGAGAGATTGATTGGTGAGAGTATGTTGAACTTTAGACGGATTCAAACCCTCAAAGATTCAACCTTTATAGAAGACAGTCTGTTCCGTATTTGGGGTTGAAAATTTCAGCGACTTTCCAACCATAGTTACATTATCTCGTACCGGTTCGTTATCATTAAAATTTACAGTATTTGAACCAGAGAGCTAAAACCCTCCTCTACTACATATGTTTTGATTGTAGACTGCGTCACCCTAATGCGTGGGTTGCCTCTTCAGGATTGCCCATCAGGCGATTTTCGTATTCATATCAAACAGTGATGCTGGTGGACTCTACAGAGTTCTTACTAGCGTTCCAGAACCAGAAAGAGCCTTCAATAGGGTATAGAATTGTTCTTCAAGCTTCACTCACTCTCGCGTCTTTTCGACGACATTATTATACACTTGATCCAACTCCCGCTTCTTATCTTGCGACAATCTTTCCCGTGCCTCTTCGAATCTTTGCAAGCAGATCATGGTACAATTCGACCCGCTTAGTAGGGCTGACTGTGAAATTCAAGGCATGTCTCCAACCCTAGAGAACAAAGAAATCGGATCAC
Organism: Talaromyces trachyspermus; assembly: GCA_020137715.1. NCBI lineage: Eukaryota > Fungi > Ascomycota > Eurotiomycetes > Eurotiales > Trichocomaceae > Talaromyces > Talaromyces trachyspermus. Next base: position 228,825 of record JACGXQ010000003.1, read on the forward strand.
ATGTCGAGGTAAGTAGCATCCTTAATATCTGCATCTATTTAAAATCCTGTATGAAGCGAACTGACATTAATTGACGGGATAGCTTCGTACAAGCAGCAGCACTTCCCCGAACATGTCCCAACCGCAACGAATCAGAGAGCTTGGCTTACTCAGGCGTGGCGTTGGATAACAACCCCGAAAGGATTCTTCATCGCCATCTATGGATTGAACATAATCGCCTGGGGCGGGATGCTATTCCTGCTAATCTGTAATGCCGCCCCAGCCATGTGCCACCCGTCCTGCAACGATCTATACTCCTCCCGCCGGATCTGGATCGAGATCACCTCCCAGATCTTGAACGGGCTATTCTGCGTGACGGGATTCGGACTCGCGCCGTGGCGGTTCCGGGATATGTACTGGTGGTGCTGCTGGCGGCTGGCGGGGAGAGACCGGGAGAAGAGCCTCGCTAGCATCGCGCGCTTGGCTAGCATTCATCGAGCGTGGTATCGCTTACCAGTCGTTGTGTCATGTGTTGGCTGTGTTGGGGACTGTGGCTGTGCGCAAAACAAATCTGTTACTACGGAGCCCCTTGACCTCTCGATAAATGGGGCCCACGCACCGGCGACGGCGAATTGGAAAATGGATTTTGTGGTCTGGTGCAACATGTGGAATACTATATTCCAGGGATGCCTGGCTGGCTGCATGTGGGGATGAATAGATTCAACCGGCCCAGTTGGACGACCGGCGTATTTGTTGCCTTGGCCTGTGTTGTGGCTGGTATGGCGGGGTATCTGGTCTTCCGCGAGACGAGGAGGCTTGCGAGATTAACAGAGACGAACACAATCGATAGTGCTGTTGCAGAGATGGGGAGAATGGCGTGTGAACTTTCCGTATGATACGCTTGATCCTGGGCTATTGCTGTATGTAGTTTAATTCTTCCATTCGCTGTGTCTTGAAGTCATCATTACTACTGCAGCGCAACGATGTCAAAGAACTACCCCGTAGTGATAATCTTTTGGAACCGTGGAGTAACGGACTCAATGTTAAATACAAACCTCCCTTGGAGAGAACAGGAAGCAAAGGAAGGTCAGTCGTGGATAGCTTGGGAGAAAAAGAATAAGTTGGGAGAGAAAGAAGTTTGATATTATTTGTGCCCGATCAATGTACAAGGCTACCGAAACTCCATGACTCCTCCTACAAACCATTGCTTCCCTCTTACCCTTCGATATTCCTCGAAATCCAGTAACGATTTGGTCCCTGTCCGTGCGTGTATTGGCCGCTCTCCACTATCCGTACACCTTCACGACAGCGGGCCTTGACAATCAACTTCCTCGTTCTTGAATGAATTGACGCGTGCAAGCTTTCTGCAATACCAGCGCCCACGTCTATCAAAACCCCAAACATGGCACAACCAGCTTTAGACACCATATTCGAACATATCCTTGCCAATTCCTTTAACCGCACCCTTGGCTCTACCCCTACTACATCCCTCGGTATGGCTTGACGACTATGTCGCTAACTGCCTCCGTCATCCCCCACACGAACCCATTTCCCGCGACGGCAAAGCCGCTTTGATGTCCGTAACCGGACCGTGATCCCGGGCTCCCCGCCGTGGTATTGAGGGATGTTGCGTAAGCCCTTCGGTCAGCGCAAGCGGGATGTCAACGGTCATGCCCTTGAGAGCGGCGGGGACGAAGCTGCTCAGACTCTTAGCGGAGGCACCAGCCACTCTCACGAAAAGCCCTCCTCCGCCTCGATCGAATAGTGGCTTACTGTTGCTACTCTCAGCACTAGCACCCGCAACCGCCTTCCCTTCTCGAAATTCTTTTGACGTGGACCAGACAGATAAGCTGCTTGTGGGTCTGGTGGGGGCCTTGCGGGGCCTTGCTAGACATACTGCACGGGCGCTCGTCCTTGCGACCCTCGTGGGAATTTTGATACTCCTGGACAGGCTCGTAAACTGTCCCTAGAAGCGAATTAGTGAGGTCGGTGATGGTACGCATCACAGCAGACGTTCCGCACGTGATAGGATCCCATCGAGGGTTTTCGATCAGTATGAGGTTAATAGGATGTCTAGAAGTCTATCAGTAGCTGAAAGCATCAAGGGAGAAATGTGGAGGGTCATTCAACGTACATGTGAGATTCTTCTTGTCGATCAACCCGTCCGCAACTAAAATCTCTGCGGCGAACTTTGAAATCCTGATCTTCCGTCCACTCTCGGATACGGATACGGGCCACAAGGCAGGCAGGGATGGGTATAGATCGCACTGCAGACGATCGAGGGAGGGTTCTGACCGAATGACAAGACCGCGGCGTGAACGCCCGACTCCGAGCTCATTTTTGTGCAATGATCGAGGCCGCCGCCGCCGCTGGTTCGCTGGGGCAATACTGAATGCCAGCGGCCCGGGCATCGACAGTAAGCTGCTTATGTGGGATAGGTGCAGGTCCAGCACCGGCTGCTGCGACCATGGCGCCCCAGAATGGCTGGCTGTCAAGAAATCTTAGTTGGTGGAATAATAATAATTTAGACGAAATATTGACTCCCCAAAGGAACAACAAGTGTTGGCTTCGAGTTTCGAAATCCACAGGCTGTGATACCGGTCCCTCGGTGATGCACGAAAGCCGCCACATGGTCGAATAACCATTCATGTGGGCAGTCTCCGATGTAGTAGATGTTGTCGTGGTGTGCGACGCCCAAGTTGGAACAGCCTTTGGTACCGATCGCCCGCGCGTGCCAACTGCGTTTACAGCGTCAATAATAGTGGTAGTCATATGTTCGGGGTCCTCCAGTACGATACTGCCGGACCCAATATAAATTGGTGGAGGACCAGATGCGAGAAGGCTTGTAGGTCAGCTGGAGGGTCGTATTTCGTGGTATCACAGAACAAAAACCGCAGGCATCTATTGAAAGGTCCTGTTAGTTCCAACTTGTGACAATAAAAATCCTGTTAACTGACAACTCACCTATATATTATGGCCAACCCAGAGGCTTGGGAACAAGCGCTGGAGACCAACAGTAGCTAAATGGGACCAAGATGAGTGCCTTCAAACGTGGCCACATCTTCCAAGTCGAGATCTTTCCGCCATTGGTTGATCACGTCCTCCGGTCTGGAAGTGTTGATTAGCCTTCACTGCTCTTCAATGCTCTTGATATAATGTGTTGGTTTCCTACCCTTGCCACGTAAGCCAATCAACCACGCCGTAAGGAATATAATTCTTCAAACTTTCATCTGCATTGCCACCGCTCATATTCGCCAGTGGGTGTAGGAAAGCTTTAGTGCTGCTCAGGGCTTAGCGAACATTAAATGCGCTGGGATGCTCAACGCCTGCGCACAATGGACGTGAGCAAAGCTCGGCGGGTTAGCAATAATCGCATCAGCCACAAAAGGCAGTTGAGTATGCGTATCAGGATCAATACAGGATCGACAACACCCGCCCAACATCTCGTAGACCATGATGCGTTTGTGCTTGATATCGCCTGCCCGCAGACTCTTCATACTTGGAATCAGGCCGGGGTTCTTGACCAATACGCCATCAACTCAGCGGGATTGCCCTCAATCTGGTAGAATTCCAGCACAGTGCTTCTGACGAAGCTTCCAAACACATCGTGCGTAGCTAGACGCACACAGTGTCCATGTCGCTGGAGTACGTTTCCAAGGGCAATAAAGGGTTGCACGTCGTCTCGGCCCCGACGCTTGGACAACGATAGTCTGCTTGCACTCCAAGTTCTTTTCAATTTCGACGAGAGACTCGGGACATACAGCCCGTCTCGAAACTGGCTTCCGTATCAGAACTTTCGTCGTTTAATTCAGCCCCACTGCCAAAATAATCAAGGTTTGGGCTAGGCCGGATATAGTTAACATGGTATCTTCGACTGTAATATATCTATGTTCATACGCGTCTCGTACACCATTGATTTCCAAATGTTGCAAAACATCTTTACAGTGCCACAGTTAATTCAAGGCAGTAATGTAAGTAGAAGGTTATATACTGTTACTGTACATGGTGAAATGAGCGTCCTTATATATCCTTGATCTGTTACAGTATTTCAGAGCGTTGCTATGATATTTGATGTCGTTGATATAGCTCAGTTCCTAATGCGTCCTCGCTTCGGTTGTACCGGATTATCTATTATCCTGCTGATGAGGCGGTCCGGCAGTGGCTATTATTCATTGGTTGTGCTTTTTGGTTCGTTGACACATACTTCTGCAGTACTCGGACAACTTCAACATATCCTCTTTCAGAAGCAGCCTGGAGAGCATTGCCATAGTATCCACTTTGAGCATGGACATCAGCTCCTTTATCTAGCAATCTCTGCACAATCTCAACATGTCCTCTAGAAGAAGCAGCCTGGAGAGCATTGCCATATCGTTGACCTTGAGCATTAACATCAGCTTCTTTCTCTAGCAATCTCTGCACAATCTCAACATGTCCTTCTAAAGAAGCAGCATAGAGAGCATTGCCATATTCTCCACCTTGAGCATTGACATCAGCTCCATTCTCCAGCAATTGCTGTACACTCTTAGAATGTCCACAATAAGATGCCCATTGAAGCGCATTCGCCCCTGTACTATCTCGCTCATTTATTTCGCTTTTGCCATCTGTGATCAGTTTGCTTATCACAACATCATGCCATTAAATGCGGATAGGTGAAGCGCGTTCATCCGAGGTCTTTCATGATATAGCATTACCGTATCCCAGAAGATAGGAAACCACAAATCCAATCGTTCAGCGGTATGATCGTATAATTGAATGACGGACGATACCAGCTCAGGCGTCGGTAAGGAAACGAGTCGGAAGTGATCAGGCCAGTTCTGGGCAGAATATCTCAGTAAGCTTTTTAGATTTGCATCTCTCCCATTGCCGACTAAGTCGTCCATTAATAAGTATCGAATGCAAATCTGCGTGAGCCGGACTTCCGTATCGCTGGGTTGAAGGTACCATTTGTGACTGAGAGATCCGGGAACTTGGTTGATTAGAAATTCCCTGGCGGTTTGGTGAAGAAGATAGATTCGGGAATCTTTGATAAAACGAAGAGCCCGCACAGTCGCCGGATCCTTTCACGGAGTCCTTCTGGCTCAAGGCCAGCCTCCTCCGCTCTTCGCGCATGCGGTGCAGTAGCCACTCCCAAGGCCATCGCCATTTCTGCAATGGTCAATGGCCGTCGTGCGCCAACGATGATCTGTAATATTGTTTTACGGTTGCTTCTTGTCCGGGAGTCACACGGTCTAGAATCTTTCTATACGCGTCATTCACCGATTTGGGAATCAAGGGAACGGATTCTTGATCCGGCCGAAGACTATCTTTGAACATGGTACGGATGTCATCGATCGCCAAATACAACCATAAATATGTGCGGTGCTCCATTTCTAGCAGCGCTTTCTCCAACCGTGCCTCCGTCGCAGCCTTCAGTTTCAACTGTTTGCCGAGTTCGGACACCCGGATCTTTACAACAAGACTAATTTCATCATGGATCTGATCGTTTTCTTCCTCGCCTCGCAGGTGAATTTGAGGGAACGATTCAATAATAGGCTGAAAATATTCTTCGATCTCATCATATGGCCGACTAGTCACCAGGAACTTGAGCCAGTTTCTTGGTGGAGATAGTTGATGGTTGGCATAATACTGTTGAAGCTTTCCAATGAGCTGTTTCTGGTCTGGCCTGCGACATTCATCCAGAGCGTCAAAGACACAGATCGTGTTCACCGATGCCGGATCAGACGTGGCGGCCATGAAAATGTGCCACAAATCATCCACTTCCTGCTGGATTTTCTCGCGATTCTTTTCCCAGAATGGTAAGGCATATCGCAACAAATGTGGTTGCAACGCAAACAGTTGATGCAAGATAGCACACAATGCAGTGGCTAGGTTGTTCTGTTCCTCATTATCCTTGAAGAAGAAATAACAAATCGACACCGTCGGTGCAGAAACCGGGAAGACCTCGTCAATCAGTGACTTGGCCAGGACCGATTTACCACATCCGGGATCGGCTGAGATCCATAGGAGATCTTTACCGCTGCTCTCCCACCAAAGCTGGTACTCTGAACTCTTCAGTACCCACTCACATGTTCCTTCGACTCGACTAGGATTGATATCTTTATATTGGTCATATGTTGACGTCTTGAATGTTTGTAAACAGCGGTGTTGATCTTCAGTCAAAGCTCTCGTGACTTGTTCGCGATGGTGACTCTCCTGTTGGTTTAATGCTTTTCCAGGCGCTCATTCATACCTTTAAGTTCGCCAACAATTTCGGCTACGAGACAGAGGTTAGTCTAATCTCTAGGATGCACAAAGCAGGATCATCTTTTTATTTGCCTATAGAGATCACGCAGATATCTTCCTTCTCTTAAAAGAAAAGTGCATAAAGCACGGAGAAAAAATTGTGCTAAATAACTTGGTGGATAAAATGCCTACTTACTTCCGATCGGACTTAGCTTGTCAACCGCTTGAGGCGAAATCACGGACAGGAGTTTCTTCGCATACGCAGCAGCAATAGCCGCCGCGTATGGCTGCCATTTCTTGTTTCTATGCGAATCAGCGTAATCACAGATCCCCGGATGACCACACAGGGAAAATCATCCATCAAGCCGGCGGCTTCCATCTCAAAGCAGAGAATGTTGTCTCTTTTCGCCAGGAAGTCCCGCTCCAGGGCATCCTTTATCACGGAGTTCCCCGAGCCAATGTTGCCATAGTGGATTCTGGGATTTGTGCTGCGGCGTGGGTCCCGGGTCACTACTCCAATCGGATCTCTGACACAGGCATCGCAATCAGGATTCTTATCGATATGTTTGTGGGTGGCCTCATATAAGACGTCCGTTAAGTTGCTGGGATAGGTCCACTCCTCTTCCGAATCTTCGTCCCCGCCAAATGTTTCGTTCACCAGGCTTGAAATCTCTTGCGGCAGCTTGCGCATGGCTCTCAAGTTACTAATCGCCGTCCGCAGCAACACGGGAGGCTTGTTCAGAGCACCTCGGCGATGAAAGCCGTCAACTTCCCTTCTCCCCAGGTCATACTGTATTACTCCCCGCCCTGTTCCGATGGTAGGGACACAGCGATATCACCAAGTCGAATGTCATTCTCCGCGCTCGGCACACCGCCTCCAACGCCGACTAGCACGCCAAATCTTAAATTCGGAAATGTAGATTGCATCGATTTAGCAGCAATAGCCGCGCGGTTGGTCCCATACTCCGGGAGGCAGGCAATGGCCACGTTGTGCTTCCCCATTCGGCCTAATATGTAGTTATTTTCGTCATACTTGGCCTGGCTTTCTAGCTGCTCATGGCATGCGTCAAGTAATTCCGTGCCGCGGTCAATTCACACGGTATTGCACAAATCCAACCGACCGTGTAGCTTTCTGGCGGAAATTTTAACATTTCTGCTGGTTGTTCGTCCGCCATCGCTGGTCTCTCACTAATCACACCCAGTCCCTTAGACTGGTCGCTATGTGATGCTAGCGAAAGGCTTCACAGAGCTTAAGTGGGTGGTCTGTGAAACTTTCGTCTTGTGTAGTATCTTCCCGGTCAAGATAATCCAGTTACTGTAGCAGCACTTCGTCCGCTGATAGCTGGATAGATTTCCGACATTTCCAACATTTCAAAGAAGGTGCTCGCATCTCCAAACTGGATGGATGAAAGGTGCAAGGCTGTGAGGCTCGGAGCAGCCCTGCATCTCACGCGGGCTGTGTGTTACAGTACGCAGTTGAAACGTGTTGGGAGGGCGTTTCTGCGGGCGGTCAGATCCGGCAAAAACGGGGCCCTATTCGGATGGGGCTGGAAACAGATCGACAGAACACGTGGTCTCGTCTTGAGCGCTTTCCCGATATAGTATAACGCCCCACAGGGCTGAACCTCAGCGTTTGGTGTTCTTGAAAACCTGACCAACCAGAAGGAATAGCTGAGAGATACACCCCACTGTCCACGTGAGGGTTACGCTCCCATCCGAATTCGTGGCATGGTGACCGATGCTGTGACTCAATAGCACCATGGCACCAAATCTTGCAGCCTCACAGCACGCACTCATCCGTGATATGCTCTTGAGCAAGTCACTAACAACTAGACAAATGGCAGATGCCGCCGGTTGCAGCGAACCTCCGATACTTCGGTACAACCAAAGCACCCGCAAATGGCGGTGGGCGACCTCGAAGAATAACACCACCCATGCTGGAGACACTGTGCGAACGTTTACTGGACAAGCCAGGGCTCTATCTGAATGAGATGGCCATTTTTATGGGATGAGTTCCAAATCCTTGTCACGAAATCCAGCATCAGCCGGGCCTTAGCTTCGGCTGGTTGGTCGAAGAAAGTCGCTCGCCAAGTAGCCCAGCAACGCAACGCCGATCTACGAGATTTCTATCTCCATAAGCTATCAGAGTTTCGTTCATATCACCTCGTGTATGTCGATGAGTCGGGATGTGATAGACGGATCGGATCTCGACGTACTGCCTGGTCCCCGGTAGGCGTGACGCCGGTCCGGATTAGCCAGTTCCGGAGAGAACAAAGATATCAGATTTTGCCAGCATATACACAGGATGGAATTGTTCTCGCCCGGGTCTTCCAAGGTTCTACCGATGCTACTGTCTTTGAGGACTTTGTCGAGCAGCTGCTTCATCATTGTAATAAATGGCCAGATCCGAAGTCGGTTCTTGTCATGGACAATGCATCATTCCATCACACCGCTCGGCTGAAAGAAATTTGCTCTGAAGCAGGAGTCAAATTACTGTATTTACCGCCATACTCACCGGATCGAAATCCTATCGAGGAAATGTTTGCTGAACTGAAATGTTTTATCAAACGCAAATGGCATATATATGAAGACGGTCCAGGTCAGGGTTTTGGGACCTTTTAGAATGGTGCGTTGACATTGTCGGCTCCAAAAACAAAGCGCAGAGGGACATTTTCGACACACCGGCGTTGAAGTCGAAGAATGGAAACTGTGATCTTCACATCTCCAATTCGTATATCGGCTAATGACTAGTTCTATGAAGCCAATTAGATGGATGCCTCTTTATAATCATTTATCGAGAAGCTTAAATATTACTTCAATTTATTCCGATACCATTTTTAGGCTGGTTCTGAGTCATCACAGTCCTTACCCAAAAGGCTAGTGGAGAAACGGATAGCGAAATTGCCGCCTCGGGAAGTGATCCATCCCCGCTGCTGCATGCTGTGAAATAAGCTTCGTGGTCTAAAATGGCTTCCGCCTTGTGGGTTTAAGATCCGAGATATGGCCCCATACCCTAGATGGATTCAATCCCGCGGATGGTACCAGTCTCCCAGTTGTGAAATCAATATACTGATTGGTGCAGATCTTATACTACTACCGTACTACGTAGTAGAAATGCCCAAGTCACGTGGTAAAGGGCCTGGAAGCCTAGAATAGTTCTCGAACATTCCTGGCCAATGAGATTTGTGCGATGCGCACTAGCGTTCACTGGGAGGCTTGGCAGGTACGATGGGCAGAGAGTCCCGACTCCCAAGACTGCGTTTCAGACGTTCCTGTAGCTCATACTGACACGAAGTAGGGCTGATAATAATCAGGGAATCAGAAAATGGCACCGGATACCTTCGATTTCCGTGAACCTTCGTATGAACCCTCGTATGAACCCGGCGAGCACTGGAATGAATTCAGCCAGTGGCAAACCGAAGCCACTCCACCATTTGAGCAGGCACCAACACCAGGGATCCCGAGCTCCAGGGCGTCAACTATCTCGCTAGCGGATCAGACTCCGTATCCCCTTATTTCACAGTCTCAGCCACACACTCTTCCTCTCCTCCAGTGGGAGAACTGGGATAGGAATCATCCATATAATGAAGATCCTCCGACGTGTATCCATTACTCAATCGAGTGGAAGGTGACTCTGCCAGGTCGCATTGTCTCACAGGATACAGAACAAGACTTGGTATTGGCTCCAAGTAAGCACTGGGAATTATTCCTCAGGCCAAAATTAGGCAAGCTGCTAGACCGGAAGTATCCAGACAAACGTCTGAATATTGATGACACAAGTGTTGTGGTTTCAGTGAATGACCGTACGCATCGGAACTTGATTAAACGGTTCGACGAACTCAATATTGACTGGCCTCTTGTGGAGGCTCAGCTCATCCAAGGATTCTCACTACCGATCCGCGTCCTATCCTCCCATCAATATTACGAATGTTTTGCCTGCACAGTCGCCACTGCCGTCTCATTTGAATGGAGGACATGAAATGTCATCCTCAGCTCCACTAACAAGGTCCAACTCCACGGACCGTTTAAATGTGCCTGGATTCTTGGATGTTGCGGTAATAGAGTATACTGACTGGCTGCAATCCCGGATGAGAGATCACAGCTGGAAGGGCGAGATTCGCAAAGCTCGTGCAATTGCGTTGGCAGATGGTCTTGACCTTGAGCAGATCTATGAGGATCAAGACCCGGAATTTTTGTAAGACGCGGGGTCAGACGAGGGATTGCAAGACGTTTCGTACGCGACATTAAAGTATGGGTCGAGCAGTATCGAAGCGAGGGAATGGAGAAGTCATAGCATTCCCATTACAGTATGCAGCGTTTACATTTCCCTTGTCTTTCTTTTGTTGGCGGCTTATTTGTTTGATATCGCGTAACACATTCTTCACTGCAATTCAAATCCCAGCTGGCTGGCATTATATCGTGTTTATCTTTGGAGTATGTGATGTACATATTTAGAACAATAAAAGTTTTTAACACGCCTCGTTAAACGCGCATTTGTCAGGGAAAGCACTAAAACGGCTGGTTTTGGGTTGCCGTCTGTGTCAATTCGGAGCATCTACTCCGTCAGGCATCTGACTCGGGACGGTTTGACATTGAAATGGCCCGAAGATTTCAATACCGTTTCCTATGTGAAAGATATTTTCTTAACTGTATTTGGTTAGCATCGACGCCCAGTCTTGGCAGGGGCAGAATTAAAGGGAGACAGAGACGCCAAAGGCGGAAGCCGGTTTTGCAATTGTTAAAAATTAGGTGTCAAATGCAAAACCGGCTTCCTTCCGCAGTCTTGGATTCCTTCGACCCCACTGCCAAGCCTCCAAAGTTCCACCTGAGGCTGTTTAGTGCCCGACCCGTATTAGTCCCGTTCAGTAGGTATGGTTTGTTACATGTCTCGCCGTTACACCCCCAAACTGCTATCTAAAGCCTACTTGTATGCGTACCTAACGTTAATTACGTTATTAACAAAACGTGACAATACTTATTGAAACAGGGATGGTATAGGCACTAGCCGTGTATATAATGGCGTGCAGATGAACGTCTCCACAGTGGGGTTTAAATTATCTTAGATAAGTATAAGGCGGAAGGGAGTTTTGCAAACCTCTGTACTAGCGGCGGTCCAGAGATTTGTATTGTATCGTTGGCCGACTGCGGGGCCAGCTCGGAGTAGCCTGGCGTGGATGTCATAGGTCGTCCTAGAAACGGACCACTGCACAGCTTGAAGAATCCTCGCACGAACCTGGAGTCCCAGTCGATACTCACGCGGCGGTCATCTGCAGAGATTATATTAGCCAACTTCAGGTATCCCGTTATGAGCTTTATGGACCGTACCGTTCATATTGACGCCGCTTTTGCCAATACCCGCGGCGGAGATAGATGGAGGAACGATCACGTTTTCCGCCAGTAGTTCGAACACCTCTAGATTGTCATTAGTATCCATAGTGGCTAGACTCATATAGAGTGAATAAGAGTAAGAGAATCAGAGTCTGTCAAAGTGGTATTTTAGGCTTCACGCCTCCTTTTGATCGTCCATGGAGCACACTATGTATTCTCTGCCAGGAGCAGCAGACCTGGGATTCGGTTCCATGGTTTGTATTTCCATTGAATTTCCTTCCTGCGCGTTCTGGAATTCTGTCGGTTGGTTTATACGAACACGACTTCGCTCTCCGATTCGCCGAACCGCAAACTTGGCAGGAGTCAGAAGTATCTTCATGGCCCGCGGTCGAGATGACATTTGCAGTGTTTAGCTAATTGAGTTATTTAACTATATAACGTTACTATCTAATCGTAATCTATAATATGCCAGATTTGATTCAACGCTCCGAACCAGGTTTGGCTGGTCATGGTTTCGAACACCCTTGCCAGTACACATATGGATTAGCAGTTGATGTATTGCAAGAAGTTTCCTTCGCCGAGAGAGGAATAGCCGACGTTCGCTGCGGGACTGTGTGGTTAGAACTTTGTAATAAGTATTGTTGGTGTGCTCCCTGAATCCTGAGAGGGCGTCTGTATCCTGCTGAATCCTGGTCAGGACTTGCCGCCTGTATCCCGTATTGATATACGAATACGAAAGTCCCCGAGAGGGCATCAATACAATGCATGTATGCTAACCAATCCGATTATAGTATTAAAATCGCGACTCCCCGTTATCACACAACACACATTTCGCCTTAGCTCTGCCTACTAGAGTTCACCTAAAGACTTTAGCTCTCTTTCGAGACTGATGCTTCAAATCGAACAGCATTCGGCCGATAGTCGCCCAGTTCCAGTCCTTGGTATCTACCAGCCCTCTATCTTTATGTCGGTAGCAGCTGTGCTCTGCCATCCGCAATCCATCTTACGACAAAGAAAACACAATATATGCATTGTGCTTGGTCAATTCAATCCAAACTTAAAGAATGTCAATGTCTGTCTCATCAAATATATCAACCATCCGTAATCGAAGTGTCTAGTAGATGGTACCGTAAGTCTTCGTCTATATGGATAGGGTGTGATACCGCGGAATATCGGTAAATAGATATAGATAGATATTGTACACGAGCCGTGTTTCCGACCTTCTATTATCTTGGCCTGCATAGGCTTGAACGTATATAAATTAACTCCTCTCTACTAGGCTCACGAAGTGCTCAAATTAACTCTTTGTCCTTCTGTGCCTAGAGCTAGATACCAATTTGGAATTGAGGTCTAACATGGAGACTAGAACACTGGCTTTTGCAGCTATTGCTGCTCTCTTCTACCCGTTGCCTCTCAACAAGCCCCTAAGCCAGATAATGTAGCTTCTCTACCTACCTGGAAATGTTCGATCCCCGGTGGCTGCGTTCAACAGTCAACATCTATCGTTGCGGATTGGGTGTATCACCGGATTCACACAATCAATGGGAGCACGTCGTGTACCACATCCAGTGGGCTAAGCCCAACTTTATGCGGAACGGAAGAAGAATGCTATGCGAATTGTGAAATTTCACCTGTCTCCTATGATAGCATTGGAGTAAAACTTCCGGAACCGCGTTAACCCTCAATCAATACATTACAAGCAATGGAGAGATTAGCAACGCCTCGCCGCGTGTATATCTTTTGGATCCAGCTGGCCAAAATTATGAGATGCTGCAGCTTCTCGGTCAAGAAATCAGCTTCGACGTTGATGTGTCCAACTCAGAATGCGGCGAAAACGGGTCTCTTTACCTCTCTGAGATGGATACGACTGGAGGTCGAAGCCAGTACAACCCTGCTGGGGCTTCCTACGGCTCCGGTTACTGTGATGCTCAGTGCGGGGTGGGTACCTGGTTCAATGGATCAGTCAACAGCGGTGGCCTGGGTTCTTGCTGTAACGAAATGGATCTCTGGGAAGCGAACTCCAAGGCGACAGCTTTGACGCCTCATCCATGCAGTGTCGATGGCCCTTATGGCTGCTCTGGCAGTGCGTGTGGTTCAACTGGAGTGTGTGACAAGAATGGTTGTGGATTCAACCCATATGGCCTTGGGGACCAGAGTTACTACGGTCCAGGTCTTACAGTGGACACAAGTAAACCTTTTACAGTTACGACGCAGTTTATTACCAACGATAATACGAAAACCGGAACCCTGACCGAAATTCGACGATCCTATTCTCAGAATGGTAAGATTATTGCGAATGCCGTTGCGCCCTCGTCATCAAGCTTTTCAGGCGCAAACTCCATCACAGAGACCTTCTGTACTACTATGGACTCCGAAGCCGGGGCACTTGGGGTCTGACTACAATGGGTGAAGCCCTCGGCCGTGGTATGGTCCTCGTCTTCAGCATTTGGAATGATGCAAGTGGATACATGAACTGGCTAGACAGTGGTAGTTGGGGTCCATGCAGCAGTATCGCAGGGATTCCGTCCAACATCGAGGCGATTAACCCCGGTACTTCGGTTACTTTTCCAACATCAAATGGGGTGATATTGGATCCACAGGATCAGTGCCTGGGGTAAGCAGTTCATTGTCCTTGTCGTCTGCTTTACCAAAACCAGCAGCACAACTACATCAGCCACGACAACTACAACTACCACTGGAGCAACTCAGGCTCATTACGGTCAATGTGGAGGGTTGAATTACACTGGTCTTACCGCTTGTGCCTCTCCATACACCTGTGAAGTGCAGAATCCGTACTATTCACAGTGCCTGTAGACACGGTAGTAGCCTGTATCCATATTTACCAAAATTTTGAGCTTTTCCTGCCGAAAACTTTTCGACTTACTTTCTTCATGTCACGCACGAGTCTGAAAGGTTGCAAACCAATATGGAAAAATAAGATATGGCTTTGGACATTTCTAATGAGTTCTTCTGATATGCGAGTGATAGGACACTGTGTGCGGAGGATTAGAACCAATATGAAAACGAGGACCTTTGAGGAAGCGCTGCTTGGGAGAGAGCATATTTCGTCATAGGTCATAGACAATGGAGCTCGTTTGGTCTGATTCGCAAGACCCACGTACCTACTCTTACTTCAGTTTACATTCCCCATTCATGGTAATAAGTCTAATTACCATACTCCTAGTGGGAAGCTTTAGTCTGGGCTCAATATGGCTTTTTTCGTTGAAATATAACCACCAATGTCCTTTATGACTGCTACAGGCCTCATTGCAACCGATGCGATATCTTTTGCTAGACATAATAGTGATATCTCGTCCTCAGTAGATTCTCTTTTTAACTTATATAATTTAGCTTATAACCTTTCTAGAGATAGCCTCCTTTAGTAAAGAGAAGGGACGCAAATATAGAATCCAGGACATACAATCTCACTAACCGATTCTTCTAGCAATCTTGTTGTATCACAGATCTGTCGAATAACCCGCAATGAAAGAGGCTATGCATATTAGAAGACCGCGCTAATCTAAACCTATGCTAGGTAGTAGCATTCAGAGCAGTAGCAACCTAGAGAGTATAAAAATTAGCGAGCACATCATCGCCGGTGGCCTTGTGATTCAGATCCTCTTTTTGGCTGCATCGTTACTGCGACTCATTTCGACTGGAAGCTCAAGAAATACCCAGTTCCGCGTGCTTGTCTCCCAGGTATTCCCTGGCGGAAACACCTCAATGTCCTCTACATGATGAACTGCCTATTCATGATCCGTTCCATGTTTCGACTGATCAGATATATTTGAGGGAACGATGGGTATCTCCTGCACCATGAGTTGTATTTATATATATTCGATTCTTTGTTCATGTTCCTAACCATGGTAGTTTTCAATGTGTTCACCCACAGGGGATTGGCCAACTATTGCGTCGCCCAATTCAGTATGAACGACTGATGAGCAGGTCTCAAGTCCGCGGGCACAGCGCGTGAGAGGATCGTTGCACCTTTCCTATTATTTCCCAACTCCGGTCACATTACCCCATCCAAGCAGACCTAGGAAATCCTATAGAGTGAAAATATAATACAGAAACCTTCTCCCTCTACAAATACTGAGACCGGGGATACAGACGAAAGAGAGATTTGCTATGAATAATTTCACAGCCCAAGACCGAGTGGGCACTCAATCGCGCGACCATAAAGCGACTGCACCGTAAGCTTGCCCGGGCGGCATCCATCCAACTTTGAGAATGCTCGCCTGGACATTTGTGAGTGTGAGAGGGTGGTTCTAGCTCCCCACTTCCGGCGAAACTTGCAACTGTGGCTCTTCTTTCTCTACGACACATGCCAAACGCCCTCTTATGTCCTGTGCCTGATATCAGACATCGTTCTATATGTGAAGCTGAGGCCTTTTTGCGAATGGAAATTCTACATTAGGCTTTGTGCTGAAAACCGCCAAGCTCCTCCAATCTTCCAACGCGTTGGATCACATACTTAGGTCCCAAACCTGAAGAATAAAGGCTAGAACCAGGGTATCCTGTCGTTGCGTGTCTGCTGCGAGGATGCTGTCGCTATGTCTCGCTGGTTCACTAGCGCCTCAATGACAAAGCCACTATGGAGAAATTTATTCACGCGTAGGTTGGTTGATGGAGGCACTTGTCCTGATACTCTTGGTCTCGCCATCACTGCTGCCCATCTTCACTGCCTACCTCGCTTTTTGGTCAGCCGATGAGTAATCACAAAACCACCGGCCAGCAATGGATTTAAGAAACAATTGTCCGGTGCCCGAGGCGTTGATATGTATGCGCAAACATGGCCGCGAAAAGTAGTGCAGCGGCAAGGGATGGGTACTGTAGTATCGGTTATATGCCCACATCTCAATGTCGTTGCCCATTGAGTCTGTCCCGTAACGTAACCGCACACCGAGCGGATCAAATCTCTCTGGAAAACGCACTATACAAATCTCAAGAATGATTTCTAGCCCCATACAAAATATATATCATTTTTAATTAGTATTATGATTCGGACATCGGTTAATTTTATGTCCAATAATCCCACACCCACTACACTTCGGTGGTGGTCGTACGCGCATACGACGTAGGGCTGGACATTAGGTGCTCGTCCACTACGATAGCATCTCCATCCGCCGCTCTGACGTTAAGACGGAGTCTCCGACTTGTTCTGTATGGTTCTCGTCTGGAGACGCGTCCTTGAGGGAGATCAAACTTTGCGGCTCGGCAGCCCCGTAGACGGCAAACTTCGCGTCATTGGTCGGTTCGTACTATGTAATTGGAAGTCTAGAGCACGTCGCCAGGATAGCTTGTGAATATTACGATACTCACCAGACCGTTATGTGCCAGTGTAGTTCAAATATTAGAGACCTCAAAACGCCTAACAGAAGACTTATTAGTCTTATTTCAAGTATTTCAGAAGAATATCTAAATATAACAGTCAATCTTCGCAATATTATTGATGTAACATCCGTCAACAATCTTCCATTCACGGCAACGATCACATCTCGTGTCAATATGCGTACCCGTTTGGTGTTGGTAGATGATCCCGTTCTGTAACTGTTCCCAAAAGGCACCAGAGGTAGCAATTGACTGTGATTAGGCTAACATCAAGGCACATCCTGTAGCAAGTAACAAGAAACAACGCCAAGAGGAACATAGGCCCAGATATTCCATCTTATCTTAGGGCTCGTGGATCACGTGGGAGTCTGTGTGGGAGAAATCAGCAGGGACCTTTTTCCGCTTTAGGAGTCATGTATATAGCTATAGCCCTAGAGCATTTACAAGATTCGGTATAAGGCTACAGAGGCATTGGGAACTTCTGAAAAGACCTCAGTTCGCTTGTTCTTAGTCTTATATAACTTTTTTTCCCAGTATGAATGATAGTGGAAATTATAAGTCATGATTGTGGAATACACAATTGATGAATATATAAAATTAGATTCTCTAAGAACTGATTTAGAATAGCATATATTTACCACTAATCGGTGCATACGGCACTAAATGGGATATCTTACAGGACAAGTCGGTGCATACAACACCAAACGGGAACCTTGGTGCTAGCGCGAGTTGGAGTTTCACGAATGGGTATCAGTTTGAGATGATTTCGTTTCGAGTTGGTGTCATTTCGAGTTGTTGTCAGTTAGAATTGGTCTCTTTTCGAGTTGGTTTCATTCCCAGTTGGTGTCATTTCGAGTTGGGGTCAGTTCATGTTGGCGAGATTCGGGTTGGTATCAGTTAGAGTTGGTGTCGATTTGAATTGGTGTTAAAAACGAATCGTTCCCAGCAGTATAGTAAGCTTCTCGTGTCGTCCTCAAGAGGTCTCCCGCAGCTGTCATCCAAACGTCGCTAATCTCGAACGATATCCTCTCTTGTCTCGTTCCGGTTACGAGATCTACGTTCGTGTCAGATACTGTAATCATACGTCTCATTACTGTGCCACAAGCAGTGCCCACCAACTTAGCCGCTAATTCTACTTTCTTCTTTTTATGATGCTATACGTCCATCACAGCACAAATTGTTGCGAAGAGCCCGACCGATCAGAGCATATAAAGCATTGACCAGTAGTTCTACGACCAACCAAGTATTGCTGACATGCAGTATTTAGATATCATAGCTCTAGGATGTCTCGAAAGGGGCTTCCCGTAATCCCATCCTTCCAAAGACTCTGAAAGTCTTGCGTTCCGCATAGGACATAGTAATACCCTTCTTTTGATACTACAAAAAGACAGATCAAGCCAATCCGGATGACCTGTTCTAGAAAGAGGAGGATCCCTCTACCGATGCACTTCACCCTGTGAACGCAAAGCTTGCGGCCGAGCCTCGACGTAACGCACCCACGAGGATCCAGTTCCCATCAACGAGAGGTCTCCGAGCCTATTATCAAAGGGCAGCCAAAGCGCTCCAATCCGTGTCATCCAGTACGCGATCCATATGTGCCTCTCATTTTCAAGATCCCCAGGCTAAAAGCAGTTCTGGGTTTGGCAAGGTTCACCTGTCACCCCGAGCAAAATACCGCCAGGACCCTCGTAGCGAGACTCCTCGCAAGGTACAAGACCTTAGTCTCACGCACCAAACCCTTGACCCACACATGAAGTTCGCACTTGTATTAAGCGGATCAATCTACGCTTCTTCAGCCCGTTACTGCGAGCCCAAAACTGGGGTTTACACTCAATGTACAGACCTAGCATAGGCTCAACGACAGTAATTGATAGTTATACCTAATGTTAAAATCTAATTTACTACGTTGCTTGTGGGACTTTAAATGAATGGCTAGTCGGCAAATTCAGTGCTAGTAATTCACAGTAAGGCACAAATACGTTGAACTGATGTAACCTGCTCGCACATGCCCCAGAATTGCCGCTGTGTACCTCCTAGCGTAAGAAATCAGCCTATTGTGTCGGAATCTTTGGGAGATGATGAGTTTCAGGAACGAATTCGATATCTGCTTCAATGTCTCTATATTTAGCTTGCACGATAGCTTGAACGTAATGAGAACAAGGAGTCCATTGCTCAGTACCAGTCTTTGGCATAATATCCGGAGCTTCCTGAATATATGTGGAAGTTGGATCAAACGTCGGAGTGTATTTCATCCTCTCCGGCTCGGATAAACGAGGGACAACTGCGCCAGTTTTTCTACTCTTCATACGCATTATCATTCGAGTCGCCAGCTAAGCACCAGTATCAGCCCTCAACGTAAAGACGCATTTGGACAGCCCATTATAAGGAAAGTGTTATGTAGATCTTGAAGCATGACCCCTTTCCATATGAGCTTGTCCGCTGGCTTAATGTCTAAGCTATCCGTTGAGAGCTGGGTGCCACCGGTAAACTTGAGTTTCAGCCCTGTTGCTGTGATGATGATATCCACGATGACCTCTTCACCGGTTTCGAGTTTGATAGTGTTCGCCGTAATAGTACTGATCTTCCCAGACACTACGTTGGATTTGTCCTCCCTATAGCTTGGTGGAAATCACCATCTGGGGCAAAACAAACACGTTGGTCCCAGGGGTTGTAGGTAGGTGTAAAATACGGATCGATAGGGAATCCTTGAGGAAGTTGCTTCTTGGCGGTAGCACGTATTAGTTTCTTTAGTACATAGGGAAAAGCGCGACAGAGGTACAAAAGGGAGTAGCCTTTAATCAACCACTTCCATCACGCGAACTTGTCGGCTACTTGTTTAGGAAGTAGAACGCGTGCCAGCTTCATCTTGCAACCTTCTTTAGCTGAAAGAGCCACGACGTAGGACGGACGAGTCTGAACAATGGTTACGATCTCTGCTTGCTTTGCCAAGTTTGGAAGGAGAGTGATAGCTGTTGTTCCCGATCCTATGATTGCAACTTTCCGATTGGCATATTCGAGATCCATACAGATCAGAAGACCGTCTTCCGCGAAGGTTGAATCTTTGGGGTTTACGGTAAGTCCTTTTAAAGTTCGACGCCTCTGCCCAGAATTGGGGATGAACAACCGGACCTTTGAAGTTTCCAATCCCAGGAATAGTAGTTCGCAGCGGTTCCTCGTGGTCATAGAATCCTGTGTCCAGTATCATGAATTTACATTTGAGCTGCAGTGCCCCTTCTGCAACTCTTACAGTGAGAGTCCACGTCTGCTCTTCCGATGACCGGTCGGCAGCTTCCACTTTGTGACTGAAGCGAATTAGCTTATCAATGCCCGTTTCTCTCACTGACTCGTTCAGGTATTCGAGAATGAGCTCTCCCTCAGCAATAGCGTATTCTTTCCTCCACGGTCGCCAAGAAAATCCGAGAGTGTATAAATCCGAGTCAGACCGTATATGTTGTACCTGTCGGTAGTTGAGTTTGAACACGATATGCCGCACTGATGCCAGCAATGCCTGCTCCAACTATTATGACATCGAAAATGTGGAACTTGTACAGTTCCCTGCGCTAACGTTCCTTTCGAGCTTCATGACTTATCCGGCAAGATATTAATTCTAGGATGCGCCGACGCTGGGGAATTGCAGACTACCATGTAGAAGCCACGATTTATCTCGTCATCATCCCCACATAAAGATGATATGTAACTACCTTCGACTTATACCCTTAACGGCTGTCGGGCGTCGGGTGTCGCCACAATACTTGTACCGCTCATGTTCCAGAGAAGTGCACGATCAGCAAAAGCCCACCTTTCTAATTTAGTCCACCTCAGAACTATCTTTTACTGACTAGGATGCTAACGCAGGCTGCAGTGGTTGGCTATCCTTCTTTGTCCTTGATATGCATGCATGAGCACCGATATCCTTTCGGTGCATTGCCTCGGTTGCTGTATATCCCTCTGACATCTCCAAGCACTGTCCGCCGTTTCTGGGGTATATGACCTCGGCGTGGCGTACTAGAAAGTGAATAGGGATGGTGAAGGGACTGGAAACATTCGGCTGTGATTCTCGGGGAATGGGCATGGTCGGGGTGACTCCAGTCCTCGCCAGTCCCGTACGTCTGCATCTCTTTTCCATACTGTACGACGATTCCTCGAAACCTCGGGTCCAAGACGAGGGATATCGGAGGGGCAATGAATCTGGCGTCCAGGTCACGACGGCTGGAGCAGGATCATGTCGCCAAACGAGATGTGATGCGATGCAAAAGTCCGGTTCTTCACCAGAAGTGGGGACAGATCCGTGAGGTCCATACTTCGCAGTGTGTTCCGTCCGTCGTGCTCATGCGATTGCACAATGTATGTGTGGAGTCTGCCGCAAAGTTATCGGATTTCAATGTGTGAGTCTTCATGGTCCCCTTTAACCCACAGCTTTTGCCATGGTATAGGTTATCATTTGCCCCGTACCAAATGAAATTCGCTGAAACATACCACGAGTGATGCATCATTCTACTGGCGATGCATCGCCGCCTTCGGATATTTATGCATATCAATCATCCGTTGTTCACTTCGGCCCCTGACGTGGTCATATAGGACTCACACCGTTGATGTTCAATGACGAGCATACCAGCGTATGACATAGCTGTCGTGATGAAACAAGAACGAGACTCACGAGCCGGGATCTCGAAAGAGCGATGTGTCCTGACGCATTCTAACCTAGGCTGATAACCTAAAGTATGTGGACTCGATGTGTCCGGGAATCCGGAGGTGTACAGACTGAAATATTCCACGTCGAAATATTTCCCTCCATAATCTTTTCTAGCGAACGAATTATAAATCACTCAACAGTGTCGGTATCGTGCATAGTACGGTAATTATTTGACATTCAAAATTTTTGATTCTCTAATTATTTTACTTCTGAATTTGGTAGCGCGTCCCTGATTGGTTTGTGTATCTGCATGTATGTACAAAGTGACCAGCCTGCCTACCGCCGGCGCAACGAGGGCACAGACTAATACAAGGGCTTTGAGTGCCTCAGTAAGTCTTTGGGAGATCATGATTTGGGATATAAGGTTTTCGTAACTCTGGTATATGCTGCCATACATAATGTAGTGCAAGACTGTGCACGCTATATTAGTCGGGGATTTTTGGCAAATCCTGAAAACGAGGAGGACTCGATATCCAATGAGAGCGCGCCAGTGCGTTTATGCGCTGCAGTAAAATAATCCTGTCAATTTCTAAGCTCTCTAACGACTGAATGTGGGCCTTGGGGAACTGAAACAAAGCTCTATAAACAGCCATTGGCGGGACTGTCACAAATACGTTCAGTTTCCTATATACTACACCCTCTTCAACGGATTCATTTCATTGAACTATATGACCCGGTACTCATCTCTCTTGAAGTTTGTGCGCCGGAGATTTCAGCCTTTTCTAGGTTCTGCTACTTGTTGGAATCGCAATCGAATCCACTGAAAGTAGTTAGCATGTCAACGAAATTGGAACTGTGGATGTCCGTAAGACTAACCTCGCCGCATGATATTGGCTCATATTTAGCTGGATTTTCAGCACTGGCACAACTCGGCAAGACAGAGCACGTCTCATTAAAATTAAAGCCGAAAAGAACGGCATGGAGTACCGGTCATGCATCGAGCGGTTATACACTCTGTGAACAGTTGATTTGAATCGATCGTTGGTGAGGCGCATGAGGTAGTCGCCGATATTCACGACAAATGTGCCAGGGATAGGCGGGGCTTTGATCCACTGGCCGTCGTTCGTGAGGACTTGTAGTCCACCAATGCTATCTTGCCACAGCAGCGTTAGGCATTGCAAATCTGTGTGGGAGCCAAGACCGATGTCGTCCCCGGCATTCAAAATTTGCTCGGCGGTTGCTGCGGGATAGTAGTTGAATGCGGCGTCACTGTCGTTGAGTCAGTAAGTAACATTCTATATCTGGAATACGGAGCCAGCTCCAAGCACACGTACCTTCCTGGATATGTAGTGACGCTGTCAAAGTAGTTCTCAGGTAAGTCGAGACCAAGAGCAAATATCTTCAGCAATCGTCGTGTAAGTTGAATACACTCTTGCCAATAGCGAGTGCAGTCACGCTTAAAGTGGGGCAGATGCGCCGTACCGTCCCATATATAGTCCTCGCACTTGAGTTCCGATTTGATTGCTTCAGGTATGTTGTCCAGGTCCTTTATTTCCGGGTCATGCTTTGGATCGTAGCACCATGCGAACTGCTCCATGTTATCTAGAGACTCGGAGGGGATGCTCTAGATGTTTGACGCCTGGACCAGCCATTGAAATAGCAAGATTTGTCCCTGGATACTCTCTCCTTCTCGGATTCTGGTTGATGAAAGAACGCCTTGGCCTGGCCCAAGGCAGCATTGATTACATCCTCGGGAATGCCGTGGTTTATGATGTAAAGGAAGCCCGTGTTCTCGGCTGCTTCTCTCACTGTCTTTGCTAGAGCCTTTCTTGCCTCCAGGTCGCCATATATCCCTGAGACATTGATCACAGGTATTTCTGTCGGTTCACAATCTCTAGGTGGTGCGGTTGAGACGTCTCGATAAGTGGGGCCGTACGCAGTGCGAAGCTCCAGCTTCGTAAAGGATGGTTTTGATACAGTGGTGTTTGAAGACATGGCTGCTATTGTTGACAAAAACTTAGCACGCCACAAACGTGGGTAGGGTTGAAATATGTTGAAGTTGGTGTACAAGTACCGACGTAGGGTCAGTATGATTTAACATCGAATATAACAGGTCTCTCTAGGCCTCTAATGGCGGGATCCGCCGCTGTCTGCGTACTGTTTGCAATTGAACTTAAACCATTTTCATATAAGCTTCTTCTTTATTCGTTTGGCTGAGATCTTCGGTCGACCTCGGCCGAGATTCATAACCAGGATTACACATCGAAATCGAACATGGACTTGTATAGGTGAGGTTTAACTCGGATTTTAACAGCGCTTTGCTTCGGTACAAGATGTGTCAACTGGAGATTGCCATACAAGCATATTCTGCTGAGCTTCATGCGAAATGGACAGCCGAACCGGTGAATAGGGTGATCCACACAGATAGTTCATATGGATTACATGTAAAACAACGGATAAGATGACTAACCGCGGAGTCTGAAACTGTCCAACAAAGCATTAATAAGCTATAGATACGCAACTAGTCCAACTGATTGACGCGAGTGTGTTTATGAATGGTGTATATGACTGCGCTGAAGCTCACACTCGCAGAACACTTCCTTTGTTATGGCAGTCTATCAAAAACTAACTTAAATAAACCATATACGCCCTGACAAGACGTTGTTACACCCCTCTCGTACAGAACACAATACAATGATCTACTCCGCGACCGACTTCTCGCTGGAAGACACCTCACGTGCAACCGCAGCAGCCTTCTCTGAGACCCCTCAATCACAACATCTTCAGGCTTGATTCCTTCAAATTTCAGTGCAATATTCTCCAGTGTCAGGCCACGGGTTTCGACCCAGACCAAGACGACGATAAGGAGGAAGACAACGTTCCATGATGCGTTGATCATGTAGAATTTCCAACCGAGATTTGCCATTGCATATGATAAGGCGAAGGAAGCAATCAAACTGTCCGGTGTGTGGGCAGTCGTCAGTGGGAATGCTTCTACTACTTCAAGCTAGGGAGCAGAAAACTCACCCGAAGGAGCTAGTTAAAATTCGAAACAGTGAAATTCCTGCAGTACGAATCTTGAATGACAGTACTTCTGTCGGATAAACAGTAGTCATTGGCGTAAAGCTGACTGCATAAAAGCCTTGAAAAATAAATAATATTGCGATGATTCCGTAAATGGCCGAGTTATTATCACTTGTGCCATAGGCTGTAAAGATTCTCTTAAGTGGTATTTCTTCTAGATTTTGGAAACGGATAGGTACCTTTGGTGAGACCCCAAAAATGTAGAGCGAGCATATCATTCCAATAAGACCGGTTATAGCCATTGTCTTCCGACCAGCCACATCAGTGAGAAAGCTTCCGATTACTGCAAGTGTGAAAGCCCAGCAGTTAAGAATGGTGTTTATTTGCAGCTGGGTTGTGGTGGAAGTGATGCCGGCCTGGGTGAGCATGTCACCCAAGTAGTAGCTGTCGACCGTATTAGTCGTCATGTTTTTTCAGGGTAATATGGAGCGTAGGGATAGACTTACGAAATAACAAAATTTCCAAGCATTTGAACCATAACCCCCAGGCTAACGACAATAACAAGTCGTTGGATGTTTGCTTTTGACGACACCAGTTCTTTCCACGGATGTTTGGAGTGATTCTCCTTTTCAAATTCCAGGGAGCGACTGATGTCATCCAAGACAAGAATTGTATTGGCATTGTTGACGTCGTTGTTGCCATGGATAATGGCCAGAATCTCAACAGCTTCCTCAACCCTCCCATTTGCGAGAAGCCAACGCGGAGATTCAGGGACGAATGGGAGGACGGCAATCGACAAAAGACTCGGAATTGCTTGGATAATGGAGGGATTCTCCAAGACCAGGTTGTTGAAATCTGCACCATACCAACATTTATAGCCGCGCTGATGAGGGATCCAGCGTAAAAGAAAGTGAAATACAAGCCAAGGATCGTACCTCGTCGCTGAGCCTGGACCGTTTCAGCAATCAAACTGGGACCGGGGCCGCAGGCAAGTTCTGATCCAAGGCCAATGAGGATACGGCCGACGACAAATGTAGCGATGTTGTGCGCGGCGGATTGAATGATGGCGCCGACAAGGCAAATGCAAGAAGCGACAAGAAGGGCGATTTTACGACCATACGAATCAGAGAGGGTTGGATCAAGATAGCTCCCAATATAGAGCCTATCCAGAGAGCCGCGTTGTTTAGACCTTTGGTTGCAGTATCCAGACCAAAGTAGTCCGAGTACTGAGGAAGGATGTTGAGCGAGTTCATCATGGCAGAATCGTAGCCCATAGTCTATGAAATGCACAATATTAGTTATATTCTCTTAATACTGAAAAGCCTAGACTTACGACTGAATTGACAAAGGCAACAATAACAGCCAAAGCTGTAATAGCTCTTGCATTTCGCGGAACCCATCGCGATACGGCCATAGCTTGACTAGACAACACGGACGGTGATGGCAATAGAGCTACTTGATATTGACCGCGACGTGACGAAAAAAAGGGGATATCACCGAGACCAGACGTATTTGCTTAGAAAGAAGTAGATCAAGGTGCCGCGTATATTCAAACCTTGCAAGCATCGTATACAGATGGCAATTATGTACGATGTTGATGTACAAATAAAGCCTTGGAAGACGTTGCTTTTAGGTATGAAGTGCAATCCTTCGATTGACCTGATAAAGATAAATGAGATGACTGGTTGAAGTGATGGTGGGAACAAACTTTAAAATCCGAAATCAGCATCCTAACAATTTCTGCAGAGCTCATTGACCATAGAAATGTCGGTCGAGTTCGGCCGGGCAAACCAGACAGGATGTGAATTCGGAATCGTCCGCCAGGAAACATTTGAGATTTGTTTTGAGATCCTATCTCTGAATTATTGATTAGGTTATTGCTCCAAGGATTTAGTACGTTTAACTGTACTATGTAGGCATAGCATTATAGCGCCGAATCAGCATCCAGTTCGGAAAGAAGCTTCAAAGCTTCTCTTGCTACTATATTCTGTGGTTTGATGAGCTCGAGGAATTGTCGACCTTGTTCAATGTATTCGTTATAGCTAAAATCCTGCTTGTCCTGCCGACGAGATTCGATAACGAGAGTGGCTGTTGCTGCGAATACATGCATTGCTGGGGCCCTAAGTTAAAACAATGAATTAGCACAAGAAAAATTTGCCCAATACGGCACATAATACGGACCAAGATCGTAGTCGGGATTTATCAGGCTGCATTGAGTGCGCAGCACGTATGATGCCGCTCGCTGATGATATGGATATCGATCTAGCTCTTGCGTAATACACCGAGTCTTCAGAATGGTGTTGCTGTAATACACGATGGATGCAGACCCTGTGATACAACAGAACCAAAGTCAAGCTAGTTCTCTGCCAAGCAATCCACGGAAACTTTGAATCCCTCTGTCTTGTCTCAGGCGTTGAGCTTTCGTCATTTTGGAGATGAGGCGGAAGCTCGTCTATGATTGCAGCCAGATCATTGTCAGCGGCATTGACAACCTCAGCAATGTCAGTATCCGACCAGTCACGGGCACAGAGCTCCGATCTCAGTTTATTGTAAACACTTGCAATTCTGGCCATGATAATGTGATATTGGACTTGAAGAGGGACATTGTCGCTACTTTGGATATCTGGAACTACGCCCAGTAGCAACTGGTGATCATCAATCGCCAGAGGAAGAGCACAATCGAAGCCGGGTTTGATGATACACGGCGGCTTTCCGGACTCGAAAGCCACTCGCAAATGACTATTTCCCACCACAGACGCCGACGCTCCTCTTTCTGTAGCAGAGTTTCGCCTAGGTTGAGGTAATCCATGCCAAGATTCAGCTGCTGCCCAACTCGAAGAGCGCATGCACGTAGATTTTCGTGCCGTACGGAATCGCCAAGGTTGATCGCAACAAGGCCAACTATTGCTGTCGCCCGGATCACGGCGACATCACATCGTTGTAAAAAGTCTGCAGCATCCAGAAGATAGAGCGCAGAATCATACCAGTTTCGTAGAAGTGCAGAGTGTGAATACGGAGGAATTGTGCATTGTCGGAACTCAATGTCGTTCATGAAGAGAAGAGCGGACGCCAGGGTGCTGAAGTAGACAGCTAACCAGAGAGGATCTTCATCTGTCAGGGAGGGAGTCCGGCTGAATCGAGACCAGAACTCTTCATGTTCTCGTCGAAAAGTGGGTACAAAGACCGTGAAGTGCATCCAATTCGTCCAACAAGCTGCGTGATCCAAGATATAGTCGCTACATGCTTTAAGAGGCCAGACGATGTGGGCATCGTCAGACACGGTTCGCACCTGGGGAGACATGGTCACCGCACGAAATAGCCGGTTTTCATAGTACTCTAGAGCATCACCAACCTCGCTGTGTTTTGCACGCTTTGTGGCCCCTTGACTTGTCAGCCGGCCCAGTTGCGCTCTCAACCGAGCGTTTTCCTTGGCCAGAGTTTCATAGGATGGGTTAGCCTGGGGCCTTTGGGCTACAACGATCTGCCCCGTACAGATACAGTCTCGCGTCTGCAGTCGGCCGCTCTACCACGGCTTATGCATCGGCGACAGGGGATCTCTTTGCTGCACTTGAGCTTTCGAGAATAGCATTCCATGCAGGCAAGCGGAGCGCTGTGTGCGGCGGACCTCCAGGGGCATTGCACTGCGAGGACCCATGTACCCTGGGCTTTCTTCTCTTGACTAATTGGAGGCGGCTCAATGTCTAAGAAGAATGTTTTAGCATATTTTTCGAAGGATGTAGATTTTAGGAAAATTTGCTTAGGAGGCTGGCCCGAACTCGACCGAGATACCGGTATAGAATTGACGATAATACCCGTGCCGCCAAGCCCGCACCCTTATCCTAGCTGAAAACGCTTCGCATCAGCATGAGGGTGCGGGCTTGGCGGCACGGGTATCCGTAATTGCCATTCCTAGTTCCCCACCTGTGCTAGCGTACCGTTCCTCACCGCCTGATAACCAAAACAAACGCAATAAGTTATAGCTAACAAACAATCGACAATGACTAAACAACGAGCAATCGAGGGTGATTATAGATTATATCAATCAGCTCACTGAGAGAGGCCTCCCACCTACGCATTCAACGCTTTGCCAACTTTGCAAGGGATATAACCTGTAAAGAGCCTAGGAGAAACTAGGCAAGCCACTAGGTAAAGGATTGGTATGAGACCGAAGGTTCACTGATCTATATCCAGATATTGTGGTGTGAAAGCAGTCGAGGACGGTGCGCTCCTAAATGGAGTGATCCTGAGGTGGCCCTCTGGCAAGTGACGATGAATGATGCTTATTGATTCTTGAACTACTGTATGAAGCTCAAGCGAGGCAAAATGACTGGCTTCTTAAAGGGATCAAGAAAGGGAGTGCTCTCAAAGTGGATTGGAAGTCTTTGCAAAGGTATTATTGAAGGATTATATGGACTAGCTTCACTGACGTACAGAATGAAGAGATCAATGTGGTAAGAATTGATGCTTGACTGTGAGTATTGTCTCTAATTAGCGAATAGGGCATTTGAAGTCTTATTGATAAATGGAACTTGGACATGGAGGAGCGCGAGAAAACTGGGGTGTATGTTTTAGACTTGACTGTCTTCAATGAAACCGTCCTCTGGATAACTGAGAAGTGATGGCACCTGGGGTTTGAGCGGATCCAGATCTGCCTCTTCATTATTCTAGGGATTTTCATGCTTAACTGGATCTCCGCGCTGCTCTTGCTATAGTTCAAGCATCTCTAGTTCTTGATTCAACGAGATCCCCTTGGCGGTCCTCCGATTCTCATGGTGGAACTACGCGCCGTCTATATGAAGCAATTTCTTGGTACCGAACAGCAGTGAGCCTATATCTCTTGACCTTCTCTCCTCAATCTATGTTATTTCTTTACCCACTAACCTGGTGCTAGTAATAACTTCCTGTTCCCTGAAGTCGTGGACGACCCAATGTTGATCTTTAGCCCTCATGTCTTCCTGTTCAGCATCCTATTTCATCTGGATGCCTTTGAAGCTGACGGGCTTCAGTCCATGGAAGACGTGCGTTAGCTGTTGGTTGAAGAGGGCTGTGAGCAAATGGAGCTTTATCTTAAGCTGGAAATTGAGGAATACTTTCTCTTCGTTATGACTAATGTGGTCAATAGGATCCTAACTGTGTAGTGGGAGAAACCCATCAATCTAAGTACAATGTCCTCCTGACTGTAAACCTTGGGAGAGATCTATGGTTGGCTTCATACCTTCTTCGCTCACTGTATGTGGTACGGTGGCGGGAAGAAGTTGAATGAGAGTGGTAAGCTCACTCTTTGTTTGGCCGTCCTTGGTATAAAACCACTGGTCTCTGACGCAGAGCGGAGCTGACCCAGAGTTGATCTAGGCTGTGTGAGTGAAGCATAATAGAATCTTATTATGAAGCACGCCTCTATCTGTATATTCTTAAATTATTATCTACTATGGAATATTGATACTGACATGCAGAATATTATGAATGGTTGGAAATCTAACACGGCATTGATGTATACTATCAGGTGTATTAGTCGCTGGATTGACAAGAGGCGTCCTTGAACTATTAGTGTGTAAGACTGAGCGGAGTTGTATTAACATCTGGAGTATCTGGAGGTGGTGCGCGAGCGGGATGAGCAAGTTATCCTCTGCCAAAAGAATCTAATTGAATAAAACCAGTCCTGGCTGCATCAGCTTAATGCAGATATGGATAGAATCTTTGTTGCCTGTGCTGAGTCTGGAGGAAGGAAGTACGTGCAGTGTTCAGTCGGAAACAGGTAAAGATTGATATTGAACGTCAATGTTTGGGGAGCGCCTTCCACAATGAGGTAACTAAACACAATGTTTAGACTGTTGCCTAGATATCTTCTGAATTGAGCCGCCTCCTGGAAAAGTTATTTATGTGGCCTACAACCCGTTCCCTTGATGATGAGTGGGCGAGGTGGAATGCAGCCTTCAAGGCTGTTACTGAGTACTGTAGTGTATGGGAAGGGGACCTATACGTGGTTGATTAAAATGAGCTTCACCAAGCGACGACGAACTTGATTAAATAAAGCCGTCTAAGTGCGTGGCCAAGGTGATGTTAACATTGAATGTGCTAATATTGGATTTACGTGATCCCTTGGAGGAAGCTAGACAACATATTATTCGTGTCGGGCAGTAAGATCGTAAAAGCCTAATGCCGAGAAATTGATCATTTGTTTTACTGCTTTGGTAATCAGTCGCTCCCTGAATATAAGTGCATCTAAAATGGTCGAGGCCGGACGCGATTGTGTGATATTTTTGAGACAAGCATCTTTTGGATTGGCAGTGTAATTTCTGCGATGACGGCGAAGTCTTCCTGCATTAAATGCATTTACAAAATTATGCAGTGGTGGTTTATCGCCTTGTCACTGGATGCAGGGGATGCTGAAGTCGTGTATAGTATAGTTTTCTTAATTGATGTTCTCTCCCGCGCTCTTTTCGCTTTTGTGTCGACTTACCGCTGGTTTGTATATTGTTCGCGAAGAACTGTCTGGTGTACTATCTTACGGTAAATTATCGTCAGGTGAAAGTTTTGGGAATACTGTCAATCCGGCACTTTGCCTCATCGAGATGAACCTTAGCCAAAGAATTGTTTTACTCGGTTGAACTTGGGTGTTTTCTAAGCAAAATTATTATACAGTATCCACCATTGCTATTTACTACCACGCCTACAATTCAATAGAATTCTGGATCGGAGAAAGCTGCAAAAGGCAATATAGGCCAACCAATCTTCCCAGGTCTCTATTTTGTTTCCGTCTGTGGTAGATCTCTAACAGCGAGCGGATATGAATGGGATGAAGAATGGAGTGTACGGTGGATCGAGCATCAACTGGGCCATGGGAAACATCCAAACAATGCATGCAACTACTGTCAGTCCCTACCAGAACTATGCTTCCACCACGTTCGGATAAAAATCTAAGCAAGATCGAATCGGCTTTTGCACTCCGGATAAGGACAAGGATACTCGAACACAGAACCCCTGGACTTATTATCCTTCACACAATCATTACATAATGTATGACCACATCCCAGAACTTTCCAGCTCTCGTTGAACGTTCGAAGGCATAAGGCACACTTCGAAATATTGCGGCGCTTGTGTTACTCGATCTGTCGCCGCAGATATTGAATTTGATGCTGTAACTGTTGTCACGAAAAACCATTTACATTGCAGCAAGTGACTCTTTTTGAAGGTCAGATCCCACTTGTATAGTCAAGACTAAGAGATTGTGTCCTAAATATAGTCTGTGGTTTGTTTGACTGCAAGACGGAAAGCCTCGTATAACTCAAGAATGCCTAAATCTTCTTTCCCAATCCTCTCAAGTATTGGATTGCGATCCAAGCTAGTGCTTAGATTAAGCAGAATTGTCCAATTTTGCGCTATTACTTCGCTAAAAGTAGAGTCTTGTATCGGCAGAGGAAAAAGGCAACTTCGAAGAATAATTTATCGTCAAGCAGTATGATCTAATCTTTGACAACTGATCTATCTCAGACATCATTTTCATCATGGCCGATGATTGAAGCCCTTCAAAAGCCCA
This sequence comes from Talaromyces trachyspermus, assembly GCA_020137715.1. Taxonomy (NCBI): domain Eukaryota; kingdom Fungi; phylum Ascomycota; class Eurotiomycetes; order Eurotiales; family Trichocomaceae; genus Talaromyces; species Talaromyces trachyspermus. The sequence continues at coordinate 260,879 of JACGXQ010000003.1, forward strand.
CATTATATTTATGGTCACTCACGTTCCTTGCCTGAACCCAATCAGCTTGTAAAGACAGATGTGGATGTGAGACCAGAAGGGCTTTTCTTGGAGAGTTTCGAGATCGCGGCGGAATGACTCGTTCCACAAATCACCTTGGGACAGGTCGGATGGTTGTCCACGTGGCGCTTCCTTTTCTGCATTGTCAAGAGGTATCTTGCTGGTATGCAACATGCAAAGCCTGCCAGCAGAGTTTGCATGCGAATACCCTCTCCGCCGCTCTGCGATGAAACCAACGTTTCTATCATCACAGCAAAGTGACAGCGGAACAGAGACGCGATGCTAAATCTCTCAATGATTCGAATCACTCGACTACCCCGTTATGTCTTGCATCAGGCTATGCCCGGTCTCAAACTAGCCCTGTACCGTCACCCCATGCCCAAAGCGTACTGGCATAAACTGACAGCGAGTCTCTATTTGGTTATCTTCTACCAATCTGTATCACCGTGCCAATAGTTGATTTCCTGGTGGATTGTGGCTGCGCAGACAGGACTTGGGTTTCAGCATCCTGGGATGCTGAAATCCTGAGCTCTAGGGCTATAAAGAGGCCTTCATCCACACTTCTGCCTCCTCTTTCTTCATTTTCTCCCACCACTGACCTCTTCCAGATCTTTCACTATGAATTTCGCTATCTCCAGCCCGCGTACAACAACCTCTCTAAGCCAACGGAGACGTTCGCTTCTTGAGCTTTCTGAAAAGCTCTAGGAGCTGGCCGACATGTAGGTCAAGCTAGAAAAGAGGACGTCGAGAGCGTGACTAAGATATAAATTGAATTATCATCACAGTGGAAGCTGGCTAATAGAATAGTTTCGCGATATTATTCACCAGCTCTGCTAAGAGGAACCGGCTGTTGCACAAGCCATCGCTGCAGTTATACAAGAAAACATTCCAGACCTATCTCGCATAACCTCGAAACAAAAAGGAGACAGGATCCGTCTTATCGGCCAAGTCACACGGTGTAGTTAATCTCCAAAAGAAGCAATGTACTGTCGATGAAAACACAGTTGAGGAGCCTATGACTCCGGAGAGTGCTGTTCCTGGGAGCGAAAGTTCAGAAACCGAAGATGCATCACATACTATGATTCGTCTCGACACCGATGGGCTCAGAATCACGTCTCAGCATGAGAGTAAGGCAGATGTTCGCCTGGCGACGCTTACCATGGTTGGAGAGAATGCCGCCAAAAGCGACACCAGCCACTGCAGTATAATGTCCATGGATTTCACCAGGCAGCGAACAGAGTCGCTATTCATGCCTGAACAGGGTCTCACCAAGAGGATATCCTTTCTGGATACGGTGTACCAGATGGTCAATATTGTCCACTTACTCAATAGGCATTAAATAGATCTGCCACGTACTATCCATCAATAGATCCTGCAAAGTCTTTACACCATATAGAAGTTAACTATAGACTTAGCAATCAATCAATAGTTAGATAGAAGGATATGGATGGAGATACTAGAGAGAGGATCTGCTATAAATTAGCGGTATTCTATACTTAATATGTTAGAATATATAGGCGCCTTGAAATAGTATAACAGCTAGATTAAATATATAAAATATATAATCTGTACCATAGAGAACAAACTAGTAGATAAGAAGGAAGCAGTAATATATATGCTAGATTACATTACCCAGGAGCATAGCTTGCTAAGTAGAAGACTATTACAAACTAATGCTCCAGAGAGAAGAGATTGTGCGAGCTCGTCAAAAGATTAGACTAGGGATTCTAATCAGCCCTAAGATTTGATAAATTACAAAGAACCAGAGAGCTTTATATACTGACCATGCACTCAGGCGGGGCCCTAGGCAGATACATAACAATTAGCACTGTTTCAAATTCTTAGTTCATAGATAAAATAACTAGTCCAAAAAGGCTCCATGGATCTAGAAGCACTATACAGAGCATTAAAAGAAGGTAATATTATCTCTAAGGACAAATTGCAAGAGATAAAAGCAGAACATTAGTCAGAATCTATAAGAATCCCCATCTGGCTGTTTCAGGGTTATGGTTTAGCTCATTATCCACAGGGCTCTACTTCCGCGGCCACGTTAAGTAAGACAGTAGACCGACTAACTAGTTAGTCAAATCAGCACTCAAGTACTCAAGAAGCAGAAACTGGAAGCAGATAACACAGTTTTCATCAATGAAAACGTGGAGCTCTTAATTAATATATTTGCGCGACTCTAGACAGGAGAATAGCTCAATTCTTAGGCCCTTATAGTAGCCATACATATTTCAGACCGGCTGGATTTTGTTAAATTTGGCGAGAGTATTCCTTTAGATAGCATTAGAAGACATAGCTAGATGCGATCAATCAAGCGGCTATTTCAGACTTGGGCAAAAATATCACATCATACTGAAGAGAAGCAGAGGGAGAAATGCCATTTATATTCTACTATCCTGTCAATCACAGCAATTCTCATTTCACGCTGCTCGAAATCAATGACAGTAAGAAAGTCATCCAACATTATGACTCACATGCACCTCTTACCGCTATAAATAGCACGAAGAAGACACGGATTGCGGCTCTAGTCGAGGTAAGTCAGTCCGCCAGATGCTGGCCGCTCGTACTCATGGTATATATAATAGGACGAATTTGGCGATTTAGGATACACATATGCAGAAGCAGTAAGCCATTTATTCCAGTCTTGATAGTAGACTTACCACTGACCTGTGTAGCCTACACCACAACAGTGTGATGGCTGGAGTTGCGGCACTCGAGTGGTCTGGAACTTCAGACGACTATCGAATGGATTTGATATTGGATCGTGGGATACCGTACTGAGCTTGGAACGCATCAATATGGATATTGTAAGCGGACTTACGGCATATGTTGAGTCGAACGCTGTGCAAAAGTATAGCCGAAGCGCGAACCGGAATCTAGGGAAAAGTAAAAGCTCCGCATTGCTGAGCAGAAAACGGTCAAGGAGAGCTGCCTTGAAGTAAAACATATATACTAGACAGGAGAATAAATGCATGCATATCTAATTAGAAGAGTTTTCCTCCGAATTAGGAAGGCGGTATGAAGCCTGATATCTTACCGACTTATTGACAACTATCCGATTCTCTGGCTTGACGTCGTCGTCATGTAGGCCAAGGCCGTTCCTGACTGTGTAGAGGAGAAAAGACAAACCCTAAATCCAAAATCTGGGGAGGAGGGTGGGGAACATTAGCCATGCATTTTCGCTGGGGTATGATTATAGCTTACCCACGCCAAGAGCATCAAATAATCCGCAAGAGATACTTTTCTGACCACAAACATGGCAGAGATCATATAGAGACTGACGAAAACACTAGCAAAAGAAAAGATAGCGATTGTCGCAGCCAAAACTGGTTCTTGAACAGTGCCCATTCTGAGGTCCTGTGTTCAAGTTGTGATCTTTGTAGGTGCCCAAAGTAATCGGTAAGAAAGACGGGCGAAGTTTTCGTTCTTTAAAACACGAACGAGGCAAAAAGTATGATGAATAAGGTGACGTCAAGCCGGAAGAGGTCGCATTTGATAATATATTCATAGTGAGCTTCAGTCAGACAGATCTCGAGAACAACTGTAATGAGGCCATAATGGTGTACAAAAATACTACGTATTTCATATGGCTTGGTAGAGGAGTTTCTTGTCCACGTTAAGAGTGACGTAAGATCGCAATATTATATCTAGAATCTTATTCGTGATTTGGCGGCAAATTAAATGATTCAGGCTCTGTTACCTAACTAAGCTATAAGAATTACTAATACTTTCCTTAATAGAATAGGTTCATTCAGTTACTATCTTAGACAGTATTATTGGATTGCACCAGAAAAGAGTATATTAAGTTATAATCTAGCATATAAAATAATTAATAAATGATCCCAAGGACTGGCAGCGGAGAAGGACAGTCAGTTATGGTCACAGTTGTAGTCTCGTAGACTATCTGAATTGTAGGAGAGGTTGTGGTCGCCGTTGTTATTGTTGTAAAAGACGAAGTCCAGTGTAAAGAAGTTCTTGCTGAAGAGTGAGACGTAGAAGTAGAGCACGATCTGCGAGTTGAGGGGAGATGCCGTTGAAGTAGGGTATGAAGTGGTAGACGAAGACGAAGAACCAGATGAAGCCAAAGTACTGGATGTAGATGAAGGTCCAGATGGAGTCAAAGTGCGAGACAGAGTGAAAGAACTTGATGGAGTCGAGGAACCAGAGGGGGTCACAGTACGAGACGGAGTGAAAGAACTTGATGGAGTCGAGGAACCAGAGGGGGTCACAGTACGAGACGGAGTTGAAGAAGGCGTAGCGGCAGTCGAACACACTCTCTTCCACCGGACCCAAGACCTGAATATCATCGAGGTACACAGTAGTGAAGTTGCAGCCGTATGTCACGAAAAATGTATGCTCACCGGCAGAGCCCTTGGGTGTCCAGGACAAAGACGCCAAGTTCCATCCTGTATTAGGCACAGTAGAAAATACGCCAATTTGGCCGAGGGGTTCGAGTAATCTATAGTGGCACGGATAGCACAGGTTTCCTCTAGAGATCCTTCGAGCGTGTCGTAACGATACCACCAGGAAACATTGTGGAGTTGACCTGGTTTATCAACAGTAATCGTTTGATTGATTGCTCGGACGGTGTTGTCTCGAATAGTGTCCCGGCTATTATATTAAAATAACAAGTATTAGTAGCTCGAAACTCATAGTTCCCAACTACGTTAATACGAACACAAAAAGACACTGTACTCACAATACCCAAGCTCCATCCTTTGCATCCCCTTCACAATCTCAGCAAGGGTCGAATCATCGCAACCGGTACACAATTTATGGGCCACCCAAGGTGCGATATTACCAGTCTCGAATGAAGGGTTTTGGAGTAATTCAGGCTGGAAAGTTGCAGGCGTACAGGGTTCAGTAGTAGCCAGAACCGGAGATGAACCTGCAAGAAGCAGAGCAACTGTTGCAATTGCACCTACCGGCAAGCGACCCATAGCTGCGAGCAGGCAATCTGGAAAATTGAATGACAATGAAAATCAGTAAATACGTACATAGTATTTACGTAGTAGGTAAGGCGGACCGAGTTACAAAATTTTCGGCCAACATCTGGTCCGCACAATCGTACTACGATGTACTCTTTAGCTCTAAGCCAAATAGGTTGAGCTCAGCCAGGCTCAAAGCTAGTTTCTTCCTAGGAAATATTAGGCCCTTACTCCATACCAAGAAATATTTTACTCCGTATACGATGTTTACTGACTTGATTTCACTGCTCCTTTTTGGTTGGCCCACTATGGATCTAGGTCGAAAGAACTTGGTAGGATTATGTTACGGCTATCCCGGATGTGGTGATTGCAGCGCATAGATCCACATCGGATAGCGAGCTTTTAAAAATTTTCGGCTAATGCAATTCTGATTTACAGATGGGAATCCTAAAATACGCCGAAAATACGGATTTTGAAAATACAAGACACAAACCCTGGAGCTTTCTTAAGGATTCCCCAAGATTCCCCTTACTAAATTAGTGCGCACAATGTTGCACTATCTTCTTTATGGCACACCTATGCCAGTTACTTTCATTATATCAGACACACATTAATATATTACATTACGCGTTCCCACTCGATTTCACAGAACTGCAGGAACGTGCACGTTTTAGTTAAGTGACATATGTAATAGTTCTATGTCCAGTAGTAATGTCCAGCTGCGTGCCACACTGAAAGGCCCCTGAATGACTCGTGTAGGCTTTCATCACGATCGATGATACGCAGTACGCCGGAATTCTGCCTGGATTGCTTTATTTATATGGTGATACTGGCAGTGCCCTGGTGACTGTATATGTTACATCAGATAGTTTACCCAGCCCGAACTCTTGCTTTTATTGGAATATTTTGACTCTAGTACTAACTTGGTTTAGGAGGGAGCAAAGCAAGGAAATCTTTGTTATTCATTGATCTTTCTATTCTCGCATTTCTATCTGGAAATCCTGATCCTTTTATACGCGAGGTCCGTATAAACTACTACGGAGTATATCTATGATCCAATTGACCAGACTTTGCCTATTGCTAATTCACCGCGCTGATACTGCAGAATTCGCTGTTCAATTTAGTGTATAATTTGCCGTCAAGAGTTCCACAGGAATGAATCGGCGATTGCAGTTGTCGACAAGGGACCCATCGCAATTCAAGCTTCCGGAAATGCGATCAATTGTCAATGCTGGGAAATGGTAGGAAGAGCCTCAAGCAACACAACAAGGCATAAGAACCCTGCTACGTATATCTAACAGCGCCAGCAACGAAGTCTTAGACTTTCTGATCGTAATAACAGGGGAAAAAGTGCCCTGGTTCTTTGTTATTCGGAAACATGGCTAATTCGATGGGTGCTTTTTCCATGCAGCGTGCTCATCACCGTTTTCTAGAATGGTGCGTGAGCTCTAACTTTAGGGAGTTTTGTGCGGGCGCTTTGTGACTTTATCCTCTAGCTTCCAATATGGCTGGCTGAACTATGGAGAATACAACGCTTGGGCTAGTTAGTCACCAAACTCAGCTCAGCCACTGTACTCCGTAATTTACATTGTTAGCAGCTGGTGGTGTAATTACAAAATTTTCGCTTATTTACAGTAATTTCTAATTTCTACCAAGATTTTGATCTCTAATTTACATACGCCAAATTTATGCCAAGGCTCACGTGATATGTAGGCAGCTAATAGCGCTAATGTCGCAGTGGTAGCAAAGACCTTGAAATTGATCTCCGCGAACAACCGCCTGGTAAGTACGGCCAGATTCAGAGTTCTATCTGCCTAGCAACTGTCAACGGAAGGCTGACGTATCGAGGACACTGTCCAGGTATTCGAAGTGAGAATTGGCAACATGGGAGCCAGAATGGTGAAGCCAGTCCCGGCATATCAGCGGGATCCCTGGAGCACGAGCGGTCTTGCTCGACGTACCAGGAGACGACAGAGCCGATCAATGATTCAGAATCGAATAGTATGCATTCTGCGTTGAGTAAGTCAACTATTTCGGTTATTGAAGTCTTTCTTCACGAGTATGTATGCTGATCAATTCGCAAAGGTTCTAATACACGGAGCGGAAAGGCCATTCAAGCTGATACCGCACATCTCGACGACATGAATTTGCCACATGCGAGTAGTGCGGCCCCAGATCTGACAGAATCGCCCAATATTACCCTCCTCACAGAGAGTGTCGACAAGTTCTCAGTGAAAAAGGACTCCTGACCCGGATTCTTCTCCTTCAGACATGATTTTCAGTGAAAGCCGGGAAACGAGTCTAGTGGTGCGGAACAACGAAGATAATGAGGATATTCCAAGCTCACTTGGGGCGAACATTCACCCACTAATACAGCCCTCGGCTGTTCCCAAGATCCGTCACTATCATCGCATGGTGAACAAAACGGAGTCTGTCTCAGTGAGAAAAATACAATCACAGTCGTCATACCTGCAGCACAGCCTCCGAAGCCACACACAAAAGATCAGCTAAACGCCCTCATCACAGGCGTCCTAAAGGCGGACACCCAGAACGGCTCCATTCGACGAATGGGACGATTCTGACGACCCAGACGACCCAGACAATGATGATTACATTGAACGGACACCGCAAGCCGATAACCAGTACCATCCCATAAAGAAACCGAGACAGCTCCCAGTCATAAACAGTGTGGCTGCTGGTGGCCTGTATTCTCCGTGGCTACGCTCACAATTGCGGTGGCCTCGACCGCCATATCGCTCCAGGCTGCCAGTTCACTATCGAAAACATTTTGGTATGAAGGAACTTCCGCCCTCGACTCTTGATTGATTGGGCTGGAAATGGGATGGGATCTAGACTCATGCAATAGCTGATTAGGGCACGAAGGTGACTGGTGTCGGGAATGGGGCTTTTGTGGTAGCGGATGGATTAATGGGGCAATTGTGATGGTGGTGGTATGATTTTGGAGGATATGGAGGGTTTGGGAGGTAGGGAGGTTGATATGGGATAATCTCGTCTAACATGATCTTCATTGCAACAGGACAGAAGATGAAAGGATATGGGAGGGAGGGAATGGAGCGAGGTAGAGGAAAGAACGAGAAATGAGAATGAGTGAATCCTGTGAGATTTTTGAAGGAAAAAGCGCCCAAGCATACCCCTTTAGTATTGCATTATTACTTGGCTAATGAGTCCACTCCTGGCAGCATAGCCGAACATGGAAACATTGAATATATCGAAACTCTTACCATGTCTACGAGAGCCATCGTGACGTGTCTTACAATATCTAAATTTAGCCGTTCTGGTGTGCGATTTTCCTGATTGGCAGCACTGCCATGAGACTGATTTCTGCCCGTGAAGTGGGACGACTCCTGTATGCCACTGTTACATTAGATGAGTCTTCTGACCCTTAGATTCGTGAAAGGAGGTGAAACCTAATCTATGAAGTGTATTCATTGGTCACAGCTGACGTGCGATCTCTTTATTGGATAATTACCTGAAGGTACGGTGAGTTTTTATTGGCTGTATTTACCCTTTGTTGCCTGCTTCTCAACCTTGTCGCGAGGCATTTTGGGGCAGTGCTGTCGTGTTGGATGGTAACTCCTCACTTCCGAACTGGTCAAGATGATGCGGCACACCCCTTGTGGTGGTCACTGTTGGAGCTGGATGCATAGCATCGGACATCTCTGGTCTTATCCTTCGCCATTTACCTCTGACTGATTGGTGGCGGATTTGTGATGGGTTGCCGATCGCCAACTGCTGCCTAGGAATGCGAGGGCTTAGGCTGTATTTAGTTCTCGCATCTACCACTGCTTCACCATCCGCCCCTGACGCTGCAGGTAAGAACCTAACAGGTGAGCAATCGGACAATCCGCCTTGCTGGACTAGAGCACCTGGCTGCATGGAGTGGAGCCGGGAGAAAGACTCAATTTTCAGCTGGCGACACTGGTTCTGCGCTAATCGCGGCCTAGGCATCGTCCTTGTTGTGTTTGTTCGAGTGAAAGGAAATTGCACAAGGAGAATGGCTGTGGTCGTCGAGCGATGTACCTGCGGTTTATATACTCCTCGCGACCCACCCGTCACCGGGCGCTAGACCGCAAGCAGGCACGCTAAACCGGAAGGAGGCCGTTTTAGTGTCTTTTCGGTCGACGGGCACGCTAGACCCGATCGGGGCCACGCGTCGCGGACGCGCGAATCAGCGTCGCTCCACAAATGCTGATACTACTTAAAACTATCTTAATAATATACTAATTTAATATTATTTATTCTAATCTATATAGTATTAATTAATATTAGTTCTTTATATACTAAATAGAAAAGCTTTCTAACTATTCTAATAAAATTTTAAACTAATAAATATATTATATTATATTCACTAATAAGACTTATAATAATTATGTCGGAAACTTCGGTTGTCTGACCGTCGAGTATAGCTAGGATAGCTAATAACGGGCGAAGTTATTAGGCTTCTGGAGTACGAAAGGCTTAGGAAAGCTGTAAGGCGGAGAGCTTGGGATACGGGAATAGCTTCAACGCGGGAGCCATATCACGTGTTCCGCTTCGCCCTAGGGTTGCTGAGTCAGCACCCGAATCGCACCCGAGTCGGTTGCGTACATAATTGCGATTGAACTGGGACAGAGGAAGGTAGCAAATAGCTACCTTACGAATTGTACTCTACCTTCTATACGAATCGAAGCCTACTTCGTATCTTACTATCACGCTTCCTATCCACTCTCTTACAAAAGCAAAGTAATAAAGAATAAGGCTAGAATATCCCGTTCGATAGAAGAACGTATACTCAAGTTATCGCAGTTAATTCAAGACGATAGAATAAAACTAATTACATGGTAAATGAGTGTCCTTTTATACCTGCGTAGAGCAGTCCCTTTTCTTAGCCTTGTCGACAGTCCATCTTGGGACTGTCGTCCTTATCTTATCAGTGGACTGCCTAGTGGTCATGTGATTCCGCCAATTCTGCTTACTCAGTCAACTCCGTCGACTCTGTTGACTCCGTGTCACAGCCTGCAGTGTAACATACTTAATCATTGGCTGCTGCTGCCTGGAAGCCCGGCAGGCTTAGCTGTTCTTCTGACAAATTAGAACTAATTATAAAGCTAAAGCTCTTACTTAAATACCTAAGACCTTCTATATTCCTGCTAGATATCACTATATAAAGGAAAACAGTATAAAAATAGATTACTAGAGTATCCTAATAAAGGTCTCTTTTATAAGGCCTTTAGTGGAGGCTCCCATTCAGTTTGTCGATATGCCGGGGTCTCCATGAGGAATCCGGCATATACCGACATATAGTGTCAAGTTCTAGTAGCAAGGCTAAAAGATCAGATAAAGTATATAATCTCTAAATACTCACTAATCATTAAATCTGCATGGGACCCAGTAGGGGCTTGGCCAGTTGGTGCCTGGGAAGTATAGTGTACCAGCTCAGGACCTTTGCCGCTCATTGTCTGACACCACCAAAAGTGAGCACACCCAATCATCTCCTAATCATGTGAGCAAAGATGGAATTTTGGTGGAGTCATTCTAAGGTGCCACCGTAGAAGACTCCGGCTCAATGCGAGCAGTTTGTTTGACCGTGCAAAGATTGCTACGGAAATGCCAAATGGTAAGGCACCCTGACAGCTGCTGAGTCTCCTGGTTCAGGCTTTCACAAAGAGCTTGAAGCCCACTTTCATAGTACGCACAGTAGTGAGAATGGCGGTGGAAGCGAAGAACATGACTCCGCACCAAACGATCATACCGGTCCAGTTCCTCTTATTGCTGTCCCCGAGAATAGCACCCGCTACAGGGCTGCCGATGAGTGCGCCGAGGCCAATGATGGCAAAGCTCATTCCCAATCGTGTTGCCCAGACACTCTTATCGGGCGATAGGCTCGTCACTATCGGGATCGGAAGAGAGACGTAAGGCGCGGAGACGAAACCGTAGATGACGGCGAACGCAACGACGCCACCTGAGGTCTTAATGCCCAAGAGCGCAAAAGCCAAGGCACCAGAAATGACTCCGAAGATAATCTGCACATTCATGAGTCCATAGCGCCCGGCGAGCCAGTTGGGGATGAGACGGCCTAAAAGGATCCGGCGTTCAGGATGGGGAGGAGGTAATTGGCAAGACTCTGGTTTGCACCGGCCACTTCGGTGGCGTAGAGGGAAATAAAGTAATAGAAGACATAGAGTCCCAGGAAATTGAAGAAGAAGCTAAGACAAGCAATAAGGTAGAACTTGTCCTTGAAATGTCTGAGGTCGATCACTTTTCTCTTGCGTGGATTCTTTCCAACTCGTACTCGCATCACGGCAGCGGCAAAGAGCATGGTACCGAGGACCATGAAGCCCATGATACGTACCGTCCATGGAAATCCAATCTGTCCTGTAAGGCGTTGAAGCATTATGGGGTATATGACAGCACCTGAAGAAGACTTAATTGCGTGTTCCTTTTTCCCAGAGGACCATTCAACTTACCGATACTTGAGCCGGTCACTGAGATTCCAATTGCGAGAGGAGTGCGAGTAGAAAACCACTGCGACACGACTGACGAAGCCGGCAAGAAGATGAGACCAAAGCCAATGCCAGTCACGATGGTCTGGGCCAAAAGAGCTGGTAGTATGAATGGCACAAGCTGACCATCATTAAGCCGAAGACCGTGACTACCGTCCCAATGGCGAGCAGGAGGTGGAGGTGTCCCGTATCCAGAAGCGGACCGGTGAAGATGCAGACGAGGTAGCAGATGAGGAACTGGGCCGGGCCAATCCATGCGAGTGTCGAAGCAGACTCATTCTTGAGAAGATCCGTCTCATAGACGTTTTGAAACTGACCATATGAGTTGAGCAAGCCAAGGACGTTGAACATGATCGTCCAGGCGCCAGCAACCTGTAGCCAGGCCTTAAAACCCCATTTGGCGGTGGATCATCTTGCTGTTTCTCTGAAGATGGCGCGTCCGGCGAGGCCGGTAGCGCGTTGCTGTCTTCACGGAGCGTCAAAGGTTCAGAATGATGTTGTTGTTGCCCCTTGGAATCCATTTTAGAGGACCTTGCCGGTGAGGAGAGGCGAGGAGAGGAGAGTTGAGGTTGAGCGAAAAGATCCTTTAAAAGGAGCGCGTGTCAAAAATTGATTGGTAAGCTGCGCTCTTTGTATGTACGATCTTTCAGGGATCATACCTAGGTATTGGACTAAAATTGTGAAGCATCGCCGCTGTAAAGCCTTAGGGCTTACAGCGGCGATGTCCTGTGGACCCGTAGTGCGGCTGTTTGCCAACAATACAGTATGCTGTCCGAAGGATCGCATCGTCTCGGTAAATATCCGCTTCCTCCAATTGATTCCATCATATCGGTGTTACGAACTGGTCCTATCCGAATAGCGATCAATGCCGGATCTTTTGCCCTGTGTTGTAGTGGTCTAGGTGTTGGCCTTACAGTCGAGTACGCAGCACAAGTTGCGTCTCATACCACATTGACTATGTTGAGTTCATCGTCTGCTTGTTGATTTCTTTCTATTTATACGGAGATCTACATCTAAGAATGATCTGCTAGTAGCGACGCCAGCAACAGCGACACGTAAATGCATAAAATACGACACGGAAAAAGAAATAACTGGCGAAAACTTTCTAAACAATCGAGTGAATTGACTGTTCTCATCACCGAAGCCCATCGATTGGGCTTCATGTTTAATGTCATGTCCACTTCCTCTTTGACCTCCGATAGATACGAGGTATCATTTACGGCGGTGGCACTTGAGCTGATATTTTGGGCTTGAGCAGCATCATTCTTCTCATCACCACTGAGGGATTCAGGGCTCTTACCACCCCAGCCGGTCAATTCCCTGGCCTTGGTCATGGCATAGGAGAATTGGGTGTCCTCGTCTTTGTTGGCGGCGAGGGCCTTCTCGGCGGCACTGCTGTATTCATCATGTACGTCAGATATAGAGAGTGCGACGTGGTGGTAGAGTTGACCGTCACATAGACATGTGTGAAGAAGAACACATATCAAACGCCCTCGAAATTTGTGTGAAACACAAAAACACCATTTTGCACGAGTAAATTATGAACCCTGCCAGTACTCTACGCCAGTGACTCGTTGCCAGCGCCTCCAGTCCGCATATTATCGTTGCTGGTCATGGTCGCGTCGTAGAAAATTGAAAACGACAGATAGAAGGAAATTCGCACATACCCAAATGCCGGGAGTTACATGGGAAAAAATGTTATAAGACAAGTCCAAGAAGTGAACGCTTCGCCGAGTAGGAGGAGAGCGTTCCAATGCTTGGCTATTGATCTACTTTTAAAGTAAATTAAATGAGATTTAACTAAGATATAAGGCTCTTAAAATGTCTAAGTGCTATATCTATAAATATAGATTTAAAGATTAATAGATTAGAAGTTCTTAGGCCTCCCTATTTTGATGAGAACATAAGGATAACATAACTAATGTACAAGAACTATTTGACATCAATCAGCAAATACCCCAAACCTGATCTCCCACGGCAACCAAACGATTGAACAACTGATCTCTCGTCTTCATAGCCGTAATATGGAAATCCTGCTTTGGATCCTTCCCCAAAATTCTCAATCCATCAATGACTTCCTTCTCAGCCTCGGCCCATCCAACAACAAGTTTCCCCTTCCAGCCCATTCCACCTAGTTTCTTCAACTGTCGTATATCCTGGATAGGCATGGCGAAGAGGACCTTCTTTACATTCTCAATAGTGCGTGGCTGGGTGCCAGATTCGGTGGTGAAGAATAGAACAGGCTCCTCCCTATTGCAGTCGAGTACAAGGCATCCTTTCTTCCCCTGATACCGACATTGAAAATCCACCGGTCCGCCTGGTGACGCTTTAGAGCCTTTCTTTGGAAGAATGCCCAGATGATTCTTTGCGTGTCGATAGCCAAGGCCAGCCAGAGCATAATTCGTAGCCAGCTTAGTCTCTACTCCGGTAGCAGTTGTCCCCTGAAAACCGGACCACGGCAGGTAAAAGCCCTTCTTTTCGGATTGCTTTGCTTTCTCGTTTATATGAGTGTCTGGTTCGGTCGCTTGTTTGGTAATGACCGGATCTGGTCTTATGGCACTTTCGATTTCGGCTTGAGTTGCATTTAAGGGAATATCTTCGTGGACAGATGCAGGCCTTAAGGGTGCTTGTTCGAGAGATGTTGGAGGTGGAGGGATTGGCGTCCCGTTTACCTCTCCAAGACGAAGAAGGGTGATAGTAAGTTGGGCATTGGTCGGTGCACCTTTGAGGACAGAACTAATAATATACGGTCAGTAGAAAATACCATCGGAAGACAAGGGTAAACTGACTTTCGAAGTTCCAAAACCTTCTGCCAGTGTGGGAAGCGGCGGTTGAGGTACTTGGCACTTCTGATGAGAACTGGGTCCCCGAAGAACACGAAGCCGAAGATGAATCCACTGGATTTGATAACCATATAAGAAGTTAGAAAGAAAGAACCCAAGACCATTGGAACTAGGATAGCGACGAGTCTAAGACGAGCTGCGTAGTTTGGGAACGGTGGAGTTGGAGACAGTGCGCTGATCAAACCATTAGTCAGTCCTCAAAACATCTGGGATGTCCAGGGTAAACATACTTGCCAAATCGCTCATATGTATCGGTTATATCACCAAGTATGTGCATCACTGGCTTCATCTTTGCCCAAACAGCATCTGACATTGGCTTCTTTGTCATGTCATGTTTGGTGGATGGGATATCTCCGCCAGCAGAACCCTGCAGATCGCCAACTTGCGAAGCTACATCCGCTATATCCGGAACCTTGTCTTCCATTGGAGCATTATCAGGAACTGCTGGATCATGTTTGCCTGCTGCACTTCCTATGGCCACACCGGCAACACTGCTCACCAGCTTGCTGGCCTCTTGCTCAACTGCCTCGCCACGATATCTCTCTGGAGCACCGGTGAGACTATCTTTAGATCCGAGAACACCGGCTCGTGGTTTTGGACACCGCCAGTTTGAGAATTCACCAATGCAATAGGGGCAGGAGGGAAGAGAATTGATCGGCTAGGTGGGTAGAGAATCAGGATGATGACAACAGACAGCGTCGTAGGCACGATAATATCCAATAGCCATGCTAGGAAATAACCCTGTTGTAAAACATTAGGCATAAACTTGTCAATATCCGGAGTTTCTTCATTGCTCACAGCACAGAAAGCAGCAGTGCGTCGTTGTTCGCGCCATGACCGAAGTCTAACAATATGCTTCCAAAGGTTGATGAAGCCCGCAATAACGGTCATATATAGCCGCTCAATATTCGACCTGAGCTTGTCGGGTGAGAACTCCTCATCATCGACAGGGTTGAGATCCAAGTTATCAAGAGGAAGTGTAGACGCTGCTCTAACATGGTATATTTGCTACAAGTATAATGCAGTCAGTGGGCAGTTTTCACGGATTATTAGATTCTAGTATGAACAGCCTATATACCTTGTTAAATCGTCGAATCAACATCCATAAATCCTCATTCGATATTCCGCCGATGATCGGTTCATCAAACTCGTGTGGTTGTTGTTCCCAGCCAATGTCGGAGGTCGCTTTATCATCTGGCGATGTATAAATCAAGCTGGTCTCTTCCACCTCGGCGTGCGCAAGAGCATGACTGTCCGTTGGGGCTTTGATCTCACTCTTGATGATGTCGACTTTGTTGATGTCGTTTGTGACATTGTCAATCGCGTTTTCGGCCGCTGGCCTGATGAGGCTGCAGCGGGTGTGACGTTTTCCGATACCATCACAAGGTGTTAGGCGTTCGCAAGGATAGACTCAATTGAGAATAAATAAACCTGATAGTTGATATTGCGGAAACTGGAACGGTGATAAGTATGGAATTATAAAGGGATGTGGGTAGCCGACGTCATCGCTATTAACCCTGACTCGAATTTTCTCCTATGATGTTAGTTAGTTCCAATAGCCAATCTCGGTCCTGATCTGATTCTTGCAATTAACAGTTGTATGAATCGGCCAATGATGATCGGAATAGCTTCAGGAAATATTTTGCTGTGCCCCAGAGGAACCCGGCATGATGTGAAGTATCTGGCTATTTCAGCCTGCAATCGTTAGTAGCAATTTGATCAGGATGCCATTTTCATTTTTGCAGAATATCTGTTTCCATCTGCTCGTTTAATTCGCTACCAAGGTGCAGAATACTTCAGATGACTGATATTCCTGGGTAATTCCACGCATACCTAGGTATCCCTTAACTACACGCATTGCACTGACATTGCCGGAGATACCACTGCCAGTTCAAGCATGGAAGGAAGGCTGATGCTGGGCCACTCAATGATGGACGGAACTAGTCGCAAGAAATGCAGAATTGTTTAAACCGCAATCTGTGCCAAGGTATATACCTACCCAGATGGACGCATAAGGCCCTATGCTGGCTGTTCTTTGCGATCTAGGTCTCTCAACTGCCAGAGCCCTGTCCGTTGTTCGGCGCGGAGGAAGTTGGGTTCCCATTCTGACAGGCACATGCCATCTGTGGCCTCGGTTTTGCTCGGAAATCCCTTATTCTACATGATTTGACGTCTAAACCAAGCCCCTCGTTCACTGCTGCTATCCGAGATGCAGTGAGCCGGATTCAGTAACTAGAGGCACAACCTCGATGCAGTCCACTGCATACCATACTAGCCCCACCTCCAGCATCCCTGTATACGTTTTAAGAGTCAGCTGCCCTCTCAGTTATTCTTGAAATATGTACTAATCACTATCTCCAAAAAGGAACGAAGCGTCGAGACAGTCCCTGGATATTTAAATTTCAGTCAAAGAGACACAATGGCATCAGCACAGTCGGTCACTATTTCCTCCTTGATCAAAGAGTTATCTGCCATTGAAGAGAAATCCAATGGCTCCGTGTTCGAAAATGAGGACCTCCGTGCGCGTGCTGCGCATCTGACCCGAAAGCTAGCAGTGACGCTTGATAAACCACAGGAAGTAGTGTTGATGAACGCTTCTTTGGTAAGTGGGCTACTGAGAGTTCATTGCAAGCGGTCTATGCTCACAATCTGGTGAGCGCAGCCTGCCCAAGTCGCAGCGGTGCGGATCGCCGTGGATTTACATCTCTTCGAGTTCCTTAGTGATGGGCCCGAAACAAAATCTGTCTCCGTCCTGGCCTCACAAACAGGTGCCGATGCAGAGTTTCTGAGTATGTCATTCCGTCTGGAGACTAACTATATGTCAATTAACTGACAAATTTTAGTCCGTATACTCCGACTGCTCTCAGCCATGGGCTGGGTTGATCAAACGGACGACGTCTCCTTCAAACCAACCCCATCACAGACATTCTAAAACAGAGCGAGCCTATCCGAGCTGGTATCAAGCATATGTACGTGACGCACTGATACTCGATTGGCAAGCATGGAATTGTCTTACCAGCATACAGGTATCATGCGCTCCCCATATATGGAAAGCTCCCGGAATACTTCGCAAAATCGAATTATAAATCCCCGTTGATGTCCGAAACGGCCCTTTTCAGTACGCGTATGGCGTGAGCGAAACAGCTTTTGAATACTGGGCTAAAAGTCCAACGGACACAAAGGTATTCAACACATTCATGACGGGTGTGCGCGGAAGTAGACCACACTGGGTTCATTGGTTCCCAGTACAAGAAAGATTTATTGATGGCTCCAGCGGAAAAGATGAAGATGTCCTGTTAGTCGATGTCGGCGGTGGAAAGGGCCACGACTTGAATAAGTTCATCGAGACCTTCCCCGATACAAAAGGGCGATACGTCTTGGAAGATCTTCCGGTTGTCATCGATGATACTTACGACAGAAATTCGAGAATCGAGGCGCGAAAACATGACTTTTCCAAGAACAACCAATCCAAGGTGCGATCTTCGTCTTCAAATCTTCTTTCCATATTTTTTCAACTAATAGGATGTTTTCTTTACTAATTCATGTCTCTACGACCCTCTTTCTCGTCTAGGCGCGCGAATGTATTTCATGCATCACGTACTTCACGACTGGCCGGATGACGATGTTGTGCGAATCTTATCCCAGATCGCGAGAGCAATGAAACCGGGCTATTCACGGTTATTGTTGGGAGAGAATGTGTTGCAAGACGTAGACTGCCATCTCTACCCTGCTCTGCTAGATTGGGGAATGATGGTGTTGCACTGTGGTATGACGAGGACTGTGGGCCGCTGGAGGACGTTGTGTGAGAAATCCGGACTAAAACTGGTGAAGTACTGGCCACCTCCTGGAGACGGCGACGGGATTCTGGAAGCAGAGCTCGAGTGATGCAATCAGATTTGCACAAGACATTTATAATGCTCAACATCACGACATGTGTCTTTCATACGTACCCCATCTGTCCTGCTGGCGGTAGAACGCATACCGATGCGGACGCTCGCACCCGAGAGGCGGGGTGAAAGCAGATGTCAGTGCTCTGGCACTAGAAGGGTGTAAAATGTAAACATGTAGTATCGGAGGATATCATAATGGCCATGCCATGTTGTGTAGGCAATATTCGCTGCTGGAGCGGAGCCACCAGGCCGAGCTTTCTTTGTTGCTGTCTGTCTGTCTTGAATGCGTCGTCCTACTGAAAGGAAAGGCGGGATAGCTCGAGAAGTGCATGAACAAGTCTTACATGTAAGTAGTATTCCGCGCATGTGTGTGACTTAAAGCGAGGGATGAGGCAAAAGCAGAGGAGGAAGGGCACGAAGGGAAAGACAGTGAGCAACGCTATGTAGTAAATAGCCCTAACGGGAAGGAGCCGAAAGAAGGCAGGCTTACTTGCTATTTCAACAAGGTCTCGTCCCTCCATAAATACATAAATCCCACAAAAGCACTGCGATCGGCTGGCTACGAAAATTCAGCCATTCAAAGGAAGAACGTCTCCGCTCATGCTGCTCACCTTCCCCGCCCCTCACGATCTTCACCGCGAATCTTGGCAAGGTCACATCGCGCTATGCACCGCAAATTTTGAAGATCGCCTCAAACTCCCGGCCCAGAATCTAACGGAATATGGCGGAAGCAGGAGAAGCCGAGAAGGCTGGGGAAGATCGTCCAGATATATAAGAACTATCTGGGGCTCCGCCTTAGCAAGGGATACTCATCCACCTTCAACAATGAGATCAGTGTCCATGACGAAAGGCCTGCTGGCCACTGGATACTTCATCGCAAGCGCCGGTGCTGCTGCGGTGTTGGCCGCTCGCGATAGTACCACCGCCTGTCCTGGTTATAGAGCAAGCAATGTGCAAACACAGCAAGGCAGCATTGTCAGTGCCGATCTCACCCTCGCTGCGTCCGCCTGCAACGTGTATGGCACAGACCTGAACAACTTGGTTCTGCAAGTTGGGTATGAAACTGGTAGGAGACCTAGCTACCCTGAATACTCGGGCCTGATAACTTATTCATATGCCTCCCTCACATAGAGACGCGGCTGCATGTCAAGATTTACGATGCAGCGGAGCAGGTCTACCAAGTCCCGAATTCCGTTCTACCGCGGCCCAACAGCACAAATATCAATCCAGATCAATCAGAACTGCAGTTTTCTATTGAAACCAATCCTTTTCATTCAATGTAACGCGTAAATTCAATGGCGAGGTCCTGTTTGATACAGCCGGCCATCCATTGATCTTTGAGTCCCAATATCTCGGTTTGCGGACCAGTCTGCCGGAATCGCCTTTTATATATGGCCTCGGTGAAAGTACCGACCCTTTCCCTCTGCCAACGAACAATTACTCGCGCACTCTTTGGTCTCGCGATGCATATCTTGTTCCGCAGTACACAAATTTATACGGTAACCATCCAGTGTATTTTGATCATCGCGGAACAAAGGGTACCCATGGTGTGTTCCTGCTGAATAGCAATGGAATGGATATCAAAATCAATCAGGATGACGATGGCCAGTACCTGGAGTACAATACTCTGGGAGGAGTCTTGACTTCTACTTCCTCGCTGGACCCACCCCCAAAGACGTCGCCATTCAGTATTCAGAAACCGTGGAAAGGCGGTTATGATGCCATACTGGGGATTTGGCTTCCATAACTGTAGATACGGTTACCAGGACGCCTATGAAGTTGCAGAGGTAATTGCCAATTACAGTGCTGCTAATATCCCTCTCGAAACGCAGTGGACGGACATCGGTATGATCTGTACCTTGGTGGGTATACCGTTGTCTTACTTTTGTTAACGACGTCTCTAGATTACATGCACTTGAGAAGGGTCTTTACTCTTGATCCGCTTCGATACAACATAGACCTTGTACGCCAGGTCGTATCGTATCTCCATGAGCATGATCAGCATTATGTCATGATGGTTGACCCTGCGGTAGCTTACCAGGACTATTCTGCCTTTAACGATGGCGTTTCCAAGGGTGCGTTCTTGACTCTCTCAAACGGTTCGGTGTACCAAGGTGTGGTATGGCCTGGTGTTGCAGCATTCCCTGACTGGTTTGGGCCAAACACGCAATCCTTCTGGGACAGCCAATTTCAATCATTTTTCGACCCAGACACCGGTGTGGATATTGATGCTCTTTGGATTGACATGAATGAAGCGTCCAATTTCTGCAGATTTCCTTGCTCAAACCCAGCGGAGTTTGCAGCTGCCAATGATGATCCTCCAGCTCCACCATCAGTACGGCTTTCTTCTCCGCGGCCTATTCCAGGGTTTGGTCCGGATTTTCAGCCCACGTGTGTAGCTACTGTGAATTTCACGGTGCACGCGGAGACGACATATGGGGAAAACATATATATTCTTGGAAATTCGCCAACTATAGGAAACGAAATTGTCCTTGAAGCGGTGATTATGAGTGCAGATAACTATCCAGAATGGCAGGTCACTGTTGAAATGCCCGACAATGGCACATTTTACTATCAATATCTCCGCAAAGAGACAGATGGTAGCTGGATATATGAAAATCGCAACCGCACAATCACAACAGGTGATTGCCACAGCGGGTTGCAGTCTGTGTCTGATGTTATATCTACAAGCTCGCCATCTGAAAAGAGATCCTTCATAAATCATCTTTCTGTCCCTTTGGTAAGATCTCCAGCACTTGTTGGCACTGTCCAGAAGCGAGATGGATCGGTGCTGGGCCTCCCTGATAGGGATCTGCTCAATCCCAAATATAACATCAACAATACAGCTGGTTCTATCAGCAACTTGACCATACAAACTGACCTCATTCATGCCAATGGTCTAACCGAATATGACACTCACAACATGTACGGCACCATGATGAGCTCCAGTAGTCGAAATGCTATCCTGAGCCGTAGACCGACATCAAGGCCTCTTGTGTAAGCTAGTTCCCCTTTTTGACTGTATGCTAATGAATGTGCTAATATAAACAGCATCACTCGCTCGACCTTTGCAGGCGCTGGTCGTCAAGTTGGCCATTGGCTTGGGATAATCACGCTGACTGGGATCATTATCGATGGACGATCGCGGAATTACAAGAGTTTGCCGCTTTATACCAGATCCCCATGGTTGGTAGCGATGTCTGCGGCTTTGACGGAGTGACCACTGATGAGCTGTGTTCCCGTTGGATATTCCTCGGAGCCTTTTCACCCTTTTCCGTGATCATTCAGACAATACCTCGCCTCCACATGAATTTTACCGAACTGCTGCTACTGCTAAAGCGGCGCGTGCTGCAATTGATATTCGTTACCGGCTGTTGGATTATGCATATACGGCGATGTGGACGCAAACTCAAACAGGCGCTCCCATGCTCAATCCAATGTTTTCGTTTACCCATCCGACATGAACACTGCGACGCTGACTTACCAATTCTTCTGGGGATAGCATTATGGTTGCTCCTGTTACAGAAGACAACTCGACAACCGTATCAGTTTATTTCCTTCTGACCTATTTTACGACTTCTACACTGGAAAACCGCTGAGCGGAAGAGGTTCGGCGACAACTCTGACGGACATAGCTTTCGACAGCATTCCGTTGTACTATAAAGGCGGCAGCATCATACCTCAAAGAGTAGCCTCTGCAAATACAACTAAGCTGTTGCGCCAGCAGAACTTTGAGATTGTGATTGCGCCCGATGCTAGTGGAGAAGCATCTGGGACTTTGTACCTGGACGATGGCGATAGTATTGACCAGCCATCAAGCTCGATCATTGACTTCAAATACCTAGATGGGATGTTCTCCATGACGGGAGACTTCGGATATGACGTTGGTAATGTGGTGATAAGCCAAATCACTGTTCTGGGCGAGAACGTGAATAAGCATACAGTGAATATCAAACTCACTGGGGAGTATACTGGGTTATACCTTTAGAAAAGAGCCGGACTGAAACTCTTTATATTTGGTCTGGAAAGTAAATGAATCAGTAGTTTTTGCCTAGCTACTGAATCACTTGGCATCGCACTGCTTTTGCTCAGCCCAGTTCGGGGCCACTCTCATCAGGACCCATGGGCTTTCTGAGGGTTAAGTATATACTATACTGGCCTTTTTCATCGTGACCCTAATACTTTAGTAAAATTAATAAGTAGCAGGACCATGACATTCATCAAAATCGATAGTATAAGTGAAACCTCGTTGATATACACTTTTAATCATACAATTGCCCACTGGCTAATGGCGTCGAGTCTCACGCTGCAGAACACAATCACACTGAAAGGAACTACAGTATCATTCAGGACCGTACATTATTGAGTACATGTAAGCTAGATAAGACTATGATAGAAATAAGGACTTATGCAGGCTATCGGGTTCCGGTCTCTTCACGCACTAGGACGAAGCTGTAAATTTTCATAAACATATACTCAATGACGATTCTGAGTATTTGCATGTACAAAATTTTCAATGCACCTGATCTGTGTGTCCGGGCGTCTGAGATGCCAAATAGGACATGTATACATCCTGATATGAGTAGCCCATCTTACATACCTACTCGGCCACGGATATCCCGTAAGCAACATGGAGGCCATCATACAGTAGCTATAATGTAGTGAGAAATAGAATTCAGCCTATGGCCCTATGTGTACTTAGCATTCTCCTGGTGCCAAAATTCACTGCTACCTAGGTAAGAAAGCAGTGTTAAAAGATGATGGCTTTAAAGGATCATCTCGAGAGCATGTGAAGTAAACCTTGGAAGTGTCTAGATTCCTGATAATTGGCCACAGAATGGGGCCATTCACCAACCAACGGCCAACGCACCAATGGTCACAAAAGCCACTGTAGCAACAGGATCGCCTAAGATGAGGCCAATTGCTGCACCAATAGGTGCAGCCATCCTTCATACCGACTTCCTCTGGCGGTGCTTTCTCCTAGGCGCCGAAGGAAAGGGACGTTTTCCTGTATGAGATACTGCCGGCCGACTTCGGGATCGGTGAAAATGTCCATTGTATGGATGTTTAGATAGCAAGTAAGAACAATAAAAGAAGCGGTCTTGCTAACCTTGGAAGTGTGTAAAGTGTGGCTCTGTGAGGGCGCGAAACTGGATTACCTACTACGCATGTTCTGGACATGTTCCTGCGTCCGACTAAATCGAGTTATGCCAAACATTAAAAACTTCAGTTAGCCCAGATTGCACAACGATTACCTATCCTTTTGCGTCGATCTATAGCTAGCGCCTTGTCGTCCTTCTCTGGCGACTCTGGAAATGGCAAATTATGGTCGCATCGCGACTCAAGCGTCTCAAATCACGACTGACAGAGCAAAATAACGTCAACTTAGTGTATACTGTATGCCTCTTCTGAGTTTCTTCCATTAAAATATATCTGCCTACCAGATTCTCAGGACAAAAACGTGACGATATTACGGAAGAGTTTCACTGCTGCATTTACCGAAAGAAAATGCTAAGAAACTAGTTACAGTCTCGATCCTTTGAGCCAGCTTATTTATGTGCTACCTAGGTGAGAGTATGGATATGGGTCCGGGAATGCCTCGTTTCATGTAAGCGCCACGAGTGTCACCCATGTAACATGTTCATTTCCCACGCTTTTAGAGTACAACAGTGGATACGGTAAGACTATTCCAAAGTCAAGTGACAGGATATTCAAATGCTTGTCCGGCCTTATGCAGTGCAATTGGTACATAACTACAATAGTTCAAACTTCACCTGTCAGCACTGTTAAGGCTCCGGGGCCATTTTTGAATGAAGGCACTAGTGCGATGAAATCAATTCATGCCTGCCATCCGCTGCTGGAGGATATTGTGGTGACGCTCCTGTTTGATACTAAAGGCGATAGCGAGCCGCTACCTATTCCTTGAGCTTTGAAAACTGTTCCGCGTGGTGACTTGCGCACAAAATATGTTTGGTATATTGTTATATTGACGGAGAAGTACGTTGCCCATCATCCGTGTCAAGCAAACTGCCTTGTAAAGAGATGCACGCTACCGAGCAATTAGTTTGATGATACAAACTGTCCATCTCGGAAATTTTGGCCTCCTCCAATTTCCTGAATAATACAGACGCGAATGTCGGCTAGTCTCCGAATGTAACGAGACGCGAACGGGGCTTTTAGGCTTCTTGGTTGGCTACTGTAAGTTGTGTCGCATCTAAAAAGGTGTTCGGAACTCCCCAGGTCCTATGGATGGATTGAGGTTTGAATTAGTTTGTTTCAATGTAAATGACAGTGGGTGCGACATTCCGCTAACAGCATCTACTTCCAGCTCTTAAAGATGCCTCCTTTGCAAATTCCCGACGTGTACCTACAAGAAGCCCTAAGTCTCGGCGAACAACCAGACTCTGGAGAGTCTGTATTGTATGCTCTCTATAACTCCATTTAAATGGCATGTTACTTTAGGAGGTAACACTACTAGCAGCTTTTAATCATATGAATGGCCAAGTGGCGCAATTAGCAATCGTTCTGTAACAGAATATTTTCACAACCCGGCTTAGCTTTCTTAATAGCTTCACTGAACGTGTTAGATCATTGTCAGAATTTAGTAGTGCACGTCTACTCTCTAGACGCTTCAAATGATTCGTCGCTTCTGTGAAATAACCGTAACGCACCTCTGCCGATGGGACATCAGACCTATACACTTACCCTGATCATGAGAACAAGGTGGAGGGAATATGAGGAAGGAATCGAGGACGCTCCTCCGACCGCCCGGAAACACAATAATTTCCACAATAATTTCTGCACTGGTATTGCTCGGCCTCTTTGGAAGGACAGCGTGTTCCTATTTCCTAAATTGTCTATATAAAGGCCATGGCTCCCTGCACATCGTGCTAGAACTTCAATGTCAGGCCCCCAACAGCTCAAAAACTCCTCTTTTCGAATCCTCCGAGCTCAAGGAATTATTTCAAGATGAAGCAAAGTCTCCTTCTGAGCCTGGCTGCCGCCGCGTACGCCCAAGCGCAGACTCTATGTGATCAGTACTCTAGCTATAGCAGTGGACCATACACCGTCAACAACAATCTATGGGGTGAGAGCTATGGCTCCG
The DNA here is from genome assembly GCA_020137715.1 of Talaromyces trachyspermus. Taxonomy (NCBI): domain Eukaryota; kingdom Fungi; phylum Ascomycota; class Eurotiomycetes; order Eurotiales; family Trichocomaceae; genus Talaromyces; species Talaromyces trachyspermus. Next base: position 286,193 of record JACGXQ010000003.1, read on the forward strand.
GCTCTCAATGCACCTATGTCAACTCAATCTCTAGCTCTGGAGTTTCATGGTCGACTACCTGGGACTGGTCCGGTGACAGCTACCAGGTCAAGAGCTTCGCCAATTCGCAGTACAGCGGCCTGAACAAAAGCTCGTGAGCCAGCTGAGCAGCATTCCCACCTCGGTGGACTGGAGTTACAGCAATAGCGACATTACTGCCGATGTTTCTTATGACCTCTTCACGGCAGCAGATATCAACCATGTCACTTACAGCGGCGACTATGAGCTCATGATCTGGTAACTATGACCCCCTCAGCTTTTATCTGGTGTAAAGTATTAGATCTTTCTAAGACGTAATGTTAGGCTCGGACAATACGGCGGCGCCCAACCCCTTGGCTCACAGATTGGAACTGCATATGTGTCAGGCGTAACCTGGCAGCTGTGGTATGGTACGAGCGGGTCGCAAAAGACGTACAGCTTCGTCGCGCCTGGCGTAACAACTTCATGGAGCGGTGATATCTTGCAGTTCTTTGACTACCTTACGAACAACGAGGGTTTCCCGGCTAGCAGCCAGTACTTGATTGGTAAATCCTTCAACCTCCCTCCTATTCCTTAGAAGATTGAGTGCGTTTATCTGACATTATCGTGATGTTTACTAGATCTCCAATTCGGCACTGAGCCATTTACTGGAGGCCAGACAACCTTGACCGTTAACAGCTGGACTGCCAATGCTTACTAGACTGTCGGCACGGATACCCGGCCATCCATCCCCTTACGGATAGGTATTGCTCCAATATCGAAGTTGAGGGAAGATAAATGGATGGTTTCGTAACCTGACTGAGCGCGCGGCCTACCAAGTGTATTTAGTTGCTTTCCTTTCCACAAAATGAATAAGAGTCGAGGTGGATAAGTGAAATTTCTGCACCATGTTTAGTAGAATAAGTAATCTCGCCAATAGGCACGTATATTGCAATGTTTCATCTGCCAACCTAAGGGATATTGGAGTACCTAGGGTTGTCCATGAGCCGGCTCTCTTAACCCTAATTCAAGAACATGAACAACATTGAACAAGAACGGTAGTCGAGAAACCTACATCGAGACATGGAGTATAAGAAGAAGTCAGTTGGGTAATTTAGGTATTAATCGACAATGTGTTTTCTTCACGAAAGTCTACAGAGATTAATTCTTCACTAAACATGCTGCCCGAAGCTTTATTTGAATAAGTTATAGGCTATATTGAATAAGCTTGAAATGGAAGTACTTTCTTCACTATTGTAAAAGTAACCTTGGTTGGACTCGATAACCTTGAAAGCGTCTGATAGACTTGCGGCTGTTAGGGTTTCTCTGACCACGTGCCCATATTGCACTCAACATTAGCATAAATAGTTCTTAAACTACAATATTCATATAATTTGTCACAATTTCTATTGTTAACTCGGTCTTTAAAACAGCCAAGTGAAGAGACACTCCCGACCTGATCCAGTCAACCTATCTATGTAGAGGAAAGCATAGTCTATAATGATCATTTTGACTCAATGATTGTAAGAAATGTAGGTTTCACGTTAGAATCACAACATTCGGCTTCTCAACATATTTACTATCTCCTGTGTCCCTAGGTATCTGCAGTGCATCCCGTTCACGGCAAAGGACTATAGTATTCCGGGGCACATTGCCCGAACTGGATCTCGTGTTCCAGAGAAAGGAAAGGGCGACATGGTGCTACCTAGCACATGACAAATCAATATACTTGACATTTTCAAGGCCACACGACTTTTGAGCCTTTGTAGTACAAGCCTTACCTTCCGATAAACTCTAGTTCTCCAGCTCTTTTTGTTCGTCCTCTTCGCTTTTGCCATCGAGGAGAAAGATACTCAGGCCACGTGCAGGCAAACTGCTGTTGTGCAACGTTCATTGAAGGAAATCTAATGACTAGACATAAATTTATTCGAGACACTGTCCCACTCTCGAGATCACAAATGCTCCTGAGGAGCACATGTGCCACCTTGCTCGGCGCCTTGATGCGCGAAGTCACTTCCGAAAGCTGCATAAACTATGCTATACTTTCAGAAAATGCACACTCCCTACGAATTTCGAAAAGGATAATTGCCAAAACTATTTCCGATTATTAGAGCTACAAGTCACGCAAACAAACATGTGGAATAAAGGCATCACCGATTATCGGAACGGTCACTGATTCGGCTGGCTTCGGCCATAACATTATTACAACGCTAATGTTATAAAGTTTGAGATAAAACGAGAATAACATAGGATGAGTGTCGGTAAGGAAAATGGATTTGCTTGGTGCAGAGTTTGCATATGTCACCATATCCCTTCGTATTGACGAGAGTAGTTCGGGGATACTGGCGCTCGTAGGATTACGCAAGTTGCACTTATCCTACCTATAAAGCTTTCCGCGAGATTCCTCGTATCTAGAAAGATTTAATTTGAATCTCCGAAGATTATAGTATTAGATAGGTAATCCCAAGCGGCGGTTGAGTCTTTCGAAAGATCCCTCATACATATGTACGACGTCTGAAAATTACAATCAAGACGAGATTCCAGTCACTGGCTCGTCGCGTTATATTGCAATCAGGTTCTCAGAAACCACGACACTCGAATCGCTGAGAGACGAAGTAGCTCGGAACGTTTTCATGATATCCGACTGTTTGCAGAAGTACAATCTTCCGCAACCTTCATTTGAAAGAAATGCTCCTTTGACTTTTATACCGCCGAAATCCCTATACATACCCAGAAAGGCCATCAAGATTTGATGGAGGCTGCGGCGAAATTGTTCCAGCTAGCAAGTGGACCGATGGAATACATACCTAATCTTGCCCGTGGTGTACGTAGTCTTTATTGCCGCATTTGCGATGATCAAGTCTCCTTCCAATCAATGGAATCAAAGTATAATGCACTATCATTACTTGGCTTGCCTCCGGTTGTTGGCTCATTTCAAAATCTTCAAGAAAGTCCCTCTCGAAGGATGCATCCACTTTACTCAACTAGCAGAATCTGCCTCGGTATCAACAGTGAGTTCGACACCAACAGCCAGTTCCATCCACTTCGCGTACTTTACTTGTCCATCAAGTGTTGGAGGAGGAAATCTCCGAAGACATTGGATATCTTGTAGCTCGATCTGATCTTATACAGCCGGGGTTCTTAGTGGCCGCAAATGGACATCGCATGAATGGACATGGGGTTGTAACATCGGTAAGGCCTTTCTTTCTCTCTGTCTTTCTTTGGTGTCAGAATACTAAGTATTGATTGAACAGTCTATCCCAGCCGACGTTGGGTTTAAGCTTGGTAAACGCCTGTGATCGCGCCTTCGACCTGGGGAAAAGTGCCCTGGCATGAACATGCGGAATCTTCATGTCCTCGAAGTACTTACTGTCCGCAAAACAAGAAAATCCCACAACAGATTGAAACTGTTGCGACAGCAAACTTCAAAGAGAAACTAGCCGTCAAGCTACAATGGTATAACATAGACCCGGAAACGGGCGATCTCGATGGAGGGTTTGCCTCAGCCGAGATCGAACATATTTCGATAATGAGGCGTGACTAGCAGAGTGGTCCAAACATACCCACCTCATCACTTCTCGAATTCAAGTTCTCGACCGCCTGGCCGAGGAAGGCGTGGCTAACCGACTTTTCGCGCGATTTGGCCTATACTTTGTTTGCAAATTTGGATGACTATTCCGAGCGTTACCGTGGAATGAGACAAGTTGTGCTAAATGGCCTCGAGGATGCAGCAGATGTCACTTTGACTTTACATGCTGGGGGCAGTTGGACCATTTCGCCTCACCATATTGATAGTGTCGCTCATCTTGCTGGCTTCATTGTCAACCGCCGCAACGTAGCTGACCCTCGAAATAACTTCTTCGTCACCCCGGTTGGAAGGCCATGCGGTTTGCCAGACCTCTTGTGGGAGGCGCACAATATCAGTCATACGTACGCATGGTGCCACAGTCCGAGGCTGGGTTCTATGCTGGTGATGTATATATATATTCTCCACAATAGGGAGATAATTGGGCTCCTGGAGGAGATCCAGTTCCGCACTTCCCCGCGAGTGCTTCTAGGGAAGCTGTTCAGTCCCAGTGATCTGTATAAACCCATTAATGTACCAAAGACTTCCCCGACTAACAAGGCCATGCTCCAAAGACGCGCAAGGGGAACGAGGAGAACTAGCCAACGGAGTCCGAGTCCGAACTGGCGGTAGCAGATACACCACCTATGTCTCCATCTCCGGCGCCAGCAAAGGAGAGACACAAGATGCTAAGCACGTTCCAGAAGCTGCTGACAGAAGCGCAGCCAGTCAGCAGAACGACAGTGTTCTTTCACTTACTGCAGCCGAGACGTCAATGGATATAGCCGAGTTGAGTGATGAGACGGAGTTTGCTTCTATCGGTGTGGACTCGGTGCTGTCACTTATTCTCGCAGAAAAATTACGCGACCAGCTGGGGTTTGATATTAAGAGTTCCTTGTTTATTGAATGCGTCAATATCGGTGGATTGAAGGGATGGTTGGCGGAGATACTGTTGACGTCTTCGATTCTTCTTCTTTGTGAAACTTTAGTAGCGTAGAAATATGTTGGTATATAGTAAGTAATACGTATGGCAAACAACAGGAGAATTTATGAAAGAAGGCAGCGAGATCGAAAGACATGGTGCAGATGCTCAGGAGGAATTCCACGAGTTGCTTGTTCTGAGTCCAAATAAATACATGGTTGCCTCAGGCATCGCACCTTGAGGGCATTATTGGCTACTAGATAGTGGCATATCCAACTCCAGAAATTGGAATTTTATTATTACTACGTATATGATGACATGCTTCAAAATTGGATATAAAAACGGAGTATATGCCCAAGATAATAACGACGCGAACATCAAACATTACAAAGCATCGCGACATGTATGAAAATTGTGGATGCAGTTCGGGGTATATGTAGAAAGTTCATCGAGTTTGCGCCCATATGATGTTCCCCCCCTAAAAAGACATCACAATGTTACACAAGATGAAATGATAGATATAGAACGAGACATTAATCCCTGCTCACCTCCCCGAATCGCGGACGAATTATTAGCCGTCTAGGCCTTCTCCGTGGTGGTGTGAACAGTAGGGACGACATCTTCAATAGTCTCGTCAACATCCTTCAGATCGTCCAGTAGTTCAACGTGATCCTTGATATGGAATAAAATAAGAGGGGCAGCGACGAGCAACGATCCGAGCAACAGGCCGATGTTGGTACCCCACTCTTTGACGTAGGACATCTCGTTGTTGTCCAGGGACCACATGACGGCGGCTCCGGCAGATTGGAAACCCTTGTAGAAGCCAACGTAGTTGGCGGCACGACGGCCGGAGTTGGAAAGAGCGCCCATAGTCCTACGTAGACGTTGTTAGCTTCAGAAAACGGCGAGCTATGTAAGATGGGCTGGGGTATGGTTCATACCAGTACACGCAGCCTTGCCAGACGGCGTCAAAAGCGCCGTAGAAGAAGTAAAGGAACATAGGTCCAGCGTATCCCGAATGGGTCCAATCCCACGCTTGGAAGCCCGAGCCGGGAGCTACATCGGCACGGGTATACTTCTCCTGCCAAGCATAACCACCACCGTAGATGACCGTAGTCAAGACGACGAGGGTCCCAAACATGATACGGGCACGGATGGAACGACGGATTCTGTTATTGTCCAGCAGGGGACCAATCACACTGGCAGCGCATATTTGAGCAAACCAGTAGAGGAAGTCGTTCAGGGAGCGAGTACGGGTGTCAAAGTAAGCGGCATTGATGGCGTTCTCCTGGTAGGTGTAGAACCAGTTGGAAGACCAGAACATGGGGAACAGCAGAATAATATAGGGATCCGATTTCACGCAGGTAAACAGACCCAGCAATTCGGACTTCCAGCTGGGGTTCTTCATTAGCACGACCCTGGTACCGTCGGAACGAATGATCTTGTCGGCATTCACGAGGGTAAGTGCGAGCAGAGCACCGAGAGCCATCAACACAATGAAGGCGATATAGGTGCCGTCGCCCACAGTGGCAGCAACCTTGACGTGGATGTTTTGGCCCAAGGGAATCAAACTACCAATGCAAGCGCCAATGTTGAAGATACCCCAAAACCATGCCCAGTAGCGACCCTTCTGAGCCTCGGTCGGATACGAGACCATGATCACACCCTGTGCGGCCCACAGAATACCGGCACAGAGACCGAGGAAGGCGCCGGCAAAAATGTTGAAGCCGGGGACATGGTGGTGCACGGAAGCGAGCAAGGCTCCAGCATAGATACAGTAGCCGATACCACCAAAAGCAATCGAGATACGGACACCGACACGGTTTACAACACTACCGGCCAAGAGACCCACAACAGCAAATGTCGAGTTGAGGGCAATGTTCTACAAAAGGTTGAAAAAGAAAAGTTAGCATTTTGATTTTATGTCCTTTCCATCGGCTGCCACGAGAAAAATTGCATCGGACGAAGCTTACCATCTGATCGGCGGTGTGCGTACTGGTCTTGCCACCTCCACCGAGACCATTCAGGGCATTGAACATACCGGGGCAGAGGAAACACACGAACGCGACGAGGCCCAGCTGGAAGGCCGGCGAGGCGTACCAGGAAACTTCCCACGGTGTTTGTACATCCATCCCTCGGGAAGCTGATCCGGAGTCCAGTTCTCGTCAATGATGGGTTCAACAGCTCCTCCCTTGTCGGGAAATGCGTCGGGTTTGGCGACGGGATCGACAGCGGTGTCCTCCATGGCGGCAGCTCTATGTCTGGTGGAATTGCCAATGTCTCCTGGGATATGTATATATATAAATATATATTACAATATGCAACGACAGGCGGAAGAGCAGCAACACAAGGAGCAAGAGTCAGAGAAGAAGCTGGGATGGGCAGGCATTGCGATCCCTTTATCGCAGCGCGCCCACCTCCTCCGTTCGGTCCTTATTTTATTTTAGTCGCATTGAAGATGCTACGACGCAGCCAACCTCGCAACAGGCCAATGATTTTTGTTTTATCGATGTAGCTTTGGCTCTGCTCTGTTTCAATGCAACCACAGCCAACCTGCCCTTCCAAGTTACTATCGCCAACCCTTGTACTCTACTACTCCGAATTATTGATTGATTGATTGATATTGAGACGGATTTTCCGTGCTATGATTGGCTGGGCGCTCTGTCGCGTGCCGAGCTGAGTTGCTCCGCCAGTCAGCTTCTCGCAGGCCTGTCTCATGTCTCATTCTCTATTATAATTTATGCCCCTTTTTTCCTTTAACGCAGTCAAGATCCCTTACTGCAGTGTAGCACTACATGGATCGTACTTTGCTCAGGTTAAGCAACTTTGAACTTAAGCTGCGGGTTCGGCCCCAGATCGCTCCGCCGGGCGCTGATTGGCCAGGCCCGCTTATCGTCCAACCGCGGCGCCGCCATGCCGAAGCGGGACTAGCTTGGCGCGGAGCCATTGGACGCCTCTCGCATGCTTTGATAGCAGCGTTGCACCCACGCTTTCGGCTTAGCACCGTAGCATTTTGCCCAGCACGTTGCACAACGCGGAGTATATATAGCAAATAAAGAAAATAGTACTGTATAAGGCTATACGCTGCGGCTTGGAAAACACGCATGAGGTCCAAATCGCACTAGAAAAAGGTTAAATTATGTAACAATACCACACTGATGCTGCCGTCACCACGGGAAACAACGAGAAAGGGGACATCCCCATGGGCAATCTGCATTTACTTTCCCCAACTATGGAGTACTCTCTAGGCTCTTAGGGTCTTCCTATATTGATCCAACGACATGTCTGACTTGACCTGATATAGGGAAGAGAAGGCTTCAGTGTAGCACCGTGTCTCAGAGGCTTAGTCACTAGTGCTTACCCTAGTGCTAGTTACGAGCCTACGAGGATCATTTCCCCGGCCCGCGTCACACGATGCCCACGCACGATTGGACAGTGGAAGGCCCGCAAGTCAGCTGACCAGCAGTGCGGAGAAGCAGCGAAGATTTCGAGAAAGAGGTCACGTGCTACCACCAGCTTCGTCCAAGGCTCGTCGGTTCGGGTGGGGCCATCTATCTTCCTTAAACAACTTGACTTGTGGAAAGCAGTCGATATAATCGCTGAGCTGTCACAGTTACAAGCGCACCCGAGTCATGCTGGCCCAGATTGGTGATAGTTATCGACGGCCATGTCGCAGTAACATAAAGGCACGCCAGATGCCATGAAAGCTCAAAATGTCTAGTTGCGTATCAACTCCCAAGAGCAACGAAAAAGCAAAGCGCCAGATAAGGCTCCTACCATCACTGGGATGCCAACTCCAATGTCAGTTGGCTGGTAAACTGCCAAGTTACATACTTAGAAAAAGTGCAAAAGGAATAAGCCTGGTGGTTATCATCGCCCTAATGAAATGCACATGGTGATGTATCATCTGTGTCTATCTACTTATCGTGCGCATGTTTTGAGGCTAGAACCAGCATGAACTGGTAGGACTCATACTTTTATCAAAGCAGCCGATAGGGCCGTTGATTGCTTATCGTGTTAGCTCTGCCCACTGCCACGGTGTCATTGCGGCTATTACCACCTGGCGTGGAATCTTTTCCGACCAGATGCCTTGCGTGGTAATGATTATCTCTCCCTAACTAACTAGTATAGATCAAGCTATGTATGATGGTGGTTTTTATCCGCCGTTCTTTGGAATGATTCGAGTGACCCTGAAAGAACTTCAAAGAAGGAAGGTTCTGTGGTACAGCGTGTTGCGTGACAGTTTATTAGCTGGGTTTCACCAAGTTGGCTTCCGCCAGATAAGATCATGTTGGTCTCACTCTGTCAGCAAGATGATGCAGGCATTAGCTAACTACGGAGCATCTAGGTACCTAATCATGCCACTTGGATGATAGTGGCTAAATTCCTCCCTGTGAGGGATGAATAAACCCTAACCCTAACCCTGAATAACCGCTAGTCGGAATTGGGCATGCTGATACTTAGTAAGTTAGTCTAATGAGTAATCATGATAATCAGCCAATTACAATCGATTCACTGCTAGGCAGCCCACTCTGTCGAAGCTTCGCAGAGCTACATGGCCTTTGATTGGCCGGTGTTCCATATAATCCACATAAATCAGCATCACGAACATGTTCAGCTGAAGTTTACAAAACGTCGACCTGCAATTTTTGCAGACTGACGCGATGGTTTTCTTCACCTCTCGCAAGCAAGCTCCCGCAACAATCCCCAGTGACCATGTAATCCCACTCGGGTTCTGGAATGACTTGGATTACACCCGTGATATGTCTCTAGATATCACGCTTATGTTCAACGACGTGCTTGATCCCGAAAGACTGCGGCAAGCTCTTGACGCATTGCTGCAACAGGGAGGATGGCGGAAGTTTGGCGCAAGGTTGAGGCGCAACGTAAGCAAGACCGCCTCCTAGTAGAGATACGTTCATCATATGCCACTGCCAAAGACCCTAACAATCAAATAGAAGGACAATGGTTTGGAGTATCATATTCCTCAGGAATTCGATGCGAAGCGTCCTGCGTTTCTATTCAGTGTGGACAAACATGACACTCCGGTGTCACATCACCCATCGCTTTGGCAGCTGAAGAGCCAAGAGCACGCCAAACCCGCGCTACTTGGCCCATTTAACCATCTGTGATATGATCTCCGGTCTCGGGATGCACCTGAAACTCTTGATGACTGACTCTATTCCGATGCCCCGCAGATATCGGTGCATGTGGTGACATTCGAAGACGCGACATTTGTTACAGTGTCGTTTCTGCACACCCTCATGGATACTATGGGCTTTTCGGCGCTTCTCAAAGGCTGGACGGCCGCCCTACGCGGCAAAGAGGATGAAATACCCCCAATCGTTGGCCTTGACGACGACCCTCTAGCCAAGATTCATCAAATGACACCATCCAGCCAATATATATTTGCGGATAAGCTACTTAAGGGCTGGAACTTTTCTGGTTCGCCCTCACATACGCCTTTGATTTAATGTGGCACCGTAAAGATGAGGCGCGGATTGTCTTTATGCCCGGAAAATATTTGAAAGAGCTACGCGATTCTGCACTCGCTGAACTGAGCGAAACTTCCTCGAATACCAACGATACAAAAGAGACCCGTTTCTGAGCAAAAGTGATGTACTGGTTTCGTGGTGGTTCCGTATCGTGGGCAAGACGCTCAATCTGTCTTCCAAGCAGCCACTCACTCTTATGAATGTATTTGACATCCGCGGCATTCTGGCAGACATGGGCTGCCTCCCTTCTGCGGATACAGCAATTATCGCTAACGCTGTGTGGCCTACTCTCGTCTTGACGACCGTTGGAGATATCCTCGGCAAGCCGCTGAGTTACTTGGCATCTTGAATTCGGCATGCAATTGACGCCCACCGTACCAAAGATCAAGTCCAGGCCATAGCAGCAATTCTGAGAGAAGTCGCCGAAAAGTCTGGACACTCGGCAGTCTTCGGTGATTCTGGAGCCCTCCTTCTTACATGTTCAAATTGGCATAAAGCAAAATTATTTCAAAGGATTTCTCCCCGCCGTAGCTAAAACGGCACCCCATCCTCGGAGCGTTCAAATGCTCAGGGCAGGCCTTCGTTTATTTTTGTCACAAGAAAATCTGCCCGTTTTTCGTCTCGCAACATATTTTTTATCATGGGAAAGGATGCTGCTGGTAACTGGTGGATGGATACCCCCTTCGGGCTGGACTATGGGATCAGGTTGCGGAAGAGTTGGAGGGCTTGTAACTTTTCTCTGCAAAGCTTCTAAGGACGGTCTCCTTTTCTGTGTTTCATTTTTGCATACATGCATAGCAGCATTCAATAGACTTCCTGTGCCAACGTACGTTACCCTTCATCAGGATCAGGACTAGATTATATTCTGCAGGTAACTGACCGGAAGTTTTATTTTTCACGATCTCGCCAGTCTGTATAATTAAACATGCTGTCAGGGAAAGATTTGCCTCGACGGACTTTCACAACCCTACACGTGACTACCCTGCGTGTTACACAATGCGCCTAACTTCGACTCGGCTTCACTTTTCTACTCTTTCAGTAATCTTACTCAGGTCCTTTTGGCTAGTTCCTTCTACTCCTCATATTTCACTACGTTTTACTTCTACGAAACGCCTCTGTGAATGACAGAAGCATGGCAGTTCACATCCTTGCTGTAGATGACTCTGACGGAGAGTCTTGGATGGAAGTGCTGGAAGGATCACCGGGGCCTACAGTGCAAAATTCCAGAGCATCCTCAATTTCTGCTCCCGAAGAGGCTGCCGATTACACGAGCCACGCGATATCTGCAGATGAGGACGAATCCTGGGCCAGCGACTTTGATTCCATGACTGATTGTAATCCTGGTGAGTGTTCGTACAACGTATTTAAGAATGCAACGCCTAAGAGCGGGATTTCTATAGGGCATGATGCTATACCATCTACCGCCAATAATGAGCCATTACTGCTTCACGATCGTACGAAACACGGCAGCGTCGATTCTGATTCCGACCAACCTCTTAGTCTAGAGCGTCCAGAAATTGGCGATATAGCACGCCATTTACGTGAAGTGGAGAGTATTATAAAGGACCAACCAGAGAAAGCATTTTACTACCGCTCGTGGCTCGGTTGGATGTATCGCATGCAATTATCGGAAATTCAAGACATTGTTCACCACGCACCTGACCCCATTATACAGCTGGTGAACTGCTTATTCGGTCTTCAAAATCATCCCTTCTGGAAAGCCAGAGACACATATCTAAACCAATGGCATGCGATGTACCACGCATGCGTGGATGCTTATAATTTGTGGCAGACCCAACGGCGGCTGCACAACACCGGTGGTGGTCGAGGTAACGGTGAGATAGGGAAACCCGAACATGCGCTCCCTCAAAACAGTGCAAGGGCAAGGGCACGTCGACATCCTTCGTTCAATGATAGCTCCATCACATCAGATACTCCTTCATCGACTTCTCAAAGTCATCACCCATGCTCGGCTCCTTACCGCCCGATTTTCGCTACACTAGCCGATACTAGTGATTGCGTGTCTCTTCTCCCGTGGATACTTGGAGATCTTTTTAACTTTCTGAACAAGTCTCATCGATCCATTGATGGTCGTTCTTTAGATGAAGTTGGGCAGCGTGTCATTTCATTCCAGACCTGGATTCAATGGGTGCGTCAAGCGAACGCACAGTCGGCCGGTTGCGATTCTAATTCTACGTCTACGGCGCCCTTGCCAGATCCCGTGGGCAACCACGTTGAATTCGTAAAATCGTACATCAAGAGTATCGGACTGCCGCTTGAAGCCGCCAACTACTGTCACTTTATTGCCGAAGACGCATAAACAGACCCTCTAGCACTTCTTTTGTGCTCTGCTCCTGCTCGGGTGAAATAAACAGTAGTGTGCTACTTGGTATCATAGGGAAATAGGCGCGCGTTGTGCAGCAGTCTGGAAAATGAAAACCTTTTATAATAAATTCTTCCAGGTGACGGTTTCAGGCAGACGGAATCTATATATATATCTATCAGCTAGGTACTGTCCAAGTCACTGAACCCACCAATGATAATAAGAGGTTACGCCGGCTTTGGGGCATTACTATTCCAGGCTCAAGTTCGACCAAATCAGCAGAAAGAGCTCGAACCATATGCTAGGGCTTGTCCGATGGCTAATGGCAGTGCTGGTGTTCATTCATTGATCGATGTCCAAGGCACGGGTAGGTGTTATTATTGGTTCCTGGGGCCCACTGGCGATGCCCCACTTTCCATAAAAGAAGCTCTGACATTCCGCCAATCAGTATTCCCGAAGAAGTGGGCCTGGAGCTTCCCATGGTGGAGCCGAGGAATGACGTCCAACTACTTCAACTGCGCTGCCTGTTCTAGCAGTCTCCCCTTCCTCTACTGGCAATGCTATAAATCTTTGCTTGTTGCGCATTTTGAGACTTCTTTTTGGCGGGCATTAGACTCGCGTCATGGACAAACGTCCTGCTCCGAATCAGAGGTTGGTGCTTCTCTGAAGGTAGCTTACGAGCAGCGAGCTAACAGCTTTTGAAATCATCTCTTAGAAGCATTCGAAGCCTTCGAGCCACATCCGACGGATTAATGAGCCACGACGATGAGAAGTATACGTGCAGTGAGACCTTCGGGAATGCCAGATATATGCCTGCCGCGGGTAGGAAGAGATCATCGATTAAGTTCAGGCTGTGGACGGTGGTCAAATGGCTTGCGATCAGTGCATGCGGCACGTATTTCATCGCGAATCGTAGGGTGGTTTTAAGTGAGTCTTGGTTGAGAAGAGAATGGATATTCGTACGCTAACCGTGTCTTAAGACTCGACCGCCTCTCCTACAAATGCCACCGTTGCTCCCGACCTGTGCCTGGAACCCGAATGCATCCATGCCGCCTCCGAAATCCTTTATAACCTGGACCCTAACTATGAAGACATTGACCCTTGCATTGACTTTGACCAATATGCCTGCGGTGGTTGGAGAGACCGTCATGATATGAGACCCGATCAAGGCTCCATTTTTGCTGGAACTTTCATGTCGGAGAACGCTCAGATGCGCTTACGCCATATCCTTGAAGCTCCAGATTTACCTGAAGAGCGGGAACTATCATCCGCGGATCAACATAACTTCAGGAAGTTGAAATCTGCCTACGATGCCTGTGTCAATGTCGACGCCCTGAAGCAGCGGGGATCACAGCCCTTGGATGACCTCCTCACTGAAATAGCTACAATCTATTCTTTACATGGTGAAGACTCACAGGGAAATCTAACGGAGACCATCTTACATTTGCTCCAGACAGACGTATCGGCCCTGGTCACTTTCTCTGTGGCTGTAAGTGATCTTCTTGGGCACATAGTTCGTTGTCACGCTAATCTAATAACCCATTATAGCCTGATGATCGTGATCCCGACAATGTGGCTATATTTGTGACTCCGCCGCGGAAATTGGGCTTCCTTCGCGCGAGTTCTACAACGATACACAAGTCGTGGAAGACTACACTGATGTTGTATCAAAGCTGTTGAACCTTTTCAAACCTCGCCTTCTATCGGATGGAGAACGCATTTCCTCCTTCAAGCTTGCCCACAAAGTTGTCCTTTTGGAGAAGAAATTGGCCGATGCCACGCCAGATACGCAAGCACAAGAGGACGTCACTCAGTATTATAACCCGCGAACCTTGGACGAAACGAAATCACTTATTCCGGAAATATCATTTGAGCAAATAGTCTATTCTCTGGCTCCTAAGGACTTCCAGACAGATAGATTGATCATAGGCTCCCCATCCTACCTCGAGGAGCTCTCGACGATTATTAAGGATACGCCACGAGAAGTAATCCAGGCTTTCTTTAAGCTAAAGGCTATCCAGCGATATTTTGGGGAGATAGAAGACCCCAAGACTGCCCCGCTACGGGAGTTCAACAACCGCCTTGCCGGAAAGGATCCTCAAGCCACCGAGGATCGGTGGCGTAAATGCATTGATAACTTGGATTCCGGCATAGGATGGATATTGAGCCGCTTTTATGTGGTTGACTCTTTCCCCGAGACTTCGAAAGGGCTGGGAGATCAAATAATCTCCGATATAAAGGAACAGTTTGTCTACGTGTTAGATGGCACACAATGGATGTCTGCCGAAGTCAGGCAGCTTGGCAAGCAGAAGGTGGCAAACCTCGTTCAGAAGATAGGATATCCTTCAAAAGTCCTAATTTAATGGATGCCGAGGATGTCAAGAAATACTATAAGGACTTGAGTATTTCCGAGCATAGGTTTTCGAGAACTCGGTTAGAATGGCTAAATTCGAACTCCAACGAGAGTGGTCGCAGTTGGGAAAGCCCACGAATCGAGATGAGTGGGACATGACAGCACCCACTGTCAATGCATATTATAACCCTCCAGGAAATGAAATTGTCTTTCCCGCTGGTATAATGCAGCCCCGACTTTCTACGGATCCAAGGCGCCTCTCTATCTGTCGTACGGCGCTTTTGGGGCCGTCAGCGGACACGAGCTATCCCACGGTATGATTATACCCTTTTAAATATTTTTCACTCTCTCTTTCTTTAATCGGAAGTCGCTGATGACTTTGGTTAATGTAATGTAGCATTTGACAGCACTGGAAGACATTACGACCAAACTGGCAACTACACTAATTGGTGGGATGATCGTACGGTCAAAGCCTTTGAAGAACGTGCACAATGCTTCGTTGATCAGTACTCAAACTTTACAGTTCCCGGGCCTGATCCAGACTCAGAACCCCTGCATGTCAATGGACGCTTGACGTTGGGCGAAAACATCGCTGATGCCGGTGGCCTTGCGGCATCGTTTCATGCTTGGAGGAAACGAGATGGATCACATGCGGACAAGGCACTGCCCGGCCTAGAGAAGTTTACCAAGGAGCAACTCTTCTTTATTTCTTACTCCAGTTGGTGGTGCAGCAAAACCACCAAAGAAGCTGCAGTGCAGGCCATTTACACTGACCCCCACGCTCCAAAGCCCGCTCGGATTTTGGTGAGTTCATTTTCCCTTGTCCATGTATTAACATGACACGTTGTGGCGCACTGAACGTAGTACACGCGTTAACACATAGACCAGGGCACGATGGCAAACTCGAGGGAGTTCCGGGAGGCTTTTGGATGCCCGACAAAAGAGCCTGTATGCGAATTGTGGTAGATGTTAGGCAGCCGGCAGCCCTGGCAGCTGGCACAGTTACATAGTACGTGCTAGGGTTAGCGTTGTGATTGGCCCTGCATATGGCCAATGAGAGGACAGTATTTGTGGATCTTCGCTCTCCCGCGTGTGATTGGCTGCTGGATTGTATATTACCGCCAGTTCGCGGGGAACATATTTCAATACATGCTAATACGCGTAACGGTACAGCTAGTACCCGTTGATGGCGCGTCATTACCGTAATTCTGTGTTCTGCTAGATCCCCGTGACCAATGTTGATTCCAACCACCTCCTTCCTCCATAGTTATTCAACAAGATAATCAATTGCTCAATGGCGCTTCGACTTCTCTCTTGCAATTTGTCAATATAGCCACTTGCTTTCCTTTTGTTTTGCCATTCCTCATAATCAACCGCTCCGTAATTGAACCCCATCCCGGCATCGCGGTACAATCACGTTGTTTGTGATCCGTGCGTCGCGCTCGACAAATTGTTTGCGTTGCGCTTCCGTCAGCGTCACAGGGGATTTTCGGGGATTTCCCAGCAACTCCTAAACCCCGAGCCTCAACTTGCGCAGTCATTCTCCATTTCATACCGACAAGGAGCTCCAGCATAGTTTGACCCAATGATCGCATACCCGCCATGAACTTCTAGAAAACCCGCCAGCATTGCGGTGTGCGACAATGCCAAGTTACACAAACAAACCACCATCCTGGCCATATCTGTGAGAGTTACCGCTGGCTATGTGGCATGTGCTAATCCTCGTTGACCTCAAGTACCAAGTGGACAAGGGTTACACACCTGACTTGTGGCCTGTATCTTAGCTAGGCGGAAGGAAAAGAATGGCCAGACCTCTTGAGATACCTACCGAGGCGCCAAAACATGAATCTCGCCTACATCAATCGGCCTCTTTAAGGGCATCTACATTAGGTATCTCGACCGCATCGTCTCGTTTGCATCAGCCGCAGTCACCTCTTCGACGTGCTCATACAATTACCCAATCTGGTCCCACCAAAAGGACCGACAGAAGACTAGCAGACCGAGCAAGGAAACAACATCAAATGCCGTCATCGCTGCTTCGTATGAAAGGTAGCAATGAAGGCTTGCCTACGAATTTCGCAGTAGGGAATGTGGGAAACAATGGGAAGCTCTACCTCAGGTACAAAGGACCTTACTCTACCCCTCTGTTTGTTTGCAGCCTGCACTGCTGATGTGGATTGGAGAGCTTACTCAAGTGTATGATCGTGCAAACAGGCCTTTAGCAGAGCCGGGCTCCAGGCGTCGCCATGGCAAATCCCTCCCAACCGTGACTCTGCCCACACCGGCTAGCAGCACCAACCTACTGCCGCCCAAGCCCACTGCTGGCCCCGATGCCAGACAGAGTATCTGGTCATCCTCTCAATTCTCGGAGCTCCGCCCCAATTATGCCCCTGAAGAAACAGAAGAAGCCAGTAACGATGTTAGCGATTCCGAGCCTCCACACAGGAGAGCACATTCATTCTCAACTATTTCGGAATATGAACAATCAGCTACATCCGACGGAGGTGATGAGTTTCGCATTGTCATCGATCGGTTTGGCACTAACAAGCAAACACACCTGCCAAGCGATGAATCCCCTATGCCTGCTTTGGAGGTACCCATCCCTCATTATCGCCTAGGAACACTGCAATTCAGCACTGAGGGTACGCCGGTGTTGCGGAGTTCAATCTACACACATACATCACACCCATCGGTATCTGATAACACGCATTCGTCAGTATATCTCAAGGACAGTACTGGACGCAGTGGCCAAAATCGAATTCCTTCAACCTACGATTCACCCGGTCTTACTCCTCCGGAAGGGACCCTTTCTATGGCGATGTCCTTGTTTTCTGCAGTGAACCCGTCCTCTACCAAGGATCGAAATTCGAACTCTACACAGCGATCAGGCATATATACTTTACGGCATCCTATTGAGCCGTCTATCTTTGATATACTGGCCACGAACATGGATGACCCGGCTGTGGTCAAATATATTCCAAATACTCGGGATATCAGCGCGGCTACACCTGCTCGTATAGTCGTACAAATTTCGTCCGAGTCATTCATGGATTATGAACTCGTTTCCGATTTCTTCTTAACATTTCGCTCTTACTTATCAGCCACAAACCTTCTGAGTTTGTTATTGGCTCGGTTGGAGTGGGCTATCAATAGATTGCAGGCTGACGGGCGAATTATTCGCATTCGGACGTTCGCGGCCCTGCGACATTGGATCCTCAATTATTTCGTTGATGATTTTGTCAGCAACCGTGATTTACGCGTTCAGTTCTGTGATAAAATCAATACCATGTATGCTGACATCAAAGCTCGAAGTACCACAGGTGTCAGTGACGTGAAAATACTGGTAGACCTCAAACGTTGTTGGCACGGCAGATGCATGATGCACTGGGACTGTCCACTTTTACGAGTCCGGATAACCCTGCTCTACCTGGTGGCGACTTTGAAGGCCAAGGATTCAACAACAACGGCTCAAGTGAGGTTGGAAGCTCGTCTCAAGACGCCGTAACCGCTGGTAATTTGAGCAAGCAATCATTAGTGCAGTCAACGAATTCAGTTATTGGTGCCGAGACTGAACGAGTTCCTAGCGGCCATTCAAGCCATGCAAGAACAATATCTTCAGGGACCTCGCGGAGTGTGGCAGGTTCATCTAGTGAGCAAAGTGTTCAGGCATTGTCCTGTTCTTTTCCAGGCAAAACTTCGCGGGTATCGATGGCAATGGGTGGTGGTTTAGACATCCTCCACCCCGTTGTAGTCTCGATTAAGTCGCCATCACGTTCTCAAACGTCCTCGGCCACATCAAAACCTCCAGCTCACGTCCACAAGCGCAGCGGTAGCTTTTCGGATTCAATCAGAGACGATCGTGCCCCACTTTCTAGATCATTGGTCGAAAGACACGAGCAAGGACAATCTTTATTGCCAACTTCCGATGGTGGTCATGGCAGTCTCATACGCGGCAACTTGTTTCCCCGGTTGATGCAACCGTTGCCGCAATTGTACCCCTTCACCTACTATCTCCCAAGCTCCAGATGAGTTACGCGAACATCATGCACGGAGTGCCTCTGAAGGCAATATCAGGACCCTTGGAACGACTCCGGCACTAAAACCGTCATTGGATCTATCCGCCGTGCTTTGCAAACCAGAAATCTTGGAGCAAATACTGCACCTCATATGGGATCCCGTAATTTTCGCTCTCCGAGAGGCAAGACTGCCACACTTCCCGTAAATATCGCTTTAAAATCCGATACGCACATGGATCGCAAGACATCTTCAAAGTCCAACACCCTCTCAGAACCGATTATATTTGTGAGCGGAGTATGAGAGACTACCGTGAAGCTATTGGCCTTAATTCTCCGCAATCTTCGCCTTCATTTACAATCGAAACGGCCCGGGCATTGGAAGGCCAAACGTCCCATTTAAAGGCGCACAATGCACTTCCTCAACGCCTCGCAAGCGAAGTCACTATGGGAAGCAAATCTATTGTCATTGTGGATGATACAGGATTAGATGTGCCGGTAGCATCGGGAGCGAACGATTGGCTGGGTTGGGGACACACAAAAACGCAAGTTCATCGTCATTGAGGGAGACAATAGTCATTTGCCTTCTGTAACTGGCATAGTTCCATTTGCAGCCTCTCCGGAAGTCCTCGCCCATGAAATGGAAAATTTGGCACCTCAAACCTCTGATCTCGCTTTCCAGCCTCCTCTGAAGTCTCCTGGACTAAACGAAACTCGTTCGATTTCCAGTCGACTTCGAAAATATGCATCGTTTCAAAGTAGTATCAGTCGCTCTCTTGATGCACCTAGTGAGACTGGCAGCTGGGAAGCTGGGAAACAGCCACTAGGCCGTTTGTTGCGCAGGCGACCCGGAGGTGATTTGCGTAAAATCCAGAATGTGCATGACCTTGCGCCGGACTTGCGCCCACAATCCTTTGCAACGGACACGTCTTTAACGGAGTCCCTGGCTTCTTCGGCCCGTAATTATTTCAGGCGAAGCTTCTCACGGTTCTCTCAAACCAGAACCCGCTCAACACCGCCGCGCTTTGATCTCATTACCACTCACTCATCCCAACACCTGCGCCCTTCAATTGAAGCAGCTATTGCTGGGTTCTCACGTATTCCAGATGATGCTGATGGTGGAATTGAGTCGACTTTGCTAAAACTGGAAGGAAAGTGGCCCTCACCGACAGTTTCTGATAGTCATCGAGAGGGTGGAGGAATTCGCGATTCCGAGTTTCTTCAGCATTATTCCGAAAGAGATCATTCTGAATCTTCCTGGGCGGAAACACGTAATTTAGATGCCTACCCAGTGGCTTTAGGGGAGGCAGTGGCGGCTTCTAGTCTTCAAGACCTGTCAGCACAATCGCATACACACTCCGTCATAGAATCGGAGTACTCATACAATTCCATTCCTCTTTTGGAAAGAGGTTTGAGTGACGATTCCATGAAAAGCCGGCGTCTAATATAACGCCCTCTGTCACTTCACGTCGTTCGTTACAACACGGCCCATCGAGTAGTAACGGTATCAACAGTGTCGGGCCCTCACCACCGAGCGTCCAACTAGTTGACGAATATGGAGCCGGTCGGCAAGAATTGAATATGCCTCCAGATTTTGACCCACCCTCGGTAGCACATGGAAACAGTGACGACAAATCAGACATATCATCCCAAATATCTATCGATCTGATAGAGAAGAATGAGGCTCTGAGAATATCCAGCAGCACGGATTCTTTGGCAACTCAGTCCTTCCAAATGCCACTACATCCTCTTGCACATCCTCCTTCTCCACCGATCACAATTCAAAATGCGGTGGCAACGTCTTCTCAAAAGGCGTAACTGTCACCGGTTCTCAAAGCCACTAACTCCTGGTTCATCTCCAACACGTCTAGTCGACAGCAGCCGTGTAGGATATGTTCAGGATGAGATCACAGGTGTTGGGAATAGGAATGCCGAACTACATATAGAAGTTCCAAAGATGCTAGACCACGTTCCTTTTATACTTGCATATGATTCCAGATTGCTTGCCCAACAGTTTACGGTTGTGGAAAAGTCAGCTTTGGATGAGGTTGACTGGAAAGATCTTGTCGACATGAAATGGAACAATAGCTCACCGTCAATTGTCAGTTGGGTCCATTTCCTCGCAGAGAAGGACCGTAAGGGGATCGATCTTGTCGTTGGTCGTTTCAATCTCATGGTAAAATGGATTCTGTCTGAAGTTGTCCTCACGCAAGACATTCAAGAGCGGGCTCGGACGATAGCCAAGTTCATTCATATTGCTGCGCATGCCAGGAATATGTGCAATTACTCGACTATGCTACAAATCGCGATTGCTCTTTCTTCGGTGGATTGTACACGGCTACAAAGGACATGGGCTTTAGTGAGCTTGAACGACCGACGGCTTCTAGATAGCATGGAATCGTTGATACAACCTCTTCGGAATTTCCATGAGCTGAGAGTTGAGATGGAAACCGCAAATTTACAAAATGGCTGCATCCCTTTTGTCGGACTGTACGTGCATGATCTCACGTACAACGCTCAGAAACCGTCACAAATACCAGGAATCCGTGGTGGGGATGCCCTCGTTAATTTTGAGCGATATCGAACATCTGCCAGAATTGTTAAATGTCTCCTCCGGCTCATCGATGCTAGCAACAAATACTGCCTGGATCCCGTTCCCGGTGTTGTTGAAAAGTGCCTCTGGATTGGGTCCCTGTCCGAAGACCAAATACAGGCTTTCAGCAAAAATCTCGAATGACGCGCATGACTATCGTATTGGTAGTTCATGTACAGTACATTTCTCACACTTTTTTCAGCGCATATCAGCATAGACCATCACTGATGCACCTTGTTTTACGTTTCAGCATTAATCTCTTACCATGTCTTGCATCAAGCCATTTTACACACCCATCTTAAAGCGTTTGATGTCCATTATCATTTCCATACAAATACCCAGCATCGCATTTACATCTATCTCATATCAATCGTTATTTTCTCCTATCTTATATCCCGCATCGGTTCGGTATGCTGTTCTACACTGACCAACTATGACTAGGCTAAATATGCTATTAGTTTATACCTCCACGAATTATGTAGAAATAGTAGCTAGAAATTAATTAGATTGTTATAGAGAAACTAAGTAGGTATTATTTTTGATGTAGAAAATGATACTTAGAAATCAGTAAATTTACAAAACTGCTCGTTTATTTGCTGGAATTTCGGACGTTTACAATAGTTAAGAGCCTGAGGCAGCACTGCCGCACTGCGTCATTTGCTACGGGCGCGGGCACTATTTACTCCACCACGAAATTGAGAAACGATATCTTTCTTCGCAAACCAGAACGAACGAGCAAGTCAGCGACGGCGCTGTTGTCTTTTTTTCATATCGCCCGTTCTTCAATCCGCTTGCGCTGGCTTTTATATGGCAAATGACTGCCTCGGTCAAATGCAGTCGTAGTTGGGCACACATCTCGTTGCAAGGCCTCCGTCCACACACCACCACCCCGGCACAATCGACAATGGATATCGGAGACCCTCACAACGGGCTGCCTTTGA
The DNA here is from genome assembly GCA_020137715.1 of Talaromyces trachyspermus. Taxonomy (NCBI): domain Eukaryota; kingdom Fungi; phylum Ascomycota; class Eurotiomycetes; order Eurotiales; family Trichocomaceae; genus Talaromyces; species Talaromyces trachyspermus. The sequence continues at coordinate 308,395 of JACGXQ010000003.1, forward strand.
GGCAATAGACGAGAGAAAATCCCTAGAAGATGGACTAGAGAAGCCGAGAATTTTGCCTCCAGACTTGCCGACGTCGCTGGACGACCGGCGACGAGCCCCGGAATACGCCGGTGAGACGGAGATGTACGATGGTTGGCAAGGTTTGTGGGCACATGGACTCTTTCTTTCTTTCTTTCGCGAGGAAGCGGCAAAAGGAAGAAGGAGGAAGAATAAAAACACAGGGTTCTTTTGCGATCTACCTACTAACTTGGGTCACTTATTCAGGACAATCGCAGTACCTAGCAACGCCAATCACCGCCAAGCCATTATCATTCAGTCTTACGCTTGATGACCATTCTCACGATGAGGAACATGACTTGCGCGCTCGATATGCACAATCATACTACAGCAGAGATGACGACGACACCACAGCTCGACTGGAAGATAGCGATGCTAGGCTACTGGAAATGCTCGCGGCGCAAGCGGCACATCGCGAGATGGATTCTCTGGGCACGGACGAAGACAATATAGCGTTGGACGACAAGCTTTCCGATGATGAGAAAAGCGCTATCTTGCAGAAGAGTCTCAATATGTCTGCAAGCAATGGCGATGTCGAACGAGTACAGAAATTGGTTAATGGGCATGCGCGCAAATACGTGGACGTTAATAAACCCGACGAGGAAGGGACAGTGCCCTTAATATATGCAAGTTGTTTTGTGAGTTGCTTTTACATTCGATACGAGATGTCCCGTATATTAAGATCCTTTTTTCCCGATTGCTAATTGGAAAGGTGAATATAGGGCCATCAAGACGTCGTCTCGGCACTGCTTGATGCTGGAGCGTTTGTCGATAAGCAGGATCGTAATCAATGGAGCGCATTGATGTGGGCCATGACCAATCGACACAAGACGATAGCAAAGGTGCTTCTTGATCACGGGCTTCCCCTGATATCAAATCATCTTCGGGCGGAACTGCGTTAGATTTCCTTCAACCCGGAACCGACATTTCGCAGTATCTACACGAGAATGGATACGATATCGGACCTGTAGGCATCGAGGATGATTTTACGACGCTGGATTTAGCCATGGCCGCTTTGAAGAGGAGATGGCTCAGAATGAGATGAAGCGGCGTATGATGATGGAAGAAAGCGCACTCAATCTTGAGGTGGATTTGTCCAGTCTTGGGCTAGATGAGAAACTCGAGGTGCGACAAAGTAAACTGAGGATGTGGAAGCTTCTGATACTAATTCTCTGTATGATGATAGGAGCCCGATGAATTCGAAGACGATCAACAGGAGTTTGTGTGGGATAGATGCTTGAATGACCAAATGTTTGTCTTCCAGGACAACGAACTGGAAAAGATACTGGACATAATTATTACCAACATGACACCGCAACGTTCACCTTCCCAAAACCAGTACCTGCGAATTTACTATTTTTAAGCGCTAGGTATGCACACTACCATGCCAGTCCCGAGTTACTGGCGCAACTTTTGCTGTCTGCAACAGACAAGATCAACGACGTCGTGGAGCGTCACCAATGGGATATGACAATATTGGCCTTCTGGATATCGAACGCCACCCTACTTCTGCATTACCTTAAGAAGGACCCGGGCCTTATGGAATCCACAGTTGAATTCCAGTTACACCTAGCAGAACTCATAAATGAGATATTTATTCTTATCATTCGTGACGCTGAGCGCCGAATGAACCGCGTCTTGGATCAAGCCATGCTTGACCATGAAACAATACCAGGATTGGATGACGTTACTTTCCAGAACGAATGGAAAATCTTCAAATCGAAATCGAAACCAAAAGTTGAACCTCCGGAGAAACGGTTTCGACCGCCATCACCAAAACGGCGCGCACAGGTGTCTCCCCGAAATATCACATCTCTTCTATCGTCCACGTTATTTGTCCTGGACTTGTACGACGTTCATTCAATCATCACAACACAGATCATCTCGCAACTGCTTTACTGGCTGGGTGCAGAACTTTTCAATCGCATTATGCTAACCAAAAAGTACCTAGCCCGTACAAAAGCAATGCAAATTCGGATGAATATCTCAGCCATTGAGGAATGGGCTCGGAACAATAACAGACAACCAGAGCACTACGAAAATGGCTCGATGACGACCACAGGCGAGACTACAGTAGAAGCTGCGCGGAAGCACCTTGCGCCAGTGATACAACTGCTGCAGTGGCTACAGTGTTTTTCCTCGTTAGGAGATGACCATGAAGCCCTCATCACAACTTTGCTGCAACTACAGCGACTTACTCCGAACCAACTCCTGCAGGCCGTCAAATCGTACCGTGCAGAGGTTGGCGAAAAGGGTCTAACCAAAACGCCACCAAATTCCTCGTAGCTCTTGAACATGACCCAGACCTCCTATACCGCGAACATATGAAGTTACAAGAGCCTTCTTCTATTTCTGCTGCAACCTCTTCTTCTTCTTCTCAACCGCCTCCTCCGTCGTCGTCCTTATCATCCAGCCCCAGAAAAACAGACACATCGCGACCAACTTCCGATTTCCCGCCAGAAATTACACCACCTGCATCTGACATGAACCCAGCCGCCGCAACCACCACCAGCACCCACGAAAATGAGGGCCCTTCAACACCTCGAAGCAGCATCTTTCTCCACTCTCCCATAATGCCATCATCGCCCGGCCACCACCATTTCCATTCCTCTGGACCAGAAAGCTACCTCCTCGATCCTTCCATGACACTCCCATTCCTTCTCCCTACAAGTACAGACATGCTGGTTAGTTACGGAGCTGGATTTGGCGGGATAAATAGAGAAAGAGCAAGGAAGTACATTCCAACCGTCCCAACCGAAGTACTGAGCCGCTTTGATCGCGTGTGATCTAACTATATTACCCCCGCCCTTTGTTTTATCACACTTCCCTCCCCATCCATCTAGAAGAATTCTTTCAAAGAGCTATGCATATAGCAAATACTAGCGCGGGTTGATTGATAGTCTCACTGGAGGAATCTTTCCTTCCTTGCTCTTCAATTAAACTTAGATAGTAGAAAAAGAAAACTATGACATAGGGTTAATTTCACGACTAGGAATCCTTGCGCCATATCCCGTATCCCTTTTGGCTCTTTACATACGACGGGACATAAAACCACAGATACCTAGGTAACAAGCCTTGCTTCTGAAGGTTATATACCTATTTTTGCGTGGTAATGGACCGGAGAACGGACGCGCAAGGCCTAGGTATACAACTTATTATCAAATCATATTTTGATGTTTCCAGTTGTGCCAGGCACTGACAGGATATGTATATAAAACGGAATTCACCTTCACCTCTCGTGAAAGCAAAAAGAAAGGGAGAAAGAAAAACAAGTGATATCTAAACAATATCTAAACACGAGACTGGAACGGTTCCTGCCAAGGTCTTGTGGTATGTTACATGAAGATGTATATATATTAAAATATCCAAAAGAACAGACTCTAACCAAAGGAAACACCAACATTCTGTTCTTCCGGCTAGGAGTATCATTCCCTCGGACTGTCCCTTCAGAACTCGTGCACAGGATTCGTGCACCGGGAAGGCTATCGGGATTCCCGATGTATCTCGATAACTCAAAAAAAGAGTAGATGAAGCGAAAAATAAATGAATAAATAATAAATAAAACAAATGTAAAAATGATAATTAAAACATGTGAGACGAAGAAAAGTCTATAGAAATGACGGTGGTCCGCATTTCAATGCTCCCTTTCTGAGGTTGCGTGTGCTGAACCAGGCTGTACATCTGTCTCACTTGTTCGTGAGCTCAACTCAAGTGGATTCAAGAAAGACTTGCGGTCTGGTGGGTATCGCTGAACATTGTCGGCATTTGATTCAACATGCCTAAGCCCATGGCTAGGGTCACTTTGTTGACGGAAATGACTTGGGTTTTGTCTTAGCTGTGCCGATGTTCCGCGACTTGGTGATGCGGTTGAGAGGGCGGGCGAGATTTGTTCATGATGTGATGTTGGTGGAGGTGGTGGTGGATGTGATCTTTGAGCTTTACGTTTTCGCCCTGGAGAAGTGATCTGCGACTCCGAATGAAGGTTAAAACGCGAAGAAGATTCCTGTCGACCTCTGGTCGATGGAGGACTCGGCTGTGCTTGATTCGGTGGAGTCCAGTGATGAAAATATATCGATGGAGATTGACCGGACTGCGCTTCATGCTTTGTAGGAGCTGGGGCGGAAGCGGCACCATGCGAGGGTCCCGTTGCCCCATATTGAAATTGGGCAGGGCTTACATGAAACACGTTGGTATTCAGGCGAGGCTGATGCGACTGCGAGTCTCCCCGACATGCAAGCGAGTGGGTTGAAGAGATGCACGGTAGCCCTGCGTCCGTGAGGGCGATGCTGGCCCATGTTGTGGTGGCGATGGAGCGACTTGAGAAGCATAAGGGTTTGGTGGAATTCGGCTGTCTCGACGAATATCTGGCGGTGGATATTGGGATGGGTCAAGGTCCAAGTTTGATGGATCGCGGAAAGTGGCTTGCGCGGGTATTGCTTGTTGCTGAGACAGAGGCACAGGCTTTTGAAGTTGCTGTGGTTCCGCCTGTTGCACACTCGACAGATCCAAATGTTGCGCGACATCTAGCGATGAACGAGCCAAATTTCCACCGCCGATTCCGATGAAAATAAAGGGGACTAATTGAGGAGGCACGCCGGCTTGGACGGCATCATGAAGCATGCTCCGTTCAATCCGCCGTTGTTCGAGTTTTAGAGTCTCTTGGCGTGTGCGTTCTTCCTCCTGCCGTCTTCTATCCTCCTCTGCCTTGGTCCGAAGCCATTGTCGCCAAGAGTCTTCTGTCTGCCATTGCGAAGGAGCGGTGGAAGCTGACTCGATGATACCGTGGTTGTCACCGGCGGCTCGGGTGGCAGAGTCATTCCTGCCGGAGGGGTAACTCCCTTCTCGGGTTATTGTCCATTTTTCCGTGTCGCGGTGGTTGCGAGGCGGGATGGTATGAAGGAGCCGACAGCCACAGGCGCACAGAAGAAACGAGCAGGAATATGCTGCCAATGATGGAGTATTCATGGGGCCTTTGATTGTTTCGTTCTGCATTAGAAGATTTTAGTGTGAGCAACACCATGAAACATGTATGTAGTAGATTCATAATCGCAGTTGATCAAAACTCGCTATGCTATTGCCGAATGAATGTGGCCTAACGACCAGCTTTGACAAATGGATGGGAGGCTCCAAGAAGGGCACTCTGTGTAGTGAAGGACATGAAGAAGAGGCTTCAAATGGGTTAAAAATGAGGAATCCATGCTTGCGGTCATCGATGCGAAACTTGAGACAAAGGGCTGAGTGGAGAGAAAGGATGTAATGAACCAAGTGAAATGGAAACTTTCACCGCGGACAAAGAATAAAAAGGCCATGGTGGACAGTGATAGATTTATAACGCGAACAGCAAAGTTTCAAAGAACAAACATCTTTGCATTCTCATTGAAGGATTAGATGGCGGACTGGTGGGCACTGGTGATCTAGGCGCAAGCGCGAATGGTGGCCAATAAGGAATAGCATCGGGCTTCGGATGAGATTTAGAGGACAAGCGCCCGCTGGAAGAGCAGAAAACCTGAAGGACAACACTTGGGGACAATAGTAATTACCTTTTGGCTCCAAGCATACAGCGTCCGCTAAACTGTTTCAGGTCTGCTAGACGGCCGCTGCGGTGAGGTTGTGGACGCCGTAATTATCGGCGTATGCGCAGGAACAAGCCCAGCTAGTGAATGAGAAGCCAACAAGTCGAGATTGTAAGAAAAGAAGAAAGAAAGTCAGCCCAGCTGGGACTTGAGATCGATATTAACGCTGAATCTTCAGTAGATCCAGCGATGACGAAGCAGTAATGAATGAATTGAATGAATTGAATGCATGGACAGTCCACGACGACTGAGAACGAGTAGCTAGCAGCGTCTGCCCATTTCCACACGACCGCACTCGTAAGGACGAGATCGTACCAGTCGATCTGCTTTCTTTCTCACCAGTAGCGGACAAGAAGACGCGTGCGAAATAGGATTGCTGGGAGGGATGCGTTGTGCCTCTATACAATGGAAGCGAATGGTAAAATCGATAGGGAAAACAAAAACAAAACACAAAAACAGAGCCAGTCTGTTCCGTCAAGGAGAGACAGAGAAGCGGAATCTGAAAAAGATAAGGAGAGAAGAAAGACGAAGGAGCGAAAAGACCAAAGGTCCGTGGATGAAGAAGGAAGAAGGAGGAGAGGAAAAGGGAAGCTGCCCTCGATAATAATTAATTAATTATACAAGGCAGGCGCACGGGCGTCCAGTGTCCCCGGCTTGACCCTTGCACTTTCCATTTGTGGGCAAGCGCAGCCAGGCGCGGGCGCTAATCCGGAGACGGTTAGAGTGTCGTTTTGTTTCGGAAATGAAAGGGCCAAATTGGGAATCTGGATTCTGTAAACAACGCTGAGTAAGATGACTCTCAAGCTATTTAGTTAGTTACCTAGTTATTGAACAACTCGAATGGAAAAAATGAGGAGAAGCAAGCCTAGAAGCTAGCACTGACTACGGGTTCTTCTTTATGCAGCTAGAGCCTAATGATCAGTGGATCACTGTGATGGCGTAAGCCTACCTAGGCGATATTAGGTAGTTCGCAGATGGAATAGATTACTGTTCTCAAATGAAATGAGAGAAAGATGACAGATCCCTGCCTCAGACAGCTAGCCATGGCATAGCAGATGAGTAGATTAGACGACATCAATCAGCTCAATCAACAACGTCCAAAAGGGGCAAGACGGATAGCCATGTGGCTGACAGGTTAATTTCAGGGCCAAGGAAAGGCCCCATGGCGGCTCTCTGCGATAAAGGGAAGATGACTAATAAAGTAATTTCTGGCAAACCTTTCATGGGCTTGTGTTTTAGTGGAATAATACCCCTAGCATGGGGTGGTCCGGGGTTCGGCGAGTCCAGACAGTTCATGTCAGTTGTAGTTTTTTGATCAAATCAGCAATGCAAACTGCCACCTGGTAGGTTTATTGAATACGCGATATGATAGACATAGACCTTTGGATCTATCATCCGATAGTAGCGCCTTGCGTGTGGACACCCAAGATAGTAAATTCGCACCCCTTTAAGGATGAAAGGTGGTCTTCTCTGGCACTGCAACTTCCTACATTGTATTTCTATGTCGTTTCCATACAAGTAATTTGACATTCAGAATACTAGAGCATAATGAAATGTGCAGAATTCTTAGATCTTCCTTCATAGGACATTTGGGAAGGAAGAGTCAACTCAGAGAGCCGCGACAGATAGCTTACATCGCATTAATCTCTTAGCTCAGAAGAAGGTCATGATCAAAATCTCAACAAATGAATACACTAGGCTTATCTTTTCACGAAGCTGGTTGTTGATGTCAGACTGAGAAGTTCCTGAGGTTGACCTAGTCGTTGTTAACGGTGCAGTGTTCAGGATGGATAAGCCTGTGGTGTAGCTCCGGCCACGTTGGCCTCGGTCGGTAAGATCTCTCTTTCATATGACGGTCTTAAATTGTCAGAAACTTCAGTCTAAACTACCATCGGGCATATCTTGGATAGCTTATAACACACTGAAGTTATTAAGCTTCTAAGTACGAAAGGCTTATCGAAAGCAAAATCTTCCAAAAGAAGACATCTGAATATCCAGTTCAATAGAAGAGCGTATGCTCAAGTTATCACGGTTAATTTAAGACAGTAGAATAAAACTAAATACATGGTAATAAGTGTCTTTATAACTTTAACGTGTCATAAGCTAGGTATCCGAAATATAGTTGACGGTGGTTTAAATCGAAGTTTCCGACATGTATTCCAGTGGCTTATGTCAAAGAGCTATATAGAACTAGACTAATGAACGTGTTTATAGACATGTGTCCTTTGCTGCCACCTTCATGCAGGTGCACTGTAATGACTGATTGTGGTGATATCCTTTCCTTCCTATCTCCTTTCTGGATCCTGCCTAGAGTGGATGCGCAACAAGAACCGGACGGATTCGACGCGGTTTTAATAACTAAGTTCAGGATATTTTGGGCAATGGAGACAGAACCGTCTCTGTTACTACTACTAGAAATTGCGACAAACTCGAGATCCTAAGACGGACTACACAGAGACGATTATGTCGGACCTGCTCCGTAGCGCCGGCTTCACACCGATGGCTAGCATAGCCCTCATCTATCAAAAAGAGTGGAGATTGGGATTCATGACATGCTCACGGACATCGCTCGCTCGCCGCCTGAAAGAGAACCGGAAACGAGGTTGCCTTCATAAAACTGCAGAGCAAGATGAGTTTACCCGAGTTCACTACTTAGCTCAGCTCACAGAGGGCTTACATCGATCTGTAGCTTCTAAATAGCGTAAGAATCATGTCGAAACAAGCGGGCTAATGGCACTCCGCACATGATAGCACACTTGAGATGCCATGGTTTGCAGGAGGCTCTTTGTGTAACGGCTTCTCCGCAATGTATCGTTGGAAAGCTTTCGTCGTGTCCAGCGCGTTATCATACAGAAAGGCGTAGCGACACTCCGCACGCAATTCATTCTCACGGAAAATTCCCATCACACTCTGTCATGAATCGTCCCTCTTTGCATAAAAGTAGCTCCCTCATATAACCGAATTCGTTCTGGTGATGCGCATGATCAATTTATTCGTTGACAGACAGCTTCAAGTAAATTACGAGATGGTTAAAATAGCAGGGTATTGTAAATACTGGATCAGGGAAGTACGTAGGCGTATCAATTGGATGCATGTTCGATGTTTGCTTATTTTCTTCACTTAGCTAAGATCGAGCGCTGAGGCCCGTAAATCTAACCTTTTAGTCTTTTACATACCCATCAACAAAGGGCAGACAGGATGTTGTTACCAGCTTACCATACTCCAAGCGCCCTCCATAGCACAAATGGCTGGTCAAGAATAGGATATCAACCGGAAAAGTAGCCATCTCAAGCCAGACCAACGGCCATTCGAGTCTATTGGATACATCACACTAGGACTGGACTCTCCCCGAAAGCATACAAAAGGACTATATAACGGACTGAATCGGAAAAAGCCCAAATCCTGGCTCAGCTTCAACAGGAATGTCAAGGCTCAACAGCTATCTGAACCGTCTCTGCTCAGTCCTTAGTGTTTTACCGTAGATTAGTTTCGTAACAATGACCATACTTTACCAATGCCCTTCCCCAATAGTACTAAATTTTGCCGAGCTGTTTCGTATTTAATCTATGCGGCATGCTTTTCTCAAGTGCTAGATGCCATCGACGCTTTCTAATGGCGTTAGCTAACAACGTAGGATGCATAGTCGGAGGGCCTCCGAAGCCTGCACGGACGAACCTCCATACTTTTCCCCACAAGTACGTGCTGCCAGTCACAGAGATGGTGAAGGATCGGATAATACGAAAGACTGTATTAATAATAGAATGCGTATATTTTTTCATCCATCTGCATCGCCGAGTGCCACTACGTGGAGCGGCACTTCGCGACCCTCGCAAACACGCCCATCTTTCCGTGCTTCGACATCTGGCAAATACACTACGGTTGTCAATTTGAGCAATTTAGGGCTGATATATTGCATATACTGCATGGAGAATGCATAAAGTGACCAATCCCCTTCCGGATTTGAGGGGCCGTGCTCATTTTAGGTAGAAGATAGTCATCTCCTTGTCTCAACTGGAATATCCTTAAGGATTACATGTAGTAATGTCGGTTAAAGATCGGTTAAAGCGGGTAATGGACGTTGGCAAATACATTGGATGATGGCATTGGAGTTTGAATTTCAGGATTGACATGCCAAACGACAGCTACGTTGCACGTCTGACCAGAGTCGAGCAGAAACTCAGCTAGAAAACGCTCCATATTCCGGCAGGATGGCATATTAAGTCGTGGTCTACATCTCCCTTGGTGTCTATCAAAGCGTGAATCTGTACCGTGAGATACCTCTCACTTTCGACAAATAATGTCTCTTGCCAAGAAGGCTCTTCTCAACACTGGCCGTGAAATTCCGTATGAAAATACGCAATATATCCACTGGCGAACGTTCCCAAAACTGACTCTTGCATCAGCCTTCTGGGGTTTGGCACATGGCAGTCTGCTCCCGGTAAGGTCGGTGAAGCTGTTTATGAGGCTTTGAAAACCGGTTACCGTCACCTGGTAAATCCACTAATCTAATGATCGCACCGAATCAGTGCTGACTGCTGAATCATATAGGATCTAGCTACTATGTAAGCGACTCCCAGCGTCGCAAGTTTGCGGTGCACGACATACTGACTTTCGTCTACGTTCAGTTACCAGAACCAACATGAGGTTGCTGCAGGTATTGAACGAGCATTTCAGGAAATTCCCAATTTGAGACGTGAAGACATTTTCATCGTAAGTACAGCGATCAACATTCGGTACGACGTGGACATGATGAATTATTTTTCTGATTTGCAAAAGACCTCGAAATTGTGGAATAGGTGTGTACTCTCATGATACCCGTGTAGTGCTTATATCCTATGTAAATACCCTTTTCAGTATTATGGCGTGTCAGATACTCGAAGTCATACGAGCTTCACAACAAGCTTTCCACTTCGCAATATAGTAGTGTCAGATTACTATCAGTCTATGTACTGTAAGAGAAATACTGTCTACCCATCACACAAGGAGCTACACCTCTCAGATCTCCAAAGCATCAATACACCTAGTGTGCTACACTCAGCATGACATCGTCGTCTTACCAGCCTCAATGTCCTGCATCTCTTGAGCCTACGTCGCAAATGACCTTTGGCGTCGCCGTTACTATGAGCTTCATTGGTTGGTGAATAGAGCATTGTCAAGGGATACTCGCTCTTTAAATCCTTCTCGTCAAGCAGAACAAATGTCTCCATCATGTGGTACACGAATTCCACTGTGGTGCGGATCGAGGGGCACACCGACGCAAAGGCCGTATGATGACTCCTTCGAACGGTTATTGAGAAAGTAAATAAAATTCGGCTATTGAGAACTCTACCAGTGTCTTCGTCCACGACTCCGATTCCCCGCGTTTGGTCTCCGGACTTGTTCGTCGATTTGCTGAGGTTGAGTTGAATGTTTGTGTAACGAACGATTCTGAAAGAAGCAACTGCTTGGACCAATGGTACAATACAAAACTGGGTAGTACTCGTATAAACTAAAATCAGACCACCGGTCTTGTTCGTTGAGAGTCCATAATAAAAAAGATCATTCGGGCATGGGCTGCAGGTTTACGGGCATTAATCACGGAGTTGCTCCGATCAAGACATATTGATGTCTAAAATCCCTGACCGTTGATATATACTAATGTCTTACTGATGAAAGAAGTCGGTCTACCGACACTGCAGCAATATTCTTCTGTGAGAAAATGAAGCGTTGCGCGGGATGTCGGCAGAGGTGATGATTTTGAAGAATTCATGGTGAAGCATCTGGATTCAGCATTAGCGATATCCCAGTGCTTAAATGTGCTCATTTGTAGATTTTGATAGTATTTATTTGCAGACATCTGCCACTGTAACCATTGTCACAACTTCGTCGTCACGCCTTCAACAGCTCTGTATTTGACTATCTTCTCCATCGCAGAAATGTCTTTGCTTCTTCTGCTCAGTTTCGCAGCACTAGTCTACACCTATGCTAACCCTGGGCCCTGCAGTGGTGCATGCGGAGTTCATGATCCATCTTTGACCAGAAGAGCTGCTGATGGCACGTACTTTCGGTTTTCAACTGGAAACAAAATCTCCTATGCACGCGCTCCATCCATTCAAGGGCCATGGACGGTGGAAGGATCGGCTCTGCCGCGTGGGTCATCGATCAACCTTTCAGGAAACCAAGATCTTTGGGTATGGCACTGTTACCTAAATATCTAGAAACTGTACTCCTTATTCCAAACTTAACCTTTATAGGCCCCGACGTCTCCTTCGTCAATGGCTCATACTATCTTTACTACGCCGTAAGTACCTTCGGCTCTCAAAACTCAGCCATCGGCCTAGCAACATCGCCCACGATGGATCCAAACACCTGGACAGACCATGGATCCGTAGACGTGACTTCGTCTCCTGGAAGGGATTACAACGCCATCGACCCGAACCTTCTCGTGGACAATGGCAAATCGTACCTCACATTCGGGTCGTTCTGGCACGATATCTACCAGGTGGCCATGAATGGTGCCGCAACTTCTGCTGTGGGTGGATCGTACAACCTTGCATTTGATCCATCTGGAGCTCACGCGGTTGAGGGCGCGTTCCTGTATAAGCATAACAATCATTACTACTTGTTTTACTCGGCTGGGCAATGCTGCGGATATGCCACATCGCGTCCTCCGCCAGGCCAGGAATACAAGATCAAAGTGTGTCGGTCGATGGTGCCAAATGGTGGATTTGTATGTTGATGTTGCTTTGGCCTCTTCTTCTATCTCTGTAAAACTGATAATCGCCATTAGGTTGACAAGAACGGAATATCCTGCGCATCCGGTGGTGGAGCAATTGTTCTTCAAAGCCATGATTACGTTTACGGACCTGGCGGACAGTAAGTTTGCTTGATCTATAAAAGATAGCATCCGTCATCTAACAGACGAAATAAAGGGGTGTTTTCAACGATCCAGCTCTCGGCCCCGTTCTTTACTACCACTATTTCAACACAAATATCGGCTATGCAGATGAACAGGCACAATTTGGCTGGAACAGGATCGATTTTTCTAGCGGCTGGCCTGTCGTTTAGACACCATCTGTCACCAAAACATGCGGTTGATTAGTAGTACTTAGTACGGATTATCATTGCAAGATGATTCTCAAAAGACAATAATCTTTTGATTTGGGCTCAACATCCCTTTCGAAGCCTGCCCAGATGGATTCAAAATCCGCTGAGATTGTATTGGTGAATAGCAAGGAGAGTCTTCAGTTTTGGTTAGTTAGCAACCTGGAAGTCATATCTCTGTTTATGTGCATTATGCATTTCAAGTATGGTGCCGAATCATCTTTCCAATGTTGTCTCAGATCATCCACAGAGTGAATTTCCATGTAACCCTTTTAAAATGAACATAAGAAAATGCCAGTCATAGTTAATGAAGGCTAGTAACAAGTACGAAATCAATAAAGTATATAGTCAAAGCCGAAGTTCCGCTGGACAACTACCGAAACATGCTTTTCGGCATATAGATCAGTTGACAGCAGTTTTCATCAATAACGAAGCGGTTCCAGCTTAGAAGCTGTCTGGGCAGCATCCTCAATTTTCCTCGTTATCTCCGGGGTTAAGCTAGGCACCACTTCAACAGCCCTGACATTCTCAAATATCTCTTCTGTCTGAGAGGCACCCATGATCAAGGAAGAAACGTTCGGATTTTCAGAGCCGAGGCGAGAGCCAATTGAGCTAGAGTAATGTTGAGCTGCTCAGCAATGGGCATGAGATTAGACACAACCGCAAGAGCGTCTCTCCACGCCTGATCACCAAAGTTCGCTGTAAAATCGTTGATGAAGCCAATATTCCATCGCAGGTAATTTCACAGCCATTTTCTTTGTCAGAGACTACAAGGTAGGAAATTATTGTGGGAAATTATTATATCGGAAATGGCGTGAGACTCAGGGATATCGGTCTCAGGTACATGAATCAATCACATATACACTGGTATGTTTTGCCAGGGATCATTTCGGCGATTCTCCAACAGGTTCAAAGACTGCTCGGTCTTTGTTTCCAGCATTGGTATTGGTAATCCGCTGTGCCACTTCCACGGTTACAATATACCATATAGCGTTCAAAAAGGGGGTTATGTCGGGTGGTTAACCCTGTCTGCTTTTGGTCACACCAGATGCTCAGAGATTTGTGTCAGCTTGGATCGTCGAGACTCGGCGGTCCTTCGACGCCATACTGTAGTACACCGTTTAGTGTTCACCATTTGTGGCTTGCTAGTTTCGATCCTTATTAACCGAATCTCGCTTAGAAATCAAAAGATGATCCTATCGAATGTTTGCTATTTAGGCCTAGACATCACTAATAAGCTGGCAATGTCATCAGCTAGGCATATTATTCCTAAATTAGGTTCAATGGAAGAAAGACAATACCTATATGTAAGCCGCACTAGTATACGCGTATTTGCGGAGAAGATCGGTGATCGATCGATGGACTTGATAATCATTTCAACTTGCTGCCCTCCTTTCTCAAGGTCAGAACGCGCTCCGGGCTTGTTTGGACGAAGGAGATGAGTGCGCAAAGTAGTCGTGTATTCCTGGAAAACTTAGATGCTTTAGCTCCTTGAATAATATATCAACTAGGATCAGGGTTAGGGTTATACCATATCAAATCGGAGCTTTCCCACCGAACGGAGGAACACTGAGCTTTAACCAAAGGGAATCAATGCATACCTCGAGGTTTGCAAGAAAAGTCTTAGACCTCAGACTCTACTGCAATAGAATCTGGATCTATTCCGTTACCTAATGTAATGTTGGACACGCGGTATGGAAAAGGACTCAAGACGTCAGACACAGTTTCATCAAGGGCGTGTGGGTTCAGCGCGTGAGTTCGGCATCGAGGGGCGATTCTGGGGTAAAAGAGATGTCAAAACACTTGAAACAAGTCTTCAGGGAGAGTTCGTGCGGAGCTGTCAAGATGTCCAGCCCTTGAGGCTTGCTTTGAGCACTCGGGCTAACTCCGACTATGAATACGATGCATTAGGGTAGATCGAAACACGAGTGAGGTTTTAAAACGAGCAAACTACGACATACCGTATATGGTAAATAAGCAGCAATCGCAGTTACTTCGGGAATTGCAAGACAAGAATGGGCCTAATTGTCAGGTAAATGAGCCGATTTGCCCAAGAGTTGTCAAGATGTTCAACTTTGAATCATTCTCTGGATACTCGGAACCACTCCGAGTATGAACACAGTACGGGTAGCGCAATTCTGGAACCAGTGATTGCTGATCTATAACATGCACGGAACAACAACCCGATACTCTGTGATACGATTTTGACAGTTACGGAGCTACAGTTCTCCTATCACTTCCGTTCCCTTTTAACCGAGAAGCTTGAGAGAAAGAATTTTTTCATGGAGAACGTCTCAAATGAATTCGCGTCATGCGACTAACCATTGTGTACTTTATCCAGTTCATCCAGTCTCGCTATGTTGTTTTCCGGCCAAATGCCTTCTCCGTATTTTCAATAACCAATAACGAGACTGCCTGTCTAGGAAGAGTAATGTCAAGCGTTAAGCCACCCTCCCGGTCACGAATAGTTGTTGGGACTCGTAGAATTTCCAGCTGACCGACGAGCTTCAGCTGTGCAAGCTGTGTATTACATAGAGCTTGAGGCGACCCCATTTTCTTCCACACCTCAAAAGAATTGCTATGCTCAGCATCTACTCTCCAGTGTTTGATTTTGTCATCACATATTTTAGACGCATGATACCCTTCGATCGCTAATTTGACCTCTGCTGATGGACCTCCAACATCGTCGTCGTGATAATGCCAGAGCAGGACGTAGATGTTATTTGTATCATCCACTGTCGCGCCCTCAGCAGAGAATCGAGCAGCATAAGAACCCCAAAATACAGTCGTTACCAGGCGTGAGATATTCCATACTTTCTTTTCAAGTGAAAGCCTTTATACTGAGTCTTTTGAGATACAGAGACCACGGCTCATTCCATCATGGATTATTACAAATTCCCAAAGTGGAGCGAAAAGAAACCTTCTTTACGGTTGCTGTTGCTGACTGGAACGCTCAATCAGACTCAGAAGACTTTTCTCAGACGCGCATCCTCTGTCTATTCTGGGAAGCCATTTATACTATCTGGCTTCAAGCAATTTGGTACAAGGGCCTGAAGGAGAATGAATGCTTCATAAGGCTGTGTCCATGGGATTCAACCACACTACCTTATCGAGGTGCATGTCGTGAGAGCCCATTACGCCAAATCTTTTCACTTGTTCTCAAGCGTCGATCACGAGAAGAGAAGCGTCGTGAGGACCGTGAACGACAGCGGTTGTACAGAGAAAAGTTGAAGATGAAAAACAAACCGATACCACGCCCACTCCTGGAGGCACATAACGAAGCGCGCCGAGAAAGCCGCAAGCGCGATACCCCTGAACTCCGTCTGAAACGACTGGCAAGAAGAAGCGAGCCAGGTGGACCGGGCCACCGACGCTGCATGAATTGTGGGGAGGAAGGACATTATATTCGTACTTGCCCGCATGGGGCAAGGCCAACGATCAATAAGTGTTCCATCTGTCGGCAACCCGGTCATACAGCGAAGAAATGCGAGAAGATTCAAGTCGAGGAGGAGGCTTAATCTTTGGATTTCCCCATGGAGCACCTGCAACCGTCAGAAAATAGGGTCATTGACACGAGATGTGTGACATCACTAGGCTCGTCGCACTGCTCGTCGGGAAATATTGTTGTTTAGACAGATTCACATCCTATCCAGAATCCTCCAGTCAATCCAGCTTCCACTCGATACATTTTCATAGTTTCCTATTATCTATGCACTAGGAGGTAGTAGATGCCGGGTCTTTGGTATTCTTCACTGGAGATGTTAAAATCCAACACTGTTCTTCTAGGGGTCGGGTTACCTTTACAGCGTTTTGCCAGTATCTGCTGGCGGATTTACTGTCATTTATGCCTCTTGGTAATACATGTACTATGCTTGTTGCGTGTAATCCCTGTAGAATTTTCCTTTATTAATCACTCTATGGCTCTTTTAACTTCTACGTATTTATGATCACTACCTAATCCTATGGGGATGCTGAGAAAAAAAGCCTACCTAATAGAAGATGCGGTGTCCATATATGACTTACGAAGGCGTCGGGTTTTATATTGATCTGAACTCTCTGAATATGGGAAACAAACTGAAAAGCTTGCCTTACAAGCCTTCTTGACCTGACTTCTACGGGGACTTGGACATTTTCGGCATTTCAGAAATAGTTTCGAGCACGTTTCACGGGCTTGTGGGTTAGTGGAATAATACCCCTAGCACGGGGGTCCGATTCCCCGCGAGTCCAGACTTTTATGCCAGTTGTAGTTTTCTTTTTGATCAAATCAGCAATGCAAACCCTGCCACTCTAACCCACACGCCCTTGTTGTCGAAAGTATACAGCTGGTTGATAGGATAGGGGAAAAAGAAAAAGAAAAAGAACTGGACGAGCGGCGAATCGAACGCCGGACCTCTCCCATGCTAAGGGAACAGTATACCACTAACCCACACGCCCTTGTTGTCGGAGAAGAGTGGGATACATCCGTCTATAGTGTATAGTGTAGAAAAATTGCACTGTGCCGCCAAGACTTCCCCACTTTAAAATTACGGCGCACGGAGTAGAGAGGTTTCGCTTAGTATTCTCAACATTTCTTTGTGCTCGTTGACCTCCATTGAATGCGATATGGTGGAAATAGACATTTTAATCTGGCAACCGCTTCAGTAAGTGGTATTTAACTGCTCCCAGGATCCATACAGCATCCACAGATTGCTTACCTAGGTAGGTAGATACCAGATGTCGGCATTTCACTCTTATTCCCTGGTATTTTTATAAATCCGAAGTAGTATGGATGGGTTGATATTTCAAACTCTAGAGCGATTAGATACTTCCATTTATAGTGATATAGCAGATAATTTATAGGTGTACATAGGACCCGTTTAGGCAAAAATTGCTGCATCGTATTGATTAAAAGCATAGTACATCTATAAAAGAAATAATCACGCAAAGAAGGAAAGTTCTAATGTGCAGTACTGGTGGTAATACAAACGAGACGTAGAAATACAGTGGTATAAAGAGAGTGCTTGATGTGTAGACAAAAAGGCATTATTAGAGCTAAGTAAAGTGCATGTTTAATTACTGCCCTGGCTAGTAGTCGCCGACCGGGATGCGATCCCAAGTCTGGTAGTGACAGGCGATATCCTCGTCTCGACATCCACGTCCGGCAAGACGGGAGCCTCGGAGGAAGATCCTGGTTCGGCCAACGGTGGATCTCCTTACTAGGAGCCTTAACACTGCGCCATTCCATGAGTAGAGTCGACGCAAACGCTATCCCGGCCATAGGAATTGCTGCAATAAACACCTTCTGGAGCGCAGTGTTGTATACATTGATCAAGGCTGGCAGCGCGTCCGGGGAGACGGTGGATCGGAATTGTGTTGCACCGGCCGAGAGAACAGCGGCAACATCTATACCCGGCAACTCATTCGCCTGAC
Organism: Talaromyces trachyspermus; assembly: GCA_020137715.1. Lineage (NCBI taxonomy): Eukaryota > Fungi > Ascomycota > Eurotiomycetes > Eurotiales > Trichocomaceae > Talaromyces > Talaromyces trachyspermus. The sequence continues at coordinate 326,517 of JACGXQ010000003.1, forward strand.
TGGCCGCGCGAAGCTCGTTAGACAGAATACTATTTCCGACTGAGATGAAGACAGCTCCGCCCAGGCTTTGGAAACATGTTACTGCGGCCGTTGCAATAGGGATCTGCTCAAGGCGAAGCACACTCTGAACAGCAGTGAAACTTTGCTGGATTGCCATACCGACCCCAGCAGCCACAAGGCAAACAAATCCGGCCCATTTGGCTGTGCTTGTCGTTGGTTGAAGAGTGCTGATCAATCCGGCGCCTGCAGTGGCGATTGCACAGCCTATTATGGCAGGTGGAGTGAAGTAACCGACACGAGTTATGAATATGCCTGTCAGCAGGCTGAAGACACAGTTTGGGATAACATAAGCTAGCATATTAACGCCAGATGTTTCAGTGGATGTCCCTAAAATAGCTTGGAACCATATCGGGAGGTAATATCCATGGAGGATTAACACGGCATAGATAAAGAATGCTAGCAGACAGGCTGCTCCAACGGTCCTTCTGAGAATGATACTTGGCACGATGAGGGCCTTCTCTTGACGGTACCATACCCAAGCAAGGAAGACGAGAAGTGTCACGCCAAAACCACATAGAAGACCGATGACCAATGAACTCGACCACGCATAGCCGGTGGTGTTGTATTCTAGCGCAAGAAACAGCATAGTGAATGAAATGAGAATAAGAGCACTTCCAGGAATGTCAAGCTGGGCTAATCTTCGTATATACCCTTCGCGGGAATGCGGATTGTTGATTCTTTTGAAAAGAAGAACACGGCAATAAGTGTGACACCAGCTACTGGGAGGTTGAAATAGAAGCTGTCAAAAGCACTTAGAATAAGCTGTCTCATATTTAATCGAAACAGATTTGTGCTTTTCGAGGAATTGATACTTACCACCAGCGCCAGGTGACCATACCAGTAAAAACACCGCCTAGGATAGGCCCAGCAGCAGCTCCCGCTCCATACCTAAGAAAATGTATCAGTCAACATTAGCTTATATAATGTGGGTGAGGCCATTCAAACATACATCATACCAATGGACGCAGTGTAGATAGGACGCTTTGCTAATGGCACAGCAAAAGCGACCACGACGAACGCACCGGTGAGAATGCCTGCGCTTCCCCAGCCCGCAATAGCCCTGCCGATGATCAAGGTTGTCGAGTTTGGCGCAACAGCGCAGATCAAGCTTCCAAGCTCAAAGATGGCGACGGAAAGAAGAAATGTCCACTTCACATCATACAGCGTATAAATCCGCCCATACGTTGGTTGTAACGCACAAGCAGTGACAAGATAAGCCGAACCATACCAGCCTACAGCCGATGTTGTCTTGAACTCGTTCGTAATCGCTGGGATTGCCTGAGAAAGCTATCAGCAAGTTGTTTACCGATTTTATCTTTTTATTCACGGAGGTCTGCATACTGTTGTGATAATGGTTCGATCTAGCGAGACAAGTAGCACGGCGAGACATAATCCGACAATTAAGAGGAACAAAACCGGTTGGCTTGGATAAACGGGCTTGCTGCTGCCACCTTCATCTTCTTGCTCCGTTTGCACCTGTGATTGGGATGTCTCGATATTTCTGGCATTACTCGTCACTGGCTCCGCACTTTCTGAATGCTCCACGTTCACCGATACATCCGGCATCACTAGCTCCTCTTTAATTTCAGTGACTTGGGGTGCCTCTGCAAAACCATCATCAATCTTCGAGTCTCTTTTCGAATTCTCTTTCTTCTCGTCTGTATCCTCGGTGATTGAATGTTCCTCTAGGGCATCGGCAAAACGCTCCTCTTCCAACGTACTCTCCTCCTCTTGCGTCTCAAGCACAGGCGAGAGGGCAATTGAAGAAGTCCCACCATCGGCGAGCTCGCTAGAGGAAGGATTGTCTAGTGTCATTTTTGCTTGTTCTCGCTCCATGAATGTCGGGAAGAGGCGGCTTGATAGAGTAGTGCATCAGGTGGTTGTGCTACGGAGACACAGATTGGCCTGAAAACTGGAGAATATGAGAGGACTTTTACCTCCGAAGCCCTATTCGATCAGTAATATCAATAGATAAGAGGTGCTTGTAAGGAGGCAGCACCATTCTACGAGTCCCACATGAGGAAAACCTCATAGCTGTACGGGGATCGCAGGTCCCTGAAGAAGACATGCATATTTGAGATTGGAGATTTCCATTTGGAAAGCGCCATTCATGGCAGTGGTGACTCCTTTTCGAGCGAGCCTCGTTTGAGAAAGAAATTGGATCATGAGCGGTGTGACGCCAGGGATAATATGGGGGCACATGGCTATTTGTTTTTCCTTCCATGGTCAACGCAAGTGGATAGACATACTATTAGCTGCGAGATACATCTAGTAGGCGAGCGTCGTCAATCAGGCCAAGAGGGTCCAGTCTATGATAGGCGCTTGCAGAAAAGACAGGATGGCACAAATCCACGGACAGTGGTCACTGACAGGGAGCGACATATTGTATAGTGTCGTAGCCCGAGAAGAATCTATCAAAGACCCCTCGCGTTGTTGGCGAGATTAGCTCCTGCACATGTGGGGCGGCGGGTACCGTCTGGATAATACGCGGTACGGTTACCGGTAATTACCAATACAACCAATCAGCCCCATAGTAAAATACATACGGTCTTGAGTCTATCTAAACTTCCTTCCTTCAACTCGATCAGGAACATTGCTGTGTTTACCTGCTTGTTTATTTGTTTTATATTTTAATATTTCATTTCTTGGTATGCAGCTAGCAGTACATATTAATGTGGACCGGTCTGTATAGTCTCGTTTATGCAAGCCCGTAATATAACCGAAAGATTAGCATTGTTTACGTCCCCTGAAGGGTAGAGAGACATGCAAGGACATGATTGGGGATGCTTATCTCGCGATGCGCTCTTCACATGAAATTTTCAGCCTGCAGGAGACTTGACTATTTGCAGTACGCATCGGAAGGCATGGTGAAGGTAAGCCTAGACCGATCAAAGACGCAAGACCTATCTAAGGCTGATCAGAGATCCGAGGGGATTAGGGTTACCTAAACAGGTAATACAGGGACAAGGATTCAAACCGAAATACCATGAAGCAACCCCTAGTTAATCCTTGTTTACTGGCCGAATTTGATACTGTTAGGTCGTCACTGTGCTCGGATTTCGCGGCCCAGGATTATCGCCCTTGAAGACCTAGCATTTGGTAGGATGTTATTTTTGTGCAGTCTTATGTCTTATACAACCATTTTGACCTGCTTAAGGAAATTTATGCTAACCCTTTGAACGGTGTCAACCAGACTGAGGCCATTCTCTTTGCTAGCACATACTCAAATCTCGACAAAAAATATGGCAGCAAGCCCCGAGCCTTTCCATCTAGTCGACTTTTGGCTTTCAATTTCCTGGTCGCTGATTTGGAAGGTTCTCATCACTCTAGTGCTGTTGAAAAACTTCAAAAACCTTCCCTTTGCATGGCACGTAAGTACTGACGTCTATAAACTCGGTGAAAGAGGTGGAACCTCCTTTCTAGAACAAGCTGACTCTTCTTTCACAGATCCGTCTACTCCGCGGATACCGCTGGCTGCTTAGATCAAATAGATCAAAAGATGGCCCTTCTCCAGCTCAACTCTTTCAGCCTTTGATACTGTCTTCGGGGAACGCTCTCTGCGAGTTGGATTACAATTTCCACAGTACGCTCCCCTCATAGACAAAGCTGACTGAATAGATCTAACGTATGAGATGATATAGAATCAAACAGCACGTATTTCGCGGATTTGGATATTGCGCGTGCTCATTTGATGTGCACGCTCTTCTCCAGCGGTGTTGACTACGCTAGAAATGCCCCAAGAAGAACCGGAATACTCGGAGTCTCCGACGACTTGATAGGCCTGGCCCTAGGTGCAGTGAGCTGCACGTTTCGGAAAGAAGTAAAGCCGTTTCAGAGCTATGAGATCTGGACGCGGGTACTATCATGGGATGAGAAATGGATGTACACGGTTACCCATTTCGTGCGGAAGGACACTCATCGGCCGCGAAGCTTTACGCTGTTGCCGCAGAACTACAGTTCACGACAAGGAAAGCTCAACGACCTTGCCAGAAAAGAAGATGCCATCTTTGCCTCGGCACTGAGCAAGTGTGTATGGAAAAGGGGCGTCGGACGGTCTCACCTGAGATCATGCTCCAAGTTTCTGGTCTGCTGCCTCCACGACCGGGGCAGGAGGATGCCCTAGCCAGACTTCGCGATGAACCGTTAGGAAAGCTGACCATGAGCAAGCAGTTCGAGGAATACTACGATCTCCCGTTCAAGCTCATAGCCAAGATAGAAGACAGTTGGGATGCTCTCAAGGCACATTTCTCCGTGGAAAGTGAGGATATTGCGGAAGAAGGGCGATTCCGCGGCGGGAAACAGGGTCAACCGCTTCGGCGCAATCAGTCCCAACAACAGCAGCAGCAGCAGCAGCTCAGAGAAGAATGGACGTGGGAAAAGTGGAACAAGAGCGCCAGCGAGGCATGGAGATTGCCAAAAGTCTGGCCGAAATGGACCGGCTGCACAGTGTGTTCACCGCTGATACTGATGCGTTGGCTCTGCGCAGGGATTTGTGGTAGATAGCCTCTCTCTGCCTTCATTGATGGAAAATCCCTCGTATTCGAAAATACGTAGCTTGCATTTCAACATGCAGCTATCATGCATCTTGACTCAAACACTCGGTCATTTCCTTTTTGAGAGATAGCAGAGGCTACCTATTGTTCCTTTTATCTTTTTCTTATTCGATTTTGGCTTTCTTTACTGGCGTCTTCTTTTATTATATTTCACCCTTCTGGACTAATTAGGCCGCATAGATTATTATAGATGGCCAAATAGGTGCTTTCATCAGCTTGCATTGATCCACATATCATATCGTTAAGTACCTATGTTTGATTTATCCTATGAATATAAGATAATCGAATGTCCATGTAGCAGCAATTGCCACGACCCATGTCTCATGGCACATCAAGTCCTAGACCACCTCCGATAATAGACATCGCAGCTCCGGCAAATCAATGCATGTGTCTTTGTATACATCACTGCGCTTTTGACTTTAGTTGGAATATTTATTCGCCTGTGCGCATTGATTGACCTGCATAGTGAACTATTATTTACAAACTAGGTGTGCATGGTACATGACTCACGGCTGTGAGATGGCAGCATAAACTCTAAGAGAAACATCCCATAAATGACTCCGACTCTAGGTTCATGTTATATCCTTATCTAGGTAAGATATGCATCTTTATCAGATCTAGACTGAATGAATGGCCAATGCCCTGAATAGTGTATTCAACTGCATAAAGTTATACACAAAAATCTAAGCATATATACATGCAACTGTGCTAATAAATACCATAATTGAGTTCATGCACCATCAGAATGGGTGTATGCGTACCTATGTGCTACGTTACGTACTTACATATGCACCCTTGGAAGCCAGCTGTCGAAATGTGACTTGTATACTCCATGCTTTCGTCCTTATCAATTAATTTACTGACCGACTGATTGCTCGTTTACTGATTTGTAAGCACGCCTGCATGGTTGAGCTTTCCCAAGCAGTTTATCCAAGAGCCATACACCATAGTTCCAAGGTTTTCGTACCCGGTCACGGTGAGGTCCTTTGCAGAGTGCCGCTATGACCAGCTGTATCCATGGATATGTATGCTCGGAGCAGCCTAATCTTTCCGGCACATTTAAGCAACCAGCAAAGATTGGATGGAAATTGATATGGTAACATGGAAAAATGAATGTAATCCGTGGCATTATTCTAGTTTTCGGGAAGAATGTATGATTAAGACTAGTTTGGATACAACATCAACAGTGGCCCAACAACACAATGACGACTGTCCAGCAACGATTCTATGCATGAATAAGTGAAAAGGAAACTTGGGCATTAAGACTTTGATCACCCTTTCTTGACATAATATGGGCGCATGAATGGCAGCTTCCCGTAGGTGTATCAAAATCAATCCCGAGAGACTGCCCACTGACTCTTGGTGCTGGATTCAACCGAGTCTATACTCGATTGCCCAAATCGGCTACGGGCTGACTTCAGTGTTTCCGCTGCTCGTCCGGTGGCAGTGACCGCCTGATCTTTCTTTGGACCGATTGCCTTGCGGGTGCGAGTGTTGGGTTTCCGATACGTGGCGATGTAGAAAAGGATGAAAAGGACAAGGTACGATGTGAGAGTTGCACAGCCAGTGATTGCTGCAAACAGTGAACCCTCACAGCGACCCAGGTGCCAGCCGTCAAATCCCCACTCATCGGCGTAGTAATCCCATGTGGCGTAGTAGACAAATCCTAGGGATGTCAGCAATGTCGACCACATCGAAGACGAAGGGTCAACTCACCAAGATCAAGAACGAATTGAGTGATCTGCAGACGAGTAATCCACTCTTTCCACCAAACTCGGACGCCGCGGGCAGTCTGGAAGTAGTACCAGTACATGATCACATGCACAGTCAAGTTCAGTGTAATCGGCACCCATGACACGGGAGTTCTGCCCACGAGCTGCGTCCAGCACAAAATGCGGTAGCTCCATGATGATAGGTGTGCAAAAACGCTGCAAATATTGGTCAGTCTCGCGATGATTTCTTTGAGATTGTCAGATTCTGCTTACTCAAGGGCTTTTCTTGAGGACAAGGAAAACGGTGTCCAGCAGTTCCACATATTTGGTAAGATAGTTCAACTGCTCCTATCATCAGCAAGGACCATCAAAACGGGGGTTGAAGAAACGCACGTAATAGAGAACTACTAGCTGATCAGTCCATCCTGGGCTACTGCAGATGCACTTGTAAAGGCCGTGGTTCCAGATAGAGGGAATGAGCTGTTCAAGAAACAAGGCTAGCAGACCCCCGCTGACAGCAGTCAATGCGAAGTTGTGTATTTTGAACAGCGTAGAAAGTCTGAAAGGGTCGCGGTTCTTCATCCACCTCCACCCGATGTAGATGGTGAGGTAATAGAAAGCTATCATAATACCGGTCTCCTTGAAGGTGCTCATTGGTGTCTTTCCCTGGATGAACCGAAAGTCGTCCGCGGGTAGCCCTTGATCACAGTCCATGCTTGGTTGAAAATTGACCATGGCGATGTGTTAAGCAGGGCGGGCGTATACAAAGAATCGACTGCTGCGGCCGACATGTTGACGGCAAGAAGTATGTGCAATAGGAATAATAATAAGGTGAGTGTAGGATTGTTGTAGAGTCAAATCGTACACCGGAGTTGGAAGTTCAAAAAGCCAGCACGACGTCTTCCTACGGATGGATGACCTTGGAACCGTCAGTTTGTTCAGCACAACAAATCACGGACTAAACGGGACACGCAGTAAGAACAGAGACAAGGGCAGAAAGCGAGATCAAGGCCCGCGATATATAAGCAAAAGGTCCAGGCAGGTCAAAAGGACATCCAGCAGCCAGGGGCAGGAGGGATAAGGCGACAATTACCGCAAAGAATTCCTTGATGACCCACTGTCGAGGATCTGGAGGACAGACTGTGCGCACTATCGGTCTGGTAGTGGATGCATCTACCGCGCCAGCTGGTACAGCTCACGAACTGATAGCCTTGCAGGCGAGCACAGCAAGGCCGGGCAGTAGATTTGCTTTTGACACGACGCTTATGCACTTGCGGGACGAAGAGACGGAAGAGATAGGAGAGATGAGCAGGTATCTAGATAGGGCGAAGGGTGTGCAGGATGTTCCGAGAAGAAGAAAACGTACATACAGGAGGAGAGCCGAGACTGAGATGCAGCCGGGTCAATAGCGCGAGGGACATGCAGGAAGGCGCTCGGCAGGGAAACTGCGCACCGGGAGCAAGTGCGATCGCAGAGGAAGGAAGGTGCCGGCCGAGCCTTGCAACATGGCGTCATAGGCAGTTCTTACTGCTTAGTTAGTTAACTAGGTAGCCAGTCACCAAGTGATCATCTTGGCGATGCGCTTTTATGCCAGCTAGCACATAGTACAGAGTACGGTGGATCATGAATTATGCAAGGGTGCCGTGCACTAGTTAGATACGGCGTTGTTTACGCCGAGCGGTAAGCACCTGGATACGACATGAAATTCATCCATATCGGACACATAGCGAACAACGCATACTAACCACGGCACAAGAATAGCTATCAAAATAGTCTGTAGAATAACGATGCATGCGCTAGGCCTGGCGTCGCGTATAGATTGACCAATCACAGGGCGTCAATGCAATAAGCTTCGGGTGGGGCACGGCTGGATCTGTCGATACGAGATTGTACGGTAACGGCGCGGTAAATGACAGTACGATATGTCGCGGGACAATACAACCATACGCAGTTGCATCCCTGCATCTCTCAAAGTTCTATAGTCAGCCTTCTCTATGCGTTGCGGCCTTGCAGCTGACTCGTCTTGAGAACGCAGCCAAATGTGATTGTTCCCCTGGTACTCCTATCATCGGCTGAAAAGGTAGATACAGATAACACCCGTGCAGGAGATGAGATTGCTCCCACAAGCTACCTAGGTAGGTGCCCTTTTCGCGCTGTCCACATCATGGACACGTCCGGCCGGTGGGCTGATGCTTCCGGCGGCATTGAAGAAACTACCTAGGTACTCCTCATATATATCTAGCAACAGTGCTGCCCACCCCTACTATCTGGCTTGACGCAGGTCCTGGGTCTGTTGTACTTGCACATTTTTTCCGTGTTTTTGCTTCTGCTCAACATGGCGACCGACAAATCCACCACCATAACGGGCCCCTTCCGGCCACGGTTTATGCCGTTGATGCTTACCTCTACTCTTGCCGCCGGTGTTGTCTCCAGGATCTCGTCTATGACCACCGCTACTGCCCTCGTTCTGTTGTATGCCGTTGTAATTCCAAGTTATGTCATATACTGGTCTTGGATTTACCCTTACTATGTCTCTCCTCTCCGGCACGTACCTACCGTGCCAGGAAATCCTCTACGGCCAACTGTTCGACATCATTGGCAATGAAGTAGGCGTGTGCCAACGCAATTGGCACAAGCAGTACGGGCCGATTGTCCGCTATTTCTTCCCACTAGGTACTGAACGCCTATCCATTGCCGACGATGATGCCCTGAAGCAAATGACTGTCAAGAACCCGTACAACTATCCCAAGCCTGTTGGTGCACGGAAATGGATGACCCGTATTCTCGGCGAGGGAATCCTCCTAGCCGAGGGCAATGCGCACGTTCACCAGCGCAAGGCTCTAACACCGGGTTTCTCAATCGGTTCTATCCGAACCCTGGCGCCGATTTTCTGGCGCAAGTCGTTCCTCATGGCCAAGCTCTGGAACCAAGAAATCAGCTTGTCCAAGGACAAGAAGTCTGGCACCTTCGAGGTGCTGGAGTGGCTCAACCGGACAACCCTCGATATCATCAGCGAAGCTGGGTTTGGTACCGATGTCAACTCTCTGGAGAACCCGGATACCCCTCTGAGAGAAGCTTATCGGAAAGTCTTCGTCTTTGATGGGCTATCTCGCCTGATGCATGGTCTACAGACACTCTTCCCTTGACTAAGTATATTCCCGCCAAAATGAACCGTGATATGGAAGCCTCGCGCAGCATCATCCTTGGCTCTGCCACCAAAATCATCAAGGATAAGCAAGCCTCGGCCAACCCTGCTGACAAAGATATCCTTTCTCTGCTGGTTCGCGATAACATCAAATTACAAGCCTCTGGCGAAGCTGGGCTTAGCTTTGAAACCATGCGTGACCAGGTTATGACTTTCCTCGGGGCTGGACACGACACCACCGCTACCGGCGTGACGTGGACTCTTCATCTTCTGTCTAAACACGTCGACATTCAAACCAAGCTACGCGAAGAAATCCGCCAACATTACCCCTTCCTTTTCAGTCCCGATACCATGGAGAACGTCGACACATCCAAGGTCGACCCAGACCACTTGCCATATCTTGATAATGTGTGTCGTGAGTCACTACGGTACATCCCGCCGATCCCCATGACAGTCCGTGAGCTTGTGGCAGACGACAAACTCGGCGAATACATCGTACCCAAGGGAACAACAGTCTTGGTGTATGCGAATGCCATCAACCGCCTTCCGGAGTACTGGGGTCCTACCGCAGACGAGTTTGACCCGGATCGCTGGGACAACTTGCCAGATTCGTACACAACAAACGCCTTCATGACCTTCCTCCAAGGCCCGCGAGGTTGCATTGGACGTAAATTCGCCGAGACGGAAATGAAGATTCTTCTCTGCGTCTTACTCAGCCAGTTCACTTTCGCGCGTGACGAGTCGGTTCAAGACCCGGAGGAACTCAAGATGTGGAGGTTGGTGTTGAGGCCACGAGATGGTGTGCAACTAAAGGTTAAGAAGCTCTAAAATTGAGGCGCCCTGTTGGAGCCCTGCTGTTCATCCTGTTTTTCCCTTCCCCTTTCTGTTCGAATAATTTACATGCTTAATCACATAGAACGATGCGAATGTTCATATTGAATAAATGTCAAAGCCATGTACCTATAGGTATAGTAACTAGTGAGCTTTTGGATTGGTCGTATGTGGTATGTCTGAATTACTAACTAGATCGTAAGGGTAAATTCGACTTCACAGATTAAATCCATCGACATTAATCCATATACGAGAAAGGTATTAGGAATGGACCAAATCTAGTACACGCTGTAACCAATTTATCAAGCAAATTAAGTTTAATATTCGTTATATAATGTCTCCTCTTGATTAGATATGTATATATAAACAGCACACGCTAGATCGTAAGATTATAAGGCTCTCAGAAACAAAAGTGCCAAATTGAACGGACCGTCTTCCAAAACAAGAACAAAAAAGAGACCTGGCAAAATGTATAGTAGGTCGACGGTCTTCGGTCACGTCCTGGAAAGCAAGGGGTATCATTTCGATGAGTAAAATTAGACGCCGCAGGGCGATGAACGGGAAGGGAAGAAGGAACATCAAAGGTCTCAAAAGAACAATTAAAAATTATAGGGAAAGGGAAGGGAAAGGAAAGGAAAGGAAGGTATTATAAGATACCAAAGTCGGCAGATATTGCACGAGCATCCATTAATTGTCCGTCGCTGACGCCCAGGACATGTAAATGACCATAATATGAAAGTGATCACGAATAGCTTCGACTACCCGCTCCTCTTGCGATGGTGGTGCACTTTATATTCTGCCCGAGCGACTCGCATAAATAGTTCAATGTCTCTGATGGGTATCCAGCTAGTGAGTACCTTCATAGCATTCTCAAAGTCTGACTCTAGGACAATGTCGCGCATTCCGTCAATCAAGGCAGCGGAGGTGGCGTGTAGAACATTCAGCCCCTGACCGAATGAGCTGGATTTTTGTTCAGAATGGGGTTTGGAAATATGGTTGGCGTTCGCACTTGGTTTCGGAGATGACTGCTCGGCATCTCCGAGAAGCATAAACACATCCCATACGCGTAGTTGTGCTGGGAAAGGTATAGAGTAGTTGAACAGTGTTAAGTACCAGCGCGTGCCATATGACGTGGGCGGGATACCCAATTCATTCTGATAAAGGAGTTAGTTTCCTCAAAAAGAAAAAGAAAAAATAAACAAGTTTTTGATAAAGCATTTACGTAGAGTCATAGACTCAGTCGTAGGAACAACCCACCAGCTTGCCAGCCACCTCACCATCGCCCAGCCATTCCTTTTCAAAGTCGCCTAGAGCTTCCATCAGGCCAGAAAACCCTTCTTTGTACAGATGCTGTAATCCACGCAGCATCCAAAGTCGGGCGAGCATGACGAATGCGTGTTCTTCATCGTAGTAAGCCAAAAGTGTCGCCGCGAGCGCCGCCATGCCCTGCACATATCCTGTTTCTGGGAAATAAAGCGACATTGCATGCAATACCCTGAAGAGAAGCCTTTGTCCACCGCGATACCGCCGACGGAACATTATATGACTACTGATAGTACGGGGTACATCAATGTCAATTTGAACATCATCTGGAGAAGAGATATGCTGATATTCACGGAACGCTTCAATCAATTCTCCAGCCGACGGGCTGCCATCCCGTTTTTAGCACTGGATTCCAGAAAGGCGTACCATGCCGTGGCTCTCCAACTATCCGGGATCCCTTTCCACGTTCGTTCTATGAGTTTCGAACTGCTGGTATCGAATTCAAACGTCATACCACTTCCATCATGCGTCTTTTCGTAGATTTTGCCATCTTCATCCACTTATCCTCGCGTTCCCATTCTTTCTTCTTCATAGACGCTGATACAAGGGTTTCTTCTGTGGTCTCGGGCATTTCAAACGGTAGCGTTAGCATGTCTCCCGCCTCATCTCTAACTCGACGGTCTTTATTATGAGGGAGTCGATTCGTTGCATAACGAAACTTGGACGGTGACCTTTTAATGACGGACTATATGCACTTTGTGACGAACTTGGACGATTGGAAGAATCGGACATTTTGCGGTCACGCGTTGGTGATTTACTGGCTAGAGACCTAGTGCTGCTTCGTGCTGTTGCAAGAGACTTTCTAAATGTACTCTTTCGTCGGGGCGATTCAGAAGCAAGAAGCAAGCTAGTCGAAACACGCTGGATTGATTGTGGTTCTGCAGTCTCGCCGTTTTTGGGCCGCTGGATAATAAATCCATATCTGTCAACGTCACCCGCGTCTATATTCTGCCAGTCCTCGATTCCTCCGGCAAGCTCCTTGGACTGCCGCTTGATGGAGCTGTTGGCCCCAGCTGAAACGGTGCTTTTGACGTCCGTAGTGGATCCATTTAAGTCCGGAAATTGCTCTACGACACCCTCGACCGGGGTTGGCTCTTCCCATAAAATGCCATTGTCCTCCGCAATTGACCTGCTAATCTCCGCATCGGTAACATTATCTTCGCCTTTCTCGTACATCAATCTGACGCGGCGCGACGGCATGTCTTCATCTGCGGAAACAGCACGTGGGGTCATTGTAGGCGGCCGGACACGTAGATAGCTTGAGTTTCGTTTGCGTGGCAATGAAGTGGGAACGGAATCTGTGGCCGGAACAAATGCGGTCGCCGAGGACTCTTTGTCCTTCATTAAACTGCCGCGTTTAGAAAACTCCATAGAATCGAGAGTCAAATCTTGAAAATCTGTAGTCGGAATGTTCATGGTAATTCCTTGGAACGTGGCCTCGTCTGAGCTGCCGGTTGCCGGCGAAGTTCGCGCTCGCACCGACTCGGTTGATTTGCGGCCTTTGAGAACCCCCATCTCCGTTCGGACCATCGTGAGCTGGGACGAGAAGACGCGTCGTCCACTTTGATACTCGGAATACTCGTGGGTGATCTTATACTGCGTCGCTCCTCGGCGCCAATGACTTTGTTAATGCGATCCGACGGTAACGGAGCGCCATCCTTCGACTCATGGCCGTTGATCGATGGCCTAGAATCACCGTATTGCCCTAAATCCGACGCATTATTGCCTACCTGGGCCTCATCACTATTTGAAGTTGCTTCCACAGTTGCGGAGGCGGACAGAGTCTTATTAGGAAGCGGGGTGGATGCGGTGGCTTCTTCGAATGCTATCCGGTCAATTGGAGACAGGATCCGGCATTTTGTATCAAGCTTCGCAAGGCGGAAAACAGCCTCATAAGCATTGCCTATCAGACTAAAACGCTGGCTCCCAATGGCTCGGTGGAGGGCTAGCGTCCGGAAATATCAGCGAACTCGGCGAGGCGAGGGGCGCACAGGAAACATGCGACAAGAATATCCGCGGTAGCTAGTCGTCACAAGAAAAGTCAAGTCAAGAGAGAAAAAAGAGGCTCCAACAGAAATCTGTGCGAGCAGCAGCGCGGAGCGTATAAAGTATTCAGTTGTGAAGTATATTCAAGACGCCGCGCTAGCTCGACAGACTGCAATTGCGACCAACTGCGACCAAGCCTCCCGGACGGAACGACGGACGGGTAGCGACAGATGTGAGCGCAGTTTTCGCACATAGATCAGGGGTGAGTCTATGCGGAAATTGAGCCTGCGCTTCAAGAGAAGGCGAAGAAAGCGAGAGATGGTAGTTTGGCCCGGTTGAGACACCTGGGCACGAAAGGGGCGAACAACGCCAAGCGTAGCCCCACTGCCCGCCAGGGGCCAATCAGAGCCTGGCCTCGCCGTAAGCAATATCTACTCTAACTGCCTAGGTACGCAGTCGCTATGCACAATGGCTCCAAGTTATAATAACGTCTGAATATAAAACGTCGGGGTAGACTGGCATAGGGGTGAGATCTTTTCTTTTCGCATGCCCGAGTCGCTAGGTGGCTGACTATGCTGCTCAACCGAAAGCGTCTCGGAGTATATATATCTTCATCTGAACTTTTCTTCGGAGTGTATATTCACCTGAGCATGCGTACCTGGTAGCTGCCGAGGTGCATGAAATCCAATGCTTATTCAAAGGTTTTGGTATGAGCTGCTTGAAGTTTTGCTGCTGACACAGTTCCTACGCCCAAAATGTGGACAAAGCAAAAGAAAAGCCATAGTATGATGATGACAAGGAGAAAAAGTGGAATAACGCCGATGAATGTCGTCCAAAATGAACAGGTTCCAGAACGCCGAAGAAACACAAGGGCTATAAGAAACAATGCCAATTTTAAAACACAGGCTGCTGACAATCACCAGCAGTAGCAGGACAACATTTCTCTTAAATCATCATGTCGTTAAGTATTTCGTGACTTGCAGCTACCCAATGAGCCTTATGCTATACCTGGGGAGCGGTCTCCCAAACAGGTCAAAAATTCGATGCTCAAGCTGCGGCTGCGTTCACACTTGGTCGTGCTGTAGGCGCATGGCCAGGCTCAATTGGTTCACTGGGGAGAAGCTCGATTTGGCGGACAAGAAAAGCCTTCTCATCGGTAAATTGATCGTCGTCGGTGCGATCCTCCAGGAATTTTGGCAAGAACTTAAGAAGCCGCTCCCGGTTATTTATGAGTATTCTTTGTACTGCCACTGATTTATTGGGATTGGCGACAAAGACCTGCATGTCATTTCCACGTCAGTCCAACAGCGACTACAATTTCACGAATAGTTAAAGGAACCGAGACTACGGACCTTGAACACGTGAAATCCTTCATATTGCACCATTTTTCGGTCATCTCGAAGGAGGTTCATGCAAGTCTTGAGGTGATCACCGCTGTCCACATACGTTGTCATGACATTATAATTGGTGCGATCAAGAAGAATTTCCCCAGTAATTTAATGCTTTGTCGCTTTGTCACATAGGAGTCCGATTGAATGAGCACTTTGTGGTATTTCCCAAAGAAAAGGTTGTAGTTTGCGGATAAATAGGATGCGACCAATGTTTTGTGGCGCGTTAAGAGGTCCTTCAAAGGTTGGTCGCACGGTTAGCTTAGGAAGATATGCTTGTACCACGGGATACAGGGAACCTCGCAAACAAGAAAAAAAAACGCATGCTTACTCTGAATATAGTGAACGCATCGGCGCTCACTTCAAAGCTACCCTTGTCAATCCAATCAAAGAACTTCCAGAAAATGCCATCACCCGTTTGAGCTTGCTCGGCATTGATGTCGTTAAGCCGAACTGCGGGTTCGTGTTCATTGGACTGATCATATAGAATAAGAGCTGCAATTACGTCAAATTTCACGGCCTCTTTTAGAATTGAAGCACATGACAATGCGCTTTGAGGGTCCTCAAAGCCCCGGCAAAGCTCAATGATAACCTCAGGGCGTTGATGCACAATGTAATCAATTGCTGGTGGGTCTCCAGGCCCATTGGTCGGCTTGTAACGCAGAATATGTGTGACGATTGTTTGTGTATCCTTGCGCGCTTCAAAGGAAGGTTTCGAATGCTATGGGCCAATTCGAACAGGAGATCTTCGCGTATTACCGAATCAAAGAGAGACCGTACGAGGGCGGGAGCACTGTCCATTTCTGCAATGTATGAGCAGCGAGTAAAAAATCTACGCGGTAATTGTCGCGATGACTTACCGGGTGTTCCTTGTGTAATCAGTTTCATTTGAGCAAGTTGCTTGGAGATGTCTTCTTCTAGCTGTTTTCTCACGTCTCAGTCTTTCTATGCCAACATTCCTGAAGCATGCGCGGTCACGCACCTTGGGAGACTCAGGCAATTCCCATAATTTTGACAAAAGCTCTCTTGTAGTCTTTGCTAAATCTGACGGAGACCGCGGCCGAGCGCTGCGATTGAAGAGGAAAGCCATAGCAAGTGGACTGTGTGTCTTGTTTGGGAGGTATTGGACGGAACTAAGTGCAGACAAAGAAGAGTTTGCACAAAGATAAGACAAGCCGCTGGTTGTGATGAAGAGAAGGGGCGAATGCATGCAGTAAACAAACAAATCGAGACGCATAAAATGAGCAGACGAAAGGCGAGGAGCGAGGCCGTAACGGGCAGTTTGACAACAAGCCCGCAGGCGGTGAGTGAGGCGGGGTCCCTCGTCGCTGGGCCAAACCGCGGACTGTCAACATCCACAGCCAACCGAAGTAGCCAGCCAGTGCTTTTGCTGGACGAAGAATTGAAGCGGGGCTTGTGGGCACAGGATATCTGAAATTGACTTTTTCTATTCTTACATTTATCATTTTTCCCCTTTCATTTTGCTCGGCGTGCTGCTAAGGAGTTTTGAAAACTTGCCAGTGCCCTTCTGGCAGAAGAATTTTATAACTACCAAGAAGACAGGAAGTGTGAGCTTGCGCGATTTCCGATCTGGAGCTCATTTGCATGTCGACCTCTTTGGAAGATCCCCGCCGGGGACCTGGCGATGACTATTCAGATAGCGACTCCGCGGCCACTGATAGCTTGAACCCTACCAATGACGACGAGGGATGGGAAGATGTCGAGCCGGAGGAAGAGACTCAAGCAATTGTGGGGCTCTTCAGTGCAGATGTGTATCCAGATGTGCGCACTCTGCTGAAAGATACCAGGGAAAGGTACAATTTTGACCTTGTTAAGGTGCAGAAAGACCTCGGTGTGTTATCATTTATCGTGTAGTCCCATGTGCAGTTGCACGGGCAGTTTGCTTTGTGTCGTCTTAGCCTCGCCTTTTTATTTATCTATCTATGCGTGTCTACGAAGATGAGACCGCTAACTGCGATTAGGCCTCGACTTTCTAGGGACGGTTCGATTAGTTAACTATCTGCGATCTGAAATCAAGCAAGGCAATAAAACCCAGATGTTAGCTCTCAGGATCGATTCGGAGATGACACCTATCTTAAACCGGTTCTTGACGATGATGCTCTACTCTATAACTTGGACGACCTTACAGACGAACCGGAAGGTGGAAACGCTGATCGAAGCAGTGAGAAACGGATATTAGAACTCCAGGAAGAGTTAGAAAGCCTAAGGCACCAGTTTTCAGAATACCGATTAGCAGTGCAGAAGTCAATGAGTGAACAATTGTATGGGGCCGATGACTCAATCGACGAGAAGCTGGCTGGGCCCGGCGTGCAAGGAAAGGGGAAGATCGAACAAGCCGACGCAGACTACTTCACTTCCTACTCTTTCAACGGTTCGTTGGATTAACCTTGTCCGCATCAGAGCTCTAAGCAGACGTGTTGATGAAATAATCATATAGCAATCCACGAGACGATGCTTAAGGATGCGGTGCGTACCGATGCTTACCGTGACTTTATTTACGACAACAAGGGTCTTTTCAAAGACAAGGTGGTCCTTGACGTAGGATGTGGCACTGGAATTCTATCCATGTTTTGCGCGAAAGCAGGAGCAAAGATGGTTATCGCCGTCGACAACTCTAATGTCATCCAGAAGGCCCGGAAAATGTCTATAAAATGGATTTGAAAACGTCATAACGTATGTAGCTGGAGCCCGAAATACCATTAACTAACACAAACTTACCTTCGCCTTCTTTGCAGATGTGTTCGTGGAAAAATCGAAGAAGTCAGCTTGCCAGTGCCCAAAGTCGACATTATCGTATCGGAGTGGATGGGCTATGCATTGCTTTTTGAGGCCATGTTGGACTCTGTGCTTTGGGCTAGAGACCACTACCTGAAACCGGATGGCCTTATGGTTCCATCGCACACTACTTTGCGCATTGCCCCTTACGTTGATGGTGACTTCGTAGACTCCCATGTGACTTTCTGGAAATCCGTCTACGGCTTTGACATGTCCAGCATGCTCGCTAACATCTACGACGAGGCGATTGTTACCACCACCAACTCCGACAGCATTGTTGGTTCATCAGCGCTCTTTCTGCCCCTTCCTCTACATACGATAACCGTTCAGGAGCTCACGTTTCTACGGGATTTCGAGGTAACACTTACACAAGACATCCCAGGCCTTGATGGTTGGAACATATGGTTTGATACATTTTCATGCCTTCGCCAACATTCAAATTCAACAATGAGGCTCTTCCCTCTGAGATGAAAAAGGAAGGACTGGTGGCATTCACCACAGGACCCTTCGGGAAGGAGACACACTGGCAGCAGTGCGTCCTCCTTGTGAACCATGGGGAAAAGGGTGCTATTCCATTGAAGAAGGGACAGGTCATCAGAGGTAGTGTTGGCTACCAGAAGAAGGAGGAAGGTTCGCGCGCATTGGATATTGAAGTTCGCTGGGAGCTTGATGCAAGCCAAAACAGACAAATATGGTCTTTGCAGTGAAACAATGCCGCGTAAATTGTTATGTTAACGGCGTGGTTACAGATGAGGGAAAATAATAAATAAGGGGTTTTTGCCCATTTCTTCTAGATTTCTCTAGCAAAAAATGCTCGTAAAAATAACATAACTATTATTTGCCGAGTGAGTGCCCAATTTCTAAGGCTTGAAAACACCCTCACCGCTTTGGCCAGTTTGCCGTTGTCATTGGCCAGAAATGTCGAGGAGACCCTTCCATCACGTCACATGCCTAGGTAACAGGAGCTGTTTCGTTTTCATTTTTTAAATCATCTTCTCGTCGTTTGACCCTCCTCCTCTCGTACAAGATGCCTTTGTGAGTAGCCCATCTCAGACGAGTCATGAAACCTGCTCACGTCAAGAAAATAGACACCTTCTCGGCAAAAATCATGGAACGTGTACAATCCAGAAAACGTAGCGCGCGTCCGTCGCGACGAGGCGCGGCCAAGGCGCAAGAGGAGGAGGAAGAAAGACGCATGCAGGAGGTTGATGCCGAGCGCCGGATAAGATTACTCCGCGGCGAACGCCCACCGAGTCCTTCAGCGCCCCTTGTTGACCAGCGCCGCGAATCGTACACACGATCCGACGCAGATTCTGACAAAAGCAGGCATAGAAAGCGGCGGCGACTTGCTGGCGAGGATGATACAGACCGAGACATAAGATTCGCGAAAGAAGCCGCCGATTCATACAATGCGAAACGTGAGGAGTTACTTTCCTCTCACCGCAAAGAGGAGCAACGAGACGAGCATGTTTCAATCACAGATAGTGCAGGCCACATCAATCTTTTCACTGAGGATATGACACGAAATAAACGAGCGGAAAGGAATGTAGAAGCCGAAGCGGAGAATTTCAAGAAGAAACGCGCCCTTGAGGACCAGTGTACAATGCGCTTTTCGAATGCAGCGGGATTCAAAGAGTCTGCTGGTCAGACGCCGTGGTATTCGTCAATATCTTACAATGATGCTAAAGGGACATCGGATGCAACCCCAAGCACTGATGTTTGGGGAAACGCAGATCCCATGAGGAAAGAAAGGGAACGGGCCCGTATGGATGCAAACGATCCATTAGCAGCGATGAAAGCTGGAGTTCGAGGACTAAAAACGCGCAACGAGAACGGAAAGAATGGCAGCAACAAAGGCTACGTGAGCTAGAAGATTCGAGAAGGAAAGAAAGATCAGAACATAGAAAGAGGCCCCGACGAAGATCTCATTCTCGAAATTCGTCCGCTAGTCTCGAAGATTTCTCTCTTGATGGTCACAGTAGCAAGCATCGCAGTAATAGTCATCAGGAGCCTGGACGGCATTCTCGGCATAGGCACCGGCAACGGCACCACCGTAGCTGAGTGTGTGGATGACGAATCGGGGTTTTATACATATCGGTAGGAAGGATGGAGTCACTCACGCTCGTTCTTCAGATCGAACCTGTGTGGAATATTGAATTAATACGCTGAGTGCATGTCTAAGGGTGAAGGAATGCTATTTCTATAGCCGCTTAGTTGCTACATCACAGCATTCGTAAGTCGGTAGATCAAGACGCCCCCAAAGAACGTGAAATGGAGAATCATGACAAGGGGAACGCAATCAACAGATTTTGAAACTGGTTGGTTCTTATCATATGTCTGTTGTGAATATGTTCCCAGAAGAGAACGAGGAAAGACAAGAATATCATGAATATAATTCTAATCCATGATAATGAGGCATGTGTCCAAGTTCTGCAGCAAATGACTGTGCATTCAAACATTTATATACACGAGTTTTGCTACATAATTTCGTGATGGCTGTCAAACAGCGTTTTGGAGCCTCAAAAATTTCCGCATCTAGTAATTTCGCGTTTCGGAGAAATGTTACAGCGATCGAAATTAATGCTCAGAACCGTGTTTGCGGATTATTTTCCTTCATATAAAACTTTGAATTTGCGATGCAAAGGAATTGAGAAATCGTACTCAGCGATTTAAATTGTTTTTCATTGTGATACTTCGATGACCGACACGAAATTACCCTAGCCCTAACCGGCCGCTCGCTAATCTCAACCTCATAGTACGCACTACGCAGTCGAAATGAAGAGATGTAACAAGAGCAGATAAAAAGACCGAGACTTATCTCGAGACTGGAATATATGACTGGCAGGTTGATGTCCATGCGCTGTGACAGGAATGTGACGAGACGAGGGGTTCAGATTACCTGGCTGGTCAGATATATGAAAGACGGACTTCAAGGATAATAATAGTGGAGAGACTAACGTTTCAGATTCTGTCTGTTAGCCCTCAAGGTTTATCAGGCCATAGGCCAAACGAAAACAAACAATGAAATTGTCCCCGGATATGGGAACTTGACGGTCTTTTTCAAGAGATCACTGCCTACCTAGAGCTGCCAGTGTGCTACTTACAGCAATCACCAAGTTGGACTAGATCCTTATTTATAAAGTGTGTAAAGCATTATTTCCCTACGCCAGGTGGTTCATGGCATGGCCGATAGTGGCCTAGGGTTCTGAATATAGGGCATGGGAATGGGGTTCGCAAAGAGGAACATGAGGAGTGGGAGCGGAAGAACACTCCAACAATAATGAATTGGACCAGTGCGTGGCTAGCTAGCTAGCTAGCTAGTTAACCAAGAGAACGACTAGCTAATTAGGGCTACATGTCTCTGAGGATCTTCAAGCTTACGAGATCATCGAGCGCTTCAAGCGAAAACAGAGCCCTAACTAACACCACTCTCGGCCTGGGCCCTGGAGGTTATGAGACAATACCAAAACGACCAGTCACGTTGCGTATGGTATTGTAGTATCTGAGCGTAAAGAAAATACACATGATATAAGACAGATTCCCACCCAAGAGGAGAAATACTCCTGTATAAGGCATAGTCATGCCTAGGTAGCCAGCCGTAAAACCTCTCGGCGAGGCCATACCACGAAGAAAACAGGAAATTACAATAGCGTATACAGCCAGAAACGAAGCCTGCAACAGATAAAAACAGACGCAATCATACAAGCCTATCCCGAACAGGAAACGGTCACAGTCTTGATTTTAACCCCAATCGTAAAATTTCATTAGCGTCGTTTCACTAGTCGTCACGTCACCAAGCATCGTGGCGTCGCGGGAGTCGCTGAGCGCTCTCGCCGGACGGGATTCGATTCAATAGCTGTCGTCCAAGGCGTACTTGCTGGACGCACGGCGGAACTCCTCAGGGTGAGCTTTCTCCGCCTTGGCTTTCAGGGCACTAAATTGGGAAATGCTGCGTTAGCTGCGCGGGCCGGTCCGTCGCCAGAATTTCGCCCAATCATGTCCCAGCTGGCGTCTGGCGTTTTGCATGCGCCATGCAGCAGTCTCGCGCCCGCCAAGAAACTGCCTCGGGGTGGAGCGGAGCGGAGCGGAAAGATGCAGCCAGCTACATAGGTAAAACTCACCTCACGCGTTTCTGTGTCCATTCAAGGTCTCGCTTGGTCTCCTTCGCTGCTTTCAGCCCTTCGTTGAAGCTGGCGCGGACTCCCTTTAGGCGACGCTGGGCAAGCGCTTGGAGTTCGAGTAATTCTTGCTGTTTCGCATTCAGATTTCCCGAACTATTCGGCCGACACCCGTCAGAGAATAAATTTGAAACAGCATGGGGCAGCTGCCTTGCACCGGACGATGCGGCAGAGACCCCGAAAATCTCTCGCTGCCAACGTGCAGCTTGCAGCTTCGGAAACTTACGTTTGCGCTTGCATGGCCAGTCCTCGATCAAGCGGCAGCGGATCGAATGTATCGTGCACGCGGTCATTTAGCATATCGACAACGTCGACGCCGGACATTGCGCTGGACTCGTAATCGCCGCTGATACTGCCAGCATAACTGCTGGCATTGGCACTATAGCCGGTTGTACGGCTACCAGCGGTGGTGCTGCTATCTGAAAAGTCCGTCGGCGGAACAGACACCCTGCCAACGGGGTAGAGGCCCGGGCCGCTGGCGCCTTTGACGGCACGTTCATAGCCATGCTGGGCTGGTAATATTGATGGGTAGCCATAGTGTGCTGATGTGGAAGATCTGCAATGGAGCTCGAGCAACGAAAAATAAAAACACGACAATAGACTTGGGCCAAGCGGACCAGCGTCTAGGATGAGGAAATTAATGACGACGTGAGGGCAATCTCGTGACGAGATGTTTCTTCAAAACAGGAGGGAGGTGTAAAGAGTCTAGGGTATCAAGCAACGTTGTGACAAATCTTGGTTCAAAGGGAGAGAGGCCGTAACCCTTCTGGGTAGTGAGAAAGAAAGGGATGACGAGAGTGGTAGGAAAGGAAGAAGGAGGAACAGGAGGAGAAGAGGAAAAGGACAAGCCTTTTATACCCATCGTCGGAGAGTCTTCTTTCCGAAGACAAGGGCGAAACCGGCGGGCAATTGTCCATGACATGACCAGAGAGGAGAGAAGGGGGAGGGGTGTTGTGCATGAAAGGAGGGGAGACATAACAGGCTGTGGACTACGGCGATGAGCCCAGGAAGGTAACTTGAACCTTCCGCTATTCCAAATATCCCTCAAAATCCCGCCTCAATTTGGTCCATCAACCAATTCGCTTCTCTTCTCGCCCCCGACCCCGCTCAGAGTCAGGAATAGGCAGAGGAAGATTCAAGCCGAATGCGCTCTCATTTGCTATAGACCCCCACCCCAAGCCCCATCCCGCCGGTCTAGCCATTGATATTGATCCTCTCAGAGGCCGGTGAAAGTAGCGAGGAGGTCGAAAGGTTGGTGCTAGTATGTTTCCGCCGGCCTGTTCTCCCGCCCGCTACCTTGGCTCGTGTTCAATTGGGCAACAGATTGCGCTATGAGAGACTTTGCTGGGTCCATGGCGGGATTTGGCGGAAATAGCTACCCAAAATTTTCTAGGACGTTTAAGGTAGCAGAGGGGTGGCAGAGGGGGCAAAAGAGGGAAGCGCTGTTAGGGCATGGTGTGATGTGAGTATAAAAGAAAAGGGGTGGACGTCCTAAGTTGCTTCCTCCGACTTCCGGGGCCACCTTGTGTTGGGACTTTGTCCAATGTACTGTACACTGTCATGCTTCCAAAGATTTTTAAGTTCTTGAGGACACTGGCGACATGGGATCAGAATATGGATTTATGGGTTATAGGCAATGTTCACAGAGGTACGTATGCATTGCTTTTTTATCTGGCTGTGTGTGAGCAGGTTAGGAAGCTTTCTGACAAGCCAACAGACGACATGGGATCGAGGTAGTTCGATAAGTGCATGATATGTACTAGTACCTTTTGATGGTATATTTTGGGTGCCTATTGTTGTGCGCTGTGAAATGACAAAGGGCCATATCAGGCCCAAAAATCTCTGTTCGCCTAGAGAGAAACCGGAGACCAGTAATCAGGCCTAACGGAGCGAAAGGAATAGCCGAGAAACATGGCAATGGCGACGAGATTTACCTTGCGGGACAGGCTGCGGAACCTCGCTGCATCAGCGGCCCCGAGAGACATACAGTATGCCTGCTTTACCAAGAGTCCACGGCTCTTTATCGAATTCTGTCGCAAAAATGATTGATATCTCTTTGGTCAACAAGATACGTTCTCGTATTCTTTGTTCCTTCTTTCTTTCCACGGTTACGTCAGCTTTCCGCAAATAAGCGTCGGGCTCTTCCTGCACGAATCTTTTGCTTGACGGCCCGGAAACCGTCGTGACGGCTGACAGCATCAGAGGCGTCACAAACACTCTAGGCACCTCCAGTCGAGAAGAGCAGATTGGACGACACAGAGCCATTGCCACCTGTCTTTTGTGTCATTGGTTGAAGGTGCATTAGGGAGCATCGAGGCAGCAAAAACTGCTGTAACAACGTGAATGGTGCCCGAAAAAGCACTCTTACTTGGCATTGGCCGAGGCTTCGACGCACGATAACTTGTTCAGTTAGATCTACTATTTCTTCGGGCATGAAGGTGCTGCCTGATGGTTGTATTTTGGGATGACCACAGTACAATTATGACGGCCAGGCCGACGTTAAAATGGATGCCTGAGGTGTTACAAACAGCTACAAATCTGGAGAAAAAATCGTGAATACGAGGATCAACGATCTAGCACAATTGTTGTGGTTCAAAATTTGTTGATTACAGCCTATGCATATGCTCAGTTGGGCCATGGAAAAATCACCGCTGGCATCTCATTCGGCAAGAGATTGAAATCTTCGCACCCGCAACCATATCGACAACCTTGAAGAATTAAACGGATTAATACAACGCCCAGTTCCGAGTTTCTGTGAGTTTTCAAGGATATCGTCGGAGTTTTATTGTTTCACGATTTCAGGATGGCAAAGCATGTTCGCGACAACCCATTCTTTCAGACTGGTTGTTATACGCCGACACCTGAAGGCGAACGGACTTACTTAATATACAATCCAGCGACAAAGATATGTTTGGCTTTCTACTGTTTCGCACTTCAGATTATCCATCGTCCCAAGACCCTGGCTCCGAAATCTTGCCCTTCAGTGGATCATTGAAACTAGACCCGCTTGCTCGTGCTTCCGCCAACTCATCCCGATGCTACTGCTACTTGCTGCAAGTATGATTTGGCGAAACCAGGCACAGCCTATCAATTTCTTGCCCCCAGGCATATTATTGCAGCCTTATTTGTCCAGAGCCTATAATAAAAGCGCCCATAGTCAGCAATTCAGGATACTGCATCTTCTGTTCGTGATTCTGGTGCTACATGCAAACGATTTCGTTCGCGCAGCCTTAAGCCATGAATCCATAGTGTATACAGCGTAAAGATGCTTGAAATTCGCAATAACTTACATGTTTATGCTAACTGTTTTCTATGGACTATCGAAAAACGAAACTTACAAAGCTACGAACCGTGCTCTTGGGACAGGGTTGATGCTGGTAATTCAAATATGGATTGAACAACGCATGGTTACAGATTATTTTATGTCTTACCTGGGCAATTTCTCCATGAAAAGGTCGCCATTGGATGCCAAAAGTGCTAACCTTTTGGTTCCTAAGAGGATAATCCCTGCTAAGGGAATAGTTACTACACATCCTCGGAGGGCCTTCAGCCGCGAACCAGTGTATCAATGTATTACCAGGAAACGATATATCCGTATTCCAAGAGTGTTTTTATATAATTGCTAGATCATTCCTTTTCTATTGGCAATAATACGCACCATGCCCAGTCAGTTACAGCTAAGCAAAACACCCCTCCTGCTGCCACGTCCACTCCCCACCACACAACGCAGACACACATCAGTGACACCACTGAATATCTATGCTAATTAACAGAAATATTCATGCTATACTTTCTTATCCTAATTGATCCGAGTGCAGAAGCTACTATCTCCCAAGGCCGACATCCTTACAGCTATACTCGAAGCAAGCTTTTCCGTCACTCACAGGCGGGCTCCATCGTAGTACATACATACAGTGGTACAGTACGTAGATATAGCTGGTGCGTACCCAAAAGCAACTAGAGGTACTAAAACCCAATGATTTCGTCGACTCGAATCATCGGGGCTTTTCTATTGGGCTTAGTATCAAATTGGAGCAACATTGGTTTAACTTTCTACACCGCTAAATGGATTCTTCTCTCCCTATGTAACACCGGACTCTTCCTGTGTCTAGACAATCTGTATTTGAAGCAATGCATCTCTAACAATTATACAAAATCTTGAGTTTCGCTACCTAGGTAGTCACAAGAGTAGGCAATCAAGCAGGCTGTTTCGGATTATGAAGTGCTGGGCCGGAGGGATTGACCATTGAAGCAGCGCGCTTGGAGAAATACTCTCACGTTATGCTGAAGCCCTTCCGAACCATGTGATTGGCTTGTAGGAACAAATCAAATCTTTAGGATCTAGCTTGTTCAGTTGCTGTCTGTGTAAATTTATATTCACCCAGATGCAAC
Source organism: Talaromyces trachyspermus (assembly GCA_020137715.1). Taxonomy (NCBI): domain Eukaryota; kingdom Fungi; phylum Ascomycota; class Eurotiomycetes; order Eurotiales; family Trichocomaceae; genus Talaromyces; species Talaromyces trachyspermus. The sequence continues at coordinate 352,881 of JACGXQ010000003.1, forward strand.
CAGCCATATGGTTATAATGTCCCTTACTTGCTATTATGCAGACTTGATATTATTGAGAAATGAGAGCTTGCAAGAACATCGGAAACAGAGGAACATGTTATCACTGAAACATTGCTGCTCATGGATTCTGGACGTAGTCAAGTTAGCAATTAGGGCTATGTCAAGATGATTATAAGCCCCCTACCTATCTTGGAATGAGGTTCATCGATCAAGGGGCAAATATACAACGATTCCTAATCTCCAGCTTACAAGAGTTCATGACCTCGTAGGCTAATTTCTAGATTGTTCCAAGCGTGGTTATACACTTTCGAAGTTCGAATTTACCTAAGCATGCCACATGGAAGTGCAGGGGATGCTTTCAATATATCGAGGATTGCAAAACATACTAATAGAATCTGAATACATTGTATCTGAAACCATGCAAGTGGATAGATCAGTTAATGACTTAATAATGTCATAGTTTTATACGTAGTTATCCTGACTGTAGGCTGTACAGCCAAAGTGGACTGGACTCTATGCTATATCCTTCAATAACCTTGGAAGAAAGAAGCGCAATTAACTGGGCCTAGATAATATCCAGATTTATGCTTGCTTATTATTCATTACATAATGCATCTCGCATAGCTAACTAATTTTCATCATCACGGATACATTGTATAGACATAGTTCCGCCTCGAGCCACTCTGATAACTCGTGGGAGACTGATTTTCATATCTCATTTACAGTGGAAGCCAATTAAAGCCAACTTGATATTTTCATCGCAGGACGTATTTCAAGATCAAGACGATTTTGAAAGCTTTTTTGAAAGGGGTCCATATCGCTTAACGCGAGCCCCATAATTATGCACGATTTTAGCAAACGGTGATAAAGAGACCGATTCTGTTTCAAAGTTAGTAGACATATCCAAAACGCAAGGAAAAAGGAAAAGAAGTAGGCAAGAACATACGGTGAGGATTCCAGTCCTCGAAGTAGGTCAGGTTGGTAGTGCCAGCATTCTTCAATTCGAAGGCCACACGGTCGCCGGCAGGGCAAGCGAAAGTCGAAATGACATAAGAATTACCCGGAGCAACTGTGAAAACTCCATAGTCCTGTGCCACAGAAGGAGCATTGTTGTAGGTTGTGGATTCAGTAGCAGGAGAGCTCAACTCGGCGAAGTCTATCTTGCCGTCACCACTGAAAGTGAAAGAGGATGTCTCCAGGTCCTTCTGTTCTGGGAAAAGGAACACTAGAGAGCAGGTCTTTCCGGAATCCGCAGCTGGGATGTCGAAATCGAAGATGGTTGACACAGTGGAGCTTATTTCACCGTTGTACTTGGTACCAGCAGCGGTGTCTGGAGAAGAAGAGTCAATGGGGACGATGAGGTGAGGGTACTCATAGCTACCCGATACTAGGCTAGTGGCACATGTTGCAGCGCTGCTAGTTGGGGTGGCACTTTTAGTGGAAGATGATGTTGGAGTGGTGCTGCTCGAAGTCTCGGGGCCGGGGTGGAAGATGTCAGAGTAGTGCTAGTCTTAACTGGGGACGACGAGGTCTCAGGGACCGAGGTGGCCGAGGTGGTCGGTGGGACCAGAGTAGTGCTGTAAGAGGCAACACAGACAGTGTCTGTGACAGTGACTACCACAACAGAGGGACTCTGAGACGAAGATGGCACCGGAGGCGCTGATGATGTGGATGGGGGTGCTGACGAGGTAGGAGGTGCACATTTGTCGGCAACAAGAGTTACATCGACACAACCGGATACATCGCCACTGGGAGGGCTGCTGTAGATGTTTAATTCGCCGTGGTCTCCGGTCTGGCAGGCAACAAAGGTGGTATTGCCATTGTAAGCAAGATCGCTAGAGCCGGTGACAGAGAATCCTGAGGTGCCAGTGGCCCCTGTATCACATTGCCATTGGGTGGTAGGAGCTTGATTAAAAGAAGCCAAAGGTAAGCTTCAGTCACGGAGGTGGCATAGGAAGAAGGGAATATTTGGAGGTTGCTTACGCGTGAGTATGCATCCACGCCCAGTGCTGTCGGTGATGATGCCACTGGGGTTGATGCAGTAGGTGGAAGGAGGCAGACCACCACCGATGCGGTTCTGACCATCACTTAACTGGCCGAGAGTACCGGAAGCTCCGCCGGACGCAGTGAGTCCAAAGCAACAACTGTCACCCCGGATGGCAAGGGCATTTGCGCCTGCAGCGAATGCTGCGAGAGTAGCGAAGGACTTCATTGCTCCAAGTATGAAGATATAAATTTACAGAAAGGTGTGATTGCGCAAGAAGTATGATCGATAACGACAGTAAAACCCCGACGTCTTCGAAAGTTATAGTTATTTATAACTGAGAGTGGGAATTGGGCAACGTCATGATCGTAAGCTGGAAAGTCCGGCACGTTTATATACCATGCCACTGGGAAACGGACCCAGGGAACCAAGTAGGGCTTGTCCAGAGAGCCGAGCGAGCCGGCAAGGCCAGGACGGAAGATGAACCAGGCAATGCGAAAACTATACACGTCATGTTGGAGATTTTCCTGCGGAGAAGCTGAGGACGACGCTCCATTGACAGGTGATTGAGAGGATTGGGAGGCCCACTCGCTGAAAGACTCGAAGGAACGGTCGTATTTGTCTTGCCCTCACTCAGGCTTTTGGATCTTTCTTCCCCGGTCCTTTCTGTTCTGTAGAGCCAGCACTGAACAGTGAGACAGAGGATGAGACAATCCTTGTTTAGCTGCATTGGATGTCTTGGTTGAGTCTGACTTCTCGATAAAACGTGGGCAATCACACCTGGGTTCTGGAAGGGTCCGGGCTCAGCATGATGGCCAATCAGCGCCTGTTTTTGTCGCGCTATGATGCTTGGGACAGGAGCTGCAGCCAATCGTAGTGCTTGTTACTCCAAAGTGGGGATACGTGGTGGGATTAGGCCCACTATTGGTCCCCGAGAATGTTTCAGACTGCATGCGCTGATTGGCTACCAGCCCCATCTCAGGAACTCTCCTTGTGAGTCCAGCCAATCAAAAGCATTGACGCTCTAGTAATCAACAAACAAACAAACATAAACACATACACATACACAGCGAATTTGCGTGTAAATACATACTACACAGTATGGATCGATCATGAAGACAGTGTACCAGAGTTGGATTGTATTATTTTCGCCTCATTGATCCAGCATATGAGTTTTCCTGACTTTGAACGATGCATTGACGCTGTCCGTTCCCAGAATAGCAACAAAAACGGGCCTTACCTGGCCAGGTGGACCAATGACGACACATTACTTATACAGAACCACCATGATCTTGACTCTCGTCATGTGCGGACAGTTTTTCAGTTTCCCTTAGTCACAGTTAGCACTGATGACAATTTCTAACATCACACAATATGGGTTGTAATAATGTTGTTGACATTTCGTTAGGCCTGCCATGCAACGCTTCCAGAGCTCAATACGTTCTGTACTTGTCACGTGGTGGGGTTATTATCGCTACGAAATTGGAACAAAGGCTTACATCTTACTAGCTGTTGCCATTACCTACAGCGTAGGGTTGAACCCACGGAACTTGATGAGCATAAGCTGCAGAGCTTGGAAGTCGGGTTATTTATTTTGTTTTCGATGTAGAAGAATACGAGCGCTATTATGAAGGAGCTCTAAGAAAGCAGCACTAGGTAATCTTATAGTTAAAGCATGCCTTGGAAACAAGGAAATTATATAACTGATCCCGGATGACTAGTAGAGTCGGTTAAGTATGACTGTAGAGGTCTGATAGGCATGTGCAAAAGCGCCGACACATGATTCACTGCCATTGCACATCGTTTTCGGCTATATACCCACTGGAATTGACGTCAAAGGTACCTGACTTGAGTTGTCATATGTAAGCCGAGTCTGTAGAGAGAAACTAAATCTGCAGATCCGCTAGAAGACTATGTCGGCCTTTTGCGCGGCTCTTTAAACCCTCGATTATTTATATTTCCAAGATATACATCATGTCTCTCGCTGCAAGGAGAAGGCAGATTAAACTCCCATCAGCTGGAAAAGCCGTATCGGGCACTCGTAATCGCAATGAGCTGAGCATAATCTAGTAGCCTTATCGTCGCTTATCTTCTGGATGTTACTCATGCTGCTGGCCTCTCAAAATGCCTTTATTTGGAGAGGGTTGCTTCTTGACTAAGTATGTTCAGAAATAGTTGTGCTAGGCTTCGATTCTTATTGTTTCCCCACAGTACAAGCAAACAACGATAAATCTTCTTCCCGCGATGTTTAATAGATACACGCAAACTATGGGCCAATGAGATGTGAGAAATCGAAAGATCGGCGCGGATAGTGGGTCTATTGATTTTCCTGACCCGCTAAAATACTAGGCCTTCATTGGCCAATGAGGGCCCACATCCCGTCCACTGACCGCTTTGGGAAATAATGTGTAGCTTAAGTTTCTTCTTGCTCCTCGAATAGCGCCAAGTTTTCCGTATAAGTATCGAGGGATACGGAGTACCGGGCCGCCGAATATAGATAGCAGTACATACAAACCCACGTGTTTGGAAGTCACGTCAACTACCGAGATTTTTTATATCAGTCACTAGCCCTTCAGCTGCGCCACCAGTGGACTGGAAATGTGACCAACGCATAGCGTCTAACTACACAATAATCCCAATCCTGGCGGCAGCTTGGCAGCGGTTATTCTTCCCCAATTCCAGAATGGGCGGCGGGGTCTTGAACGCAAGCCTCCGGCCAGTCGCCGAGACAACGATGAGAGATTTTTACCTCCCCATTCTTCCACCACTCAATTTCATGAACATGAGAACCGAGAGGCCGAATATACAACATCGTACAGCAGAGGCCTTCTAGTGAATCCTCTTCAGAAACATTGCACTTGCTGCCACTCGTTGCATTGCTTTTATTTTTTCCGCCCTGGTCTATCTAGATTTACTCGCTGACCGCTTTTTCGCCGAAGAAACATGACCATCGTTCAGTCTACTTTCCAGGAAAAAGGATCGAAGATGTCGAGCCTGGTATTGTGCAGGCATGTCCAATGCCCAACGTCAACACTAGTTATGCGTACTTGGTGAATTAATGTTCAAAATGTAGGAGGATCGCCTAAGCACGGAGGAAAGCCCAGAAGACACGGATGGGTTTGACAAAACAGCTGTCAAGAGTTTGGTGTGGAAACAGGATCTGCGGATTGTTCCACTGTCAGCTTTTATTTATTTGCTGTGCTATTTGGACAGGTCAAATATTGGTATATTCAATGTTGTGATTCTGGCTAATCTTTTCTCTAATTGACGGAATCCAGGGAACGCAAGAATATTGAATGCTGACACGGGCAATGATCTCTTATCTGAGACGCATATGACGGACCACCAATACACGTAAGCTGGTCTTTTGGCAGTTTGTTTTATTGCACGAACAAATCGGTACATACCTAACATCTGACTGATTTTCATTAGCATTGCGTTGATGGTCTTCTTGATTGCTTATGCAATTTTCGAGGTGCCTTCCAACTACCTGCTAAAAAATTGAGACCAAGTGTACGTCTGCCAAAATTTCGATGAAGACTAGCGCTGATAACTAGCCTTAGCGATGGATTGCATTTTTGATGCTATCGTGGGGCGCCATCACGATGGGTCTTGGGGCTCCAAAAACGTTGCCCAAGTCACCGCAATTCGTTTCATTCTCGGCGTTTTTGAAGCTGGCCTCTTTCCTGGGCTCGTGTACTATCTCACCTTCTGGTATCGGGTGACTGAGAGATCCATCCGAGTAGCCCTCATTCTCGCATCTGCCACCCTTGCTGGTGCCTTTGGTGGTGCAATAGCGTACGGAGTAGGCCATCTGAACATGTCGCATGGACTCTCTGCCTGGCGATGGCTTTTCATTATTGAGGGTGCCCCTCTTGCTTTTCGGCTTTTCTCGTTTTCTTTCTTCTTCCGGATTACCCTGAGACTGCACGTTGGCTGAGTGCGGACGAAAAGAAATTGGCCAAACAGAGACTATATCTCGAAGGATCGCAAGGAAACGCCAAGGCAATGACTTGGGAGGATGCTAAAATGTTCTCACAGACTGGCGCCTTTATGCCCACTATGCCGTATGTCCTCTCTTAATTTTCATTATCGATCCCTCCCGGCTGGAAGTTAGCCTAACTTACTACTTGACGAGCCACGGTTCTAATACATCTTAGGTATATTTCGGAATATCCACCCCATTTTCCAGCCTTTCATTGTTCACGCCATCGATAACGGCTGGCTTGGGTTACCATGGACTAAAAGCCCAGCTAATGACTGTGCCACCGTACGCTGTGGCGTATGTGGTCACCATCGCAGTAGCCGGCTCAGCAGACCACTTCAATGCGTAAGTTCCACACCTACCGCGCAAACACTTTTTGCAGAGAGTCCTGACACGGAGGTTTACGGACACAGGCGTGGCATTCATTCCGCCGTATTCGCTTTCATTGGCGCAATGGGATTTCTAGCATCGGCTGTTCTGCCTCCGGATGCGTATCAGGTATGACTCTCTCAGTAAAATAAATCGCTCCATCTTGGCTGATAATCGGGTTAGCACCGATATGGCTGCCTCATTGTTGCTGCAAGTGGCTCCTTCTCATGTATTCCTCCTTTATTGGGCTGGCTTTCGTCCAATTTGAACACCACAGCTGCTGCGGGGCTTGCCATTGCTCTCAACATATCATTTGGTGCCCCGGGTCAGATTGCTGGGGTGTGGATCTACAAGTCCAATGAAGCTACTAGAGGGTATCCAACAGGCCACTGGACAAACGCAGGTCTCTTGCTGTTTGTCGCCGTGGGATGCATTCTGCTCCACGTATACTATGTATTCATGAACAGACGGCTCAGCAGAGTATTCTCTGCTAAATTATTCACCTATTGATACTACGGTGGCTATAGAGTTGACGTATGAGTTTATAGAGGCTGGTAATACAGGAGAAGACAAAATTTATTCTTAACAACTTTTCTAACACATAATTCCCTTTCTGATAACAAATTCATTAGTTAATAGCTGTATCAACTATTATACCTGGAGTGTTCATAGCGTCGTGCCCAACATCTTGTTGCAGTGTTGATGGCATACCTCGTTATAGACTGAACTCTAGCCTATTTCCTGCATAGTCTCTAGCAAAGAATCTAGTTGGATATTCAGTCCCTTTGGCTCCTGTACACGCAGTAACGTTAGCACGATAGAGGAAACAGTGCATACATGTACTTTCTCTGATTCGAATCGGGATATTGATTATACCTGAGTCCTGTTCGCCCGGCTTATCAGCTGCCAAAGGGGCCGCACTTCCTCCTTCGATATGATGATCCCATATTCTCTGTTGCAGCTTTTGGAGGTCCTGAAGCGATGCTACTTTGAAGCACGGGTGGCGGGCCGCATTCGGTTCGTTGTGCCCGAAGGCGATATGGATTTGCTGACCGCCGGGTTCCCTACGTTGAACCTGGCCAAGTGTCAGAAATGCTTTGTCCATATTCAACGGAATGACTCACCAAGCGAGCTTGCCGATTTGTAAATGCGGAACAGGAATCGGCTGTAGACCGAGAGTATCGCCATAAAAGCCGTTGCGTCGTCCAGCGTGCCTTCCGGCACAAGCAAATTAACGTGGTGAATGCCGGTAATCATCTTGTTGAGGGACAACAGCTTGTGGATGAGGATGTCTGGAAAGCTCAACGGCAGAGGAAAAATGAGATACACTCCGTGAGGTCATGCGCGGGGTCCTACCGTCGGCGATTGCGCCGTGCCGGCAATTGGAATTTCATCGCTGCCCAAAATGGTAAACTATGGTATTTGAGATCGCCTATTCTGGCCGTGATTTTGTCTTCGTGTGACTCTTGGCTGCATACTGTGTACCAATAACCCCCGACAAGTAAACGTGGCCGAAAAAGAAATCATAGCGTCATTGAATCTTTTAACATATCTATCTACGCATCAATGACTCGAAGCGTACCTACGTAGTAGTCGTAACATTGGAATGCCCACGATTACCTAGGTACGCACTGGGATGGCCCACGCTGGACGACTGTTTTAAAAAGACGGCAATATATCTAGTATGCATTCCCTAATCTAGTGTTTGTGACAGATAATTTCGCCATGCAGCACGCTGAACCACGCGTCTTCCTCATCGCCCCATTTTCGCCAGGTAGTAGCCACGTTACTGAGCTCTTCGCTGGTCGCCAACTTGGCATCGATTGCAGTCGTTCCAAAGACGATGCGACCGTCCTTTCAGCCCAAAGGCCACTCCACCAGGCAATCTCTTCATTTCCACTGTAGCACCATGTACTAGTGCTGCATTTGATGTCGGAGAGACCGGCCTGTTTTGCCCACGCATGAAGCATGCGCCCGGCATCAGGCTCACCGCCGTTGTGTCTAGTGACCTTATGGTAGAGGTCTCTCCATTCGTCCATCCCCTTGAAATTCGGGTACCACACAAATGCGCCATAGTCTGATTCGCGAACGGCGACAATACCGCCTACTTTGGCCACGCGTTTCATCTCTTTCAGAACCCCGACTGGGTCACGGACGTGTTGCAAGACTTGATGGCACAGAACAACGTCAAAGGTTTCATCATCATAGGCCAGCCCGTTGGCATCTCCTAGAACAAAATCAACGTTCGTGACGCCTTTCTCCTCCGCCAGGGCTCGAGCTTTGGCAAGTACGTCTTCACTGTTTTCGAGTCCCGTAATGTGACCCTGGGGATGTAACTTGCGAGGTCAATAGTAATAGTCCCAGGGCCACAGCCAATATCAAGTAACTTCATGTTTGGCTTGAGGTAGGGAAGGAGATATGCGGCCGAGTTCAGCGCCGTTCTCCATGTATGGGACCGGAGGACAGATGCATGGTGACCATGCGTGTATACTGCAGATTCTGTTTTGCTCGCCATGATGAAATAAAATATTGATATTGATTATCAAAATATCGATAAGTTTCTCCAAGTCGTGGTGACCCTTTTGGCCATACATATATACATATCCCGAAGACAGCGGGCACTCCGGTATCGGAGCGGTGCCACTAACTAAGTAATATGGATAGGGCTAGGGTTAGGGCTTTATAAATCCATCTCTTGTCCTCTACCTAGGTATTGCGTCACATTTCGTTAATCTTCGGTCAACTACTGACTAGTCCTACTATGCTTGGAAGTTATTGTGATAGCAGTCCTTGACCTTAGGCGGGCACTCGAGTGAAGGTGACGCCATCCTGGAGCACTGACGGAGCTAAGAGACCAGACTGTGCTTACCATAATCACCATCGTCGCAAGCAAAGCACCCGTTGAAGTTGCTTGACTAACGTTTAGAGTGCCGTCGCTAACGAATGTCAAGTGTGTCGTGAAGGTCCCAAAATCGAGGAGGATACCGTATAAGTTGTCTGATCCATCAACCTCATCCGACAGCGTGACAGTGGACCTTGACGAGGACGTTTTAACATCAAGTCGAGTACTCCGGTTAATATAGGTTGGATATGCCTTACTATTTTTACTTCTAGGTAGCCGGATTATATTCGAAATTAACGAACAGTCATGACCTGCAATACGCATTCGCTAACAAGACCGACTTTGAAGGCACCTACCTAGGTAATTGTTCAAGAAAACCTTGGAAGCCTGCCCGATTAGTTTCTTTAAATGATTTACCAAGGTGGAGCGCTAAATGTAAGACTGTCAATTTTAACTGCTATCGAGATATATACCCTAGAACGCACTCAAAAGTAGGCTCCAATTAGGATATAATGGCGAATTTTCCGTAATCAATCGTTCGGCGCCCATCTGCTTCTTCGTTAGGTCTGAATACTATGGTGGTCACCCCGTTGAATCATGGGCCATCCTCACGTTCCTCCGGTTTTCTCTCACGAAGAAGAACAGTAGCGTCCGACCTAGGAACAATGGATGATCGCCAAAAGAAGCGTCGAGAAGATGATGTACTAGGATTTCCAATTTCGAAGTCATAGTTGAGCAAAATATGGACTAGCGAAAGTTTGAGGACGATAGATGCATAGTAACGCCCAGGACTGCCAGTGAAAATTTGTCCAATCAGCATTGAAAACCATAGCAGAAATGAGACGATAATCATCTTACCAGGCATGCTTTCCAAGGCCCCATAGGGGATATTGCGCACTTGTATCGGTGAATCTCAGATTGCGTGGCAATGGCTTCGCTTCTCCCTTTGCCCGAACTTGAGCCTCACCGTCCTCCCCATTCTGGTTATTATTGACCCTAATAAACCGGTAAGGGTCAAAATTTAAGGGATCTTGGTAGATACTTGGATCTGTTAAGATGCATTGCAGGGGTACACATGCAACGTCGTCTTTCATTAAACGCGTCCCATCCGAAAAAGTGAATGGTTGTAACACTTTGCGTCGAACAGAGATAGAATCTGTTGGTTTTAGTCGGGCCGACTCCTTTAAAAAGCTGTCCAGTAATGGAATCTTGTCTACATCGAATGCACCTCCTCCTGTTAACATGGCATCACTTATTTCCTTTCGAAGGTGATTGATGTATTCCGGACACTTCCTCTGTTGCATGCAGAGATCATCCAACGCGTATACGAGGCACATGGCAGGTTGGTGTACTGCAGCAAACCAGACACCGAGAAGGACTTGGACAATCTTCTGCGCTCTCCATGGCTTTCCCCACCTCTTTGCTTCAAGCTTGCGTCTATGAAAAATTGAATGCAATCCGCCGGTTTCTGAGGTATTTTTTCACTGGAATTGATATTCCGAAGCCGTTCCTCAACAACAGGCGTCAAGCGTTCAACCAGTATTCTGGAGGCTTTATAATCACGCATTAGATAGCGTGCCGCAATGGGTGCAAAATAAGCTGGAATAAAACGCAGCGCCTCAGCTGTCACCATCAGATCTTCAGGATAATCCAATGCAGCTTCCAAAAATTGAGTATCATAGGCTAGCTCTTTTCCGAAGAAAACCAGGCTATTAGCAGCGGTTATCAAACGCTTGGCTACAGGAAAAATCTGTAATGACTTCCACCTATCTGGGTGCAAGGAGCCTGACTTGAGCTCCTCTTGGAATATGGTGGAAATGCGCTCCTGAACAGGGCATTGAAGCGTTGGGAGACTGGCCCGCAAATATATTTGAAGAGCAAGTGAGTGTATGCTGCCATTTGCACTCATTCGATCGTCAACTTCGAGACCGTCCATTGTGTACTTTGGTTGGAACATCTGCCCAACCGCGTTAGCTGACGTTGCGATGTAAAGACGACATACAGTTCTTCACGACCGTGACTTTGCCCCAGTAGACTGGTGAAACAAGTAAACTTACATCCTTAGACAGTGCATGTAATGACATGTACTTGTCCGACGCCTCCGTCAGTTCTTTTATATGCATTTGGGACGAGACATGGACGTAGTATGTCTCCGGCGTTCGAACCGCAAACGGGACTCCAGTTATCTAGAAACAATTAGCTTCGGCTTATTACTGAGCTCAATCATCCATCTGGAGGTAATGGGGTCGTACATATGCTTTGCGAAGCATTTCCGGTCCCCGCCATAGATAACTTATTGCGCCGACGACGCGGAATATCCATATAGGATGTCGGATGATTGTGATGTTCTCCTATGCTATAAAAATTTTGTCACTAGTCTATAGCCTGGTAGACATAATTCTTTGGTCTTTGTTGTCTCAAATACGTATCAATGTATATGAATGAAGACAACTAACCATGCATGCATTACTTTCAGCAAGGTGAATTCGGTACGTCCACAAACACCAAAGTAAAAGCAACAATGTGCCAACGAGTGGCTCCATATCTGTGATTGAATCCTGTTATAACTTGTGAAACACGAGATTATAAAAGATGTGATAAAATAGTCATTGCCAGTATGGTGGAAATTGCAATATACCAAGGCCTGTGAACAGCAGAGACGTAGTTATGACTGACGATTTACAGCTCTATAACAAGACAGTCACAGGGCTTTGTTACAACGTGTAATTCGACAAGATTCTATTGGGTTTCGCACTCCGGGATAGTCAGAGCTACGTACGTAGGCAAGATTCGTAATTCTTAGCATGCGTACCATCTCGAGCTGAACCAAGCAGTATTTACGGTCAGTATATCTTCCGGATAGCGGCCTAAAGGTTGCTAGGAGTGTCGGACTGCAAGCTTAAAGCTCCGTTGGCCCTCGGAATGAGCACTAGAACCATGAACGTAACCAGGGCCAATCAAGAGATATTGGTAATCCTGACCACTCAGCGCTAGCTGCACTCAAGACTAATGCATAGAAGACCGGAGATATATGTAAGGATTATACAAAACAACTCTGGCCCCAAGTCGGTGATTGTCCGATGCATGATTATGTTAGATGCGACCTATGATACACTGAGTACAGCAGGGGTATTTGCTGAGTTGATGTCTATAAAAGCGTGTGAACTAATCTTTGTCTCATAAGGAGCCTTAAAAATCATTGCGATACGGGTAGAGAATGCCGTCTAAACTGGGGCTGAAAGTAGGGGCTAAACTTTATGCAAACGAGGGGCCGAGAGTAGACAACTACCTAGGTAATATGCATGCATTCAGGCTACCAAGACGCAGCGGTTATGGAAAATATGACGGAATAGATAGCTCGTCCGCTGATTTGCGCGGGCGGGTTTCAGCTAGATGGGAAGCCCTAAGCTGGCTACATATATCTTAGTCGAATATCGATGTTAATGCTGCCTCAAGCCTCGTTGGCAAGGGTGGGCTTAGCTGGATTTTGAAATTGCGCCGAACAACCTTGGAAATAGAAAGCAGAAGTAAGCTTTAAAATTCACAGCCACGTGTGGGTTTTCATCTTGATACCTTTTATCACTTTCTAGTACCGTCAGATCACGCTTTGCGTCCTTGAAAACAAAAAGGTCAAGGGAAAACCGCTGAAGATGTCACTGCTTCTAGTTTCCGACATGTCAGACTTTGCTGCCGAGATGCAGGCTCGAAGAGCGATGTTATATTGTTTGACATCTGTCGTAGCCCTGGTTGCGTGGCGACTTTGGCGCTTTACCATTCAACCTCTTTTAGACCCAGAAGCACCAAAAGAGCTCCCCTATTGGATTCCTTGTAAGTGTGACTACCAAGAACCAGACACACAGTGACTGATAGAATGCTTCAAGTTATCGGTAGGAACGTCTCATGTTTTGCATGTTTTGCCGTCGAGAATACCTTTTAATCACTGACATGGGCAAAAGGGCACGCCTTTTCAATGGTTTGGAACTTAGAAGGACTTATAAAGCAAGGAATGTTAGTTTCAAATCTCCATATAAACACTTTGTAGATACCTGAGCTGACACTGTACAAGGAAGTACTGTGGTGATACGTACGAGCCTTTTTCCATTATAGTATTCGGACAAAGACTGTACTTTACCCTTTCTGAGCAGGATATGGCTAGCATACTCGGTGGTACCAATCCTTATATAACCCACATAGATCATGTACGAGATTTGCTGAAGTTATTTGGTTCATCTCCTCGAGGGCTGCGGGACATGTATCTTTCCCCGTCTTGTAGCAGCAGTGGAGTTAATGGCGTTGTGCCCAATCCCAAGCAGAAGCCTCTTGCTTTGTTGGCAGAAAGTTTGATGAACAAGCAGCTTCTTTCTATTGTGGAATTCAGGAGCCTTATGAACTCGATGGGTACTGTGATTGATAAACGGACGGAGTGGGATGGAATCCCATCTTTTGCTATCGAGTCATCAGGCGATACTGCTTTGTCCTGCTCAGCAGAGAAACATGACCAATCTAAAAGAGTGTCACTCCTTAGGTGGTCTCAATATACGATACTTGAGGCTATGACGACGGCTTGGTTTGGAGAGAGCATCTGGAATCTTTCACCAACCATTATTGCGGACTTGATTTGTCTTGACCACGAGATATGGAAGCTATTTTACCATCTACCGAGGCCATGGTCAGGTGCTGCACAAGATGCTGCAAATAGCCTCAGAAGGTGTTTGTTGAAGTACGTACGTTTAGATGCGTCTGAGAAAGAAGACCGATGTTGGGCGGCGCGAGTGGCGGAAGAAGAAATGCGGCTGCGTGGTATAACTGAGGAGGACATGGCTTCACATCTTCTTATGGTCTTTTGGGGTATGATCCATTCACCCGACTAAAAGTTCATCATTCCCTTCACAATCCTCAGTTCGAATTTTGGGTGCTAGGTGACTGACTATTAGGATTAACAAACAGCATCAACGCCAACGTTTTCAAAGTATCATTTTGGCTTTTAACATATATCACCTCGGATTTAAGGATCTTAAAGGATTTCAGGGCCGAAGTACGCGCCGTACTGTCGAGCATGGATTCCAAGGATCCAGCCAGCCTGTGCAAGAAACTCGACGAGTGCCCTTTCTCAACTGCAATTTTCCATGAAACGATACGTCTGGTAACAAATTCTAGTTCAGAACGTACAGTCCTGAACGATTGTTATATCAACGGAAGAGTTTATAGAGCAGGTGCTCGAATCCTCTTGCCGTATCGATATGCAGCAATGAGCCCAGCGGTCTCCGATATGGATCCAGACACTTTTAGGCCAGAAAGATTCTTGAAACTTGACGAACAGACAGGAGATGTCACAAACAACTCACTACCACGAAGCCGAAGCTTCATACCGTTCGCAAGCGGAGCACACAAGTGTCCTGGGAGGGTAGTGACACGCAGAGCGTCCCTCATGTTTGCTGCTCTTATTGCGCATCGTTTTCGATCCAGGTGATGGATGGAATTCCTCCAATGGACATGACTAAGCCGCCTCTTGGCCCAGTCGAACCTTTGCATGGAAGGGATGTGCGTTTCATTCTCAGACCGAGTGATGAAGGACATATAAAAGTGAATGGGGCTTTGTTTTGAATATCTGTTTTTGCAGAATCCAATAAGACTTCATGCGTGGCGTGACCGTCCACTTTCTACTACCTCAAGCAGTCTTCTCCATTAATAAGGATCCATGTAGCTCTCGGCATCATTCATATCCAGGTTTCAAAGTCTGATAATCCAATTTATGCTGTATATATTGAAAGCCGTAGGCTTATTGATAGCGTGGGAAGTGCTACCTATGAAACATGCATACATTCCACCTAGGTATCTCTATTCTGATAATGACATCTTGTAGATGCTCGGGCCAGCATGATCTATAGACAAACCCTCCCCGTAACATCGCACCGATCCAATCCACCACAATCCACGTCACCATGGCCAGGGATGTAGCCTCCCAAATACTCTATTCAATACTGATGGAAGTCCCATCGCAGTTATTCCAAGTAGGAGTGTGCCTCGTGGTCGTACGAAGTCCATAACCATAGCGGTAAGCAGCTCATCATCAGCCTTTGATTTGTCTGTCTCTGGCTGTTCTGTGGCTAGTGGAATGGTGACGAACCGCAGAACGTAGTGCGAGAACAAATTTTGTACCACGAAGTAGCCGGCAACTTGCAGTGCCAGTTGAATCGGTGACGGTATTGTATTTGGAATCAAATTTGACGTTGGCGGAGAAGCCGGCTGGGAGTAAGATGCAAGGATAACTGGGTGTAGAGCAAACATGAATGGAAACTCAAAAGCCGGCGACAAGAGCAGTAGCAATGACATCCATAAAGAATATTTCTCTTTGATGGCCTCGTTAGGGTGACTGTTAGTCTGTCTGTCGTAGTTTGTGTGGCCTCCTGGATGTCTGCTGAAGTTGGATTGGCGAATAATTACCGAAGCTGGAAGTAGCAGGGCAAGAATGAGTATACTGTTTGCGAGCGGTCTTTCTGCCAACAAATGTGCGATCACAATATAGTAGGAACTAGCCATAGATAAAGTATAGTTTTTCATGAGTTCATCGGAGCTGACGTCCATGGTAAGAAAAGCCTCTGTCTTGTTCCAACTGAAAGCCATTTTGGAGACGATAGATTCCGCTATGTAATGAAATTGCATACTCGACCTTTTAATATACGATCACTACGACTTTTTTCAGGATCGGGGTAACGTACCTTATAATACTTCCGCCATTAACGATGGCAAATTGGCACAGGCTGAGCTAGTCTACACACCCCTAGCAGCTGTCAGCCAAGTGTCTACTTCGATTTAACACTCTAGTTATACATTAATTACATGTAGTTAATTACCCAACGAGTATGGGACCAACTGTGCAGATTCTGCCTCGAGTTGTGTCTTGGATAAATCAAATGGTACTGGGAGGTGGAGGTTTGCATATGGCCCCAACTTCGATATCTGCTCTGACGTGCTTAAGTAGATGCCTAGGTATTCCGTGCTGGATCAAAGTCTACATACTTGGGATCAGGATAAGCTCTTTCAGCCCGCAACTGCAATCCATGCACGGCCCAGTATGTACTACATACAGTAAGTGACTTGCGTGGCTTGTTTCCTTGACTGATTATAAGAATGCCATTGAGCCAGTTGTGTATTCACAGAGCCCCAAAGATAATTACCATGCAAATATATAGGACTAAAAACGTCCTTCGGGGTTTTAAGAACAGCCAAATAATCAACCGTGACAGAAAATGACCAATTGTAAATACCGCATTTCCCGATATGTACTCTGATGGTCAGCTCGGAATAAATTCAGCCTGGTTAACCGGCCAAGAAAAACAGATGAAATGTTGGAACTTGACATCGGCGATCATTGCTATCTCCGCGCGTAGCATGCATGATATTGGCAGGTCACAAAATCTCGCGCATGTGCAGATTCGGACCCCACGCTTGAACTACGGAGGACATTGATGCAATGCAACTTAGCTGCATGCTTTTTCCTGTCTTGTATTACTCAGCCTGCATTCCGACTCCTCATTGCGAAAAAGAAAAGAAACTTCTAGTCAATGAACGTTTTGTATTTTCCAAAAATATTCAACTTGCGTTTCGAACTAAATATGTCGAGGGCTAACACTAAGTAGAGCATTCCAGACACCCTCTCTGCTGACATGTGTGCAGGCTGAGGGAAACGACTGTCTGACATTGCTCAAGCTCTTGAAATACATGAATATTTTACGACCTCGCTTTTATACCGGGCCGAAATGGAGTGACTCGCGAGAATCGTTTTTATCGCTCCATCTTACGCTATGGACCAGACTTCGATTAGCCCTAACACTCCGGCGGGTGAGCCACCTCCGGGAGTTGTTTCTAACTTCGTCAATCCCCGTCACAAGAAGGCGCGATTGTAGCATTAGAGGCGGTTTTTGACCCTCATGATGTTGGCTGTTGCTGTCCGGATGTGGGTTCGGTTGGGCCCAGGACATCAAAGACACTGGCGAGTGGATGATAGTAAGTGCTGTTCCCAGCATTCCCAGATCCTTGAAGTGTTGCCGTACTAAAACTGCCCAGCAACTTGCGTACTGGCAGCGGTACGTTTCAAGCCTCACGCATGTGATCTTTAATTTTCTTACATCTATCTGGCTTACAGATCGGCTCGATCGTGCATATGATTGTCTACACGCAATGTCAGTAGCTTAAGCTATTTGTGACACCTAAGCCCACATTGACAGAGGCTAATATTTTCAATGAACAGCTTTTCCTCTTGGATTTGGTCGCCATCTATGGGATATCCGTGCCCAGACCTTGCTTGACCCGTCTTCTAGCCGGGTATGCTACGGCCCTGCTTCTTATCGCTGGCTATTTTCTAACACTGCAGAGCAGGTCCTATCTGCCAATAGCATCGTATATCCATGGGTAATATGCTTTGCGAAAGTTTCTATTCTCCTACTATATATACGTCTCTTCTGGGTGGAACAAACCATAGTAATTGCAGCATGGCTGGGAATTGTGATCGATTCTATGTTCTACACTGCTTTTGCAGGCTTAGGCATTGGTGGCATAGTCAAATGTGCCAGTCTTACTGAGCTGGACAGCTCATACTGCAAGTTCAATGAGGACGGCATGGTTATGTTTACATCGGTTGTCAACGTGGTCACCGACTTTTATGTGCTGCTGCTTCCCGCCTACCCGGTATCACAGTTGAAGCTGAACCCCCAAAATGGATTGGGGTCGCCTGTGTATTTGGCAGCGGCCTAGCGTAAGTTCTTCAGCTCTGCGCTGTATGGGTTTTCTCTTAGACCAAAATGATACTGACCAAGGCTTTCAAAAGTGCCTGTGCTACTAGCCTGGCCCGCTTGATAAACTTTGCCATTCACCAACACAGCTCAGATACCTTGTGGGTACAAGGTGTAAATGCCAAATATACGTGCGTGTGATTACATTTGAGCTCCTTTTAACTTCTATTGCTACTTGAAGGTTGGGAAGCTGATTGTCACGATAGAGTTGTCGAAATGAACATGGCAATCATCGTAGGTTGCGTCAGTTGCTTTCCGCCATTTTTCAATCAAATACGCCGTATGGGATCATCGATATACGAGTCCCTGACTAGCCGGTTGCACACACGGCACGGCCAAACGGGACGGGACTCTAGTGGATCTTCAGGGCTGGCTAATAGTTATAATCTTGATGAGAACCCTAGCAGGAAGACACAAGAGTCAATACAAGAGCAACATATCGTTGAGCCTGGCACTGAGCCTCAAAGCTGTGACAGGGCTTACGCAGGAGCGAGAGCAACCTTCATGATCATCCAGTTTCTCCTATCTCAAGTCTTTGAGGAAACGGGTAGCTAATAGGAGAGGAGAAAGCAAAGGCTTGAGCATATCCCTATGCCAGGGAGCAAGTTTTCCCGGCCAGTCGTTTTGAACCTCGTGTCAGCCAGATGGAATGGTTTATGGCTTGCATACTATGGTAAAGATTGGCTCAATCTCTCTAGCTGTTGAATAAAATTGTAACATAGCTAGACGTTTGAATTTCGTAGGATGAATTGTGCCTAGGTGTAGGTATCTCGTGCCGATGTTAAAGCATTTGCGCCCCTGGACTATAGTTAAAAGCCAAATAAAGAGCTTGGATTGGGAATATTTTCCTTATATAATATGTATCACTGGGGTTTGCCTGGGCATGCCTAGTGGCTGGCTCAGCACTAGGCGAACTTGACCTCTGAGGTCTTCCGGCCCCCAGGCTTTATACTTCAGCTGCATGATGTGGATTCTCTGCAACGTGCGCAAAAATAGCACATATAGCCTGTTGATAAGTACGCTCAGGTCGCTTGTATTCTGGTTCACACGCCACAACTTCTTTGTCCGGATCTTCCACTCGCAGGTAAATGGTTCTAGATTGATTACACATGGCTTTGGGCCTGTTCCACAAAATTCTTTCATCCGAAGAATAACAGAAAATCAAAAGAGATTTCTTTTCCCAAAGCCTTCATTTTATCAGCTAACTTTTGCGTCGTACGTCTCCTCAACAATAATACTACGAACCCCTAATTCTTGGCACAATGGAAATACCTCGACGCATTACAATGGGCCCTGTTCTCGTAACGGAGGAAACGGATTCATTGCATACCACATAATCGGCAAGATACTTGAATCTGATCCGGAGTGCGTCATTCATTCGCTGGACATCAATACTACGCGGAACCGACACGAGGGATATGTCAATTTGCACTACCACAAGATTGATATCTCCATGGCCGAAGAAGTCCAACGCATTGTACACCTTGCAAAACCTCGCACCATCTTTCACACAGCATCACCAGAGTTTTCGGATGCTCCAGTGTCAGCATATTACTCCATCCTTGTCGAAGGCACACGTTATCTGGTGGACGCTGCAATGAAGTTGGACACCGTGCGAGCGCTTGTATACACATCATCGTCCTCTGTCATCCATGATAATATCTCGGATTTGATTGATGCAACGGAAGACATGCCCATACTGCGACCACCATTACAAAAGCGCATCTATTCACTGGCTAAAGCAGATGCAGAAGAGTTAATTCTTGACGCAAATCGCCGTCGCGATGTTAGCGGGCAAATAATTCTCACCTGTGTGCTACGGCCATCGTTAGTATTTGGCGAAAATGATGTCTCGTCTCTTGGTAAAATGGTTGCAGTCGCACAACAAGGCCGATCCCGTTTTCAGATGGGCGACGGACCTAATCTCTTTGATTTCGTATATGCTGGAAACCTTGCAGATGCCCATTTACTTGCTGCTCGTGCGATGCTTGCCACTAACGGTCAGCATCCTCGCCCAGTTGATGCCCCGGCAGTTGACGGAGAATGCTTCAACATAACAAATGATGACCCCTGGCTATTCTGGGATTTCCAAAGGGCCGTTTCAGCTCGGGTTGGCCTGACAGTCTCACCAGAGGATATTATTGTTATTCCAAAATGGGTGGGCTTAGCTATGGGATTCATTAGCGAGTGGGTTGTATGGGCCTGGTCATGGGGAACTCGAGCCCCTAATATGACACAGGAGGGCATTCGTTTTAGCACCATGATACGCACGTTGAGTGTCGAAAAGGCAAAGCGCGTCCTAGGGTATAAACCTGCCGTGAGCATGGAAGAGGCCTTAGACCGTAGTGTGCGATGGTTCTTGAATGAGTACAAGAAGGACAAGTATGTTTAACCTTGGAAAGCTTCCTAGCTGCTTTACCACTATGAAACGTCGAGATGTGCTTAATGACACAGAGCTTACTGTAGAAGCTGGTAACTAGGTTTGGTGAAGGGTGTTTTGGTGAATCAAATAACCGTGTTAATCTCTAAAACAAAATGACCATTCTAGATCATAAATACAACGCCAATTGCATAAGCGTCGTATTTGCTTCCTGCAAGAGCATTTATTACTAACTCGCATCGTGTACTCGTGTAACCATTCTGTCACATTGGATTCATAATGTATAAAGATATAATTATTGGAGTTAATCGGCGCAAGTCCGAGGGCCTGTAGCTTTTCAGCCAGCTGGCTCATGGCACATGCAAGTTGGGGTCCAAGAGGCATGTAAAATTCGCAATCAACATCATGCAGCACTTACATATCTAGCCCCACCGGGTACTGCTACATTTTTCAGCGGAAGCCCCGACGAGCCATTTGCGCCATCTTATGCCCATCGGTGTGAATGGAATGGCTTATGAGGTAAGTGTGGTGTCAGTCATTATCTACCTAGGTAATTAGGCACTCAGCTACCTAGGTACATCACTCTTGCGTCCAGCAATGTTTACCGACTTCTTAACTCTGAATAGCAACATACGCGCTTTGCTGTCACTATACCTAGAGCAAACATCTACATCGGCTAAATAGAAGATACGATGGTGGCTCGACGTTTGGAGTTATCTGGATTTACAGGAGAGCGTTCCTATATAATTTATGTTATCTGCATCTTCGCTCCGGCCCTGCTACTTTACTGCTATGTCCGCACACACATCGAGATTATACGATATCCCTCTAATCTGCCTCTCGTTCGAGAACCACATGGTAAAAGACGGTTCAGCTTGAAAACCCGTCTTGCATATTATTTAGACTGCCGGAACTTATACTGCGAGACCTATGACACTGTGAACTCACCCCTTCCTTGTCAATTGAATGGAAAGGATAATGATCCCCGGAATTAATATTTCAAACGAAAAATAGTATTCCAAGAAAAATATTCCTTGCTTGTTACCCGGAAACGGATTGTTTCGCGACGAGGTTGTCCTACCGCCATCATATCTGCCTTGGATCACTGCTCAGCCGGACAATGTCCTCAGCGCGGTTGATGCCATGCGAGAGCTAAACCAAATTTCTTGGACGGCAGGTCATCGCAAGTACAATGATGACGGTTGGACAGGGAAGCTTGTAGAAAGCTTCCTAACTGGTGGCCGGTCCTTTGAAAGGTTAATGCCTGGCTTGCACGACGAATTAGGGCTTGCTTTAATTGAATTGTTCGGTGCGGATACGCACGAATGGAGAGAGCTGAGCGTTTTGGAAACCATGAAAGAAGTAGTCGTCAGGGCGTCTGGAAGATATATCGTTGGGGCACCATTATGTGAGATGAAATTCCAATTCACTGAAACTAGTTGTATCTTCGTTTGCAGAAAGATCGGTTGAAATTTCTGTCTCGATGCTGACTGTATAGGACAAAGGCCGAGACAAAACATACATGCGTCACAGTATCGACTTTGCTGATCGATTTGTTCTCATTGCCGGAATCATAGGAGCTTTGCCCAAACTCCTTCGCCCTATACTCGGTCCTGTCGCTGCGCTACCACTACGGTATCATATATGGAAAGTTAAACAAGTATTCCAACCGGTATTCAAGCACAGGATGCAAACAATCAGTCAATTCGCGAGTCAGAAAGATAGTAACGACCTGAAGTCAACGGAGCCTTTAGATCATCTCCAGACGATGTTCCGATGGGCACAGAAGAACAGACCAGAGGAGCTCAATCTACATGACATGACGATCCGACTAGCACTGACTAGTTTCTCTGGAACACATCAGACCAGTATTGCCATTACAAATGTAATTTTCAACATTCTAGCTTCAGACGCCGAGTATGGCACTATGCGCATTTTACGGCGCGAGATAACGGAAGTACTTGGTGAATCCGCTTTCAATCCAGATTTGGCACAAGAAAGTTCTTTAGAGTTATGGACAAAGGCAACTATTTCCCGCATGGTACGCCTTGACAGTGTTCTCCGTGAGACTATGCGCATTAGCACCTTTGGTCACCGAAGCATGATGCGGAAAGTCATGGTTGACCGTCTCGAGATACCTGGGGAAAGCAACGAGAAGTGCATACTACCAAAAGGATCTATGGTCTCGATTCTCGCTCTCCCGGTACACTGCGACCCGGAAATCTTCGACGAACCGCTGAAGTTCAAACCATTCCGTTTCTCACAGCAGCGTGAAGCGGAAAAGTTCCAAGGAAACGGCCCTACTTCTTCGCCAAATGCAAATTCTAACGGCCACAAATCGACGGCAAATACAAGTAACGTAACCTTTGTATCCACAGGACCACAGTTCCTACCGTTCGGAAACGGCCGCCATGCGTGTCCGGGAAGGTTTTGCTGGACTTTGAGTTGAAAATGATCGTTGCAAATCTCTTGATGAATTATGATATTGCATTCCCAGATGAGTATCATGGTAAACGGCCAGACAACGTCTGGATAGCCGAAGTACAGATACCTCCGAGCTGGGGCAGAATACTGGTTAAGAGGAGGGCCGCTGAATGAACGACTGTTCCAAAACGTATTGTCCGGAGTCATTAAACTACATTCTTCCAATTTTGAAATGGTTGGGATCGTCTCTTAAATTTAGATGAAACCTCATGACTTTCTTGTTTTAATTTAGCAATCTTAGGGTTATTGGTGGTAGAGTTACCTCAAAGATTAGCGAACCTTTGGACTTTTGAACCCTAGATATATACTTTGGTACCTAGGTATTCTTCGTCTCTGCATTCGGTGGACATTCATTTTCTCAGGCTCTACATTAACAGGCGGTGTTGTTGTTTCCTATGGATGAGAGAACGTTATATATTGGTGCAAGGTGTCGTAGCTACGTACATAACCTAAACTTCACTCAGTTGTGAGAGAGCCCATTCGTTCTTTATGTATAATTCTCCGGCACCTTCAAGCACCAGGTAGACGATGGCATGAAGAGTTTACATCACTGTCAGCGATTTTGCCTCCACGCATTCTCTGCTTTCGAAAACCACGCTCAGAGGCGGATTATGGCACAAAAGTAGCTCTTGTCACGCAATCACCCCGCGCAGCCCGACTGCTGCTCCTTATAAAATCTAGTTTCCGCAATCCCTTTCATAGCTTTCGTTCATCTTTGGTGTTTTAATATTAGAAATAGGGCTGGACATCAAGAGGCGACGTTACAAGTGAAAACAGACAACAATGGCAGCAGCAGATATTCAGCGTCAACCAGATATTCAGTATCACCCCGATTACCAAAAGTATGTGGACCGCTCCGCAAGACGTTTGCAGTCGGAGGCTCTACCGAAGACTTTGCCACCTGGTCTGCCACAGAAGCTTTCTTCCTCTTTCGTCTGGGATGGGAAGGACATACAGGCAAGCGATGACTGGGTTGTTGTCCTGAGTGACAGTGACCTCGAGGAGATTGACCAAGCCCTGAACCATTTCAAATGTAAGCAACGATAGCTCAGAGCTATTTGCCCCTCACAGTAAATGTTTCATCGCTGATTGTTCCTCACCAGCATTGAACCAATCTCTTGGTCATATCAGTCAGACGACCTTCCGTTGCCAAATCTCCATGGCCTTCTTCGCGAACAGTCACGGAATATCCATTTTGGTCCAGGATTCTTCGTTCTCCGTGGTATACCAGTAGACAAATACTCGAGGGAAGAGAATATTATAATCTACGCTGGCATCTCATCGCATGTAGCCGACCTACGCGGCAGGCAAGAGAAAAGAATGCCGCGGATGGGCAGACAGTGGTCCTCTCACATATCAAAGATCTAACCTCGTCGTACAGCAGGCAGTCTATTGGAGGTCCTGCGGCTACAAATGACAAGCAAGTATTCCACACCGATTCAGGAGACATTGTGTCTCTGTTCTGCCTCGAGTCGGCAGCAGTGGGCGGTGAATCGCAACTGGCCAGTATCTGGAATGTCTACAATATTCTGGCAAAGAAGCGTCCAGATCTTATCCACACGCTGACGGGTGATTGGGTGGTCGATGGGTAAGTTAAACAATAAGGAGCGAACGTCCTCAATCTCAGTCCGAGTACCGTTAATAGGCCTTCCAGGTTTGGCAATCCTGTAACTCCATATACCCTGAGACCTCTCCTACATTACCAGCCCGCGACAAACCAAGCACCAGAACGACTTATAGTACAGTATGCTCGACGATACTTCACTGGATTTGAAGGCCAGCCACGATCAGCCAATATCCCGCCCATAACTGAAGCACAGGCAGAGGCATTGGACGCTTTGCATTTCCTCGGCGAGGAGCATAGTGTTCGGCTGGATTTCCAGAAGGGAGATATCCAGTACGTAAACAACCTTGCGATTTTCCATGCCCGAGAGGGATTCCAAAACTCTCCGAACAAAGAGTAAGTAAACCTCGCCCTATCTTGTTCCCTGATTTGCGAGAATTGGCATTAATTCTTGGCGGCAGGCGCCATCTACTTCGCCTATGGCTCCGAGATTCAGAATATGCCTGGAAGACGCCTGAACGGCTGCAAAGCCGCTGGGATGAGATCTACAAGGATCTGTCTCCGGAGGAGCAGAAATTCCCTCTCGAACCAACTCTGAGAAATGTGCTTGTGTCTAAACCTGCAGCGACATAGTGTGGTTGTGAAGTCGAATTTAGTATATGTATGATCTGGGGTTAGACGTATATCTGATTATCACGCTGCGACAGTTGCTGGCGAAATTTTTGTGCTCATCCTGTTTGCGTTTTACAAGGTCGTCCGGATGAAATCCTAACGTAGCCTTGATAGTTTCGTAAACTTGGGGGATGTTGGTTGGCAGCTGATGCATGCTCGAATTTAGTTATAGGTCACGAATGAAAGAATGCAAAGCACTGTTTTGATCTTTGGGATACAGTATACCTACCTATGCACTCCGCACATAAGTCGTTTACATCCATAGGCTTAGGGCTGTTGGGTTAAAAGGAGTAAATTACGGCAATATGCGCTAGTAAGATACGAGTCCGTCAGCGTATGTACGCCGTACTGTAAGGCGTTGTTTTCGCACACTTCTCTTGATGTCTTCCGGTGAATGTGCTTAAGCATGTGAAGGCCGGAGACCGGAGACCGGGGCCCATGGGCATACCTGTGCTAGGGCCAAGGGGCTCAGATCATCTCAACGGTTCAATCTTGGGCCTACCCAACCATGGGAAATGGAATACGTACCCGCACAAGACCACCATCAAAGCCCGGTCTGCAAATCACACCAAGAGGCTGTGAACAGACATCTCAGTGACGCCCGAGTCTCCGGTTTTGCCAGCCAGTGCCCCTCGTTGCCTGAGGCAGTTAGCCGATGGCATGGGTTGGGGTTACGAGAATTGATCAATCAACGTTTCTGGCTTAAGTTATTTGGGCTGCATTGGCTCAGGATATTTGTTACATGACACAGCGAACCAGGGCCAACGCATACCTAATCAACGTATGCAATGCATAAATCACGTGTTTAATCCTTTCTGAGGGATCAACTCACCCGCTGGATAAACCTAGGTACCTGCCCTCTTCTTCTGAAACAAGTAATACCGTGAAAAGCAATGGCTCCCGGAATTCCTCGTACACTTGTTCGCAGCATCTTCAGTCGCTCATACGGCACTGTGCAAGGGGCATCGGCCTCTGCCGCAACAAGTATACCCGTGGCGCCATGGACTTCACCAACGATTCCCTCTGTTGTTGTAAAGATGCCATTGCTGCCCAGGTGCCTCGGACGACTTGGACGAGAGACCAGGTTCAGCAGGTCTACGAGACCCCGTTGAGTCAGTTGACGCATGCTGCAGTACGTTCTGAGTATTTCTTCCGCCTTACCAATTTTTGATGGAACAATCCTCATGCGCTAACTAAAAATTATACAGGCCATTGTCCACCGCCGCTTCCATGACCCCGCGGCAATCCAAATGTGCACACTCATGAATATTAAGACGGGCGGATGCAGTGAGGACTGCTCCTATTGCGCCCAATCTTCTCGATACAACACCGGTCTCAAAGCCACAAAGTTATCGCCGGTCGATGATGTGCTGGAGGCTGCCCGAATTGCCAAGCAAAATGGGAGCACCCGATTTTGTATGGGAGCTGCATGGCGAGATATGCGAGGCCGTAAAACGAGCCTGAAGAACATCAAGGAGATGGTCACTGGTGTACGGTCTATGGGTATGGAAGTCTGCGTCACCTTGGGCATGATTGATTCTACGCAAGCCAAAGAACTTAAGGAAGCCGGGTTGACGGCATACAATCACAACCTTGATACGTCGCGAGAATATTATCCATCTATCATCACATCGCGGAGTTACGACGAGCGGCTGCAGACTCTTAGCCATGTCCGTGACGCTGGAATCAATGTCTGCTCTGGCGGAATTCTGGGTTTGGGAGAAGCCGACTCGGATCGTATCGGACTGTTGCATACGGTGGCCACCTTGCCTTCTCACCCCGAGTCATTCCCCGTGAATGCTCTTGTCCCCATCAAGGGTACGCCCCTTGGAGACCGTAAAATGATCTCTTTTGATAAACTACTCCGTACCATCGCCACTGCACGTATTGTCCTTCCCGCAACAATTGTCCGTCTGGCAGCTGGCCGTATCCATTTGTCTGAAGAGCAGCAGGTGACTTGCTTCATGGCTGGCGCTAATGCCGTTTTCACGGGTGAGAAGATGTTGACAACCGATTGCAACGGCTGGGACCAAGACCACGAGATGTTTCGAAAATGGGGATTCTACCCAATGAAGAGTTTTGAAGTCGAGGCAAAGAAGGACAAAGCAGCTGGACTGGGAGACATGACAAGTGATGTACTCACGGCTAGCCATTAGATATGAACTATCAAACCAGAATAGGTATCGTAGACTTGTGCCGTCAATAAGCTCAAAGGTTGAATATATTGAGAATACCTAGGTTATATGCACGGGATAATTACCTAGGGTACAGCCTTGGTTTCCAAGGCTGATATCTGAGCACCCAGCACCAATGTAGTGTCTGCCCGTCACATTCACAAACCCCGTCAATTAGGTGTCAAGTGCCGCGAAACTTGTTTCGTTTCTATTGGTTTAAGCCTACTTTTATTACATTTAGGTACCTAGGCTGCTAGATATCTAGATATGATCGATAACTGAGGTCATGGAAACATTTTTGAATAGCTCTCCGCTGCATTTCGTCTATAATTTGGCACTTTTGGTGACTGCTCGGTGGCCCATTGCAAAATCGCATCCACCAACCGGTCGATCTCCTGTCGAGTGTTTCCTGCGTGCAAGCAGATTCGCACTCGTTCCCGGCCCAGAGGCACAGTCGGCGCCATGATGGGCCGCACTATGAGTCCACGCTGTTGGCAGTATTGGGCTAGCTCTCGTGGCTTCCTTGACCGCATTGAAAATATAGGCGATCGGTCGTGGTAGTCGGTTTGAAGGATTGATTTATCAATTGTACGACTCAACTCGTCGCAGCGTGACCGGAAATACGAAATGTTAAGCTGCAAATTCGACTGGAACTATCCAGTAAAAGCGTTGTCGGTTAGTATTGAAAATTGACAAGAGGACGTAATGCCATACCGTTTGGGTATTTCCCATTTGCATTAGCTCATAAACAGTGCGAATCGCAACGAGTGCCGGATGGCTCATGGCAGTGGTGTAGATAAGGGTGCGAGCGTAGTTGATTAAGTATTCTCTCGTCAAAGAATCACACAAGACTATAGCTGAATGGCCAGTGTGACTTGGAAGTAAGCATTTGTATAACTGGCCTAAGTTGAAAGAGAGGACATACCTCCCTGGCTGGCCAATGATTTTCCAAACGTGTGCGTCCGTATAAACACGTCTTTTGGACTCCCAATTCTTGAACGACTCCGGCTCCATTAGGCCCAAATACGCCTGTTGCATGTGCCTCATCTACTACAAGATAGGCTGTGCCGTTAGGAAATAACCTATGCATCAACGGAATGATCTTGTCCAAAGGCGCTATATCCCCGTCCATGCTATACAAGGTCTCAACTGCAATGAAAACATTGCGCCTGCCATTGTGGGTGGATTTTGAGTCATTTTCAACCAAATCATTGAGGACTCTTTCCAGATCATGAACGGAATTATGTTGGAAAGCAACTTTCTTGCTGGCTCGAGAAAGTCGCATTCCTCGTGCACGCTCGCGTGAATCAGCTCGTCGTATACAATTGTATCACCGGGCTGCGGGATACATGAGAAAATCCCAACATTAGCATCGAATCCGGAGTTGAACAATAATCCGGCAGGAGCATTGTGGAATCCAGCGATGAAGTGCTCCAACTGCTCTGCGTATGCAGAGTTGCCATCCAGCAGACGAGACCCCCGGCTTCCCAATGGAGGCGCCTGCTTTGGATGGAGGTAGCAAGCATTCAAATCTTGCAAGTATCGTGACCTCAACAGCGAGGACCGTGAAAGGGACAAGAAATCATTTGATGAGAAATCAACAGCGTCGTCCGGCAGCACAGTCAATCTTCGTCTCGCGGATCTTGCCTCTCTGCGATCCAATGCTTGTTGGAATGCCTGCCTCAACGGGCCCATTTCTATTCAATCGCGGGAGGTGTCCACTGTCCAAGATGGGCCATTATTATGCCTGCAGGCATAGCTCTAAAAAGCGAGGTCAAGTCCAATAGACGTTCGGTAATAGGAACAGCACACATGTGCCAATACTTCAAATGGCTCACCGGTGCACCAGCATTACGCCAGATCGCGGTCACTAACAGGTTAAGATCAGCGGCTAAATGTAGTACAAAGTCCCCGAATCAACAATCGTCGATTGGCCCACAGTGACTCAACATTGGAAGTGCTTTTGTCAGGACATTTCAATTGGCAAGCAAGTGTTGGGATGCCAATGTCCCACTAATCTCGGGTGAATGGGTTGTGTAATTTTCGATTACGTCTGGAAAGAAACGGTAATATTTCATTTCGGATACGCAAATCTCTGGCAAACGTCGTACAAATTTTCCGTTTATTGAAATTTTTATAAAAATTGTATACACTAGTAAACAATAGTAATACGAACAATGCACAATGCAGCCTGATCAGCAACAACAACAACAGCCCGGCTATATGCACCAATACGATCACCGCTCGCTGTTGTCTTCTTTATATTTGCATCCTCAAGCATATCTGGCGATGGCACCGGTGGGCGCCGCTCTATGGCGCACATTACGCGCCCATCAAGTATACGGCGCCAATACGGATGTCGGCAAAACAATTGTCTCGACCATCCTTGTCAAAGCACTGTCAAATAGAGGCAAGGTTGGATTCATTAAGCCCGTGTCTACCGGCTCACTAGATGAAGCAGACGATAGGTATATGCACATCTAAACACATGTTGCCATCCAAGGATGATCTCTAACCGCTTATTCCTTACCAATGCTACAGACATGTTGAACGCTTCACAGTCGGTAATAACAATGTGTTGACAAAATGCCTCTATCAATTCGACGAGCCTGTTAGTCCACACATTGCGGCCAGATCTAAGGCAGTGGGTGAAACGTAACTGGTTACAAATATTTTTTCGTATATAACTGATTGAAATCAGCAGACACCGTCAGACAGTCAAATACTGAACTTTTACACGCTACGCTGGGTTCCTGGTCGACATCGGGGGTTAAAAATGCTGTCGTTGAGACCGCAGGGGTGTCCATTCCCCGGTCCTAGTGGGAACAGCCAGGCAGATCTCTACCGTCCGTTGAGGCTTCCTGTGATTCTTGTTGCGGACTCTCGCCTGGGCGGGATTTCCTCGTCCATATCGGCCTTTGAGTCCCTCCTACTACGAGGTTATGATATCGACTCGGTACTATTGTTCCGGGATGATTACTATCAAAATCATGAATACCTGCAATCGTACTTCTCGAAAAGAAACATCCCCTTCTGGCCTTCTCGCAGCCTCCGTCACACCCTGAGGGAGCCGTGACAGCTGACTCACGAGCACGAGACCACGAAGTTATGGAATCGTACTACACGGCAATTGCAGCTCAATCGGATATCGGCTCCCTCCTGGAAGAGATAGAACAAAGGCATGTTCATCGTATCAAAGACTTGAATTCAATGTCAACACGCGCACATGAGGCTATCTGGTACCCCTTCACGCAGCACCAAGGCATGCAACACAAGGACATCACTGTGATTGAGTCTGCCTATGGCGATTTTTCCAGACTCTTGACACGAACGCAGACAACACAACGGGGTCAGATGCACCGGTATTACAGTCAACGTTTGATGGATCCGCCTCGTGGTGGACGCAAGGTCTTGGGCATGGTAACCCAGATCTAGCTCTAACAGCAGCACATGCCGCTGGAAAATACGGTCACGTCATGTTTGCAGGGGCCGTTCATAAGCCAGCGCTTACTCTGGCAGAGCTCCTTCTAAAAGCCTGGGGAACAAACGACTTCGAAAAGTATTCTATACCGATAATGGCAGTACGGGAATGGAAGTTGCCGTGAAAATGGCTCTCCGTGCGGCGTGCGTACGATATGGCTGGAAATCTTCAGAAGACGAGGTAAAAATTCTAGGACTGAAGGGAGCTACCATGGAGATACGATTGGCGTGATGGACTGTTCCGAACCATCAACTTTCAACAAGAAGGTCGAATGGTATAGAGGAAGAGGCTATTGGTTCGATTTTCCGACGATAGGGATGAAACATGGCAAATGGCGAGTTAGTGTTCCTGAGGTCCTGGTACAACATCTAGGAGAGGAGAAGAATTCGAATCCTTAAACGAGATCTTTGATCCGGAGAGCAGGGTGCGATCCTCTACGGGACAGAGATATCGTAAATATATCAAAGACACCCTTGAGGAACTAGTGCGTGGACAAGGCCTCAGGTTCGGCGCGTTGATTATGGAACCAGTCTTATTGGGTGCAGGAGGCATGCTCTTTGCGTAAGTTGACCTTTCATATGAGTCAAGTGCCTAGATAGGTTGACTAAATCGATTCCAGGGACCCTCTGTTTCAACGTTCTCTAGCAGATGTTGTTCGCTCAAACCCACAGATATTTGGCACCGCTTCGCCGTCCGCCCAAACAACTACCAACTGGTCCGACTCCCAGTCATCTTTGATGAAGTTTTCACGGGCCTGTACCGTCTTGGTCGACGTACATCTGCTTCATTCCTCAACGTTGATGCCGACATTTCCGTGCACGCGAAGCTATTGACTGGCGGGCTAATTCCTTTGGCAGTGACAATTGCTAGTAAAGAGATTTTTGACTCTTTCTAAGTTCTGAGAAGAGTGACGCCCTTCTCCATGGACACAGCTATACCGCGCATGCCATAGGCTGCGGGATTGCTGAGAGGTCAGTGACGGCAATGATTGAAATGGACGACCGAGGACATTGGAATATCTTCAAAAGTCTTGGGATTCGAACAATAGCACGGGACATGGAGATGGAATTTGGAGTCAATGGTCCGCCGATCTAGTCCGGACTTTAAGCGGCGCAAAATGTGTTGAAAGCGTGTTTGCCATTGGCAGTGTGTTTAGCATTACTCTTCGTGATCCGGATGGTCAAGGTGGTGAGTTTTGGGAAGGCCGACCCTTGACAAATCTATACTGACCCGCTTTTGTATTAGGATACACATCAACTGCTGCACAAGGGCTGCAGCAAAATTAGCCAAAGGAGACACTGCTGCCAATTTTAACGTACACTCGAGAGTACTCGGGAATGTGCTGTATCTGATGGCGAGCATGACTTCAAAGTCGGAAGATCTGAAGCAAATCGAGATTTTGTTGCAAGATGCTCTTTTAGATTGAATTTGACATTGGGCATTGATTCTGCAGCAGATGCAATTCATCAAAAGACTCGAATCAGTACAGACAATGTTCACGAAGCCATTTATTTTATTATTATGGTATTACAACAACATCAAGTCTTCACTATCCGAGCTCTCTATGTTGATATCATTGAAAGCAGGGCAGAACTTAGAATCTCTAAAATGTGTCACAAAGATTACCGTTCGCCTATCTCCGGAAAGAGCTTCGTGATGCCAGCGTCGAAGTAACCGTCGCTTCGTGTCTTTATTCTTACTTCTATTTTTATACTAATGCAGTCTAGAACGATAGTTAACTATTGCAAACCTCCGAAGGATTCGCAACTATTCTAGTTCCAAAGTCATATGTCTCTCTTAAGTCGGCCATACAGATTCATCCTTGTCGTTGGTTGAGACAATTGCGCATTACTGTCAGCCTGGAGGTAAAATGTACAGCCGATGTGCCTGGTTTAGAGCTAACAGATCTACGTTTTCCCGGCTACAAACCAATGGTAGGACGGCCATCGGCTTTTGCTAGAGAGGAGTGAGATGATCTGCAGTGCCCAACAGCGGCGAAGCTTATCTTCCAGATGGGGGCTGTATATGGTTACATTCAATTGATTGTAGATCTAGGTCCAAAAGAGGCCCCTTTTTCACGATTTATGTGCAGAATAAATAAAGCCATGGACAACAGCAAGCCAAACACAAACCGAGCAACTATCGTATTCTTATTTGACAATCGCCATGAAGACATATGCGTCACTGTTGAGTCTAACAGCAATATGCGCGACTGCTGGTAAATCTTCTGCTTGTCCTAGTTCGATTTATCATGCAATTGCTAACTGAAAACTCCCTGTTTTAACCCAATTTCAGCAGCCAGCGCCTCTCCCTCCCAATTTAAGCTCATTATTTTATCCTCTGACTCGAGCCTCAACGGGTCAGCTCTGATCGCCTACAATGACAACGAGATCGACATCGAGGGAACTCTTGAGCCCATAGAAGGTAGAGAGGAAGCATCTGTCTTCTACTTCGACTCATCCACAGGCCGTCTCGCCACAACTTCGCAGACGAGCTACAAAGCACGCTTTGCCTATACTCTACTCCAACTACACCAGCAGCCTGCGTTTCGATATAGCCGCCGACATCAGTGGCGACATCTACTACCCACCGTTTGCAATCGCTAGTAACGGGTCGTCCAGTGCTGGCAGCAATCTGACCTGGGCGTGGTGCCCTGATGAGGTCAACGTCGGCAATGCGTATTATTTACCAGGCAGTGTCACGCTCGGTGCGATTGCCGAGGGGTGCGAGGCTCTCGACGGCTTGGTAGCAGTTGCGACATCGTCTTAGACATTCTTATAGACTCACGCAAGGTACATCTTCCAAGGTTATAAGTGACTAGAAGTTTATAGAAGGGATGGTAGGCTCTGTCAGTTTAACCGTTTCAGTCTTTTAAGGACCATTTGAAGTAACCTTTGAGATATCAGTCATAGTTCTAGTAGTCACACCTAGACAATCATAGCTCCTCCATATTTAATTTACGGAGGAAACCGAACGATTAATAATCTATGTAGACTTCCTCAGCAATACCGAGGGTGTTATCGGATACCTATTGAAGTAGTGTGTAGTTGCCGATCAAATAAGAGCAGATGCCTGGGTGAATAAAGTTGATGGCACGATTGTACAAAATAAATAAAATATTGTGACATTTCGTTAGGAAATAAAGATGTAAAGATATTCAAGTATAAAAATTTTCATCGCCTATCAACACCCTCACTCGAGCTCGCCATACAGGAGGGGCCTTTCGCCATTGGCAGACAGACGGCATCTCTTTCCTCTCTTTCCTCTCCGGCCGCGGCATTTGGAGATAGCTGCATCTCTTCGCCTTCTTATTTAAAGACGTAGACGGTCCTTCTGTCTTGCCTTTGTATCGAATCGCTTTTTTTCTTTTTATTTTCTTTTTAACCGCGATAAACAGCATCCATCAAAAATGGCATCGCTTGGCACAAAGCTTGCCGTCTGGCTTTGGGGCGCCAATGTCGACGATCGGAGGCTGCTCATCAGGCTCGATTTGACGCTTTTGCCGTACTTCTCGCTGATCTGGTTCTTGTTTGGTGTCACGCGAGCGAGTTACTCGTCTGCCTACATCAGCGGCATGAAAGAGGCCCTACATTTCGAGGGCAAAGACTACAACTACATGAACACCACCTACCTGGTCGTGTATGCCGTGTGCCAAATGCCTGGAACCAGCCTCTTGACCATCGCTCGCCCCAAATACGTCTTTGTTGCGGCAAACCTCACCTGGAGCGTATTGACATTAGTCACGTACAAGACGACTCGTGCGTGGCAGGTTATTCTGCTGAATGGCTTTGAAGGAGGCTTTTCTGCTATCGCCTAGTGAGTGTTTTGCGCTTCTCCGACGGGAACAAGTCAGGCTGATTTTTTACAGCGTCGGTGCACAGTTCATTCTTGCTTCTTGGTATAAAATTCCGAGCTGGGCACTCGCGCAGCCGTGTTCTGCGTGTTCGGCCAGTTTGGTAGTATGGCTGGTGGTTGGATCCAGGCAGGGCTCTTGACGACGCTGGCAGGAAAAGACGGCCTCCCGGCTTGGAAATGGATCTTTATCATTGTATCTGTTATGACTATTCCGGTGGCCTTGTTCGGTATGATTGTCACTTTTACCAGATATATATACATCCTTTTTCCTTGCTTGCTAATGGTTAAAAATAGGGTGGATCTTTATTCCTGATCTCCCGGCTCACAGAGCAGCCTGGTATCTCACAGAGGAGCAAAAGACCATGCCATCAAAAGACTGGGAGTCACCCGTAGGGAGAAGTGGGATTCGACGGTCTTCAAACGGGTTCTCTTGAGCTGGCAGTTTTACCTGCTGCCACTCATTTTCATGCGTATGTTTCCGCCTGTCTTATATGCCGGGCTTCTTGGATTCTGCTAATAAGAAGAGCAGTGTATTCACTGTGTGTTCAAATGCTCCAGAACAACGTCATGGCCCTCTGGATGGCCTCGCGAGGCTACACCACTGTCCAGCAGAACAACTACCCCACGGGCATCTACGCGACG
This sequence comes from Talaromyces trachyspermus, assembly GCA_020137715.1. Classification (NCBI taxonomy): domain Eukaryota; kingdom Fungi; phylum Ascomycota; class Eurotiomycetes; order Eurotiales; family Trichocomaceae; genus Talaromyces; species Talaromyces trachyspermus. Next base: position 388,105 of record JACGXQ010000003.1, read on the forward strand.
GCAATTGTCGGGACAGTTTTCTACGCGGTCATCTCCGACAAAATCAAGTCTCGCTGGGAAGTCTCCATCGCCATCGGCGTGACGTTCGTCATCGGATCTGCCATTTTGGTCGGCGTAGACACCGACTCCTCCGATGCCGCCCATTTCTTTGCATTCTACTTACTCGGCACTACGTTTGCGCCTCAGGCAGTCTGGTATTCATGGATGGCGGATGTAACAAGCCACGATCTCCAACTGCGCGCGATAACAACGGGGTTCATGAATTCCTTCGATTTTGCTTTTGTGACCTGGTGGCCGCTCATCTTCTATCCTGTAACCGATGCGCCTAATTATGAGAAAGGGTACATTGCCAGTTTGGTAACGGGAGCACTAACATTGCCTTTGGTTTGGGTTATTACATACTTGCAGAGAAGGGATACAGCTAGGGAGTCATTGGGAGGATCATTGAGGATGACAGCAGTGATAGCAAGCAGGATGATGGTGTTAGCAGCAAGGCCAACGATGCCGGAGAGACAGTCAATGTGAGATCAACCGAGGTTGATGTGTAGTTAATGATGCACTTCCGAACATAGCAATATAAGTACAATCAATATTACCTTGTTGCGAAGGAAATAGAATATCGCGGAACCGTGGATGCCTGTTGAAGGATCCCCGAAAGTCTGAATATCCGAAATTGATGTCCCATGGATGCATGCACAACAAAAACGACTTTGAAGGGCAATAATCATGCTCCATAATACTATTAATTGCATCGCATCCACCCAGGTATTCGTCGTTGCCACATGAGAGTTTGACGTGCACATACCTTGACCGCACTTTCCAGCGGTCCGCAGCATGTTCACGTTCTTATGAAGTCTTATATAATGCGAGAGGTATCCATGTCCCTCTTGCGATTTCGCCGCGTTCCGCGTTAACCGGACCGCCCTCGGCCTCCCACTTTTGCCTCTCCTCGTCGGTCAGCTTCTTCCACACGCCCTTTTCTCCCCTCAGCTTTCTGCTCATCCAGCGAAAGGGCTTTAACGGGTTCGTTGGTGGGCCCTCAGCCCGGCCTTTAAGTCCGCCGAAGTAGTCATCATCAATGTACATTCTCTCTTCGATGAAGGCATGCAGGGACGCAAGACGTTCCTCCGGAGTCATTGGGGCCGGGAAGGGCGCCGAGTTGCGCGCGCATAGGATGGCAGACGGGGCTCATTCGCGTCTGGGTGGCGCGTGTATGTTGGCAGCAGTTCGTTTATGGGATTCGCATCGCTGGAGAATGCTGGTGCGTGTGCGTGTGCGCTGTCAGGGCTGGAAGATGCCGTCTGCTCGGCACTGGCGGGCTCTAGCGGCTCCTCGGGCGCAGGCGATGATGCCGTAGAGCAATCGATTGCCAACATGCTTGCTTGAGTGCGAGGGAGTCGTGGGCTACATGATGGGAAGAAAGAGAGGGAGAGAAAGAGAGAGAAAAGAAATTCCCAGCTTGGTTTTGGGTGAGCGACTTGGGAGCGCCTCACTGCCTCAGGCTCCTTCCTGCCCACACGACTCCCCGCACGCGCGCACGTGCTCCTCAAGCCCTGGAAGAGAAGCCGAGTCCAAGCACTCGCGATGCTCTCTACGTCTCGAACAGATCATCGAACAGTGTATTCTAACGGTCCAAGTGGCCAAGTAGCAGCTTGACTGAGGCCATTTCGGCTTTTGATCTATACGTTCTGACTGGCTATATAAACAAGTAAGAAAACGAACCCATCCACTTTGGCATAATTGATGGATCCATTTTTGCCTGATTGGAACTAACAGGTTAAAGCATGCCTAGGTAAATCCTAGCTTCATGCACGCTGATCTTCCCGGCCAAGCCGTGCTTTAAAAGGAAGGTAGCCAGTTCTCCGCCAGAAAGAAGCACCGTACTCGCTCTGGAGGATGCCATTTGTGTCCTGTAAAGAGAAAGGCGACACTGACTAAGTAAGACTGAATAAGGAAGAGTTAAAATCAGTGTTGCCATGCCGGTTTTCCAGTACATAGCTTGATTGCAAAGCCACATGATAATGGTCACTTAGCAAAGGGTGTGACTCTTGCCATAACTAGACCTGACAATAGAGTAGCTCTAGCTAACACTACTGCTCCTTCATAAAATAATTTATCCTTTCATTCATCACAATCCCTAGGTTGTTAAAACGAGAGCAGACAAGGCCAGCTCCAGTCAGTTGATGTATTGCAAGGAGACACTCCTTTTGGTAACATCTGTAATTGTCACCTGACTCAGAAGACCCTAACCCTAACAACGGACTTTCTCAGTTCGACAATGAAGTAGTGCTTAATTTTTGCAAAAGATACGATTCTTAGAATGACAGATAGTGCGAGGGAACTGGTCGAGGTCTCTGGCATTCTGTAGAAATTGAAAATCAACATCCAATTTACCGTTCCACCGCAGGATAGCAGGTCTACATCTCCTTCTCAAACCCCAAACCCCGAAACGACAAAACTCATTGTACAGAACTACATTTTCATACAAATTATTGTACCTATTCATCCACGGAGCGCATTCTTTGACACAATGTTGAATACGCTGACGTTATTCTTAGTGTACTGCCATAACGAATCACACAATGGTGGAGATCGCGCGATGATACCACAGGGATGCCCCGCGCTTATCAAAGACAGCCCTGGAGGAGGTTCGCGTTCTACGGGCACTGCAATTTCTACTAGCTGGGTTTCCAAATCTCAACACTCGGTGCCAAAAACGGACGTCATGGACTTCTCGCAATTTGGTGAAACCTCGGAAGAATGGACTTCTTATGTATCCGCACATCCCATTATAAACCAAAGCTGGACCAAGCCGGATGAATCCCTTAGAGAGATGCATATCAGCGGCACAGCCATAAGAGCAAAACTCGATGGTGAGAAATTGAAAGCATATGGTCTCCAGGGCAAATTCACCACCCACGACCACGAGGTGACGACACGCGACGGCTCGTCCATTCCATTGAGGGTCTATGCTCCAAACAACACTCCTCCGTAAGCAACTCTAGGAAAACTCCACCAGCTTCTATAAACACCTTCTCGTGCAAGATTCTGCCTGGAAAATGTTGACAATTTATAATGCTAACTCTGCGGTATGAAAGTTCGGAAGGACGTCCTACCTACGTATATTTTCACGGTGGCGGCTTCCTTCACGGATCTGTTGACACTGAAGCTAGCTTCTGTGCCTCCGTCGCAACGAGTCTGGATATTCTAGTAATGCACCCTTGCCCTCGCCTTGTTCATGAGGCCAAATATCCGACAGCTCACCATGACGCCTGGGACGCAATTGAGTGGATTCTCGATCACGCCGGGGCTCTCGGTGGCGATCTCAATAACCTAGTTATCGGCGGCGTCTCTTCTGGGGCTAATCTAGCGGCCTCTACAACGCAGCAATTCTGTTCATCGGACAAATGCGCCGCCGGCGCTGCCAGACTCAAGGGCCAGGTCCTCGTGGTCCCCTGGCTAATCCAGCCAGATGCGTTTCCATACCATTTGTTCGCCGATCCCAAGAAGACTTCACTCATCCAATGCTCGGAAGCCCTTGGTCTTTCGACCGCGAGACTTAAGTGGCTCTCGGAAACCCTTGAAGCGAAGGATATTACCGATCCTCTGATCAATCCGCCTTTGGCCGACAATAAGACGTTAAGTAGCTTGCCCAAGACCGCTATCATTGTAGCGGGTGGGGACCCTTTGCGAGACGACGGTCTTCTTTATGCTACTAGATTGAAGGAGGCTGGGTGCGTACTCCCCTTCGCATATTACATATTGGAAAGGTTATGCTAAAGAACTGATGGAATACCAGAGTCAAGACGAAAGTACATGTGTTCACTGGAATGCCGCATCATTTTACAGTATATGATCTTCCGCATCCACACGTCACATATGATCTTCCATCAGCTAAGATCTCTCAGGCACGAGTCCTGGAATCGATCCGTTGGGTGTTGGCCAATGGAGATGAGGGCAGTGAAGAATGGAAGATTGAACCTGATTTGGGATTTACCTCGGGTTGAAAAGAAATAATTGACCGATAAGATTGCTATTTGAACTTTTTGGAGTACTACCTAGATGCACTTGACACAAACTACTCTTCCGGTCTATGCGGGCGTAGAGAAAGAACCTTATGGTTCTGTGTGTACTTAGTACTAGGATGCCGACGAGACGGTTTTCATAAGCGTGATTCTCGGAACATTGGAGTTATAACCCAAGCTCGCTTACTGATCATTATAAGCTAGCATATCTTCTTTCGATACACAAAAACGAATAGCAAATTTTATTGCAAGGGCCGCCATGTTCGCCGACAACATCTGGCTATGTAGAAGGGCTTCCCTTATCAATAGCGAACCTGTTTTAACACCAGTCGTGCTAATTGAAACTGAATTTCTACTACGCCTATGTATCTGTAGTCTAGATCAACGCGGCTCCTGACTCTGCTCCGCAAGCAAAGCTTGAACACCTTTCCATCGGGGGTCTTACTGGCATTCTGAACATTGCTTTGCAATCAAAGCATCTGGCCTTGAACACTCACCACCATGACTCTAAGAATCTCACGCGCTTCATCGTTAGGTACACCACTAGCCAGACCATTATGATATCGTCGCATACTTTAACTCCCTCAGCAGAGGAAGCAACGTATCAAAGCGCGCATTCTCAGCGCTTGTGGGAGCAGTCGACCATGGTTATTCGCCTTGGTATTGCTGGAGTAGAGAGGCGCGAGCTCTGCCGTGACATAAGATGCGCTAAAGGCTTTGCCTAGCTGTCAAATCCTAGGTAAATAGGAATATCTCTAACAGTCCGGATACTCGCATAGACATACCTCGCGAAGAGCCGGACAAGTATGGTACTGCTTAGACAGGTGCTTTTCATAGAGATACACTTTGCAACTCGGGCAACCCTGCCCACGAACTCCGGCTCCTGTGCAATTCGCCGCGGAGCAAGTCGAAAATCGAGATCTACAATGTGATTGGATATTTTTGATCATCTCCTTGTTTTCAATATTCCCATCCTGCAGGCGAAGAAGGGTCTGTAGCCTTGAATCGCCGGCCCATTGATAAATTCGACTTTGGCGCCACATCTCCCAGTCAAGGTTAAGAGGAATGCCGGTTGCTGTAGATGTTATACCTTGAAATAAGACCTTCGCTTCATCCCAGCGCAGATTCATGGCCATACCAAGAGCAACGGAGAACCGGCGCATGAGATCTGGGCCACTGGCTATACGGCCAAGATGCTTGTCTCTTCTTTGCAATGCTTCGGCTATAAGGCCGTAGTTGTTAGGTAAAAGTCAAGGTCGGATTTCACCCAACTGTGCTCGTTTAGTTCTGATTATTAAGAAAATGTTTAATCTGACGAGTTTTAAGATGCCTAATCTATTCACAGGGCACCGGCTGTATTGAAAATAAGATCAATCTTCTTTTCACGGTCCCAGACACGTTGTCCGTCACTCCTTCTCTTGAAGTAGAGAACCCTATGCATGGGAATGAATTCTTCGTCCGTCTGTTCCGACTTCCAAAGGCTGATGGGCACTTCTTTTGCACCAACAAAACGGTCCATATAGCCAACAACATAATCAGTAGAGTCGAATGATGGATCCCATCGAAGGCGGTTGATAACATCTTCTGCAGGACGCAGTTTTGGTCCAGCAGCAACATGTACCGACGGCGTGGCCTGGTCAAATTGCTGAGGATAACGAGAATCCTGAAAAGTCTCAACTTCAATGGAGTTGATTTCAATGTCTTCTTCAAAGGCATCATCTAAGTCCAAGTTTTCGCCGTCGTGTGCCATTATATTTGCCCAATCCGGGTCACACAGACCCACGCTTTTGAGTTCCGACTGCTTTACAAAAGTTGCATCTGCCCACAAAACATATTTATCAAAATATGTCTCGTCACGGCGGACCTGCTCCGCAAAACTTGTAAGGAGGGCAAGAAGGGAAATATGTGCAGAGTCTCGATCTGAAACATCCATGTGTTCATTGGGAATGTTCTCATTCTTTGCCAGGCCGATTAGGAAGCAACCTCGGAACTCTGTTTGATTTTCAATCTGCCCTTCTTCGCTTTCGGTGAATAAACCGGGCCAGATCCGTGTGTGTATACCAGGGAACATTCGATTGATACTGCCAAATAGGTGAACACAGCGCAATTCCAACCATCCAACTAGCTTGCGCCATTTTGCTTGTGCTCCTCCCCAGTAATTGGCGTCCAGTTTGATATAGTTAGGATAGGCCTTCAAAAAGTCCTCGTAACCGGTACTTTTAGAATCTGTGCCTGTGACATCGACCCAGGTTGCCCCTGGTCGGGAAACAAGCTCTTCGGCTCGTTTGAATTCTTCTTCAAGCGTCTTCACAGAAGAGACCGTTGCTGTTTGAGCAACATTAACTTTCGGCGGGTTAATGCTCAGAATAACCAAAGGTTCTCTGTACGATCGATGATAGTCGGGCGCGTGGGAGTAATATGTAGGATCATATATTATTTCCTTTTTCCAATCAACGTGTGCATAATACCTGAAAAACTCGCAAATTATCTCTGACGTGGAGGTCGCGCAGCCTTCGCGGAAAGATGCCTTGCAGACGCGAGCGAGAAGCAGGGTAATATGAATCTCGTCTAGATAGCCAAGATTTGAGGAGTAGATGCCACGGTGCCTGGCCCATGATTTGACTGAACGATATGCGAGGCGGAAAGCAGCAAGGTCGGGAATGGTGCGCTGCAAGTAGTCGAGATCCCGAACAGAATTGAGACTGAGCAAAGACTGCATGGGTATGTCAAAACCGGATCTGACGGCGGCAATTTCAATGCCTGAGGCCAACTGTATAACGGGCCTGTTAGTCTGCCAGTGCTTTCTCAGATAAATTGGATATGTTAGGTACATGATTTACCTCTCTGTCACCCTCGTCGCCGCGCAGTAATGCAAATTAAAACGAACAACCCCAGCTTGCAACTGTAACATTGTGCCGGAAGCCGCCTTGGTCTTTGCAAGGACAGTTATTTCCTCGCCCTCTGGACGACGTAGCTTTTGGGCCATCAGGGCAAGAAAGACCGCAGGACTAATTGTGCCGATGACAAGGCAATCCATAGCGGACGAAGGATCCCATACGGCCAGCCCATAAGATCCGGTGGGCACCACCACGAAGGGCATATTCAGTCTCGTATCCGCGTTGCTATTAATCGCCAGGCGGTTGACTGTGTCTTTGATTGATTCAAACATTCGCTGGCGATGAAGAGTCTCATCCTCGGATGGAAACATGTGGTGATCACGAAGGAGAGCCTCCAACTGAGCGTCGCTGCCCAGTGTCGGGGTTCTCCAGATAACGATTGTTCTTTGGAACTTGACGCCATGATAAGAACCTGTCACTCTTTTGAAAAAAGAAAGGGGGATTTATGAATAAGAATGAAAGGAGTAGGTATTTGATAGCAGCGGGTTATTTCGCACTCTAACTTTGGCTGTTAAATCAGACAAGGTCAGCCTCCATGATGTCTACTGGGAGGACGCAATTATAAATACTAGAATTAATTATTGTACTTTACAATGAAAATGATATTTAGATAGAAATTACGGTGTAGCGAGTGAGTAGTAAAGCGTCAGGATGACTCAACATGAGCACCAGCCAATCATCGCGCTTAGATAGTCGCAGGCAGCAACTGTAAACAAACAGGCGATGACCCGATTCTGATATTTCTCTTTAACACAGCATCCAAATAAACCAGCATGTTAATTATAACCTGTAAATACTCTCAGCACTACGGAGCATCGCCATGAACTCCTCCAAAGACATCATAGAGGAAGGCAGTGCCGCCGACGGCGTCGTCTTTTTCTGGAAGATCGATCAGGCGTTTGGCGAGTTCAGCCAATGGTACAGGTCGGGATTTGAGTGCGACGAGCACCAGTTCTCGACCGCAGAGCAGTACATGATGTACAGGAAGGCAATTATCTTCAACGACATCAAGAGCGCCGAAAGGATACTTACTACGCCCCGTGCACCCCTGCCGAGCACAAGAGGATGGGTAGGAAGGTTTCGAATTTTGACTTGGATACGTGGAATCGGTACAGCAGGCATGTGGTGGTAAATGGTAATTTCCACAAGTTTGTCAGCAACAGCAAGCTGATGCAGATGCTCCTGGGTACGGGGAACAAACTGATCGTGGAGGCTAGCCCCTCGACAACATCTGGGGAATCGGCTTTGACGCGAAGAACGCGATGATGCACGTAGACGATTGGGGCGAGAACAGGCTAGGCAAGTGTCTGATGGTGGTTAGGGGTATGATCAGAGACATTCTGAGCCAAATATCCGGAGATATCAGCCCGAAGCTGGTCATAGACACGGCTATGACACTTGTCTGCTACTTTTGCATGTCCGTAGCATGTATCAAGCCAACACACACGGACGGAAACAATCGCCCAATAAGGGTCATGGTCACCACCTGCGGAAGCTGCATGGAGAAGCAGGGGCCGGCGTTTGGTTTACTTGACGAAAGTACCGCCCAGGCAATAGCGCACCGCACTGAGATTATGAACCTGGACAGGCTCAGGATAATGCATCCGTTCATACTCACATTCCTGGACATGGAGAAGTACACCCTCGAGCGACTTCAAGGCGTTGATCAAGATTCCAACGGGCAGAGCTGGATCCCAGTCATCAAGTGTTCTCGTTCTTGTTTCCGTGGCACGCCCTGAGATGACTAAACGAGCATGATCTAGCTTTAACACACGTCTATGCCACATTCTCCTGGCACTGATAGTACTGGCAAAAGTATCATCTCCATTCCCATTTTCCAATGTCATCCGTTCAAGCTACCTGCTAGAGAATTCAGTGGTAGGCACAATTTTTAGTTTCTTTACATGAGACACACAAGAAGGGAAAACAAAGAAAAGAAAAAGAAGCATCGAGATTTCCAGAGGTTACCTATGAGCTTTTGCGAGCTTGAATGACATAACTAGCTTTTACTTGCAAGATAGTTGTTATATGCGCAGAGATGCGATCAATAGTCGTCGTCGTAATGAGGTAGTTCCTGGCGTTGAATAATGTTAGTGTTTACACATCGCTCAACCAAGGCCTAAGAGTGAAGCAATCATCAAAAATATAATATTATCCTACTTTTAATTAGATAAGGCACCCTTGATTTACCCACAGTTAAGTGACATCGGCATTAAGGTGGTTTGCACACAGCGGCAGCGGACGAATGGCACGATTATACAACATCTTGCGTGGCAAATTGGAATCCAGATAAATATTAGCAAAGCGTGAAAAAAAAAAAAGGCTAAAAATAAAATAAAAATAAAATAAAAAAGAAAAAGCTCCCCAACTGGGAATCGAACCCAGGTCTCCCGCGCTTGCTTTTCATTGGAAAATGACAAGCGGAAATCATGACCTATGACTAATTAGGTCTAAGAACTTTACATCTATAATTATGGAGGTAGACTTACCACTAGACCATTGAGGATTTGTTACCTCTGCAGCTCAGACAAGAAGATAACAGGTTAACAGGTACTACGGATGCGTTCGTTGTTCAGAGCGGAATTATTAGTTAGATGATATTATGATGCTATCCATGTATTCTCGCAGGTAACAAGTTTCTGGTTTATTTGTTTGGGTACATACTGCGAAGAACAAAAGTCAAGTTGAACAATGTGTTCATTGTGGCTGGACTGCTGTCTTTCTTCGGGGAAATCAGTCTCCTCGCAGGTACCAGGATATATATACACACTTAGGTTTGGCGGCACTCGACAAATTGCAAGTCAAAGAACCTTGGAGCTGTCGGCCAGATTGGTCTGCTCAAATATGTACGTCTACATGCTCGTATCTTCTAGCACCACCGCTATCACTTCGATCAAACTGTCAATCCTTGCGCTCTGCCGCGACCTCTTCCCAACTCAACAATTCCAGTCCAGTTACTATTATTCATTATCTTTGATGTATATTTGCCCTTTAATATTAAAATGTACGTGAGCCATCAATACTCTGTGTTTGTATCCACCAGTTGACCACGGAAATTGGACGGCCCAACAAAATTCGCGCCTGGTTTTGCCTTGCTACCGCTCTCCCATCTACGACACCGCGGTCTAATAGTGCCGCCAACAAAAAATTCCTTTATTTTCTCCTTTTTTCTTATTTGCTCACATCCTTTCTTCCTCACTCTCTTCCTCAACAATATGGCTTCAAATGTTGGTACTGATCTTAATAGACCGGGGTTCTTTTGCCAAATTTTTTAATATAGCTGAATAATGGGAGTATAACCATATGCTACCAATTTTTGGCCGCTTGCAAATAGTAGAATTTAATTGAGATAATAATACCTGAGAGACTTACGTATCAAAATTCGAAGGAAACCCAGCAATATTCATCACATTCACGACCTGGAATCTCATCAGTTGGACCAAAACGTTCTCGCCGGAGACATGGGTTTGATTCTTCCTTATAAAAGCAGTTGCACGCAGGTAGAAATGGGTTTGAAGAAATGAGTTGCCATTTTCGGTTGGCGTCGCAAACGAAGAGAATTGATAGCGAGGAGAAGAATGTGAAAGTTTGGGGACCCAAGGAGTAGGGAAGTGATACTATGTATCAAGTGGCCACCGGAATCCTATATTTTACTAGTACTTACATTAGCTTCGGTTGGATTAATTTCTATCGATCCGCATGTAGGTTACATTTGCCATCAGGCTGATCAATCCTTAAATCCTTACGAGTCATTACTAACGAGTATGTACCTTCACTACGGCTGATAGTGTTCGGTTTAAATCTTAGGGCAGCACATCCCAATATCGAGGGATCTACTAGTCTACTTGGCATTGGTATCCAAGATCCAAGAACTTGAAAACGTGCTACGTATTAGAACTTAGGCGCCTAGGTCCGTGCTGGAGCGATATTCTAAGGGGCAGCCGGCCTAGACTTCTAGTTAGTTCTCTTGTACCTAGGTAAGTTGTAGGACATTTTCAAGGCACTTTTCCGGGGCAGCGCTTCACCATATTCATCAGATTTCTTACCTTGAAAATTTTGCAAAGAGACGTAAGTCTTAGGTAGTGACTCCTGCGGAATCCGAGTCGTGCTCCGTACTGTTCTCTGTACGGAGTTGTGGATTTTATAGGTAATGGTTCTTCCGATCGACATCGACTTCAACCACGATCCCTGGCGCCATCTAAGCAGCTGAGGTGGACCATGCAGCCTCTCGCCTTTAACCTAGAGAGGCATGGCTTGCGATCCACAGTCTTTCAAATACGGCTAGAGGTGTGAGTTGTTCGTCATGGATAATCAGGATAGTGGGCGGGCAGGCATCCTGTTTAGTACGGTTCAGGAACAGACTTGCATTGCACTGATTAGTTAGTTGTTTGTGGTTAGCGAAGGCACCAAAAGGTCTTCTTATAAGCGAGCTGTCCTCCCTCCTATGTATTACTCTATAACCTGACAGGGCTTAAGTGATTACTCCGTATTTGAATTAACCTGAGCTTTACGATGAAGACCTTTGTCTACTTGTTCTCCGCCCTGCTGGGTATGTCATCTCAGACATATGCGAGGTAAGTGTACTTGCCTCCATGTCAGGCTTGCTGCATCATCTTAAAATCGAATTCACTCACTGAAAACTTCTCATTCTTGTCATACAGCCGCAAAACCAATACATCCACATCCGCCTACCTCCAAATCGAGAACAGTTCCAACAAGACGCTCAATGGCTACTGGGGCTATGTCGACCCCGATAACAGCGAGGACAACGGCGTAGTCTTCCAGTTCATCTCTGAAAAGAGCGAAGCTACCAACTTCTCCATTCAAAACAGCAACCTAGCCGGCTACAAGACAGGCTATGTTGCCGGCGGAACCAATGCTGAAGGCGCGGCGTCTGGCGACGCCATCTACATGGCGCCCCTCGAGCTCTATGTCCAGGGCGGCGAGCCCGTGGTCACCGCCGAGGTTAATGACAATGGAGTTGTCGTTCTTAGCGATACCCTGGGCGACGGTGATGTCCGCAACCTACCACAGGCCTGCTTCGTCTCGGGCGTAGGCTACTCGGATGCCTCGCTGCCGGTGCTTGTTCTTGGTGGAGAATACTATGATACCGATAGCTGTGCCAATGTAACTCTCTATTGGCGTTCCATTTATTAGCCCTAAGAAGAGCAAGGGTTGAATGTTGTCGGTTGTGCAGTGCAACTTATAAAATACTACTTATCCACACGATGGGCTTGCTCGAACTGATATTGCTCCGGCAATAAGAGGCAATTCAGAATGGACAAGGCGGAGAGAGTTATAAGTATTCGCCGGGCAGTGGGTGGTTATAACATTTCCTATTAGACTGTACGGTCGATGACAAGACATTTTTATCAAAGCCGAGTAATGCCCACGGATTGAATGCCTGTAACCATAGAGGTGTTAGTTATATATACTCTAATGAATGTTCCGATTATAGACACTTAGGGGTGTTTCATGCCCTACCTAGGTACACCGTCGCAGTTAGCAGCTGCCGACACTTTTGAAATAACATACACATACATCTATCAATATACTATACCTAGGCAACTGTAGGAGGTGGATATAGAAATTTAGAGATTCTTACGGGTCTTGGCTCGGTCAGGAGTCTGGAGAGAGCTTCGGAAAATGTCCTGAATTTGGAATTACAGTGGATTGGTACGTTTGAGGAAGATACCTACGCAATGCTAGAATCAGTTTGTTAATATAATGCATAAAACCCTCGAAATTTAATACCCCTTTCAAAAAGATATTCTGTATGATAGTAGTAAACCTAAAATGTATCCGGACTATTCAAATAACATAGATTGCCAGGGTGACAGCACCGTTACTCCACAAAGAGACAAAAGGCCCATTTTACTATGGAACCAGGAATTGCAAGCAGGCCTAACCGAGATCAAAATCAGTATGCACTATCCCAAGAGCTATAGCTTGAATTGATGAGAAAAGAAATATTCTGTCGCACCTTTTGGTTGCGGTTTGGGAATCTGTAGATACATCAGAGGCGCATGCTGAGCGCTCCCGTGCGTATCTGTTTCGCCAAAACTGGCACTGACAGTCGGCCGTTTGATCGTCGCCTTGAATGCTAGCGCAGGCTCCCACCACATACTGACGAGCACTTCCTCTGGAGGGATGTTGTATAGACGTGATATGGTCTCGGAAGTCAGGACGTTTGATTCCTTGACATGCTCGTATGTTGCTTGGTCAGGAAACATGATGTCAAATGTAGTCTCGTATGGACCTGCGTTTTTGCTTCGAAGAACACTGGCTAGCGATCCGAGGTAGGCGAACTTGGGCGATGGAGGTTGGCCCAACGCATTTGTCGTCGTTGTAGAGTTGTTTTGGGTAGTGTCACTCTTCGCTGCAACATTGGTACCACCATTCTTCTTCTCGGGCTTGGGGGTTGTTGTCGGAGGACTGCGGGCCTTCGCAGTGTTCGATCCGAGAACACTGTGAGCCGTTATGGGAAATAGAGAGATTGGATCTGAAACTGGCATAATGTGATACATGCAAAATTCCGAGTACTGTCCGAGCGGAATATCAAATGGCGAGAAGGGCATAGCAAAATTACCCGAAGTGGCAACTTGATTAGGGTAAGCTCCATGCATGCACCAAACTCTTGCCATACTTGTTACGTAGGCTGCTTGTTCTTGTGTCTCTGCCCATGCCTCCCCTACGACGCAGACTTCCTTGGATGTCATATTGGTTTCCGGTTCCAAGGTCTTCATGACAGCACCTCTGCCATAGATGTGTACCTCGAATTTGAAAGGAAAAGTTATCATGTCCCTCAGTCGTTGTTCTCCCCGTTGCAAGAAGTCCTCAATTTGCGAAACCAGGATTGGATCACGGAAGCCGCCAATAAACGCACTGCGATAGCCTTTCAGTCTCGCTGCCTCCAATTTGACTGTGTATCGTGTCTCAGGGATGAATACCGATCCTCGGACGCGAACAGTCCTCTGGTCAGGCAGCTCCTCGTAGGTAGCCGGTGTCAAATCCAGAGCTCCGCCGGGGCCGATTAAGATGTCAGGGCGGCTCTTCTCATAGAGCGAGTGGGCAGCGACTGAAATTTTCGTGCATCTTGCTTTCAAGTCCAGAGGCCTAATCTCGAAGCAATCTCTCCTGACGATGGCCAATGCCTCTTTGCTCTTCGGCTTTGCGCATAATGCGCCGCACTCCATGATCTTCCCCATGTGATAGGCGATCCCCAGGTCGGTAAAGCCCTTCCATAAGCAGAACGCCGCGTAAGGTGCTGGGTCATATGCTCTTCCGCCGATAATGATATCGAAGTTAGGGTTCTCATTCATAGCCTTCAGAAACGGCTCTAGACCCATCTGCGCGACGATCCGGGTAGCATCGTTGATGTCTGAAATCTGGAGTTCTGGAACAGCAGGTGTGCAGGGTGTCACTAAGCCGTCCTTCCAGTTTCTTGTAACTAGGTCCTTGTCTACTTCAGAGTATATACGGATGATTTCCATAGTGCGATACCCTCGCGGGCGATGCATGCCTCGATGATTTCGACTAGCAAATCTACATGATGGTTGGCACCATCGCCGCCTGCCGAACCTGCTTGGGAGTCAATACAATAACCTAGACACCTACGTAGGTATCCCTAGGATCAAACAATCATACCAATAAGCAGCGGCACATTGTAAAATGGCATGCCGCAACCAGAACACTCAGGTCACGCTCATAAGACTTGCGAGAGACACTCGTAGTCCCTAGAGCGAGCTTTGATGGCCCACTATCTGTCGAGCCGCTGTCGAGAATGACCGCGTCGACGCCATCCTCGAGGGCAGACCAGAATAGCTCTTCGCTGAAGCCATAGCCCAGCATGCCAATGGGCGTCAGAATTCTCAATTCGTCCTTCATCTTTTGAAATTAATGAAAAGAAGGAGGGTTGCAGCATGTGTTTGTTATTAGACTTTTCTTTCAGGTAATCAATGAATCATAAACATTTTGAAGCAAGATAAAATAACGGCGCATTCACACGCATGGATTTTATAGCAACATACATCATCGGGAGCTCGGATAATGCGGAGAATAGTGCTGGACATATTTTTCTTCACTATTGAATTGAGGGAAGCAGATCGTCAATGGCCGAATTCGGCTTCACGCCGACTCGGCCCGACTGAGCGCGGTATAATCCCTTGCGTCGATGTGCGGAGTACAATGAGCTTTGTCTCCAATAATGTTTAGTTGCCAGGAAGCAATAGTACTGTGGGCTACGTAAATATTTTACGTGATCCATCTGAACCGGTCCTTGATTTGGTAGGAGTTCGCATGCCTTGTCCATGGATATAGCCGACGTACAGTACCTGGTAACGAAGTATCGTTTAACAACTACGTAAGGAAATGCACATGTAAACCTTGGAACTACATATATAGACCCTCTCATTTAATTTACATCACCAGATACACCCTATGTAGCAATTCTACTACTCCCGCACTGATACCTTGGTGATTGCACCATGTCCACGCGACCTGCATTCGAAGCTCTTCCTCTAAGTGAAGACCAACCCCTTATTCAGCATGGGGCCTGTACGGTGAAGAAGATGAGCTAGGAACTCTAAACTTGCTGCGGCCAGAGACCGTCCTCGCGGCCAAATCAGAGATTGTGACAGGAAAAACGATCAGTCTCAAGTTCGCACGACTCTTTTCCATGTTTTGAATCGTTGTTCTAACCTCTCTCTCTCTCTCTATCTCTCAGTCTCCCATTAAACATCCCAATCACACCCATGAACCCAGCGAGGGAGCTTTTAAGCATCGGTTTGTCGTGAAGCCGAATTCGAATGACGACGAACTGGATATCAATACGCAGAGCTCTAGTCAATGGGATGGCTTAAGACACTTGCCATATCAAGCAAGTCGAAAGTTCTACGGTGGATTCTCTCAAGATGACATTAACGGTCCCTCACCAACGACCCGTGGGGATACATAGTACGCAAAGATTGCCATCAGAAGTGCCATGGTTTCTTTCTCTCTAACCCGATTTTTTCTCAGATCTCGCGCGCAAAGCCATCGCCGGGAGGGTGTGCTTCTAGACTTCCGGTCATGGGCAGTGAAGAATGGACTTTCCTATGACTCGTTCAGCACCTATCGGATATCTTTAGAGCAGCTACTAAAGTGTGCAGAGGACCAGGGCACCGAGTTTCGGGTCGGCGATATTCTACTTATTCGGTCCGGTTGGGTCGAAGACTATAATCGTCGATCTGAGGAAGAGCAGGTCGCCCTGGGAGGTAGAGACGATCGAACGTTTGCCGGTGTTGAGAACTCGGTGGAGGTGGCCAGATGGCATTGGGAGATGGGATTTGCCGCTGTGGCGGGCGATGCCAATGCCTATGAGGCCTGGCCTCCGAGCAGGTCAGACCCCTTGAAGCATGCTTTGCACGAGATCTTTTGGCCGGATGGGGTATGCCGATTGGAGAACTATGGAATCTGGAGGAATTGGCCGTTGAGTGCAAGCGCCGGCAAAATGGTCTTTCTTCTTGACGAGCCAACCACTTGATGTGCCTGGTGGCGTTGCCAGCCCATGTAATGCCATGGCCGTATTGTAAAAAAGAAATGGATCTAGAGAAGTCACTTATTTAACGCTAAAGTCAAACTCTGCAATCCAATAACCATGTAGTAAGTATGGAGTACTGTTTGTTCATCGTACGGAGTATACACCGTTTGCGGCCAAAAATCTGTTGCCTTGCCACTTATCCCTCTAGTAGGCCAATCGCAGCCAAAGATTAACGTCCTGTGCCGCAATTCACACATGCTCACATGAGAGTTTTGGTGTAAGACTTGCCAATATAAAGTCCGTCCTGCCAAGTGCCGGAGCGACTTCGCTCAGTCGCCGAATCGCTGCCGGTCACTAACCCCGGTGCGCGAGGTCGTGACCGAACCCCAGAATCAGGATGAAAAGCAACATGCGGGGCCCACATTATCGTATGCCTATTAATATGGACGAAGTAAACGAGGGTTCTCCAGGCAGACCGACGTTTTCAAACAGAGAGACATTTTCTCACAGCTCACTGTCAGTCAACGGAATCTGTATCGGCGCAAATATGGACCAGACCATGGAGAAGCCCGACGACGCAAGGGTTGAGGACGTCGAACTTGCTAATAGCAGGCGAGAAACGTCGCCGTCCATCAAGAATGGGCTTGAGATGCATCAAATGGCCGTTCTCACTCCCGAAGAAATCAAGGCTGAGAGACGTTATGTGTGGAAGCTTGACATGATCGTCTTACCGCTCATAGCGGTGATGTACTTTCTGGCCACTCTTGTGAGTTTTCACATTTCTCCTTCCAGATCCATGTAAAACTGATGGTTTTGTCCAGGATCGAGGAGATATCAGCAATGCAGCGATTGCGGGAATGAATGCTGAGCTACACATCACTGCGCGTCAGCTGAGCAATTGCGTCGCCTTCTTTTACATCGGTTACATTGTCTTCCAGATTCCCGGAATATTTTCATGAGAGTGATTGGACCGAACAGACAGCTAGGATTTGCGATGATGGGGTGGGGGCTAGGAACTACTGTGTAAGTTACTAACAGACGCTGGGTTAAAAATGTTGGATGTACGTGTCTAACGTAGCATCTAGACTCTGCGAAGCAAAACCTGGCAGGCAATTGCCGGGGTCAGGGTGTTGATCGGTGCCGCTGAAGCCTTCTTACAAGCCGGGCCGTTATACTTAACGCTGTGGTATCGAAGAGAAGAGCTCGCGACTCGGGGAGCCCTCTTCTTCTCCATGATGGCTGTCGCGGGCAGTATGAATGGCCTGATAGCGTACGGCGTCCAGCATAACATGGATGGTGTGCACGGATGGAGAGCGTGGAGATGGATTTTTCTCATTGAAGGTGGGCGCTACATCTATACATAGTTCCTTTTGCTGGTGGCATACTAACAAGAGAGTTCGGTTTTCAGGAATTATGTCTGTTGGCATGGGCTTTGTTGTCATGGCATTGCTTCCTTCCATACCGGAGAAGTCCACATGGATGTTCTCCGAGGAAGAACAGCAGATCGCAATGCGAAGGTCCAGGGAAGGGTATAACATAGCTCATAGCAAGCTTCAAAAGAGGCAGCTGATTGCCGTAATCAAGGATCCCAAAGTTTGGATTTATGGTAAGTAATTTTGTGCGACAAACCACGACTGATAAGACATAGCGCTAACCAACACAATCATGCAGCGTTTTTGTATTCGTGCATGAATATCAGCCTGGCGTGCTTCTCAAGCTTCTTGCCCATCATCCTTCATCTGCTCGGATACTCGACACTGCGGACCCAACTGTTGACCATCCCGGTCTATGTTGTGACTGGCGTGTTCACTGTGGTTATCTGCACGTTGTCAGATAGATTAAGGAGACGAGGCATCTTCCTCATCGCTTCGTTTCTCCTAGCGGCCGTCGGCTGGCTGCTTTTGATCGTTAGTAAATCTCGGAATCTGTCTTTCGGTGCCACATTCTTAGTGGGAATGGGTACGTATCCATCAGTGGTTCTGATCCAGAGTTGGATGAACTCCAACCTCATCGGGTTTACAAAAGGTATGAAGTTTTTCACAGTGTCCGCTGATTTATTTTACTTTCATTGGCTTGCAAATCGCTGACCGACCGCTGGGAGCAGAGCCGGCGCATTGGCTTTTATTATGGTATTTGGGCAAAGCTTCGCGCTCATGGGAGCGGAGATCTTCGACGACGCTCCGCACTATTACAGGGGCAAGGGGCTCTCACTGGCTGCGATGGTGGTTGCGGCTGTTGTGGCGTTGCTGTTCATATTCTACCTGAGACGTCTGAATGAGCGGAAGAGGCGCGACCAGGACAGCGACGAGGCGATAGCCAAGCGAGCGTTGAGCCTGGAGGAGATCTGCGATGACCACCCTGATTTTGTATACTGGGATTAACGAGCTAGCTGTCTGACTGACTGTCTGTTTATACTATATGCGATGCTATGTCGTACTCAACCCGTAGGTAGTGATGACCGGATGGTTGCAAAGAATGAATCAATTTGGGTTTGTTTGCATCGTTTGGCTAGATTTCCCTTTTCGGTCGTTTCGGTAGTTCGGCACGGTGCAAATGCTGCAAACACGATGCGGGACACGCGCTAAGCCCAAGTAGGAAACCAGCGCTACCAGCGCTACCCTCAAGTGTGGGGTGACGGTGGGTCCCGCCCAGCAGCGCCATCCGATTGGCCCGACCGGCATTGCGTACGACCCGATTGATTGGGGCTGCCCGCCGGGTGGCTCAACCGGGTTAGTGCGATCTGGGGCAAACCCAGTCGACAAAAAGGGTGCGCAAGCCTCCCTGCCTCAGGCCTCGCGTCGTCGTCATCCCAGGCAGGCTCCATACTACTCCGTACTACTACATACTACGTAGTCCGAAGCAAGGAAATATCAATGACCCAAAATCTTCCTGAATCCAGGATCCCTGTGTGGTATTACTGCTGACCTCCGCAGTGGCTGGTTGGCTAATATATATTAACATTTATTTAGCATTAACATGATTCGTCCGTGCATGATCCCCGAATCCGCCAACGCAGTGCTAGTCCTACCACTCCTCCATAGTTACCCCGTAAGCACCACTCCATACTAGCCCTTAGGTAACGCCCGTTCGAACTTTAAGCGACGGTTTCTTTGTTGGAACTCCAGTGACACATGGCTGCGGTGGCCCAAGCAGCAGTCTGGTGACAGTTTTTGGATACCTTGGATTGGAATGTGGCCTGTACTATACCAATTACATCATGCAGGCCCAAAACCGATCCACGGCACACGACGGTACATTTTCTCCACTTGACTTCTTCACCTGCTATTCTTTCCCAAACATTTGGTTGGATCTCTCTTTTTGTCTTCTTTTCTCTTTTGTTGCATTCCGATATTCTTCTAAAATAAAATGAACCCACCGACCAAGAGGCACAAAGGGGTGGCGTGCGTCCATTGCCGCCAGATGAAGGTAGGTGCTTTGCGGACTACGTCTTGGTTTCCGTGTATAGACGCTCACGCATACGTACCTACCGATCTCTTAGCTGCGATGTGATTCTGGAGACAGATTCCCAGCACCGTGCTCCCGATGCCACAGAGCGGGCCGTGACTGCTCCATTAATCCGTCATTCAAGAGGACCGCAAAAGAGAGTAAGCAAGCGGCCCCAGCAAACGTTGATCAAGAACGTTTTATCAACAAATTGCAACTAGCCGTCTAGATGAACTGGAGCGGGAAATCCACATCCTCCGTAATAATTTATGGGACTCCTCGACCGGTGTGGGTGGTGGCATAAAACCCTTCGGATACGTCCTCCATTCCGGATAATATCGACGACTTGCAAGAAGATGCACACGCTCCGTCTTCCACCACCGGACCAGGGACAGCTTCATCGGCAATTCCGGATGTCCAAACTCTGGAGCAAATCGCGGTTTCTCGCGGGCTATTTATGAGGATATTAGACGAGTGAGTACAAGGTTACGCAAATGTTCCTTGTTTTGCACCGCGCGCTAACTTTGTGGCAAGGTATTATCGATATTATCATCCCCGATTCCAATTTCTACCGCCAAAAGTACTACAGGATTGTGGTAGCTGTTTGCTATTATTTTGGGCAATGGTTGCCGTTTCATCGAGATCCGTCCCGGAATGCAAGGAGTTTCGGAAAAGTCTCAACTGGCCGCTAAGGCGGCTGGCGATGGACAGTGCTATCCGAGAGACCCTCCTGCCTTTGGTTCAGGCATATTTACTCCTCTGTGTCTGGGCAATGCCCTTCGGGGCGGTCAGCGACGACCCATCCTGGACATACTGTGGCATTGCCACACACAAAGCGCAGCATCTTGGCCTCCATCGACCGAATCATTTCAACGAATTTATTGTAGGCGCCGGTTTTGATCACGAGTTACACGCATCGATGAGGCAAACATGGCTCGCTTGCTTCATCCTAAATCAAAAGTCTTGCCCCGCTTTCTTCATCCATATTTTTTCACATCTTAGTTACTGACTACCTGGTGTAGCATCAGTTCCAAACTCGGTGTTCCGGCTACCATCAGGCCAGACTACACAATCGTGCAAGCGTTAAACGCCGATGACTATGGTAATCCGACATTCCGTCAGCTGCTGAACCTAGCACACCAGGAAGCTACATTTTCGAACTTACTCGGCCAGAATGTCTCGACTGCAGATGGACTCACGTCTGATCCACTACCGGTAATTCAAGCAGCGGATTTGGAGCTTGAGCTATTCGAAATGAGACACAAAGCAACCTGGTCGAGTGATGTCGAACGGTGTTTTCTGGGTGTCAAGCTTAGACTTTATTCATATGCCTTACTCCGATCCGAGAGACCCGGAGACGGGAAAACAGAAGACAGGAGTAAAAGCAGTGGCTTGAAAGCGTTCTCTCCTCGAACTTTGGTTGCTTCATATCTGTCCAAGTCTTATACCGCTGCTCTGCGGCTGATATCAATCTCATGCCAAGACAAGACGACAGATTATCGGTCTTCCGATGACTTACATATGCTAGAGCCTTCCACCTCGAATAATATATGGCACTTGTGGACTTCTGCTGATGTCGCCAACATCATTCTGGCCGCGTTTGTGTTGTTGCAACTCACAAGACGACTGAATTCACGGGAGGACGATGATACGGAAGCTGAGAATGCAATCAGTCGAGCTTGGTACATACTTTCGTCCATTTCAATTTCCAAAGGCGATCACTACAACAGGGTCTGCGACATCATCGAGTATATTAGCAAGTTCAAGTGGCCTTCAAGGTCCGATCCAACCTTGCTTGTGAGATCTCGTATGGGCGCGAGCATTCAAATGGATCTAATACATCGTGCGCGTCGAAGATTCGTGGGCGGAGTATCCACGTACAGTAGACAGCTGCCCGAGACGGATACAGAAATGAGTATGAACAGCAATAATAACATCAACTTGGACGGTATGATTGAATTCTCGGGAATGCCGGACGGGATTTGTACCAGCTTTGATGATATCCTGTGGCCAATGTGGGATCCCTCTTTGAGATCAAATCACCTATCCTAGCTGTGCACCATAACAAATAATTTTGGGTTTAGTTCATTGCGAGTTGTAGGCAAGTCTTTACTCACCCTAAGTTCCTACTATTGTACACAGCCTAACTCAACCTAGCAGTTATCCTGCACCTATGTGCCTAGGTAGCCGCCACTCTACTTTCTAAGCACAGTCCAGCCAGGTGCAAAACAGCACAAATATCATTTCGAAAAATATTTATTTATGTACACAGCGAAGAACCTGCTACACTTCAGGTTTATGCCACCCGACGGATTGATTGGAGCAGGTCGTTCGGCGTCCAGCCTGTGTGCAATCGACGCACCTATGATAGCGCCGTGTAGGCATCTTTTGCCAACGACTCAATCTGTTGGATGGCTACGCATTGATGCCAGAATCCTCTACTTTCCTGGCAGGTGGAGTTGGCTTCCAGCTTATATACCTAGGTACTCGAGCTCTCCGACCCCTTTTTCTTCTCTGAACCCAATCGAAGCGCACTTGGGGAAAGATATAAAAGTACATCACATCAAGCATGAGAGACCCTTCACGGCTGTCTGTGTCTCCCCGCGACTCTGGCATAGTCGAAACAAAGACTTCGCATGTTGCAGCATCCCTTAGGGCAACGTCTCATGGAGTATCCGATGAGGCAAAGAAAATCCTCGTCAATGAGCGGACACAAAGCGAGTCGTGGAAGGACCCGACAAAACAAAAGAGGCGATTCTTTCGTACAAAAGGGAAGAATGAATCTCTTCTTTCCAACCCCGAGAAGTGGACTTTCTCCAGATCTGAGGGCTATGCGGCTCTTGACAAACATATCCATAATCTCGGTCCCGTAGGCATTGTCCGGGCGATTTTAGATCTTAACTCGACGGATGACGATGTGAACGTGAAATATCCGTGCGAGACGAAAAGAGAATATGAAGGAAACGACGGGCTCGAAAATGTGGCAGCAAAAGGATCTCTGGATTACGCGGCTGTTTTGGCTAGTTGTGGCACAAGGCATTCAGCAAAGGACAACACTCTGTTAATATCTCTGGAACGGGAAGACATGCCAATCCAAACAATGGCCTTGAAGAAACCTACTTCATTCCCGCCGTGGTCCAAGGGAACTTTGAGCTGGCCTCGCTGTTCTTATCCGCACCGAATCTGTTGACCACACGCGCTCTCAATACAGCTTTGATCAAATCTGTCCAACAAGGTCATTCGCATCTTGTTCCCCTTCTTACATCGCACGGTGCAGATATCCAAATTACGCAAGGGCTATATAGGCCGCTGTTCTTAACGGCCGTTTTGAGAGACCTTGCTCCAATTTGTTTGAAATCACGAAACACTTTGACCACAACTGCACCGCACAATGCGATTTCCATGGCCTGCACGATCCAGGATGAGCACCTGAGAGACACCTCCGCCGACTTGCTGCTTTGCGCTGGAGGGACGTGGACCATCCTGCATTGGGAGACCTTTTGCTAGAGCCCTGGAACCTGTCCCAGACGATGTATCCGAAGACTAATTTCGCAGTATGGCAATGCTTCTACTCAATAAAGGAGCCATTAAGGAGCTCCTCAGTCTCTTTAGCCCGTGCTATTACCAAGGGATTCGATCATTTCGCACTGGCACTGGTGGACCTTGGAGCAACTCTAGATCTTGATAATGCTGTCTGTGCTCGTCACACTTTACGGCCACAAAATTTAAGCCTTTTCGAATCTTTACCTATAGCCCCTGCGCTCTTGAGAATGTCGCAAAGTCTATCCCCGAAGTCATGGCCATAACTTCGATTCCTCCGCTCTCATTCTTTGTGGGCTAATGATCGAGACGCTACTTCGTAACTCCATAGCACGCACTACCCTGGATTGGTATACTTCTAGAGCATTCTCCGCCGGGAGTACATTTCGACAACAGACTCGGATGCTCCGCTGCGTTCATTATTTGCTCCAGCCGTAGTAGTTCACCGACAAATCTACTCTGGATGTGATGTTAACACATGCGGAGTGCTCCGCTCCGCACAATCCATGGCATAAACAGCCGACATCTTGATGTTTGAAAATCGGGATGCCGGTCCAGCGTCCACATTCGTTTACCGGTGGACAGCGGATTACGCTACCCCGCAACCCCGTACTAAAAGAATACTTGGAATATAAGATTTATTTGATGCGGTGAACGTTTCGGGGAAGGATTGCTAGACAACGCGACTGGAAGTGGAGTGCAAAGTTTGAAAAGCCTGTGACAAAAGGCCGCAGTTGTATGACTTTTGAAGGCTAAAAGCCCGGGGAAATACTGCGGCGAGTTTATCAACGGACGCAGTTAGACTGAATAAACTAAGTGGATGCGGGCAATAAATATCTCGCAGCAATCGCAAGACTAGAAGTTATCGATTTGATTGAACAGAGGAGCTATGCTGTGATGATTTCAGGATTGTTCGGAATACAGTCCTCCGAGGTCTTCTACCAGAACCACATCACAAGGTGTGATCAGACCATGTCGTCTCGTAAACTTAACGGCCCTCACATGTCGTCTTCACGTACTCGAGCGAGAAAGTTTCTCTTACCCCGTGGGGTATTAGCGCAAATACCTAACTTCACCTACCAGAAACAACTATATAAAGCCTTCATGCCGCCATTAAAAAGGATTTAGAACTTTTTCTTCTTCTTCTTCTTCTTCTGCCAGACAACAGTCAATCTTGAGATGCTGTGTATCAAAGTGCATACCGCCCAATATGTTTTGCTTAACCGTCATCCGAGAGCTGATTTTGTTTGCTTCACTGAGTGTGCTCTGCGCAGCGCAAACATACAAGGAGCAATACCGCGATCAGTATCATTTCTCGCCGGAGAAGAACTGGATGAATGATCCCAATGGAATGCTTTATTACAAAGGGGTCTATCATTTATACTTTCAGTACAATCCCGGAGGAATGACCTGGGGAACATTTCCTGGGGCCACGCCACTAGCAAAGATTTGTTGCATTGGACTCAGCAACCGATTGCTCTAGAGGTTCGCAAGGATAGCAACGGAAATATTGAGGAGTATTTCTTCTCGGGAGTGCCGTCGTGGACACTGAGAACACCAGCGGTTTCGGTACGCGTGGACATCCGGCGTTGGTCGCCATCTACACGTCGTCTTACGCTCAGAACATGACACTCCAGAGTGGGAAGACTGTCTTGAATGGCCAACAATCCCAGTCTATCGCCTACAGTCTTGATGACGGCATGACATGGACAACATATGACGCCCAAAACCCAGTCATCCATGAGCCACCCACGGAATACATTACTGCGGATTCCCTTCAGAACTTTCGAGATCCATTTGTCTTTTGGTACGCCTCTGGGAAGTATTGGGTTATGGTGGTTTCCTTGCCTAACGATCACATGGTACTGATCTATACTTCTAAGAACCTCAAAGACTGGACGAACGTTAGTACATTTGGTCCAGCAAACGCCGTCTCTGGCCAGTGGGAATGCCCTGGGCTATTTCCGCTTCCAGTGGATGGCGACGAGAATAGTGTGAAATGGGTCTTGCAGATCGGGTCAAATCCTGGCGGGCCCAACATCGGCTCGGGCACCCAGTATTTCGTAGGATCCTTTGACGGCACCACGTTCACAGCGGATGCGGATAGTGTGTATGCGGCTGTCGGCATGCCGCCAGGTAGTTCCATTGTCGAGGACTGGGAAGACACCTCTTCTCTGACATCTGTTTCGGCGTCTCTAAATTGGACTGCAACTGGCGACTTTGTTGGCATCACACCTGTGATGGGAGAGGACAGTGTTAGCAATGTGTTGGACACGTACTTCCACGGAGACTCCAATACAGGGACGATAACATCCGAACCTTTCGTCATCTCTGAGTCTTTCATCAATTTTCGAATCGCGGGTGGGTATCATCCATACAATCCCTCCACCTACGGCACTCCGAACGATACAGAAACCTCTCTCAATTTAAAGGTGAACGGCGAGGTCGTCCGCAGTGCCACCGGCCAGAATTCTGGAACCTTGATGTGGCAAGGGTGGGACGTGACGAATTTCGTCAATCAAACTGGGGTCCTCGAGATCGCAGATTTCAATACAGGCGTGCAAGGCTGGGGCCATATCATGATGGGTGAGATTGTCTTCTCCGAGTCACTTGCCCAAGACCAACAGGCAAACTGGGTAGACCACGGTCCAGACTATTATGCGGCCGCAACTTACAACGGTCTTCCTGGGTATGAGCGCGTTGCTGTTGGTTGGGCCAACAATTGGGCATACGGGGCGGAAATCCCAACGAGCCCTTGGCGGAGCTCCATGTCGGTGATGCGCAAGTACTCCCTCGCTACTGTTGACTCCAAGGTTACACTCATACAAGAACCTTGCAACTTAGCATCCATAGAAAATTCATTTTATGCCAACCGATGGGCCACGTTACCTGGCTCACAATTTGAGCTTCCGGTGACAGGAAATCCCTCGATGTGACGCTAACTTTTGATGTCATATCTACCGGCAATCAAACTGCTCAGGAAGATTCTACCATTCGACTTCTCGTGCGATCAAATCAGGACGGTTCTCAGGCAACGGTCATTGGTTACGATGCGTCAACGCAGCAGTTGTTTGTTGATCGAACAAATTCGGGAGATGTCAGCTTTGACCCGGTGTTCGCGGGTACCTACTCTGCCGCGTTACTCCCGGATGCACAGGGTAGTGTGAGCCTCCGTGTGCTGGTTGATTGGTCTTTAGTGGAGGTGTTTGGAGGCCAAGGTGAAAGCGTAATTACTGCGCAGATTTTTCCCAGCGATCACAATGAGTCCATTTCTCTGTCATATACTGCTGACGCGTTCAAGAACGTATCTATTAAGGTCAAAAATGTTGCCTCAGTATGGGAATAGAGAACAGGCAACGGCAGAAAATATTCAAGTGCCTAAGACCAGATACATATCAGCCACTCCAACCTGATCATTTGTGAATTATACTGTGGTACAGAGTATTGAGATAGAACGGAAAGCGCTGCGAAGTTACGATTAGATATGACAAGTCATTATGCAGCGTTGTTTATCAAAACAATGAGACCGTTTGATGTATTGACCTGTTTCAATAATGCTTGGGGTAAAGGAATCAAAGCTTGTGCAAATCAAGTGCCATGTTGAATCTAGCCTTTGTGCAGGAAGCATTGTTTATGGCTCGCATACTCTCCCCAGTGATGTACGCTTAAATATTTAGGTGTTGCCACAACAGGAATCCCCAATCAAAATCGCCATTTACAGATAAACACCCAGCCAGCACAGAGACCCACTGCGCGCAACTATAAAAGCCACCATCTATACGTCCAGATAGATGATCTGGTGCTGTATCTCAATGTTTCCTTGTATATGTCTGCCAGCCTACCACGGAGCCAACTCGTGATCATCAACTGTATATGGGTCAGTCAAGTATACCAGTCCCCGAGTGGTTGGTGGGTAAATGAAATTGCCGTTTCATATACAAAAGGGCATTTCCAAAGACTAATCGATGTATCATACTATATTGGCACCTTGAATGATGAAAATATGTCCAATTGCATCTACCCAGGACCCAGGAAAGCAGACAGACATGAAACTCTGGTACATAAAGAACAACCCAGAATACTACATGGGGATAAAGAAGTTATTGTCTCATGAAACACAGTTCATATTACACGGAATGAGCCGGGAAAGCCCTTATAAATCACGCTATTGATGTGGACAACAACTTGCCGTCTCTCCTGTCTCTCTTCATACCATAGTATTCTTCTGACTTTACACATATTCTGACTTCGTCACCCCGTCGACTTTACTGTTCAACATGAACGCCTTCCGTTCAGCCATTGGGCCAACCAAGCCAGAGTCAATCTGCCCCCATTGCTACAGAGACACCAACGGCCCTCCGCAAGATCTTTCTCGAGTTCATTCTTCTCTGATACCGAATTCACATGCTAGTTGCGATGATTTCAAAGACGCAATCAACGAGGCGTTGAGGATGCAGGGGAACGAGCAAAATTACGATGAAGTGAAAGTGCTGCTGTTGAATTGGGATGCCAATGACATAGCCTTGAAGCCCGAATCCGGATCATTGATATTTGATGAGACCAAGCAGTTGATGGACGTCTTTCAAAAGAACTATCATTACGACGCGGAACATCATTTGATTCCACCGACAAACCGAACGTCAAGCTCATGGAAAAGCTTTCTGGGGTCATGAGCGATCTTTGCGACAGGACACGGGAAAAGAAATGCCTATTGATTGTGTACTACAATGGTCATGACTCTGTGGACGATGGCAAGCTTATTTGGTCAGCGTAGGTGGGCTCTCTCCGAAGTTACTGTTTTTAAAAATACTAAATATGGAGGGCAGTCGGAGGGAATGGCATCTAAACCATTCATCATACCCAGCCTTGTCGTGGTATAACTTCCAACGGTTTCTAGAGGATGCCGAGCTCGACGTTCTTCTGCTTCTAGATTCATGCCATGCTGCAAGTGCTATCACAAAAGGCGTATCCAAACGATGGAAGTTCTTGCAGGTTGTAGGAGGGAAAGCACTGCTTTAGGCCCGGGGTGACTCTGCCATCGGCTCTCCTTTCACGCACACATTGATCAGACATCTCCAGGAACAAGCCTCAGCCCCAAAAGGATTACTGGTAACGGAACTTCAGACTTTGATGAGTCTTGATAAAGTCTTGGAGGAGCTGTCTCCGAATCATGTCGTCATTATGGGCCATCGCAGGCCGATAAAGTTGATGCCATTACACTCGAATACGGCGATGGAAGAGGAAAGTGAGACTCGAGAGTCTATCTCGGTAGCAACTGAGCTCAAGGCTCTCATCTCGGTGTCTTTTCGGGGAAGTATATCCAGATGTACACGAATTTGTCCAGTGGTTGAACGCGGAGCGTCCAGGTGAGGTGGCCAGCATAAAAGTTCAATCCCTGAATATAGAAGCTGCATTTGATGGTTACTCAAGTCTCATAATATTTTCCATGCCCATCTCCATATGGGCTAGGCTCCGAGAACTACCTGGCTGCGCGCTGGTTGGGTTTGTAAAATCAAGAAATTTACTGATACCAGCGGATGGAAAAGTAATAAGGCTCAACTACCGCATCACAAGTAACTCTCGACACCCATCGGTTGATAATTTCACTGGGAAGTTACCCGTGGACGGGTTTCTTATCACCGAAAGTCTTTTACATCCTACCTATGAATGTTTTAGATGAAGGTCGCCTTCGACCAGTCCAGGATTGTTCGTGAAAGTGGCCATACTATATGCTTCTACGTTTAGAAACTACAGTGAGTAGACAGTAGTGTTAACACCCCTTGATTTGATTACTAATACCCATTCAACACCGCCTTCCTAATTGAGATACACTAAAAGTTCCCGAACCTCCAAAAGCCCTAATACTTCGTATACCAGCCATCCGCAGCTAGTACGGCCTGCACTCTATGAGGCATAGAATCGCTCAGATTCATAAAACATGCTCACCAATTGATTCCCAAGCATCTGTAGCAGCCTGTATTAATGCACATAAAGTCGTATCGTTATCTGGTGCATTTTCTAGCTCTGGATGATCTTGGTGAATGATTGTTTTCATAATTGCCCATAGATTCTCAATAGGATTCAAATCCGGCGAGTATGGCGGCCATTTCATAACGTCAACCTCCATTTCTTGTAGTAGATTTCGTATGACATAAGCTGTATGCACGGGTGCATTATCATGCATGAAAATATCTCCATTCCGAAGTAACTCTGGAAGCTGTTCCATATAAATTTGCTTAATAACTATCGCAGTAATACCTCCTCCAGCAGACGTTCCATCAGGGGTTAATGCGCATAAGCTAGTACGTATACCATACCAGAATGCAGCCCAGAACATCTTTTTAACGCTTTTCCAGTACGGACTTCACGTACGTCATGCTCAAGTAGTTGCTCAGTTGGACTATTCCATGTCCAAATCAATTAACCTCCTTTACCCCGTTCAACTGTAGATTCGTCACTCCATATAACTCGTTGCCAATCTTCAGCAGTAAAATGGGCATACCTTTGTGCCCATTGAAGCCTTTTTCTGCATTCTCAGGGAGAATCTCTGGTCATTTTCTTTGCACCCATTTCCTCATATGCAGATTGCGAAATACTCGGATAATAGTCTTCTTTGAACATCGCATATCAACAGATTCTTGAAGCTCATGTAACTTAATATGAGGATTTTCAGTTATAAGGTGAACTAGATTTTCTTTCTGCTCAGGCGATAGTTTGCTGGGTTGTCCAGAGCGAGGTAATGAGCGTTGATTAATCCGTTCTTGCTCCTTTTTGATTATATAGCGGATAGTAGATATAGAAATCTCAGGGTGCATTTTATGGATTCGTTTATAGCCCCAGCGTACGCTTGTATGAAGCTCACATATTCGAGCCCTCATACAAGGGTCTAGTTCTTTGCGTGTAGTACAGCGTTGCGGAGCCATGGTGTATAGATAAAAATATATGTTTATAGGCTCTCATAGTAATTTGTATGGGACGCGATGAGGCGCGATTTCTACGCGCTAGTTTTGCCGGCAATAACATGGGGCGGTAAGAAAGGGGTGTTAACACTACTGTCCCCCACTGTAAATTCGATAGCTCCAGTCTTTTTACTCATAACAATTTCTTCGTAAAATTACGCCGTGTGGCACCGCTAAGTTGCAGTCCTGTATGGGAGTGTTACCAGAGCTGTTGTACGCTTCCAGTAGAGGATGTACGTATTTTTCAATACGACTTTCAAGATAAACGTCTATTGATGAATTGCGAAACATCGAATTAGAATCTTGTGACTGCACAAAATTTTGTTACAAGACCAGTTGTAGTAGCAAGAAAGTGCAGCATTTTCTGGTATTGTAGAAGGGTTTTCAATCTGAGCAAGGCGGAAGTAATTCCGGCGCTCAGATTCCTTCTATATTATGATTTCCTTCACTTTACCTTTTCGCTCTCTTCTAACTCCTGAAACAGCGGATGTGGCGTATAACCACCAGCATACCTAATACAACAGCCACATTCAGCAGTGCAATGCCCATACAGTTCAACCTTCGTTCTTCCTTTTGAAAAGTTGCCAGACGGCCTATAGTAGCCCTTCAAAGCCGTCTCACAGCATCCACAGTCTCTGCCACAGCACCCTCCGCTTCGAGCACAAGCGTCTCTTGTCTTCCGCCAAATGTATGGCTTATCATATCCCGGGATAAATGCGTACTGGACCTTACGGGCCATTAACACATCTCTATAATACGTGTGGGTTCTTTTGCTCAACAAAAGTATGTGCATCGCTTGCTGGTGAGCTCGATATAGATTCCGTGTTTGGAGCAATGCCTGATCAACGCTGTCAAGTTCTTCGGCGTATTTAGCATCCCACAGCTCGTCTTCAGTCAGACAGTCATGCAGCTTTGTCTTTAGAATCTCTTCTCTTTTAGCTGTCAGACGCTTCTCACGTTGCAATATTGCAAACCCGTTGCGCTCCTCTTCTTCATATTCCTGCTTCCAAAGGCGTTCCAAACAGAAGGCTTTATTGACTGCGCGTACAGTCCTTGCTAACGGGTATAGCTTGCAGAAGTCAAGAAATTCCTCGATCATCTTGCCTTTGTTCTTTTATTTCGCGGTGATGAAGTACGAGAGAGAGAGAGGAAAAACCGCAGAGGTGGTGTAAGGACGAGGAAGTTATCTGGCTAAATGTACTGGTCTAAACACTACATTTCAGTACTTGAGCCCCATTTCAACTGTTGTTGCCTAATGTGTAGGTATAATACACTCGTCATTGTCAATCTTTACAACACATAACCAAGACACTTG
The DNA here is from genome assembly GCA_020137715.1 of Talaromyces trachyspermus. Classification (NCBI taxonomy): domain Eukaryota; kingdom Fungi; phylum Ascomycota; class Eurotiomycetes; order Eurotiales; family Trichocomaceae; genus Talaromyces; species Talaromyces trachyspermus. The sequence goes on from JACGXQ010000003.1 coordinate 419,805, forward strand.
TTGCCTGTTGGAAAAAGCGAGCTGGGAATTATTGATGACACAATAAATACGACATCTGGAGATTCGAAGACGTTCTTCTCTGGATTATTTGAATAGACCCAAAGTATGCTATTTGAACCTTTATGGTAAGAGTTAACTAGCAACAGTGACGGATTGCAAGCCGAACCGAAAGGGGATCTGATTTCATCCATATAGATTTGGTCCAGGTACATTAATTTGAGTCAAATAAAGTCTTCCAAGGTTGTATCGTGCTTACAATTTCTGTTCAATGTCCAGTCGGAACTTTGGAAAGGCTAAGAGCGTCTTATCACACCCATACTCCCTTTTCGTCTCTTCGAGTTTGATGTAACGCCATTTGAAAAGCACAAGAGTGAAAACAGCAAGCACCACCATCACTACAACAATCAGAATGATAGCCAGCAGCACCATAATAGATCACTTTCTATAATTTACTAAGCAATATTGACTAGTATTGTCAAAGAACCAATAAATACATTCACTTTCGCGGATACGCAAGGCATTGGCAAGGTAATCAGAGCAAAAGCATTGATGCTCATCTTTGAAAGCACGAAAATCCGATATAGTTTAATATTTCCCTTCAAGCAAATCAAAACATCGCTTCAACCCACACAGAAAGCAGATGCAAGCAATTGCAATCACTGGCGAGCTCCAGATAACCCGGACGTTGCCGGCGGTTGTGCCTTGGACCACATCAGCCAGCAGAGAGATCAATCTCGATATCAGAAGCTTTGGAGGAGATCACTCAGAGTCAAAAGGATTTATTTGAATCCGCGGGCCACCATGCCTTCCTCATGAACAACGTTTGGGTACTTTCCTCATCACGAACGGCGAGAAGCCACACTTCAATCGCCGGCTTTTTCCCTTCTCTTTTCTTTCTTTAAGCATCAATAGCATCAGAGCCTTTGTAGCTTTTTCGTGTCTCGATACTCGGTTTCTTTTGAAGATCCGACTACCTGCTAAAAGTATGCTATTAGGTCGACGTTTAACAAATACTAGCAAGGGTACTGTTCTCTCACGGCTGCTCAAGTCGCAAATCCCGGTTCTTCAGGTTTTGTCTACCTATTTACAGTCTATGTGCAGTAGTTTAACACCACCTCCTCTGCAAGGGGTCCCCATCAAAATACCACGCCGAGAAGAATGACCAGATAATTTGAAGCCCTTCTCCAATCTATATGAAGAAAATAGTATTTTTATATAATAATATCCTAGGGAGGGCTCTAAATATTGATAAGTGATTGCTATTAGACAGTATAATGTTTAAGGGAGGGTCTCAACACTACTGCACCCTGTACCTAGTATTTCTCCTTTGATTCGGACTCGGACCAGACCGAGGTGTATTAGACTCCCATTCTGTCCAACGGTCTCCGTAGGTAGGAGATGACTTTCTCTTCGGCTCACAGAAATTGGCTTATAATCGTCCATGCTGCTGATTCAACCAGTCCTGCTGTTGTTGAAGCCTTGATCCTTGGACTTGTAGACAATCCTGATAGCACCAAAGTGAAACACTTGATTCAAACCAGCCAAACTTTAAGTCTAGACGACCGGCACATTTTCATGAAATTCATCAAGTCTAGATAATGATTTCCGATAAAAACGATATATACGGCTACCTAGGTACATGCAGCATGAGTGAGACGCTCGAATTGTATACTCAACGTGTAATGGATATTAAGACCAGCGATGTTGGTGAAGAGGCTAGCTTTAAACACCTACTTCTCATTATACCCATACTTCCATGAACTCTGCTTTCAAGCTCCGAAAGTCGTGAGCCCAGACAGGCGAGAATATATCCTTGAACCAGCCTCTGCGATGACTGCGCAAACCCAGCTCTCTTAGCAAGGCATCTATATACCCGATGAGCTCAAAGGTCATGGCATTGCCCCGGTGTCCGTTACCAAGGTATCGACGTCGACACCACGTTGTGAATAGGGCTACATCCTTTTGTTGCTCTTCCATACTCGGCAAATCCAGTTTTCCATCCAAGTAGGCGGTCGTCCACATTGATTGGCACTCCACGACGGGGAAGTAGTTACCTACCCCGACATGGCCAATAAAGGCAATAGAGCGATCTTTACTTGCGTCGCCCGATTCGCACAAGGGAACAACGTGCCGATATAGTCGGTATGGGGTCTTTGTGATTGGCTTGCGAAAATTGGGGAGGGTTCGCAAGCTGTGGGAAGGTCGAAATAACTTTGGCGTCCGCATCAGCTTCGAGAGCCGTCCAATGGCTTTGGTTTTCGTCCTCCTCGTTGATGAGGTGCGGTAAACCGAGTTCCCTGCACTGCTCTTCGGAGAAGAACTGCAGAGACGGCTGCCAGCCCGTGCCGCAAAGTAGAGCATCAGTAGATATCTCGTCCCCGGTTTTCAGGCGAAGGACATTTTTGTCGAGGCAATCAATATCCCCGACATAAACGCGAACGTTTTCTGCAACGGTGTCAAAAAGTCCGGGTGATTGAGAAGCCCACCGGTGCAATTTTGCCAAAATATCCTATTTCATTTAGCAACGGTTATCCAAGGCAATGTAGGTTAATCAGGGGCATCATTTACATACGGTGAGTGTGGAGATAGTTTGTCAAAGTTTTGTAGGCTGTCTCGTTGATAATTGGCCTCTGTTCGAGCCTTCGAGTCGACAGAGTCCCAGAAGCCAGCCATTAGTCTGGAACCAAGCTTTGAGCAATGAAGGAGCCTTGTCCACCAATTTATCCCATTCATGAAAGAAGGCGTAAAAGTTCCAGCTAGTCGAGTCATGCCTATCTCAAATGCATTCTTGTACGGACCTGCTCCTTCGGGGAGAGAAAGAAGCCAGGACCAGCCGTATCGGTCGCTTTAAGCACCCAAGACACAGTTTTGCCGGCCTTGACGCACTCGTACACCATATCGGCCGATGACTTTCCACCACCTAGGACGGTGACGTTCTTAACTTCACTAGAAGTCAGGATGTTGGATGAACCAAAGCTGTCCTGGTGTAGAATTTGGCCGTGGAAACCGTCTCTTCCCGGTAGCGAAGGCATATTAGGAATGGAGGTGAGCCCACTGGCGATGATTAACCTCGCGGTTTGGAACGTATGTTGTACTAGTGTCTCTCGTTCTTTAGACATCACAGTCCATCCGCCATCGATCCTCTGAACCGACTTTACTTCGGTTGAGAGTTTGACTCGCTCGCGCAACGTCTGCCCAGAGTAGCTATGAGAATCGACATAGTCGTTGAGATACTTCGTCGTGTGCCTGGCTTTGAAGAATTCAAGATAAACGTCCTCATCTGGGGTCGGGTCATCGGCTGGTCCGAGAATTCAGCCGTTCCTACAGTCCATTGCGTCCAAAAGTATCGTAGCCGCGTCCTTCGGCCGATGAAAAGGTTAGTGAGGGACGCCGAAGAGGCCAGACGCCATACGACTTACGGGAGTTCCAAGTTCCGCCAATACAATTGTCCCTGTCGAGAATAATCAATCGAAAATCGGGATGGGTGTCAAGCCAAAATTTGGCAGCAAAGATCCCCGAGATGCCTGGGTTGACACGTACATGTATATCAGCAGATGAGCCTAATAATTCGGGGATACTGTCACCTCACCCGCTCCTACGACAAGAACATCTACCTCACTCGCACCACCCATCATGCAAGATCGCAGACAGCAAGATATGTTGCAGGTTAAGGCTTGCAAGAGACGCGTTCAGCTGAGAGCAGTTTTCTTGGGGGCATAATATATAGTTACCTAGGTAATCAGCCCCATGCTAAGCCCCTTTCATAACACAGTAAGACCTAACCAACTAGTCTATAACGAATGATTAAATCCATGCATCTTCGTTATAGCTTAGAGTTCATTACGTCCATTTAGTAAATTTAGTAGCTTAATTTATATACTAATCTAGGTCAGTATATTTATAAGCTGGACATGGGTCAGGTTCAGATTAATATTTCAGCTCGTGGTAGTTTTGTGATACTTCCCACTTAGGAAATTTATGTAATATTATCCATAACCCTAAAACTACCAGATTGCAGTTTTCAGGGTACAAAAATATGCTGGGCATGATTTGCACGATACTTTGATTCATTAGCAATCGGGCCTGGCATATTTCAAACATCATTTCAATCTTTCAATCCATCAGGCTTTTCGGTTCTTGCGTGCATTCCACACCAATGCGTGTCGAATCGCCATTCTTCATGGTCACACATTGAGAAATAATTGACGGCTTAAGAAAACCGTCGTAAAACTAGAAGAAGACTCGTTCCTACTGCCAACATGGTCATGGGAACATATAACTTTTATTAAGATAGAAAGGAGTTGACAAAGTGAAGAGCTCTAATCTATCTATTGGATCTAGAACCTGGACCTGCTAAGAGAGGCATATAAAAAGGTCACTTTCAGTTGGTGATAAGAATGTTTCGGTGTGACACTGTTTACGATTGGCAACGCTCGTGCCCACCAATCTGTGCCACATTGCGGATATTGTTGCCTGGAACAAATGCATTCTTCCCGGTCAACACTTCAACCGGCCAGTTGGCCTTTTCGAGGGTCTTTTGAGCCACCTCAATGAGTGTGAGGTCAGATCCTAACGTAAAGTCGGACGGGCTTCAGTATTACCAGTATTGCCATAACAATCAAGGAAGAGATATGGATACCACAATCGGCGCATATTCGATGTTCTTCGTCACTTTAGACTCATACTTATTTTGCCCAACTGTATTTTCCTCCCTGATCAGTCACGTTTTCATTAGAGAAGAATATTTGGTCCCTGCTTTTGACTTACTAGGTATCACGAGCTGGGGCAGCCCTAAAATGCTACTCAGATCCATTGAATCGTACGCGGAAGTTGAAAACTCTCCACTGCAGGCCAGTTAAATCAGTAGAACTTTATGAAAAATAGGAAGATTCCACTGACCCCCGTTGAGAGACATTGTCCCGGTAATTTGCTCCAGGTCGTCCAAGTGGCAATACCATTATTGATTCGACTTGCTCCACCTCGTTATTTCTGAAGATATAAGTGTTTATCCACTTGCAATATATTTCGATCTCTCCAAATCCCCTATCTCTATCGTCCGAAGTGATGCCATCTGCGAGGCCCCTGTGTGATCGGGTTGAAAACGTATTAGCCATATGCTATTACATTGCTATATCGTTTTGAAGGAAGCGTGAAAGCGTATTACCATCTCTTTGTCATGAACGGACTTGCATATGGTGGATAGTCGAATTTAGTCTGGTGATCCACTCTAATTGATCCCAATTATGATAGCCATCGTAGTAGTTGGGCCAGTAGATTGACTACATTATATGAGTATTGCGGCAAGAATACCAGAGACGACATACCTTATCAAGGAATTTTTCGAGTGTAAGATCCCGTAGATCTTCAGGACCAGTCAAAGCCCATTCACCTTCCAGTGATATCTCGATACGAGATACACCCAGAACTTCTTCAAGAGCAGTCACAAAACTTTCAATCATCTGCTGCTGGGCTTCGTTTCGCATAGGGAACCAATCCGTTGGATAGAGTAGTCTCTTTGGCCACTGTTATATGACTTTAGTCACGTATGTGTTTTTCCAAGCATTGAAATGCAAAACACACCTTTATTCTCTCAAAGGTCCCCGAAGCGGAAAGTAAATCCGTAATCGTCCCAGGAGATCTCCCCAGTACTCCTACGGTGTCAAACTTCCTGTTCCAATCAGTACCCATGCATAGCTACGAATCAGATAGGATACACGAACGGCACATTTGGGATAATATTTCGGGTCGATAATATACCCCATGATGATCTAAGCCCCCATAGTCCGTAGGAGGCGGCTGGCATCCGGATACTTCCAGTGGCTTTTCAAGTTAGTCCACGCTTTTGTCCCTGTATATAGAAACTAACATACAATCAGTTCCAAGCGCAAGATCAAGCCATGGATAGCTCGCGATGGAGGAGCCGGCCCCACTAGAACTACCAGATGGGCCTTGATAACCATCGCCGCGGGGATTCCATGGTGGAAAGTAGTCAATGCATTTTTCTGGTGAGACTTCAGATCCAGCATAAGCTCCAAGCTTGGTTTTACCGACTACGATAGCACCTTTATCAAGGAGTTGCTTGACAAATTCCGAAGTCTCTGCTTGGGGTCCGTAGAGAGTCGTGTACGAGCGGCTACCGGCGGAAGTTTTGACACCCGCAAGGTGGTAATTATCCTTGATGGACACTCTCATTCCCGTCAGGGGCTTCTCTGTGGTAGTGCGAGAATAGAGGCGAGAGGCCACTGCAACCACGGGACATGAAGCAGAATAAGCGGCGGCATGTAATGGTTGAATAGGTCCTAAGGTTAGGTCAGAATATTCTTTTAAGGCCTCTCCTTGCACCTTTGTCACCGACATACCTGTACTCCTCATCGCTATCTGACGGCATCACAGGAGCGACAAAAGCCAGGTTTTCGTCCGGGTACAGACGCCATGCTTGATGCAATCGATTATTTCGTAGGAAGTAACGGCCCTCGGGCAACTCCTGGCTGTCAATAAATACCAACATAGACGAAAGGCCCACCGTTCCCCTCCGACTGCGATGATGGCTTCGATCTCAGAGAACATGAGCGTGCCCGCCGAGGCCAAGCACGGGTGCGGGACTGCCACCGGCGCTGAAAGGGCAGCCAGGACTTGCGTAGTTAGGGTCGGATAAGGTGAAGCTGCGGCCATAGAAGCCCATGCCAATAACGACCCTTCTGTTAATACCTATTTGCTTTAATTTTCTTTTCTTTTCTTTTCCTTTCTTTTTTTTTCAACCAGGCGAGGAAGAAAATTAAACACTTCGCATTGCACTCGCTTCCATTTCACACCCGTGTCGTCGACCACTCCTCCTAATAACCGAAGATCTTCTGGGCAGCACTGGTACATGCAGGGCAAGAGTTGAGCATTGCCACAGAACTCTGTAGTCGCGCCGCAGAAGCCATACTGGGAGCAGCATACATTAAGAGGACATGCTTCCGCTGAGGTCCATTGGGATCCCCAGCTTGGTTCGCATTCACTCTTTGCGTCACATGTGCCAGGGCAGTTTCCCGAGCAGTAATCTGGACCCAGTCCGCAGACCTAATCGTATGTTGTGAGACATTGATGCATTATAGAAATGTGACAGTTTGACTCATGTTGAAGTGGAAATCAAGACCGACAGTGCTTGTGATAATCTTCTGGCCAGCTTTTATTACTGCGTGGTGCCACTCAGGACAGGAACGCAACGTTGATTGTTGTTATGGCACCAACGACAACACCATCCAGCACAACATCGGACTGCTGTCAGGAGATCACGGCTAATCATGATTAGTTTTGAGGTTCAATCCACCTAACTCTCGTCTCTAACAGGTGTTATGTAATTCAATCCGGTGACAATTGTGTCCAGATTGAGATGGAATTCTCTATTTTGTTTGCACAGTTTCAAGCACGGAATCCAATATGTTGCCCCACCGTCCCATTGTCTTTGCCTATTCGTCGTGAAAATTATTAATGACATCTGGTCACTGGACGGTCCTCTCTTAGCGATTGTTCCAACCTGTACCTAGGAGAGGCCTACTGTGTTAATAGCCCATCTTCGGTTGCAAGCGCGTCTGCCTCCCAAACTACGTCGAACCCATCGAGTTTGTCTTTTCTATTGAAAATGCACACCGGCGGCTACGGGATTGTGTGGCTCCCCGTCAGGATGATTCAAATAAAAGTGCCGGGAAATAATTTGATGCTAAAGGCGTCACTGAACAAGCTAATTACAGATAAGAGACCACCATATGACTGATTGCTAACCGGCGAATTGGCGATCGAAAAGTTTAAAGAAGACTGGGGAGGAGATCATTCTGCCCGTAGAAATCAAAGGTGCTTATAAACTTCCTTTCTGGTAACTCTCGTAAACTTGCGTAGTCTGCGTTACAGAAAACTGTGACACAGTGTGACTTATTCTCTCCGCCTCCTCTTCCTCAAACGTTGAGGTGAAGGAGCCGTCGACCACCACATGTCCTCAAGACTATCACTAGGCTGAGTGGCTGGAGCTTGACTATCCGCATCTACACTTTTGATGTGCCTAGTGATTCTTCTCAATGGCATGATGTCAGAATCAAGAATCGGCCAGAACTCGTCTACCAACACCTCAGCTGCTACGTTGAAAACGGGTCGAGACCAATCCCTCTCCTCGTCCAGATCTGGCTGCGCAAATGCCGAAACAGCCAGAATTTAAGGTGCCAAAGGGCGCCACCGCGTGGACTCAGTCGACGGAATCTCATCGGTGTCAGAGAAAGGCCAGCTGGAAGGTCTGATCGCAGCTGCTTGTACCAGTCTCTGAGGACGTCAACGCTAGCTCTTTCCAAGATCGGATCCTCAATCCAGCGGATCTCAAATTTTGCCTTTGCCGTGGAGACATCAGGAGAGTCGCTGTCACGCTCGAAGGGAATCTCGACGATATTCTGAAATTCCTCCTTGAACTTCTTCCAACGGTCTGCGTCATCGTAACACCTTGTTTGCATGGCGACGAAGCCCCACGGCTGGTCCCTGTGGCGTTTTGTCCACTGCCGAAGCCAATCAGGTAACAATGTAGCCGGTTTCTGAACTATGGTACCTATGGTTGCAGCAGTCGCCTCCTTCTCTCGCGATTTAGCCAAGCGAAACACATAGTCCGCCAGCTTTACCACGCCGGCTTCACCCAAGGCATTGCGGCGGCTGCAGCTTGGACAACTCGCCTTCGGGGAGCCCTAGCAGCTCTGAGCTGCCGGCTTTGCTGAAGCGATCAAAGTTCCAACCAGGGGCCAGTAGGTGCTCGAGCGTTCTCCATACTCCTCCTTCTCGGATTGCTTGGATGAAAATGAGGGATGAGACTGGGGCCGGCTTATCGTCAGTGGCTACCACTGCAGCTCTTGTGTTTATAGTTTGTGTTGGACGCACCATAATGCAGGCACTCGATGTCTGGGTTGTTAAGAGATGATGGTTATGTAGCGGCTAGCCCATGCCATTTGAAATACTAGCGCCATCCCTCCTGGATTTAACCGGAATAGGTAAATTTACTTAATTAGGAATTTCTTCATTCAGTTAAAAGCGTGGGTCAAGGCTTTTGACTTAGGTAATCCTAGCAAATTTTGACCTCCCGGACCTCATCACGAATGACTACCCCAAGAACTCACAATGAACCGACCTAGTCCTGTGCGTTCTGTCCGCAAACGTCGGCGTCCTGCGTATTCTTGCACCGAATGCCGTCGTCGCAAAGTCCGATGCGACCGAGCCGTACCTTGCGGCCAGTGCAAAGCCCATGGAAACTCCGCCAGCTGTGCATACGAGGATCACCCTCGTACATTTTGCCAATAACCGCTGGCAGCGCACAGCAGGACGACAGGACACAAAATGATATTCAGCTATCTCCGCATGCCCCAACGCCAAATACTACCCCAAGCAACTTCCAAGGTATCGTGTCGAAGACTAGAGTCTTCGGTCATGGCCACTGGATGGCCGCTTTCTCCATGGTAGGTCCCAAACCTATATAATATGCTTAGTCCCCGATATCTGCTCACAATCACCGAAGGCCGATGAGCTTTCCACCCTTGAGCCCGTTGGTGAGTACTGGAATAGAGTTTTTGAAGACGCGAATCACTGTCCAACGGACGATATTGCACAGGCAGCCGCCGAATGCAAGCGCCTGGCTCGGGATGTCAAGAGACAACGACCGAGTCGGAGATGCCTCCCTGCAGCGGTCCACGATTCCTTCCCTGATCGTCAAGTGATGCATGAATTGGTCAATCTTTACTTTAACACATTTGAGCTATGTTACCGTATACTTTATTTTCCCTCATTTATGGCCGAGTATGAGAGCTGCATAGATCACCTTGAAACCGCGGAGAGTACCTTCCTCCTGCAGCTTCTCTTAGTCATGACTGCCGCGGGCACGTTGCACGGCGACGCTAGTATTCGCCTCGAGATATCTAGAAGATCTCGATCTTGGATCCATATATGTCAGACGTGGCTTTCGGCACCGCTAGAAAAGAGCCGTTTGACGTTAAAGGGCATTCAAGTTCAATGTCTGCTCCTTCTCTGCCGTCAAATACACCAGGTAGGGCCGGACCTTGTGTGGATCTCTATGGGCTCACTCATGAGGATGGCTATGTACATGGGTTTGCATCAAGATCCAAACAGCTTTGCAGGCATGACCCTGAAGGACAAGGAAATCCGAAGACGGCTGTGGTATACCATCTTGGAATTCAATGTGCAATCAGCATTGGATTCAGGTATATCTCCAATGATACAGGAAACAGACTACAATACTCAGCCACCAGCAAATGCGTGCGATGATGATCTCGAGAATGCAGTTCAAGAAGAGGTCATCTCTAATAACCCGACTCCAATTCTGTTACAGTCTCTGCTGGCAAAGTCCCTTCCGCTTAGACTAGAAATCGCTAGGATCATCAACAGCTTGCAAGAAGAGCCTTCATACGACCACATTCTAGCCATTAGTAATGAGTTAGCCTCGGCTTGTCGTAATCTCACCGCTGCGGTCGATGAAACTACCTCCGCGAGAGATGCGCAACCTACAACTCAATTTGCACAAAATTATTGCAGTCACCTCCTTCGTCGATTTTCTCTGTGTTTGCATTTCCGATATGCTCTCAAAGCGAAGAAGAACGCGCTATATAGTCACTCTCAAAAGGTCTGCCTTGAAGCCGCACTGGATCTTGTTGCGCTCCTCGAGGATGAGCTCTATAGTCGTCTGCTCGTCACTGGTGGTGGCATGTTTCGTGATATTATTACTCGAGGCGCATTGCTCATTTTCTTGGAATTGACCCCGATCCTGAAACAGAGACCTCGAACTCCGCGAAAAGAAGGAGTCACGCCCGCCAAGGCCTCCTACTACAAGATGCCCGTCGTGTGGTACAGTATGCCGAGGATAGAATTCGACACGGTGAAACTAATGTGAAGGGCTACGTCTTTCTTCGAATGATGCTGGTGCAAGCTGAAGGTCGTTTCAATGGGTCCCTAACGGACGAGGACCTTGGAAAATCTTTAAACGACGGGCTCGACACATGCCAGCAAATCTTAGAAGGGCTGGCAGCTGATAAACTCAACACCAACAACAATACGATAGATTCGGACCTTGTCCTTGAGTTATGGGCATCCAATGGAACAAATAGGTCCTCCCCAGCGGGGTTTGGGCCTGACGCCTTAAACTTTTGGACGATAATAACGCCGACTTTGACTTTATAAATTCTTTGTTTCCTTCTGGGTGGACAATTTAAATATGTATCTCGCGTCTTCGCTCGATCTTAAAGAGATATCATATTTCTAAATATGAAGAGCGGAGATACAATAACGACTAATGTACAAATATGTTCAAGACTCGTTTCAATACTACCTCATCTAGACTGTCCTATCCATCTCTGGATATTCCGGAAGCTCCCATCCGTTTGTGTCTTCACGAAGAACCCACCGTGCGAGGACATCCAGTCTCAATAGAGAGGCAACTCGGAAAAGCACGTACATTAGGAAAATGGCCCAGTTCGACGACGGCAGTTGGTCCATGTAGTTCGGATTATCCGTTAAACCCTTCTGGATATGATTCATTAACGGCTTCATTTTTGCTCGTAACTATTCAATGCGGTCACGATGCCACGCGTTGCTCCTTCAGAGTCCTTCCCACAGTATTTCGCAATTTCGCCAGCTAGAATGTACGCCCCAACAACGCCGCAGGACGTACCCATACCAGTCATGACAGACGGGCAATAAGCTGCATCTCCCACCAGCGCAACGCGACCGCTCGACCAATGGTCCAAGACAACAACACCGATGCGCTCACAGTAAAATCATCGGATTCTGCTAGCCCTTTCAGAATCTCCCCTTTGACTGCCACCGGATATCGCGGAAAACCTCCGCCAGTGCTCGTTTCTCTTCATCGACGTCGCCCTTGGTAGCAGCTTTTAGGCGTTCCGATTTGTTCGCACTGCAGAATAGATATGCCTGGTACTTGTCAGGGTCGTGTCGGCGAGTCATGATACCCCGACTCTGCGTTGTCATGTATATGCTGACGTCGTATCCATTCCCTCTTGTTGTTTCTGATAAACAGTGAAATACCCTGCAAAGGCCCCAAGGGGTCGAAAGGGCTCCTTTGATGCTATTTTCGCCGAGCCGCCATAACCATTGCCTTTGTCATCATTCTTATTGAATTGGAGCATCATATTTCTGGTGCGAGATCCCTGACCATCCGCGCCAACGACAAGATCAAATTCCTCCTTGCCACCATCCGAGAAAAGCACTTCCGCATACCGGTCCGTCTGTTCGATCTGCTGTACGTAGATGCCAAACCGATACCTAACACGGTCCAACTTATTGGTAGCATCGTAAAGAAGCTGACACAAATCACCTCGCATAATCTCGAAATCAGTAGTGAAACTCTGCAGTCCTTTACCAGACCTATTCACAGGAAATAACCCCATGATCTGCCCTTATCGTCGACAAGCCTCAAGCCCTGTTCTGGTACCGAACGAGCGCGAAACAGTTCCTCGAGGCCCATTCGTCTGATGACCTGAATTCCCGGCCCACGTAGATCGACTTGTAGTCCCGAGGCTCGCAGGTTGGGAAACCGTTCAACGACCGTAGTTTCATGGCCGAGTCTTGAAAGCCAGAAAGCCAGGGCATTGCCCGTGATACCTGCACCGCAGATGAGGATTTTGAGTGGTGGCATGCTGAACGTCGTTTTTTCTCCTGGGGCTTGGGCTCAGTTCCGTTTTGCTTTCGACTCCTTTTGCCGTGGCTTTTTGTCGGAGTAAAAGTCGAGGATAATCTCGACAAGCCATCCCTTTTAAATCAAATTCGGCCTTCTTGTTTTAATGATATCGTTTCGGCCGACTCGGACGTACTGTGGTAGTGTATGTGAACACTGAGGATAAAATGTATTTCGCAGGACTTTCCCCTTCCACAGCCGATATGACCGATACAACCGATGTGACCGAAATATCGAAGTCTTTTCCAAGAAAGGCACTAATCAACTTGGTATGTCTCCAATGACCTTGAATAGATCACATAGTACTGCAATTGCGATAGCGATTTGAATTTTGTCTCACTGCACTCGCCGATCCATCGTAAGTGGTGCTATTCGGATATTTTGTGGCACGTCGACTGGCTCGACATCTTTAAATAGATCGCATATCAATGCTTTTATTACAGACATAACCGATTTTGAGAAAACAAAAGGCTGCTTCGCCGTACGCAGATGGACATACAGTCTGTGCAGTAGTGTTAACTCCTGCAGGGCGTCCCTATCTAAATACAACATCCAAAAGAATGATTAAGATAATTGAAGGCCTTCTGCAATCTGTACAAAGCAAATAGTATTTCTATATGACAGTATCGTAGGGGCTCTAAATATTGATAAGTGGTTGCTATGGAAGGCTTTCAAATGATGACCCGAGATATTCCTGCATCAGTGCTTCCTAGCACTAGGTTTTTGTACCTAGGTATGACCTATCTCATGGTAAACCCTTAGGGTTGCCTTGTGAGGTACAGCTTTCTAAGAAAAATCTAGACGTTTTAGGCTACCCTATCTCTCGGGGCTTTCCATCAATCATTTCCTTCATATGGTCACACATACTCATACACGTCGCGGTCTGCAACTCTGCTGGCGATCCTCCAATATGAGGACTCATTACTAAGTTCTCCAGGTCAAAGATATCCCCATAGACATCTCTGGTAGGAGGCTCGTGAACCCAAACATCAACCCCGGCAGATGCAATAATACCCTGTTTTAGTGCCGTCCAGAGATCATCCTCGTTGACAACGCCTCCCCGAGAGCAATTCACCAAAATAGCAGTCGGTTTCATAGACTTTAGAAGCTCAAGGTTGATCATATCCTTTGTTGTCGGTAGCAGGGGAACATGCAAAGATAGTACATCTACCATCGGAAGTGCTTCCGCCAGCGAATTTGCTCGGACATGTGGGATCGATGTCCATGGACTGGAACTATCGGCAGAGACATAGGGATCGTACCTATAGAAACCTAAGGGTAAGTATTTTACCACTTAGGAGACGGAACTGGGAGCTCACAGTATAATCTTCGCGTCAAAGGCGCCAATACTGCCATCATATTCAGCATAACTACTCCTTCCTGTACATCTCCTCTCAAAGTGATGTGGTGATGTACTTACAACTTCCTTGCGACGAGCTGGCCAATCCTGCCACCACCAACGATACCAAACGTTTTCCCGGTAAGTACAGCAGCTGAATACAGGCTTTTCACTCGCTTATTGAGCTTCTCGCCCCGCCTCAGTTGCGTTGCTACCGTGACCAGATTCTTAGAGCAGGCAGCCGTCAGCGCCACTGTCACCTCCGCAACGTTCATGGCCTAGAAATACCGTGTCAGTGGTAGAGCTCTAACTAGATTGACGAATTAGATTCGAACATACAGAGACGCCCGGTACATTGCACAACACTATTCCGTTCTTTGTACATGCTTCTGCATCAATGTTGTCGTATCCAACACCGTGCCTCACGATGAATTTTAACTTCTTTGCTCGATTTATTATATCTGCTGTGACCCGACTTTTGGCGACGAAGAGGCCCACGGCATAGTCTGGCCATGAAGAAAGACTAGGATGGCCCGGCTCGATGACATCTGGGAATAGTTTGCGCATATATTCAAGTCCTTCTGGATCGAAGGCATCAAGGGCAACCACCCCTGACGTAGACATAATGGTGCGAGTAATGTTGCTTTACCTTGAGAGAACTATTGAGGATGGATGGATATTCATCACAGAAGAAGTTGCTCAGCTTTGGGGGCTAACTGAATGATATAGATCTAGCCAGTGCGGAAGGGCTTCCCGAAGTCTCGAGGGATTCGGCTTCATCGAGCCTTCGACTTGACTTTTCTAACCAGGTCTTTTCTTTGCTTCCTAAGACATGATGGGGGTTCATAGCTGACCGTGGTAGACGGGAAGAGGGGCCGAAGTTGAGCTAGCCTACTGACTACCATTTCTGAGAGTTGTTAGCGTTCCCGAGCACATACATGGAATTATCTTAGGGTTCGGTTTTGTCATCCGAGGTTGAAATTAGGATCTCATTACATTTCATCTACAAACTCACTTATCAGATTTCCTTCAAACAGCACGTGCACAAACTGTGCTATGTTGTTGAATGCCAAACTTCGTTGTAAGCCTGGCACTAGATTCTGTATGCAGGCCTTTCCAACAGACACAATACTCCTCAAGTTATCACATAAGTAGCTTTATGAAGCTCAAAAGATCTCAGGCGCAATGGACCTGTTTTTATCAGCGACAAATTCCGGTACATGTTGTCCATTTAAATTCTCTCTGAGAAGAAAAACACTACTTTTGTCTCAATAGAACTGTAGGTACTTCGAAGATGGTCAATAATAAATCTTGGACATCCAATGCCAAATTCCTCCTTGTTGCTGGAGGAGGCCTCTTTGGTGATGGATATCTCAACTTTACAATCGGTCTGGGTGGGTACATCTACAATAAGTTTTGGATAGATTAATTAAAGCTAATGTTTGGATAAGTCGTTCCGATGCTTGGTTACCTATATTTCAAAGATCAACACAATACCGTCCCGGCCATTCAAGGAGACGAAATAAAGGGAACCTTTTCCATCGGCATGATCGTCGGCCAGCTTGCCTTTGGAACCTTTGGAGATGCCCTCGGTAGACATGTTGTCTACGGAAAGGAGTGTTTGTTTGCTATCATTGGAACTTTGATGGTCGTCCTCTTGCCATGGAACGGCCTCTCGCATCAGGGGTTGTAGCATGGATTGCGGTGTTTAGAGTCATAACTGGCATTGGTGCTGGCGGAGGTATGCTTTATTTTTATTGCATACTTACTGGAACGGCTGTCGTTAATGCCGGTCAGATTATCCGATGTCATCGGCACTCGCTGCAGAACACGGAGTTATAGGAAGCAGAGCCCGATTGGTGCTCCTCGTCTTCTCATTCATCCCTCTCGGTACTCTGGTCTGTGGCATAGTATTCGTTATTCTCCTTGCGGCATTCAAATCTGCTATTCAAGCGGATATCAATAATTTAGAATGGGTTTGGCGTTTACTGCTTGGTCTGGGTATTGTTCCGCTCATCGCTACTTTTACGGCCGACTGAAGATGAAAGAAACAAAGCCATACGAGAAATGTGGGAGAATCAAAACGCTTATTTCATGGTGACCTTTTATTGATCTTTGCTTGCTGACTTATTGGGAATATTATCTCCTTTATCTAGACGTCGCTACAGAAACAAGTCTTACGGATAGCACAAAGCGTGGATATCGCACGCAGATTAATGACTTTTGGAATTCTTTTCGTACTGGCGACACGCGAGAGTTCTCATTGCAACTTGCATGTGTTGGTTTCTCTAGTAAGCATTTCCTTTTGCATTGGCCTTATCTAGACGGAGTGAGCAGAACTAACGCAGCATGCTTCGCTTAGCGATATTGCCTTCTACGGTATTGGGCTAAACCAAAGTATTATTTTGAAAGATATCGGATACGCTTCGGGTGCAACTCCATGGGAAACTTTGCATAACACTGCCATTGGAAATATTATAGTTGTCTTTGCTGTACGCATCCCATCTCACAACGCCTTTTGTGCCTGCTAAACTGTTCTAGGGCCAACTCCCAGGCGCTCTCCTCGGCATTTTACTCCCTGACCTCGTCGGTCGCCGCAATCTGCAACTGTATTCCTCGCTTATAACAGCAATTACTTACGCTGTTTGGGCTGGAGTCAGCAGCACGGCTAGCAGCGGTGGTCTCATTACCCTATTCACTCTATCCCAACTTGTCATAAACGCAGGTCCCTCCACAACGACATTTCTGATCCCCGTGGAGGTGTTTCCCACGCGTGTACGTGGCACAGCGCACGGATTGTCAGCTGCATCAGGTAAGTGTGGTGCCGTGCTGACAGCCTTCGCATTCGGCACCATTACGGATTCTTTAGGTATCAGAGCCGTCTTGGGTCTATTTGCTGGGGTGATGGTTCTAGTATCGCTATTCTCATTATTGATTCCGGAGACCAAAGGGAAAACACTCGAGGAGATTGAAAGGGGTGTCATATATGGCGATTCTGTTGACGCTGATGCACGGCCAAACTGTGCCGCTGAACAAGCGGAGCGGGATTGTAAAGATGACTATCGTCAGACCGTGAACATGTCGGCATGATCAATTTTGTTCGTGCCAGGGGCTGGAAATGTACCAACCGTTGTACATAACTCATGCCTCGGTAGCTTCGAGCTATGTACTGTAAAATGGCGGACAGAACGTAACATCTTGTCATTATTTAGTTAATGCCAACAACATTAACCGATTGGCCTGGAAGATTTAAATTGGATTAAATTCTGTAGAGGGAAATTCTCTATTGACTTGCCACTTTACAATACAGTCTATAGATAGAAGCAGGTAAAGCTCGGTTGGAACGAGCTAGATCTTACGACGATCGACTCAATCAACTGGTAAGAATTCTTTGCGCTATAAACTCCCTGAGAAAGCCACTTTATGTGCAACAATTCCCTTGCTTGTGTAGGGAATGTTCCAATGAAGCGAAAAAGGAACTTGCAATTAGGCGTACTGATGATACTCGGTCTTGTACTGGATTTACTATCTCGTATATAGCTATACAGCACCAGTTGAACTGCCGGGTAACAACATGTCTTTCCTACATCACCTCGATCCTCTTCCAACATTCTCATGTTCGTGCAATTTCCAACTCTGCCTTATACCAAGCTTGCAAGGAACGTATATCAGCACTCATTACGACAAAATCAAACTTCTCCCTCGCTTTCTTGGCTTCATGGCCATTGACTGCCAAGATTCCAACTTTCTTGTTGTACCTTTTTGCACTCTGAACGACTTTGTCTATCGCTTCAAGAAACGCAGGCTCTGTGTATTTTGCTGGCGTATATCCTAGCAGGGCCAGGGCAAGGTCATTGGGGCCTATGAATATGAGATCTATTTGGCATCAGCTGTTAGTTTTTGCTGATTTGTCTCCCTCTCTATCTCGCTGTTATTTTAAGATTCGGAAAAAGTACTCACCAACCCCACCAACTTGGCATATCTGGTCGATATTATTCACACCCGCGACCGTTTCAATTTGTATCATAATAAGGACATGTTCATTTGCCTCGCTAACATAGTCTGACGGCGTGGCCAGTCCATGTTCAATACATGCAAAAGGCGAGCCCTGTCCTCGTACGCCGACGGGAGGGAATTTAGAGAGACACGACTGATTGAGCTTCAGCGGCCGTGTTGATCATCGGGACAATGATGCCGCTAGGTGTAAATTGAAATCAGGGCATTTACCTCAGATGCTTCGGGATCGCCGTTACTCACTGGGTGCCTGTGTCTAGGGCTCGCTTAAGGTATGCTGTACTTGGTTCTGGAATACGGACCACTGGTGACACACCACATCCTGAAATCGCAGCCACCATATCGTGCATATCACTGTCAGAAGCATTTCCTAGAGCACTCATTAGTTCGTTTGAATTCGTTCGGCAAAAATGAGAAGGACATACCATGTTCGCAGTCAACCACGACCGCCTAACGTCAAGAATTAGCCATCATAAATGGGGATAACTAGTTCACTAGTTACTCAGTTGAAACATAGAAAGACATACATCTAGGCCTGTTCGGGCTACAATTTGAGCAGCTCGTACTCCCTTGAGCAGCATAAACGTGCCTATGGCTGTTTCATTTCGCCTCAGCGCATTTAACAGCCGCAGCTTGGTGTTTTCAGTTGCAGAGTGAGACATAGCAATGTCGTATATTGCTCAAAATTACGATGTAGCCAAGAAAAATGCTCATTATATTCTACTTCACGGCTTTAATAAGATTGTTTAGCGAGACATACTCCATCGATTCGGATACGCTTTCCGAGATCACTACGGACTGTAGCATGACTCGTGTCCGGTGAGAAGGAGAACTACATGGAACTTAGGGAGATATTTTAGTAGATTTTTTCTCGAGACTTTTCAATTAGCAGTGACTAATAAGCAAAATACGACCAGGCTAAGTGGGATATACCGAGGAGGGCTAAATTTGAAGACTTTCAAGCATTATCCGAAATATCATGTTCTAGTTTTTATGGTGAAAACCGAAAGTGGAAGATAATTGAGAAAGATAACTAAATACAAAAACATGGACTAACTTCAAATATTCATCTCTCGTAGTTGTTCCGCGTTCTTATTCATCGCCATGGCCAACAAGCCAATGTCTAGATGCCCTAGGATATACTTAGCTCCGAGCTGTCTGACAGCATACTTGCAGATATCAGGCCGTGTATACAAGCCAGCAATACCAAAAATCTTCCCTGCTCTCCGTGCAGCACCAGCAATAGTCTCAAGGGCAGTTTGAAACTTGACATGCTCCCACTCCCCAAGATCCCCAACTCTAATGACAAGTCATTGGCGCCTAGTAATAGCACATCCACCCCATCGACGGCGGCAATGGCGTCGATATTTGACAGACATTCAACCGTTTCAACCATGATAAAGACAGTTGACCCAGTACTGTTCAACTGCTGCATCAGATCCTTGGCCGCAATTTTCTGGAAATCAAATTGCGGCAATGCAGCCGTGAGGGACCGTTTGCCCTTTGGGGAAATTTGGTTGACGAAACCGCGTCCTTAGCATCGCCTAATTTTTTATTGGTTAGAGTCTATGCCTTTTGCTTTTGTCTGTGGGAGTTAAAGCAGTGTTACAAAATGGACAAATCAATCATACCAACTGTGTTAATGTGCGGGAACACTATCCCCATTGCACCACCATCAAGAACCCTTTGGATATATCCATTGCCACATTGATAAGGCACTCGAACAAAAGGCGTGATCCCCGACAAAAGCGAGGCAGAGCAGAGCCGGCTGGCAGTTTTCTCTGATAAAGTCGAATGCTCCAAATCGATGAAGACAGAATCATACCCGGCAGCGCGAGCTAGAAGCACTATCTCGTTGCTAGTTACTACCTTGATGCCTACTGCCTAGAGGAACATAGTTAGGTACGCGGCTATCTCAGCTGGCTCGAGGGTGTTTTATTGTCCCTTACTGTGCAGATATGACCCTGGGCCACCTTTTGGAGGAGGTTGTTCTGGGGCATTTCTCTAGCAAGTAAAACGGCTGAGAGGGCCAACTGCCGCACACCTTCCGATTGGAAGACAGATTCGCACGAGATTCGTAAATCAACTTTGCTTCGTTGATCATCGTAGACGGTCTTGACATGCAGCTTAGATTCAGTGGGTATATTATCTAGGCGGCATTTCGCTTCGGATAGCCTCTCCGAGCAAGGTCCCAATGTACTGTAGTGGCGGGGTAAAACGGGGACCTCAACCGCTACCTAGGTATGTCACCAGAACTTCTAGCACGCGGAGTGGAATGTAATTTCATGGCATAGGAGAAGAGAAGAAAAATTCATTGTACACAATCCAACCATTGCAGGTCCGCCATATCGAAACTAAATGAATTTTCCACTGGGTCTATACCGTCTAGGTGGAACTCATGAGATGATACGGGTGGCCTTAACTCGGGCATATTGGCTGTCGTGGCCGTCATCGTAGGAACTTCAAGCGCTGTTCTAGGCTGGCTTTGTGCCGCCAGTTGGCCAGCGTTTGGTGTAAGGAAATCATCAGGGAATGTATTTCAATCACGTCAAAGATCGCATTAGCCAAATCCACGCCATCTTGAATCATGACAATGCGCTTGTCGACAAAGGTGTTCGATAAAACGACTCGTTTATCAGAATATGACGATCAAGAATTGTGGCACGTAAAGAGTCCAGTTCCTTTTGAAGCTGACGAGCCGGAATACTCCCTGTGTGAGACATATATTGGAGTACTTTTGTGCCAAGAAGATAAAGGGTGTATCCATGATACTTGGGAGCACTTTATTGGCAATTGTTAGGCATAACACTGCCAGAAACGTCATCTCCATGTCAAAGGGCATAAATGTTTCTATATGTTTATATTAATTCTCGCGTGAAATGGAAGTTGGCATTTCAAGATATGATAAAACAGTCTTACCTAACAAGCATTGCTCGTAAAGCGCGGAGATGATACTCAGAGTGCAATTCGCTGCATTTATGCATGTTCGAACAATCTTGAATATAGTTTCAAGTTGTGCATTCTGTTCCCTCGCGAGTTCGTGTTCGTGGAGCCCAGGTTTCATCAGACACACCAGAACCGGCCTTGTGAAGATAATAATGGACTAGACAGCAGTGAGTGGAGTCGTAGCAGGAAATCTGCCCAGCCTGTGCGACTTACTTGATAAAATAGGAGATGTAGGGTAGCCACCTGTCTTGATATCGTCAATAGTGAAGGTTTAGAACAAAGAGGCTGTATGTTCTTTATCTGCTCTCCAAGACTTTGTAAATACGCCAGCTCCCTGGTTATTTCGTCGATAAATATGGGGCTCATGGCTTCTTCTATTCTATATTTCGACAAGACTGCTTTAATGTTAGAGTAAAAAGGAGAAAAGTCACTGAAAAGGGTACTCACCTTTGACACCTTGAGATAATAGATTAGCAAGTGAAAGACTAAGACGCAGTTCAAGATTGTCAGGGTACGTGTTCAAAATAATTGGCAAGGCGGGCTGGTGACCGGTACAATCGGGTGAGGCGCCTATAGTAGCTGATAGTCTTCCATCGATGGCGCAAACGGTCAACCATAGCCTTCGCGTATGACTTTCTCCCATAGACTGCATATTGTCACGGCTATTCGTGTTCAATTCACCGTCGAGGTTCCAGGCTCGGGCTACTCTGGACGCCTGTCCGATCTGGTATAAATATTAATGTTGGGACATAAGAGTTTTATCACGCGGAATATCCTACATAGAGATACGCAATTTGATGAACGTCAGCGGCTTGCGCATATGTAGCCAAGAGACACAAGCTCTCAACTGCTGTGACCGGATCTTCTAGCATGTCGTGTGGTTGAAAATCTCGCATCACAGTGAGGAATTCTATGACTCCTGGTGGTCCGGATATTGTCGCTCCTTTCTCGAGGAAGAGTTTTCCAAGTGCGGTTATCATCAACAATTTCGCATTCCACGCGCGAGATATGCTACTTGTAGTCAATGACGAGATACTGTTGAGCTTGTTAATCAAGGCGGTAATGTTGAAAAGTAATAGGCTGTATTCAAATGGAAGTCCACCACATGAGCAAGGTGAATAATGTATTGTTTTGCGGCAAAGTCACCTCCACCGACTCCAGGAATTTATTATCCCCGAGTGGGATTTTGTAGGACTCCTTGGAAGACAACGAGTGGTCATCAGATTCGACTTGCAATATCCCCTTCAATTGTCGACTAAAATCCCACGTGGACAGGTGACGAATTGGGGCAACTTTGTAAAAGTCAGACACATAGCCTCACACAAACGACTAGTGCGATGCAAGGTCCACTTACTATTTTCATTCCGAGTGCCAGAGCCGTTGGGATGTTGCCGTGTCTGTGATGGACTATCGCTGGGTTCTATTGCATTGTGATGGCCAACGACACTACTTGCTCGTCGGCTGCCAATTCTATTCGGCTCATCATGCCGCTCTTCCCCATCTCTCCCAAATCCTCTTCAAGTGCTGAACCAGCGGGGCGACTATGATGGGTCATTGCACGACGTTCTAAGTCGCGAAGATGCCTGGCGGCGAAGAATCGTCAGCTAATGACATGCTGCAATCGATCGGTCTTGTTGCGAATGAAGAAGATGGAATGAACCTTTCTGAGATGACAATGCGTCTGTCAACTTCATCAAAGATACAGGGTTGTTGCCGATTAGTACAATTGCGACAAGGTGCGACCCCAGAGCATTTTACTTTGCGCTGTCTGCATCTTCGACACCTTTATGTAGTGTAAGTAATTATCAGTGTCAGCGTAGCGTCGAGGACACTAAATCTTGGACGTACGCAATTACAGTCCTCCATCGGGCCGGGGAGCTTGCATGGGCGTTTCGATTCGACATGTTGGCGTAGCTGAGGTGCGTGATGTTAATCGCGGTGTTGCACTATGTCCGGCAAAACGTGTGGATGCCTCAGGCGCCCCGCTCATGTCGCATAATTTGTTAGTTAAAACTTAACTATATCCATGGACGTCGACCTGAAGTTGAGATAAACCCGCCATCAGCTACGTCCCGGATCAAACTTGATAGACGCCCTGTAAGAGAGAAAAGGTTGTACCTAATGTTGCCCTTGCTACAACTTAGCATTGAAATTGAAGAACTGACTTTGTTGCAGATGTCTGCCACCGTCAACAGCCACAGAAGACTGGCAAGGCAAGCGTGTGTCCTGTGTCATACACAAAAGCGGAAATGCAGTCGCCATATTCCCCAATGCGATCTCTGCTTGAAAAGGGGCAGCCAGTGCCAGTATCCCTCAGAGAGACGAGACTCGTTGATGTCCTCCGATGTACGTTTTGAAGACCATCTATCTACTTATTGTCCTATTAGCCCATACTGATTTGCTTGTGAGCTACCAGAATGTCTCCAATAATTCACTTCCAGTGCTCTTTTTCCTTGACACATGGCTGTTTCGCAACCGTGGTCTCTCAATGACCATTCCGTATTCCCGAATACCCATGGAATTTTGGCTGTCGCCAACTCTGGGCCTGATAGCATCGACCAACATCTTGAACAATACTTCACTCTCGTGCATCCATTTTTCCCAATCCGTACGTGTGCCACCACTGCTTGAGCGCTTTTCTCCAAGTAGCATTCTTGCTCATGAGATTTACGGACAAGTATCCAAAATGAGAACTTATCAGCTGTGTCTGTCCGAGTCCTGGGAAGGGACTAACATGGATCCGGGCGTAATCTTACTTATGCTGTCTATTCGCCTCCTATCCATTGCAAGCTCTCAAGGCCCTTCGGGAACCGGAGAATTGTACACGCAAGTGAAACATTGCTATTTTTCAATCGAATCGCAGGGCATAATAACTCCCAGGGTCTTACAGGCCGTCGTGCTTATGACTTACTATGAGATTGGTAGCGGTATATATCCTGCTGCGTTTTATCTGTTGGTCTTTGTGCCAGATTAGGGCACGCTCTTGGGATCCATCGGCGGCGAGAAGCACCACAAATGTATCCCAGTTCAGGTTAGCATACGTCCCCATACAAGACATCTCACACCAGTGTTTTCCTCGGAAATTGTTCTAATTCAACATGTAGCATCCTGGGTGGAAGTAGAGGAGCTTCGGCGCGTGTGGTGGGGAGTTAGGATTCTGGACAGGTGAGTAACCATCTAATGAGCTCGGCCATTCGTCCACCCACCCTCTTATTTATCTCAAATATGAGATGAGTCTAGCTAAAAGCACATAGATATGTTACGATTGGCTTGATTGACCGACCCTTCTCATGCGAGGATGCGCATCCTGAAGACTTGCTGCCCACGATGGAGAGCTCTTGGGATCAAGGGGTACACACATTTTATCATCTACATAATAAATTTCGAAAATTGACATTGCTAGGAACCGAGCCCGAGCCCATCGCTTGCTGTATCGGGAGATGCCTCACACGCAATATCATCGTTTGCGCGACTTTGCCAAGCGTCTGATTTACTTTCTCGCGTTCTACGCCATGTCAATGAAAAGCCATCCGACATACACTTTTGGTATAAGGAAGGTATCCGCCTTCACCACCTTCTGGACGCTTTTGCAACCGGATTGACTCTACAGAGCAGCTCGCAGATTGAGCCCAGCGGCACTGCCATTGTCGACTCATCTATATACCCCGCTATGGGCGTCGTGTATAGTGCCCAAATGCTTCTTTACGACATGCACACGTGTGCCGAATTTGACGACCTGAGCGGTGTGGGCACTCCAGAGCAGCTCGAAATGCAGGCAATTGCATTGGCTTGCATTAAAGTCGTCTGTCCCACTGTTTCTAACTTCTCTCGCGAAATAAGGCCAGGGGTAACCGTTAGGGATGCCTCAATAAGCCCCTAGTGATTAATAGTTTATATGAGGCGGCAAAGTACTACTTCTGGCGCTACCGTGAGGCGAATAAGCCGGAACTGCTTCATGAGGTGACTGAGATCACCCTCACTCTGCAGGCCATTGCCCACACTTGGGCCGTTGCTGGTATGGTACTCATGGCGTATTCACCGTCCCTAAGATATGCCATTTTCAATTGTGGTAACGCACACGACGCTAAATTAGTAGCAGATAAATACCTCTCGATTTTGAATGATGAGGAATTCCGCCCTCGTGCCACCCCTAGGAACTGGATTCCTCATTATCCCTACGGCCCAATATTCCACGATTAGGGAAGGATGCACCGCTCCTGTATACGAGTTCGTCTCTCTATTATCGTTTTCATCGCCCATGTCTGAACGGTCCCTCAGGTGTTCCTCGGAGGGTTGAACGACTTGAACTTAGATTGTATCCACGCAAGACGGTACGAAGGAGGGATCGACTCATTTTCTTCCTGTGTTTTATGTAATGCCTTGCCAATCCTAAAGGCAGAGAATCTTTTAATATGGGCAACTTTCTTCAATCCGGACGTCTGGAAGAAACAAAGTAGAGCATTGACTTCTATACTTAAGAATATTTGACAACAATCATTCTGCACCCATATGGTACAGATTCCTAGGAAGTAAATCTACATGGAATCAGACTATAGATAGTTTCGTTCCTGAAATATCTCAAAAGTCCAGTCCCAAAGCCTGGCTGCTAGCTGGTCATTTTCGGCCATAGGACTGGATTTCCCGATCTTCGCATATGGAACAACGTAAGCACCAGATTCAGTGAAATTTGGGTCTGCAATCGCAAACAATGTTGATATCGCCCCTTTGGCCTCTTTATCCAGAATTCCGGTGCATCTCATGATTGGAGTCAAAATACGTAAGATAGGGGCCGGCGCGATGCCGGTAGCCTTTTGTTTAGATTCCTGTGGACTGTATCAGTTACTGCTTCCATGGTCCTGTGTTTGAAAAAGAGCGGTAAATGAAAGGAACGAAAAGGAATGACGTGTTTTCAGTCAATGGATGAGGCTGCTCACGTGTCAATATGCCCCGGATGAACTGCAGATACTATCAAGCCTGATGAAGTTTTGCCGTTTGGCCCGTACAGCGCGTTCAAGTGTCTGGTATGAAGTATGTTGGCCAGCTTTGAATGCCCGTATCTGACCATTGCTGACTCGGACTCCAACTTCGGATCCTGGAACCGAATTCCCTCCTTCAGAGTGAATAGCTCATGGCCATCCGAAGTGACATTAACGAGACGCGCTGTTCCAGGTTCGGTCAAGGCTGTCGTTTGTAGTAGAGGGAGCAGATGGTATGTGAAGAGCCAGTGGGAGAGATAGTTTGTCTAGTATAAAAATGAGACGGTTAATTTAGCAACGAAGCAGGGTATGCGATATGGAGTAGACAAAGGATACCTGAAACTGAATTTCAAATCCATCTTTCGTGAGTGAAAAAGGGACACCCATAATACCAGCGTTGTTTACGAGTCCATGTAGAGAAGTCTCTTTGCTGCAGGATATCAGTATTTCTTGTCGCCTTCCTCAGGTTTGCTACGATAATGGACCGAAGATTAACCGGATACACACCTTTTCAACTCCTTGGCTGCTTCTAGAACGGAAAAAATCAGTAAGGTCAAGTTTTAAGAAAACGATATCAGCCTGTCTGTTTCCAAGCTCTCGTCTGATTTCTGTGATGGCGTTCTCTGCCTTCTCTGCGCTCCTTGCACCCATGTATACTCTCGCTCCACGGCTAGCAAGCCCGGCAACAGTTGCCTTCCCTCTGCGGATTTTCTCAATTAGCTATTTGCAAGAGTTGGCCGAGCTAGGGAGGATACGAACATGCCAGCATTTCCGCCGGTGACGACGAATACTTTGCCTGACAAATCTGGCAGTGAGTTCGCGGAAATGGAATCCTTGGGCATGGCGTAGGTAGTGATCGTTGCTGTCAGATACCTAGGTACAACTTGTGATCAATATAGCGTGAAGGGAAAACTCCTAAGCAGAAGTAGTGCTATGGTTGCGCCTGGACTAGGTATGGGGAAGATTCGTAGCAATGCTGCTCTGGTGGACTGACTAGGTGAACAAGAAGGATACATTGTCCTGTATTTATACCTAATTCTATGACTGAAGAATATATTGATACCTGCCCCTCAACCGCAGCCCAGTTATGCGATAGAAGCATTTTACATGCCATTGTCCGCTAGCATCGGACTTGATCCACCACGATCCGCTAGAGTCCGGTACATACATAGTCATATCGCATGCAGCAACAACGAAAATCTGAGGGAAAAGTGTTCGGGTAGTAGAATAACACGTCAGTAATCTCGAAAATTTCCCAGGTTATAGCTTCCATTTTGCAGAGCAAACCTCTGCAATGTTCAGAATGGCTCAGTCTCTAACGCTTCTGATTGGTCCATTGAGGTGCTATCTGATTGGCTGAAGAACAAGCGTTTTACCCATTTAGTGTAAGATTAGGGCAATAAATTAGGTTCTTTCCTCGTCTTTAACTATACGCTCGCTAAGCACCTTTTCTTCTACCCTCGCCCTCGCCCTCCTCAACACCTTCCACCTTGCATCTTACACCTTGCTACAATCATATTTGCTCTGCAAATACCTTCGGAGCACTAAAAATCAGTGCACCGTAGAGGCCTCCTCAAGAATGTCGGCATCAGGTTCGTCACAGCCAGGATCCAATCGATCTGGCGATTTTGCGCCTTCAGTAAAAGACAAAGCAAGGGAACTATCAAGTGAGAAATGCTGGTCCTTTACCCAGCCGTTCCCGGTGTGTGCCATGTTTGTGGCAAAGAAGATCCACAGGTATGACTACATATATCCAAGTGTATGACTTGTTAGGGCATAGGCTAGGATTGTGTATAGAAGGAAAAGTGGCCAGAATACGGGTTAATTGATTTCCCATTCATATCTATGCAAAATGCGACATGTCTCTGCAAATCCTGCCATAACCAGTTCAATAAATGGGCCGATCTCGGCTTTATTTTCTTTCCCCAAGACCTCAAATACTTTCTCGACTACGGGAAAAGAGACCGAGAGGACTGGAAACAGACTGGGCGTTAGAGAACAATCCCAACGGCTGAAGAATATCGGGACTATCAACTGGCTCACGGCCAAATTACGGAAGAGTCCACGTTCGGTTTGTACCAGGGAGTGGAACATTTCCTCTTCACGAACCAAGACGTTGAGGACCCAGACGACCTCCCCATCTGAATACAATATCCAGAAGAATGGCCAAGATAATTTGAAGCCCTTCTGCTATATGTATAAGGAAAATAGTATTTCTATATGATAATATCCTAGGAAGAACTCTAGATATTGATAAGTGATTGCTATTAGAGAGCATAATGTATTCCTAAATAGGAATATCCCTTTGAGAATGTCAACAGTTCTTTAAACGTAGATAGGAAGAAGGAGTGCCCTTTTTATCATTTTCAATAGTAGAATAACACAGTTGGCGCCGAAAGCGCTGATGAAGGAATATGCTATAGGATGGAAATCTTCTCTAGTCTATAGTTATCTCACTTGTAATGCGTCGAATATGCATAAAATAAGCAGATACACATTTAATAGAGATGGTCACATTGCCCGTATATTTTCGAAATAGGCTAAACATCCTACCGCGGTTGCGCTGATGGTTGAGAAGAGAGAGGCTGCCAATGCAGTGAAAATTTTGAATGACCTTTGAGCTGAGCATGATACCAGCACCGCGAGTTGTAGGAAGCCATATATTCCTATAACAGTCTAGTTCAATGTCAGTACTGGCTTGAATGACAGGGTCCACTGTTGAAGGGTGGGCTTTTCCTTTGTTTTCCATCTCTTTTTCTGAGATCTTCATCGATCGTATTGCTTTCGTCCAAAGGTGTAGACGTCCATTAATCTTACGAGTGCGGCGATATAATTGCGCAACTCGAAGAGGGCCACCAGCGATAACACCACCGGAGGGGCGACGAGAATCTCTGTTCAAACATAAGAGTGAAATCAAGATGGCCACATACGGGAGGCATTCACTCGAGGCCTATATTCATTAATGCGAAGTGGAGATTTTACATTAATATCAAACTTCACCGTCGATACTTTCGAAGTATTAGGCATGAATGGATTGCGTTACAGTGAAACCTACCTATTAACGGACCCGGGCATAGTGAATCTCAGCCAGTAAAAGCAAAAGCCATAGCCTAATCAAACTAAATCTTGTATAAAATGCATTACTTGTGTGGCTGGCACTGGCTGCTATATATTTTGTGAGAACAAGTCCCTTATTGGTCGACGAAACTGGGTCCTTTACGACTGATAAGCACTCCGCCCGTCGAGATCGCTACTCAAATCCCATCGATCGAATGCAAAGTTCCATATTCGGAATCAATTCTGTACTTAATTTCCATATCCAAAGGCAAAACTGAACAAATCCCCACGATGCCTAACAAGCGGCGTCCTATGTCTTGCCAAACCTGTCGACGTTTGAAGACCAGATGCGAGGTGTCTCCGGGATCGCAAAGATGTAATCGATGTACAACACTAAGGTAAGCCCGGCGCCAGTGCGGCTAACAATTACACACGAGATCATTAACGTCATGCCATAGACTCGATTGTTCTCTCCCTTTGCTCCGAATGCAAGTTCTTCGATTCCATCTCCACGAAGTCAGGTAGATTCTGGGTCCAGTCATAATGATAAGTACCCGAAGAACCAAAGAGGCATATGCGAGTGTAGCAAGCGGTAGGTTGAACCCTGAGCGCACTTAGAAAATACGAAAAGTAATTGCTAGCAGCCTTGATGCTATTGACACCAGTCTCTCGGAAATAAAGCAGCTTCTGCTCAATTCTCAGAACTTGTCATCACAGATGCTGAAGGGGGCCGTCTTCCAGACTCAACGAGCAACAATATTCCAGCAGACAGCGATGATGCGGGCTCCTATGAGCAAGGCGTTGGATTAGAGGAGGAGGCTGCTGTTATGAACAGATTTTCTGATTCCAAGGTTCTCGAGGAAAGTGAACAGGAGGTTCAGGCCGCACCAATCAAGGTTGTCCGACATCTTCACACGTTGATAAATGGATCTCCTCCCGTGACCACAGCGAAGACATCATCAATGAGCTCTCGAAAATGGAGTTAGCCTCTGGCGGATTGGCGGATGTTCTGTTTGAAGGGTACGCTTCTTATTGATCGCTAGATAAGCGCTCTCAAGATATTCTATCTTTTTCTCACCTGGCTAGAGGGGCATGATTAACATATCTGTAGCTTCAAACAGATCAGTCTCCTCCGTCCCTTTCTAATACATGATTCTCCTGAAGAACTTTTGAAACGGAATCATCACCTTCTCTTCGCCACCTGCCTTCTTGCTGGGATACAAAAAGTGGGATTATGCTACGGCTCGGCCTTGCATAGATCCCTGTACGGTTGCGTGAAAAGTCACTTAGGGATAGAGATGCTAAACACGCCCGTTCCCTCTCAACGATCCAAGCCCTGCTCATTTTCAGCATATGGAATCTCGGCCCAAGGTTCACAACGCGGTATATTGATAGCTGGTTTCTCAGTGGCTCGGCCGTATCGCATTCCATGGTTACTCTCAACGTGTCCGAGTTGGCTGGCATGTCCCGTTTTCGTGATAACGGTGCTCGGGACAAGTATCGCACATGGATGCTAGTTTTGTTGGTTCATTTGAAGTATATTCTTGTTTTGCCCATTTCCTTATTCTTAAACCCGATCTCTTCTTGCATAAGAATATGGAAATTGAGACTGATTTTCTGTGCGTTAGGTTTGCTATCGGCACCGGACAACCATCAGTTATCGAGGTCGAGTCCTTGAAAATATACACAGTATCAGGAAACCCACTTCCTAAGAATTGCGAACCATGTGATGAAGCAACAGTGGCCGAGCTCGAACTGTACATCTTGCTCTATGAGGTTGTCCACAAAAATGAGAAACCTGTGTCTATAGCATTGAGTGAGATGGAAACTTGGGCTGAGAGGTATTTAAATGGTAAGGTACATAGGTAATACCCCAATGACAATAAGTGGAACTGACACAAAAGGAACAGAGGGAAAAGAAAAGTTTCTTGAAATTATTCAAGCCTATGTTTCACATATTCATCCGTCAGTCTCATCCTAGCTCGATGGGAACTCGCAAAA
Source organism: Talaromyces trachyspermus (assembly GCA_020137715.1). NCBI lineage: Eukaryota > Fungi > Ascomycota > Eurotiomycetes > Eurotiales > Trichocomaceae > Talaromyces > Talaromyces trachyspermus. The sequence continues at coordinate 450,847 of JACGXQ010000003.1, forward strand.
GCGCAAAAGCAGAGCAACCACGACCATCTTCATCATCATTATATCCAAGAAGCGGCAAACAGCGAACGAATTGACTCCTCTGCAACTCAAGTCTGGTTCTCCAATCAAATCAGCCTAATCCTCCGTCACTCCCACCTCCTACTAGAGCAAGTAATGGACCTCTGTTCCAAAACAGCCCTAGTCAACCCATCCTATGATTTCCTCCTAACCGCCTACGCGGGAGTCACACTGGTTGAATACGCCACGTTCATACCAAATCCACAGTCTACGTATGAACTGATGGAAAAGGTCCAATTTCAACAAGCTCAGTGTCGTGGTTCGAAGTATCTAGAGTCAGTCTTCAATTGGGCGACGAGGGTCATGAGGAAAAGGGTGTATGATTTTGTTCAGCAGCAGCAGCAGGTTCGATTAAATGAAGCGAAGGAGTCGAATTTAAGCGACGCGCAGTATATAGAAGACCAGAATCTGTGGACGGTGCCCACGGATTGGGTTCCGAATATTCTTGTTTCTTCGAATTATGATTTGGGTCAGGATGAGTTCATGAATGTTGCCTAGGTATAATGTCAATGCTAGACATATGAAAACCATATCTATTCACCTTATCTACCTTGGTAGGTATACAACAAAATGTATGAACAGGAAAGACAAAACCTCAAAAAGCCGTTTCTCAGAAGCACCGGCTTGCTTTCCAACGTCGACTTCCTGCCCCATAACTTCTACATCATCGCTCACGACGCCTTCTGCAGTAATCCTGCCTAAATCATTTTCATCCAAATAATCTCGCGGCTCTTTCCACCCGGAAGCCTTGTCAACCCTACCGGAAATAGGAAACCAGATACAAAAAGATAGTACAGTCCCAGCGCAATCAGAAGCCCTGTAGGGTATGCCACGTAATAAAACCTCTGAATGCCTATGGGCGCACTCACGCCCATCTTGTTTAAAAATCCGTAGAAATTAATAGCGACAGGGATGAGGTAGGCTACGAAAGCGCGAACATTGAAGCCGTAGGTATAGTAGTAATAGTTTTCCGTCCTACCTCCGATGTAAAGTAGCGGGATATCCAAGTAACCTCTACGAATGAGGTAGTAGTCGCAGATTAAGATCCCGGCTATGGCGGAGAGGAATATTTGGTAGGAGGAAAGAAAGTTGATGAAGACGGCAGCAGACGCAAGGAGATACCATGGGCAGATGGCATAGGAGAGAACTGTTCGCTTTTATCAGCTGAGAATATTCCATTGGAATCACTGGGTCGAACGTACCTGCGCAGATGAAGAACCCGCGTTTTACAGTAATGTACTTGGGTAACAATGAGGCGATATCGTTACCAGCTCTTCGTAATGAATTAGTTGCGATAGTACGCAGAAAGAAGATAGGGAGAAGGAACTTACGGAAGGGAATTCTCAAATATTGCTGAAGAAATCGACGCGTAGACGAATGCAAGCGAAATTAAAGCGCAACCAGCGCGATTAGCATGAGTATATCTCTCGCCCTCCATAAGCTTGTCGAGAAGAGTCAACGGGTTCCAGATAAGCTACAGGCAAGGCTTCTTGTCAGTCAGAAGAACTCATCAACACGATTACCTCAATAGGGAGACCGCTGACCTCTCCAAAATGCCCTTCCCAGCAGCCGCAATCACATTCCCACAAACAGCAACGATGAGGTTCGAGAGTGGGAAGCCAACGACCTGACCTAGTATTACGTTGTTGGGCTTGGTGGCGTACCGCTGGAAATCGGCCGCATTTGAAATAAACGTGCCACAGCTGGCAAGGCCGAGAAACAGGAATTTACAGATCACCCAGCTCTTCGTAGATCCGCTGATTGTCGAGGGTTGATTGAGAGCGCTTGCAGGATTCCTGGCGAGGGAGACAGTCCAGCCTATCATACCGAACACTGCGGAGAAAAAGATGGCCACTTTGGCGTATACGAGACCTTTCATTTTGGGCACGGGGATGACGAGGAAGGCGCAGTTAAGAACCCTATATATCATGATAATCATCAGCCAGCCATGCCGTTATTCTAGAAGGAGGTTAGACTGTACCAGTATACAAAGAAGCACATCATTTGTGCCGATGTCAATGCCGATTTGGAGCCCATTTTGTCCGGGATGTTCTCGATGGAAGGGAAGATGGCATGTAAGCAGACACTATCAAACCCATCAATCAGTTGAAACCTAGGACGTGGAAGCCTCCGATATCACATGAAACTTACTACAGACATTGCGCTCCCTGAACGGAATTTACACCATTCCAAACAATCGACATACAGGCACGATTAAAAGTAGGCCACAATGCACCCCAAGTGCCAAAAGACGAACGACAAAGCACGGGAAAGGGGATATGGTAGACCGCACCAGCACGTCCGTTGACAGCGATCAGGCATCCCGCTAAAACTGGCCACCGAGAGAACACGCGATAGCTTCCCACATGCTGAGACCCTGCGTCATGCCGGTCGACGCGGCGTATAAGTTGCTGACGTTGGCCGTGGCCGAGAACCAGAACAGGGTGTAAGTCAGTTGAGCCCATGTTCGGTCTCTGGCTGGAACAGGCCTGATTGAATCATTTTCGAGCGCGGAAACTGGCTGCTGGTTGCCATATTGGTCAACTTGCTTGACGAGTATTCGGTTATGGAGCCTGGTAAGGGTCGAAGTCATCTCGTCGTTTGCCCAGGTGATGTGCGGAATATGTACTATACGTAGGCACTATCTTCATGCCCACGAACAAGGCGAAGGCGTCTCCTCCTTTTAATGGCTTAATCCAAAGTAAGTGTTGTGTAACTAACAGCACGATCACTGCGCGCACTGCGTAGATAACGGATTCGACGGATCAATGCCATGAATTTTTGCCGATTTGTACTCATAATTCTTTATCCCGATGTAAACAGATATCTGAATATGATTTACTGGCTACTATATCCCCTTGGATGCCCCTGATAAGGTGAGGGGCTAAGCGACGGTTACCGTCGCCATTTCAGCCTTTCTCCGACGGTAATCGTTGGGTCGAGGATCATCTATCTCTATGCACGAGGATGCAATAGAATAACAATTACTGCAAGAGAAACAGACCTTTTAAAATAACAGCCAACGCACCAGCTCTTCGATCCTAGAATGTAATACTGATTTGCTGACATTTGAATGTCAAAAACCTCAAAATGGCGACGGAAACAACCCCGGATACACCCAAATCGAACTTCTCACCTTGTCCGGCCCAGCATACCGGCGAGTATCAACGAATCCTCCCCGGCCTCCCACAGAAGATGAAATCCCCGTTATTGATTTGACGCCTATCGATGGTGACCTCGAGAGTCGCAAGGAATTGGCTGCAAAGATCAGAAAGGCGGCTCAGAATACGGGGTTTTTCTATATCAAAACCATGGTATTCCCGATGATCTGATCGAAAGGGCTCTATCCCAGGCGAAGGCCTTCTTCGCACAATCAGATACGGAGAAGAATAAAGTATCCTTTCCAAGTCGCAAATCGGAGGGGATATCACGGGGTGGGTAGCACGCAGATAAATCATAAGGAGTCAAGAGGTTAGCGTGTCTTTACGCTGGACTTTAGGGGAGAAAGAAAGAAAAAGCTAATTGATAAAATCCATCATCAGATAAGAAAGAAACATTTTCGGTTCGATATAATCCAGAAAATGATCCCACTGTTGCCAACCCCGAGCATCTACTGGCCAACAAAGCCTACTCTTACGGAGGCGACGACTTCCTATGGGAAGGTACCAGTCATCTTCCAGGATTTCGCGAAACAACAATCGAATTCTGGCAAAGTCGTCTCGCGCTCGCACGTAAAATGGTTTCCATCTTTGCGCTGGCTCTGAATTTACCCGAGGACTACTTCGACAAAATGACTACCCATCCCGGAGCGGACGGACTGTATATACACTATCCTGGAACCGGTGATACTGACACTAATGTGAAACAAGTCGACGCTGGGATTGGGTCTCACACGGACATACAGTGCTTGACTCTCCTGTGGCAAGATATGTCCGGAGGCTTGCAGGTTCTGTCCGCTAGTGACGAGTGGCTGGATGCTCGGCCTATTCCGGGTACGCTGGTGGTGAATATTGGCGACTTCTTGCAAAGATTGTCCAATAATACTTTCAAGTCTACCGTTCACAGGGTATACAATCGACAAGCTACCTCGCGCTACTCGATGCCGTTCTTTCTAGGGTTCAATCCGGATGCCATTTGCGAGGTTGTTCCATCTTGCATTGACGAGGAGCACCCGGCTTTGTATGATCCTATTTCCTGCGGCGAGGTAAGATTAATCTATCATCAGTTAAATGCATTACGTAGGTGTGCTGAACACTTGTCATGTAGTGGCACCGATCTCGACTTGCGCTGGCTCGGGGAGAGGTTACGGTCAAATGAAAACAACCGCCCTATTTCATGCTCAGCATTATAACATCTGCGCGTTTAAATACTGTGATTAAGCGGCGTGAACTTGTTTTCGTGTCAGCGTCTTCGAGTTTTTGCTCAGTATGATTAATCCCACAATCGAAATGCTCTTGTTTGGCATCCAGTCAAACAACTAGAGCCATATTGTGGAAATCGTCAGCAAGCCAGAACAATCCTGCTTGGTATCTCAGTTATTAAGGTTATTCCAATTGAATGCCATACCGTGAGAACCTCAGTTTGAAACAGGATACCTAGGTAGCTCTTTACCATCGCTTTCTTCTCGTAAAAGTTGCAAATCGTTATGAAATAAGCCGACGCTGAATTTAAAGCTATACACGATGTCTTCGGTCTTAGAGTCAATTTTTTGAAACTAAATCTTCGATGCAACACTGACGACGCAACGGATTCATAATCTCAGCTCGTCCGTGCCCAGCTGCTGTGCCACTGGACAGTGCACGACAATTGCGATTGAATAATTGGCCGTCCGGCGTCTCACACCATCGCCGACGGGGCGGTTCATTCGCCATTCAGCACTGCCACCTGCGAGTCTGTGGCTGAGGATTGGATTTGGGATGGAGATCAGATCTCGTGGCGTCGTTCTTGGTTGGTGAAGCTTCGGCGCTAGCATTGCTTAGCATTGCGACTATCGACGACCGTCTCAACGCTAGAGAGCTAGTTCGATCGCAGCGGGCTCGAATTGGGCAGATCGGGTCCAGATATCCGATGTGCTTAGTTCTACAAACCATTAGTCTGAGCTAGTAAATAGAGGGGCAGCTTAGCATAAAAGGAGGGTGTTTCCTCCTTGCGTCTGATTTTCCTTCGTTTTCTTCTACCCAGCTTGCTCTTCTCTATACCTAGGCGTAGTTCCCAGTACCTTCACTTGAATCTCAACTAGTCATCATGGGCTACGGCGACAACGATCAGAACCAAGGCAGTGGCTTTGGCGGGGGCTTTGGTGGTGACAACAACAACCAAGGTGGTAGCTACGGTGGTGACAACAACCAGAGCCAAGGTGGCTACAGTCGAGGATATGGCGGTGACAGCAACGACAACAGCACCCAAGGCAGCGGCGGTTACGGTGGTGACAGCAACCGAAACCAAGGTGGCTATGGCGGTAACAACGACAATAGCAGCAACCAGGGCAGCGGCTTTGGTGGTGGCTTTGGCGGCGACAGCACGAGCAACAGCAACAGCAACAGCGGCGGCGGCGGTTTTGGCGGCCTTGTGAGCAAAGCTGAAGGTGAGTTTTGTAGTATCAATGCGACGATGATCGTCTTTCGCTAATCTACGTCCAACAGGCTTCCTTAACCAGGCTAGCTCTGGCAACAACAATAACAACAATATTAATAACAGCAGCAGCAATAACAACAACAACTCCGGCAATGCTTTCCAGCAGAGTCTTGACAGCACTATCGACAAGTTCGCAGACCAGTACGCTCCGTCAGGTGCTCAGAGTGCCATCAACTCGGGCCTGAACAACCTTGTCAACAATGAGGTGAACAAATTCATCTAGTCGAATTCGGCACTCGGTTCGTTGGGTATATGCATATGGTATACGTGTGAGGTGCGGCTGTATGGAACATATCTGCCTAGGTACTATATTGTCCGTGTCAATTACAAGGTCCTTGAAGATCTCAATTGTCGTTGCTTAGACTAGAGGATCATAGTGTACCTAGGTATCTCATAATTGAAGATTTTTATAGCGAGGCATCCAAGGATCAAGAATGTCGAGCTCTGGTTGGCCAGTAGGAACTACCACGCCGATAAGATAAGAAAATCACGTGTCATACTTGCGAACATGGACGCACCCAGCAGAATGGCACATCTTCATTTCAGAGCATTAACTAGATGTACAGAATTGTCCTGTTACTTCTCTAGGTAATAAGGATTTAATATTTATCTCAAGCATAGTTGAAGCAATCACCGAAACTGAAATGCAATTGCAGGTGCATCTTCTCAATGCATGTACTGCCCCTTCACCGCCTTCACCGCCTTCGGCATGTTGGCATGGTTGCTACGCAACAGAGACAGCCAAAACATCTCCAGCTAATTCTGGCTGGTGGGCTCAGAGGGAGCTTCTCCATGCAACTCACAAGTTAGCTTGGTCTAATTTGATGCCGCTCTAATTCTCTCTCTTTTCTCTCTCCTGTTTGTTGCCTGTCTTCACAGAATAGCATGCACTTCCTCTGCTTCTACTAACAACATACAGGGTTTCCCACGCTCGTCTGTTCACTCATTCATGATCTTGCAATAGCACTGAGCTGCTCTGGACCAGCACAGAAAGCACTCTCCTCTCTACAATTATTGCTTGACCAACCAGCCAGTCACCATGTCAAGCATCGCTCTTGCAGAGGCCGAGAAGTATGAGGTCTTGGAAAAGATTGGTGAGTTTACCACTCATCAACTTCAGATATATCGACACTGACACTGTGACAGGAGCAGGTTCCTTTGGGATCATCCGTAAAGTCAGACGAAAGGCAGATGGCTTTGTGAGTGCTTCATCTCTCCCCTGTTTTTCATCCTGATTCTTTGGCTAATATAGTGCATGTGCATGTCTAGATCCTCTGCAGAAAGGAAATCAATTACATCAAGATGTCCCAGAAAGAACGAGAGCAACTGACAGCAGAGTTCAACATCCTAAGCTCACTGCGTCACCCAAACATTGTCGCCTACTACCATCGTGAACACCTCAAGGCTTCTCAAGACCTCTATCTGTACATGGAATACTGTGGTGGTGGTGACCTGGGAATGGTGATCAAGAACCTGAAAAATAGCAACAAGTATGCAGAAGAGGACTTTGTCTGGCGTGTGCTTTCCCAGCTCGCTACGGCTTTGTATCGCTGCCACTATGGTGTCGACGCTCCTGCAGTTGGCTCGAACCTCTTGGGCCCTGCTCAGCCGCGTCAAGGTCTGAAGGGAAGCAGGCCCAAGTAATGATCCTCCACCGTGACCTCAAGCCAGAGAACAGTAAGTGGGAAGACAATCATCAACGCGTTTCATCAAGATACGTTGCTAACTACATACACAGTCTTCCTTGGTAGCGACAACAGTGTCAAGCTTGGTGACTTTGGTCTGTCGAAGCTCATGCAATCGCATGACTTTGCATCTACATATGTCGGCACACCCTTTTATATGTCACCTGAGATCTGTGCGGCAGAGAAGTATACTCTCTACTCCGACGTTTGGGCGCTTGGCTGTATCATGTACGAACTGTGCCAAAAGGCGCCTCCTTTTAATGCAAAGACACACATTCAGCTTGTCCAGAGGATTCGAGAGGGCAAGTTCGCTCCGCTGCCGGACATCTACTCCTCCGAGCTCAAAAGTGTGATTGCCAGCTGTTTGCGCGTCAACCCGGATCAACGACCTGATACGGCGGCCATACTGAACCTGCCCGTTGTCCGCCTGATGAGAAAGGAGCGCGAAATCACAGATTTGACGAACAGGGCCAAGAGACGCGAGGAAGCGGCTCTACAGAAGATGAAGGAGCTCGAAGTGAAAATGGCCAATCATGAAAGGACAAGGCTCTCACTCGAGACGAAATTGAAGCAACTGTCCGCCGTGAATGGGAAGTCAAGGCACGCTTGGAAATTGAGCGTCAAGTGCAGATTCGATATGAAGAGTTGGCCAAACAATTTGAAACTGAGGTCCGCGCTCGCGTCACTGCTGAAGTAGAGAAGCACATCAAGGCCACGACGCCTGCTCCTCCGCAAGAGATCTCCCAGCCACGTGAAGTATCTCGCTCGTCTCCGACTTATAGTGACGACTTGGAATTCCCATCGACTACAGATATCAGTGAGCTCTCCCTGGAATCACCTCGTTCTAGCCGCAACAATCCCGATGTTCGGAAGGTGTCAAGAACCCCGTTCTCTCGCGCAAAGACCACTGTCGAATCGCCAATGGACATTCAAATGGGCGAACCGTCTCCAATTACTATTGCTTCTCTCTGTCGCCACGACGCACAGCGCCAGTTTCAAAACCTGTTCACCGAGCAGGCACAACAGCAGAAGAGCAAGTGGGACCTTATGAACTCGGATGACGAAGAGGATATTCCCGACCTTCCATCTCCAACTCGACCAAAGATAAAGCCAGACCCATTCAAACCAGCTCGCCGTCCTCTACTTCGCCATCAGACTGCTGCCATGATGCAGAAAATGAGCACCCAGCCATCCATCTTTCCAGCGGGAGCATCGCGATTGCCACCTCCTGCATCTTCACAGCAAGCACAACCACAACCACAACCACAACAGCATCACTCGCAAGAATCGCGTCCAGCAGGCGCAGAAATCCGGTCAAAATCCCTAATCGCAGACTCTCAAAAATACCATCTACCTCCAACCTGATCGGTGACGCAACCGCCTCTCCTACCCGTAAGGGCGCCGCTGCAGCAGGAAAAGCAGCCACATTCCATTCCAAAACCAACAACGCACTCACCCAGCTCACCTCAAACAACACTGTCAACACCCACCCCGACGAGAACAACATGTACAAAGCCGTCATGCAGCGCAACATGGGCGGACGCACCCTCGTCGAACTGGCGCAAGCCCGAGCCGGCGGCCGCACTACCTTCACCCTTTTGGACGACGCAACCGCGAAACGGGTATCGAGCGACTCTCGCGCCTACACTTCCTCTTCATCAACGTCGGCGAACTCTTCTTCTGGTTCTGCTGCTTCTTCGTCGGCATCCTCCATGTCATCATTCGCTAAATCGGCTGGGAATCCGGCTACGTGGGATCCGCAGAGTGAGCACATGCCGAGTCCGTTTGTGCCGAGAAGAGTGTATCACAGCTTGCGATGAATTTTTGTTCGATGCCGTAGAGCCAGGTCAAATCTACGTTACGATCAGTGCTGCGCCAGCCAGCTGTGGTGGTTGAGACTTGACTTCTTTTTTGATGAATGTCTTTGCAAAGAACAAATACTAATCTCACCCTCTTTTCTCTTTTCGATTTCTTCTCTTTTTTTCTATCATCTTCTGCACTCTCATTTCATGACTCAATCCGGCGTTTTTTCTTTTCTCATTTCGGTCTTGGTTCATTGTCAGGGTAGCCTCTTTCTTTTCAGGGCCAGATCGCATTTACTAGGCGTATGTGGTCGTTAAACGGTGTTTGGATGATCTTGTTGGAAGAAAACGCGCATTTTCTCTTCTCTCTATGCTGCATGTTTATCATGCCGTTCATGAGGATTTTCTTTTGATCTCTTTTTGAATCCTTCTTGGTCGTGTGGCTTTTTGATACTCCTTCCTTTCATTCTCTCTTTCTTCTTGTACTGTATATGTACTGTACATGTTCATCATGAGACGTAAATGGCCGTTCAAATTATTTTCACTTCTTCCAGTAGGTGAAGGGACCGTAGTGTAATAATTGTTCTATAATATTTAGTGCTCCTCATCGGTGACTTCTTCAACGTCTACATTATGTTGCGGCATAGCTCGCGTCTCCTCTTCAATACGCTTGAGTATATCCTCTGGATCTTCCTCCCTCCAGGCTGTGGTTGTTTTGCTGCTGTTGTTCTTGGCTGGTACTTCGCGTCTGCAGGTATCCCGCCTGCTCCAATCTATCCATTTCCTCTGGTTCCACAAGTCTCCCTTGACCCCTGATAGCGTCTTGCTGCCTGCGCACTGCAGCAGGCACAAATTTGCTAACGGCTTCCTGTCGCAGGTCCCGAATCACAGGCGCCGACTCATAAACTGTTCTTGGGGCGGGGCCGCCTCTGGTTTCGCAGGTAACGCATGTAGCTGACGATGTTGCTGCTCTCCGCCTTTGGCTTCACGAGAAGGCCAAGGCCCTCCCGTCTCCGGTATTGCGGAGGGATTGGAGGCGGCGTATCCTCGGCATGGGTATATTACGAACACTCTCATCTGTGTCACTACCATCATCATCATCATCATCTTCTTCTTCTTCTTCTTCTTCAAGATCATCTTCTCCCCTCCGCCTTTTCCCCAGCACACCACGGGAATCATCCCGCCTCTGCCCTCGATGTGCCGGACTAGGAAATTGCGGCGCTTTATCCCCAAAGCCTCGCGCGCCTTCAGAACAGCGCGTAAATCCCGCTCCAGCTCCTCTAGGATTTGTTTCTCGCGCGGCCGCAACGGCTGACTCCCCGACTCCTCTATGGCTTTCAGGTCGTTGATCTGCCGCTGTATGCGCTCGGGGTTGCGACGCGCGAGCTTCTCGTTGCGTCGGGCGAGGGCTTCGGCTTTGCCCTTTTCAGCGCCTTTTGCTTTTCGAGCTTGCGCTGGGCTTGCGCCGGGTTGATGGATCGTTCTTTGTCTTTGGGCATGTTTGAGTTCCTTCCTGCTTCCTGCGCGAGATGTGCGGGGGTTGGCTTCAATGGGTTGATGGAATCATGGATCGTTTTAGCGCAGGGAAAAGTGACGTCGGTAAGCTGCCTGCCGCTCAGGCTCTGGTAAGGTCAACTGCAATAATCAATGAATGAATATAATTAGTATCAATGATATTCCGTTTTGCTCTTCTTTATTTTAGATTTCTGAGGAAGGATGGGAAAAGCTAGAGCCATGGGGTTAAGCGCTCTCACAGGTCAACCGTTATGCTAGGCCCCTCGTAGCTGCATAAGTCAAGAACGTCTCTGGGCCAGTCGCAGAGCTTCAATGCTAGCTAACCAACTCGCAGTCCGCAGTGCGTCAGCCTCACACGTTGGGCAGCCGAGAAGAGAATTTGGAGACGCAAGTATCGTGCAGGTATGGTTGGTGATTGGAAGTTTGAGTAAGTACTAGGAGAGCAAGCAGCAGACCGCCCGATCTGGATTTTGCCTTGCGCGCATCTGCCATCAACAACAGACCAACCATCATCGCCGTTATAATATGTCTGGTATTGATTGTCCGAGAGACAAGAAACGACCAGGCTTGTTCGGCAAAATTCATCTTCTCTTCTCATTCTGCTAAATAGCTAAACAGAGGCACTCAATTCCTGCACAGCTTCCAGGTCGGGCCTGCGTGCTCAAACCCTTAGACCTAGTTCTTCTGCGTATTCTATTTATTCGATACTAGATAATGATACTACATATCCAAAATCAAATTAATAGTCGCTGCAATTGGCCCTTCCTGCCTCGATTTCTCCGTCTGTGCTTATCACTTCTTATGATCTTCTCCGCACAGCATGATCGTGATGATCCATCCCTCTGCGCAAGCAAGACTATACTACTAGCCTCTAGGGAATACTAGTGCTCTCAATCTCTGTTCCTATTCATCCAGTCCTTCGCTATTCTACAGCGCGAGGTCCGTTCGCAGTTCCTGCATAGTTACCTAGGTCAGAGTTGCTGCTCCCCACAGTGTAACGCGACAACCGCCGCGCTTCCTTCCATCCAAACCACCGGCGTCCTCCTCTTTCTTCCTCTCTTTCCTCCTCCTCCTCCTCTTCTACTTCTGCTTCTTCTTCTTCTTCCACTCCCTTCCTCTCTTTGTGCTGGCCGACCCTCTGCGTCGGTAATTCTTTTCTTGACCTTTCTGGCGTCCGCGGAACGAAACCAATCCGTCGGAAAATCAAAGGGTGAGAGTCGGGGTTTCTTTTCCTGCACTGCCTTGCATGCATCGCTCTACCCTCGCTGCAACTTCTCTGCTCTAAATACCCTGCGCACTACACTACTTCCTCCATACGACAACAGCTTCACTCCGGCCCTCAACTCTAGTCCTCCTGCCATCATGCCCTGCCGTCCGTCGTGTGCCTCCGCATCCAGATTGATCGGCGCCACCGCATTATCCAACTCAGTGTAAAGCCCACACAAATACAAGCACACACACATACATATACTAGGGCATGTCCCTCCCCTCCAGGGACCCAAATGTCCGTCGCAACCTCGATTCCCGATACTTCGCTTGGCCTCACTTCCTCCGAAATCCAGATACTTCGGCAACAACAGCAGATTGCGCTTCAAGGAGGCGGCCATGCCGGCAGTGTCTCCAGAGGCCGCGGCTCTGGCCGCAATAGCAATTCCAGCTCCCGCGCTACCAGTGCTGCGAGCAGTCAGGGTCGGCTCTTGCTCGACCCGATGAGCCTGCGAGCCTTGTCCCATCAGTTGGAGTATCTCCAAGAGCAGATTAGCAATCGCCTCGAACATGTATGTTCTTTCTCTGTTTAACCTCGTGTGGGGATGTGTTTCTCTTGAATATTGCAGAGAAGTCTAACTTGGGCGTGCAGTTAGAAGAACAAATGCAAATGTCCATACAAAACAGCCGTGACCGGGCCGGCAACGTCATTCGCAACGCCGACGCAGAAATCGCACGCACCCGTGCCATACTTGCGTCAATCGAGGACTTGGAGAATGAGCTTGCCAAAATCGGCCATATTCGAGAAATTGTCAAGTCTTTCCGTGCGCGTATAGAGAGCTATGATCATCGTCTCGACCAGGCTGCGCGCCGGCGGTAGTCATATATATATATATACGCTTGGATCGATATCTGCGGTTGAGCACTCAACCAGGCAGGGAATTTTCCCCTGCTCTTCGTCGCGGCTGGCATTATCAAAATACATGTGCCCAGGCGGCCATTGATATCTACAACCTTCAGAATCAAAAACCTGAAACGTACAAATTCGACTGACCGCTGGAAGGTCCTGCTATTGTGTTGACCTTCCCAAAACTTACTTTACTTTTCAAAATACAGTAACGACCTGATACAATTTTGCGTCCTCGCGGACGGCTCTAAACTCCGTCGTCTCACTACAGGCACTGCGGTTTGGAATTTGTTATTTGCACCCTTTGTTCTTATTTTTGGTCTTTGATTCCCTTTATGTTTGGCTATTTATTTTTCGGGTATAAAGAGTTGGTTTTCAGCCTCGCGGCTACGTATCTCGGAGACAAATCCGTACGGCGGAACAGGGGGCTATTTGGTGTCTTGGAGTCTTATTCTGTGTTTATAATTTCTGTTTGGTCATTGACTGTTGTTGTTGTTGATTGATTTTCTTTACTACGCGCCACTTCGAAGTGTAGCGTATGTTCTTTTCTCGTCCCTTTCCTGTCTCTATTTGCGCTCACTTGACATATCCCTTGTAGCGAGTATCTTCATACCTTGGAAGAGACACTTTGTATATTCTGGTCGTTTGGCGTTTTGTCGTTTACGACAGTAGGAAGTGAAATTTCACGTTTCGCGGTGTCTCCGACCGTAACACGGTCATGGAAATTTTCTAGACACGAAGTAGTACTTGCGTACATCGAGCCAAATTTTCCGATTGTATTTGTCTGGCTTGACATCGTAACAGTACTATCTGGCTTCTCGCAGAAGATAGACGTCAGTAGACTGGTACCTCGGCTGAACAACCCGTAGACGGCAGGATGCAAATCTAATTTTGCATCTTCTTATTCCTCTCCTGCTTCCGCACAAATAGCTTTGCACTGCGCTTCTGACTCTGAGGGAACCGTTTTACCGTCTCACAAGCCTTGCAGCGAACCACCAGGACGTCCGCCCAGGGCTTTTGGCGATCTTTGCTCTGGTTCTCGACTTCTTCTGTGCTCGTGACGCCAGGGATCAAAAGCAGGTCACATCGCTTGCAGAAACTTCGCTTTGTCTCTGTGGAAAGACGCTGTTGGGTCTTTAAAGAAATGCCGCGCATTTGGTTGATGTAGTGCCTGGGAACGCTGGCTCTGGTGCTGGACTCATGGGTGTCATCATCATGAATGTCGTCTGTGGTTGTCTGGCTTTCTTTTGCTGTGGATCGAGGTGCAGTCTGCAAATATAGTGCGGCCTTGTGTAAATATGCAAGGCGGGCTCCGATGTGGCTTTGCGCGCCGCCAGAGCCTCCGTTCGCGCCTTTCTTGCCCTTTGTCGCGGCCATCTGAATGGTCCTTTTTCCTTCTTCATGTCGAATGGTTAGAACGAGAGGGCTGACGCTGTGGCGATATCCATGAGGCTAGCCGATTCCGGCCTCGAGCTATCTCCCAAAATGGCTAGTCTTGATGACTAACGCAGGCACGTCCGCTCCTTCTCCGGGCAGACTTTCTCTCCTCACTTCAGCTCTTCCATTCATTCTTTCATTCTTTCATTCACTCACTCACTCGCCTCCCTCGACCGCGCATCCATCCATCCACACTTTCGTGTCTCATCCCTCGTAACTTTCATTTCCTCGAGTCTTCAACGTCTCTACTTTCCCACCAACCACAACATCACACCATGGCCACCGAGGAGGATCTCATCGACTACTCCGACGAGGAGCTCCAGACAACAGAGCCAGCAGTCGCCGCTCCCGCTGCGGCCGAGGCTGCAAATGGCGCTGCTGCCACAAAGAAGGGCGACTTGACTGTCTCTGGTGGTCGTCCTGACAAGAAGGGTAGCTACGTCGGTATTCACTCGACTGGTTTCCGCGATTTCCTGCTCAAGACCGAGCTACTTCGCGCCATTACCGATTGCGGTTTCGAACATCCATCGGAGGGTTAGTCTAACTACATACACACACACACACTTATTTTATTTTCCTACCAGCCTTTAATTACCCCTTACTTCTTGCCACGTCCGTCCATCTCTGCGGGAAGAAAAGAAAAGAAAAGAAATTCGTCGCGGTCGTTACTTGTTGTTTGGTTCTTTTTATCCAAAGAACTTGCCTGTGCTGTATTTCGCCTGCAGTGCGTGGCGCCATGCCTCGAGGGTCAGACAAAAACAATTATACGCGATCTTCACTAGCTTGCATCTTGCGCAAGACGAAGAAACCGTTGGTTTTGAAACGGAGTATATCCAGACAGGGATAATCCATATGCGAAGGGAATATGACGTGTCTGGAATTCTTACCTACGTCGGACACACTCGTGTGGCCTGCAAAAGGTATCCAGCGAATCATATTAGAGGCGAGGCTTGGGCGTGTGTTTTCTTTTGGCTTTTATTTCTATTATTCGTAGATGCGATTGTTCGATATAAACTTTACACGACCAAAGAGATGGGCGGACGAGCATTTCATTCTTTCGATTCGGTTCAACTTGTGGAATTTCCCTGTCGAACGAGATCTAACATTTTGGCGCCTCACCACAGTTCAACAAGTGTGCATTCCTCAGGGTATGCTCCACAGTGATCTTCTCTGCCAGGCCAAGTCCGGTTTGGGAAAGACAGCAGTGTTCGTCCTCACGACTCTGCACGGACTCGACCCGGTCGAAGGAGAAGTCCAGGTCTTGGTTATGTGCCACACTCGCGAGCTGGCGTACCAGATCAAGAACGAGTATGCTCGGTTTAGCAAATACCTTCCTCAAGTGAAGACCGCGGTTTTCTACGGAGGTACCCCGATGCAAAAGGACATTGACCTCCTCAGCAACAAGGAGACGCGACCCAACATTGTCGTCGGTACTCCTGGTCGTCTTAACGCGCTTGTTCGGGATAAGAAGCTGTCTCTCCGTAATGTCAAGGCGTTTGTTCTAGACGAATGTGATAAGATGCTCGACCAGATCGGTAAGTCTCATTCTGTCTTCTTCGAACGAATCGGAACTACGCTAACATGTTTTAAAGACATGCGCCGGGATGTCCAGGAAATTTTCCGTAACACGCCAGCGGATAAGCAGGTTATGATGTTCAGTGCCACTCTCTCACAGGAAGTGCGACCGATCTGCAAGAAGTTCATGCGAAACCCTCTGGAGGTGTACGTTGATGACGACACCAAGCTCACGCTCCACGGTCTTCAGCAATACTACATCAAACTTAGCGAGCAGGAGAAGAACCGCAAGCTCAGCGATCTCTTGGACAACTTGGAATTCAACCAGGTGATTATCTTCGTCAAGAGCACACTGCGTGCCAACGAGCTGGACAAGCTTCTGCGGGAGTGCAACTTCCCCAGTATTGCCGTCCACTCTGGAGTCAGCCAGGAGGAGCGGTAGGTTTTCTCTGGTATATCAAAACGGGACGAGTTCTAACAGGTTGTATGATGCAGTATCAAACGTTACAAGGAATTCAAGGAGTTCAACAAGCGTATTTGTGTGGCAACCGACGTGTTTGGTCGTGGAATTGATATCGAGCGAATCAATTTGGCTATCAACTACGATCTTCCCGGAGATGCCGATTCGTACTTGCATCGTGTCGGACGTGCCGGTCGTTTCGGTACAAAGGGTCTTTCCATCTCGTTCGTCAGCAGTGAGGAGGACGAGAAAGTTCTCAAGGAGATTGAAAAACGATTCGAAGTTGCCCTTCCGTAAGTTTTCGCGTTCCATCCACACTACCTGTTTATAATCTGTCTAACGTGCACGCAGTGAATACCCCGAAGGCGGCGTCGATGCCAGCACTTACATGGCATAGACGGTGCTACGTGCAGTTCAGTTTCTTGCCAACGTTCTCTTCATACCTAGTACCTAGCGAAGAGGCCGAGGGTATAATGTATTTCGACTTCATGTTTTGTTTTCTCTCTGTTTCTGGATTTTCGAGACGTGGAAAAATTGTTTCTGGCTGGGTAACTAAATTAGCTTAAATTGACGGTCAATAAAATTGTGTGTATCACACTGATCTTCATCGTATTGACATCTGGCCCGTCAATCCGATCGGACTACAATTCTGCACATCGAACAATGGACCAGTCCGATTGGCTAGGATAGTAAGCACGCATGAAAAGCAGAGAAAAAGCTATCAAATGTCTCAGCCCTCAGACAACTCCTTATACCCTCCGTAGTCTGGTTATCAATCTCAATCTCCTTCGTAGTTGATAAGTTAGGCCAGATTAGCTGAATTTGATTGGACTGGTTGGGATTACCTATCTGCTGCTCGCAGTGCTCGGCCCAGGTGGCTGACAAGGGAATTAATTAATCTATTCTACTTCGTTAGTTACTTACGTATTCATCGACAGGCCAAGGACTAACTTAGGTGGCTTGTGTCGATGATCATGTGGAATAAATAATATACCTAGGGAAAAGAACTGGGCGGTATTTAAATAATTGAGGATACTCCGATGGAAGAAGACTATTTATTGAGTGGACAACCTGAGACTCGAAATAAATTACCCTGCGTGTGCTGAATTGCATCCTATTTACCTACCTGCTGTATTGTTCGGCCAATGAGATTGATGGATGCCACGCGTTTCTCGTGGGGCTGGCTGGGGAAGAGAAAGTCAACACCGAGGAGTACGTACACTGATATTCCATGCTGGACAGGACAGCGGACAGTACGTAACTAGTTAATCATAGTTAGGGATCATCGGGCTCGCACGGACATGGCTGGCATTCTTGAGAGAGCTGCCACGCAACGGGATTCTTCAATTCTTGGTCAACATAAACAAAGGTTTATATACTAGGTAGGTCCCCAGGAAGAATTTTGGCGGAGAGGAATGCACAGAATGTATTCTGATTGATATAAGACTGTTGATTACTGGTATAACGCGATATAAGACCCTTAAAGACATCAACACGCGCAGCCAATGACATAAACGGCGTGGGTTGTGCTGGCGTAACGTCTTTAGAGCCAAAGACTAATTGCAGGGCCTGGTCTAGCCATGGGATAATGTTGATCCTATAACTAGTACCTATACGCATTACGCAGTGATGTGAACTGAACTAGTCGGATCGCAGTACGGATTGTTTCATTTGTTTCATTAGTTACTGCAGATGGCAGATGAATCTGTAGTACAGTGTGCAACAACGGATTCACTGTCGTTATACTAACTAGGCAACTTGAGAAGAGAGCGAGCTTAAGCTTAAGTAGATACCTTAGGCAGCAGTCTCCACCGGGATGTGCGTACCCGAGACATCGATACGGACCCATACGTAGCTAAAATTACATATAAGTTACTTAGTTAAACAGAGATGATGATGATAGAAAGAATTTCAATTCGATGGTTTATGACTGCCCAGGTAGCCCGCTGGAAATCAAGATCAGTTATAAGACGTTGAGAAATAGAGAGTGTGTGCAGGTATTTGTGTCATTGTGTAATCCTGATACAGCCTGTCCCAGCTCTCTCGCAGCGGCCAGGCGCGTATCGCCGTAAAATAAATTACCACCCGTTGATAGTTCCTTCCATTCTTCCTTCTTTCCGTCCTCCTCTCTCGCGCTCTTTCTTGTTTCTATTTTTTGTTTCTCTCTCTCTCTCTCTTCACGCTGTCTGCCTCCCTCTCTCCATTCCATCGCCCATCACCAAATTTCTTTTGGTGTCTCTCGTTTTCCTCTTGCTTGCCTTTTTCTGTGCTTTTTGCTTTTTTTCTATTCTTTTCTTTTCTTTTATTTTCCCGCTGCTGCATTCCCCCTCCCCTTTCCGTCAATACGCTCCATACCCGGCGCTCCCGGTAGCTAGCTAGCTTCGCTCCAACCGACTTCTCGACTCTCGTTTGTTAGTTTGTTTGAACCGTGACAAAATAAGGGAAGGATAGGACAGGATAGGAAAGGGAAACGAAAGAAGGAAAGAAAGAAAGGAAAAGAGGACAGTCCTGGCTAGATCTTCAGAGCCAACCAGCTAAGCGACCAGCTGCTTCTTTCCCCTGGGTTCTTTTTGAATTTTTTTCATCCCCCTTCGCTGCTGCCGTTTCGAGACCAACCAACCGATCGTTGCTGTCTGTGATTTGCGACCCTCGACTTCTCTTCCCGCGTCGGCGCTGCTCTACGTTTTATATCCAGGGCGACTGCGTTGAGGCAGTCACGCAGCGACAATGGCTCCCTCGCCTCCGCGACTTCGCATTTTGTCAGGTACTTACTCTGTCTCTCCCTCTTCCCTCCCGACATCACACATACCACTCTGCTTCTCCCATGCATTCTTGATCATTCTTCGTTATCACTCTTTTCCTTTGCCATTTCTTGTCTTTTTACAGTTTGCAGTATCCTCATTTTATTCTCGAATACTACTCTACTCGCTATGCAATATGGGGAAGCGAAAGCTAATGCTCAAGTTCTGTGTAGTCGGCGGGAATGCAGTTTCGGCCTTTCTGTCATGGAGGCTACAGACCACCAATTCATGTGACGTGACCCTGGTTTGGAAATCTGGCTTTGAATCAGTGGCTCAATACGGAGTCTCTTTCCGGTATGTGTATTCCCTCACAACCTCAGTCGCATTGTCGATGACTCTAGGATGATATGAATGCTGACGGTTTTGTCATCAAACAGATCAAAGACGTTTGGCAATGAGCGTTTCAAGCCTCGACACGGTGAGTCGAGTCATGCTTACGATACGACTAGCCCGAAGGATAAAAATACTAACCCCCAACAAATAGTCGTGCGGACGCCGGAAGAAGCCGCCACGCGAGAGGCTGCTTACGATTATGTCGTTCTTTGCGTCAAGGCCTTGCCAGATATGTACGACCTTGGATCCGTCATCGAGTCCGTTGTCACTCCTCAACACACATGCATTCTAGTCAACACTACAAACACGCTGGGTGTGGAATCACATTTGGAACAACGCTTCCCAACCAATGTCGTCTTGTCACTAGTCTCCAACGCCAATATCTCGCAAACCGGTATGAGTGACTTTGAGCATGAAGGCTCATCGGAAATGTGGGTTGGTCCCGCCAGCCGAAATCCGTCTATTCCTGCGGCGATTCAGAACGATATGGCATCCGCACTGGCCATGACTCTGACCTCGGGTCAGGTGGATTGCAAGGTCTCATCAAATATCAGACAGGAGCAATTCGACCGGATGATTGGGTAAGATATTATTTATCTACGATCTATGATTTCCATTTTTCCCTTCATCTCTAACCTCTCTCAGGCCAATCGCGTTTCACCCAGCCAGCGTCCTTTTGACACCCTAATCACTCCCAGCTTTTAGAAAGTCGGGGTGCGGCAACTAGTGAACGATGTGATCGATGAACTGCTCAAATTGGCTTCAACAAATGACTGCTCATTCGCCCCCGATTACCGAAGCAAAGTCATTGAGAGAATGACTGGTCTATCCGACGGGCAGAGCACCATGTATCAGGACTTCCTCGCTCGTCGCCCAATGGAAGTGGAAACCTATCTTGGATCCCCGTGCGCCTAGCAATGGAAAGCAATATCAGTGTGCCCCGTATAGAGACGCTCTACGCAATGCTGCATCACATCAATATTGTCAACCAGAGCAAACCTCCCCATTCTGATTCTCCACCACCTGTACTTGCCTCTCAGCCTCCACCACGAACGGCATCTGTTCCTCCGATGCAGAAGCCTATGATGAATGGAATGCGCGGCAGCCGAACGTCATCAACATGGGAATGCAAATGCCACCGCCTCACCAAAGGAGAGGACCGCCTCCCGGTGGCCCCATGCTAAGGCCACCGAGCTCGCAAGCCGGACCGTCTCGCATGCCCGTGATGCGTCGTCTTTCGACGAGACTGGATTGGAAGAGTTTAGTCATCTTGTCGTCTATGATGATATGCCGCCATCTGATACGCTTCCAAACGGAAACATGGATAATATGTCTAATGGGGAAACATTGCTTTAAGAGAGCGCGAGCTTGCTCTTCGGCAACGAGAGCTTCAACTTCGGGAACGAGAGATGAACATGAGGCGCGGCCCTGGCCCTCGTAGTCGTGGGCCTCCACAGCCGTCATTTGATGAAGAGGACGAAGACGATTATGTCGATCCAATGGACTTCCGCCCGCCTCCTGGAATCGATCTTGACAACCTTGATATGATGAGTGTCACCTCACGACGGACCAGAAAAGCTCCTAGCGTTGGTCAACTGCGACGCAATCCTGAAATGTCTGGGTCTTCATCGCGGCCCTCGTCATCATTCAACCGGTTCTTTAGTGGTCACGGCCCTGGTGGACGAAAAGCGCGAGCTCTCGCATCATCCAAGACATACCCATGACTCATTCATCCTTGCTGGATGACCCATTGATGGCTTATTCATCCAACCGATATGGCAACGTCGACCGTAAAGAGTTGCATATTGATTCCAGGGCCAATTCATTGAGCAACGCAAGTCGCATGGGTGACTTTGGACCGGGACCTTACCCTCCCAGCAGACGGACAAGCGGATCGCCTGCCGCCTTTGCTCTAATGGGCGTCCCATGCCGAGGCCCACCACTGGAGATCATCATTCATATGGGCCACCATCGAATGGTATGATGCCGCCCTTGCCACATAATCGACCTTCTCCGCCGAATATGAGAGCGCCGGTTCCCAGATACCCTCCGGGGCAAGGAAACTCGATGGCAGCGCAACAAGTAGAACAGCATCTTGGGGTGAGCAATTCGTATCCGGCCAAGCATTCTCCAAATGTACGAAGTCTGACTGGTAGTGCGAGCGCCAGCGCGGGGAGTGGTGATAGCGGAGCGAGCGCGAATATCGATTCGGAAAATTCCGCTCATAGCAGCCAGATTAGTCTCGGACACCAAATGCCCATGCCTGTTCGATAAACATATAAACATTCGCCGAGTTTGCAGCGTCGTCGTGATTATCTTTATAGACATCGGTTTCTCGCAGCATTGTCCTTCGTTGTACCCAACAACAACAACCGCAAAACTAATCTGGGTTATGTTCGGGATTGTTTTACTCCGATTCACAACACCTACCTCTTGATACACGATATTCTCTATAATGATTGTCTTGCAAATACACACGAATAATTGGGGACACTGAGTGGTAAACTCGGTGTATACACCTTTCTCTTTCCATTTTCTTTTTCATTGGGTTTGTGGCACAAGAGGGTAGGAAAGAAGGAATTAATGGTCTTTTCCCTTTTTCCATGTTTTTGTTTCGACTGCTTCAGTCAACGATATGCACTTTTCACCTTCTCTTTCGCGGACGGACATTTCTCGTTTATCATTATCCATTATTAGGTCAGCGATGGGATGCTGATGCTAATCATACTATTATGTTATATTGCCTACATTATCATCACCATGACTTGCGTTGTTCTCTTTGTTCTTGCTGTTTATTTGTATGACAGTTTGTATACTGCATCTCCGGCGCATCATCCTTCATCCACTCAGTATACGACGACCTTTACCCTTCTGATGCTGCTGTTGTCCCTCTGAGGGACTTGTTCATTGATACATTACCAAATTCATGTTATATTGTTGAAAGCTAGCTGGCGATAGTCGGCAGGCTCTTATTTTTATTTGCTCTTGGTTCTAAAGGTTAAGGATTCGTGGCGTTAGACTATATTAGTTATGGGACAAAGTGCATCAATCCGGTTGATATAGAAACTCTTCATTACGCAAATACCTAGGACTAGATTCTACCTCATAACGAAATTCCAAGGTTGTTATCGAACAGAACGCACGCACCCTGTAGGGTGTACTAGGTATTGCAAACTTTATATCTAGATTAACTTAGGTACCTAGGTAGATCCCCGCTCACTTGCAGGTAGTTACCTATTTATGTTCTTCTTTGTCTGTCCTCCATCGACAAGAAGGAAATCTAGAAGGAAAAAGAAAAATCGAAGTTCAATTCTTTTGCTGACGATCTTTGTTCTCGTCTGCTCTGTTTTTATTCGACCTACCATCTGATACTCTCATTCAATAATATGGATGATCATCATCATGGTGATAGTGATCACGAGATCTCCTATCTCACCCCGGGTGAGCCTCGTCGACAGCATCGGATAAAGAACGACCCTGGTTATCGCCCAGGAAGCTTTGATTATGGAGGTAGCGGCCGAACGGTGTTAGGAGCCCCGGCGGAAGACTGCTGAGAGCAGACATGAGAAGCATGCTATCAGTCAAACATATGTAACATTGACATGGAAGGATCGGTAGTTTGTAGTTGTACAATTTGTTTGATTAGGGCATCTACGCACGTGATCTACTCGTAAACAGAGCTTCTCCGCCCGACCAAAACAAAGAGAACAGAACAGAACAGAACATCGACAAACCCGAATTCCACTCCTCCAAAAAATTGAGATTCGCCAACATGCCACCTCCCTCCTCCTACTCGACCGGCAACCATCGCCGCACCGAATCCCATCAAACATATCACAATCGCCCATCCACCCTACCGGGATCATCATCCACCACCACCACCACCAACCCCGCAGGCAGCAGCAGTGTGACCATGTCCGCCACAAAATCCAGGCAATATGCACACCTGCATTCGCAATTGGCACAGCTCAATGCTCATCTGGCTGACACGGAGAACCTGGTGCGCATGACGGCTGTGCAGGCTGGCGACATGCGGTTCCTGGGCGGGTATATTGGCGGCTTGTTTATGGGTGCGGCCAAGGTTTTGGGTGAGGAGGGCGTGAATACGAATACCAATACGACCAAAGAGATGGAAAAGGATATTAAGAAGGAGTGATTTTGCAATTGTCCAATTGAATTAATTTCATCTGCGCGGGACAAGACACAAACAGGAGAAAGATTAAGTTCTATGAGCGATTTTTCACTGGACAAACGCGCAAAAGAAAAAAATATAATTATACAAGCATACTTCAGTCGGGAGATTACGACATGAAGTGAAAGTGATTAATCCTCAACGACGAAAGCACCGCCGAGAATAATAGCTGGCTCTTCGATGTTGTGATGCTCATAACTGGTTTCGACTACCGTTAGCGAGCATATTCTTTTTACAATTGATGCGAACGAAGAAAGAAAGAAGAGAGAATATACCTCAAAGTTCCAACACCGCCAGCCTCGAGAATCAGCGCCGTTTCTGTCAACGGTTTGCCTATCCATCGCATTGTAAAGGCCCTTAGAATATGGCCGTGGGCCACGATCAGAACATCGCCTTTTTACTCTCGTCCTTGACGTTTTCGAAGCAGGCTTTGTGGTGTTTAGCTCGAATATCAGCAATAAACGCGTCCAGGCGGCGGCAGATGTCTTCTGGGGATCTTTTGCTTGTACGTTAGAACCCTTCCGATAGGCAGATTACAAACTATTTTCGGAATCGAGAAGGGGCAAAGAAAAAGGAAAAACCAACTCTCCCCGGGACATCCATCCCTCCAAATGTCCCATGGTCCCAGTCCTTGCTGTGCCCTCAACTCTCTGATCTGCGCGCTTGTCAAGCCCTCATAGTCGCCATAGTCCCATTCGCGAATGGCCTCTGTAATATCGATACTTGCCTGAGTCTCGATAGGATGCTCGTTGATTTCGGCTTCCTTTCTGTGTTCCTTCCATGGCAGTCTCTGCAGGCATCCGATCTGGAGTAGTTCGAAAGTGCGCTGCGCTCGTTTTCGGGGCGACACATAACTATTTTGTACATAAGAAACTACCTAGGTAGAAGAATGGGTTTGCAAGAATGGGGCTTACACATGATTCAGCCTCTTCGGCGCGATCAGTCGATCGTCGCCTACGAGCGCCTTGCCTGTGGCTGTCATTCTCTTCTCGCCATTCGCTGTCAGAGGGATGTCGCTGGTGCCGGTGTGTCGGCCATTGAGGGACCATTCCGTTTCGCCGTGGCGGACTATAAAGCAGCGTGGCACCGGCATTTCCTCTTCTTTTCTTTCTTTTTTGTATGAAAATGAATTGATAGCAGTTAATTGAGCAATTCGTTTTTGAACAGGGAATTATATAGACAAGCGGGGGTGCTTGAGTCTATTGCTGATCTATCATCTTAGTCATCTTACTAAACCGGGCCGCTACGTCAGAATTCCCCGCCTTCCGGTTACAAATCTTCTTCGATTACTTTGGAAATTTGCCTTCGATAGATCAGGATTCAGAGCTTAGGTTCACCCGACATGACCGATTCCGAGGTTCTGCGCAAAGACCAACTCGAAATCCGTCTGCACAACGAGAAGAAACTGATCCACGAAGGCGCACTCAAGGACGAAAACCCGCTCGATTTCAGCGAGGGGTTCCGCCAGCTGTGCGATGCGTGTCGCAAGGGCGACCTGAGGACGTGCCAGGAGAAGATCTCCGAGGGAGTCAATATTAATGCGCGCGACAGTTATGATTATACGCCTCTTATACTGGTATGAATCTTGTCTAATAAAAGAAGAGAGAAGTCGATCTGTCTATGGAGCTGGGCTGATATCAATTGAAGGCAAGTTTATGCGGGCATTTTGAACTTGTGCAGCTTCTTTTAGAGTCTGGAGCGCTGTGTGAGCGAGATACATTTCAAGGTGAACGGTATTTCTAACATATGCTTTATGAATATATATATATATATGTATATATTCAAAAGAAGATAATGGAAATCAACGGCTAATCCGGAGCATACCCGACCAGATGTCTATATAATGCCTTAAACGACCGTATACGAAACCTACTTCTGAAATACGACTACTCGAAATCCACCGATCCTCTCCAGCCTTTCGCCGCTCACATATCCTCGCTTCTAACTCGCGACCATCCGCGAACATGGGACATCGTCGTCACAGACGGCGAAGAATCCCTCTTCCTTCATAAATTCGTCCTTTCAGCGCGCTCGCCCTATTTTCAAAAGAAGCTTGCTGCCTCCCCGGAAGCTACCTCGTGGAAAATTCCCAACACTCTCCCCAGCCGCCTTTGGTGCTGCGGTTAGATTCCTGTACCTCGGTGATTCTCCGCGGGAGTTGCGCGCCGGGCCGGGAACCGGCTTCACCGAGTCCGAGGTCGTGGCCGGCGTCGATCGGATTGGGAGGCATCTTGAGATTCCCACTCTGTTGGACAGCATTTTGGAAAGCGGCGATAGACGACTGGCGCGGCAGAGGCGAGCGGATGAGCTGGCCAGAGGACGAGATCAGTTCGAAGCCTGGTTTGAGAATAATATTCTTGGCCATAAGGTTGTTGTGGATACCAACAAAGCCAATGATGTCAAGTGGGATCGCAGCAATGCTATCTTTGCAGACGTTCTTCTTCGAGCTGATGAGGCTCTTCCGGATGGCGTTGCCGGTGTAGCTGGGGAAGCACGAGGCAACAACGGGAATAGCAATAATTCTTCGACTTCGATCCCCGTGGGTCCTGGAGAAGGCGCTACAACAGACGAAAGTGAACGGTATAACCAAAAGTCTGTTCTATATCCCGCTCATCGGGCAATGCTGATGCGATCCGAGTTTTTCAATGCCATGTTCTCGTCAGCATTCAAGGAAGCGCAGTTTACAGAGCACCTCAGTATTATAACCGTTGACTGCTCGCCGGAAGTCCTTGAGATTGTTCTGAGGTTCTTCTATGCTGAAAAGGCCGATTTCCCGTTAGATATCGCGGTGGATGTCCTCTTCGCCGCGGATTTATTGTTTATCGAAAAGCTGAAGACCAAAGCTGCCATGGTTATCAGCAGTCTCGGAAGCGCCAATATGTCCCAAGCACAAGCATCCAAAACCAGACCGGCGAAACGGAACAGACCCGAGAAGCCGTCTGTGATGATGGGGCCAGCCGACTATGAAGAAGATGATGAGGAGGAAGAGGAGATCGATATTTATGAAATCATTCGAGCCGCATGGCTCACTAGGGTACAGCGACTAGAAGAGTTTGGAGCACGATACCTTGCATACAGATTGGAGGAGCATGTCGACAGCGAAGAATTCGCCGAACTCATCAAAGAGTCTGCGTCGCGAATCCAGAAGAGACAGGAAACAGACTCGATTGAATTACTTGACGATATCCGATTTTACCTTAGCGAGCGCTTCCGACTTCGATTCGACGATGCGGGTTTGGCAGAGATGATTGAAGAGAATGAGCCTAAAAGCTGGATTCCATCAGACAACGCACAGCAGCAGCAGCAGCCTGACAACAATGAGGACGAGACGACAGTTGTTGCTAATGGCGTGGCGGAACTGGATCTGTCAGAACATCCCAGCTCAAAACAGGAGGCTAATGCTGCGCCTGCTGCGACCACCGACTACGTTCCGGTTATCAAAACTCTAGACGGCCGCATTGTCGAAGACGAGTTTGATAAAGACGCTATGAACTATCGGATTTTGTTGGATAAACTAGACCGATTGTTAGAACGACTCAACTTGGATGCATAGACACGTATATATACACATATATATATACATGCATATTACACAGCAGGTCGCCATTGGATAATTTTTCTGTTATGATTACAAGAGATTTTGACGCATTATACAGCCAGGAAAGCTTTAAGACATCATCGACATCATTATTTCACAAGGAGATGAAACTACATTGTTTATAGAAAGATATAGTAGATAGAGTCATTCTGATGAATAAAAAAATTGAGAAACAAAGTACGAAAAGCTTAGTTCTCCTCTGAGGCGGGATCGAACCGCCGACATCCAGATAATTTATTAATCCATTACAATCTGGCGCTCTTCCAACTGAGCTATCAGAGGTGCCGACGTCTTCCCTTCGTCAACCGACCTAATTTCTTCTTCGCTTTCTGCCGCTTGCCTACCGTGTAGCGTTAGGCTTCCCGTTGCTGACCGCTTTGCGGGCTCCTTTACCGATCCCTATTCTCTGCGGGCGAGGGAGGTATTTGCACATACTGCAAAGGGTTATCTGATATCTCTGTTGGAAGAGCGCCAGATGGTAATGGAATAACTTGGATGCATGAGTATGTTTGTCGCGTTCTGTATATTTTTATCTATTGCACTTCTAATTTTTGATGCCCAGGTGTTGTTCTATAAATAATGTACATCATGTAGACCGAGAGAGTCTCTAGTATAATAACCCGAAGTATAGGTATCACGCTTTTATCATGAGCTTCAACCCCTTATAGAACTTCCTGCTAGTGGTAAAATCACGCCGGCGGCCGCAACGAAGACGCCAGCAAAACAAACAGGCTTGTATACCCGTAGTCATTCAAGACAACGCCACCGACGGGGTCCCTGAATCGAAAATTAGAAGAGTGACAAAAAAGCAAAGCAGCACTATAATTTCCAGTCAATTGAACTCACCGATCAACATTCCAAACGAACCTACTCCAAACATCTGGCCCAATCTCGTGCCCATCTTGCTTCGGTTGTTCTGCGAGAGATGCACGACAACGGTACTGGATGTGGAAACCAGCGTTCCTGAGAAGAACCCATAAACTACCGCGAGGACGATCAAGCCGGCTGGGTTTTGACTGCAATCAAGCAGAAACCCGCAAGGGATGCTATGAAAGTGCATGGAATTATGACGTTCAATGGTCCAACTAGGGCATGACATGAGTAGAGAGTCTTGACGGAAAAAAATGGCAATGAAAAAGAATAATAAGTAGTCACTCACTTATATCAGACAGAATCCCCGGAATGACACGACCAAACGCACTTGCAGCATTCATGATTGGAAGGATGTAAAATCCCAAATTCGAGTTTGTTATATGCTTGTCGATAGCGAATTCTTCAATGTAGAAAAAGGTTGATAAAGACCGAGAAACCCGACAAACATACCAAACACGAAGATAGCATAGGGCGGTTCTTTGAAAGCTGCAAAATCAATAAGATCTCGTTTCTTGTCTGGTAGAGTCCTGACTCTGTAGCACGCCACAGAAATCAATTGCGTCCCCAGCATCATAAAGCCGATGACACGCGTGGCCCACGGGAAGCCAATACTGGGTTGAAGTTTGTGGAAGACAATCGGATAGATAATGCCACCTACATATACAGGTTGGTGGGGGATAGAATTATTAAGCTGCTCCTCAATTTGGACGAAGTGGAAAGTAGTTCTCACCAAAGCTGCTACCAGCTGCCGTAATACCGACAGCAGTCGCGATCTTGGTGCTGAAGTACTGCGTCAGAATTGCAGTACTGGGTACGCAGACCAAGCCGCATCCGATACCTATGCAAATCCCTGGGCTAGCAGGACCTGCCAGTATTCCTTGCAGAGACTCAGCATCATTTGGCCAAATACAAGGAAAAGGCCTCCGATGGTCAATTCGATAGCGTAGCCTTTATCGAAAAGCGGGCCGGTGCACGCGCCGACAAATAATAATAGAAAGGCTTGAATGGAGCCTATCCACGATATGGAAGACGGGGTTGAAGAGGACAGAAAATCCATCTGGTAGAAAGTTTCGTAAGTGCCGAAGGTGTTGACAATGCCCCTGCCGGAGGAAATGGGTCAGGTTATGTTTAAAAGATACAAGCTGTGCTGACTAGATTAGATGGCTTGCTTACCAGGAGTTGAAGAATAGAATATGGGCAGCCAAAACCTGTAGCCATGCTACTGCGCCTCCATTGGGTACAGATGATGCGTTATTTGCGGACGGTCTTCTCTCTTCAGGCTCCGTCTTCCTTTCGGAGGCTTGGAGTACACCATCGAGACCAGGGCTTTGCGTAGTCTTTTCTTCGTCTGACGGGTAAATTTGGTTCACGGTGCTGGCTGAAGAATCCATATCGAAGTTTTTGCCGTTTTCTGTCGCGTTTCTTCTATAAATTACTCCCACTACTTCTCCTTGATGGGGTGACAGTGGTCTTCTGAGGTTATTAATGAGCAGAGAAAAAAGGTCAAAAGAAGTATACATTACATAGTCACGCAATTCCACTTTAATACTCATACTCATCTACTCCTAGTCGAAAAATGGATGGCCAGCTGATATCCTATTCCGGTAATGGCGCCCTGAATTAGGTAAGACTTTGTCCAAACGGCAGCCCTAATTTCTGACCGAATAATCATGATTACTGATCGAAAAATGCCACCATCACCCACTAAATCTACATATTCGCATCTCCTCGACTTTTATTAGTTTATGCTCCGTATTCACTGCAACATCCAGGAATTGTTCGGTGAAAGCAACTTTTAACGGATCTCGGCACGTCGGATGCCTCGCGAAGGCCGTTCCATGCATGATTGCCAATTGTCTAGGAGACCATGGGGCTGGCCAGCAAGAATTTATTGGACTGACAAATACGAGAGAGCGACGGAGTCAATCAAGTCTAAGCAAAAGAGCGGGTGCTCTCGAGCTTCAGAAATCAGTTCAATGAAGAAAAATACTAAATCGTTTTCGCCTGATTTACTGGCGAAGAAGCCACGGCGCATGCAGGCGGCGCAGATTTGTTTCAACATCCTCGCTCGGAATTCGTGTCGACCAGCCATCCCCGCGAACTAATTTGCGATGTGCAGGACAGGATACTAGGCCTAGCTACTGGCGCCTTGGACAACGATAAATCATGCCGATCGGATGAAAGAACTCCTTTACCGCCTCTGCCTTTCTTTTCCCTCTCACTCTGTCTCTAGCAGCATCACAATCTGCTAAACACGAAAAATTACCCACGCTTACTTTCAATTTTCGCCATGGTCGTACAGTTCTGCGACGATTGTGGAAATCTCCTTGACGAGTCCTTTGAGGACCTCGTGCCCTGCGATCTCTGCGGGAAGGTGGCTAAAAGTGAAATACCCTCTCCGTACTCGTTGCCTGTGACAGAGACATTAACAACCAGTCCTTAGACAAGATGCTGTCCTATAGCCAAGTTTCGACCTCCCTCCAACAATTTCCCGTCTAGTCTACGAACAAAACTTACGTCCGTCACGCAGAAGATTACTAAGGAGACACTGGGTGAAGGTCATATCATACGCTTGGATTGTCCCGAGTGCCCATCGAAGGAGATCTCCTGGACTCAGGCACAGTTACGAGCGCTGATGAGGGCAGCACTATTTTTATCGATGTACAAAGTGTGGCCATAAGGACGTCAAGTTCGTTGTTTCTTGTGTTCTGTGGTAGCTTCTAATTCTTGATAGGTGGACCGAGAATAATTAAATCCCACACGAGTTTACGAAACGCTGGACTGCATTCACGATTCAATGCCTAGAATGACCGTTTTGTTCCTTTCGTCCTGATCGTGAAACTTCGGAGCTGCAACACGATGGGCACATCGCGAAATACCAGAATTTGCCGTTGCTTCAACATTCGCAAGGCCACCAAGCGCGCGACTCGCCACGAGGCTTTGGGCGTCAACTGAGAAATAGGTTCTCTCATGATTAAATCATGGGGAATAGCTGGTACGCCATCGAAGTGCTAGGAATTGTAGCACGGTAACGTTTCAGCTGGACAAAATCCTCATATTCCACAAGGCTGCCCCCTTCCTTGATTATTATAGCTGCCATTCTAGTCTCACCATCAAGATACGACTCTATTTCAATCACGGATTTCGAAGTATAGCTTTCTTTTCTTCCTTAATAAGGAGTCTAGAATCGACTACTGTCGGCAGTGGCGCGACTGTTCACTCTAGTAATTTGCCTGTGCGCTTTTATGGGTGGCAGTTTCAAATCTATTGCTGGTAGTTCCCTAGTTCCATCACATATCCTTGACTACCTAGGTAGGTAGGGCAGAACCACCTACCGCGGAACGATGTAGACCACATTAAAAGGGAAACGAAACTACCTACTAAATATCTTGAATATTATGTTTCTGGAAAGTTAGGTAAAGCTAGTCTAGTATATTCAAGTGTACAGTCCCTGCATCTGCCTTGATGTTTCAGATGACAGGTATTTGTGGCATCTCATGATTTTAACACACATAGCACACAGCAGTGCTGATATTTATTTTTGTCAGAATAGTCACACTAGTACCCTGCGATAGGAAACTAATTTATCTGTCTATGTTTCTGAGACTTCACCAAAGCGATACTGCGCCCAATTCAAGCTCATCTCGGGAAAAGTCCACAGCCGTTCCCCAGCATCCGAGCCTGCAGCACCGGCAGTGACATATATGGGAAGGAGATGCTCCAAGGTTGGATGTGCCTTCCTGGCATCACTGCGTTTCATCAGATCTAAGAGCTTGGCGCGGCGTTCCTCTGGCTTCGCAGTCGCAGCCTCTTTCATCGCCTCGTCAAAGCTGACGGTATATCTGCACCAATAGCATTAGCATTTGGCACAGAAGAAAGTATCGGCATTGACTTGGAATTGCTTACGGCATGAGCCTCAAACCGCCAGACATCCTCATAGCTCGAAAATCGAGGAGGTTGTGAACGGCCATGCCCGCACCGATAATGAGGATACCTTCTTCGCGCAGACTTTGCAGTGCCTGTCCCAAGCGGTAATGTTGTTCTACGTCATCACTATTGAAAAGCGAGACTTGCACAATTGGCACGTTGAGTGGGTTTTTCTTTGGATCGAAGGCTGTTCGGATAATCCATCAGTACAAAGTATAGAACTTGACAAACCAGCGAGACACCTACCAGCAATGAATCCCACCCAGACGCCATGGTCAAGACCGCGTTTAACTCTCTCAACCTCAATACCTGTAGCTTCCAGTCTTTCTATAACCTTTTCCGCAATTTCAGGACTCCCCTTATTCGGATACTCGAACTCATAGAAGTGAGGCGGAAACCCATAAAAGTCATAGATCAAGTCCGTCTTTTCGGCAACATTAATCTGAATCTTGCTGGGGCTGTCTTGCCAATGAGCAGAAAACACAACGACTGCCTTTGGTTTCACTTTTGTGGTGATTTCGCGTCCTACTTCGCCTAGTTTGCCGTAGGCTGGATGGGATGTGTTTTCCATGAAGTTGGGCCCGCCAATACTGAGAAAGTAGACGGGTGTCCGCGAAGGACTGCCGTTGTTTGAGCCGGAATTAGGCATGATAGACTCTGTAGCTCTTTGTGTGATGGCGGCGGTATACCAGAAGCTATTTGTGTACGACTGGGCAGTGTGGTAGACGAGTGGAATGGACAAGCTTGCAAGAAGAGCGGCAAAGTATATGTATTTCGGACGGAAAGCTAAAGGGCTTAAAGGCAGCTCCGAGGACATAATGGTTTGAAGCTACTTTTTCATAGAAAAGAAAAGGAGACACCGACGGCGCCTGGCTTATAACCCTGGCACTGCCAGCAGACAGGGATTGGCTCCCTCATCGCATTGCATCGGAGCGATAAGATGACAAATGCATTCCCAGGTGGGTCGAGCAATAGCACTCAAACAGCGGGATAATACTGTTCAAGATATATATTCCGTCCTGCGCGCGATGGTCGTTTCATTTGGAATCGCATGAAGGCGATGTTGATTTGAAGGCTTGGAGCCGCGCGCGGATGACCCAACGCGCGCGGCTTACATAACAGCGCGCGCTGGTGGATCCCTAACTACATCCATGATGATCCATCCATGGATGGATGCATGCATTGGACGCCTGATAGGATACTCAGTCTCACATTCAGAATTCGAATTCGCAATCTGCAGCTCGGCTTCGTTAGATGGCGACATTCGTGCAAACTGCATTCGGATTTGTAAGCTCATGAAACGCAGCCCAAGCCCCGCATTTCAACGTATATCGAATGGAAAAGATGAATTTCTGCTGGTATAAATATGAGCAGACCTTCATCCAGTCGCCAGCCATGATTCTTCCACTCCAATGTCCCAATCACTTCGGAGCTTCTTCAAAAGATTCATCCAAAACCAGCAACACCTCCAAAGCCGTCAAAACCGTCAAAACCCACTTCATCTGCACCACCACCACCACCAACTCAACGCACAATGGCTGCACCAGTTGTCCTCATTCTCGGAGCAGGTCCCAGGGTCGGTGCCTCCGTGGCCGCGAAATTCGCTAGCAATGGCTACAAAGTCGCCGTAGCTTCCCGCAAGGGCACCAAGAGTGCTGAAGGATACCTCGCTCTTCAGGCGGACTTCACCAAGCCCGAGACAATCCCACCACTGTTTGACGCAGTCAAGGCAGAGTTCGGGACCGCCCCTACTGTCGTCATCTACAACGCCGCGACATTGACGCCCCTCCCGCCCAGGACTCTGTCCTTTCCGTGCCAGCGGAGAGCTTTGCGTCGAATTTGACTGTCAACACGGTCAGCCCTTATGTCGCCGCACAGCAGGCGTTGAGTGCATGGGAGACACTGCCCAAGGAGACCAAGAAGACCTTCATATACACCGGCAACATCCTGAACGTCGCCGTCCTGCCGGTGCCACTGATGTTGACCCTCGGCGTGGGCAAATCTGCTTCTTCGTACTGGATCGGTGTCGCTGACGCATTGTACTCTGCCCGTGGTATTCGGTGAGTTCCTTTATTTTTCCCCTCAAGTTTTCTTCCCATGTAGATATTTATTGACTGGTTAGATTCTATTATGCCGATGAGCGTACGGAAGACGGAAAGATCAAGGGACAGGCGCTTGATGGCCCTGCGCATGGTGAATTTTATGCGCAGTTGGCAGAGCACGTGGAGAATGTGCCATGGGACGCAACCTTCGTGAAGGGCAAAGGATTCGTCAAATTCTAAGCTCTGGCCAGACCTAGATTCTAGATTCGTGGATTGGTTAGCTACCTGAAATACAGCAGTTTGATCTCACCTCTCCTCTAACAAGTACACTCACTCGACAGCATCTACATTCTTCAAGTTTTGCATATGGTGCCACTCAACCTATAGAGAGAAAAGAAGCAGGGCTGCACAGCCAATAACAATAATACTTCCCATGCTATCGTCCACCACTCTAATTTACTGCTTGAGAAGTCCTGCACTAGAACTAGCTGATTCTCTGTGATTTTAACTTGAATATATCATAGTCCCTGCTGATATCCGTCCGTATAAGGAGCACCTGTGCAAGTTGCGTAAGCAACCAATGGGCACTCACACATATTGTACTCCACGTAAATCTCTTGCTGATCCTGACCATTCCATAAACGACATAGTCGATCCAGCCTTTGAATAAAACTTCAAAGAGGGAGTCTTCTCGCGTTTACAGTACGAGCTGACACCTCTTTTCTTTGATCTTCCGCCGACTGTGAGCCATCTGGGCATCCTCTGTGGTTTCATATTTGACGCTAGCCCTAGGACTCATGCTCCCTCTTCATGTCAAGGCTACTGATATCGTCTTGTAACTTGACTGCGAGAGCGGGTACCTCCCTGAATGCTGCTTTTGATCAAATTCAACTTTACCGAAACAGCCGACAAACTAGGTGTTTGTTTCAATTGGTTACAGAGCGTTCATCCGGATTTTCGGCTTCGCGTAGGAATCTATGAAATTGATGTAACGGGAACTACATATTGAGCAATGATAACTACACTGTGAGCTAGTTAACTGTAACAAAACTAGTTATTATTAGTTCAGCCACGTGCAGTGCTGATTGAGTTTGTTTGCTGGTCATTGTCACTAGTCAATCAACCAAACTGCTACTACGTAGTAGATACTAGACGGTGCTGAGCCGCTGACCTGACTCGACTCTGATTCTCTCTGCCATGTGGATACTATGCCTCAACCTGATGCACATGCATATACGAAGGAATTTTCTTTTTATTCTATTTAAAGCACGGAACCTTGGAAATGACTGATATTTCCTTATTCCCTTATTTCCCATGGGCATTCTCATGCCACTGCCAGCCTGTGGTCGTCTTGGTACTGGTTCGGTCATGTGAATTTGTGGCGTTGTTGCGCATATTAATTTCATTCCTTAGTTAAATATGCAATGTAACCAGGTTGCTTACTAGCAAGATAATAAAATATATTAAAATCAATTTATCAACTGTTCCAACTTCCAAGCCTCTGGGTCAAGTGTTGGTTCGGGACTGGGACACTGGGCAGCAGGCTATTACTTTTCAAGAAGGTCGGTATGATCCCTGAGTAGTTTTGGGGCCGTACCGTACAGCCGCCACGTAATGTTCGGATGGGTCAAGTGCCTAGATCAGTAGATTACGAGGTTACAGAGTACACTTGACCTCATAGAGCAGGTCATGATGGACTAGGTAGCGTTCGCTCACTCGGCTGGTTGATCCTGGCGCCGGTGTTACAGCCGAGAGTGATCCATGGATCTTCCGGTGATTGACAGCTATCAAACTAATTGTGGGGTTACATCCGTGGAAATTAACATAAGAACATGTTTCTGACGCGTAGAACTATAGACATAGTTAGTCTCATACTGACATCTACGACATTGTTTCCCGGTTAGCCGCTTGTCTCTGTAGTAAGTTGTAACTAAGTAACTAATACCGACTGTATCAGTGACTGTGTGTATATGAATGATGTCCATCCACCACTCAAGTATCCGCTTGGACAAAGAGATGATTTATGTTGTCTGCATTACCAACTACCTAGGTAACCAAGTAACTACTCCGTATGATGAAGTCATCAGTATTTATGTATAGACGAGTACAGCAAAACGTTTGAGCTAAACCAAGGAACGGCTTGTTTCTACATTCGGATGATCTATACGCATTGCGCAATGTCTCTTGCTAGCTACCATACTGCCGATATTCATATGTAGCGACTATGACCCACAAGATACATGGCCAACTGCGTGACCATAACTAAGTGATTACCTCGAGCTACATCGCAACAATGCAGACATTCGGGCGTTTGATATGGGCCCATGGCATAAACAGGAGCCGAATATGTCACGAGCTCTGTTCCTACGGAGGTACCAACTATATATCAATGATAACTATTTATAGAGCCGATGAACTGGTTGGAATCCATGCAACTAGAGTCATTCGTTTTAGCTAAGGTGGCACAGGACGCAAGGTCGAGATCATGGCCAGCCAGCCATACGCATGTTCCAAGCCCGCTGCAGATCATGACATGCAATGTAGCATGCCCCTTGCTCTCTGTAACCATTCACATGTAGAATGAGTACTTTCTCAGTATGGATGGTGGTATACAGAGTTGATCGTAATATCGATGACTCTGATTCTTCCCGTGGTGTGTGATATGTATGAAACCAGCGTCAGTTGTTCACTCGAGTCCGACACAGCCAATCCGAGGATTGTGAGCTGCTCATTTGAGCGTCGGCGTATTTCTGTCAAATCGACAAATCATGACTACGGCGTAGCGAGTTGCATTCCACATTATCGCTCTTGGAGATCCTCCTACCCAAGCGAGAGAAGATCCGTCGGCCGTAGCACAAAGGACGATCTACAATTTCTCTCTAGAGACTCTACCAGATGTAGAATACAGGAGACGGAGTAGACCAGTAGCACAGGAAGAGTAAGACGGACCTGAGGCCGACGCCGGCTTTCATGCCTGATCGGGGAAGATCTCCAAATTAAAAACGTCGCTTACGGAGATGACTTCTTATCCGGGCCTAGCGCAGAACGAAGTTGTTCTTTTAGAAATTACGTAGATCCATAAATAAACCGAAAATACGTAGGAGACTTCGCTAAACCCTTATTGGAAGAGCGCTAGGACCCATCCAATGCCACGTGAAAAAGCCCCAAGGCTGAGCGAGCCCCACTGCCTGACGCACTCCGATTGGCCCGGTCGCTTGATCTCGCCGTTGATCGGCGTGAGAGGTATTACGTACTGCGTACCGAGTACTGTCAGGGTCAATACCATACATACGGAGTTACCTCTGTACGAGTCACTA
This sequence comes from Talaromyces trachyspermus, assembly GCA_020137715.1. Lineage (NCBI taxonomy): Eukaryota > Fungi > Ascomycota > Eurotiomycetes > Eurotiales > Trichocomaceae > Talaromyces > Talaromyces trachyspermus. The sequence continues at coordinate 488,148 of JACGXQ010000003.1, forward strand.
CGAAGTACTCCGTATGCGCACAGAGTTTTGATAGATAGCCTACGTCCACATCCGCAATAAATCTAACCTTGTTAGTGGTTTGTTCTGCTAGTTACGCGTACGCCGCCGCGCAGCGGACTAATAATGATCATTGATCGCAGAGGTCAAAGCAGTCTCTTCCGTAAACCAACGACAAAAGCTAGTTAAGATGTCCGTGCTTCACGGTTGCATTCCATTCAACGATGATCAGCAAGCGGATCTGCGAAAGCGCACCTCCTTCCATGTGGTAAAACAATACCGCCGCCGGTACTAGCGCGTACAGCTTTTCGTACGGTTCTATGTACGGAGCACTACGCATCATTGTGTGTGGTGTGTCTTTGACCCTGACGCAGATCACGCGTGCGGCATCTTCCATGGAGAATGCGGCGTTGGCCCTCGTAATCATTGATGATTGGAGTACAGAGTCTATTGATTGATTCATGCATGCGTACTGATCTCATTTCGATGGCGTGGTGCGCTGCATGTAACTAGGTGCGTCGTTCGGCTCGCTTAGGTATGTACGCCGTATGCATGGGTAGCTTTCTTGTGACCCATTCGGAGAATTTGAGTACCTGGGCTGTTTCTTTCTGTCCAACTTTACTCGTCGAAGCCCTGCTACATACGTGTCATGTCATACGGACATTTGATAGAGCAATCTGAATGCCTCGGAACTATGAGAAGTACCATTACTCGATTCCTTAGGAAAAGATGATCACCATAAAACCGACTCTATGTATGTACTCCACACATATACTCATGCTTGGTCGTGCAACGAGGTTTTCATACACGTAGTAATGGTATTATGTATAAACATGATTTTTGTTTGATATCTTGTTTTCTTTGATCTCACATCTATTGATTGACGCGGATTGTGTCTCGAGTACGTACGCCTCGAGTGTAGAGCGGTATTGCGATGATCGACATGATTCGCGTGCTGCCGCTGCTGCGAGCAACGGCGTACATAACTAGTTGGTTCGTTTAACCCCTTTCATAAAGATCGCTTAACTGGTAAAATGGACATGGAAATGCTTAGTTCTCAAACTTGTCAATGCAAATTGTGATTTGTACGGAGTGCTATGCTTTCTTTGTAGTTTCCTCCGTGTGCACGTACATACAATATTTAGATCTTGCCTGCAGCAGGGAAGGATGACGGAGCAGTACGGACTAGGGACAACTGGAGTGCACGTGACCAAGGCGGATAAGAGTTCTCGCGGTAACTTACCCGAGGTCAAGTACGCGTGGCAAGGCTCGAGCTGAGGTATGGAAACGGTAATACCGACAGTACGTTAATTTATTTATAACCTTGCCTAATCCGTACTCCCTTACCTTTTCGTTAATTTCGTGGATTCAGGCAGTTGGTCACGTTTCACTCAGCATCTGCCATCAGATTCTTCGTCGCTCTATTATGTATTATGTCTTTTCAAGGGTTCTTCGTGGTGCCCAGGTGATTTGCTTTCATTCAAGGCACACGCACCTTCGTATGGACAAAGTACAAAGTTTGATTGTGACGAATACCATATTAGTTAACTAAACAAAGTTAAAACTCAGGAGTCAGCACTGAGCACGGATCGGTCCTTGAGGCTTGAGGGCGTTGGGATATTAGAAATCAGTCACCGGTGTTTGAGCTCAGGCTGAATGAAAGAGTCCTTCGGGTTAGACGGTAGACTTGTCTGTTATAGAGGTATTATTAATCGCTTATTTCCAGGCCCGACGCGATGATCCTCATCCCTTTGCGGTACTCCGTGCTCCGTACAGTTGGTACATACGAGCCTGTGGGTCGCGAACTATCGGCATACATCCATGCGTGTGGAGAGCCACGCAGTGTTGGCCAGAGTTTGTTTATGCGCTGCAACTCCTGCCCTTTACGGACTACGTATATCCGGAGTACGGAGTAAGTACGCTGTCCTACAGGCTAGTTATCGAGCCAGGAGGACTAGAGTCTAGATACCATGCATCGGAGAATTATCTCTTTTGTTCTGTTTTCTGGTTGATTACGTATCGGTCAGTCGATGCGCTGTCGATCTCCCTGAGCGTTCCGAGAAACCGTTGCGTAGGTAGCGACGTCGGTCGACTCGCTCAGGATACAGGATCTACGCGACTCGACTGCTGCGAGGAAAAATAGGCCAAACCAAATTATATCGCCCGGGACGAATCAGAGGGAAGCCTGAGGCGAAATTGAACAGCCAAAAGGTCCAATGGGAGGAGAGAGCTTCGGCCCACAATAATATAATTTCATCGTAAGTGCAGCATACTCCGTCGTGAACATCATGATCACCGGGGCCACTTTCATCTTAGCCAACCGGGACTGCGGATGTCGCTTAACATGCGCTGTTCCGAGACAAGTGGTGGGTTTTAGCGTGCGACTTGCAGGTGCATTCACCATGCGTTAAGTAAAGATCGTCTGTGTTGTGGGTATTTGTCATATTGGCGCAGGAAATTTCCATGTGCGCGCCGTGGTAGTCGACATGAGTCAGGCAAGACCAGGCAAGAGTTAGGGCTAGAATGACACATGATTCGCTCTCTCTGTAGGATTCGTAAGCGGTAATAATACGATTACGCACGCATACGACGAGATCGGCGCTAACGGTATCATGGAACTGCGGCGCAGATGGCGCTAATCCCAACTCGGCGAGCGAGACCGACGGCTGATCCTCGCTTAGAACACGCAGTCCACTAGTACACTATTGACCGTTAACTCAGGGCTCTGTTCGTTACCGTACCGTACCGTACCGCTCATCCCTGCTTAGAAGAGAACATGCGTATCTTCCAGATTTCTCTGCGGAGAACAAAAGCACGTTCCCAATCATAATATTAACCAACAATAGTCAGTTAATAATAGCCCACATAACTTGCTTGTGGTCACTCTTCTGTAACCTGTTTAATATGGCATGATCGACTCCGTTCCACGCCGCTGTTGTAACGCTGTCTTCGAGTATAGCTACGTACCTGATCATGGCTTGACAGGTCAAGAGGGAAACCATGGTACATCCCAGCTCACCTACCATGTACCGAGTCGCTGGAGAGAGCACTCCGTACTAATACAGAAATAAGCTAAGGTTACTGTTGGTCCTTGGTCTTGGTCCTTGGGCTCAGGCGCCCTCCGGCCCCAAGTCGTCTAGTCTAGTGCTCACTCTTCTGTGCGCTAAGCACGAGTTAAATTGATACTTGCGGTTTTTCTTTGGGTCGACGATACTAGTCTGGAAGTCTACTAGTCACTGCTCCGTAGCACTTTCCACTAACCATTTTTATAGTTACTCTTTTTGTATGAACCCCAGTCGTACATTAACACGCCCACTTCCCACCACCTGCTTCCTACCTGCTTCACTTTATGTCCTGATATACGTATCCGTATATTTTGGTTCTGGTTCTACGGCGTCTTGCATACTGATGAGGCTGACCTGAGCAATCTCATCCCTGCCTGCTCTCAGTATTTTTCTGCTCTTATCGTCCGTCTACTTATCTCGGTCACACGAGGTCCTCGACAGCCATCATGAACGTCGCCAGTCTGGTCTCCTCTGAGTGGTGCGAACGCCCTCGCACCTCATACTCGTCGCAACCCAGCCCAGCTGCCAGTATGTCGGGCTCAGTACGCAAGTTCGATGAGTATCAAGAGAAACCCTCGCCCATCACAACATCCGCCACCTCATACTTTTCTGCCGTGAATGGCAGCGGAACGACATCTATGCAATTGCCTCTATCCCTCCGGCAGACGATCAGCGCAAATGCTCACTTCCATCCATCTCGAGCCTGTTCCAGGGAATGGATTGTATGCCAGCAAGCAGTATGCGCCTCCCCGCCTATAGATATTATTGACTGCTAGATGGAAACTAACAATAAACCAGAACGCCAGCGCCATAATTCAAACGAATACAGCCGCGTTTTCCTTCCTCCAACACCTCCACTACGACCCTCTTCCAGCTTCACAGATGGTAGCTCATCTCGCGGAAGATCACATTCTGCCTCGATCAGCGGCGCCGTTCCCATGGCGCATCCAAACGCTTCATTACCGTCGATTTCCGTATCTCTAACAACATCAGCTCCGTCCTCATTAGACCGATCATCTTCACTATCCTTCTCCCTTGCGTCTCCTCGTGACATCCCCAGCCCTTCACCCACCACAGCATCCTCCACCACAACGATAACAAACACACCAAAATCATACTACGCAGACGAGCAACCCTACAGTCGCGCACACCTGAGCAATAGTACTACTACGACATCATCATCACATACCTCGACTTCCTCATCAATGGTCAACGCCGGCTGGCAACACCACCACCACTACTTCCACGTTTCCACGGGTGCGGCACCGCCATATTCGCCAAACCACGAGCGCTATGTGTGCCGCACATGTCACAAGGCTTTTCTCGCCCGTCCAGTTTGCGAATCCATTCGCACAGTCATACCGGCGAGAAGCCGTTCCGATGCACCATGCCGGGTGCGGCAAGGCATTCAGTGTGCGCAGCAATATGAAGCGTCATGAGCGAGGTTGTCACAGTGGGCGACCACTAGCAGCAACCGCGCTGGTCTGAAGCACGAAGGAATTTTTTTTAAAATTCAAAATTGGAGAAAGGAAAGAGAAGAAAAGAAAAGAGACGAGAAAAGCAAGACCGAAAGCAAGAAAGCAGGGATAATAAATTAACGAGCCAGCGTTCGTGCCACTGTGTTGAGATAATGTCTTACTACTCTTTCTTATTATCTGTCTACTTGGCTGGCATTGTATTGTCCTTTTGTCTGTCTGTGACATTATTTGTATAAACATAGGGTGCGGATTATACCCCGGAGGCTTTTTTTGAACTTTTGCTTGCATGGTGTTTCGGTTTAGCAAAGTTATTTGGGGATAGGATAGGCTTTTTCTGAACTACAGCTGCCGAAATTCGACATTCGATTTATTGATTCATGACGAACTTGACTTCTGCGTTCCGACTAAATGATTACTGTAGAATGTACGTACACCCTAGATTGAAGTAAGAAAGTCGACTCTATGAGCTGCTTGATGGGAATGTGCAACAGCAAACACTCGGTAACCAAAGAGTAGCTTTAACTAATGCACCTCCTTCAATTAGTTAGCGAGTCTGCAGAAGTCAGCACAACTTAGGCACTGCATAGCACGTAGTACGTAGTACGCACTACGCTGTTTAGTGATGGCGCATGGATACGCAGGAATCAACCCAAAGTTGAAAAGCCACGAGGTTGGGGACTGTGCCTCGCATGGCTGATTCAATAGTTAACTAACTACCTACCTAGGTAAGTTAAGACTAGTCAACTAACTAGTGGCTAGCAGATAGTTTTAGAGAAAGCTACGGAATGTTCTTCTACGGATTGGCTGTGTTGGTTTGATAGTCGTCGTTGCTAGTTATCTAGTTAAATTTCCGCGTGTCAGACTTAACTAACTAGTTTGGATACCTTGGCGAAGCCAAGGGATTGAATTCATCGGAAGCTCATTTCAAGCTGCCGAACGCAGCTGAACAGCCTCAATACTCTGTATAAGCTGGCTATATTGAGGTTTCAATACTGACCCCCAAATGTAACCCCAGCCGTACTTGAAGGTTGAGCCTTGACTCCTTGAGGGTCGTTGGTAAATCTCCGTACGGAGGAGCAATTAGTATTTAGTAATTACTAATTTCTATGCGCAGTTATCAAATTAAGAAGCTAGACTTATTAACTACAACTAACTAGTTAGTTGTCTAGCAGTCGGTTGTTATTAACTAGACCATGCTAGGCTTAGTTACGGGCTTACTTACAACCCGACTGAAATAACTACATTAATCTGATAGACTTCAAGGAGGCGTTCTTTTGCACCACGTTGAACGTTCTCTGTACTAGTATTTATGTAAAAACAGAGTAAACTGTCTTGCTCGAGACAGCCCACAACCGCCGAGCACCGAGCTGTAACCTTTTAAGTCAACAACCAACTAGCTGACGGAGTATGGAGTCCGTCCGTGACAAGGATGGAATGGTTCTATGGGAAGATCCATCTGTGCGCATCGCACATCCATTGCCACATGGAAATGAGGCGCTAGTTTAGTTTGTCTAGCTTTGAAGTTTGTACGATACGTACGAATACTAGTGCATGCTACATGTACTCCGTGCTACACAAGGGTACGTTGAGTTGGGGTGGCAGTATCCAGTTGGAAGCATGGCTATATAATAAGACTATTCGTATATAACTAGGAGATAGGCAGACAATATCTCCAGCGTATGCAACCGAGGATATACGAGTTTGTCCAAGGCAGTACGGAGTAGCTCAAGACGCCACCGCCCATGTGGTTACGAGGATCCGGCGATACGCAGCTTGGCACGGTGATCTTGTCAGATTCCCGGAGTGGGAATCTTGGAGGATTGGATCTTAGATCTTATTGGTCCTGAGCCGTATGAAGGTGAGCGGGCAGCTACGTATTTGGACCCGTGACATTCGGCGTATTTAAGTAATAGCAAATGCCAATTATATAACCTCAAAATGTGACCTAGGTACTAGCAAATTTTCCCAATAGAGCGTCCAGTGTTCGTATGACCCTTCTCGCCCACGGTTCGTTGGAAGATATGTCATAGTAGCGTAGAATATGACATACACCTGTGAACAGATAACTGTTTTATTTAGAAAAGTAGAAGCCATGGGTCTAGAGTTAACCTCTTTTATTATTATTTTTATTATGGCCAACCGCTGTTTATTGCTTCTTCGCGTCTTCCTTCAGTGTGACTATCCTGTTCAGAATGACAGACTCGGACGAGCTATCGCGATCCAGGCAGAAATATGCCGTGCGCATCCCCTGGAATCGCACGCACTCTGGAGTCAGGAGCGAAGAATCCTCAGGATTTTGATTTTGCTGTTCCCTCCAGATTTGGGCCACGGAGCTCTGCGACTGATTTCTTCGAGACCCGTATCGATCATGGTATTCGGATAGACCTCCTCTGAATTGGGATTGACAACGGAGAGGAAGCCATCAGGGTGCGAGTCTGGATTGTCACAGTTGTGCAGGCGGACAGAGGCCTTGATGGGGCTGTTTAATGATGGACATTCTGTATGTAGCTAGACAAAGGTCAGCAAAATAGGCTTTTTCATAGCAATGGAGCAGGCGAAAAGAATGAGCGTACGCTTTGGGCTTTTGAAACTTGGTGGTGCCCTCCTCAGGTTTATCGTATGTCGCGTGTATCAGAGTAACAAGTCCGCTACTGGAATCTTTTCGAAACTGGTCGCTGTGATGGGAAAGGGGACTCGAAGCAGACCAACCGCGGTGCCAGGGGTAAGTCTAAAGAAATCTTTGCTGGCTGTCTCGCGGAAGTCGGATCTGTCGATATAAATAGTTCTGGTGAATGGAACGGTATGTGACTGATTAAATTAGCAAATGCATGGCAAAAGTTGAGACAACAGAACATACCCCGAATTCTGGGTCCTTTGAAAGGGCACCTCCACCATTTCAAGTAATTTTTCGGGCAAATTATCAATAAAAATGGGAATTGGATCAAGGACTACCATCAAGCGTGGCACAGTAACTTCCAGATATTGGCGCACAGACTGTTCAAAACGTTTGACATCGATAGTTGTTACAGCCTTGGACACACCGAGCGTGCTAACAAAAGAAAGGATTGCTCCCGGGGAATACCTCGGCGTTGAAGAGCAATAAGCGTGTATAGGCGGGGATCATCCCAATCGCGAACATGTCCATTCGAAATGAGGGCCATGATCTTACGTTTGGACAAAACTGTACCTGACAGATTAAGGCGACCATACCTTTCAATAATTGTCAGTAAAACGGTTGAAATATATATTGTTGATCAGTATGACTCACTCTCTTTGCATTGGCCGATAGACATCTAGAGTGTCACATAGCAAGTTGTAGGAAGTTCTCGACAGTTCAAACTCGGTCGTGGCACAGTGAGTGTGTAATACCTTCGAAACTATCTACCAAGCAGTGACAGAAGTCATACGTTGGGTAAATTTTCCACTTATCTCCAGTTCGATAGTGGATTCCAGCTTCGGGGTCCTCGCTGGATGGCTTGCGCGGTTGAAGCACTCGATATGCAGTCAGATCCCACATCTGAGGGTTTCCGGATGTCAAATCTTGCTTCATGCGAAGCAATGCCTCCTGGGGTTCATATTTTCCGTCACGCATGGCTCTAAATTCTGAAAGTGACTCTTCGATGGGACGATCTCTATGGCTGCAAGCATAGCGAGCAGTGGCGCCTTTGCCTCCTCCGCGTTGCTGGGCAATTTCGCTTTCTCGAAGGATATAAAAATTAGCGAATCAAAAACTGCAAAAATTATGGATTAACATACTAGTGCAATGGCAAACATAAGCGCGGCCTCGGCAAATCAAGTCTTCTGCGAGCTCATAGAGGCAATCAAAGTAATCGCTCGAGTACGTGACTTTGGCGGGACTGAAGCCTAGCCATTGAATAATATCTGCGATTGCTATAAAGTACTTCTCCTCTTCTTTAGTAGGGTTGGTGTCATCATAACGAAGAAAGCACACGCCGCCGTGGTGTTTTGCAAATTTAAAGTTAATCGCAATGGCTTTGCTGTGTCCGAGATGAAGAAACCCATTAGGTTCCGGTGGGAAACGAGTAACAATGCTATCAACGCCGGGAGATCCTATCGGTCGTTCATTGTATACTTCGGAAAGAAAACCAGAAGTGAAAATCGATTCAGGATCAGCTAAGGCACTGTCTTTGGAAGAATTTGGTGTGCTGGGTTTTATCTGTGCTTTTGCCTGTTTGTTGTTGCCCTTTTTTTCTCCAACACTCGATGAGGGAGTTCTGGCATTTCGGCTCATTGGGGTGTCTTTGGAACGTCCCACGATGCGAGAAAGATGCTGTTGATCGTTTTTCCGATGTCGATATTTTGTGAGTCACTGAGATGTTTGAATATCACGTGCCAAATAGCCACGGCAACGGAATAACCATTTTGCGAAAAGCTGGAAACACGACAACTGCTATCACTGCGTGTTTTACCTCTTTCTCCTCAGTCGCATGACATCTGATTCATCTTTCAGCTCTTTCGACCATGTCTCTATGAACAACTCAGATGCCAAGCGTATACTGGCCCATCAAGCTGGCAAAAGTTTGGTTTGGTACCAGGACTGCTGAACACGCCTATTAAATACTGTAAAATAAACAGGAAATCACGTGAAAAATACAGGTCGCGCGCCTGGTTATTCACGGCGAAAGTTGCGCACAGGCCTGATCAATGACATGGCATGACATGACTCCATATCCTCAGATTCCTCACACTGCGGAACTACGGAACTATGGAGTAATATGGGACGATCGGTATTTATTCCTACGGAGTATTTTATTGGAAACCGATCAAATGATCCTCAAATCCTTCAGGGCCGTAGAATCCCTGGATGAACGCAGAACTCAGTTGGACTTGGGGAACAAGTTTGATTGGCGAGCTAGGGCTTTGGCGTTCACGTGGCGGGCCGTTTCCTCCGATACGGCTCTGTATTAGATACAGCAGTCATGCACTAAGATAGTTATTCTAAGGAGTAAGTATGATATTCAATTTTCATTTCTATATATCTATACTACAGTGACGCTTCAGTGATACAAAGCGACTCAACCGCATTTCAGACTGTAGTAATTATCCCGATGCAGCTGAATACATCCTCAGGCCGAAAGTTCATAGCTCCTAGTCCCACTCACTAGCAACGCGTGGCATTTACTTTTCGTAGGACGGAGTAACTAACTATACCATAGATTACTAGCTGTCGCTCGTATCAGTCTGAGTGAAACTTTGTTCAGTTGAAATGAACGTCGTACAAGTACGCAGAACGAATTCCAACTTTGTTCAAAGAGGAAAACACTCGGCAACTATCTCGTTTTTCCTTTCAACTTTTCCAGCTCGATCGATATCAGTGCAGGCAGTGCAGGATAGAGCGGAGTAAAAGTAGTTGGAAGATATGGTCCATCACAAACTGTTTCTACAGAGTAGTTAATGGAAGCTTGATACGTTTATTAACAATGAGTTACGGATTCGGAAAAACGTTGTTCCGGCCACGTGAGCTCCGACCATGTGGCTAGGGCTTATCCTATCACGTGGTCACGCGACATATAGCGGTCCTCGCAATAGCCTCATGTAGTGATTTCTCCTTCTCCCCTTCATGCTTAGTTTTCTCGTACATAGCTTCTCCATGATATTGATCTGAGCCTTCACAGATCGGGCGTCCTGACCCATGTGGTCGAGGACGCGGCATCCGATACTCAGTGTGATCCAAGACAGCAGCCATTGGACAATCTGTGTCATATCTCCTTTGGCTGGACACTAAGACATCCGTCCTGGCTGCAGGAACGTCTTGAAACGTTGGTCTTGATAAAAATTTCCCAGCAACCTCTTAGGATACTGTAACCGTGATTGTCACTGCAATCTTTTCTCCATGGCAATTGGTATAGTGCCTTGGGTGAATCAACTGTGGCAGGTGGTCTCCAAACGGTGGCGGTGGGAGAAAGGGTGTGATAACGTCACTAGTTACTCGGTAGACAGCCAAGTCAGCTTGGGAAGCTGATACTCTGAATGATGTGCTGGTGTAAGATGCCATTCCGCTGATTTCAATTATTGTGGGAGTACCTTAGGCTAACCAGCTGGTTAGATCTAATTCTCTACGGTACCATCTGTTACCATGCATCTAGCGATGCGTATAAAAACGGTCTCTATTCATCATGATCCACCCCACCATCCATTAGAATACTGATCCCACAGAAAGCGTTCCACTGGCACCATGTCCCTCTCAATCTCATTGTGTGTGGGGTCGTCAATGTAGCGATTGAGGTCGTCCTGATTTTCACACTCAATCACGAACATAACACGCTTCCGCTGATCACTAAACTGTCACAGGCAATGTAATACAGTGTAACTGATAACTCAGCGTCCTTGTTCATGTAGCTCGGTAACAATGCCTTTAAAGCGCCATAGCGGTTCATGCAGATAGCTTTTTGTGTTGTTGTGGTTTTGTCCCTTTGAATATTCTATTTCAGTCAGTTTGTTTACTTTTCCTTGATTTCTCATAGTGGGTAAACACTTTGCGTGCTTGGCTGCAGCCCAGTCCCAAAAGCGTAATTCAGACAAGGATGGAGATACCAACGAGTCTGTTCCAACTCCTAACGCTGTTATCTACCTTTCCGCTGTTCTTTTATCTTTGGAAAATATACATTCATCACAATGACATTGACCCGCGGAATAAATTTCCAGTTCTGGGTCTACGAGATGAAATGTTTTCCTGGAGCCGGGTTACGCTACGGTCCCTTCACGAGATTACGGGTTGGGCTTCAGAAGGGTATGAAAAGGTACACAGCTATGAACATCTCTATCTTCATGGTACAGTTTTGCCTAATGGGCTTACTTAGTATTCCATTTTCAACTTGCCGTACATCATACCCAGTCTTGATCGCGGCCCAGTGGTGATAATCCCACCCCGACAAATCAAGGATATCTATAGCCTGCCCGAAAGCGTTCTTGACGCACACAATACCCAGAATGACACTATTCAAGCCAAGTGGACAGTGTCAGATCAGCGGGTGGTGAAGAACCCATTGCAGATTAATGTCATAAGGCATCAGCTCACGCGCAATTTGGTACATCTCACGCCGCTCATAGCTTCCGAGCTCGAGACTGGGTTTGAAAAAGTCTGGGGCCTTGAGACTACTCAGTGGAAAGAGATCAGGGTCTGGGATTTGTGTTTGAAGGTAATTGCAGGGGCCTCGAACGGTGCCTTTTGTGGGCTGCCCTTTGTATGTCATGGTGATATGGATTCGTTGTATTTGAGAAGAGAACTAGCTAACCTCTTTTCTGTAGGCTGAAATGACCAGTTCTTGAAGTATCTCAGGGATCATGCAATGGGCATTCTCGCAGGAGCCCTATTCATCAACGCTACCCCGAAGCCTTTCAAGCTTTTCTCTGGGAGTTTGGTGCGGGTATTCTGTTATTGCCTTTTCAGGCGAGCCATGCATCTGTGTTTGCCGGTGGTGAAGGAGAGGCTGCAGATTACAGCCCGCTTAAAAGCTGGCACCAGTTATGATCTGAAAAACCAGTAAAAAACAGAGTTTCCTTTTATTTGCTCCGAAGCAGCCCTTGCTGACGAAATCTGTAGAAAGACAGCCTGCAATGGATTATCGATGAATGCTACGCCACGGGGATGCCGCCGAGCTGGACCCCGAACGCATCTGCCACCGGCTAGTCTTTGTTAACGACGTTTCTTTGCATTCGACAGCCTTTACAGTGCAGCATGTGATTTTGGATCTCGCAAGGGCAGACCCTTCGCTTCATTTCATTGAAGGTCTACGCCAGGAGTGCGAGACGGTGTTGGCAGACGCTGGCGGTTCGTGGACGTACGAGGCGGCCAGGAAGTTGAAGATCGTCGACTCTGCAATCCGCGAATCCATGAGAATACATCCCTTTGCTAGTGTTGGTTTGTTCAGGACGGTATGTGCCTAGGCAACTGGCGAAGGTTCCTTCTTCTGACAATTTGAAATAAATATAGGTTCTTCATCCTGCTGGAATTCTACTCGGCGTGTCCGATATTCGTCTCCCCGTGGCACGGTTTTAGCCCTGCCCCTGGAGGCTATCCACCAAGACGAAGCTCTCTACCCCAATGCAGCCTCGTTCGACGCATTCCGCTTCGTACACGGAGCGGGACGAAATATCCTCGACGAAATATCGGCCGAGGAAAAGGAAACAAGGCCAGGGGATCTGCCGCGAATCTCGACGACGCCTTCCTTGGCTTTGGGTTTGGGAAGCATGCGTGTCCGGGGAGGTTCTTTGCGCTCAATGAGATGAAGATTTTCGTTGCACATATGTTGTTGAACTATGACATTGAGCATACAAAGGCCCAGCCAAAGTCCCTGAATGTGCTGTGGTTCAAACCGCCTTCGAAAAGTACCACCGTGCGGGTGCGCAAAAGGGTTCCATAGCTACCTAGATTGCCTAGTATGAGCAATTACTATATAAATCATAGTATAAAAAGTGAGGAAGCTATCGAAAGCGTCTGCCTAGCTAAAGACTCAAAGAGAAGAACTAAATGAAAATCAGGATTAGGCTATTTATATTTTATCTACTATATAAAATACATCTTATACCTCACTAATCTATATAGTATGAATTATACCAGGTATAGCTTAATAAAGAATGTATTCTATAATCTTTAAACTTTTAAATTTTTCATTTTAATTAACAGCTCCAGGGACCAGGATGCAGTAAGAAAGGGATCAGATATCCAACATCCATGGATATCTCGCGGGGACCTTGTATTACAGTCAGCCCGTGTAACCTGGGAAGTTTTGTATGTTCGTGTGACTCTGTGCAACCCTGGCCCTTCCCTTCTTTGTCCCGCCAGTCTCCTCTTCAAAAGAAGACCCTCTCCTCCTCAAGCCAAGACAGAAAAGAAAATGAAAGAAAGAAGAAAATATGGCATCTCCTCAGGGAAATGAACAGCCTCAACCACGACAGGCCAGACAAGCCAGACAAGCCCATCCAGTCGCATTCTGGGGCAGTTTCGCGGCTCTCTGCCTCCTGGCTTTTGTCTCTGCCCTGGATGTCGCCATCATCACCACTGCTCTGCCCGCCATCGTCGCAGACATTGGGGTGCACTCAATATGTCTGGATTGCCAACTCCTTTGTGCTTGCTTCGTCAGTGCTACAGCCGCTGTACGGCCAGCTTGCCAACATTTTTGGCCGAAGAAACCCTCTAATCATCTCGACGGCACTGTTTGCACTGGGCAGCGGCATTGCTGGCGGTGCTCACAACCCGCGCATGCTGATTGCTGGACGCACAGTGCAAGGCGTGGGAGCCGGTGGAATGTACGTCTTGCTTGACATTGTATGTGCGGATTTGGTTCCTCTTCGAGAACGTGGAAAATACTTGGGTCTGATGTTTTCCTGGTCTGGGCTTGCTGCTGCCCTAGGGCCGGTAGTTGGCGGTGCTCTCGCGCAAGCCAACTGGCGCTGGATATTCTATCTCAACATTCCTGTCTGTGCCCTGGCTTTGGCTGCTACCTTGATATTCATGCGCATGAAGACGGGAGCCGAGAGCAATAAAGCATCCAAATTACGCCAGGTGGATTATCTGGGAAACCTCATCTTCATCCCCAGTATGATTGCGCTCTTGATCGGATTGGTCATGGGCGGTATCCAACATCCCTGGTCGTCGTGGCGCATTATCCTGCCACTCGCGCTTGGTACCGTCGGCTGGATCATCTTCCATATCCAGCAGGCCTTCTTTGCGAGAAACCCTAGCGTGCCTGGCCGGTTGTTTAGCAATCGTACGTCTGCAACCGCATATGCCCTCACATTTCTCTCGTCCTTTCTTGTTCAGGAAAATTCCTACTTTCTTCCCGTTTATTTCCAGGCCGTGCGCGGCACCACAGTGCTCCGTTCCGGCATTGACTCTCTCCCATTCGCCATCGGAGCCCTGGTCTTCGCCGTCATGGCTGGAATCTTGCTAAGCAAATTCGGCCAGTATCGGCCTCTCCACGCCGTTGCCTTTGCTCTCTCCGCAATCGGGTTTGGCATATTTACTCTCATTGATCGCAATACCGTCACGGTCGCTTGGGTCTTCTTCGAGCTGATTGCCAGTGCCGGTGCAGGGATGGTCATGTCTGTGCTACTTCCGGCAATAATGGCCGCGCTGCCTGAATCCGATGTCGCATCCGCTTCGGCAACATACAGTTTCATCAGGACCTTTGGATACATCTGGGGTGTGACGATTCCCTCCATCATCTTCAATGGTGTCATCAATCGAAACTTGTCGCGGATCTCGTCGTCTGCTCTGCGTGACCAGCTGAGAGACGGTGGGGCGTATTCATTTGCCAGCAAGGCTCATCAGGTTCGATCTACTGTTTCCGCGATCGTCTGGAACGAGGTTATAGATGTGTATCAGTTGAGCTTAAAGACTATCTGGTATGTTGGGTTGGGCATCAGTCTCCTGGGATTTATGGCTGTATGGATAGCTGAGGAATTGGAATTGCGCACGGAGTTGGAGACAGAGTATGGAATTGACGAAAGCGAGAAGCAGACAGGACTTGCTTGACCTTCCAAGAAGTCATATTAACGAGATGGGGAGAAGGGTGGTAGTAGAGATGATACTTACTGGAGTTAAAAACTAGAGGGAAAATAATCATTCCATTGGTAGACTGACGATATGAAGGCTGTAAGCAAACATGCAGCTTCTCGAGTATCACGCCAACCACCAAAAGGGCTTTCCGGTATTGCTCTTAGTCTGTTACTATATGTATAATACGACATATTGTGTAACCAGGAATTTATGCCGGCTCTTTCAACCAACCAACCAAGCAGCAAGGCAGCAAGGCAGTGATCTAGGGCACGAACTCGGAGGACAAACCACCGCCGTGTAACTTGTATATCACTCCCCTCGTTCCTGCCTAACTCTTCTCTTCCTTCTCTTCCTTCTCATCAGTCTCTTTCTTCTTGCCATCACCAACATCCTCTAACACACCTGATACCGCAGAATGGGTGTCGCAGAAGCAATCAAGGCCCTCGAGCAGGCTCTCCCTACCGCCAAGGTCGTTCTTCGAGGCACAGCCGAATTCGACCAGCTCAACGACTCATATCTCTTAGCCTTGGAGAGTGAAATCACCCCAGAGTGCATTTTCCAACCCAAGACTAAGGAAGAGGTATCGTCCTTCTTGAAGGCCATTCGGCCCTTCGCGGCCAGCGGAGATAAACTCTTTGCCATTCGTGGTGGCGGACAGCAACCGCTTCCAGGCTGTGCAAATATCGAAGACGGCATTACTTTGGACCTGGGACTCTTGACTGGCGTCGAGGTGAAAGAGGATGATGGCATTGTATCGATTGCAGCTGGTGAGCGATGGGGCCGTGTTTACGAGGTGCTGGATGAAAAGGGCTTTGGTGTGGCAGGAGGACGATCATCCAAGAATGGTATTGGTGGTCTGGCATTACAAGGTATGAAGCACATATCTCATATAAGGCAAGCCTAATTGATATTTCCCAGGTGGCCTTTCCTTCTTCTCCTCCCGTGAGGGGTTTATCTGCGACAACGTTATGAACTACGAGATTGTCCTGGCATCTGGAACCATCATCGATGCCAATGCCGATGAAAATCCGGACCTTTGGAAGGCACTTCGAGGTGGCGCAAACAACTTTGGAGTGGTAACACGATATGACATGCGGACCTTCAAACAAGGCCTGATATGGGGGCAGTGTTTACTACTTCCCACCGAGCTTCCCGACTCAGGTCGAAGCGATGGTCAACGAGCTTCAGAAGCCCACCACTGACGAGGCTCATTTGATGATCAGTATTGGCTATGCTGCTCAATTCGGCCAGACTATGTGCCAGAATCAGACGTACTTCACCCAGGCGGTCGAGAAGCCAGCGGTGCTGGAACCATTTACTAGCATTCAGCCCCAGATCGATCAACTCAACTCCATGCGCATGCAGAGCTTAAAGGAAGCGGCTTCAGAGCAGGCATCTGCCGCTATGAGCAAGCAGAGGTATGATCACGAGCCCGTCTTGTATGTACCTAGTCAATGACTAATTGTTATCTAGATGCGCGTACATGAACATAACAGTGAAAGCCGACGTTGCCACTTTGCAAGCCGCAGCCAACATCTATACAGTCGCCCTTGAGCCGATCAAATCTGTCGACGGTCTCATTTGCTCTTTGACGCTCCAGCCCTACCCAGTCTCGCTCCTCGAGAGATCGGCTGTGCGCGGCGGTAATTCCTTGGGCTTGGATCCTGCTGATGGTCCCCTTGTTTCCGTGCTCCTACTGACATACTGGAAGAATAAGAGTGATGACAAGCAAGTACTCGGAGTAATGAGAGGAGTGCTCGAAGCTATTGAAGGGAAGCCCGTGCAAGAAACCAGGTAGTCATGTTCAAGTATATGAACTACGCCTCTGGTTTTCAGGACCCGATCGGCTCGTATGGCCCCAAGAACAAGCAAAATCTGCAGCAGGTCAGCAAGAAGTATGACCCAGAGGGATTGTTCCAGACTGCGGTTCCTGGTGGGTTCAAGCTGTTTGATTGATGGAGGGGTTCAGATTGACGTGGTCGACTGGACTCATTAGGTAGAATCGGAATTTTTAGTTGAATCCGAGGATCATGACATATGCAGGCAAACCTTTCTATTCTTCATTCTTTACAAGTAACATGTTCTATTCATACCTAATGGAGCAGCGAGAGAGCTTCGACCTCCTTCCTGTATGTAGAAGAGAACATTAGCGAGATAGCTTGATATTATAAAATTAACCTAGGGAAAGAGAGCAGATCTGACCTGGCTAGGAGGTACGTATTAAGGAATAAAAAGAAAAAGCCTGATACGCAAGCGCAGCAGCAGCATAGTATTCAAATATCTCTGACGCACACAAATAGGTATTATAGGAAATAAGATCTAGGGTATATGCTCTCTTTAATGTCCATAAATATGGCTCGCCGCTCCTCTTTAGGGTTATAGCAAACCGCCATATCGCTCGCCGGCCCCTTGGAAATGGAAAAAGAATGCCTTGCCCTCGAGTTATAGAATAGAAGAAAAACGTGTAAAATGATAATGTCGTTCAAAAATCATCAAAGTGAGATTTTTTGGAACAAAACCTCGGGGAGGATGATAAAAGAAAACACAAAGTCAATCAATGAGCCCTATTGAAATTGCTCCCAGAGCCATCAAGTCCCTTATCTACCTTCGAATTTGCCTTAGGGTAGTAGTAGCCATCCCAGCTACAGAGAAGAGATGGAAACCCTTTGCCGGAGGTACCTTGAACGCACTTTGTGTTGTTCCGGCACGGCCAATGAAGGGAAGAATCGTTGCACCAAAGCTGTGATGGAAGTTAATAGAAATGCCAACCCAGTAGAGAGAAGAACGTACAACAGCCGGGTTTCCATCATAATTTCCACAGTAATACCCACGGCCCATGTCTGGGTTATAGACACAAGTATCACGGGTCTCAACAGTAGCTGGAGCACCCAATGCCAGAGTCGTTACGGAAACAACGACTGCAAGAGTGCTAAGAATCGACATTTCGAAGGGGCGTTGCTGCATTAATTATAAAATGGGTGTCAACCGAGCTTTGATCTTGAGGATACTTCCTTACCAGTGAAAGATAAATGAATGCGTCAATAATAAAGCGAGTCAGGGATTGAGAGTTTATTGAATGTATCTCTTCAGTACTTCGACTTGAATCCTGAACACGTAATATGTTACGCAATAATAAGGAGCTGTGAGTCAAGATTTTGACTCCCAACTAAGATCAGACGTTGATCTGAAAGACAATCGAGTGTCTTTGCGAGGGACAAATGGCTCTGAACAGATGATAAACTGGTAGCCGCGCCGCTGGAAGGAATTATCGTGTCATAAGTACGGCTTCACCGACTACGTACCTAGGTATATACGCGCTAGAATATTATTGCATTGTCTATGAAAGGTATGCTGATACATCTATTAGAATACAAGAGAGGAGATTTGCCCAGACTACATACAGCTTTGGCTCATCGTTTCTCACAAATTCCAAGGAATGGGGAAAATCCTCCTGCAAGAAACAGCCGTTCTGACTTTACATCGTGCAGTGCAACTGTTAATGTAGGAAGCGCTGTGCCGTGCTTGTCTTCGACCACCTTTGCAACATCATACTGCCTCACACCGCTCTCCAGCTGGCCGACTACCCCATTAACCGCGAGAACAGTTGCCGGCGCAACAAAGCCATATGGGTCCTCTGAAGCCTTCATAAACCCCAGCGCATCCGGAATGGCAGCAGCAATAAGACTTCCATCTGCATCAATCGAGAGGTTATCGACGGATAACCCAGCGGGATTGCATCAACCTGGTCCAAGGAACCATTCCGCAACTGATGGACAGTCACTATCCCCGTCACCGAATGACTGACATAGTAGAACCCATTGCGATCACTAGCGATGCCGTTCGGATACGCAAAGCCGCGTTTGGCAGCAATATGGCACTCTCCTGTATCAGATCGACAGTAAGCGAGATTTCCCGATCCATACACCATTTCCAAATCGCGAAAAGGGCCGACTTTGGCGTCATGGTCGTTCGTGATGGCAAAGCCCACTCCGTCTGCATCCACGGCCAGGCCGTTAGGCGAAATGATGGCGTCGCTGGATATGGTCTTGACATGCATGAGGGTCTCGGAGGCATGATCCAGATCAAAATCTCGATAGTAGAATTTGCCCCAAACACTTTCGTGTCAAGGAATTCTCCGGTTGAATGGTCAATCGGTGGTCGGTGGTTAATCATCCAGAAGCGAAGCGTGTTCCCGACCCTACGCACGTCAAACCCGTGCAGGTCGAGCTCCCCTGGTAGCCGCTGACTCCGAGCTGGCGCAGTCCATACAGCCCATCAGAGCCCGGCCGGTCAATATCAAGCACTGCAACGTGGTCTGTGTGCGACCTCGCAGAGAGATTGTACTTGTTGCCGCCGGGGTTCCAGCCGGCGCGCGATGTCACACTGGTACATGCGCCGTATAATTTTCGGCCCTCGTGGTCCAGCCACATATGCTCGCAGCCCTCCAGCAGCTCGTGGCGAAGCCGGGTGCAGGCCCATGGGAAAGCGTCAATGGTCTGCATGCCCCGGCCGATGCCCAATATCACGAATAAGAAGTTGGACAGAAAGCTTTGGTAGGCAGCGGCGATTGCCAGCGCAGCCAACGCCCAGTAGATGATCCCCGCATCATTAAGTACCTAGGTATAGTCTGGAGAGTTAAGTTGAATGGCATGGAAACAAGATAAGCAAAAATATTTAGGCAGTCGACTTAAAATTTCCAAGAGTGTGGCTGGTCTTACAGTACTTCACCGCCTCCCGCACGCTACCACCTCTCGCACGATTTTTGAAAATTGACCCAATTTTCTATACTCGAATAACTTCATCAATATGGCTCCAATCGACGATGCAGTGGCATTTTGAGATCGCAAGATCCAGGCGAAAAGGTCAATATCGCTAGAATCGCAAAATCCTTTGGTGTTGAGCGTTCTACGTTGTCAAGAAGATACCATGGGATTCAGCAGTCGCGCGACGCGCATTATGACAACCAGCGATTACTGAACAAGCGACAATCTACTGAGCTTATAAAATATATTAATATGTTGACGGAGCGCGGTATTCCACCTACGACAGCAATGCTTAATAACTTTGCAAAGGAACTGTCAGGAAAAGCACCTGGCAAAAACTGGGCTACGCGCTGGATCAAGGCTCATTCCGATCAACTGATCTCGCGTTATTCTCTCGGCCTTGACGTGCAAAGAAAAGGGCAGATTCAGCATTCAAATATTCATTATATTTCGAACTTTTAGGCCAGAAGATTGAGAAATATGACATCAAACCGGAACAAATCTATAATATGGATGAGAAAGGCTTCATGATTGGAATCACGTCAAGATCAAAAGAGTCTTTTCCCGGCGTCAATATGAGCAAGGGGGCTTAAGCAGCATATTCAGGATGGGAATTGAGAATGGATTACAACAATTGCTTGTATCTGTGCCGATAAAACGATGCTTCCTCCAGGCCTAATCTATATGGCCAAATCCGGCAATCTTCAAGAATCTTGGCTTAACGATTTTGATCCTAAAGAGCATACTTGCTTTTTACGGCTTCGGAAAGCGGTTGGACGAATGAGGAGCTGGGATATCAATGGCTAGTTCGAATATTTGATCAAGAAACTAGAAAAAGGCAGGACGAGGATATCGACTCTTGATTCTTGATGGCCACGGCTCACATCTTAATATGAGGTTTATAAACTATTGCCATTCGAATAGGATTCTATTAGGAATCTTTCCGGCTCATGCAACGCATACTTTGCAGCCTCTTGACGTATCTCTATTCGCACCATTATCTCGGGCCTATTCCAACGAATTGGAACAGTTTATATACCAAAGTCAAGGATATAGCCGTCTCAAAAACAGGACTTTTTCGGCTCTTTTGGAGCAGTTGGAATACGTCTTTTACACCTCAAAATATTGAATCTGGCTTTCAAAATACTGGTTTATGCCCATTCAATCCGGAGATCATTTTGCAACGTTTTACGAAGAAACCGGAAAGCAGGCCGTCATCTAGTGAATCCTCAGCTTCAGTACTCAAAGCAGAAGATTGGAGACGCATTCGATTACTTCTAAAAGAAGTAGTTGTTGATTTTATGATAAAAGGCTCAGAAGCTCAATGGTACAATGATGTCTCTTGCTACTGAGAATACTCTGCTTAAAATGCGTTGCGAGGGCCTAGAAAAGCGCTTATTAATGAACAGAAGCGTCATAATCGGAAGAAACCTTTACTACTCACTCTTCCTGATGAGAATGACGGCGGTGCGATATTTTTCAGTCCTCAAAAGGTTCAGCAAGCACGCGATCTTCAACTTCAAAAGATCAAGAGATTCTTGACGCGCAGGCTCAAAAAGAGGATAAAAAGCTTCAACAACGTCTTATAAAGGAAGAAAAAGAGCGCTTGAAGGCTAAGAAAGCTGAGATTCGTCAAAAATCGAGAAATCCGTCAAAACGAGGCAGCAGAGAAGCAACGCTTCAAGGCTGAGAAAACTCTTGCACGTCAGCTTGATCTACAGCTTCAAAACGATATAAAATTGATTCCGAGCACTCCTACGAAGCAAAAGAGCCAATTTCCAGCAAAATCCGTCAAGAATGAGGCTTCTGAGGCCTCTGAGCGTGCTGATGAGCCTCTTCCGACAATAAATCGTCGCGGTCGCCAAATCCGCCTTCCAGTACGTTTTCGCGATTAATTAATTCGCTTAATAGATTCTCCGTGGCCGATTTACTACTACTCCAAAGATTTTCTAAATATTCAATATTATATGGTGTTAAAAGCTTCAAATTATATATCTAGTATACTCTTAAAAATCGTGCGAGAGGTGGTAGCGTGCGGGAGGCGGTGAAGTACTGTATTTAGCGCGGGCCCTAGGCTAGCCAACAGTGAACACACCGTATTTTCGTTTTGTCATTATACACCAAGACTAGAGCTGGATGAAATTTATGATGTATATTGAGCGTGTTGTGCACAATAAAACTTGCATGTACGTACACTAAAGCTCCTGGAGTTACATTCATAGTTATGTCTGCCGCATCTCTAATCAATATTGTTGCTAATGGCCGTGATTCCTCTCATCTCCAGGTTCCTGATTAAAGTAATCAATACGATCATCCTGCAAGGGTAAGGCCCTCATATCTACCGGACTCGGGAACTCCTGCGTCAATTCGGAGGCGGGAATCCACAGGTCATCCATGTCCCAATCAAAGTCCGTTCCTGACCCAAGCAAAGGATCGTAAGACATTGTCGGATTGAAGTCAATCAGACTTGGTTGTTCAGGAGGAATGATGAATGGTGCCAGGTCGAGAGGGAGCTATGTGTGGTTGATGAATCCTGCTGCGAGAAATGGGGACTATCGTTCGTAGTATGTTGTGTAGCTTGGTTTCTAGAGTTTGCATCTGACGACGATTTCACTGTCGAGGCGGTGTCTGGCTCCGAATACGTTTTAGTGATTCATACGGCGCCTGTAGATTGGTACTGTCAGAATTTGCCTTTAACCTAAGATACAAAAGATACAAAACGTAAGGTTATCAGAGTACTTACAAAAGATGTCATTGTTTGCGCAGAATAGTGTGCTTGCATGGTACCAGGATCATCACCTTCGGGTCTCTTCATCTTCTGGCTAGATCGTTGAGGTACCCTTGCGACAAGCCGCGTCGCAATACCGTAAAGCTCTTTAAAGATACTCAGAGTCGGGGTGTCGGCGAACGACGTCCCAGGTTGGACAGAGCGAGTGATGAACGAAGTAATGCGATTCATCAACTGAACATCCGAGGCGGCATTTTGATCTTGCGGGTTTGAAAGAATATTTGTGAAGAGCGCAAGGCTTGCACTGAGTGGATAATAGAGCGCATACCTAAGGTCCTTATGAGCCAAATACCTAGGTAAGATGAACATGCAGAAACGGAAGAACGAACCACATGAAATGCTGATTTTGCAGATTATTGCTGCTGATGGTATCTAACAGCTGGATTGACCTTCGTGCAGCAGCTAGACAAAGCAACTGGCTTGCATTGATTCTAGGACTTAATGGTGGCTGTCGCGAATCGTTGCTCTCAATATCTGCAGCGTTTCTATCTCTCAAATGCCGTGCTTGGTGATGGCAAGATATGCGGTGTAGCAGTATCACCGCGTCCAAATACGTAAAATGCATCATAACCACGGAGACATACTGCTCGTCCGAGCAATTGATAGGAT
Source organism: Talaromyces trachyspermus (assembly GCA_020137715.1). Lineage (NCBI taxonomy): Eukaryota > Fungi > Ascomycota > Eurotiomycetes > Eurotiales > Trichocomaceae > Talaromyces > Talaromyces trachyspermus. Next base: position 511,370 of record JACGXQ010000003.1, read on the forward strand.
GCTCCGGGCGGATATCAATCGGCATCGCATCTCGCCAGCGCTGAAGATGGTTGTCCAATTTCCCTATCATCTTCAAACGATGCTCTTCAGATTTGGTCTGCGAACTTGCCGAGTACAGTTCAGTGTATATGCGACTCCGAATGATAGCCAGGGTAATTTGATCCTGGAAAATGTCATAAATCTCTGCGCCGCTAGGCGACCGGAATAACCCAGGCTTCTTGGGCGGTAATTCTACCGCAATATCATCGTCGTTTATGACCGATGGCCGGCCCAGATTATGGCTTATCGCCTTTTCCAGCTGATAAAACACCCAAAAGACATTTCGACGTTGTTCAATCTCCTCTGGCGCAAGACCGCAGCCGTCCAGGCTTCGGTGGAGGCCTAGAGTGTATGCTAAATTCCTACCTGCAGAAGTTATTGTGTAAGAAATTTGCGGATTCGGACTTGAAGTTGTGATGAACATCTTTTTTTTGTCACGCATTAGATTTTTTCTCTCTTCATCTCGAATTTCGATAGGAGGGGTTCGTTACCATAAGAGTTATAGCTTGCATTGCCATCAAGTTGGCTTCGCTGAAGTACAAGTCGTGAAAGCAACTACTTGCGTTGCGAAAATATCCAACACCAGTTTCATGCGCAATTGATGTGTAGTCGATGAGACGGCTACTTCTTACGTGCCTCTCTCGCTCGGCTGTTGTCCGAATGCTACCCAGACAAAGCACTGCGTTTAGTAGTGCATACCATGCGCTGCTTGCTGGGGATTTGTTGAAAATTGTCTTTCAAAATAGAAGTCGAATACGTCTCGATTAATGACGGGGTACACGCTGTTGAAAGTAGTAAAGTAGCCTATGATCGATATGAGTTGGAATTTTTCTTTGTAAAGAATGGAGTTCCTACATTCCACATACAATTAACGTATTCCGATGCGACTTCCTTCGTGGGAAGAGGTGAGTGCTGTGACCGTGGCTTGGGAGCCCAGAGATCGATATTGCCGGTGCCCCAAGACTCAAAGTCATGTTGGGCAAGTACGTGATACAGCTGCGCGAGCTCATCCTTGTCGCCCACCTTTTGTAAGATCCATTGAATACCTTGTGGGGAGAAAAGCGAGAAGCCAGAGGCCGATCCTGGGGCACTGTCAGCACAAACATGTGGCCAGGTGAATATGACACATACCGATAAAATTAGAAGATCCATTAGAGTCAATGACCAGGTTTGCGAGTTGGTTAGATAGCTTGGCCTGACTTTCGATTCTATCAGAGGAAGATTTCTCCTCTTGCTCCTTTTCTTCTTCCTTCATGTTTTGTAGCCCGGAAGCAATTATAGCGGACTCCATCCGCTTGATCCGTTCTTCCATGTCTTGATAGTATGACTCTTTCTTCCTTTAGTCAAAATCAGCAGCGTACTTGGTAGATCAGGAATATGAATCTTTTTCCGGCTACGTACTGGGACGTTCTTGGTTTCTTCCTCTTCACCGGCGTCGTCGTACAGTAGAGTTTCCGAGCAATGCATCGCGCACAATTTTCAGTTTCATTTTTCCTTTGACATTTTATCTGATTACGAACTGTTAGCAGCAGCTGTGTATACTCGGCTCTGAGGACTAGGACTTGGCATGCCTTCATCTGCTTGCACAAGTCGCATGATGTTCGTGGATTTCGCGGCCATGACAGCGTCTTTGGATTAGTCGCTGACTCTCCGGTCACGATCGCTGTTGGTTTGGCATCATCCATTTTGGATCGGCAGATGTACACTCTGGTAAGATGTGTGTGCTAAGGTATCGAAGTGGGTGAGGCTAATGGTGATGATTATGCCATGTGGGCCAGAGCCCAGACTAGGCTGAGGGTCTCTATGGGGTCCTTGTAGATCCACCAATTGGAAGCTGGGACCTATGATACATACATATTCCGATTTGAGATGAGTTATGGTTGAATTAGATTAGCAGGATAATATCATAAGTACATAAAAGACAGTATACATCGTTCATTGGAACTTGCTCTTCTCCTTCACGCCAACTCTCTTCCCGACGTATTCGCTGTTTTGACCCTTTTCCAGATCAGCAGCTATCACATCCACAATGTTCTCCAATACAGCAGAATACTCCTGCGCCTGCGCCATGACATTTAGATAGCCTCCGATGAGCGGTATTTTGCAAAACTTATTACTCCAGGCCGGCGGAGAGTCAGCTCGGACGACGAGGTTATTAGCGGAACAGTCCGCGGGAGCAGGGTATTGCGGCGTGTCGTATTTTGGAATCAATTCGCTTGCACAAAAGAGCGACCAGGCGAGATCATCAGCGGCATATGATTTGATAAGTTGGTAGTTTGGCTTGTGGGTTGGGAAAAGAGGGATACTAAAATGAAGACGCATACGCATACATAAGTTTCACATCCACAACCAGAATTGGCACTGACTCACTAGTCAACGAACAAATGAGGCCTCTTCGGGTGGTCGAGGATGCCGAAACCGCTCATCAGCCAACTCCGAATAGGCGCCTTTCGCTCTCGCCCGGCCTCCGTAGCGGCCTTGACGACCGCCGCAAAATAGCAGGGAAGTCTCCCGCCGAATGGAAGGGCGTCTTTGCAGCGACGCCCGCAGCATTGACGACGGCATCGCAGTTATGGGCGAGGATAGCAGCCTTGATGGCGGCACTGTCTGTGGCAGACCCGACGACAATAGAATCGAGATTGGATTCGACTTGGGCAGAGAGCTTGTTGGGCGAGCGCACGTAGCCGACGACTTGGTGCTGATGGGCGATGAGCGCGGGGAGCAGCCGAGAGCCAACGTTGCCAGTGACACCGAGCAAGAGGACCTTCATTTTGACCGGTTTACGAGAATATGTTAATAAATGACGATTTCCTGCGCAAGATTTGTTAAAACTAGCGACGTGAGCTGAACTTGGTCTTATATTGTATGTAGTATACACGCTAGGTAGTTCGGACCTTTGCCAACCTCCGAACTTTTTCTACCTTGAGAAATCGGTAGCAACGGGGCGAACACGCCGAGTTCTGAGAACCAGAAGAGATTCAAATATGAATCCGTCTTTCCCAGGACAGTTGCTTTTGTATTTCAAGAAGAGTTCGGCAAAGTGCAAAAGGTTGGGAAAATACTCCGGATACATAGGTAAATCTTAGGGCAATTCATCTTGTCACAACATCTCCATCTGGCTTCTTTTTGAAGCAGAGATTTAACGACGGATCTGTCTTGCAATCAAATACCTGGCACCATGACTGGCTCAACTCCGGTTCAACAACAACAATGGGCTAACGGTCCTTTCCCATTGATCGAGACACCGAAGCACAAGCAAGGACCGGCAAGTCAAACTTTTACTCTGACGAAGCTGAGTCGTCACTCATAACTGAATTCCTATAGACTAATAACACCGACCCGTACATGGAGACTGCAAGCACTATGTGTGTGGTACACAATACACTCCTCCGCGGCCTCAACAGCATATATGTCCAAGGACCGCACATCAAACCTGAGGATTACAAGGACTTTATCGGGTACAGTCTGTGTTGGCACTCTACATTACATGAGCACCATACCAGCGAGGAAGAGCAGTTTTCCCGGAGATTGAGGAAGCGGTTGGCGAGAAGGGGTTGCTTGATGGAAGCGTCGAAGAACATAGTAAAGCTGGGGAACTATATATACTCTCTTTTGGTGCGACCGTGAATGGGCTGACCATTGGCAAATTGTAGACTCCTTTCAAGCAGGATTGCATGAGTTCAGTAGCTATCTTGAAAGCCTAGCAGGAAGGAATCGAAATTTAACGCCACACATCTCAACAAGATCATCGACTCATTCGTGCCAGCGCTCAATAACCATCTCAAGTCGGAGATTCAATGCCTCCTGAACCTCGCTCAGTACGGAGACAAGCTTCCCATAGCGCGCCTTTGGGATAGAGAAGGATTCCGGAGTGTGGTGAGTATTCCAGAAACCTTTCAATTACGTCTTATGGGCTATCTAATGGTTTTGGCCAGACATCAATGACCAAGTTCGGCGCTCTTCCATTCTTCTTCCTCAATCTCGATCTTACCGCTGAAGATGGTTTGTACAAGGATTGGCCGGCTATTCCTGCTCCAGTAAAATGGGCCATTACTCATGTCGCTACTATACCACACCAAGGGTACTGGAAATTTGCTAGCTGTGATCGAAATGGTGTACCGAAGCCTCTCTATGCGCTGGGAAAGGGCCAGAGTTTTATGTGAAACTGGAGTAGGTGGTATTCCTGCCTGCATACCTAGGTATGAGATTGTTGTAAATTATTGCCATTTATTTCGCACCATTAATCTTAATTTGAAGGAGTTGGGAACAATTTGTCTGGACACTCGTTTAGATTTGCCATATATCCAAGCCATGTGCGTTACTCCATGACTTCAGACAGGAATTTGTCATATTTAATCTACCTAGGTATTTAATCCAACTTTATAAGCGCGGAGTAATCCCGAATCCGGGCTGAGAGATAATACCTGTTTCGGAATCCGTATGGCGGTAATTATCGGCTTTCAACGAGACTGTATACTTCCAAGGTTCATCATCTAAACCAATCACTTTCGTACGAACACCGCCAAAAATTGCAATTCCATGAATAAGCGAGATCTGTGATAACTAACTTATTTGCCCAGATTGATCGGCAAGCTACTGCCCTCGACTTCGGGTTAGTTGTATGTGGTGTTGATCTAAGATCTACGCCATCCTAGTCAGTTCATGCATGCACGCGTACGCAGAGTCATGTCCGTTACGCAGAGGCGGCTATATTATTGGCTACAAGGGGCGTCTTGATCACGACCTCGCCGCCACTATTCCATGTGGCACATCGTTCCTAGTGTATTACTGGAGGGATTATCGTTTTCTCTGGGCGCGTAGGACTGGCTGATCGTGAAAATCCTGCGTTAAGCGAGGACTTCTTCCTCATGCCTAGGTATGTTCTGTTGTCAAATCAACTGAAGCATGCCCCAAAGAGTCAAAGACTCAAAGAAAACTAACTTGGTGGAATCCTTTATGTTTTGGGCGTCCGTTGATAATTTCCTAAAAAGGCAAGAAGACTATACTCCAACAAGCCATGTACCGTACAATGACAAGCGACAAATGACGCCTCAGGGCAAAGGACAAAGAGGGATAAATGGCGTAAATTACTAAATGCATGTTGAGACAAAGCAAAACAATATCTCTTGTAGTACTCTCCACCAGGGCCAAACAAAGAAACATCGAAAGAGACGCGCTAACAGTAGACTCAGTCAAAGGACCCTGCCACATCCATGGATATTTAGGTGTTTAAATGCTGAGATGCTCCAACAAGAGACTTCTTTTTCTAAAGCTGATGGGAAAATTCGGGTTTTCACTGCTAGTGTCAGACATCGTAGACGTAGCAATGCGTTCGCTTTTTAGATTCCTGAAAATTATGGCACTTCCGTCGGGCTTCGCCAGGGCGTGCCTTGAAGAAAGAGTGGAATTACATGGAACCTCGCCCTCGCCCTCTTGACCGCTCGCTCTTTTCGAGGCCACATATGTACAGCAGTGAGAGTATCGACCCGCTTTTCTCTGTCTGTCACTTCAGATCGTCCTCGTCCAGTCACTGTCTTTCTCTCCACGCGTGCTTCAATCAAGAATGGCCTGGCAACATGCTGACGCCATGGCGTCTTCCTTTCTCCCACGCGCTGTCAACTTCGTCAAGGAGAATGCAGTCTGGCCTGGAAGCCTCGGTCTCGTCGTCAGTCTAGTACTACTCACTGGCATCGCTGTGTCCTTCACGTTCATCCAGAACTACTATTCCTCTCCCCTCAAGTCTTTCCCAGGGCCCGTATGCACCAAATTTACCGACCTCTGGCGCTATTTCAAGACTGCTGGTGGGTCGGTTCATCTGGTGCACGCTGACCTGCATCGTAAATATGGACCTGCTGTCAGAGTTGGGCCAAATGTCCTGAGTCTCTCAGATCCCTCGCTGTTGAAGCTGGTCTACAACACCAAGAATCCCTGGAAGAAGGTCAGTTTACTACCTTTTACCCAGTTTCTCGTCACCAAAGTTGCTGATAGAACTTCACACAGAGCAATATGTACAAGGTTCAGGAGTCAGTGCGCCCAGATGGAACTCCTCAGCCCAATCTGTTCTCGACATCAGACGAAAAGTGGCATGCAACGGTCATGAGGCCCGTCAGCTCATATCTCTCCTCCAATAAAAGCGTCCTGAGTGTAGAGAAATTCCTCGACAATTCCATCGCCCTGTTGATCAGCATTCTGAACGAGAAGTTTGTAAACACGGGACGGCCATGTGATATTGCTGATTGGTTCGTACGATGTGAGTTATGCCTGCTTCTGCTTCCTTTCATGGATGATTCAACGAGCCAGCCGATTAATTCTCTGTCAGTTTCCTGGGATGCCATGGGCAATACCACTTTTGGTGGCCCCTTGGGTTTCTCGACGGCTCCCTCAAGAATTCAGAAGGGCTTCTACGCGATTCGGATCGTGACTTTGACTATTTCGCCAAGGTACGTCTTCATCCTCTCGGAGAGAACTCGTATGCTCATGCTTCACATATCAAAGACTTCACAAATGCCATGGCTCCACTACGTTCTGAAGACGAACAGAATCGCGAGAGCTCTGCGTGCTCCACAGCTTGAGTGGGCAGTCAATATGAGCTTTGGGTATTACAGCAAACGCCTGCAGATGCGAACACAGCAGCAGAATGTCAAGCCAGAGACGAAAACCCAACAAGATTTCCTCGACAAATACCTCGAAGCGCAACAAAAGTATCCGGAGCTTATTGACCACGGCCAAATGATTAGTTACCTGTTGACAAACACCGTGGCCGGAAGTCACCCAGCTGCATACACCCTTACTGCTCTCGTATACTACGTCCTCAAGGCCAAGGGGTCTACCGAAAGATCCGTGACGAACTTGCCTCTGCCGGTTTGCTTGGATCTTCCGAGCCAGTCAGCTACAAACAAGCAAAGAGTCTCGTGTATCTCGAAGCTGTAATCCGGGAAGCAATCCGCATCCACCCCGGCTTCTCCCTCATTTTGGAGCGCGAAGTACCCGAAGAAGTAGGAGAAGGCGGAGAAAGGGGCCTTGTACTTCCGGACGGTAGAGTTGTCCCACCCGGACGATTGTTGGGATGGATGCATGGGTTATCAATCGTGACGAAAAATATTCGGACCGAACCCCGATGCCTTCGTCCCCGAGCGCTGGTTCGGGTATCATTATGAATGGGCCGACGATGCTGCATCCAGACAAAAGAAGATGATCAATACAGTGCTTTCTTTTGGTATGGGACCGCGGGTCTGTCTGGGCCAAAGCCTCGCACTGGTTGAGCTATACAAGACCGTGGCTACCTTTTTGCCAGTTTTGACGTATATCTTCCCTTCCCCACTTCTTTATTTTTTCCTCTGGATACTAACATTGGGTGACTATCTGTTATAGATCGAGCTCGTGAATCCCGACAAAGAAATGAAAATCACCAATTCCTGGACCCTGCGTACGGAGGATGTGGAATTGATACTGCGTCGTAACTAGTTCGGAACGAGGAAGCAAAACAAGCACGGCTTGTTTGAAATAGAATTATTTCTATCAGGTGTGGACAGAGTAGTTTCGTCAGGCTAATTCTTTTAGACATTCGGTATTCCACCTAGGTGGTTTACTGTATTCTTCTCAACACTGAGTTTTGTGTAAATGCCAGTTACCTGGACTCGAAGGAGAAAGCAAGATGACCGATGCGCCACGGCACGTAGGCAATGTGACCATTCTTAACTGAGCTCAAAAGTTGCTTGATAGGTATTCAGATGGGACTTCTAATTTCTTTCGTAGTGTGTATGTCTATGACCTTATTGCACGACGCTTGTCATCAGCTCTATTTACCACATTTGCAGCGTAGATAACGATTTTCATACCAAGTCCCGCCAGAATCGGCATTCTCCTCGTACACAGTACGGTATATGTTCTTGATTCGATGAGCAGTCGATTGCCAGATATTGTCCCTGATAGCCGAGGCCCAACGAGCGACATCCACCGGTCTGTCCTCGTTCTCGCCAGCCGACGACGTTTCGGTAGACATGATGGTACGGATTGGACGGCCAGACAGCATAAGATCGCAGGTAGTTATGCGGGAAACTGCAAAGGGTCCTTCCTGTTTTGGATATGGATACCGCATTGGTCTTAGCACCAACGTGACCTTCCGCGAGCCACGGAACCGGGAAAGAGCTCCTCCAGTGGGACCTTCCCCACCGTTCAGAACCCAGCAGTCCGTACGATACGATACGCGTAATTCTGGTACAATTCTAGTTCGTCCTAAATAATACCCACGTGTTTACGATTGAGTATTGAGTCATTGACTATGCGCATGCTGACCAGTAAGCAGGCGAATCTCTCCAGCAGGTAGACGCGAACAGACACCATCGGCCATTCGAAGCAAGTACTGCGTAAAAGTGCAGTACTAAAATCGTCTATCGAATCAGATGCGGGTTTTGTTGTGTATGTAACGAGATACCTGGGTAATGGTATTGAACGATACCGGCGTACCTTACGTACTAGCCCCATGGGGCTAACCTGGTCTCTGTAACCTGCTGCATTTCTGCACAGGAATGATTCTCTGCGTGTTCAGCATCGTCTTTACACGCTTCTCGCAAGAACCGGTCTTTGCTGGACCGATCGTGCTGCTCGCGCTATACGATAGAACTCTTCTCTCTCCAAAGCGCTTTGCCCGCAAGCTCCCCGCCGGAGCAGCCTCCAAATGTTCCCTCTTCATTTCCCATGATGAAACCGGCGTCAGACAAGAATTTTCGCTGCAATGACTGCCAGAGATGGTTTACTCGCATTGACCATCTGAAGCGGCATCACCTGCGACGTGAGTGCTTTGCTTCTGTTTCTGCATTTCCTCATCATGTCCGAGGCCGCGGAAGTTAGAAAAGTGCCCTGACTGACCAATCGCAGATTCCGGCGTGAAACCATACTCGTGCGTCTTTTGTAGCGAGGCGTTTGCGCGATGGTAATTCCGAATCGAGTACCCGCGTCTTTTCTTGCACGTTGTATTTCACAGGGCTAATCAATGCAGTGATAATTTGCGTTATCACTACATAGAATGTCCGGAGCGAGGCAATCAACCAATTCCAGAAACTGGTCAACGCGGTAGACGCCGACACGCTTGTGCATCGGTATGACTTTTTGTTAATAAACAATAGACAGAGCTCTAACTAATGGGTCATAGTGTACGTCTATGAAGCTCCGCTGTGATGGACAAAGCCCATGTAGCTCGTGTACCAAGCGAAAACTCCAGTGCAACATCGCTGTCAACCCGACGAAACCTAAAATTGAAAGCCCAAAACGTACAGTCAATATCTATGATGATTATGATAAATTCAATTGCTAACAACCAATGCAGGGACAGAAACCAAAACGAAGAGTTAGAATTGTCAGATCGAGGATCGATCCGCTTTCTTCTCAATGGCGGTACGGATAGTTTCACTGAAAGATTCCGTCTCCCCGCGCAGTGATCGCGCCAGGGGCATGCAGTATCACGTTCAGAAAGAGTTGGAAGAAGCTACACATGCCCCCAATCTCAAGGCTGGGTTTTCTTCAGATTTTGACGATCTGCCGTCTTTTGAAGAAAGCTTCATGTCTTTAATAACTGGTCCCTTTCCCGAGCCTCAAAGGTCAATTGCAGATCAATTTCCTGTCAGATCCGCTGCTGATGCAGTAGCCTTTCCGGATCCAACTAGAGGCATGCCCGGTGGTTCCTCTTTCTACGAGTCAGAGAACCCTTTCTCAAAGGCGCTCGTTCAAGCGATTCTAGCGAAGGCATGGACAATAAGCACGGATGCCAGCACACAACAAGAGATTTCATCGAGCCTCCACTTTTTATTTACGACACGCCGGATTCACAAGTTTATATCGTTGTACTTCCAATACTGGCATCGCAACTGCAACATTATTCATGTGCCGTCATTCAGCCTCGAACAAGATTCGATGCCATTGCTCGCTTCGGTTATCTTTATGGGAGCTATGTATTCGAATGATGAACGTGAGGCCTTCGTGGCCCGGCGGATGCTAGACTTTGCTGAATTGTATGTATTCTCGGCCGATATCTTTTCGTGCGAACACGAGATCAGCCGTACGTTTACTGGCCGGCCAACAACAGATACGGAACAGACAGATTGGCGTTGCCTTCAGAGCCTACAAGCGGCGTTTGTGATGGTAGTCACTCAGTATTGGGCGGGTTCAAAGATTTCGCGGAACAGAGCAATGGAAGTTCGATACAATGAAATTATCGGAGTATGTTTATGCAACAGTACCATATGGCCGGCCAAATTACTGATCATCTTACAGACAGCGCGTAGAATGGGCCTCACGAAATGCCGTCATCTGCTTGAAGACAGTCTCCATGAGACGCTGTGGATCCAAAGGGAGTGCCGCGTCCGGTATGTTTGCTTGAACAGTAGAGGGTCTAATTTGCATACTGACTTTTATAGAACTATAAATATAATTGCGTTGGTTGACTGCGCCTTTTCTTTTTATTCGAACTTTCCTTGTCGGCTTACCCCGGCGGAGTTGGAATGCGATTTGCCCTGCGAAGACTCAGTATTTGCCTCCAAGCATCCTTTCTCTCATCCTAATTTTCGATTTACCAGAAATACCACCGCCTATGAAGCTTTCCGGTATCTCTTCCAGAATGGCCAGGCAGCATCGAGCAGCGAAAAGATAGCCATAATGTGCGAAATCAACAAGGAGAGCAGTCATCTCTTGGAATGAGCTTCACTGTCACAGATATGTTTTTCTTAATACACCGTAAGCATGTTTTCTTCCCTTTTTTGAACCGGTAAAATCCAGGCTGATTGGTAGAGTTCAGTTCTCTATTCATATATTAGCTCCCACATGACTCTTATGGCGCCCATATTGAGCTTTAAGCCGAACGATGCAACAAACAGGTCATATAGTCGTTCTTCCTCCTCTCAACAACCATCTTTTCCAGACGACCTCGTTGTTGTCAGCATTCGCAAGGCCCTAAGTCGCTGGCGGACACTATGGGTCGATTTACGAACGCGGATTCCAGCAGACGAATGGGCCGCGATAGGCTTTATAAGACAGCATACAACTTTTGGCAGGTAGCCAATCTCCTGATTACCAAAAAGCATAGTGTTGATGTCATTATGCAAATGGAAGTTAAATGCGAAGATAAGCTGGAGAAGCTGAAAGTGCTGTTGCAGGATGATATCGATTGACTTTCGTATCTAATGAATTAGGTGCTTTCCCTTTTTCGCGAATTTCGTGGGTCTATCAAGCGATGGATACCGGCAGTGATGTTTAGAGGTTCCTAATTAGCGTTCAGAAGAAAGGACATAAATGATGGGTAAACATCTCCACCTTACCCAGAGGTTTGTATTCCCGTATAGAGCAATATATCAAATACTATATGCAGTATGTACATATTCTGAAAGTTCCATTTACAGCGTTCATTTGAGTTCTTAGTGTTTGTCTCTCACATGATCTGCCTAACTACCTAGGTACCAGGTAACCATCCCAGCAGACATTCACGTCGATGTGCAGTTGAGCTGAACCAATGCCTCATAGAGCTGTCAGAATTGCTAGATAAGATTGCTCTATATCATCACAAGACTTGAAAAACAGAGTAGAAAGGGACCTACAATCACAAACAGTATCAATCACCCCCATCGGACTGACCACTTTAATCGAGTACCTATGGATTGTTAGTCCAGGTGACTGCTTTACCTAGGTATATCATGCATGGAGTAATCGATCAACTGCCCCCACACTCACCATCCATGGACAATTGCAAGATTGCATTCATTAAGCATGGGAAAAGGCATTGTGCGTACTACTAGGACCGTACATATTCCAGCTCCCTAACAGAGGTCAGCGAAAGCTTGCAAAGACACTTGCAAGAGCGATAATGCGGAGAACACTTGTTTGCTCCTTTCCCTCAATTCATCCGCAAACCTGCGAGGAGTGAGCAGAACTGTTCTGTTGGACATGATTCACTGCTGGAAGCCCTAACTGCAAGGGAATTACCCGTTAGGGACTAGCGTGAAGAGTATCTCACAGGGAGAATTTCTACAGTGCCCTGGATGGATTAACTCGTCCAGATCAAAATATATCTTTGTAATGATTATTGTATGTTGATTGATTCCATCAAGATGCTCCCTTGAGGTATGTACATGCATACGCGTGGCTGAGTGGCAATGACAGTGGCGTCGCCAGTGCAAGAACTTTGCTGCCTGAGACATCTCTCCGACCTCTTCTGTTTCATCCACGAGAAGCACAGAATCATAAATGCCAGTTCTGCAAATAACTAGCAATAGACGGCGTATTATAGTCCGAAGCAGACAGTTTAATCACAGAAAATAAAAATAGTAGTCTGCATTGCAGTATATAACTATTATAAAACGTATGAAAATCTGGAATGGGAGGCGCAGGGCGGGTCACGTGAAATTGCCGGCCCAGCCGCCAGCGACCGAAACGCAAGTTGTACCCTTCATCTCCAACGCATTTTCATTCTTTTCCACTCAGTCACATACCCACCACCACGCTTGACTAAATCCTCTACGTGACGAATCTCGCAACGCTTTGCTTCGCTTTCCTTGCAATCACGATTAAAATTTGATTCTTGCCAACGACCGAAACAACCAACTAGCGAGTCTTCGCGCGGCCTTGAGACTCATTCAGGAGGACGGACCGGAGCTTACTCATCGCCCTTATCAAAAACTAAACTCGATTTTCTTCGTTCTTGTTGTTATCGTCGTTTCCCTTCACTCTTTTAAGTCACCATGGCCGACCGCGAACCTCCGTATGATCCTTATATCCCAGCTGCTGGCAATGGTGCTACTCCCGGCGCTGGCAGCGCTGCGCCCAATGGAAACCAGAGGACCGCGGCTTTGCAGGCTGTAAGTTTGATTAATCCGTGATTTATGCATGGCTATTCGCTGTGCCTGCTATTCGCAACGGGCTCGAATGTAATTCCAAGAACTGCACTGACTATCCTCATAGCAAATCGATGACACCGTTGGCGTGATGCGCGAGAACATCAACAAAGTCTCTCAACGTGGCGAGCGTCTCGACTCTCTTCAGGATAAGACGGACAATCTGGCTGTATCCGCCCAGGGATTCCGCCGAGGGGCAAACCGAGTACGGAAACAGATGTGGTGGAAGGATATGAAGATGCGTGTCTGTTTGATAATTGTTATCATCATCTTGATTGTCGTTATTGTCGTTCCTGCTGGTGAGTCATCTCTCTCACCGTCTCCTTTTTATTGTTATTCTGACATGCTGACTCTGTGATAATAATAGTTGTCGCAACCCATCACTAAATACTCCTATTCCACGAATTGTCCCGATGATGTGCCCGCTTTAATTTTTGGTTCTTTTTCTCATTCTCATATTAGCCTTGATCCCCGTTTGTTTTCTCCCCGCTCCTTTCTCAGGCCAGAAAAGAATATCAGGTCATTTGAAAGCGCTACGCTACTGCAAAGAAGAAAAAACAAAATAAGTTCCTACCTCGCCTTGCAGATAAGATACGGATATGATGACTCGGGATATTCCACCACCACCACCACCACTACTACTACCACGCTACTATTATTACCGCCCACGATACGATCTTAGTCGATACTATCACCCTCACATATCCTTTGCAAGTAACCGATTATTGATATTCTGAACAGGAAAGGAAATTCATGGGCGGCTTGTTAACTGGATATGAATTTTCCTCCCCTTTCCCGCCTTCTCAACCTTGTACATGATAACTTTTGGCGATTGTTTTGTTTTTGTTTTTGTTCTTGATTATCTGTTTGATTATGCTTAGTGCCTAGGTACCTTTAGTGTTTCTTCTCCTTTCCCAACGCGAATTTAATGAGATAGCCTGATGCATGCCTAACTACATGCTAAGCTAATTTCGCCGTTACGATTTGGATCCGCAGACTCAAGCAATCAACGCTCGAATGTCGGAGCATGATACAACTGTCGAACACTGCATACCTTTGTACAGGTGTAGAGTGTAAAACATGCCAAACGTATTATCGTGTAGCCGGATTGAATATTCAACTCGGACTATATTTGAATTGCCCGAATCGGATTCTTCACTGATTTGCGTCTGTGAATGGACTCAATGGAGGCGCCGCTATGGGTGTGTATGTATACATATGGACCGTATGTAGTACCGTACTCTGTGTTCTGCGTTCGCTAGGACCAAGCGGGAACAATCTTCAAGACCAACAGGGATGTCCAGCAGAATATCTAGCCCGGAGTACCTAGATACAGTAAATTTTGTACAGAGTGTATCAAGCAGACAAGGTAGGCTGCGCTGCGGCTCCACTCCGACACCGCCTTGCCTAGACCTTTTCATCTTTTACATAGTCGGCCGCAAGGGACCGAGGGGAGAAAAAATCGCTCTGTGCGCTCTTTAATACAGCCCAATTGGTATATTTTTTATTCCCTCGCTCTCTAAACTATTTATTCGACTCTGCTTCTACTGCCTGCCTGGAAGCTGCCGCATGCTGGCTTGCTAACAAAATGCTTGCTATCCGTCCTGCTGTGCGGAGGGCCGTTGTGACTCAGTCGTCGCTGCGTGCAATCTCCGCACCGCAGGCACTGCATTGCGAACTCTTCTGCCTGGCAGTGCGACGACAACAGCTGCTTTGCGATCCGGCGCTTGTTCGTCGTCTCAAATTCGCTCATACTCGTCCCGCGGACCCCAGCTTTCGACCCGCTCCACCGTGGTGCAGCTGCTGAGCAATATCGGCTCGAAAAGAGAAGTCCAGCAATACCTCTCCCATTTCACCTCCGTGTCTTCCCAGCAATTTGCCGTTATCAAGGTCGGAGGCGCCATTATCACCGAGCATTTGCAGACTCTGTCGTCTGCCCTCGCCTTCCTCAACCATGTCGGCCTGTATCCCGTTGTTGTGCACGGCGCCGGTCCGCAATTGAATAAGATGTTGGAAGATGCCGGGGTTGAGCCTCACTTCGAAGACGGTATTCGTGTCACTGATGGCAAGACGTTGGCTTTGGCGAGGAAGCTCTTTCTCGAGGAGAATTTGAAGTTGGTTGAGGAACTGGAGAATATGGGCGTGCGTGCTCGTCCCATCACTACCGGCGTTTTCTCCGCAGATTATCTCGACAAGGAGAAATACAATCTGGTTGGCAAGATCAACGGCGTTGAGAAGAAACCTATCGAGGCAGCCATTGAGGCTGGATGTCTCCCAATCCTTACTTCAATGGCTGAGACTCCCGAGGGCCAGGTCCTCAACGTCAATGCCGACGTTGCTGCTGGTGAACTCGCCCGAGCTCTGCAGCCTCTGAAGATTGTCTATCTTGCTGAGAAGGGCGGTTTGTTTAACGGCGACACGGGCGAGAAGATTTCCGTGATTAACCTGGATGAAGAATACGACCATCTCATGACACAGTGGTGGGTCCGACATGGCACGCGTTTGAAAATTAAAGAGATGAAGGAACTCCTTACGGATCTTCCCCGCACGTCGAGCGTTGCTATCATCCATCCAGCAGACCTCCAGAAGGAACTCTTTACCGATTCCGGAGCCGGTACCTTGATCCGCCGCGGTAACAAGGTGCACGTCAAGTCCTCGCTTTCCGAATTTGAGGACCTTGCCGCTCTCAAAGACGTCCTCATCCGCGACCGAGAAGGTCTGGATGCCAAGGCTACTGTCGATCGCTATGTTGAGGGTCTTGGAGACCGTCCCTTCAAGGCGTACTTTGACGAGCCCATGGATGCACTAGCAGTTGTGCTTCCTCAGCAGGACTCTGCCTTTGCGCATTTGGCCACCTTCACGATTACAAAGGCAGGCTGGCTCACAAATGTCGCAGACAATGTGTTCACCAGCATCAAAAGGACTTCCCTAAGCTCGTTTGGACCGTGAAAGCTGACGACGAGAACCTTACCTGGTTCTTCGATAAAGCAGACGGTAGCCTCTCTCGGGACGGCGATGTGCTCTTTTGGTATGGTTTAGAAGATGGCGACGAGGTCAAGCAGCTCGTCCTTGAGTTTACCAAGCACGGTCGCCAAATGTTCGGCGACTACAATCTCGAGGCAAGGCTACACCGTGCTGCCCAGGCAGCCCTGAATATCGGTGGCGGCGCTCAGCAGAAGCGTTCTTACTCGACTTATCGCGCCAATGCCTTGCAGTCCTATCGCAATGGCAGCGCACGCATGACTGGTCGTCGATCATATAGCACCAACCCTAACCCGCCCCTCGGCGAGAAGAATTTTCAATACCCGACCCTCCAAGGTTGCTCTGATCGGAGCCCGTGGTTATACCGGACAAGCACTTATCAATCTTCTAAACGCCCATCCAAACATAGACTTACGCCACGTTTCATCTCGCGAACTTGCCGGAAAGAAGCTAGAAGGCTACAACAAACGGGAAATCATCTACGAGAATCTCAGCCCGGAGGATGTTCGCCGAATGGCATCTAATGGTGACATTGACTGCTGGGTCATGGCTCTTCCCAACGGCGTCTGCAAGCCTTTCGTCGATGCAGTGGATCAAGGAGCCGAGAAAGGTGGCCTGATTGTCGACCTCAGCGCCGACTACCGCTTTGACTCCTCTTGGACCTACGGTCTGCCTGAGCTTGTCAACCGTTCCGCTATTGCCAGGGCAACCCGTATTGCTAATCCTGGATGCTATGCAACTGCTGCCCAAATAGGAATAGCACCCTTAGTCCCTCATTTGGCCACGGAGCCCACCGTCTTTGGTGTGTCGGGCTACTCAGGAGCCGGCACTAAGCCGAGCCCCAAGAACGACGTCAACGTGTTGACGAACAACATTGTTCCCTACAGTTTGACAGATCATATTCATGAGAGAGAGATTAGCGCTCAACTAGGGACCAGCGTCGCCTTTGTTCCTCACGTCGCGGTTTGGTTCCAAGGTATCCATGTAAGTCGTTGAGCTCAAGCTGCCATTCACAGTCATTTTGCCTAACCCATTGAAAAGCACACTATCAGCTTGCCCCTCAAGGAGGAGATGTCCTCGCGAGATATTCGCAATCTATACCAAGACCGCTACGCTGGCGAGAAGCTGGTCAAGATCGTTGGTGAGCCACCTCTGGTCAAGAACATCGCTGGTCGTCACGGCGTCGAGATTGGCGGGTTTGCCGTGCACTCGAGCGGCAAGAGGGTAGTTATCTGCGCAACCATCGACAACCTGCTCAAGGGCGCTGCGACCCAGTGTCTTCGTAAGTCTTAGTTAATCATATATCGTAGCAGAACTGACTAACGCTCGACTCACAGAAAACATGAATCTTGCCTTGGGCTACTCGGAGTATGAAGGAATTCCGCTTGAATAGACGCATGATGGACAATCTCAGGCCCTGTAAGAAGAGTGAGGAAAGTCCTGTGCAATAGAATCGGCCTGCCTGTGATGAAAAAGACAAAAAGTTTTGCAAATTATATTTCCTTCTGTTGGGCTTATTTGTTGTTAACATACCCGGTGTATAGTGTTGTTTTATTTTACTGAATGGAGCTTACGATATCTGATTCTCTCTTGGTCATCTGACTTCTTCTTCTTCCTTCCTTCCTTCCTTTCCCGTCCAGGACGCACCTTCCTCCAGACCCACTGACTCCCTTTAGAGCCCTTCCTTCCTCCTCGTCCTCCTCCTTCTTTCTTCCTTTCTTCCTCCATCTCTCTTTCTCTCTCTCTGGCCGTTTCTGTCGATAGCTTTCACTATTCCATGAAGCCATTCACAGGCAGGCCAGTCACACTGCCATAAAATCGTCCTCGAAACTCAATAATTCAGCCATACTCCTGGTTTTGCATTTCTCCTCCATATCCAAAGACCAAGACTGGTTCGTCGGCTGCACAGGTTGATGTCGCAAGGACATTAAAATGTTCTATAGTCACGAGAGTAAGCTCCATTCCAGCCATGAAGCCCTTTCTGTTTCTGTTTCGATTTCTATTCTCTATCTATTCTACTCTATTCTAGTTCGAGGAAATGTATTTCTGCAGGAGCTGACCTTTTGATCTCACCTTCCTTAACAACGCACAGTCCTTACATCCCAGACACATGGGGTGGCCACAGTATGGTGAGTTTCGGCCTCTGCACCAGCACGCTCCTTCCCCAGCACCGACTTTATCATCTCGTTTTCCTGACCATCCCATCTCATTCCTCAACAGGCTCGTTGCCACGCTGGGCCAGAATAGCACGTCCAAGAAAATCAATAGAAAAGCCATCTTGGGTGTGAATGTCCCTCGAGCCTGTGACACCATCATGCATCCCGAAGCACCGATGGCCCTGCGGCTTCAAGGCAATCTTCTGTAAGACACTATCAAAAGGATAACGACGTTTCCAAGTTTGCTGAAAGTCTCACACAGATACGGCATCTCTAAAGTGTACAGTCGTCAATGCGTGTACACTCTGACCGACGTACAGGCCATGCTAGACAAAATGAAGATTGCACTCAAAGTCGTTCATGGCAGAGGCTTGCATGCAGATGCAGGCAAAGCAAGGTACGTACCGTACTCGCAGTTTTGGAACTCTAAGATCGCTAACTCACATTAACTATCTTCAGACCCGAGGAGCTGGTTGTACCCTATGATCCAGCTTTTATTCCTGACTTCACTTTTCCTGATCTTGACCTTGACTTGTTGAATCCTCGCGGACCGGCTGCCCCTAATCTGAAGCTTAACTCGAGCTTGATCTCGTCTAATCTGAGTGTCTCGCCTAACTCTCAGCTCGATCTCGGCACCCTCCCCAACTGGATGTTGACTCTTCCAGTAACACGCTCGCTGAATTTGGGGGTTCTCTTTTGGCAGCGGAAGTATTCATTCTGCAAAAGAACGCAGCAATATCTTCGGGAGCTCGGAGATCAGGACTGACGAAGAGGGTGTCCTTCTTCAACCCGACTTTGATTTCGACGAGGAAGGTAATATCGTTGACCTTGTGATGACCGACGCTCCGGCCATGCAAGTTGAAACGCCAGTCAGAGACAGGTCCGAAGACATTGTGCAAGGTCCGCAGGTAAGTCAATTTCGAAGGACCAACTCTGAGTGGCATTGACTAAAGTTATTCCTTAATTTTTAGGGAAATGATACGGTGGTCACCCCTGTTGGAAACACCTTTCGTAATGAGCTTCAACAGGACGATAATCTCGATGGGCGTGAACGGCCATCCCAACCTGGGGCCGCCTCCCCGACCCTGATTATGTCGACGAATCCCCACAGAATCGAAAGACAGGGTCTAATCGGAAGATCCGTACACAGAAGGCTTTGGAAGTGGACGCACTAACCCAGATTGGTAGAGAACAGCTGCTGCAGTGGGATAGGGAATACTTGCAAAACATGTCTCGCCTTGATATACAAAAGCGTATGCCAGAAGCCTTGCCAAAGCTAGAAAGAATGCGGCAATATGGATCTCTGGTCGTGGTATCGGCTCTGTTGGGATGGGTGTTGGGGTCGATGGTGTCTCTCATCCTTTGAAATCCTTCTGCGGAGAAGCACTCATTATCGCTCTTTCAAACGAGCAACCTGTAACCCAGCAGGGACGGAAGCGCAGTTCTAGCATTGTTAGCCACGAAGAAGGAAGGAATGTGCGTCCGAGAATAACGCATGGAGAACTTGAAGTCGGTGTGGCTCACTCAGGTGGACTCGGCGGCCAGCAGGACGTGAGTGACCCCTTAGTTTGGAGTTATCTATATTTCTAATATCTAGACATAGGACGTTGAACTTGGTCTTGATGCACCGCCGTCTCTCCTGACGATGCTTCTTCCCAAATGCCGTGGAATATCACTGCGTCTCTGCAAGGATCAGTCGCAGGCTCATCGAGCGTGACTCGTCATTATTATGGCGGCTTAGGTAGACGAGGCAGCCGTTTTCCAAGTGCTAGTCCGCTTGCAGGACGAGGCTTACCTCAGGACCTATTCGGGCATGACAGCCTCAGCAGTCTGTCGCTCAAGGATTTCGGGGAGTTTCATGACGATGAATCAGGGGTCTCATCGATGTAGACCAGTCCGCACAACGCTCAGAACTTTCCAACTTCGAAAGTCAGCTCACAGTGTCGAGTCTCGATGACACGGACAAAAACTTCATCGAATTTCTGAAGGTTCGCGTGCAGAATGCGCAAGACAGCGCGGAATCTTCTCGATCCCAGAAAATTGCGTTCTCCAAATTATTACCACCAAAGTACACGACTCGCGCCGTCGCCACGCAAGCCTTGATGCATGTGCTGACACTTGCGAGCAAAAGCATCATCCAGGTGTCGCAAAGCAAGCGTTGCCAAGGACCGGCGTACGTTATTGACGACCTCGACGAGATTCGCCTCGAGATCAGAGACTAGGAAGTCGCTGCCGTCTTCGTTCTTTTAACTATTCTAATACTTTCAAATGGTATTTCCTCCTTTAATTTACTATTGTTCTTTGAATTACTTACTATGCAAACGCGACGATATAACGAATACTACCATGGGCAAAGCATGTACGGAGTAAGGGGCATTGCAGCGCGCGATCGGAAGTTTAGCACGGAGACGATGCGATGGACACCCTCGATGGTATTTGATTTTCACGAGCAAGGATCTATTATTTTATATTCCAGTGATTTATATTTATGCTGTATTTGACTGCTGCTGTATTTCGACATCGAACTAGTTGATACATACACACCTTAGTATGTAAGTACGTATTACCACATTCTCGTCACGGTTATTCAACAAACGTCCCGCGTATGGTTTATCGAAATACTAATACTACGTACTGCTTACTCGCAGTCTGACAGTTTTAGCAATCATCCACAGTACCGCTAGAATCTTCTACCTGATGTTCCTAATCTTAGAGGCATCTCTAAATCAACATCAACGTTCTCCCCGAGCACTCGGCCAGCTCCCTTCCTCACTCTCATTAGCCGGCTCGTCTCAAATTTAGCTTGCGCCTTGCGAGCCCAGTCCAGGCAGCCAGTTAACTTGGGCAAACCAGTGGCATGATTCGTAAATTCCTCGGGCGCCACGCCGGCAAATCAGAGAGCCTGTTTGCAGCACAGCCCTTTGGCCCGGAGCGCGCGCGCATCTGAGGGCGAGAGAAGAGCGCGAAAAGAAAAGAGAAGGGACTGAATGGGAGGAGTTTTCTATAGTCTCCTGCGTAGTTAGAATTACTTTGAATGCTATGTCCCTTCCATCTTCAAGAACTGATCGTTATATTATATAATACCTTCGTCGTTCGTATGCCTGAGAAGTCGAAGATAATACGTGATACATGTTACGTACGAGAGCGATTTCGTCGGACCGTATTCGTAATTGCCTGACACACCAAACCCGCTTGCGGACGCATCTCGGCCAATCACAGGCCGTGGGGGCGCGATTGTTTCCGTAATGACCGCGTTGGTACGTGGGCCAATGTCACGGGGTTACAAATACGCCGACCACGCCGGTTTTGTTCCAGTATTTTCCACCTTTTTTTTTTTTTCGTTTTTTTCCCACTCTTCCCTCTCTCTCACTACGTATCTCTCTCTATTGTTCGTTTCCCTTTTGTGCCCTCGACATTACTTGACATTACTTGACTTGACTTTACTGCTGGCTGGTGCTGCGCTCCCGGGCAGTTTTCATCTCACTCTCACTTTCGATAAATTGCAAGCCTGTTTCACTGGCAGGTCGCGTATTGTTGGACAATACCCAGCACGAAACAGCCCGAACGGCCTGGGGAAACGCAACTTATTATTTTTATTTTTCTTTCACGCTTTCCCTCGCTGTGCAACACGTAAAACAGCAAAATAACAGCGCAAAACACGATGGGTCGTACGGTTGACCAGGAAGTGCATGCTGCGTTCGTCGAGTTCCGCGCTAAGGAAGACGATAAGGCACGTGACCTGTATCTTGTATCTTGGTAATTAAACGAATACTGACAACCCCGTGTAATTACAGTGTCTGTCGGTCCAATGCATCTACTGCCAGCAGATTCGCGCAAAGAATACTTCGCGCCAGAAGCAACATCTGCTTGAGTGTCCCGGTCTCAGAGGCCATGCCCCCAGCCGCAGGCAACGGCCACTGGCCCCAACGGCATTGGCGCCAATGGCTACGGCACCAACCCCAATGGGCCTTCTGGCGGCGGCCCAGGACCCGGCACCGTATCCAGCGCTGCGCAACTAGGCACCCCAATGGAGCCATGCTGTCGAATGGAGTCAATCCGCATGCCACTCCAATCCAGACGCCCTTGCAGAATCTCCAAAATCGCCCCTCGTTGCCCGCGCCGGGCTCGTCGCAAGCTGGCGGTCCATCCTCGACGCCGCTCTCGCACCAACAACGCAGCCACTCCACCCCAAGCCTAAGCAGAACCGCCAGAGCACATCAAATCTGCCCGCGCCACCGCTTGACGATGTCCATGCTGCGTTTGTGGAGTTCCGTGCAAAGGAGGAAGACAAAGTAAGTTTCCCTTTTCAATGGCCCTTCTTTCCCTTTCATCCTCGCTTACGTAGTATAGTGCCTGTCCGTGCAATGTATTTATTGCCAGCAGGTACGCGCGAAGAACACAAGCCGTCAACGCCAACATCTACTCGAATGTCCAACGTACCTAAACGTCATGAAGGACTCCATCCCCGCCAATAACCTGCTGCATACTTTCCCCGAGGGCGATATTGCTCGTTCGCTGCAGATCCCCGTCCCGAGCGTCGAACTCGATTTCCGCATGAGCATTAAATTGAACCCCAAAGTCAGCATTGGCAGCACTGTCTGGGGTGGGCGTGATTGGGTGACATTCGTTGGGGCCAGTGGGCTGGTCGATGGGGAAAGGGTATCATTCTGGTACGTTTTGTCCCTACACAAAACCTTTTCTTTATTCGTTTTGATCCGTGCCATTCAGCTAACGAGTTATCACAGCCTGGCGGCCAAGATTCCCAAGTCACGGTCAAAGAAATGGCAACATCCCTAAGCGCAAACTACGTTTTGCAAACAGCCGATGAGCCCGCGGCCTACATCATCGTCAAGGCCAATGGCTGGTTAACTGGCGCTAAAGACGTGCTAGAGAAACTCAGCGACCCCAATCATGCCGACACCATCAACCCGAACACGTACAAATACCGCCTTAATCTGTCCATGGAGAGTGGCGACGAGCGTTACGCGTTTGTCAATACTGTTATGTGGGTGGGCTCTGGTTGTCGTCGTGGTCATGAAGGTGTTTACTTTGCCCTTTCTTCCTCCCCGTCTCCATCTCTTTAGAAACATGTACTAATCATCCGAATAGTCATCCTCGACGCCTTCCGGCTCAATTGATTAAAGGGGCGAAAAAACTCGATATTCCTTATGAAGACAACCTGTTTATTTCCCTCCAAACCCAAGTCTGATAATGATATCCTTTTTTTCCCTTCTCCTTTCTCTTTCTTTTCGCATATACTTGTATGTCTCACGAATGGAATTGTATTTCTCGTTAAACGGTGCACAATGGAGAAATGGGAATTAGGACGGGGAAGTTTGTTTTGTTTTGTTTTGTCTTGTTTCGTTTCGTTTCGTTTCGTTTTTTTTTTTAACTCTTTCTATTCTTTATGGGGCATTTGTGCGTGTTAGTCTCTCCGGTTATGTTTTTATGAGGCCTTTTCTCTTCCCTTCTGTGAATGATTTGATTTGCCCGTTTTCGTTTTACTGAGGTAACGAATGCTAGCTGACTAGCGAGGAGAAATATACGAGATCAACCATGACTTCCTTCATACACAGATATATTTCTTTTATAGCAATCGTACTGATGAGTGACCTCACCTCGGGATGACCCCGGAGTCGAATATTACCTAGATATCCCATCCCAGATCGTCTAGTGCGGAGCTCTGGAATTCAAGTTTGCGATTATCCAAATCGCGCCATTTTAAACCGTCCGGACTCACGATACCCTGGTTTAATCGCTGAAAATTGCGGTCAATGATCCGGAGTTTAAAATTCCTGACTTCGCCCGTCAACCATGCCGTGAGTGCGTCCAAGGGTGCAGACAATCATTGCTGGAAGTAAGACAGCTCTGAAGGCAGTTCTAAAGTGGCGAACCTCTAGAATGCTCCCTAGAAGGAGAGAGTCCTTCTGATCAGACTTCCTCTTGGACGTCTTCATGCATGTTCATCATCAAATTCAGAAATATCCCATTTGGCCATACGCCAGGTATCTCCTGCCTGTTAGAAGCAGAACTTGGTGGAATAAGATAAAAACAAAGGTGATTAAAACTCGTTATCTTCTTCTTCTTGGACATTTTCGTTGTATTCTTCTTCAACCTCACCATCGTCGCCTCCATCATTGGCCGGATCCGTAACTGCTTCCTTCGCTCCTTCGAGGTCATCGATAGGGATGCCCCATGCCAGGGTTTTGGTTTTGTTAGGCCGATGTCGTCAGGGAGATCTGCCCGCCGAGTAGGTACTTCTTCAAGGAAATAGACTGGTAAAGGCCACTGGCTGTCTCATCCGAAATGACTTGTTCCCTCAACAGATGATCCCTATACATAGTACCTGTTGGGACTTGTCGAGGAAGAACGGTTCCTTTTCTTCTGCCAAACGTCGCATTTCCCTATTCTCGAGTTCGAAGTTGATGAAGTACTGTAGATCGGTGGGTATAATGAGGACTCCTGGATCATGATATCGATCATACTCGTAGTGGCAGGTTGTTCGTCTTAGCACAGGCAGCGCTCTGCTATACAGTAAATAATTCACCATTCCGGGCAAGAGGGACCCTCGGCAATCCCCAATAACGCTCGAACCGCAACGAAGGAGGCATAACTGGATATGAAGCCTAGACACATGGTGATAATTCCCCATAGGATGGCGAGAACGGATACTCGTAGTGGCAGGTTGTTCGTATTCCCAATCAAAGCCTTTCCATCTGACACTGGAATAACGGGATGAATCTTCCATGTGTCAGGTAGGTCAAGTCTGTATGCCAGTCGGCCGACACGTTCCTGGACGGTGAAGGGTCCAGCAAATTGGTATTGTAGTTTGGGGCTCAGCGAGATTAGTTGATCGGCCGACTTGTGCTCTGCAGGAATCCGATAGCCTCGATGCAGGCGTATTAGGACCTTCTCGCCTTTGAGAAATAGCTTCCATGTGTGCTTTTATCGTAGGCCTTTTTCATATCCATCACATCTCCCTTGGAATCTTCTAACCACCACCGAGCATCCTGATCAAGCTTTTGCTTGGCTCACTCCAGCCCACTTCTACGACGAATGTAGGCCATTTAGAAGATCTCACAGCCGGAAGCTCCTTGGGCATGTAAGACCAATCAGCTGATTTATTGCGACTCTTGCCTTTGGTTTCTGCTCTTTCAAGATTCGTATGTCATCATCTACCCCCATAGCAGCCAGCTTGAAAGGAAGCATTGTCTGGAACCATCCACCGATAGCTTCGTGAGGTCTGTAAACCTTCTCGATGACCAGGAGGTTGTATTTGGGATAATAGGAGTCGATTTTTCCGCAGCAATGATCCGAATTTTAAAGTTTCTGACCTCGCCTGTCAACCATGTCATGAGTGCATCTAAGGACGGTCGTTCCGGTATATCTGGAACGATAACCAAAACTCCGGAATCGAAGTCACATAGATACTTTTCCCTGTCTTGTCGAAGTTTTCTTTCGTTCAGGATCCTCGCTTGGGATGGCTTCAACTCATCCCGTATGCGTTCGAGGTTGTCCAGATTAGACAACCAATGAACTGCCCAGGTTTCGCGTGGAAGCTGTGGGATCTTCCGGGTCTTTGCAACCAGATCAAAGATTTCCCTTATGAGAGCCGGGCGTTCTGTATCGTTAAACTCGACTTCTGCCATGGTGCTAGGTGTTAACGATAAACGAGATGTCAATGATGTATGGCGGATAGAAGAGGAAGGAGCAGGTAGGGAATCGAAATATTCCTCAATTTCTTCATGAATTATAAACCCATTTCGAGAAGAAAATATTTCGGACGGCCGGATCTTGCCGAATATCTCATTCTGAGTCTCTCAAGACCCTGTCGTAGGTCTGCTGGTCGATATCGAAGAATATTATGTAGAAATTGGCACCATTATTTTCATTGAAACTGATTTTGGAGCAGACTTCTTCGAAGTGTGCCTTTGATTGATGTGAAAATTCTGCTGTGCTCGAGAGAAGACCCAATTGAGTTTCTTTGTTCAGTGACATTTTTGCCATTGTTTCACTTCCTATATCATGTCGTGTTTCGTATCTACTGGAGTTTTGCAACTGTGAACATGTGCTTTCAGTTTCAGTTATTAGAGTCATATCTCTAGGGATCTTGAAGTCATGATAACCTCAAGATCTACTGTTGCATCTTTGCCAGCAGCTTTTCGCCGCCGATGTACGATTCCTATCCCATCTCATGTATTAACTTCCATTCAAATTCTAAATTATATCATGTGAAAATTAAATTACTTACCGGCATATGCAAGGGGTTGGTGAAAATGAGAACTGGCTCCACCGGTCCATGTATATAAGAAAGCCATTCTCGTCTTGTCTGAGTCGTTGATTATAGCAACCGCCTTCTGCAATTGAGTCAAGAGATCAAGTCCTCCTTGCTAATTAGATGTCTTGAAGGTGGAAGAGGAGATCTGATAGATACAAGAGTTCAGCACCATGATTCCGGACCCGAGGTTCCATGACATTGTTGTTTATCAGGGTCTTTCTTTGCTGCGTTACCATAACTGTGTCGATGGCATTGTGAGTGGCAAAGAGGCGGACAACATAACCGCGTGATCCCCGTTCAGGACATAAACTTTAGGCTCTTCGACACCAAAGGAGATGAAAACACCCCAATCGAGCCTCGGATTCTTCTCCCATGGGAGAAGTGGACTGTCCATGATAAATATAGCCATTTCGATGAGCGACAGGTGGGATGGGATTTTCTGAATCCTTGTGTACTACCCTTGTTGGGCGATCGATGAAAGACTAGGTTTCGACCGTAATCTCTGGCTTTAGCTGGTTAATATCAATTGTATAGGCAGCCTTCATTTCTCTTCCCTTGAATTCATTTAGCCACCAACGAGCATCTTGGTCAAGCTTCTGCTTTGGCAATGTATGAATCGGCGGAGGGAGTCGCGGCCTGCAGGCCCAGGTCTCGTCAGCACGATGAACTAACTGACCTGCTTCATCAAGGTGGAGCGGCGATTCGTGCTAGTTTTGGAAGGGTCATGTAAATTGAGCGATTTCGAGGGTCATGCGGTCTTTGATCTGTTTCGCAATCCTTGTGGCAGTCGGCATTTTGGTCATAGCTGTGAGATCAGCGTTGGATTTGTCGACAAGGATACACTCGCAGCAATTTTCATCTTTAACAGGCTTGGGAATAATAGCAATAATTCCTTGATCAAGAGCTAGCTCGACGTTCTCATGAAGAGTAATTCCTACAAGAGAGTTAGCGAGTTATAAATTGTAGTAAACCACACCACTTACCTAGCCGATAGTCATAAAAGAAATCCTTTGGGATTTCCTCCACACCAAACAAATACCCAATCTCGGGCTCACTCAAAGACCTTGGTACGATGTGTGCTGCTTTCACTGACCAGCATGGTGGTTGTGATACTGGACGATCCGGCTGCCGAGTTGTTGTCAATTGCCGACATCTGGGTAGCTATCGGTTAGACAAATACCCGCAGACGGACGTCGTCGGCATCCTCTCCATCGAGAGAGGCCCACGGAGACCGTACCTCGTCGTGCAATTGGGCTGGAATCTAGATACTATTAGCACGATTCAAGGACAGGCCCACGGAACATACATTTTCGCGGCGAGACTTGTGATGGCGACTGCAGGAAGCACACGCCGCTTTGATGGAGCCATGGGTCTTATGGACGACCGTTATCGGAGCGATAGGTATTGGTTGCGATCGCACCTGTCGCAACAGCACGAATGCAGCGTACATCACTAAACGGGGCCTCGTTTTGGGGGTAGTCTCACCCGAGCACTTTCGAGTGCTCTAAGTGGCCTTCTGATGATCAGAACATTGAGGTTTGGATAGAAGGAGTCGACTAATCCGCAAATTTTTTGAACATCAAAGATTGGGTCAGTTGAACGGTTTTCTCGGTGTGCATTTTGGGATTGAAACGACGCCCGACGCGGGACTTCGATGTTTTGGCAGGCTCGGCAGTTGATTGGTTAGAGTTCGTTTGTGGATGGGAAGTTGGAGACCCAATTGAATTGGATTTATTTGTTCATTGTCATTGCTTCACTTCGTAATTTCGTACTATGCTGTGTGTTGGAGGGTTCAAATATTGCGGTCAAGGTTGACTCGGCATGTCCAACAAATCTTGTACTCACGCTGACTTAAGGCTCATAGACAAGATTGATTGGCCAATCAAGCATAAATGTTATTGCACATGTTGTCTGCCTTGCTGATTATAGTGGTAGCAATAATAACAATAGTGAAACAGAGGCAATCATGATCTGATCAGCCTACGCAGGTTTTCTGAACGCATGAATATGCCTCGTGTCCTCTTCCACCAACGGAACATCAGCCGCAGCACCATCAGCCGCTGAGACACGCTGTGAAATAGGAGAAGCAGGTTCTGTGGAATCACGGCTCGATCGACGAAGATGGAAAGGATGAGATGACAACGACAACACCTTCTTGACGGCGTTTGTCGCCTGATCACTGAAACTCGGCTTTCGCCCTGCGGGAGGAAGAAGCCCCCACTGACAACACCATCGACTGTGACATTGTCATTCTTTGACGATGACTGCCCCTTGCCTTTCCTTCGTGCCGGCACGTCTGATCCAGGTGGAGGAGCCGTGGGCTTCGGCGGCCATTGACCATCTGATTTCCATCCTGCCACTAGTGCCTTTGTGATATCTGAGAGATTGATGGGGATTGTCGGTGTGAGCCCTTGGACTATCACCTTACTGTACAAGGACGCATATATAGTCGGTGTTATTGATGATCTGACATAGTTAGAATCAGCAATAAATGGCTCCATCACTGGTATCATTGAATCGTCAGAGTCGTAGTCGCAGTAATCGTTATCGTCAACGTCGGCATCGTTTCCATCCCAATCATAGCCATCAGGGTGAGCATCGTCCTTCTCTTCCGTTGTTGTAGTTGTATCTTTCGACTTCTCGTCTGAGAGCGCTAGATCTTCAAGCAAATCGGTCGAGAGCCGTACTGGCGGGGAAGGCTCTTCTAACGAGTTAATATTTGCTCTAACGTCCGTACCACTGTTGCCCTCTCCATTTCGGCTAAGAGATGGTGTTGTATCACCCTTTCCCTCTTTAGGCGACAATGAGGAAGACCGAAGGTTGACAGGCAGTCGTCGTGGCCGTCGCTGCATTATGCTCCTTCGTTTCTTAGCTCCAGTCCATGTATCCCGTCTTTCCATGAAAACCGTAGTCCCGGATTCCACTTCATTTCCTGCTCTAGCTCCGCTCGGCGTCTTCGACCGCGTTGCAGAATGCTAGATTTAATAGCATCTGGATTCTCGAACCGGTAGGGATCCGCCTTTGCGCCACCAGACTGGGTAGCGTTACAGGCATATGCATCCAGCTCTGAGTCTGATTCAGAGCTGCTCCCTGGTTCTCGCATTCGCCACTGCACGATGTTGGCTCGCACATCTGTGCCAGACTGGGTATTCGAGTTCGGCGCTGTTGCTGTTGCTGTTGCTAGAGCTGCCGTTTTAGACAAAAGCGACGAAGACGTCGGCGAAGATGACCAAAGTGTGCAAGGGGGTCAAAAGCCCAGTCTGTACGAACAACATCTCTGACACGTTGTTTTGCCTCCCGTACAGCCGTTTCTCGTTTTGTTTTGCTTCTGCATCTGCAGCCTTACTCATTGACTTCCGACGAAAGGTAGGAAACACAGAAGTAGATGGCGACGTGTTGGTAGCCATTGTTTGGTTCGTCTGGAGTTTGTCTTCTCAACTTCAAAATCCAACAAGACCAATTGTTGCGTGCGGGAGGTGCGAGCGGGGAAATCTGGTCTTGCAAATCGCGGCGCGAATACCACCAACCTATAGCAAATAACAATAGTAACAATGCGTTAAAAGTTCTTCTTGTGCCCGTAATTGGGCAGTAAATGATGTGAAGGGACTGGATGCAAAGAGGAGGAAGAGGAAGATCAACTTGTGGAAGGCGACAACCCCGGAGTAAATTGCCGCTAGTGGGAGCACCCCTAACTGCCGCATTGGGCGTAATTAATTTCTGAGACGTACGAAACTTACTGAACAGCGTATACTTACACTGTACAGAGTACATGCCGTATAGTAAGTATGTATACACTGTATGGTCCTTCGCTCTCTATTGCATATAACTAATTTCTGAGAACTATGGATTCATTTGCTGGGCAGCTCTGTGGCAGAACGCTCGTTGTTCGTTCTCTATCTCAAAGTCTATTAAACTGAAGCCTCCCTCTTCATGTCTAAATCTAACAGGCCATCTCCAAATATGGTACACATCATATATGACATCGATGATACAGAGTAAAAATACAAGTCCAAACTATACCATGAATATACTGGAAGTATGCATATCAGGTCCGCACGCGAATCGTATCTGACGATGTTTGTGCGTCGCCGACAGGCATGAACCCCCATGCTGCATTCTTCTTGCGCCGGCCTTTGCGATCACCGTACTTTTCGTCGAACTTGCGAATGGCGTCTAGGGACGACATGTCTTCGCTGATTGATGCGCTGATTTCCTCCATGGCACGCTCGAAGTGTGCTTTGTTTAGACACGCCGTGGCGGGTACTGATACGGTGTCTCGCCGGTGTGCCTAGCGGCCTGTTCATATTCCTCGCGAACACAAGTAAGTGCGGCAGCCACACAGACGTTCTTGAGATCGGACCCTGAATAGAATGGCGTCCGATGTGCCAAGTCTGAGAGGTCTACAGACTCATCCAGTCGTTCATTCTTCAGGTGTATCGTGAGAATAGATTCACGATCCTGTTCC
Organism: Talaromyces trachyspermus; assembly: GCA_020137715.1. Lineage (NCBI taxonomy): Eukaryota > Fungi > Ascomycota > Eurotiomycetes > Eurotiales > Trichocomaceae > Talaromyces > Talaromyces trachyspermus. The sequence goes on from JACGXQ010000003.1 coordinate 542,168, forward strand.
GTAGGCAGATCTACCAAAAGCCTTCGGGAAGCCGCCGAAGGACCGCATCATCGAGGTCAAATGGTCTGTTTGTCGCTACCATTATGAAAGCGGACATATCATTCATACCATCCCATTCGCGCAGAAATTGATTGATGAGTTCCCGGTGAGAAGTAGGTCGGTTTCGTCCTTGGTTTCTGGAGCCAAAAATAGCGTCTGCTTCATCAATAAATACCACACATGGACTAAGCTTCTTCGCAAGAGTAAAGATCGCCCTAACATTCTTCTCGCCTTCACCAACGTACATGTCGTAGACGTCAGATCCACTGATCTCAAGGACGGTAGCACCGCTCTCGCGAGCCACAGCTTTTGCAAGAAGTGTTTTCCAGTGCCAGGCGGCCCGTACAGAAGCATCCCAGGAATTTTATCCGTTGCAAGGACACCATATGTGAAGGCATCCGGCCTTATTAAAGACAGAGAAGTCAATGTCTTTAACGCTTCAACCGTCCCCGGGGACGTGGACGTCAGCAAACGTGGTGCGGATGCTGTCGGCCTTGATGACACCACTAAGAAGCTTCTTTTCGTACTTGTTACATCCAAGTTGTAGAGCTGCGTCCACTTTCGATGTTCCGTTCGCTCCAGCTGTGTCCGAATAGGTTGTGCCTGACGTTGGGTCCTGAATCCACTCGTCACGAATGCCTATATTCCTCGCCCGAATCATCCAAGCTTGTCGAATATGCTTTAAACCGAACGTCTCGTTCGGCTGCACACAGCCCATGGCTAACGTAATATGATGATGAACGCTACTAAAACCAGTAGTGAGAATCTAAACGTAAGTCAGGAATGGTATCGGTATCCGTGGGCCAAGAAGCCATGTCAAAGATTTCATCGTCTATGGGTATGGCATTATGGTCCACTCTCTTGCGGATCATGTCTTGGAGATTGCGTATATTCGTTTGCCGTATGTGGGCTTTTCGGTCCTCTGCTAGAAGTCGATCTACCATTGACGTTTCCATTGCGGGAGCGACCCAAAGAGGAAATCCAAAAGGCACGGCCGATGTATCAACGGAGAGCGTCATTTGCTCATTGATCCTTTTCGCTCTTGTGGGGTCTGCGAGAGCATTTCGAGGTTGTGAAGAGGTTCCTATGAATAGTACCTTTTGGCCCTCCCGCCGACGGCTATGGATTGTTTTGTAGAATAATCTGAGAAATTTGGAGCCCTCGCGAGATTTCATCACTTCAAGTAATCTTGTATATGAATGATTATTTTTGGCGGAGAATGCGACTCCTGACCCGTCTCGTGGATTGGCTCCGAAGTACCATTGTTGGAAATGGGGTTTGGCTGTGGAGATATCGATATCAATTGATTAATAAGACGCAACCATGTACCTGTCTCCGTACGAGCTGCTCTATTACTCGAGCTGTCCGCGCCTGTCCCTGTGAGTGATAGCAACCAGTTGGGAAGTTGTGTGTCGGGAAGGTTACTCTCAACAGATACTATGCGCGGGCGGATATTAGAGCTAGAGATAGGAAACGAACCCTCGACATCGTCACCTGCTATTTCATCAGGCCATTCGCCACCCACATCTGGCTTGGATAGTCTTTTCCAGTCGCTATAAACTTCGTAGCCCAAGTTGCGTATGGAAGATACCGCACTACCTTCTGCTCTCTTTGTTCGCTGCATAACCGAGCAATATCCTGAGCATTCAAAGTCACCAGGTCCGCTTCTACTTCTTTGGCAAGTCTTTGTACAACGGCGTTCAAAAAGAGGTCCCTCGGTCCCGTCGTGGCCAGGATATCGCACAAGGAGGTGTGACCGTTCCGTCACTGGATCATCGGCATACTTCGCTGGGGAAACATAAATCCCGCTCTGACTGCTGCGTGCAACTTTTCCCAAGAATCGGAGCTTACCACATAGCGGCAATCGCCGACAGTCGAATCAGGAGCTCCATCATTCCCAGCCTCACTACCATTCTCCAGCTGACTCGCGTGGAGATCCTTTTCGTCACCATCAGAAGATGATTGAGGCTTCTGTTGAACATGTACTAAAGAAGGCGTTGGACTCTGCCCGTACGTGATAACATTGTCATTGAGGAACCATTGCGGAATCGTAGCTGCAATGGGAATATGTTCGGCTGGAAATTTCTTATCTTTCCATGTACGACGAAGACCCGCTATATAACTCTTTCGCCCAACCGATGGCTGATTCGGAGAATCCGTTTCGCGGCCTTGGTCTGAAGACTGAGGATCCACAACGGCCGGCTTCACCTCCTTCGGAGCGTCGTGATTCGCGTCGGTAGAGCCATTGGATTCTGGAGAGGGCCGAGACTGACGAAAGAGCGACTGATGAAAGTAGCGAGAGGATGTAGACAAGGAGGGCGCGTATCGACGACCAGCGATGAGACGGCAGGACCGAACGATATGAGATGGTAGGAGTAAGGCACTTTGCATGGCAACGGCCTGGTGAGACCAGCTCCAAAAATTTCACAGGAACAAGGAAATAAATCTTCTGCTAGGGCAGAGTGCGCAGAAGGGCATCCGAAGATGCAATGGTATAGGGTCGCGAAAGTCGGTGTTTTGATGGATGGCAGTACTCGGTCGATTAATTCAAAGAGACGAAAGAACCAAAATGAACTAGCCGAAAGAGGAATTCAGATGGGTCTAGGCTTGGCGTTCCGCGTTCCGCGTTCCCTTGAGATTCGCTGCCTGATTTTTCAGGTGTACTCCGTACGTGTTTAAATAAAAGTGCCCTTCGGTATTGGCAATTGCTATCAGATTCAAAAATATTTGATCAGACGTAAGTATTACTATTACTAGCGTAGACTTATTGTCAAAGAACTTTCTATGTAGACTACCTACTAGTACCTAGGTAAGCGAATTGTCCTATATCCAAGCAGGGTTAAGATGAATGCTGGGTTGAATCCTGTATCCCCTGAAACAAAATGGCATTCCGTCCTCCCAGTCGAATATGCTAGATCACCGCCATACCAAATCGAAGGGATCGATTCTAGCCATGTCATGTTAGCATGATGCCATCTAGGCGATGAAAGCAACGAAGGAACAGCACGGAGCTCCAAAGAAAATGATCAGACAAGGTATACTGGCAAGTAGCAGGCCAACCGGGAAAGGAAGGCCCGAATGTCTCTTCAGGGGCGACTCAGGTAATAAAGAAGAAAAACGGTATTTTGTCATCTTGTAGGCGGAGAGGGGCTTGTGAGAGGTGCAGCGTGGGGTGGAAAACTAACCTGGTACGAGAGGATTATCGGACAGTTAAGGCCAGATTTCTCAGAAGAAGCAGAAACAGCAGGGAAGACATATCCACCGGCTGAATCCATTGTCAGGGGAAGAAAAGAAAGGACGAGAGAGAGGAAAACATTCGAAAAAATGAAAAAATACGACCGACGAAAATCGACCGAAGGGAAGGCGGAAAAAGTAGTAGTACAGTGCTCACGTGACGTCCCGGATAGGACTGGCGTGCTTCAGAAAACGGCCGGGATGGCAGCTGCGCATGTCGTGCTCCTGCAGCGGATTTCCGTCGATTTTCTTTCTTCGTGTCTCCTGATTGCTTGCCCCAGGACAGTCTGGCTTTTCCCTTCTCGCCAGTCCAGAGACTCAGTCAAGATAGCCTGACGTGCGTTGATCACGCCACGGAAAAGACTCTAGATAACGTGAGGTGAGGCTCCGGCGTCCGTCTTGCTTGAATTCGCCGTTGCCGTTCTTGGGCCACCTGAAGTTGCCAGCCCCTGCCTAACTTAGCCCCTCCCCGAAACGAAGCTTCCATTTCTCTCTGCACCGGCCTGAAGAATTGCGAGATCAGAGTCCTTGACTCCTGGTTGCTGTCGACTCGCATCTGTCCTCGTTGCGTTGAGTCCTTATTTCGGAAAGCGTCCGCCTGCAAAGGGCCGCTTTGACCGACTGATTAACCACGGAGACGCGACTCAGCACCTGATCGTGATCGATGCTCTTGGGCTTGCCTGTCCCTGGCCCATCTTGACCCAGGCTCTGTCGCCAGCCTGCAGTGTCCTGGCCTTCCATCGGACGCTCAAAAGCGGCTTGTACTGTTGTCGCAACCGGAATTCTGATTGACCGCGTCCGCCTGCATTTCTCAGCTCTTCCGAGTATCTTTGTCCCTCGCCATCGCTATAATCTCGTGCGGTCTAGGTCGTCCTCGCGAGCCTTCACGCGGCTGAGGGCTCATTGTGCATAGCGATGATGATGACTCAGCCGTTTCCTGCCCATCAAGGCATCCCTCAACATGCCGGGTTGCCTCCTGGCCATCCAATGTCTCAAGCTCAACATCCGAACATGGGCGTTCAGGGGCCTGGTATGGTACAACAGATGCATCCTGGTGTGTCGGCTGCTGCTGGACCTCAGGTGAGTCAACCGGGACCCATGATGGCCGGGATGCCTCCTGGCGCGACAACGGGCCCTGGTGGACCAGTGCCAAATACACATGCTCTACAACACTTGAGTCCTGCGCAAGCGCATCTCCTTCAGCAACAGCAACAACAACAGCAGTTTGGAATGAGTAAGTTTGTTTGCATTGCATCACTACAGCCTTTGATGAATCATTTTCAGCGCTTATCTTGGCCCTAACCTCGTTGTTCTGTAGACCCGGCGAACAGCAATCAATTGCTACAACATCAGCAGGCAATGGCGCGACACCAACAGCGGATACTTGCGCAACAACAGCAAATCGCACACCATGGCGGCATACCTGTCTCTCTACCAGCTGGAACGCAGGGACTTAGCCAAGCCCAATTGTCTATGCAAAATCCCAGTATGCGTGGGCCGGTTAATATGATGCATTTTCAACAACAGATGCCACAGCTACCTCCGAATATTCAGCAACAGCAGCAACAACAATTTCTTGCTATACAAGCCCAGGCGCACGCAGCTGCGCAAGCGCAAGCGCAGGTGGCAGCTCAGGCAAACAACCAACAAGGCCAGCAGCATACCCCGCAACAGAGAGCAGCCGTACCGCCTCAGAGCGTTACTCCCCAACCGCAACCAGGTCTACAAGTGCCTCCTGGAAGCGCAACACCCTCGCAGCAGTCCAATCCTCCTCAACATTCCACTCCGCAACCCCGTCGAACCGTGGCTCTCAACCACCACCACAACCAACACCCAATCCTCAACATCAACAGATACCTCCGCAACAAGCCCTACCCCAGCAGCAATCACAGCCACAGGTTCAGCCCAATCAGCAACAACCACAGCAGCAGCCATCCCAAATGCAACTGCAAAATGGTCCACAGCCAACGCCACATCCACAAGGTCAAGTCCAAATGACGCAACAGCATCAGCATGCCATGTCCACTCCGGAACACATGAAATTTCAGCATCAAATCATGATGGAACAACAGCGGCGGGCAACTATGAACTCCTTCTTCCATAACAAAGGCTCATTGACACAATACGTCAATAGCTATTTCGAGACTTTAAGCAATTATGAGGTATGGTTTCTCGTGAGAAGTGCTAATTAAATGAAGCGCAAAATTTGCTAATTCTACTATTTCCCATTTTTACAGAGCAAGGGCGAAGACGCGGATCTTATGTTCTGGCAAGATATCGTGAATAAATACTACAACACTACCTTCCATGTAGCCACTGGACAACCCTGGGGCGTTTTGCGCCAGGGCGTGCTGACCGCTGGCACTGGATCGAAATCTTTCGAGGTCAATGCAACTATCCTACCTCGTTATTACGTCACGCTCTTCAATAATGGTATCAGGAGAATCCAAACACACATGGAAGCTACGCAGGAATTCTCTCCTCAAAACGGTTATCGCGTTGTGTTTAGTCCCAAAGTTAGTTTCATTTATTGGTTCGCCAATGATTGTCAGGTTTGTCAACTCTGATCCCATAAATAGCCATCTACATTCTAATCTCTAAATAGCTCTTCGTGAATGGCTCACTCAAAGTGCTTATTAATCCGGATTTCAAGTTTGATTTGGTGGATATATCTGTTTCGAGTTTTCGGGAATACATCCCTCGCAATCTTCTTCAAGCACCGGAACCAATTGAACAGAAACCAAGTCCCCGTGTGACCAAGAACGCTAGCAAACGAATGCAGCAGAAGCAGGCGCCAGTGCCGCCTACGATATCTCCCCAGAGTCGCTGGTAAACGAAAATGGACTTCCGCATAGTGTTCAGTGCTTCCTTGAGGTAATGCGGAAGATTCTCTTCTTAGCCGATACAATGACTAACATGTTCATGTAGATCGCGGAGACTATGTCGTCAATGACAAGTTTGATATATTATAGTACTAGCAACCCTCAGAAGAACTCTATGGAAGTACTTCGAGATGTTACTTCTATCATGGTTCAACAGAGCGTAAATCTCGCCGCTCAACAGCAAGCGCAGGGTCAGCGTACGCCTAGCCTTAATGGTCCGTCTCAATTTGCTTCTCCTTCAGTGGGCCATATGGGGCTACCTGGCACACAGGCGTCTCCACACCTAGGAAATTCGGCTCACCCGAGCCCGGCGCAAATCCACGTAATGGGACCTGGGGCGATGCCTCAACAAAATCAAACTTCTTTAGCGGCGAACGGCAGTCAAGGGCCCAGTGCAAATACAAGCCCGAATGTTTCTAACAAACGTCGCCGTCCAAGCACTGTCAAAACTGAGGGTGATGATGTTGCCGAAGTGAATGGAGCTGGGCCTGCGCCTAAAGTGAGAGCCAGCCCTAAAGTTGGTGCTGGTAAAAGGCATAAAGGCAATGCTTAGGATACAATTTTTTTTTCTATTTCTTTGTCTATTTTGCCGCTTTTTTACTTTTCTAAAAGGGGAAAGTCGGTAACTGGCGCATTAGGAATCTTGCCATCTATTTTCATTGCTCTATCTGGGGTGTGCTTCCTGTTCTCCCTTTTCTCTTTGGATATATGATTCCCTATTTTCTTGGTGCTGTTGACTACGATTTGATTTTGTTTCTTTTTTTCCTAGCACTTTTCTGCGATCCATATTACGCATGGCGTCGAGTACCTGTGTCTGGTTCGGTTATTTCTCGAAGCTCGTCTGATTTTTCGATACGGCATTACATTGATATGTTTCTGGATCCCGACACGTATGGGAACGTGATACCATGGGTTTTCTTCTTCATTGAAGCCTCCGTTAGGTGGCGGTCCTACACGGCTTTGAACGGCAGGTGATTCGGCAATTTAGATATTCTGGGGTTCTGCATTTTCATTTTCTCCTCTGTCCGTTGTTGAGTTGGTGTTCACGGGTTTGGATGCTTTCCTGCATTTGAATTTTTTCCCTCACTGTCGCATTGACTGTCAATAACTGAAGAGTGACATGATTGATTCAGTCTGCGCTTCTCGAGCAAAACTAATGTTTTACACGTCTTTCTTCATCGGCCCCGGTGTGTTGTTGTCTCTTTTTCCAAAACAGGGCGAATTGTTTGCGTGGCTTCTGTCGACTACGTCTTTCTTGCAAGTTGTCAATTTCTTCTGGCCTCTCTCTGTTGAGTCTCTTGCTCAAAATTGTCACGAATTTTCCCATGCTGTATCATCTATCTATTGCTACGCATTGCTATGTAAATTCCATTGTTGGGTTCTTTCAACTATCTAATATAGGAGATATGTCCTGCTAGTTTCTCTTCCCTATATTCTTAAGTTTGTGCGTTCGTATTTACTTTACGAAGGCGATCCATGACGATCTCGACGATCTTGACGATCTCGGATCCGGAGATATGCTTAAAGTTAATACAATTAGAATACAGCACGCTAGTAATTAAAATATTGAACCTTACAAACGGACGTATCAGCTGCGTACGATGTATGTATGTGTGTAAATTACGCAGTACGAACATTCCCCACTCCGAGGATGAGGGTAATTTACTAATTTACCGAATATTAAAGCTACATCCATGATCCAACCCTTATCTATACTATTCTATACACACCTCAATCAACATATCCTCCTAACCACTCACAATGTCAGCCCCAGTCATTCCCACTCTCACTCCCACGACGGCGGCATCTCACACTCCCACGACGACCTTTGGAGGCCATGGCCACTCGCACGAGATCTACGACGGGCCAGGCTCATACATGAATCGCGAAAAGCCGCTTTCGCAACATGATGGGAGGGATTGGAAGGATAGAGCTTATACAATTGGCATTGGCGGGTTTGTCTTATCTATCTATCTCGCTCTTTTATCCCTCCGATTCGAGGTGGTATATATACCCTTGCTAATCAACTCAAAAGGCCAGTTGGATCCGGCAAGACAGCGCTCATGCTGAAATTATGCTTGGCCTTGAGGGATGAATACAACATTGCCGCTGTGACCAATGATATCTTTACAAAGTGGGTGGATTCTTGATAGAAAGAAAAGACGGGAGATTTTAGATAGGGAATTAACAAATCAAAAACGATACAGAGAAGACGCAGAATTCCTCACGCGAAACAAAGCTCGCCCCCGAACGAATCTCCGCCATCGAGACCGGCGGCTGCCCTCACGCCGCCGTCCGCGAAGATATCAGCGCCAATCTCCTCGCCCTACAAACACTCCAACGCAAATTCAACACTGATCTCCTCCTCATCGAATCCGGCGGCGACAACCTCGCTGCCAACTACTCGCGCGAACTAGCCGATTTCATCATCTACGTAATCGACGTCGCCGGCGGAGACAAGGTGCCTCGAAAAGGCGGACCGGGCATTACGGGTAGTGACTTGCTGGTTATTAACAAGATTGATTTGGCCGAGGCTGTGGGTGCTGATTTGAGTGTTATGGAGCGGGATGCGGCCAAGATTAGAGAGGGTGGGCCGACGGTCTTTGGCTCGGTGAAGCATGGGAATGGTGTGGATCATATTGTGAATCTGATTATCAGTTCGTGGAAGGCGAGTGGAGCGTATGAGACGAGTTTGGAGAGGTGGAAGAATGGTGCTGTAAGAGGCTCTGGAGCTGTTTGACCTATTCTCCTGTGGCTTAAGGTACCATCACAGACAACTTGGCTATAGTCCTTGCCAGGGTAACAGATAGTTATGTATAGCTGTATGCAAGTAAATGTTTTTGTATATAGTCATGACACGCCAAATTACCATGTCTAATGTCGGTATGCATTTTATCATCGTTACAAGACCATAAAAAAGAAAAAGAAAAGAAGTATGCAAGCAAAACCTATGCCAGTTCCTCAAAAGGCCGAGCCCTGCGCGGAAAAACCCTTTTATATAAACTGATGCCGACTGAATCCTGTGGATTAATCTTCGCATCAAAAGTCGCTTTGAAGTATCCATGAGTTCCCAAACTCTCTTTGATAAAACCACTGCGGCCACGCCTGGTCCAGAGCTGAAGTGCCTTGAACCACTGAACATCCTCGGAGTTGAAAAACATGTAGCGCACCGTGACCACTTTCTTGTGGATCTTGTAAGGGTGGCCAGTGAGGATAGCCCGCTTAGCGACCACTCGAGAATAATCGGGGCAACAACTGTGCCAGTTGCAATCAGTTCCAAACGGTTTAATGTCTTTTCAGACTCGGTGTTGTCATCAGCGGAGCCTAGCACTTCTGGATCGTTAACAGCCTGGTTTTGAAAACGAGAGCTGGAACAGCTCCCAGGTAACCGGACCAATGAAGCTGGCAATCGCGTTGCGACCTGGATGTAGGTATCGGTCAAATTTGTGTACATTGTTCGGTGTGTTACCGGCATTGGAAAAGATTGATTGACCACAAGGCGGCGTGGACCACACTGAATGATAACTTCCTCCTTTGATTTGATCGGCCTTTCAACGGAGGAGTTCAGGGTCATGTTGATGTTTACGACTGTATGCTTATGTTCATGCCGAAGAAGCGAATATAACGCCACGGGCAATGGACTATTGCGAAGGACAGACGGAACGGCCTTTAGATGGACGTTCACACGAGTGCCTGGCGCTACGCCGCCCACTAAAGCCTCTCGAACAAGTTTATTCTTGAGACCTTTGTAATCATGGAACTGCAATAGTCGTCGCCAATCTTCGGGCTCGAACGGCCGGTCTTCCGAGGTTTCCCATCGACTAGTTTTAAGGCTTTTAAGCCACGGTACTTCTGTAAGCGCTCCCTAGCGAGAACATTAGGGTGCAGTTCAATCTCGTCAGGAAACTCGAGGTCATCTTGTTCTTCCTTTCGACGACTAGCACGGTAGTTTTCTAACTGGTCCGCTTCATCTTCGGGAGATGGGTCCAAGAACATTTCTGACTGAGGATACTCCGACGGCCCACCTTCAGTCATGGCATCACCGTGGTCTGGGAACACACCATCCTCAGGACGACCCTCAGAACCATCAATTTCCATATCTTCGTCTTCATCTTCCATATCAACCATATCAGACCCGGAGTCAGAGTCGTCTTCGAGAAACCAGGCAGCCTGGTATTCAGAAGTTCCCTTGGGCAGCCTTTTGGGCGAGCCGGGATGTGCGATTCATCTTCGGAAAAGTAGTGGTGATCATCGAGCAAGACGCCTCGCCTCTCTGTTTCAGGATTCGATACAACGTCATCATCCATCTCAATCTCTTCTGGTGCGATAACTGCCATGTCATCACGGTCATCCGTCGGCTGATCCAGCACTTCCGGGGCATCCGTATCATCAATATTCATCGAGTCTTCCTTTTTATTCTTGGTATTTAGAAGCGGAGCTGCTGTTATCAAATCGATCTGGAAATCGCCCCAACCAGGTATATGCACAATTCGATCTGCCTTCAATCCTCTCCCCGCACAACACCAGTGACCACCACGTCGTCAATTGTATTCCCTTGGATATCAGGCCAATTAACATCCTGAATCAGCATCCAGCTTCTGTCATCCCTCCATCGGATTCCCTTCGGCGTTGCTGTGCAAAGTGTTCGGACCACATTGGAGCACTCTTGTCGTGAATCGAGAGAGAGGACCTTTTCGATTGTAGGGAAGAAATAATTTATGTAAGATTTGAGGGAAGAAACAACCTGCGGTCGTTTCTTTGGCGGGTTCACCTGGTCTAAGCCTTGCGCGGTAACGAGGACATTGGATATGCCCTGACTTTCAATTGATCTTAAAAGTGTTTCTCCTTCCTCTGCGACCTCCACGTCGGTTGGGAGGACCAAAACCACGAAATCAGCCGCACGACAAACGTCCAAAGCATGTAACAAATTATGCCTCGCCGGAATATACATTATATTTTGCTTGAATCGGTCAATGCGAACACGTGCTTGGCGATCAACGGAGACATCGTCGGGGACATCGACGCTTGCGTTCAAGGATCGGATCACAGCAGGGACGTCGATTCTATCCGCGAGAGGAACAATGGCCACTTGGCGCGGAGCTCCATTCTGCCCGGAAAAATGCTAGTAGCGTGAGATCTCTCCTGGTGTTTGACTTGTTGTTTCTGGCGCGCTTGGTTTTGCGGTCGAGCTTCGACATTAGTTGTTGATGGGGGTTCTTCGAACTCCTCGCTCCTTGGTTTCGATTTTGCCTAAGGCATGTACGTCAGTATTTTCAAACTTCTGTCTGCAAGTAAAAGATTGTAATACCTCTAGTCCGTTCCTTGAGCGCACTTTTCGTGGCGTGTTTGCTCTTGAATGCCTTGTGGGTTGTCTTCGTTGTGCTCCGGTGGTGATGCACCGACGAAGTGATTGGCGCCATATTGGCACCGTCTGGCCTCCTGAAACGAAACGGAAGAGATGCCAGGATGAGACAAATGTAAAATTCTGTTCGACTGCAAGGAATATATAAGGAGGAGGAAGGAAATATTTTTATTTACTTCAGCCAAAATTCGCCAAAATTTCACTGCGGGAAGGCGGGGACTGCTAATCGATAAGGGGAAAAAGTTCTTGTGGCGGACAAGCGAGTAGCAAGTCTTGGCAAGAAATTTTAGGCTCGCGCCAGACCGATCAATAACGAACCAGCAAGAAAGCAAAAGAACTGTTTTTCCTTTCATTCATAATTACCTTTTTCCCCGGCCTTTATATTAAAACCGCACATCTGTATGGAAGCAAACCAAACCGATATGGCCCCAGTCGCTGAGGCCGTCGCGAAACAGTCGCCAGAAGAGACCATCGAAGCGAGAGAAGCAAAGAAGCGGTTAACAGAAGCAACACAAAAGTATGGACGCGGCAAGGCCGTTCAATTAAAAAGGTCAGAGACAAGAAGCTGCGAGGGAATCTGAAGGTCATCGAAGACCGGTACAAGACAGCTGCACTCCGAGCAAAGGATGCGGAGATTCTGCTCGAGAACGAGTCGGGTTTCCTAGAGCCCGAGGGAGAGCTTGAAAGAACATACAAGGTCAGGCAGGACGAAATAAAAGAGAATGTGGGCATTGAAGTCGCCAAGAAGGGGTTTGAATTGAAGCTGGAGGAACTGGGACCGTATCGTGCAGATTACACTCGAAACGGTAAAAACTTACTTCTGGCTGGGAGGAAGGGCCATATTGCAACGATGGAATGGCGATCTGGAAAGCTGGGATGTGAGCTGCAACTCAGAGAGACGATACGTGATGCGAAATGGCTGCATAACAATCAATATTTTGCCGTGGCCCAAAAGAAAACGTCTATATCTATGACCACGCCGGTGTTGAATTGCACTGCCTCCACAAACACGTCGAGGCCAAATACCTCGAGTTTTTGCCATACCACTTTCTTTTGGCTAGCGCTGTGCGTATTGCTGTCCCCAAGCACCTTAAAAATTTTGGAGTACCTCATTAACACTGTTGTTGTTCTCATAGGCAAACAGCGGGTTTCTAAAATATACCGATACATCAACTGGTCAGTTGGTCGCAGAACTGCCAACACGGTTAGGCTCCCCAACAGCGCTTTGCCAAAACCCCTGGAATGCTATTCTCCACGTTGGCCACCAAAACGGCACAGTTACTCTGTGGTCACCTAATTCACAAACGGCGCTGGTGAAAGCTCTCGTACACCGAGGACCAGTGCGATCGATGGCTATTGATCGGCAAGGTCGATACATGGTCTCTACGGGCCAAGACTTGAGAATGAATATTTGGGATATGCGGATGTTCAAGCAGGTGCACTCATACTCCTGTTACCAGCCTGGGTCAAGCGTTGCCATCAGTGATCGCGGTCTCACGGCGGTGGGTTGGGGCACGCAGGTGAGCATTTGGAAGGGTCTCTTTGACGCCGCAGCTGCCGACGCACAAAAGGTTCAGAGCCCTTATATGGCATGGGGCGGTGATGGACAGCGAATTGAGAGCGTTAAATGGTGTCCTTACGAGGATATCCTGGGCGTCGCTCATGACAAGGGTTTCTCCAGTATCATTGTTCCTGGTGCGGGAGAACCAAACTTCGATTCCACCGAAGTGAACCCTTACGAAACCACCAAGCAGCGCCAGGAGGCTGAAGTGAAGGCGTTGTTGAACAAGATACAACCCGAGATGATCTCATTAGACCCAGATTTCATTGGTAGAATCGATGTGATCAGCGACAAGAAACGCCGTGAAGAGCGACAAGAAGATTCCAAACCGAAGGACCCCATTGAAAAATTGAAGAATCGGGGACGAGGCCGCAACAGTGCGCTTAGAAAATACCTCCGAAAGAGAGGGAAAACAAATGTCATTGACGAGAAACGTCTCAAGGCAGAGGCTCTGCAGAAGGAGCGCACTTCTCAACGGAACGAGACACTGAGACTTGAGCGAGAGCAATTAGGACCGGCGCTGGCCAGGTTTGTTTCTAAGAAAGATTGATGACTGTCACATTTGATGATACCCGAATAGCCAGTCCTGTGCGGGCATGGCGTTCTGTTATATACTGTTCTCAGAAGATTCGCATTACGAGGAGTTGGGTTTGTTACAGCAGTCCGTATATTTCTCTCACATATCATGTTAGTTAATACCATTGTATAGTTCACATTTCTTTTAGGAAGCAGGCAAATTATTCTGCCTTGGAACTCATGTTTATAATATGAGAACATGATAAAGCTCTAACCACGTAACTATCAAGGAGCAAGGTAAAACAGTTGGAGATCGCAATCCAGATAATGATAAGGGAAAAAGCAAAGAAAATAGATAACCACCAAAAAGAAGGAGAAACAAATTATGAGAAATCTTCGCCGACCTCTTCAATGTTACCCTTGATGCGCAGGAACAGAGTGGTCTTCCATTTGTCCAATTTGCTCAACTGATCGAATTGAAAGAGTTTATCAGCAAACATTTCTTGGTCTCCTTGCTCAATTGCTTGCGAAAGGTCGACCAATAACGCGTGCTCTCTGGTCGATGCAAATGAGGGATCAATGTCTCTATAACTTTCCAATGCACGGTTGCTAGCAACGAGGTCCTAAATGGATCCTGATTAGCATGGTCAAGTTGAATTATATGGACCACGAGACATACCCCTGTTGCAAGATGACATATAGCAGCTTTGAAGAAATAATCCTTAACGGACCATTTCATCAGATTGTTGTTGATCGAAACTTTTCCGACCTTTTCGTATTGTGCAATTGCCTTGTAATAATCGCCTTCTATGGCGGCTAGATCGGCAACCTTTAAGAAATACTTATTGGCGAGCCTGCAGTAACATATAGTTAGGTAGGCTCCTGGGAATCCAAATAAAAGGATGATGCATAAATTTACTTACGCTTCTGCGTTGTCGCTTTCATACCACTCGGCAGCCTTCTCGTACTCCTCCAAGGCTTTCTTCGCATTTCCAATCTCAACTTCGTAAGTTTCAGCCAAGTTCTGTTGGTGCGTCGCCGCCCGCCTAAAATTTCCCTTTGAAATATAATGTTGGACTGCAACCGCGAGCACTCGTACTGCATCCTCGGGATCTGATTTGCGGTATACCTTGAAAGCTTCGGATAGACTGTTTGCTGCATCGTCGGGTTCATTGAGATTGTTTTTCTGGACAGCGGCTGCTTTTTCAAACGCCAGTCCGGCTTCCCTATCTATAACCGACAAGATTAGTTTCATGAATGATTGTACGTAGGGTCATTCTATGCGCCTCAAGCTTAGGCTGATGCCGACACCCCGAGGTTTGGCCGGGGAGGCGTTGTTGACTCACTCAGTTTCTGTACTCGGAATGCGTTCGCTGCTTGAATATAAAGATCTGCCGCATTTTCGAGTTTCTCCGTCCGTCCTCCAAAGAGACTGAAGCCTCCAGAAGCACTTTGAAGAGCTTTGTCGGCCTGGTATGAAAGCCGCATTAGCCACCAACGGAGCAAGAGCGGAGAGGGCTTCAACCACCTTCTGTAACAGGGCGCGAGGATCTCCCATATTTTCAGTAATAACCAATTACAATCCTGTTATAACCGATGGGTAAACTGGCACAATTTGCTATTCGAGACACTCTAAAGTATGAGTGTGTGTGACAAGGAAGTTGAAGTGAAGAACAAGCCAGCATGAATGATGATACATCGGCGGGGCATACTGCAAGCTACGGGCTTCACCGCCTTCCCATTGATTTTATTATCGCCAAAATAATTAACTAACTATCCTCGACCAAAGGTTCTCGTCTACGATTTTACGTTGTTTCAAATCTTCCAGCTAACCGTACCTGCGAATTCTATATTATCGCTCCCCAATGTCTTGCGTCCAAGTGCGATTGGGCTGGTTCCGCCCATTCCTTTGGGCTAACAAAGCGCTTTCTGCTGCCCCTGAGCGACACTACTCATCCAAGTGTACCAGCGACGACATTGCTGCCCTCCTTGCTAAGCCGACATGGTCTGTCCGATCTCTAGTTCCTAATACCCATGACCCGACAAAACCGCTATCGATTACCCCCGAAAGCCTTCGCCGTCTACTCCGTCTGTCGGCCCTTCCGCAGCTGGTCGACAAGGCAGAGGAGGAAAAGATGCTGAAAACGCTTGAATCCCAGATCCACTTCGTGAGGTCGATCCAGGACGTAGAGACAAAGGGCATATCGCCGCTGCGAGCTATTCGCGATGAGAGTCGTGAGGCTATCAAGGAGTCTACGATAGGGTTAGAGACCGTGAAGGATGCTCTAGCTAAGGAGAGGGCAATCGGTCGCAGTAAGAGGATACAACGCGAGGCCGCGATAGAAGACGAGAATGCCAGGCACGTCGAGGACGACCAGTGGGATGGAAATGCCTTGAGCTCGGCTACTAAAACAGCAGGAAAGTATTTCGTGGTGCAGAATCGGAATTGAGACCACGACGCAGGCTAGAATTACAGGCTTGGATCAAGTTGGATGCCGGGCTTGGCACAGCTGCCTTTCCGCCCCTCTCGGAGGCTCATTCCTTCACCATCAGATGCTTATTTCAATGTTTGAACGTCGACACAACAACAATTTATACACAAACTTATCTAGTCATGGTCGATAGCTTTTTCCGCCATCAAACATATGCTGATGGTCAAGGGAAGAAGGACGAGAAAGAGGAGCATGGATTATCCGATTTTCTAACCGAGTCTCAGCGGGGAGACTTGATGGTCTTAATCTCGGTCGTGCTCGAGCATATGCGGAAGACGGTTTTACAAAATTTCGAAACATCTTCCGGTCCCAAGACGCAGAAGCCCGTGTCAGAAGAGCAAGATACACGCGAGTGCGTGCAACAACGAGATTCGGCGGTGAGGAGTGCTCAAGAAAGTCCAGATAATGCGCCAGCCTTGGATTCGAAATCTAAAGCCGAGGCGCTCGCGTATTTCGACGACTGGCACAATTCAGTCTTGCTGAGAGTTGGCCAGGTCTTGAATGAGCGAGAAGAAACTCAGATAGACAAAACTTCGCTCTCAACCGGTGACCATAAAGTACCAGAAGAGTCGACAAATACGAATGAAGAGACGCCAAGTCAGTTGTCAAAAGTGTATCCGCCCTTCGATAACGTGGTTAGCAGCCTGCCAAAAGCACAAAGACTCCTTGTTCTTCGGTCTCTTTTACTCCTACTTCTCGGCCTGGAGCATTACAACGCCTACTCACGAGTGCTTTTGTTACATATCACCTCGTCTTTAAATCTTGCTCTCAAAGATCTAAATGAACATGAAAGTCAGGTGGCTCGTGGTCTGCTTGATGCAGCAATAGCGATGACTGCAGACGAGGAAGCAAAACAGAAGGCAGCACAGAATAAAAATTCTCGGAAATGGAAGGTCGGTGTTGCAACGGTAGCTGGTGCGGCGCTTATAGGCATTACCGGCGGTCTTGCGGCGCCCTGGTAGCGGCAGGACTTGGTACTATAATGGGAGGATTAGGCCTAGGTAGCACGATCGCCGCTACTTATCTGGGAGCTCTCGCTAGCAGTGGGGTAGTAGTCGGTGGTCTCTTTGGAGCCTATGGTGGAAAAATGACCGGCAAGATGATGGACAAGTATGCCAGGGAAGTAGAAGACTTTGCTTTCATACCTGTTCGGGGAAAAGTGCAAAAGAACCTCAAGGATGAGAAAGATGCTGCAAGAGAAGATCATCGATTGAGAGTGGCAGTGGGGATTACCGGCTGGGCGACCGAAGAGGACAATATTATCGTACCATGGCGAGTTATCGGCCCTCAGTCAGAAGTCTTTGCTCTTCGTTGGGAATACGAGACCCTTCTGCATCTCGGAAACTCTATGCGTGCGCTAGTCACTACTGCAGCGTGGAAAGTCGCCAGTTATCAAGTTCTTGCTCGCACAGTTTTCGCAGGTATCATGAGCGCTGTCCTGTTGCCTGTCGGGATTATGAGACTTGCTAAGATAGCCGCGAACCCGTTCAATGTCGCCATTTCAAGAGCCGATAAGGCCGGCGAAGTTCTTGCCGACGCCCTGATAAACAGGGCACAAGGGAAGCGCCCCGTGACTTTAATTGGCTATTCTCTAGGCTCCCGAGTTATATATTCCTGTCTGAGCAGTCTTGCTAGAAGACACGCCTACGGCCTCATCGAATCCGCGATTTTCATGGGATCACCAATCCCCGCAGATCCAACTGTATGGACGGCCATGCGCACCGTCGTCGCCGGTCGTCTTGTGAACGTCTATTCCCAGAACGATTCCATCCTTGCGCTCCTCTACCGTGCTACACATCTAGAGGTTGACATTGCCGGCCTGCAGCCAGTCAAGGGCGTCCATAACGTCGAAAATGTAGACGCCAGCACTACCGTCAATGGCCATCTCCGCTATCAATTTCTCATTGGCCAAGTTCTCAGCGACATTGGCTTTGAAGAAGTCGACAGTACTGAACTTGCAAGGGAGAAAACCGCCCTTTCTATCCAAGATAAAGCGATTGAGCAGGAACAACAAGAGAACGAGAGACGACGAAAGCAAATAACTCGAAAACCAATCGCACCAGTAGAAGGCACACAACACGACGATCATAAACGAGAGGAAGAAGAAGAAGAGGAAGAGGAAGAGGAGCGACTTGGTATAACGATGATAGACGAAGAAGAGGAAGCTCGACTTCGGCAGGAAGTTGAGCAACGCACACACGAGCAGATGATGAGCCGGAAAATGCAACAAATGCGTACGCATTAATTCGGGTGACTTACAAACGGCGATGCCATAAATCTTGTCATTATTTTTGGGTTGGTTATGTTGGTCATTAAAATATAGAAACGATAGCAAAGCAGGATACAATTTGTAGATCAATGCCTAAACTTATTTTTGTACAAGCTATAAATGTAATAGACCCAAGTCGCTAGCTACATGATGAAATAGAGACAAACCAGAGACAAACCAACAGATCGCTCGCCATATGTATCGAACTGGTGAAATAAAAACAAGTAGAAAACACATTGGACAAGCAAATCATAAGAAACAGAACAATATGATAACTCCAGCCCTCCCACATACTAGAATAGGTCGCCAAATCAAGAAAAAGAACAATAGTATCCAGATAGTTCCCAAAAGTCGTTCTGTATTTCCTCCATTTCATGTCTTCATCCTTTCGTGACCAGCGTATTCATTCCCAATGAAAAATCTGCACGTTCATGTTACAGCTCAAAGACCAGCAAAACGAGCCCACCCGGCAGCCCGAGTTGTGCCTTTCTTCTTCTCTGGCGTACGGGGAGTGTCTGCTACCTCAGCTGTAGTCTCGACAATTCCACCGCGTCCTTCCTCGGCAACTTTTCCACTGACATCGCGTCTGCGATAACTCCGAGCCCGGAGATATACTCTCCGTACTGTTTGGAGCTCATACCTGTATGGAACGCGGTTCCGAGATCGATACCTGAATTGCTAACGACTCGTCCTTTGCGATCAACATCCGTCTGGTCATTCAGCGCAGCTTTGGAGGCTGTTCGGCGCTTTGGAGTGGTCAATGCCGGTGGATCATTATTGTCGTCCTCACTCTCGTTATCGCTAGACATAGCTTCTTCTTCTTCTTCTTGGACAGTTGTATAAGTGGTTTTGTTGGCCTTACTTGGCCACAGTCTCAAGCTGCCAAAAGTCCTCAGCTTGGATTCCTTTGCAGGAGGTGGTGAATCCGCATTATGAATGGCGGAAATGTTCCTGTTGTCATTGTTTCTGTCTGCGGAGACATTGGGAATGTCGCTCAATGCAACACGGCGAATACTGGGCTTCCTGGTTACAGCAGTTGTGTTTTCAGATTCCTCTTTTGGCTGAGGCGTTGGAGGGTTCATCCTCAGAGGGTTCATAGGGTCAAGGGCTCTGTTTAGATACTCAGTGATATCTTCCTCCAGACTATCTTTGTTGATAATCACATCATCAAGGTGGATATGTGGATTGGTCTCTAATGCGGCATATTGCCCTCGAGTCTCTTTGCGAGGTGTGCCACTTTCAACGCGGCCATATCTTGGGACCGGGCCCAGCCAGTCACTGACGCCATTAAACATGGGAAATGCTGAGCCATTTTTGCTCCGAGTAGGAGATTCCGTGCTGTCCTTATCGTCATCCTCGTCAACTGCCGGTGAAGAAGCTCGCGAATCGTAAGCGACCCAATTATCAGATCCCTCTGATGGAACAGGACTGCTCCGTCGGATGTTCGCTGATACGTCATTACCAGGAGTGGGATGCAGTACAGGAGCGTCTTCAAGTATCGAACGGGGTCGTGACGGGGTGGCTTGAGCTTTCCAGGTTGCAGTGGGAGTAGACGGCGACGCAGCTTGTTTGGTGCCATGTGGTGAACTAGGTGCGTCATCGATTCTGGACTGTCTGTGAGAATGCATAGAAGCCCGCGATGCCCTTTTAGATCCGTGACAGAATTTGAAGACTGTTGTCTTGTATGCATGAAAGGGATAGGCTCTGGTATGTCAACCGGGGCGTCGTCGCCCATGTGAGATCTGACACTGTAATATGCCGAGTCCAATGTACTGGTGCTCGTATGCTTTTTCTCCGTCATTTCTGACTTTGTGCGCTTACTGCGTCTCGTTGCGCGAGCTGTGAGGTTATCCTCCAAGGGATTCATGTCTGGGGGTAATTTGGTAATCTGTCTAAAGACAACAGCCAAGTAAATGGAGATCACGAATGATATTAGATGTAAGCCGGCGCAAACCGCGGTAGTATAGAAAAGCACTTTGACAATGTAGGCCTGGACTGTTGCATCTTTGAAAAGGGTGTTCCAACCGTAGGTGTTTCCTTGGACTTCTCTGTAGGCGACATAGCTAGTGAAGGCATAAAAGGAACTAATCCGGCATCCATGCAAGAAGCAAAAAGATGGTAACTTGTTGAAGAAGCTGGAGGTCGACTGGCAGCATTGCGCGCAAGATGGTAGATTGCATAAATAGTGTGGAGAATGGCGACGCATGGCTGAATAATAATGTATAGTACGTGATTAGCGTTTTGAAAGAATCATCGAATAGATATCAGGGTCTCGGACATACTGCAACACGAATTATCCATCCAAAAGCTGCCCCTGTGTCAGTAACACAAATCACACAAAAGAGGATACCCAGTGCTCCGATAATGGCAAGAATTCTCAGCAAAAGCTGGACTCTTCTCGTGTGTTTCACGCGAGCCTTGGTGTGACGGCTCATGTGGACTATGGGCGGGCGGGGCTAGGCACAGCCCACTATATTCGAGCAATTAGCATGTTTCTCTAATGCCTATTGACAGATCATAATATATACGTAGTACGTACTGAGTCGGGATGGCGATTAAAGTTCACCAATGGGCCCTCCTGGGGAGGCCTCCGCGGGCGAGGGCTCTGCTTGCTTGAGTGAAAGCCTTGGGATTGTACGGCTTCCCTCTATGGTAGTCGTTGAAAGACCATTGCGATACCGGATCGTAGAGGAATGGAGGGAGGATGAGCCACCCATGGTATTCGATGCGCGTGGGAAGACCTGGGGTTAAGGAATGTGGCTAACCGATGCTTTGAACCAGTTCAGCATTGAACGAATGATGGCATTGTTAGAGAGAGTGCGTGTGTGTGCAGTGGAATGTGGATGGGAAGAGTGGTCAGGAATGCGAAGAGAGAGGTGGGAGGCTGGCGATTGTTTGGGCTGGCGTTGTTGACGCGGCAACGGCAGGGGAGCCGGGCGATAAGATAACGTGCGGTTATCGATAAGCGCACGTGCCTCTGTCCGGAGAGAAACCTCGCAGCTACTCCAAAATATTGACTTGCTGCGACGACCAGAGACTATGACTTCCTATCTCTGCATGCAGTGTGCACGACGGGGATGGCGCCCCTCTCGACTATCTGTTCGGCACCCGATCAGCCCGTATAGCTACAGAACTTTTAGCCTTGGCCGGCTTCGAGTAGCCGTTATCGGCTCCGGCCCGGCTGGCTTCTATTCTGCATACCGGCTTCTTTCCAAATCGGAAGATGCAATTGTTGACATGTACGAGCAATTGCCCGTACCTTTGGTCTGGTACGATATGGCGTGGCTCCAGATCATCCGGAAGTTAAGGTACAATGTTTAAACGCTTTCCATACCCAAAAGAAAAGAAGAGGGTATGCTGACTTCGAACTCTGGCGGCATAATATTTAGAATTGTGAAGAGAAATTTACAGAAGTTGCAAAATCTGATCGATTTACTTTCATCGGAAGTATTGCTGTCGGCTCTGAGTTGCCTTTCCAGGCAATGCTACCCCATTACGATGCCATTTTGTTCGCGTACGGTGCGTCTAAGGATCGGGAGTTAGGAATTCCCGGTGAGGATGCTCAAAGGAACGTCATCTCGGCAAGGGCATTTGTGGGTTGGTACAATGGGCTTCCGGAGTACCGCGACCTGGCTCCAGACCTGACTGCTGGAGAAAACGCCGTTATCGTCGGTCAAGGCAACGTCGCGCTTGATGTGGCGCGAATACTCTTGTCGGATGTGGACGCTTTGCGTAAAACGGATATATCAGAGCATGCACTAGACCAGCTGGCCAAGAGTAGAATCAAGCGGGTGCGTATTGTTGGGAGACGCGGGCCAATGCAGGTGAGGCAATGCATTATTTTTTCCTCTGAA
The DNA here is from genome assembly GCA_020137715.1 of Talaromyces trachyspermus. Taxonomy (NCBI): domain Eukaryota; kingdom Fungi; phylum Ascomycota; class Eurotiomycetes; order Eurotiales; family Trichocomaceae; genus Talaromyces; species Talaromyces trachyspermus. The sequence goes on from JACGXQ010000003.1 coordinate 564,377, forward strand.
ACGAGCACGAATAGATTGCTCATGGGAATTTTTTCAAGGCGGCTTTCACCATTAAAGAAATACGAGAGCTTATGCAGCTTCCCGGAGTTTCATTCGACGGTATTCCGAAGGAATATCTGCCCCCAGAGGAAGTCATATCGAGCCTTCCTCGAGCAGAGAAACGATTGATCCAGCTTCTAGCCAAAGGATCTGCTACAGACCCGAGCACCGCCAGTAAAAGCTGGTCTCTGGATTTCCTCCTCTCTCCTCATTCCCTGCATTGGTCGCCTATGTTTCCCTACCGATTGACGCATGCGAAATTCACGCGCAATGAATTCGACTCGTCCGACGGTTTCGCCCCAGACGCCAAGGTCAAACCACATCACCTGGCCAGCGGTAGTCTTGCACAGGTGAATATCCCATGCAATATATTCTTCCGCAGTATTGGTTACAAGTCCATGCCCCTTCCCAGGTTTGCAGATCTTGGTATTCAATTCGATGAGCGACGTGGCATCATCCCCAATGATGGCTTTGGCCGGGTTACCAGTTCATCCTCCGCAGCGGAGGACAGTACGACGCCCTCGATAACACCCAAATCTCTCATATCCCAGGCCTGTACTGCGCCGGGTGGGTAAAACGCGGTCCCACGGGGTGATCGCGTCGACGATGATGGACGCCTTTGGCACCGCAGACTCGATCGTGGCGGATTGGGAAGCACACAAAGCGAGCGGCACGGGAAAGCCAAGATATCCTTCCTGAACTCGTCATCTGGAGGAAGCACCGGGCTCGGGTGGGAACAAGTGCAGTTCGAGGCTAAGAATAGGAACTTGCTCGGCACGAACTGGGAAGATTGGGAGCGTCTCGACGCGGCTGAAAGGAAGAGGGGCGAAGCAAAGGGCAAGCCTCGGGAGAAGGTCAGCAGCGTGGAGGAGATGCTGAGTATCATAGGTAAAGGAGATCTTTCAGCGAAAGGCGTGAAATAGATATATATATCCCATCTCTTACATAGGTAGGTAACCTGTAAATTATGCATATATTTCGTGATGCCTAGCCTAGGCATATGTCTGTCTAATATTATTTACATACAATATATATAGGTACCTAGGTACCTAGATGGGAGTAAAGATGCAGGGATTCGAAAAGCGTTGGTATCTATTACAACTACTTCCATGCACGCATTAATTGGGAATCAATGTACTGTCTCTCAAGAAAGAGAGCGAACAATTCCTATTTCTTAAATAATAATGTACGAAACTACCAAATCAATTGGCCTTTTTTCACCGTCGTGACGGACTTTCAGACACCGTGGCTCCATGATTAGAGCTGAAATCAGTGACAACAGCAGCAGCAGTAGCAGCAGTAGGGGTTGGAATAGGAGTGGTCGAAGAAGAAGAAGAAGTAGACGCAGACGTAGGGATTGATGTATCTGATTGTTTTCGGGTTAGGATGTTGGCCATTTGTTGGTGCAAATAACGTAGTTCGGAGCTTCGGCGTCGCATGTGGATGTGTGGAGTGGGAGTGAGAGATGGTGGTGGTGTGGATAGTGTTGACGATGGTAAGGATGGACGTGGTAAATGTGTTTGTTGTTGCTGCTGTTGCTGCTGCGGCTGCTGTCGTCTCTGGGGAGCGGGAGTATATCGTAATGCTATGTTCGGTGGAACTTCCGGCAGGGGACAGTCTGGTGGAGGAGCTGGTGGTAATAGAGACAGGTTTTGAATGCGTCGTTGGCGTGGCGATCTCTGCTGAGACTGCGGTGATATCAGAGAACTGCGTCGACTAGACTCTTCTCGAGGCGTCCCTGGCGTCCGCGGTGAAGACGTAGGAGTGGACGAATGTGCCTGTTGTTGGTGCTGTTCGTCCAAACTGGGATTCGAGATATTGCGTGCTCGCTGATTTAACGCAGATGCACTTCGAAGAGGATGGCTCGTCGTCATCGCCGGACCAACATACACCTTACTTGCTCGGTCATTGCCCAGAGCAAACCGAGCTAGACTGCTGCCAGTTGACGAAGATATTTCCGATTCAGTACCGATCTTTGGAGACCGATTTGAAGGACGAATTTTCTGAGCGGTAGATGGAAGTCGGGATCGGCTCGGCTGAGGAAGGGTTTGTGGCAGGCGAGAGGCAGGGCCTAGATCCGGCAATTGAGATTGTCGATAGTTTCTCGAACCTGCACCCTCTGGTACAGTCAAGGAGTATTTACGGGGAGGGATTGTAAGGATTGACCTAAACCCTGAAGTAGCGGGAGTCGAGCTTTGACTGGGCGAGACCAATGACTGTCGCTTTCCTCTGTTTTGAGTCGAATCACTTCCGGCGGTTGCTTGTGAGCCAGTAACTTTTCTTGTACGCCGCTATCAGCATTTACTGTCGATGGTGATTCTCTCCTGGGTGCTTGTCGTGATGCTCTATCAATTGATGAGATCGTCTGTGTGCTGTTCTTGCGGACCATGGAAAGTCGTGAACCAGAGCCGGAAACGCTGGGATTCTGAGGAGCACCAGACGCGTTCTCCGAACCGGGAGCGGCATTTCTGATGAATGATAGTGAACGGCCGAGACTGGGCGATCGATGAACAGTCTCTCCTTGACGGTCCGACTGGGTAGCGATCATGGAACGTCGGTTGCCGTTTGCAGCAACAGACGGCGTAGGTCTACGCAACTGTCGCGCGGCTGTCGCAGATGACTGTACGGCTGGGATGGCAACTGGAGGTTTGGCTGCGGGGGCACTGGGCATGATTTTGATTTTGTGAGTCGGAAGAGGGGATCTCGAGGATTTTCAAAGATAATGTCTGAGTCTTTGGCTGCATTAGTAGTGATGGTTGTCGCGGTGGTGGTAGTGGATATAGATATAGCATCAGAAGGTGCGGTGAGGGAACGGCGATTGGCTGTCTTGATAGAAGTGGTGGAAGTATCATCTTGATATGAATTCTCCCTGTGAACAGAAGGCACTGGTGAGGGAGGGTTGGACTCCCTCAAGCTTGATTTGCGGCTAGCAAAGAGCCGCGAACTGCGCGTAGCAAGTGGAGGGCTAAAGGGAGACCCAGGGCCGTCGCCTTCGTGCTCTGGAATATATTTCTTGCCGCCCAAAGATTCAATTGCTTTTCGCAGCGCAATCAACCAAGAATTCATCTCCTGGGATTGGCCATGATAACAAGAAATGTTCGGACAGTGCGGCGCGACTCGGCGCCGTACAGACCAAATCTTGACAGAAATGTACGTCCAGCTGTTGCTGTCGCTTTGCCATCGTCGGTAGACTTTTGTGAGATTTGCACAACATAGGGCTTCCCAGGAATAGCGTCACTAGCAAATGCTGCCGAAGTCGGACCAAGGCGCATCACCTTCTCCGGCAGCCTGTCATAGCCACCCTCCCGGAATATTGCAACACGTAGCCTGCGGTCACCAGAACAAATATCTTGCTAAGGAATACGATATTATCGAGGGATCTGGAGCCTCCTCCACGCCTGCCAATCCTTTTATCTGTAGCCTCTTTTTGCTTTTGTCTGCATTTCCCGGATCTGGGCCATCCAACTCGCCCTGCTGAGGATTGCTACCTTGGGCAGCATGGATACGGAGAATGGAATCCGCAGATATGTTGGGGATGGAAAGGCGTGCATGTTTCAATGCTTGCGGATATGCTTGAAATAGGGTGGAGGAACCCATGACGCATTGACCTTGGACTTCGGCTCTGGCCTGGATTTCACTCTGCCTTGTTGCTGTTCGGATTTGAATGTTGATTCAGTGGGTGTGGGAGCCTGGGATGATGAAGGCAATGCCGAGGCAGACGCAATCGTGTAGGCGACTGACCGCGGAGTGTCAGGTACATTGGTTGTAGATGGCGTGGCCGAACCACTCCTCTCACCAAGCGCAGAAAGAGTGGCATCCTGCTTCTTTTCGTCACGGAGAGCCTTATTTCGAACGAAGAGACTCCGCAAGCTTGTCTTTGAGGTCTGGCGCTTTGCTGGATCTGGCTGGAGTGGCACGCTCTGCGACTGATTGGAGATGGCGTCCGTGGGTCGAAGACGCTGAGGACGTGGCTTCTGTAGGACTGGACGTGCACGCTGTTGTTGTTGCTGCTGCTGCTGCTGCTGCTGAGCAAGGTCGGTGCGGATGGCTGCGAGAGGAGGCCCACGACGAGGTATGGCCGATTTGGGAGGGATTGCGGATCCATGATGCCGATGCTATCTGCCCGCAGATGAACATTGGACGGATCTTTTTGCCGGAGTTCAATGATGAGAGTCATATCCAATCTATTCCCTGTGTCGCATAGCAGCTTTTCTTTCTTTCGGTCGAGGTATTAGGATTAGGTATTAGATATTGGGTATCGGATGTAGTGGGCAATGAAACTCAAGAGCCGACTCTGGCCGGACTGGAAGTATATAAAGAGCGGAGTATTTCGATAAGAGTGTGCACGTCCACGTTTTACGTCCACAATGAATGTGTAGGGTGCAATTGAGAAGAGCTCAAGTGAATGACTGGGCTTCTTTCGAGGCAATTGTCACATCACAAACCAGGAACAGCTCTCGCTGTGATGTTGGTGATGGTATAAGGGAGCGATTGAGAGACGCAATACCGCCTGGAAACAAACTCTCGACGCTGGATTAAAGGAGTGTACGACGTCGACACAGAGATAAACGCTGACGACGAAGATGAAAAATCGTAGAAAGAAAGACCAAGGCAAATTGATCTTGGGAAAGAGTTTTGCAGCGATGGAGACGACAACGCTCTCGGCTCTGGACTCTGGGCAGTGGGTGTCAGTGAGGGCATCGTTGCCCAATCGGTAGGAGCGTTCCTCGAGGCTCATGGTCACTGGCGCAGGCACTGCCAGGCAGTCTGGGCCTGCCCTAGGCCTAGCCTAGTCTGTTAACTAGTGTTAGACTGTTAGCAGTTGTTGTCTTGACTCGTATTCGTTTCAAGTTGTCGACGGGGACAAAGGAAGAAGACGTTCAAGGCTGGACGTCGAAGCCCACTGCGGCACGGGCGGATTCTTCCGGCTGGCGACCCGGTATTTAATTCCATAGCGCGGCCAATCAGCGGGTCTGCCCTGTTACCAGCGGTACCAATAGGTCCAATACCAGGCAGTAGATACTAGAGTGTAACGGTGGTATTAATACACAATTACACATCTCGCTTTTTCACGGAGGATTTCTTAAATTCTTATCCTCTTTTACTCATTTTGATTCTATTGTCTTATTATTTGATTGAGATTCTAACTTTCTTTTTTCTTTTCTTCCTTTTGCCATTGACCAGTGACACTGACCACCTTGGCGCCGTACTACGTCGTACTAGTTTGGTCCTGTTTCAAACACCGAGCACTGAGCAACTCTTGACTTGACACACGAGTTCGCCAAAACCCACCAGGTCCACAAGGCCATAAGGCAATTGCCATAGGCTGATCGTAATATTATAGAGGCATCGCCTATGATATAACCATGACTTCTATGAGTGCATATGGCTCTCCATCTGCATCGATCGTACCGGCAGGTCGGTACCAGCCTACTATCGGGCCATCTGCACAGGCTATAACCTGAACAGTGAACAGTGGTCTGACTTTTAAGTACGGCCTATACTATGTATGGAGTACCCAAATTTGAAATCCAACCTCGAGGTGGAGTTTGGCTGAATAATGCATTCATAGGATTAAAACTGCTCGTAGTACGTCCTGCGTAACTTTGGCTCCGAACGAAGCTCGGTGCCTAGGTCCTAGCTTAGTAGTGAGCGTCTGAGAGAGTCAAACTTGTAAAGATCGACAGCCTTCCGGACGCAGATTCGCTGGTTTCGGCCCTAAGCTCGTGGATAATTGGGCTGCTAGCAAGGTAGTGCTGACACTAAAGCAAGGCTAACGTTGACAGCAACTTTTCGGCTCCGTCTCATCACAATTAAAATTTTACTTATGAAATTGGCAAAAGAACCAGGGTAAGTCTGGTCTTTAAGCCGGCAGACAGGGACAGATTACGGAGTACGGAGTAAGGGTGTCGAAGGTTGAAATGAAGAGGGTTCTCTGTAATGTTCATTGGTTCATAGAGTCATGGCTAGACAAATTTCTCATCCCAACCGTTCCCGAACCCTGGGAAGCACATAGCGCCCATAGTCAATGGCATCATTGAGGTTGTCGTATCCACGAATGGAAATCAGATCAGCTCCAAGGGCAATATAATCCAGAATCGAGTCTGCAATCGTCTGCGGAGACCCGACCAACGCCGTCGACGCTCCGCGGGCATTCGTCGCAGTCACAGTGGGATACCAGAGGGCGCGATCCTGAACCTCGCCGCGGGCAGCAATCTCAAGCAGACGCTGGGAGCCTACATTCTGCGGCGGCGGGGCGTTCACAGGGACTTTCCCTTGGCCGTTGGCTCGATTGGCGTTGAGCGCATCGAGCGTTCGATGCGCCTTTGCCCACGCAAGCTCTTCTGTTTCAGCAACAATAGGTCGGAACGTCACCCAGATGCGCGGCCGATCCGTGCGGCCTGCTTTCTCAGCCTCGGCGTAGATGCGATCAATCTGCTCCTTGGTCTCCTTGAGGGGTTCCCCACAGCCCGAAGATATCGGCCAGCGAGCCGCCGATTCGATACGCCTCATCCGACGAGCCGCCGACGGAGACGGGATGGTGCCGTTAGTTGGACGCACTCGATTGCTGAACTGTTTGAATTGGAAATACTTGCCCTCCCAATCGAAGGGGTCCGCCGACTCCACGCGCGACGCAAGATGCGGATGTATTCCTCCAAGCGTGCATAGCGCTCATCCTTGCTCAGGAAGTCGCCTTCCTTGGCCTGTTCTGCATCACTGCCACCGGCGATAAAGTGCACGACTACGCGGCCGGAGCTGAGCTGGTCGAGGGTTGCCAGCGCCTTGGCAGCGACGGTTGGATAGAGCGTGTTCGGCCGAAGGGCGATGATGACCTTGACGTTTTGGTCACGGAGGCGATGGTCGCGCCTATCGTGAAGGGTCAAATGAAGATGAATCGTACGGCACCAAGGTATAGTTGAAGCCATAGTCATCCAGAGTCCGAGCGTAGCGAACGAGGTAAGCAGGATCGATCCCAGCATTGGGGATCGGGTTGATCTCGGTTGAGGCGTTGGGAAAGGTGAGACTGATGAATTCCGCCATTATATTCTTTTTCCTACTTCTATCCGTCTTGGATGAGGTACAGATGGGTGTATACGGCGGTCTTATACAAACCTCGTGTCGACGATGACGCTCGGAGACTAGAGATCACGCAATCTGAGTGGCAGCCCAATCAACCGCAGATTCTCTACCGGGAAGATCTTAAGATGGCACAATATTAACAGTCCGATTCTTCGTAGTGTATACTACAGGTTAGGCTCACTCGTCGCTCTCGGGTTCCCAGAAATCACCGTCAACGGCATACGGGTTGAATTGCTGCAAAGTCCGTTGCAGAACTAACAGATTGAACATTGGATGTTCCGGAGGCACTTCTATGTATTCTTCAGAATCAATAGAGTCGGCATCATCGTCGAATCCGTCATCTTCAAAGTGGTGCATTTTATACGATGAGATCTGGAAGTCTACTTGAGTATCCTTGAACATATCCCTCAGACTGAGAAAGCATTGCTGGGGCGTTTGTCCCGCGGGGATAATTTGTCCTGGGAGTTTGATGGGCAGAGTGACATCCACTGTGACTACCTTGAACTCGGTAAAATTAGGATAGAGCCCCTTTCTACAGTCGTTTGCGAGTTCTTGGGCCGTTTCACGAATAGACACGAGGCAGTCGGTGATATACAGAGTTTTGAGCGAGCGGGGAAATTCAGGGTGTGCTGGAAGGACTGCTTGTGAGACGTAGATGGTCTCGAGCATGGAGAAGTCGCGGAACGAGCCAAGTTTGACCTGGTCCCAAGGCGGTTGACGATTCCGTGGAAGTTCGAGGCAGAAACCCTCGAGGGTGTCCTTGTGTAGGAAGGCGGCCTTTTGAAGCTCCATAGCGTTGAACTCTTTCGCAGCTCTATTCTTCGGTATCCGCCGGGCGAATGGATCGTCTGGGTTAAAGCTGTCATAGGAAAAGTACTTCAGTTTCTTGCACGCCTGCATAAACTTCTGAATGGCACCAGCATCAATATGGCACATGTCAAAGGCCACTCTCTGTATCGTCAATGTTCCAGGCTTCCAGGTAGATGGAAACGAAGCGTCGTCGAGATCACCATACTCAAATGTCGGAAATGCAAGTTTGGGAAGGGTGAGGAATTTCTCGTAGGAAGCAATGCTGTAGTCCGGGTGTCGCCCTCACACTCGACCCAGACAAGCTCCAGGTTGGACAGGAATGATGGGTTTCGACTGAAGAGACTAACGAGTGGCTTCGTGGAGATTTTGCTCCCGGAAGGTCCAGTTTTCGAAGGTTGGGCGTTTTGTTAAGCAGCAGTGCTATAAGGGTGCTGAGGTCGGATTTCTTGATCGCCGAGATCCAGGCTTTCTCCTGGTCAGCCAATTGAAGTTCTTTGATTGCGCGTTTGAAGAGCACGATGTACTCGTCATCGATATGCTTGGGCCCAATCATAATTGGCAAAGGCGGTATGGAGACGTATTGTACATGCTCTCCCAGTTTTGGATTGCGATAGATGGCTGCAGTAAAAGATATCATCCTTCCCAGGCCAGAGTACAAGTCAGCCTCGCCGAAATTTCGGAAGAGAAGAGGTTGGGCTAACTGCCGGAACATTCGTGAAACCAAACAGATATTACGTAGGTCTCTATGCTCGTCGTCGTCGGCATCGTCGCCCTCTTCAATTCCTCGGCGATACGTCTTTCGGGGTTTACGGCTCCGTCTTCGGAATTTTGTGAGGGCTCATCTTCAATATTCTCAAGAAATGACACAATCTCATTCAGGATTTCTGTTGGGAGGTCCTGGATATGAACCATGGTGATAGCGTCCCTAGAACAGACTTTGACTGAATATTAGCTAGGTTTATGATGAGAATGTCGATCAGAGGCTCACCCTACGCTCACCTACGTGTTCAGCAACAAGTATGGCTGCCAGAAAGCGACAGGGTCGAGAGCATTGGGCGGCAATCGCAGTCTGTGGCGCAAAGCGAACAAACATCGAAGATCAGCGGGATATTGGGTCATGTGACAGCTAGCATTGCTCGTGCATCCAATTGACAAGGTGATGGCTCGTAGATCAAATAATCACTCGTAGATTCGATTAATCCATGATCGACTATTACTCGAATAACGCTCATTAGGTACCTTCTGGCCGTGTGGCTCCTCACCGTCCACAGGTTGCTGTGACAGTTACATTAGGGTTAGGACTATTATTAGGGTTGATACAATGGCAACCTTGGAAAGCAAGGTACGTACGAATGAATACGCTGCATAGGCGGGTATACCTATTCACAGATAAAGAGATTCGGTTTTCAATTGGTACGCCTCTATCATGATCATGATCCTTATGTATACTGTCCCATTCAGCAACATCAATCCTCCGTACAGTCCACGCACCGTTTTCCTAGCACAGACTTTAGATTCTTTCTTTGATATTTCATACAAGGATGATGTTACGAATCCACTTACAGTACATACAGTAACTGAGACAGATAACCGAGTGGACAGTCCGTAGTTTTCGTACCTCGGTATCCTACAGCTATTCGGTGTTGGAGCCAATGGGGAAATAACTGCGCCGCATTCGCAACAGAACCCCAGCACTTGGTGATACTGTATTTAGAAATAGCAGCGGGGAGGTAACAAGTTTTCTAATCTCACAGGCATGAAGCCAGTAGCGCTAATAGCGCGACCCCTGCTTATCATTCGGGGTCGGCTATTAAATCTCAGACGATGTTACGATACTGCATGACGGCGATGCAGTCCTGTTCGATTCAGGGCAACTATCGTTAAGCCCCATGAGATTGTGATAACCAAATGTTGTTCTCAGGTGGTGCTTGCTGTTTTCATCTTTGAATTTACTAAATTTAGCCTTGCTCATCTCTAATTGGACTGTTCGATGAGGGATCATAGTATTGATAAGTATGTCGGAACTCCTCAATTGCGGACGACAAGGGTGATACTAGTATAACCATTTTCGAGTTCACATCTTTGTCCTACCACAGTCGATTATGGCCGATGTGGATGCGCAGATTGCAATCGATGCTCTCCGGCGAAGGAGGCTTCAGAATCGCCTTGCTCAGAGAAATCGTCGTATGTCTCTACACCTGTTTTCTCGAACTTGGGTATATCTCCTTGGCCTTTGGTTGACTGACATTGTGTGTTGCAAAGGCAAACGTCAAGCCCAGCTCAAACAGAAGCAAAACTGAACTTGGCCAAGCAGGGAGAACATGCCGACCTAGGTCAGAGTGAAGACTGTGCGACTGATGATGCTAACGGGATATTTACTGCGATGGACGATGTAGCCAGCGGACAGAGCAAACAACACGGGAGATACGACACGGCGGTTGATTCGCATCTTCAATTGAATAGCCCATCAATCGGCGCGCTAGTACCTGTAGCGCTTGAAGACCGGTCCGTCCTGCCTCTGGACAGAAATGCTGATGCTGGACACACGCAACAGAGTCCGAATAACGTTTCGAATCACGACAGACTTGGCGATTCAATCAATTTTGTCCTTGGCGGTACGGATTTTGACTGCTCACGGAGTGAAAATATATTGAGCTTGTCTCCAGTGGAGCATCCATCAGTCGGCAATCCAACTGCACACCAGGAATGGCTTGTAAAGAGTACCGAATCAAGCTTATGCTCCAAAATCACGGCATTTGATTTTCCACGAAATCAGATCGCTAAAGATACCTTGCCTGCTACTCAGATCAGTGTTCCCTGGGTCTCTTCCCGAGATAAATACTGGGGAAGATGGCAGTACACAAACACGCTACGGCTGCTCAGAGAGACAAGGCAAAACGGCACTTCACATAAGTGCTGAACGCGGAGACGTTGGAATTGTAAGCTTCCTCCTTAGCCGCGGAGCAGAAGTCAATCAGGCAGATGGGAAGGGACGTACTGCCCTGCACTATGCGGTCCAAGTCGCACAGGTTGAAATAGTCACCAAACTGCTCGCGGCAGGGGCTGATGTGGAGAGACGGGACCATTCAGGTCAACGTCCAATCCACGTTGCGGCAGAAACGGGATCAGAGATGATTATCCGGCTGCTCGCAGAGGAAGGGGCTGACCTAAATGCCTCTATAGACCTTCAGGTGTATAAATGACTGGTTTTTCATTGTTATTCATGACGGATTGGGTCTGTCTGATGTATTGAGAAGGGAGAATTCGTCGGGATCTGCTGTAGTAAATGGAACCGTCAGCACATCATCTAGCCTGTCAGCACACCTCCGTGTTCAGGAACTAAGAATGCTGCTGACAAGATCACCCCTTTGCAAACTTGAGCATGACACAAAATTACCTCCAGAAATAGGATGAGCATTCTACCTATGCAAACAACTGCAGGCGGGTGTTTCAAAAAGCAATGCTGGATGATTGGCCAGGAAAATTGTACCTAGGTAGTCTTCACGTCAATCAAGAGCCATACATTAATATATCGATACTAACTAAGCTATTCGTTCTTGTATGAGCTCGTCAGCATCAGCACACCAGTCGTCATTTTGGACTTTTGTCATTGGTTAGACAGGTGCTATGTAGATGCACCAAGGGAGCAAATTAAAATGCCGACCTCGTTGCTCTCAGCCGAGATAATGAATCATTCACAAACCTAGGTACAGTTTCGATCCTTCCCTCAAGATTCTTTCAAGCCAAACTTGATATCAAATGGCTACCATAGCGCCGTCCTTCCGGTACTCCACGGAGACCATCGCGACGTCTGAAGCTGCCAAGGCATTTTCATGGGAGGCACCAGTGCCCGTGAATGAGTTCTGGAACAGCTTTAATTATCCCATCGCTCGTAATTTTCTAGCCAACTTCTCCGACACAGAACTTGCAGCGCTACCTCTTGATAGTCGAGGTAGTAATGACGACCATCAGGCCAAGCTCAGACTCCTCCTCCGGCTCCTTGAGGAGAAGCTCGACCGGGAAGAGGCAGCTGCTTCTTCGCCTCCGCAAACCCTTTATACAAAGGATTACAAGCGCTGGTATCAGCTTTGGCAGGGAATTTACGTCCTTCAGAATGAACTGGATCTCCCAATTGCTGAAAAGACTGTTCGTATGCTGGTGGAGAAGAATCCAGACAGATCGAACATCGTACCAGCTTATATGCTTGCGGAGCACCTGGTCAAAATTGGAGCGAACCGCCAGGCAGAGGAAACGGCGAGACAAGTCTGCGAATGGCTCGACAAGCAGTCGGGCTTGGGGCCAGACTCTCCGCAGGCCATCCACTGTCGCCGAATCATCGCTCAGGCGTTGTGGAATCAGGGCCCATCGCAACGTTCGGAGGCAGAAGTTCAGCTCACTGAAATCGACCAGCTTATCGACGGCATGAAGGGAGGGAAGTTTGATGTTTATCAATCTGAGGAGAGAAAGCTCACTGAGGCAATGAGGATCGAAATTGGCATTTAATCTATCTTCAATTTGATCTACAACTTTCTTGTGATTGTGTCATAAAATGCTACCTAGGTACTGATAAATTAGTCCGGAGTAGGTAATATGACTATCTGCACTTGAACTCATTGACCATCCAAATTCGTTTTGTGGCTAGGCTTAAAACTACATCTGTATAGATACACAGTTACTACTACCAAGAGATAATACTCCTAGGTAAAACAGCTCGCCCAGTTCCCTCCAGATCGAGCAAAGCTCAATCCCTGCACAAAATCATCCCTCTTGCAGCGTCCCAGAGAATCAACCTCACAACCAGACAGTGGGATAACGCGGTCATTCACCAACACTCGCACAAGGGGCTCATTCTCGAGCGGGCATGTCATCATTTCCACATACATGCGCGCGGCAAAGGGACGCTCCATGCAGCAGAGAAATCATCTGTCTCATCGAGGCACTCCACTTCCGTCTCGGAGAGTGGCTGCGTGCCATTGAATAGACCCATGGCAGCAAATATGGGTTCCATGCCATTGTCATGCGAGAAATCGGCGTATAAAGCCTGGTTCAGAGGGAAAGTGACGGGTGCCGAATCCAGAGTGTGATTTGTGCTGGTATCGTCCTGGACAGCTGTACCAGTCAGACGCGCAATCAGTTCGTTGGTGAAGCCAATTCCTGCGCTGGGCCGAGCGGGTTGCCGGAGCCGTAGCCGTAGTATTTGCCTAGACTCTGGTAGTAGTTGTACTCCTCCCACTCGGGTTTGGTGAACAGGTTGCAGAAGGGGACAGCTCGTTGGCATCCGAACTTCTGGCAACGGTGTCAAATGGGCACATATCCATCAGAGAGATGATATCATTCGTCGTGAGTGTGACCCCATGAAGATGCGCCTGCACGCGTTTCAGGATGTTCGGAACGAATATGTTGGCGAAGTTGGCCTGGACATCGTCCGCGAGATCACTGTTCTCGAAATTGGTGCAGATGCTCGGATCTAACGTGTTATTGAACGTGGAGCTCTCCTCCAGAATCACATTAATGACTGGTGCGCTTTGTTCCTTGTTGGCGGACAAGTCGGTGCTCTTCGTATCTTGAAAGCCGGCGATGAACTGCTTGCTCGAGTCCACCACGCGCTGGGAGCTTGATGATCGGATAAAGGGACGTTGTCGCGAGCGAGACTTTCATACCGGTTGTAAAACTTGATGCCAGACTGGTACAGCTCTAACTCGCCAAAGGGAGTAAGAGTGCCGGCGCCAAAGGAGTAGTTGTATGTCTTCAAGAAGGCATATTCCCCTTCCAAGTGGGTGACATTTGTTTGGATGGCCTTGATCAGGGCCTGGTAAACCGCGTTCTTGCCCGAGGTTGGATAGCGAGCACCGTGGCGGGTTAACGCCTGCACGAAGGTAATCTCGCAGCCCGAGGGAACCTCTGAAGGGAATGACGAGTCCGCTGCCAGGCTAAAGTACGGCGCGTACATCCCCAGTTTTGGGCAACGTCGGGAAAACATGTGTACCCCATTCGACGCTGTTGCATGTAGTATCTCCGTTGGGTAGGAGAGAGGCAGATAATCTATGCAATGTTAGCATTAGCCGATATGAAAGTACTAAAATAGTAACTAAGGATACAGACCCTAAAGCCGCGACAGACGCGGGAGCAGTAGCCGGGATAGGACAGCCATCTTGAGTGTTTATCCAGCGCTGGCAATGAAAATCAACATATTACCGAGGGGCAAGGCCCCTTATATGCCTATGTGGCATTCACCTGGAAGATAAATAATGGAAGAAATGCATGTTCCTGAAGCCATAAGGCGCTAAGCTAGGGCGCTAAGCGCTTAGTTGAATAGTACGGATCTTAGCGCGCACGTGGGCTCAAACTCATTCAGAATGCCTTCATTTCCAGGCACAAGTTGGACTAAGAAAACCAAACAGCCACGTATGTGGAGCATAGAATGCAGTCTGACGCGTTCCAATTTCCATTGAGTTTGATTGGTTGATTGTGTTGATCTTGAGATTAAAACATGAAGTAGTCCGCTATAGATGCCGAAGAAATAAAACCCATCAACCGAAGAGAACCGCATTGGTGCAGACTTCCAACCAATCATACCAGGCAAGAGGTGAAGAAATGCTCGACCATATCAGACTGGCATTGCTGACATATTGCAAGGTGAAGAAATATTAACGCCTTGAGATGATCCCTGACGCCCAAATAGAAGAAAAACAAGCATGGAAGAAAGATGAAGTGAAATAAAGCGTAGATGACCATAAGACACCTCCGTCGTTCTTCGTATGGAGGAGGATCATACATGAATTAAAGAGTCAGTTCAACGACCCTACTCTTCCTCGGCATCCTCAACGCTCGCGGTGAGAACGCGTTTTGATAATCTTCCGGGCTCGGTCGGAGGAGCAGTGCTGGATGAAGTAGCGGTAGCAGGAGCAGGAGTGGGTGTTGATTCCGAAGCCTTGGCTTCAGTCGGCAAAGAATCCGGCTTCTTAGACGTCTTCTTAAATTTCTTCTTCTTCTTCTGCTCGACAGAGATGAAGAGTCAGCAAACGCATGCAACGCACTCAACAAGGTAGAAAATAACATACCTCTTGCCAACCCCAAAGAGGTTTAAAACTATCAAAGAATCCCACATCTTCGAAGAGATTTGGGAAAAGCCACAGACCAGGAGGAACCGCAAACACCGTAACGCAAAATAAGATGAGCCGGAAGATTGACATGGCAAAAACAATCCCAATAGACCCATCATGCCCACGCTTAGATACCAAACGCCCTGGCGTAACATTATAGGCCACAGAGGGAACAAGACAAGGGCAAAGATACCCGCAACAACGGCAACCGCCAAGGCCTTCTGCTTCCACTGAGGGCCCTCATATAGGAAAACGTAATGCATCATGGGATCGGTATCCTGTTGTTGTTCGATTTTAACCGTCCACAGTCCTTTTATCCGTTTGCCTTTGCCGTGGCCGTGGCCGGCGTGTGGATCATGCTTGGAGACTCGCAATGCAAGTAATGAGAGAGGAAGCAGTTTAAAGGCGTTTTCTGCAGACGCCCTGTCCGTAACTGGAGGGAGCAGCCCTTTGCTTTTAGCTGACGCTTTCGCATATGCTGGAGACTCGAGGGCGCGGATCGCACGTTTGACTAAACAATCGATCTTTTGTCAGTATGTAGCTCGCACATATGCCAACTTCGACAAGAAAACGATACCTTTGAACATATCTTTACGCTGACCATCTAGGATACATGTGCGGGTCTTCAAATCCTGCGACCGTAGCCATTTTGCCAGTGCGATAGCCTTTGGGTCGGGAGGATTGTTCGGGTTAACAGGAACTTGTCTTTGAACTTGTTGCTGACCTGCTTGCTGTGGTACCGTAGGGCCTTGTTGCTGTGCCTGACCTGCCTGTCCTTGCTGCCCCTGCTGTGCTTGCGCCTGTGCTGCTTGCTGAGCGGCAGCACGTTGCTGTAAAGCCCGCATCCTCAATTGACTGACGTATTGTTCCGGAGTCATACCATGTTTTGCTGCCTCTGCAGTAACCTGCTCCCGTTGCATCTTCACAAATTCTTCTAGCGTCATGCCTCTTTTCGCGGCTTCGGCGGCGGCTTGCTGCTGCATATGTTGTTGAAATGCCGCCATTTGCTGCGGCGTCATCCCAGGTGGTGCAGCCATCTTGATGATCACACAGTTGTCCTCGCAGCGGATATTGGAAGAAGTCTAGACAGGCAGGCTCGCAACGAAATAGCTGTTCTGCAGCGTAACGAAAATTTGGTCAAGACGATGTTTCGTGGGGTGTTGATTTGGGGAGGATCATTCTCCCCGGAAGAGGCCAGTTTACAAGACGCAGGTCCCAAAGGGGTAAGGCGCGACTCAGGCAAGCCCCTGCCGTCATTCTTCTACATCAACCTCTTATGTTTTTTCCCTTCCAGGGCGCGCGCTGCCATAAAGGCTGGATTTTGGTTAATTCCTTTGACCATGACTTGATCACAGCTTGCATTTGACCAATGTTTCTGGGGAAATCCCAAGTGAGCTCTGATGTCTGGTACTTTCACTTTGAACAATCCTCTGCTTAATGACACATTCTGGGTCGATCTGCTGGTAAGTTGTATATATACCAAGTCCTGGCCGATGACACTGATTCGTAACATCTTTTCCAAGAGCCAACGAGATGTCTCGGCCCAAGTACCGATCAACTACGTAACGCAGCCTTCGATCGCGCTCACGGCAGCGTGTTTCGGTGATAATAGCTACAATGGAGATGCTGCGTCCTTATGTCTATCGGATCTCCTGACAGTTGGGTATTTCCGTTTTATCATCGACGTATACTGGTCTCATGAGAATCTGCAATGGCTCCTTTGTCCGGTTTCATTTCCCCATCAAATGCGTCGAACGGTTCCGAATATACCCTAGGAAAGTATACATGCTTGAACTCGTTCAGCATTACCACGCTTCTAGATGTTCTAAACAGTTATATTCGGGACACCGACTCTCAATTGCAGTCTACGTTTCTCTATGTCACTCTCAATATGCATGCAGCAGCCGATTCTGATAACCCCGACGCGCCCGCACCATCTTTATCTGCTGCGAGTCTCCCACCGGAAACCTCATTACTAGGGACAGTGGTAAATAAAGTTATAGGCTCATATATGTATACACCGCCAGAACTTGCGCGAGAGCGTAGCGATCTCAACAACTCATGGTTTCATGATACCAAGATGTGGACAACAGTCATGAACAACTATTTTACGACAGTTAACGATGCTCACGGCGTGCAAAGTACCCCAGACGGGTGGCCCTGTGAATCTTACTTGATTAATAAATTGTCCAAACGGTTGTTATTTGACGGGGCTCTGTTGATCCTCAACTACAAAGCTATAACTTCACCGGCGACGATACATTTATTTTCCCGTCCGATGACATAGAAGACATTATCTCGGTTTCCAATACACCAGATGGGAGTGGACTACAGTCCGGGTGTTTTACAATCCTCAAACCACGAATCTTCAGAGTGCGAATAACTCCTGGGCGCTGGCCAGTGTGAACACGTCGTATTCTTCCTTGCTATTGCAAAACTACACATCTTGCGGCATTTCTCCTTGATAAATGAGACGCTAGACGGGAAAACAGCCGATACTAATATTGATCCGTATCGGAATATGTCTATGTCAGCTACGTGGTCGTGGGCTGTGGGCGAGCCTCGCAACGCTACCAGTCTTCCCGGATTTGAAGACCTTACTGACACCAGTGAAGTGCTCCGCTGTGCGATGATGGATCCTTCTTCAGGAGGACACTGGCGTGCTGGAAACTGCTCAGATGAGTATCGAGCCGCCTGCCGCATTAACAACGAACCTTACTTATGGACACTATCCACGGACACACATTCCTTTTCAGGGTCATTGAATGCCTGCCCCTCGAATTCCTCCTTCGACGTGCCGCGCACTGGACTAGAGAATACATACTTTTACCATCAAGCTGTATCCGAGCTGGGCAGCAAGTCGCCTAGCGAACCGATCTGGGTAAACCTGAACTCCATGAATGTTGAATACTGCTGGGTTCTCGGGGGCCTAACGTGACTTGTGTATACACCGCGGGCTCAAATGACGTCGGACAAAGAACGATTCTCGTTCCAACCATCGCGGCCATTATCATATTGACCATCACGGCTTCGACCATTTTTGTGAAGTGTAATTCCAACCGAAGGATTTCTCGAAGGAAGAGAGTCAATGAGGGTTGGGAGTATGAAGGTGTTCCATCATGACGTCGACCATTTACGCATATAGGCACCATGATATGTTAGTTTTTGTATATTTAACAGGAATAAAAAATTGAAGTATGAAATCGCCCTCAATGCTCAAGCCTCACGTAGAGACCACCAGGGGACTAGGGACTAACCGCATGCGGACAGCTGCCGATAAGGGTCACATGACGCCCCGCGAAGGCAAACGGACTCGTTGCGTTGTTGTCTCTCTCGACAATCACAGAAGAAGAATTATTTCCTCCCACTCACTCATTGCTGTCTCCAACACGACGGCCTGCCCATCGAACCCCTTCAAATGGCTCCAGACCTCAACTCCCTTCCTCCATCTCGATCATCAACCGCATCCCCGCTACAACCACGCACCAACCACAACACTGGTGTTGAAGCACACCACAGCAACGGAAATAATACCCAAACCCCATCGTCGACCTCAAGATCAGCCAGTGCCGCGCCCCCAATGAGTAACATCTCAGCCGAACTGTCGCGCTCGTCTCTCAGCAGCAGCCTTCGCGGCTCGTCCCATAGCACCAGAGATGGCCGTCGACGTTCAGGAATGGGAATCCATTTGAATTTCAACGATTTCAGCTTGTCGTCTGGCGCTGATAATCATCATGAACGCCGCTCGCCCTCATTCAGCAATTTTACCGTACTGCCAGTCCTACGAGCTTGGGTGGTAGTCCATTATTGGTACTGGCGACCCCACCACCAACGAGCACCGTCGCTAGGAGAGCTGCACCAAGAGCTTGAGCAGGAACAAGAGGCACAAGTGGTATGCTCTCGAACTGCCTACCGCGAATACAAGATTCTTCCACTAACAGCATTTGCAGAACAGATTACTCCAGATGATTCGACAGCAGCAACTTCAGCTGCAGCTACTACAGCAACAGCAACAGACTAATCAAGCATCGAACTCTGGAACAGCCGTCGTCGACGATATCACGCCAAACTCTGAACGCTCGCAGCCCTTCCCGACAATCCCACCGCTTCCAACACCTGGGTCTCGCTCGCTGCAGCAAGTACAATCGTCATCGTTCTCCACTCGCCGAGGATCACGAGCATCGGAAACAATGTCGCCCAACTTGATTGCTGTGCCGCCACCACTCACCCAGCCCAGCCCAGCCATAGACCCGGCACACAGCAGCGTTGGTTCCGAGTGGTCCATTCTTCTAGGTGGCGGAAGTGAAGCGTCAGCTCGCCGTGGCAGTCGCGACGAAAGCGCGTTTTATCAGGCTGAAGCTGCGATGCTGACTCGGGAGAACCAAATGCTTCAAATGCGGATTCGGGAGCTTGAGCGTCAGCTAAATGAGCTGTCTTCGGCAGCAAACAATAGCAACAATAGCAGTGCTTCTACTGGTGAGGCGGCTGCTGCTGCTGCTACTACTGCTGCTACTGTGTCTGAAGCTGAGGGACCAGAGAAGACTTGAGCTGGGCTGTATTCACGAAAAAGCATAAGACATGAATGAGCTTTCTGCACTTATCTTCTTGTGATGACAGAATACGTCAACCAACAAAGAAAGATGCCGTGCTTTCCTATTCCAGAATCAGAACCTGATCAAGTGTCAACTCAACTCTGGTTTGATGCCATGCACACACATCTGCACGGTAACTCATATGCACGGTAACTCACATGCATGTGTGCATATGTGTCTGTGCATGCACAAAATGTACTTTTATTATCTGCCAGCTCGTTAAATGGCATCACTCTTGATTAATGACATGCAAAAATGTGTTTATGTTCTCTATTCATGTTCATAACTCAACCAACTTCCTGGGAATTGTTACATAATTGAGGTAGCTGGCATACCCAATCAATATCTGGACAGTTTTCTTGTGTTTTTCTTGTCTAATTTAGCAGTTAAGCTTATTGCTTCTTCTTATATTTGCTTGCACCCAAGGCAGCATCCTAGATGTAAAACTCGCAAATGCATGATGCATCTCCGCCAGCTCCTTAGCAGAGCTATGCTTCTCAGGCTGCATGCCTCTCTCTCCTCTTGTCCCTCGAAAGTGGTTCGGCAACATGATATAACTTCTTGGTCATTTTCGGTAGCCTTGCGTCTAAGATAAACAAAAACCGAGGAAATCACATAGTCCTGAGCATCGCTACATGAAAATAAAGCAATTCACTGGCAAATAAAAGTAGCACAAATCTGTCGAAGTAGGCCCCGAAATCCGAATCGCCCTCTCAAAACACTGCTCAATTGAGACGCATACTATAGGCAGTCGGTTTTTCCTTGGTCGATTTTTATTCAGCAGTGTCCGGGACTCAGTCGCCTTGCTCTCACTTTCTCGCCGTCGTTGCATTAGCCAAAAGAAGAGGAATGTGCAGACGGTTAATGGGATTGTCAGAACGAGGTAGATCCACCAGTACTGTGAGAGGGAGATAGTGCCATTCTTGCCCATTTGAAAATCGAAATTGATGACTCCCATACTAAGTAATGCCTACATAAACATATTCTCTCTAAATTAGTTTTGAGACCAAACTATTGTATGTATTTCCGCATTTAGGAGAACGTACCGCGACAAAGTTCGCTGGTAAATAGAGCATGGTCATCAAAGCGATAGTTTTCATTGCTTCACTATCCTTTTGAGTAGCTTCAGCGATGTCTTTCAGTTGACTATTCTCCTCGCGACTACGTTCTGTAAGAACTGCAAGAGACCTTGTATTTTCTTCGACGGAGTAGTTGTTCTTCATGTTGAGTAGAAGTGAAAGCTAGGACTATTGTCAGTGGCTAGCGTGAGATTTGCATTCATTAGGTTAGGCTCACAGTAGATAGACAGCTATCTGTTTTCTTTTGAGCTGACTCCAGTTTATGTTTCATGGCCTGAACCCAGGCTGCAAGAGTGGATAAGTTCTTTTCGACCGATAAATATGCTGACCGATCTATATCAAGAAATTCACGCAGAGCATGATGCTCCTCCAATGAGTCCTTGATAATGCTGGACAAGTACCCGAAATTGAGATCCATATGCAGTTGGTAAGAGCGCAGTTCACGAAGCTCTAACATCAGCTTTCGGGCTCTTTTGAGATTCTCTACCTCCCGTTCACGTTCCTCTCTACTGCTCGGAGGCCCAGTCTTGTCGAATGATTCTCCGAGATGGATGACCATCTTTTCCTGGTCATAAATTCGAGTTAGAACGCGAGGCGCAAAAGTGAAGGGTATACATGTCGATTACAGACAGTTTCTTGAACCTTCTTGAAGTATCCTCGCTAACAATGACCCAGGTGGTTAGAAATTCAGAAATAGTGCCGCTGACGAATATAAATGGATCGTAACCGGAATCCGACTCGCAGCCTCGGTGGCATAATTCGTGCATTATGTCATTTCCAAGATGGCTTAAAAGGTGAAAATCCTCGTCCTGCGAGTTGCGACGTCAAATCTCAAGTAAAAGCATGCAAATGTGTCTTCATATGAAAATCGAAGCATTGGCAGATGAACATTTTGCACGCCAAAGTCTCCCAACATTCGCTTTAGTCGAGGATTCCCATTGCGAGCGGCCTGATCTGCCTCTTCATCCGTGTTCATTTGCGGGAGTGGGAGAAGAATCCAAATATCTAAGTGTTCCTGTCAGATTTTCAGAGCCTCTTTTTCATCACGATATCTTCTAGGAATACTATACGGTAGCTGCCGCGATCCTCGCCAATATCATTTGCCTTCGCCTTTCCTGGAACAAATCGCCTTCCAAGGCCATAGTGGCTTTGGAGTATAAACTGCCAACCAAGGCAGGAGCAAGTCCGAGAAAAGAACGGATATTCCAAAATCACGAAATTCAATGAGGTGGTCGAGTGGTATTTGTAGTGAACTCATCGAGCTATGGTTAGATTCTACAATCTTTTCTCCCTCGTACCTAGTCAAAGTGAGATGACAACTTACTAGACTTCGATATCGCTTGCAATGTCTGCATCCTATTCAAGCCCTAGGGTCAGCGCTACCTCACGACAATGTGAGCCCCTTCTTAGTAGATTTTCTTACGATTTCATTCCAACTTTCGAGATCTTGTGTTGTGAGATCCCTCTTGGCCGTTCCTATTAGACTGAGCCAGCCAACAAATATCGTTCAAATCGGAGCCGTGAGACTATTATGTACTTGTTCCGTCAAAAAGATATCCGCATTGCTCCATGATTTTTCTTCCCCATAACGTGGGCTTAGAGCCAAGGTAGTGTGGAACGGTTCATCAAAGAACCTCAACAGGTGTCCGCAGTCGACGTCAGGCATGTAGCATTTTGGAAGTCCTGTATCTTGGAGCGTCACATTCTTGAGAACTTCTGCAATAGCTGACGGAGTAACACCTCCGATCTGAGGGTTCTGATCTTGAGACTCTGTTGCTTTTCTTAATAATTCTCCCAAACCTTTCAGGAATTCCTCATTGATACCTCGGTCGACAGCTTCTTCGTTGGGCGTTGCCGAATTGGTTGATGCCCCACTTGCCATTGTACTTTCACCAGGCTCGCTCATTTTTGAGCTATGTATGTGACCGCCTTGGCGTTTGAATCTATGAAAAAGTAAGGAAGCAATTTTATGGCAGGGTATGGGATAAAACCTCGACTTAGAAAGCTGATATGCTTGACTGAGACACTGGGTAATTGAAAGGTATTGACGGCACTGACCTGAGGTCAGTCCAAAGAGTCCCGAGGGAGCAGAGACCTGAGGTCGGGAACCTCCAGTCATCATGGATATACCTAGGTATATATTTCCAGTCATTCTCAACCTTGGGAGTGACCAATTCTAGCACTACCTAGGTATTGCAAAATCGGCTGCATTGGCTGTGCCGCAAACATTCTGCTGGTACCTCCTAGGCTGAGTTTATTGGCTTTTTCTTCATTGTTTTGCTTGAGCCTTGTGAGAATCATACAGAGATGCAGAGGCTGTGAAGGTGATCAGCCTTGCAACCTAACTGTCCATTATCTAGGCTTACTCTATTGGTCCTTTCTCTTCACTGTTTATGCGTGAGCCTTGTGAGAATCATACATAGTTGCAGAGGCTGTGAAGGTGTTCAGCCTTGCAGCCTAACTGTCCGTTAGGGTTTGTGTATTGGCTCCTTTCCTCCATTGTTTATGCCTGAGCCTTGTGAGCGTCATACGTTGCAGTGGCTGTGATCAGGCTCACTTAGTGGCCAATGATGCTTCTCGTCAGCTGTGTATTACAGCCATCCTATAGAATAGGCATTGTTAAAAACACCGTGGCCATCGAGGCTACTAATATCAAAAGCTAAGCAGCGTAAGAGCTATCTTGGTAATTCACTAACTTTCACCTCTTTTGGTGAATGAATCGTACGAGACAGGATTTCTCATGAAGTATGATCCTGATCAAAATGGTAAAAGAAAGGCTGCACTGTGGATTGAACAAAGAGCAGAGCTATACCATGATGAGGAATGGGAGCCAAGTGTCTCCTAGAGGCATGGATATTACAGTCCGTGTGAAAGGAATTGTACCTAGATTAAAATTGATCAAGCGATAGTGATGAACGCTCATCATGAGCGTTCGCGTTAATGTCATTCTAGTAATTCTGTGTTATTGATGATGCTATAAAGAATAACCACTTTGTGGTTGTCGGACATCCGCAGTCCCAACTTAACTGCGGTAGATATATATTCTAAATCTTCGCATATATATATACTCAATATACCTCGATCACCCACCTTATAGCTTAGCCTTCTCCTTCTCAGCCAAGAGATCGGGCATCAACAGGTCGCGGACCTCCAGCGCGGCTTCATTAAGGTAGAAACTCATGCGCTCAGCGCCGAGTCTCTTGCAGACAATATTGAATTGAAGGCTATACAGCGTTAGTCAGTACTTTGTTCGCGATGCTCAAAAAAAAAAAAGGAAGAGGAACAAAACTCACCTGTCCTCGTTGATCATATACGCGATTCCGAACCCATCGTCAATGACCTGACTCCAGCCATATCCGTTAAAGTACTCTGAGCTCAACTGGGATGTCGACAGGTACCATGACCCGCTGTATGCATAGACTGGGTCTTCGTAAATGGCAGGGAGTTTTTCTCCCTCTTTCAAGAGTTTCTTCAAACCGAACAGATGCCGGTCAACGCCCTTTCCGTCGCTGGCCTCCACAGTGTATTTAGTGTGCTGGGCAAGAGCTGCACGGAAAAGCTTGATAACTTCCTCCCGAGGAACCGCTGGGTCGTGGTGGGCTCGACAGAAAGCAACGCTCTCGTCCGACACAGTCCGTATAGTCTCTGTTCTGCCCTCCTGGAACTTACGCGTCGACGCTGACTCGTATGTAGGTCTGTTGACGCCGTACAGCTTGTAGTAAGCAAGTTGAATAAGCATTTGTATATACGCATCAGGGCTGCATTTGAATTTCTTAATAAGTCCCTTGCCATATGCCTGGAATGCCTGAACTCGCAACTCGTGCGCAGCAATGTGAGACCGGTGTTCTTGGTGTGCCTCGTTAATAGCCTTCTCGACTTCGAAATTGAGCTCGAAGTTGATGGGCGCTGGCGGGGTAGAGTAGACCGGACAGAAGTATTGTCATAGTCCAGTTTGTTGCCGAAAATGAGACTGTTAACGTAGTCATTCAGTCGCTGAGTTGGCATGCCGTCCATCATGCTATGTTCGCCCGTGAAACCAGCAGTACCGTTGTCATTGATGACAAACTGAAGAGGCTTATCAAACCAACGGTTGCAACCGTCACCATGCCAATATTGGTGTGCTCGTTCTTCAAGCGTGACAGGCGCAGCATCATCCAAGCATACCAAGAAAGCCGAAGACTCAATATCCCTTAAAGCCTTCGCATTCGCCGGGCTGGCCTCAATCAACTTTGCCCGTGCCGCAGTCCAATGGTCACGGTTCGCCGCAGTCAAAACACCAACGGGCGCAACAGGGTGCTCAGCACGTTCATAGATGCGCTCGAACTGCTTCTGCAATTCAGCGCTAGTGAGCTCTTGACCATTGACGACAATGGGTACTTTGAAAAACTGATTCTTGCGGACAACAGTGATATGCTCATTCTCCTTGGGGTCGTATTTCTGTGGATAGTCCGCACCTTCAGCGGGATACGACAGCAATTAAACATGTACTGAAGCGAGCTCATGGCGATAGGCAATTTCCGGAGGTACTCCGGTTCCAGCGTCCCATCGACCAACTGGCGCCTGAAATGGAGGGCCGACAGAGTAACAGTCGCGGCACGGGCGGCGGGGTTGCGACGCTTACGGTCGTCCCGGTAGGAGTAAAAGTACGAAACATAAGGGACAACGGGGTCTCGGTAGGCCAGGTAGGCCGTATGATTCCACCACTCGCTGAGCCAGTTGTTGATCTTTGGGTCATTGCGACGAGCGAGAAGTCTTTGCTGCAGAGGCTCTCCCTCGCCGCCCGGCTTGATAAATTCATGCACCGCCTTGGAGGTTCGCTCGAACTCGGCAGCCGAAAGTAACGGATGAACGGATTTCAAATAGCGACGGCCAGTCTCTTCGAGAGACGGGACAGGAAGCTTGGGAAGAGAGTCTTCGAATCGGAGGGTCCGACCCTTGACAAATCCTCGACAAATCCTGTTTCTGCAGTCAGATACATTCATACGTTCACATATTTGGGAACATTACGGAGGGGAGCTTCTTCTTCACTCACCTTCCGGAACCGACGACTGCTTGCGTCTCTGCGGAGCCATGGCTAATATCTGCCGAAGGAATGTCTGTCAGCTACAATACAAGAAAGACCGAGAAGAACAACCTTACAGGCGAAGTTCTGTTCGGTAGTCGCAAAGCGGCAGCACGTCCAACGGAGGGTGAGGCAAGGCTTCTTCGCGCGGAAGCCAGCAACATCCCCTCGACCGACAACAGAGACTCTAAGTTGGGGAAAGGGTTCTGTGTTGGGAAAAGAAAGAGAGAGAGATCGCAACAAGGAGAACAAAAGGGGTATAAGAGAGAAAACAGAGCCGGAATCACAAGAGGAAAGAGAAGGAAGGAGCTTGCTTCCTTCCAGAATAACCTCGGCTGCCGGCGATGTGGTTCTCGGCAAGCGCGAACCGGACGTCGGTTTAGCACAGTGCGTATACTACCATACTATATACTACCTAGGTACCTGCCTAAGGTAGTTCCAAGGTTAGTATTCAAGTCTGTGGCTTCACTCGCTCGAGCATACATTGATAGGATAGTAGATAGTCGATACGCAGAATTTCTCTACAGCATATTGACTCAACGAGTTAGGGCCAACCATCATCTCATGATGAGCCACGGGCCGACGTTGTTCCTCGGCTGCTCCCAGATTTGACGTCATTCCGCGCCTAACTACTAACTACAGACGAAGAAAGATTCGACTTCATATTTCATATATTTCATATTAACTACAGGAACAGACTGCAATGTCCCAAGATAAACAACAACAAAAGAAGTTAGAACACTCCGTCCCATGAACAAACCCCTCAGCCGCTCCATATACACGTTATATACGTAGATCATGATACAGGCTGACTGGCAACTCTGTCGATGTTCTCGCCTAGCAACGCGCCGGGAGCTCCACGCATCCGTAAAAGCCCTGGCCCTGTACAGATTCGCCCGGTTTGCATCATGTTGCGCAGGCGTTTACGCCGCGCCTCTCCGCTGCGCTCCTCGCCTCGTGTGGAGCCTTCGTCCACCCATTCAATGCGCTCTATCTTGTAGCTCATGCCATCATGTGTGCCTTCCCAGGCTCTAGACTTGATCCCGAACATAAGACTGGACTCGTAGCGTTCGAGTCGCGGCAGGATGAGCAAGGTAATGTGCAAATCTTTGTTTGCCGGAGGCACGGGCGGAATCATCGGTCTCCCTGTCGATCGTGTCTCCGCAGCAGGCTGTGGAGCATGATGATAATCGCTCTTGATCTCGAGGTCGAGCGTCGAGATATCAACATCTTCGCCCCATTCCCCGCGGATATATCCGGAGTGAATAGCTGCCGCTACGGGGTCTGAATCGTCGGTGTATACTCCAGTTCCCCACAGCGCTCGGCGCGCGCAGATTTCTTCTCGGTGGCTTGATCAATACGGAAACGAGGCACACGCACCGTAAACGTGCAGTTCTCTTTTCCTTCAAAGCGAGGGATGGGCACCGGAGTGCTGGTGTATCCGAATTTTTGGCTTTCAGCCGAAGAATTTGCAGTTGGCACTCCGATACGGGGCGCATACAACGTGGAACCAAGATGATGTCGCGGTAGGTGGGCAACGCTTTTAACAAGGGCTCTATGTTGACTGAAGTTCGGGCTTCTCGTAGCGCAAACGGTGCTGGAACAGAGGTAATATTTGAAGGGACACCGCGAGGCACATGGTGATGATGATGATGGTGGTGATGGTGGTGTGCTGAAGCGGCATTTGCTAAGGAGTTTATCGAGTCCGTGGGCGCTACCGCCTTGGTAAAACATTTGTTGCTCCAGCAAGTATACGTGATGGAGCACCGTCGTCTTCATTCTTGTATCGGTGGTGATGATGACTGTAAAATAATTAAAGTTTAGCTATTTTCTCCCTCAATGAAACATGCCTAAACAGAGCAACAAAACATACTGGTGATGGTGGTGGTGGACATGCCGTCCTCGACGAGAGCCACCTCGAGCCGACGACACACTCCGTGAATCCTGGGCCTGCTCAATACCATCACCCTGAATTTCTTCGTCCTTTGAACTTCTCTTCTTCCGCCAAGAGCAACAGCACCGCGACCATTTTAACGTCATTCACGTGTTCCGCCTGCCCATTCATACTATCTCGTTTAAATGGGCTAGAAATCATGGGCGTGGAGGGTCCGCTTCCCGTTGAGCTAGAAGCACCGGTGCCTACGCCACTACCAATACCTGCAAATACCCTGCCTAGCTCCCCTTTGATCCCAGGCTCGCCAGCTGGGCCAATGAACTGGGCTTGAGCTCCTTGTACGGCTTGTGGCAGGGGTGATGCACGGCCAGCACGTTTGCCATCCACCGCTAGCCCGAGCAGATTTCGGTGTTGCATCAAATCATCGCTGCCCTTCCGATGTTGTTCGTCGGCGGCTGCCGAGCCTGAAGCGCCAATCGATGACTGACTTGCGGAAGGAATAGAAGTCATTAGAAGTGGACGAGGCTGTGTCTGGGATTTTCCCAGAAACGGTTGCTCGTGAGGAGGTGGTGT
The DNA here is from genome assembly GCA_020137715.1 of Talaromyces trachyspermus. Lineage (NCBI taxonomy): Eukaryota > Fungi > Ascomycota > Eurotiomycetes > Eurotiales > Trichocomaceae > Talaromyces > Talaromyces trachyspermus. The sequence continues at coordinate 592,609 of JACGXQ010000003.1, forward strand.
CGGCTGGTCCTGGCGAGAATGAAGAGAAAAGCTCGAGTGTGGCGGAGCGGAAGCCGGGGTATTGCGTGAAGCTCCTAATTGCGAGCCAAGGGATTTTGTGTAGCTTTGAATAGCACCAAAGCCAAACCCAGATCCTGGTTCAGAAGCTGTGAAACGCCGAGTTTCAGGGGACGGAGGCTGACTTCTTCCAGTTTCCCATGACGGGCGGTTATGAGCTCGATCGGATTCCCGTGCACTAGGATGAGTTCCGTATCTACCATGTAGTAGTCCTAAAGATGGCTTGCTATCCGTATCATGTGTAGAATTCTGTTCCCTTTCTCTGTCTCTTTCTCGCGCCATCTGTTCCTCTCTAGCCCTGTCTGAGTAAATCCCACCGTATCGTAGCGATTGGCGGGCTTCGTGATCGGTGTAGGATGTACGACGGTGCTCGCTCCCGAAAGCCCATCGCCCAACACTCGAGAACGGGACTGTACGCAGTAGGACGAGAATCTTCATGTTGTGGCTGGCTATTCGGGCGTTGAATAGACCCGTTGCCACTCGCTCTGCGAGAGTGGGCGAGGGAGGGATCGGAAGAAGCAATGTGAGGGACTTCTGTGAATTGGAAGCTTTCTCGGGGTATTGGGAGAACGAACTCCTTCCAAAGGCAAATTTTGTAGCTTCGGATGATAAGCCACCGGAGTCGGATCTCGATGACTGCCGGGAGAAAGCGTCTTTACCGTACGGTTTGTCCGGGGTCTGGGAGCGACGCAGAAGTGGATTATCGACAGAGGACACCGGTCGCGCTGGCGCTGTAGGAGGCGACATTGCTCCTACAGAGGGGCGGGAGGCCCCAAAAGGAGAGGTCGATACGGATGGCCGAGAAAACAGTGAGGTGGTTGGATGATCACGGGACGGCCGATCCGCATCTGATCCGAGCATTGAAGAAATAGACATGCTGCTGCCCGGGCGATGCGCTGGTCCTATGCCCTGATCACGAGAAAATAAATTCTGTGACGTGTGAGATGAAGATCCTGATGGGTGCCGGGCCGGATATGGTTGTGGAGGCGACGGAGGAGGCATTTGGCGATGGGTAACGGGCTGTGCGGAAGGTCCCAAGTTTCCTATGAGCGACCAGTTAGCACCGAGCAGTAGCTCAATTATATAGCCGAACCGATTTTATGGCGCGGAAAAACGACGAGAAAAATGAATGCCAGCTTCGAGGTATAAAATATAAAAAGGCAAAAGCGTCAAAAGGAAAAATCAGCGGATGCTGATAGCGAAATGTTGGCAACAGCTCACCACCACTGGTTGACTTGCGATTCCGATTACGGATCGAAGATAGGAAGAAGCTCTCGTGTTCCCGTGGAGAAGATGCGCGCCGCATATTCCACGCTACTAAAGAGGAGGCAACAAAGATGTAGCATATGTATCAGGAGCGGTCATGGTTGGATGAGGTGCAGAAAACGAGGACTTGGCCAGTGTGACAGGGGAATCATGTGCGTGGACGCCGGGGCGCCTGCCTGAGGTACTATGGTACACAACCGTTACCTTGTGGGTGGTGGGTCAGTGCATGCGCTAGTGCCGAACGGGCTAGAACGAGAGCTGGCCCAAAGAGGCTAGCGCTCCCGGATTGACGGGCCAAACAGAGTTTCAATCGGCTGTCCAGACTTCCGCCCGACGATCCATTCACATCTGCCGTCCTTTCAGGTCCTGGTTACACAGGATTACTCCAGGAACCGCTCCGATGACGGGAGAAATAGTTCAACCACGGAAAAAAAGGGGAAACAAGGCAAGCTCATGCAAAACAAAGAAAGGCGACGGGAAAAGCGGGAAGCGCGCAGGTTAAAAGCTAGGGCAAATTCAAGAATAGAAAGTAAAGAAAAATAGCACTATTCCATACCATCTCGATAAAACACACTTTCTTTTCCGAGAATTCCATTATGTTTGACAGGCGACGCAAGCGCAGAGTGCTGTGCTGCGTCAGATTGCATTGCGCCGACGCGCATAGGTGATATCGACCGAGTCTGGGACCTTGTCTCTGGATTGTATGATGGTGAAGAGTAGCCGTACGCGGACGTGGCGCGAAGCAGTTCACTCTGCTGTCGATGTAGGACGTCGTAAGGCGCATGCGCTCGTGCATCTGTTCGCGAAACCGGCTGTCGTCCATACTGGCGGGAGTGTTGAGGAGCGGCGCTGAAGAGCGACGGCTGAGGGAACGGTGGATGGGGGATAGAAGGCGGCCGAGACTCCATGTTATGTTGATTTCACGGGTTATACCTTTAACGTGCTCGAGATGCAATACTGGGGAGTGGTCGTCTGCTGGACGCTGGCAGGGTGCGGAGGAAAAACAAGCGCAAGATCACACGAGTCCCCAGTGTTTTGGCACTTGGCACGGCGCGGAATGCGAGCGACAGAGACAGAGTGAGCAGTGGAGAGAAAAGACGGCAACGACGAATACGACGAATATCGGCGTGAAAAGGAGGAGTCTGGGGAATAGCAAGGGAAGGAGGAAAAGGATGAGGAGAAGGAGAAGGATGTCGTTATGGAGCAGGATGGCAGGCTTCACCGTATAGTCGCAAGAGCGAGTGTGGAGAAAACAACAGAAAAAATGGGGTCCGGTGGGCCTGGTTCTAGCTGTAATAGATTACAGCCACTGCCAGCGAGCGTACGGATCCCGCGCCGTAATTTATGTATTTTATGTAATGTACGAAACGCATCACTTTTCGCCTTACCAAGCATTCCGCCGTAAACTTTTAAAGTCTCACTGCGACCTAGCCAGGCTAGCCTACTAGCGCCAGACGCTAAATACTCGTAAATGTAAATAGTAAACGCTACGCTGACTAGCATCTGCCTAGAAGACCGCGACAACAGGATTATTATATCAATACGTAATATGGTGTCTGTGTGCTGTATGCCATGCTTTGCACTGGCTTTTGCCAAACCCTTCGTCATTTTCACCTCGTTCAACTCATGCGCTACCACGTCTGTCTCCTCTATCAGGCGAATTAATAGTTTACCTTTATTGACCAGCTTCTGAAGAAGAGGCGCCCGATGAGTGCCCAAGGCCGACGAGCTAGAATGACGGTCATGCGTGACCTTGCACAAGGGAAACTAGACGAGGTTGCGATGAGGATTTATTTGGGTTGGACTTGCCTACTAAATAATGCTTCTGTGGCGTGTTCCCCAGACCGCGCAGAGGACCAATCACTTACCATACCAGGTCAGGCACTAAATTTAGGCATTTTGAAACGAGCTCTGCACATGCCAGGCATATGCCATATAGCGTCGGCAAGTTCCCGGAGGATGCCGATGACCTTCCTAGCTCCAGCTATGAGGGTACTCCGTAATGTGCAGTTTACATTGAAATGTTGGCCAGAGTTAGGGTTAGGGTTCACTCTTATCAGCGCTATCTCCACTGGCCAGCCAGTGGCCCGTGCACTTTCTCACGATGCGACAGCCTGGAAGGTGCGAGCTGGTAGGTGGAAAGTGCAACAACATCTTGGCTCTTTCTCCCTTTCTATACTACCAGCGAAATGATACCCCGGTGCTTCGAGAAACTCACGGATTCATGAAGAACTAAGCACCCTCTCTCCATGTCAATCAACGCCAAACTACATTTTCCCGCCATTTGGAATGTCTGACAGCTCCGACACTGAGACCATGCCCCTTCCTCTGCCTGGGAGCCCTGGTTCATCGTGGGCTGGTTTTCGAGAGAGATTTAAAGCCCTCTTTCATGATGCAGATCCTCGTGTTTGCACTGCCTTCTGGCTCTTTGGTATATAGCCCTTACTCCTATTGCGTGTGGTCGCGTGACGCTATGATGGTCTATCTTGTATATAAATTTTATACTAATTTGCTCACTGTGCCAACTACTAGGCCTGATTAACAACGTCCTTTATGTTATCATACTCTCGGCTGCACTTGATCTCGTCGGCTCCGGTTTTCCAAAGGCGTGGTACTCCTGGCCGACGTCGTACCATCTTTTGCAACGAAATTGACCGCTCCTTATTTCATCCATCTCATTCCGTATTCGGCAAGGGTCATTATTTTCGTAGGCCTGTCCGCCCTCGGGATGCTTATTATCTCCTGACACCGTCCCACACCGATGGCGCATCGATTGCAACGAAGCTAGCAGGAGTAGTCCTTGCGAGTCTTTCGAGTGGCGCTGGGGAGCTTAGCTTTCTCGGCCTGACACATTTCTATGGCAGATTCAGTCTTGCAGCCTGGAGTAGTGGGACCGGCGCGGCAGGACTGGTTGGCGCAGGTGCCTATGCTCTCGCTACAACTTCCTTTGGTCTAAGCGTGAAGGCTACATTGCTAGCGTCTGCTTGTTTGCCTGTTATCATGCTTGTGAGCTTTTTGTAGTCCTGCCTCTTGGCCCACTGCGTCATCTGTCTCGCGCGACGGTTGAATACGAAGCTATTGCTGACGGAAGCAACAATTCCGAAGAGGAGACTGAAGCGCTCCAGGAAGACCAGGAGCGCGATATAACTGAACGAGATGGCCTGCTAGATCCTGCAGGAAATCCTAGGCCCCATGCGAAGGCCATAGTGCCTAGCGGAACTTCTGATAAATGGGCCTTGTTCCGGCAGAATTTAAACCGCTCTAAACGCCTATTTATTCCATTGTAAGTCTCTACTATGGAAAGCACAAAACACAACCCATTTTCTCTCAGTCTTTTGTATTCTGACTTGTTTTCCAGCATGGTCCCTCTGCTTCTAGTCTATATCGCGGAATATACCATTAACCAAGGTGTCACACCCACTCTCCTGTTCCCATTGAAAGAGACACCATTTGAGCAATATCGAGCATTCTACCCAACGTACAACGCAATCTATCAAATGGGAGTCTTTATCTCACGTTCCTCCACCCCCTTCTTCCGCATCCATAACCTATATCTCCCATCATTCTTACAAATCGCCAACCTGGCGTTTCTGACTCTTCATTCTCTATTCAATTTCATCCCCAATGTGTACCTCATCTTTTGGTTATATTCTGGGAAGGGCTGCTTGGCGGGTTGGTTTACGTCAATACTTTTGCAGAGATTACCGATCGGGTTCCACCAGCCGAACGCGAATTTTCCTTGGCTGCCACTACCGTAAGCGATTCAGCTGGCATTTGTATTGCTGGGTTTCTGGGGATGGCGTTTGAAGTGTGGCTATGTCGATGGCAGGTTTCTCAAGGAAGAAAATATTGCACGATGTCGTAGAGTTGGAAATTGCTGAGACTGTACAGTATAAAGCTATGAGGTAGCTATCGATCTACATCAGTTACATGCTTTGATCATCCGTTCTATGCATTAGAAACATACTCGAAATCGGTATCTTCATCCTTTGCCTGAGATTCGAGCCCTAATGGCGGGGAAGAGGCCGGAAACAGCGGCACACATGTCCGAAAGGCCGAGCTCTATACCTAATACACATATATGTGCATATCATAAACGCGAATCCTAAGTCTATTGAATGGCTGACTCCATAATCGACGTGTCTAACTTATCCTTGGACCCTGTCGCACCTGCTCTACTTCCCTCCATTTCGTGGCGTGCCCGCAGCCATATACTCCGTACTCCGCATGGAGAATGTCGGACAGCTTGGGATATGATAGCTGACTGATCTATGAGAGGCCCTTTAAGCTTGCTAATATTAGCACATTAATACTTATTCTCGGCTGTCACTGGCCAGTCGTTACTGTGCTTGGCAGAGTCTGGCAAATGCACCATCGTGTGTAACGCTGCAAACCCTAACCTATAAGTGACATTGGAACCTACGTGGGTAGGTAACCTGCCTACATAGGAAGTTCTTTCTGCGTATCTACTTTGTGATGCGGGGTTGGTTTCACAATATCTCGACGTCTATATTACTCCTCTTGCATAGTTGTCCTCGAAATGTGTTTGCATACCAGCCGAGTTTCCCGGATATATCCATGGATGTCTGATATTGTATAATGCATGAGCGGTTTCTCAATAAGCAGCCAGCTACCCAAGTAGGCGAATTGCATGATTGTAGAGTTATATTCCTTTTATAGCTTTAGGACCCCCATCGGCAGTATAAATATGACCTCGAGACCTCACCTTTGAGGACTGAGAAAAGAATCTCGAGGTCACCATTCTCAGTTCACAATTAATAGCTAAGGCAAGAAGGAAGAAGTCATGGATCCCTTGTACATCATCTGGGTCTTCCCTGTTGGCCTGGGAGTACTTGTTCTCTCTTGTCTCTGGTCGTATTTTGTCACATACAGACATCTCCGTGGTATCCCAGGACGATTCCCTCGCAATTCACCAATGCTTGGGCATTCTACCACTCATACAATGGCAACGCGGCTCAAAGTACTCATAAACTGCATGAAGAGAAGGGCAAGGTTGTCCGTATCCAGCCAAACCATGTGAGCATTGCCGATGACAGGGCCATTCCAATGATATATGGCCACGGCAAGGGTTTCCTAAAATCGTGAGTTATATGCCTACTTACTTCGCCTGGGCTATATCCTCAATGGTTTTGTATTTATCAGAGAATTCTACGATGCATTTGCCGCCGACAAACACTCAGCGACCATGTTCACCACCCGCGATCCGGCCGAACATGCCTATAAACGCCGATTGCTGGCACACGCGTTTTCATTCAATGCTTTAGCGCAGGTCGAACCATTGATCTACCGGCATATCGAGATGTTCCTGGAGAAACTCGACCGGTTCGCCGGGCAGCCCCTTGAAAGTGCAGGCAACGGCGAAAAGGCTAGCCAGCAGACGCCCTTTAACATTATCGACTGGTTGCACTATCTCGCATTTGACATCATTAGCGACCTCTCCTTTGGCAAACCGCTAAAAATGCTGGAAAATGAAGCGGATTTAGCGGAAATAAGACTGTCGCCTGGGAGCCCCTATTTATACCAGGGCAATTTATGCCCTTGATTACCGAACACGAGCTACCACTGCTCTAGGGCGTATGCCATACCTCAAGCCTTACCTTGAATATCTGTTCCCTCTGCTCGCTTCAAGAACTCGGCCCAAGCGATGGCCCAGTTAAAAGGACTGGCTTCCACCCAAGTAGCAGAGCGGCTTGACAATCCTCCATCCGAGAATCGTGTAGATCTTCTGACTCGCGCTATCGAGAAACAGGACCGAGACGCCGAGGGCAACATAATTGACAGACGTGAACTAGTGCTTCTGGCTCTCGCAACTCGTCGCTGGTAGCGACACGACCTCTAATAGTCTCAGTTCCTCATATACTATGTCTCGAAGGCCCCTCGAGTCATGAAGAAACTACAGGAAGAACTCGACGCCGCCATCCCTGACGACGTGCTTGTGCCCACGCACGACATGGTGCGCAACCTACCTTATCTCAACAACGTCATCAAAGAAGCTCTACGGCAATACAGTCTAGTTGGAATTGGCTTACCGCGCACACAAAGCGTCAAAACTGAACACAGCCTGACTTTTGAACAATACTACTTCCCACCGGGCACGACTCTGAGCGTGCCAGCATACACAGTCCACCACTCGCAGGAAATCTGGGGCCCTGATTCGTGGGAATTCAAACCCGAGCGTTGGGATTCTGTTACAGAGAGACAGAAGAATGCCTTTATCCCCTTTAGCACGGGTCCCCGTGCATGTATTGGACGGAACTTAGCTGAGATGGAGTTGAGGATTGTGACCGCTGCGTTTTTCAAGCGGTATACCTGTGAATGTCACAAGGAGTTGGCTGTTTTGAGGGTGTGGTGAGAAAGCCGCTGCCTATTCCAACGACGATTCGGCGTAGGGTATGATCTCACTTATCCCTAGAACGTTGTAGGTAGTTACTTATGGTTCATTGAACTTTCATTCATTTTGTTTTCTGTTTTGGGATGGGTAGGGTTAGGGCATGATCATCTAACCCTAATCGCCTCGGATTGCCCGATATGGTTAGTCGAATGCGCCACTTTCACATGCAAATAACTTCGATAGGCTCAGCGCATGCGATAGATATTCACGTGAAACAGACGCAAGGTATCCAGGAAATAGAATCTGCTCTTTCTTCTTTATATTTAACGGCTCGTCTATATTCTTAACGATCACTTGTCTACCAAGTGAGGAGGAGTAACTACTGCGTAGTTGCATCCTGAAGTGATCAGCCAGTTGTTGCATGTGATCGATCCACTGTTAGTCTCGATGCTACCCCAGCTTCAATTTCTTGCACCCATTTAGGACTCGGTCATTCTAAAAATACACAGATAGACAGAATATATGTGTATAAACTATGTTTACACTCGCTGAGGATTGAAGGCCTGAAAATGATTGGTTTGCTGTCCCTCCCACAGCTGGCTATTAGCACAAGCTGACCAGCAGACAGACCACGTCCTCGGTCGACCTTCCACCAAGTTCCGGAAGATCCAGGTCCTCGCCGTTGTTTCTTTCTGGTCTTTATACCTTTTCAGGTGCGGCATCTTTTAAATATGGGAAAGAACAAAAGAAACAGTTAAACTAACGCATGGTTGATCTCTAGAGGAAATAGTCATGGCCCTCCAGGGCTGCGCCTACTCTCCAGCAGGCTTCGAAATCGTCTCACACCATGGCAGACAATGGTAATCACTGTCCTGTGGCTCTACGTCGCCCGGAACTTCGCAAAGATCATGGGCTTCGAGAGCCCCGAGCCGCTGGCAAATCTCTATTCTCGATCGTATTTCCGCGCCACCTGGATTACCACTGCCCTTGATGCTGGCTTTTGGACCGCGATGAAGATTAGACCTAAATGGTTGAAGGATATTGCTTCCATCGTCTTTAGTGCATACTATTTAATTGCGGCAGAGCAGGCAGATGAGAAAGTTCGCCGGGTGCGGGCAACAATAACCCTGGAGCATCTGCGTGTCTCGTGGAACAAAGCCACTACGCCGTACTTGTCCTTTGCCAACGGCCTGCTGCGTCCGAGGTACATGAAGTATTCACCGCGGCAAATCAGGATTCCTCGCCCGCGGGAGTCCTCGTATAGAGAGCCAGTCAACGCATGGCTGTACTTTAACGGCACACTGGCCGAGTTGCGTGAGCAGACTCAGCTTGTTCTGGATGTCCCAGGCGGTGGCTATGTGGCAATGACTCCTAGGTCGGCAGATGATAGACTTTTGGCCTGGGCTGGCCGGACTGGCGTGCCCATATTGAGCTTGGACTACCAAAAGCGCCCGAGTATCCGTACCCCTATGCGTTGAATGAGTGTTTTGACGTCTACCGCTCTATCGTGTCTAGTAGAGGTCGCTGTGCGGGTTTCAGTGGCCACAGGCGACCTCACATCGTCGTTTCCGGCGACAGTGCCGGCGGAAACCTGGCGACGGGCATGATGATCATGATCCTGCAATCTGGAAGAAACGAGACTCGCAAGTGGCTCGGTGAGCTCCCGCTTCCAGCACCAGACGGTCTTGTCTTGATGTATCCTTCACTGGACATGAATATCGGCAGCTGGATGACGGAAGAGCAGATGTCCTTAATCCAGGATAGAGGCATGCGAAAGACAAATGAGAGCATATTAAGGCGGAAGAGTGAAGATTACAGTCGTCTCACACCTAAGCCATCTCGTTATTTTTCTTCTAAATCGTCTTCCGGTCGCGCTCATCAAGAAGAAGAGGCAGAAGACGGCTCACCATCAAGATCATCTCCGGTAAAGGATTATTTCAGCATTCGCCATCACAGGGAACCAGAGAAATCTGGGGCAGTGGACGCAGCAAGTCTGTCATCTCAGCTCGCCGCCGCTGCCAACAGTCAGCCAACGCAGATTAAAACCAGATTAGCCGTATCCTCGATGATTTCGTACTTTGGAGACCGCGTCCTGAGCCCGGAAATGATGCGTGCAATGATCATTCTATACATTGGCCCTCACAACCGGCCTGATTTCAAGACAGACTTCCTCCTATCGCCAGTTTTAGCTCCTGATGCCATCCTGGCTGCGTTCCCAAAACGTATTTCATAACCGGTGAGCGAGATCCTTTGGTTGATGATACCGTCATCTTCGCCGGGCGACTTCGACAAGCCAAACTCCAGCGATTCCGTGAACGACAGGACTTGGGACTGGAGAAGTCGCAGCTCGAATTCAATGAAAAGGACCATGTGGAAGTCAACCTGATACCTGGCATATCGCATGGATTTGTGAATTTTCCTGGAATCTTTCCCGATGGATGGCGACATATCCATAAATGTGCAAGGTGGATTGTGGATTTGTTAGAACAAGCTGCTGAAAGGGAACTCAGGGATTGTTCTTCTTCTACTACTACTACTTCATCTTCTGTTCTTGCAGCTGGCACTTCAGAAGTCAAAAGCAGCAACAGCAAGGCTTTACCAAGTCGAAATAGATTATCTTCTGCACGTCAGAGACCAACACCACCACCAGCAGTAGATGGTGCTCAGGAAAGCAGACGCAGTTCTTTAGCAGAATCGTCAGCAGATGACGACCATCCTCTGGAAATGAACTTGACAAAGTTTACGCCTATTAAACAGACACAGAAAGAGGATTCTAGGGACGCTGCTGTTCAACGGTCATCTCCCGTTAAAAGGAGCAATAATAAAACCCATTCCGCGAATTCGACAGAGTATACGATAAACTCGACAAAAGAATCTACCTTCCTCCAAATCAATACAGCCATAACATCGCCGGCACCATCAAAACGCACAAACAACAGTTCCACAAACACATCTCGCACCCGCCGCCGTCCTTCATCATTGAGCATCACCAAATCCTCAACTAACAGCAACACACCACTTTCTTTCCTCCCACTGCTAAAGAGCGTGAATTCGAGTGGAACAGTCCCTAGAAATGGCCCTAGTGGCGGTGGTAGTGATGAAGATGATGACAACGACGATAACGACGGTTCTAGGAGTTTTGCCTCTTCCGAGAATGGCACGACGTTTACTCGTTTGCCGAGTGAGGAGGATCTGATAGGCAGACGGATGAATGGGCTTGCAGGTGGATTGATGGGGTTGGGAGAGGGTGTGCGAACGCCTTGATGAATTGGTCGGTCGATGTCTATGGACATTTTAGGATTCTAGCTATGTCAGGGATAATATATAGATGAGCTGTTGGCAGGACCTGGAGATGCTTCATGTACATGTGTTAGATGTATCCATTAGCTACTTGATCTATGACTTTTATGTAAATTAACAAACGCTACATAAACTGATAGTTCACATTTTATTTTTCTTTTTACGCCTCACCAGCAAAAACAGCTTCAAAACTCTGCTGCAAAATCCTCAGACCAGTCCGGATCTGCTCCTCTGTGATATTCAGCGCCGGCAAAACCGCAGACATCCTTCACCAGCCGTGATAACCAAAAGACCACGCTGGCGCGCCGCAGTCACAACCTCATTTGCCTTGGAAGTGTATTTTTCGGATAACTGCACGCCCAGAATCAAACCCAGCCCGCGAATCTCAGAAATGGCGTCTGGATACTTTTCCTGAAGAGCCTTGAACCCAGAAATGAACTGCGACGACTTGAGTTTCACGCCATTCTGGAGCTCTGCAGCTGCCAGTCGATCGACAATGTGGTGCGCCACACGACAGGCGAGCGGATTTCCGCCAAATGTGGTACCATGATCCCCGTTTTAATGGCCGAGGAGACCCTTTCCGTGACAATGGTTGCGCCTATGGGGATGCCGTTACCGAGTGCTTTAGCTGTTGTCATTATATCCGGATGAGCAGCTGGTTTTCCCTCGCCTTCCTTGGGAGCAGCGAATGCGGGATTTGCGTGGGCCCAGAGTGTGCCTGTGCGTGATAGACCGCACTGGATCTCGTCGAAGATGAGCACAGCTCCGACTTGGTCACATCGTTCGCGCAGAGCAAGCAAGAATTCGGGTGTCGCAACATTGACACCGCCTTCGCCTTGAATTGGCTCAATTATAACGCCGCACGTCTTATCAGTAATCAGCGATTCTAGTTGCTCGATATCGTTGTATGCGCCGTACTTGAATCCCGGAACCATTGGAGAGAAGGCGTCTGATACTTCGGGTTCGGCGTAGCCGAAAGCGCGCCCATTGTGCGCCCATGAAAAGAGCCATAGAAAGAAACCAATTCATGTTTCTCGCCAGTACTATCTAGAGTCTTACCAACCTTGCGAGCGAACTTGATAGCAGCCTCGTTAGCTTCTGTGCCTGAATTACAGATGAAAACCTGATGCGCATCTCGCATAGCGCCCGATTCAAGAGTCGAATCAACCAGCAACTTGCTGAGTGCCCCCGTCAAGGATTGTGGTATAGATTCGAGGCATGGATCAGCGTTTCTGATTGCTCCGAAATCACTTTTGCGATTTCCGGGTCGCAGTGGCCGAGCGCATTCACTGCGATACCGGCGGTGAGATCGAGGAATCGTCGATTGTCCATATCCCACAGGTAGCATCCTTGGCCCTTGACGAAAACCGGGTTCGGGCGGACATATGTAGGCACCATATAGGAGTTCGATCTTTGAGAAATGCTACTGTAGTCGACTTTGGGCCCGGATCGGGCGTGGGTAGGGAGTTCTCTTTCTGCAATTGTGGCGGTTCAATTTTAGGAGCTCAAGAATAATAGGACAGGGAGGTTAATATTACCAATGTCCGCGTTTTGACATCGCGTGGTAAGCTTGACATCGACGACGTTGAGCTGAATGTACGTGCTGTGCACGAAGACTGTACAGTCTTCACTGAATGCAGGCGGCGCGCCGCCGCTCGAAGAGTCATTTTGTGACTTATTTGCGCTGCTTGAAATAGACGATTTGGCATACAGAGCTGTAACTGTACAAAGTCAAGAAGGAAGAAAAACAGATGAGCTTTATGAGTCAATTGGGCGAGAGACAAAATAAATACCTCGAGTGTGACTCGACGGGATGACCGAAAATCGGCCGGCTTATCGATAAGGAGCGTGTCTTGGCGGCGAGGTCTTTCATCTCAACTTGACACCCTTCAATCTCGTGGCGAACTCCATATATCACCCTTCAGACTTATAGCGCCTGCATATTTCGATAAAAATGAGAACCACTCAAATACTCGCCTTGCCTCGTGCCGTGGCACACGCTCACCGACGAACCCTACTCTCCTCCGCCCGTCGCTCGTTCTCCTCGTCATATAACCGCCGAGTAGCCGAAGACAACAACAACAACAACAAGAGCCCGTTCGGTGGCGGACCAGCCCCTCCACGACTTCCAAAGGAAGAGCAGGAGATTTTCGAAAAGCTTCAAAGGCAGTCAACAGGCGCTTTCAGCACACCCAAAGTCAACCAGTCTCCCGATTCCCAAACACAAGCAGATACATCGAGCAAGGAAGCGGAGTTATATCCACATTTACGCCAGGTTGCGCAGCCCGAGTTTGAGGGAGAGAAGAACCCCAAAACAGGGAGATTGGGGCCCTAAGAATGAGCCTTTGCGCTGGGGTCACCAAGGGGATTGGAGTTATAATGGCCGGGTAACGGACTTCTGATCGTTTGAACGAGCAAGCATATGTGCAACTCTTCGTTTTTGGACAGCATAAAACAATTGTTATGTACATTGAATTAGACGGAACCTTCCTTCGTCATCACATATATTGTATTTTTATAGATTTATCGACATATCAAGGGCAGCTTTTCTCCCCAGCGATGCGCGCAAGAGTCGCTTTGCCTGCCCTGCTATCATTAGGACGTCCGAGTTGATCGCTAATCCAGGAACCGATTCGGGACATCTCTTCCAGATCTATCCCCGTGTGCATTCCCAGACCGTGGAGGGTATGGACCAAGTCTTCCGTAGCGACGTTGCCTGTAGCACCCTTGGAATAGGGACATCCGCCGAGACCACCTACACTGCTGTCAAATATTCTGATTCCGTGCTCGAGCCCGACGACAGTGTTAACAAGCGCCTGCCCGTAAGTGTCGTGAAAGTGAAGCGCGAGGTCACTGCTGGCAATACCGGCCGCCGAAAGCGCTTTCAACAGCTCCAGTGTGCGGGGCGCAGTGCCCATTCCAGTGGTGTCAGCAACCGACACCTCATCGGCGCCCATTTCCAGCAGCGTCGCAGTAATGTCAGCCACCTTTGAAGGTGAGACATTTGGCCCTTCATACGGACAGCCCAGTGCAACAGACACGTAACCACGGACTCGGATTTGTTTTCCTTGGCCAACGCCACTATTGGCCTGATTCTTTCCAGAGATTCAGCGATGGTGCAATTCGTGTTCGCTTTCGAGAAGGCCTCGGTTGCCGCAGCGAACAATGAAATTTCAGTCGTTGTGCTGAATTGTGGATCGCCTTTAGTCCCGGCGGTTGCGCCTTCTGCGTCCATGATTTTGACGAGATTCTCCAAGCCTTTGATGTTTGGAACCAGGTAGTTGTATGCAATTTGGTTATCCGACGGAGGTGGTGTTTTAATTAAATGCTGGAGTATCTCAGACGTGCTAGCCATCTTCAAACCATGCCGTGGTTAGTATCTGAACTGGCACGCGACGGCATTAGAGTAAGGCTGCTGTGAACTAACCTGCGGCACCCATTTCGCAGGCACGAACGACCCTGCTTCGATTGTAGTCACCCCGGTTCTTGCAAGCCTATTAATGAGCTCTAGTTTTGTCTCTAGCGAGATTGACTTCTTTTCATTCTGGAGCCCATCTCGAGGGCCGACTTCGATGATGCGAACATGGTCCGCGGTTAACCGAGCTTCAGTCGCGAAGTGACGAGCAGCAGCTCGGGGGCGCGCAGTTTGTAATGGAGAGCGAACAAGCAGACGTGGTTTGAATTTTGCATGATGCCAGTTTCCGGCCTGCGATTAAAAAGATATATTGAGCAGGAGTTGAGCATGCAGTCAGTCTAGAGCTGAATATGGAGAAGATGGAGAAGGGAGAGAATGCGGAGAATAGTTAAGCCTTATCCGCTTATCGTATCAGAGCCCCACCCGTGCCGCTTTTATTTGTTGCTCATCATCGCCAAGCAGCGCACCTACTTTAACTAAAGTAACAATGGAATACTATAAGCTATCAAAATGGACCCCTTGATGGGGCTTTAGCCTCTGGTAATGCTCATTTTATGTATAAATTATGCCTTATATTCCGCTGTCATAAAATTAGCGCGGCCCCGGATGACTAAGTACCATCAACATCACATCAAGCAAGCCCCATCGAGGCTGTATATAAGCAGACCCCACGAAGCACATGTCTGTCGGCAGTGGTATCGCAATATCTCTATGATTCTATCCTCTGCTCACAGGAGCAAGGACCATGTCCAAACCCCGTGGTGGCGGCGCTCGACGATGCTGCCACCAACGCCCAGCTCACCAGCAGCAGCAACGAAAACCGCAAACGCCCCAGAGTCCGCGAGAATGATTCGCACAACAGGTCTCCCTCTTCGACAGCTAACCTGTCCGCCACCGCGTGCGACCGGTGCCGGTTCCGCAAGGTACGGTGTGACCGCCAGCAACCCAAGTGCTCCAACTGCCGCAAGGCTGGGTTCGAGTGTAGCCAGACCGGTGATTTCAAGCGTGTGAACCACACGAAACAACTGCAAGTCCAGTTTTTCCTCTCATTATCTCATCTGCTTCTTTTCATTCTCCTTTTCGGGATCTGAAAAATGTCGAAATAGCACTGTGCCTTCTCGGTTAAAGTGCCTATTCGAAGTGAGTCTGAAACGGTAGCCGAAGAACTAGTTAACAATGCGTGTATGTAGACACGACGATTTTTCAACCGTACTGTACCGCCTGGATGAAATTGATCAGACCCTCGGGACGCTGACCAATCAATTCGCCAAGCATTCTCATTCATTCAACTTGTCTCGTCAACATGTCGATGACCGTCAAGACTCGCTGGGATCCTCCTCGAATACTTCCCCAGCCGCCATAAGAGTCCGGCAACTACGAATGCCTGGTCTAGTCTAATATTACCCAGCTCGCAAAATCAGCAAGCGAGGTTGGAGATCCTCATCGAGAGAGTCGAGCTGGAGCATGGCGGGGAGCGGACATACAAATACCCAGCATCAATGGCATTGCTCAAGCCGATCTTAAGAAGGCTATTCGATGGCTGCCAGGTGTCAGATGTTGACACCAACAAGGACGGAACAGGTGATCCTGCGTACGCCTCCGCACGCGCAATAATGCTTCAAAAACTTGAATCCTTTCCCTTTCAGGGCAAATGTCATCAACCTGTTGTCTCCAGCGATGGACAGCCCGTCGTGGCGCCACCCCAGTTGATTACACGTCTCTTTATCGATGGTTTCCTACAGAATATCAACACCCGGATCCCGATATTCGACCCGAAGAGTCTCCAAGACGCAGTCAATATCTACTATTCAGGCGTACTGCACGTCCCATCAACATCGTCATCGACCTCACCCTCAGCATCACGGCCGGCGAGTGATCATATGACTGACAGCCTCTGGGCCATCATATTCACTAACATAGCTCTGCTAGAACTGGGCCTGGAAACGCATGCTACCCGTTGGCAGGACAGTGTGGCCGGCTCGTCCTTAATTAAGACGAATTTGCTCACGGAAGATCTCATTTCTTCACTGCTGCGCAACTTTGAACGTGCCGTTGCCGACGTCACTTCCTACACGCACCCGAGTCTCCTTCATGTTCAAGCTCTGCTGACTTTGGTAAGTGCTTCTAATCATCTGTACGGGGATTAAGACTTCTCACACACTATGTGAAATGAATTTCTAACTGCTTTGTGCCCTTTATCTTCTTTTAGGCTCTCGCAGCGCAGGAATTCTATAGTGATACCCTTTTGAGAAGGTATTACGGACAGCGTGTGACATGAGTCGCATGCTAGGACTCCATTTATCCAAGACCTATGGCAAGATGTGTGGCGAGAACCCTTGGGAACGGGAGCGCATCTTTCGAGTTCTATACGGCTTGGACAAGCAGCGCGTCTTTCTGACCGGTGACCCCTGCTATCTTTACCATTTTGACTCGGATCTGGAACTATGGAAAAGCTCGAGCAGCAAACCCGATGAGGTTGAATCTCCAAGTCGAAGACTCATCGCGGCATTCGATGATATGATGATGATTTGGGAGGAGATGTACTTGAAGCTTTACTCTGCCCGGGCAATCGCAGCAGGAGCAGCCTATTCATCAGGTCAAGTAGCAGGCCTCGTGCAGCTCTTAAAAATGGCATGAACATTACATGCAGACCGTTGGGTTTCATCGCCCATTCGCGGAGGAGCTTGTCAGGTCACGCACGCGACATAGTCTAGGTGGTCACGATGTTGATGACTGGGCATCTATCCAGTTTGAGCTGAGATACTGCTACCATCTCACGCACGTTCTAGTTCTCCGCTACGAACAAAGCGAGGACGAGCGAGCCCAGGTGCAAATGCGCAACCACGCTCGCACCTGCCTACGACTAATTGTGGAAATGGGCAACATAGGGGATGGTCCTCTGCCGACACCGAGCAGTCTCACCAAAGTGCGACTGGCTTCGCTGCGCCGCGCTTTGGGAACCTACCCCATAGTTGCCTTCTTAGATCTTGTTAGCTTCCGCCTGGATGAGCTTCTCACAAGTCGTTCCCCGCCTAGCTGTGACTCGGACCATGGCGAGTCCCAAGATGTCGTGGCTGATATCGAGCTACTTCACGCTGTGCTCCACATTCTACAGGGCCTGCAATACCCGGACCGTCCAAGCACATACCTCAACCGACTCCAGCTGGGATTAGCATGGGCTTCAATGGCCCTTGACGAGACGCGTAAAGCTTGGCTGATAGAAGCACAGGCCGGAGATCTGTCGGTCAGCATGCCAAGCAGTTCAGCGGTGAGTCAAACGGCAGTGCCTACGGACGGCGGCGCCAGTCTTATCACCAGCAGCCTGGGCTCAAGCTGGGAGCACTTACCCTCGGCTCAACGGCAGCACTCTTACCGCCACCATGATGAACAACAGCAACAGCAGCAACAGCAACAACAATGGATGCGTTCCGGATTTTCAAGTGAGACAATGGACTTGAATGTAAGCTTAGCTTCTTCGCAGCCACAAGTGCCAGCGGTCTCCGGTTTCACACCGAACCCTTCGGAACTTGGTGGCGCGGACTTTGGCATCATCTATGACCCTCTAGAGAGCTGGTCTGCCACCCTATCTCTTGACAGCACGGGAGAGGGAGTGGCGGAGGACATACACTACAGCAAATGACAGCGTTGGCAGGAGGATGCGCGTTTTACCATAGATGATTGACCGGGGTCTCTTCACTTGAGAAAGATGACCGTATATAGTACAACTTTTGATCCAATATCGGGGGTCTCATATAGGACTCGGCAATCTTTATAACAATTTGGAAGCCCTGGAGACAAAGAATGTCCTAAGACGTAGAAAATCCGTAGGTATCCAATTTTGGAGATTTTTTTCTCAAGATGAAAGTATAAAATCGATATATCAATTAGCCAAGCAAGAGGGATAAAAACGAAACCAGCTATGTAATTATTCCGATATCTGCCTTTTGAAGTAAATTACGTGATGGTGATTTTTGTGAAGACGCAGTCACATCGTTATGTCCACCCACATTAGCGCCTACGTACGTAATAATTCTTTATATGACATACCCACTCTCTTTTAACCACCATAGCGTCCTACACTATTGTGTAAGCGAACCCCGTCATGTTGCGACTCGAACGACTACCTTGCCTCTTGTATGCCCGGTATTCAGCCTCTCAAACGCCTGTATGACTTGGTCAAAGTCAAATGTACTATCAATGATGACCTCCTCCGGAGGCAGGCGCAAGATCTCCTCCAAGAAGGAGGATTTAAACTCGAGATTGATGCAAGTGTACGAACAACCCAGACCAATGCTCCCGAGCAGAGCGCGCCACAGCATCTGCGGGTTCCAGAGATAAATGTTCCGGCCGCCCATCGTCATGCGGTTGGTCTTATCACCCACAATGGTCACATATCTCGGAGCAATTCCCAGACACTCGGTGCCCCGACGCAATCGATGATGGCATCAGGCGCAAAGGCCCTGACTTGCTGGGCCACGGAAGTGGTGGTGGTCGTGTAGTCGATGATGCCACTAGCGCCCATGCCGCGAACAAACTGCTCATTGCGGCTGGAGCACGAGGCCACCACGGTCCAGCCACGCTGCTGGGCGAGGTAGACTGCGTACATGCCGCTGCTAGAGCTGCCGCCCAGGACTGCGACCTTGCCGCTCCGGACATACGGTTCGACGGCGGCAATGGTTGTCTGCGCGGTGAGCCAGACGAGGGGCAGAGCGGCAGCCTGCTCCCAGGACCAATCGGTCGGTTTCGGGACGACTACTGCGGTTTTGGTGTCGATACGGATGGTCTCCTGCAGAGTGCCGCCGGGCAGAAAGGGGCGATACCCAAGACCTCGTTCCCAGGCTCGAAGCCCGAGTCCTTTCCTGCCGCCTCGACCACGCCAGCAAAGTCCTCAGCTACGCCTTTGCGTGACGGGACGAGAAAGCTGGGGATGTATGGCCACAGCGGGAATCCCATCAGCTGCACGTCGACCGGGTTGATCGACGCGGCTTTGACTCGCACGCGCATCTCTGATGAATTAAGTGGTCGTCCATCGTCTGAGGGCAGTGTCGATAGTTGCAGTGCTTTTGGGAACCCGCCATGGGTGAACGTCCACGCCTTCATCTCTACATACCTCCTACCCGGTGTGAGGTTGTAAGAAAGGAACTTGAGATATACTTAAGTCGGGAGCTTGAATTCAGCCGATTGGCGCAGATCGGGCGCCGACGCCCGAGTTTCTGCTGACTAACTCGTTATAGAGTGAGACTAGATCCAATGAGGTAATCGCAATACTGCACTCTCATTGGTGTAGTTACTTAGTATAAAGTCCCTTCTACTACCTAGGTATCTAGACTAAATTGAATATTATTTTTAAGCATATTTTTTCCTAAGCCCTGCTTATACGGAGTAGACAGCCTAAACTTAAAGACAGGTTTAGTTGAAGCCCTATGGATGAGCATAAGCTGGAATGAAAATACGTATATTAATTTAGCAAAGCCGTAGGCTTTGCTAATATGTCTGGAAAACGCTAAAATGCTCTGATTGGTCTAAATTGCGGGGCAAAATCGGACGCTTCCTAATTAAGTTTAGTGTATAGTAACTATTCCTATTCCAGTATCATGTTATTAAATAACTGCCTCAGGCCATCAAAGCCCTAGAATCATCAACTAGATTCATTCACTAAATTCGTCAACTAGATTCGTCCACTAGATTCACCTAGATTCACCTAGATTCGTCAACTAGATTCGTCAATCAGATTCACAAACTATTCTAGCTTAGTAATCAACTACGCTTTGCTAACTACCGATGGGCCCATTTTGTGGCCCGAGACCCCTTGTATAGTTGATTTGTAGAAGTGCATAGCAGTAGCTTCGTTACCTGATTACTACGTACTGGGGATACATATTACATGCATAGGATACCTAGGTAAATCTACACCATGCTAGGCAGCTAGATAGACAATTTTTGTAGCGTTCGGTTCAATATATCTGTCCGCAGGCCAATGCTATCTATATATTGTACGCACTGCCGGGGCTCGCTGACCGAGGCCGAGCAGACTCCCCTTTCTGGTTCACAATAAAACAAATAGTTCTTAACATCCTCAAGTAAAAATCAAAATTTTAAAACAACAAGGAGGAAACAAAAGAAGCATACTGAGCATGGGGCTCTTGAAACGGAACAAGAAGGACGACCAAGGTGCGGATGACCTGATTACCGCTGCTCATCCAGACGCCTCCAACACCACCCTCACAGATGCTAAGTCCCCGAGAGCGAGAACGTCGGGGACGTCACTGCGCGCGCGAAAATGAGGATGAAAGCGTCTATCCGCATGGTCTCAAGCTGGCTCTGATCCTGGGCTCGTCGTACCTTAGCATGTTTTTGGTAGCCCTTGTCAGTAGCTTTCAAAACTTTCCCTTTGTTTGTGACAAGATATTAACTCCAAAACAAATCCAGGACCGACTCATCATTACAACCGCCATTCCCCAAATCACAGATACCTTTCATTCAGTGACCGAAGTCGGCTGGTACGGGTCGGCCTACCTCCTGACCAACTGCGCCTTCCAGCTCTTCTTTGGCAAGCTCTATGTCCTCTATAGCGCCAAATTCGTCTTTCTCGCTAGCATCCTGATATTCGAGGTCGGCTCCGCCGTCTGCGGGCGGCACCAAGCTCGAATGCCTTGATCGTAGGACGAGCCATCGCTGGCGTCGGCAGTGCGGGCGTCTTCTCCGGCGCCATCACCATCACCGTGTATTCCGTTCCCTCCATCGGCGTCCGTTCTACCAGGGTCTCTTTGGTGCCGTCTTCGGACTGGCAAACGTCATTGCCCCTTGCTGGGGGCGCCTTTACCGACAGCTCCGCAACCTGGAGATGGTGCTGTGCGTCCTGATCCCCATCTCTCTAGTATATTTTGTTAGAGATAGAGAACACCATTGGCTGATAGATCCCACACAGTTTATATTAATTTACCCATTGGCATCGCCGCGATGGTGTTCATCTTTCTTCTCCTGAAGCTTCCTGGCCGCGAGACCACCCACCTTCCGACCAAGCAGAAGCTCCGCCAGCTCGATTTCCCCGGTCTTGTGATACTGCTTGGTGGCGTCACCTGTATCTTGCTCGCGCTGGAGTGGGGAGGCACGACATACGCCTGGAGCAATGCCCGCATCATTGCGCTCCTCGTCATCGGCATCCTCGCTCTGATCGGCTTCACGGCCGTGCAAATTATCTGGCCCAGGACCGCCACCGTGCCACCCCGCATCTTTACCCAACGCAGTATCTACACTGCCTCTTTCGCCATGTTTGCAACCGGTGCTTCCATGATGACCACCTTCTACTATCTCCCGATTTGGTTCCAGGCGATTGAGGGAGTCAGCGCCGTCGAGTCTGGCATCCGCCTCCTCCCGCTGGTGATTGGCCAGGTCGTTGGGTCTGTCGCGGGCGGCATTGGGATCCAACGGATCGGGTACTATACGCCGTTCATGCTGTTTAGCGTCATCTTGATGGCTCTTGGAAACGGTCTCCTGACCACTCTTCAGGTAAACACCTCGGAAGGCAAGTGGATCGGCTATCAGATTCCCTTTGGGATCGGACTGGGAACCACCATGCAGGCACCACTCCTGGCTGCCCAAACCGTACTACCCATCGCCGACGTGCCCATTGGCACTTCGCTCATGTTCTTCACGCAGCTTCTGGGCGGCTCCATTTTTGTCAGTGTCGGACAGAATCTCTTCGACAACTACTTTGTCGAGTATCTTACTGGTGTTCCGGGCATCAACGTGACCACAATTCTCCAGCAGGGGCGACGTCCATTACCGATATCCCTGAGCCAACCAAAGCATCGTTATCTCAGCCTACAATAGTGCGCTGAGAAAGGTCTTCATAACCGGGCTGGTTATGGCGTGTCTGACGTTCCTCGGCGCCGCCGGCATGGAATGGAAGAGTGTCAAGAAGACTCCTTCCAAGGCAGATACCGAGAACCAGCGAAACCAGCCGACACAGCCGGCTGACAATGTAAGTGCTTCGCACGAGAGAGTAAAGAGACTGTAGATGAGAAGATTGGCAGAGCTCAGCCGCAGACAGACGCTGGCTCCACCAACTGAGACTAACCAGCTAATGGGAGCCGTGGGTATATTTGAGGATGAACTTCTCCAGAGTGAGCAGAGATACTTTTTCAATACAGATGGTGAAAAACATCGCCGAGGGATAGATGGTGGAGGACAGCCAGCCACAACTCTGGCATAATTAGTGAAAGCCGGAAAATATGACCCCCGCTAACGGGGCCTCGTTTTGGGGTAGTGGTCTATTTTCTATCATTCAATTAGTATCTTCTCGGCGACTGTTGTTTTATTAGTTCCATTGTATCTTGTTGGGAATGGTACGGATATAATAGGATAGGCGAGGCTTTTGCGACGCGATCTTTGCCGTCATTTCTAGCAAGAGCGATAGAAGCATTAAAGATATATTGAGCAGGAGTTGAGCATGCAGTCAGTCAGTCTGGAGCTGAGGAGAAGATGGAGAAGGGAGAGAATGCGGAGAATAGTTAAGCCTTATCCGCTTATCGTACCTATCAGAGCCCCACCCGTGTGCCGCTTTTATTTTTCTACAAGAAGTTCGCATTTCCACCTGTACATTTTCACTCGCAATATAGATCCATCTTCAGGGGCTTCTTCGGTTTCTCCTTTCTCACAGACTAAGCTTGGATTATGGAAGACACAACTCCTGCACCTTCGTCCCGCACTGCAACCCGACAGCCCAAGAAGAGATTCGTTGGTAGACGTACAGCAGATGCGCAGACACACTCTGAAGCGTCAGGGAATACCGACACAAGCGTCGAAAAGGTATGTCTCTATTTCTCTTTGTCGTAATGTACTATTCTAACAGAACCTTCAGCCGCCGCCCGAAGACCGCCCAGGACCCTAAATCATGTCCCTCCAGGGATTTCCGAGAATCCCGATATCCTAGCAGCGATTGAGCTTCTACCGAAAAACTACTCCTTCGAAATCCCCAAGACCATCCATCGAATCCGCATGCTGGGCGCTAAGAGGGTCGCTCTCCAATTCCCCGAGGGCCTCCTTCTCTTCGCAACGACGATATCTGACATCCTAACCGAATTCTGCGCCGGCATCGAAACCCTAATCATGGGCGATGTCACCTACGGCGCTTGCTGCATCGACGACTACACAGCGCGAGCACTGGGCTGCGATCTCCTCGTACATTACGCGCATAGCTGTCTGATCCCCGTGGACGTCACAACCATCAAAACCCTCTACATCTTCGTCGACATCAGCATCGACACCTCCCACCTCATAGCAACGCTCCAACGCAACTTCCAACCGGGCAAAACCCTAGCCACCGTCGGCACAATCCAATTCAACGCAACCTTACACGGCCTGAAACCCGTACTAGAGCGGGCAGGCTTCAAAGTCGTAATCCCCAGATCATGCCCTTATCCAAGGGAGAAATCCTGGGCTGCACGTCTCCTCGATTATCGGAAGAAAAGAAGGAAAATCGATGCTCTACTCTACCTCGGCGATGGCCGCTTCCACCTTGAATCGGCAATGATCCACAACCCCAAATCCCCGCATACCGCTACGACCCTTACTCGAGGGTCCTTTCGCGCGAGACATACGAGCACGAAGAAATGCACACCCTGCGTCGCGACGCCATCCAATCCGCCAAAACCGCGAAGAAATGGGGCATCATCCTCGGCTCGCTCGGCCGCCAGGGCAACCCACACACCATGGCCATGATAGAAGGACACCTACAAGCGCAAAACATCCCTTTGTCAATCTGCTTCTGAGCGAGATCTTTCCGGGAAACTTGCCTCCATGCCCGATGTGGAGTGTTGGGTGCAGGTGGCTTGTCCGCGGTTGAGTATTGATTGGGGTATGCGTTTCCGCGTCCCTTGCTTACGCCCTATGAGGCCCTGGTGGCCTTGGGGTGTAGGGAGGATTGGGAGAGGGTAATAATGGCGTTTATCCGATGGACTTTTATGCTAAAGATGGTTTGGGGCGGACACGCGCGGAGCAGGTCTCCTCTATACGCGGCGCTGCATAGATGTCTGAAAATAGTGTATATAGATGATTTTCTCTAAGAATTCTTATTATTTGATAGCTATCAAGCTCCAGCTCTTGTCCGCATGGCTATAGACATCTAACAAGACAGAACATAAAAGTACTACTACAAGAACCTTGATCTCTCCACATTCACCCCTTGTTATCAGCATCCGTACCATCCGCGTTACTATCGCCGCTACTGCCTCGAAGAGAAAGTATACTCTTGCTGGCCGAGTCATCTGTAGTCGTACGTTCTGCTGCGCGCCATTTCGTGACCGCCTTTTCAACATCGTCACACATTTCACGCGTGTCGCGAATAATACCGCCTTCATCAAGTTCCCAAGGGTGAGAGCTAGGTCGAGGTTCGTTCGGCTTCCTCATGGGGAACGCTCTTCCAAATCCACGTTCCCGCTCCGGAGCCGGATTGTACATGACGGCATTCGCAAACATGCGAATCAGCTCTTTCTCCAGCTGAGATGAGTTCACAATAGCCTTTGGTGGGATGAGTTCAGGTGTCTTCGCCAGCCAAGCTGTATTCTTCGACGGAGTGCCCGTTGCAGCAGCGGGGTTGGGCGATTCTCCCTCGGCTGCCGAGTTGACTGCCTCAGTTGCTGCGGCGATAGCTTTATTCCCATGAGTGAGCGCTGACCTGATGGATTTGAGGTCCTGTGGTCGGTAGATTAGATCCTTGTACCCTGGTGCATCTCTCTCAGTCAACGGTTTCGCAAATATTGAAGCATGCTTGTGAGCAGCTACATCGTTCATGATGGGAGCACCAGTTCGAGCAAAGTTACGAGTGCAGTAAACAAGTTGCGATGATACGGCACGTGTCGGTGTTGGATGCGCAGTATCGACTTCTAAAGCTTCACTAGCGCCACGTTTACGTTTGGGCCTCGATTTCACATGTGCCTCTTCACCAAGACTAGTCGCTGCAACGGCTTTACGTCGCGAGCCAGCCCTTGTTTCCACATCGACATCCTCCGATACTCCAGCAGGTGTGGATGGGGCTTCGTGCTTGATTTTGCGTTGAGTTATTACCGCTGAATCGGTTGCCGAGTCTTCATCACGAGAGGTAATGGATCTCGCTCTGCTTGCAGTGGATGTTGTACTACTAGCGCGTTTCTTCCCCAGCATAGCCGTTGATTTCTCGCTCCTTGAAATCACCGTTTCGGCACCTGAGGGTGCTACGCTTGCTTCCTGCCGCGGCGGGGCCGTTCGGCTTCTGGTTGACCGCGTTTGTTTTGTGGCGTTATCCCTTGACAAGGGATTCCGCGGGCTCGATTGGTGAAGGCGCCGTCTCACTGATCGGACTGACATCTTCGGGTTTTGGTCGTAGAGGTGATCCCGGAGTTTCAGGAATATCAATACGCAGAGTCGGAGTGCGCTTCCACGGTGTAAGTGATCCAGCTGTGTTTATTGATGGACGATTCGGCCGAGTTCTCACACCTACAGGTATTGATGGAGTTCCTGTGAAAGGCGTTGTATGTGGTTGCTGTATTTGCGCCATTGGTGTTTGCGTAGCACTGGGAAGTGTAGCAGGGGTGACAGGAATAGTGCTTTGAAACGCACCAGGTATTGGTTTTCCAGTGACATCAGTCTGTGGAATAAAGTTGCCCTGCTTAGGCATCGCAGGAGGCCTGTTAAGCATCGGTTGGGCGCCATATGGCGACTGTGCATATGGAGTGGCCGGAATAGGTGGTGTCGGAACAGGATGTGGTATCCACTGCTGAAATGGCTGCTGTGGTTGTGATAGCTGTGAAAGGACCGGAGAACTTGCAGGAACGGGCGTTCCTTTGGGTAAAACACTTTCACCTGTTCGAGGATGACGTTGGGTTATTGGTGTACTAGGTTGACTCTTTCCTTGTTGTGCCTGAAACACGATTGTTGACCCGGGAGGAAGAGTAGGTTGACCACGGGGCGCAGCTTGTGGTGGTAATCGCTGTGGTTGCTGAGGAGGCGGTGGCACTTTAACTTGAATCTTGGGCGATGAGACTAGTGACGCCTGAGTTTGCGACGCCAATGGGGTGACTTTTCCATTGATGGGTGCTTCGAGAGGGCGCGTGAAAGTGACGGAAGGCGGTGGTTGCCCGACAGTTTGCTGCTGTTGTAGCATTTGTTGTGACTGCGGCGCAACTTCTGGCAGCGTAGGTATAGACGGTGGCGGTGGCTGTTGTTTTTGGTCTCTGCAATTGATGGCCCATGGTCTGGCAGTGATGGTCTGGGGGTAGTTGTCACTGGGGTACCACAGGCTGTGCTGTTTGTTGTATTGGCCGAGGTTGGAAATCAACCATACTTTGTTCCGGAACCTTTGAAATCGTTGAAGCCACAACTTTCGCTGCTTTGGTATCATCTTTGACATCAACGTCCATTCGCTCACTACTTGACTGTGCAGCTGCCAGGGCTTCTGGGGCCTTGGCCCTTGTGCAGCAGTTACCACAGATTCTTCGGCGGCATCCTTCTGGAGTCTCTTGATTTCTTCGCTGATATCTCTGTATCTCTTCTCCTCATCCCGAATTTCCTTTGTCACTCGATCCTTGTACCGTGCGTAGAGCTGCGAAACCACTTCTGGGACAATGGTAATATGACCGACATTTGCAATATTACCACTGGTAATCTTGCGTTTCTTGGGGTTTGCGCTGGTCCCATCCTGTAAATGACCATTTTTCTCGCCGGCTGACGAAGGCTCGTCCAAACCTTCCTGTAGTAAAGTCGTGTAAAGCTCCTCGAGGGCCTGTGGGCTTAACCGATCGGTATCAAAAGCGGCATTGTCCTTGATGAATTGGTTTTGCGCAGGGTATCCGAGATGGCCGAAAAGTTAGCCGGGCGGTTGTTGAGTGACGCAAGACATTGGAAGAAGAGAAGAGATTCAAATGGTGTATAGGCCGACAGCGGCGGCATCCCCATTACAAGTTGGAGTAGCCACTCACGAGAGGCTTTATTGATGGGAGCCAGGGTGGTGCAATTATAGGCTGACGTTCCTGGGAGCGAGCTGTATTATTTATTCGACCCAATTGCCTGGAGGACCAATGGCATCTGCTCGCCAGAAGAATCACGGAAAGGAGCTGGTTTGCAGTCGGAGCCACCGAAGAGGCCACAATAGGCACAAGCGCCGACCGACCGTGAAGCGCGCGCCTGTCAGACCGCCACGCGACAGGAAGACGGCCTCGAGAGCAGACAAAAACGGAAGAAGAATGGAACAAGGGAAATAGCAAGGGAAATAGTTAAAGATGATATAAAGACGCGGCGGATGGCATTTGGGCCTGATGCGATGAAAATGAAATCGGGGCGTTCGTTCACTGACCTGGGAACTTCCAAGGTTGGCAGGAGGAAACTGGAGTGAAAAACCTTGGAAATTTCGACGAATGGCAGCCGCGAGAGCACGTGACTTGCTGATCGGAACGATTTGCCCAGTTTACTCCGTCAGTCCATTTCGAAAAATGAACAAATATTGCTCTTGATAATGGCTTGCTCCTAACTGTCGACAATGTTTCTGCAGATCCAACTAATGTCGGCCCAATACCCCGAATGGATCATGCTGTAAAACATAGATTCCTGCTTCTGATGATGCGTTCGGACCAGCTGATATCCATCTCACAGTGCCCCTCAGTCCCACCGACGAAGCCACCCGAAGCCATACGATCATGCTCACTGCTCCGTACATACTATACGGGGTAGCTGGGAGGTCCGACGAATATATCTGCACTTATAGCCTAAACAGTACGGAGATACGCCCTGCTGTACTCACTTCCAGCGCTCAGTAGGAATACTACTGTCCATACCTGTCAACATCGAGGACAACCAACTGCGTGAGAGTTTGTGCTAGCACTGCTAGGAATAGCTCTATGTATTTAGTGCCTACATTAGGCTAATACTAGCTGCCCCTAGTCTCTTGCTAGGGGTCGTGCCCTTAAAAGCGGCCCTTCCGACTCAGCACGAGCCCCTCTAGGGCGCCACCACGTCAAGGACGAAGGAAGAATAAGATGCAGGAGATTTTGATTGTTTTCTTTCTTTTTGCTTTTTCTTTCTGTAGGCGCAATCCCCTTTCGCTCGCAGTTAGGCACGTAGGCAGTTGGGGTCCTGACTGACTGACTCCATCCCTGCTGGAAGGCCGATAATAGATATACACACGTAAGTTTGTATCAATACGGTTGGGTATGGTAAATTTCAGCCGGTTGGCAGCAAAAGAAGCCCGAAAACAACGTCACAAACCGAACAATACGCGAAACTAAACGTTAGGCAGCTGGCCGAGGTGTCAATAATCGCTGCTTCCTCCACTGCCAGAGCCAGTCCCGCCCGCTCCTGCTGCGCCGGACCTCCTTTAGACTAAATTTATATTAGGTGCTTTCGCTCTTCCTTGAACTTCTTCCAATTCTTCACTCTATCTATACATGAGAGAGCATTCCGACTTATCCAAAGTGCTTGCGGCTCCTCTCTTCCTGTCCTTGTTATAATCCGCCATCGTTACCCTATCTATCTTTTGCTCTTCGCTATACCACCAGCTACCTACCTACATTTAATTATATACGTACTAATACTCGCTCATTATCCATACCATTTGACGTGTCGCCCTGATCAATTCCGTTCACTTCTACTCCTCGCATGCTCACATCGTCTCGCTGATCTCAGCTGGCTCTGCTTCCGCGAAAAAAGTCAAACAAACGTCAAAATTACCCATCTCGAAATCTAAGCCTCTGCAGTCAGCCTTGAACTCTCAAGGCGCGGGGCCAACCAGCGCCTTATATACCTCCACGGATCCCTGAAAAGGAGCTCTTCTGTCTCATAGTCTGCCAGGATACACTTGCCATACCAGAATTCTGCGGGTTTCTTTCTTGCTTGGGCGACGATATACATATATATATACCGCCTACATTCCACGGATTTCTCGGGAAACACCTCGAACAATGTCGGACACAGAGCAAGAGTGGAAACCTAACCCTCGCCGGCCACAGTCGTATGTTTGAGCCCTTATACTATACATAGCTTCTTCCACTACCCGCCGTAATCGAACACTATTGCTAACTTTCCATCCTATACAGCACCATGGCGCAGGCTTTCTCTCTTGCGCTTGATAGCGCATTTATGCTCGACAATGATGTTGACCAACTGACACAGTCCATTGAACAAAAGTAAGTCCTGCTGATGCTCTTTTTTTCCCTTAAAAGTCCAACGTATAGTCAGTCGTGGAATGGACGACGTCTCAAGCCTTCACCAGGACAGCGGTTAACGAGCTAACAACGGACAGGAAGCAGAGGATGACCATCCAAACACGAGAGCTTGAAGCCCTTCAGGCCAAAATCCGTGAAGCTGAGGAACGTTTGAGGGAGGGAAAAGCTGCAACAGAAGCCTCGACCCAGAACAGTGGTGACGACAGCGACCAAGGCACTGGCTCAGCACACCAGCAAGGCCGAGGTGAGAACGAGCTGGCCCGGGCCCTTTCTCCCACGTCATCGGCTCTTTCCGATGAAAACCAATCTGATGAAGGCGCTACAGACTCTGACACTTCCGCAGCCACTTCTAATGACATGGATGAGCCAGAGCACCACCATGACGACAAAGGCAAGTCGCAGGCGTCATGACGAAGATATTCGAAACAACAACAAGAACAGCTTCCGGGCGCCCATGTGTCTGGCCTGGATTCTCCCTCATTATTGCATTTCGGTATTCGTGAATTTTCAAGCTATTTGTGCTGATTTTGGTAGTGCGTCTTCAACTAGATAGGATTCTTGGAACCGTGCTCAGTGCTTTCCATTGCTTGAGGAGTCGGATCGGTCTTCTTTTGTGCCCCATGCACTTGTCGCTTCTGCCTTTATTCTTTTCTTTTATTCTTTTCTTCAAGGATATACTTCATTGTTTTAACTGATATTTTTATCATGGCGCAGGAGCTTACGGAATCGGGCAGGCCCTCTCGTTATATTATTATTTGCATCGTTGTCTTTTAGCAGGCCAAAGAGACATTCGCTTGATTTCCTATGTTGTTACTAGTTAGGGACTATTCTTATATGCCTCACCCGTTGATACCAATACCTATAATAATATACTCTGTTACTTCTCAACTAACCAATTCTGAGGGGACTTAGGGCTATCAACATGCTCGGAAGAGATGTTTTTGGCAAGCCGGCCTGTTGTAGTCCCCACTAACACTACTAGTCACCTACGTTGTACAGACATAGTTGATAGCTACTATCAGAATCTTGCAGAGCTGCAGCGCGCTGGCAAGAAAACAGGCTTTTCTTCTATCGATAAGCGGGAAGGTGCTCTAGGCCTCCGCAGCTCCGCTGAATGCGGTGGCGGGTTTGTCTTTTCACTGGAGCTTCTTTTACCGCTGCTTCCGTCCAGTCAACTCCTGCGTCTCTCTTTCTTCTGGCATTTCGTCTCTGTTCTCGTCTCCGGTCGTCCTTGACGATACCGACACCCCGCCTTCTGAACGAGCCCTAGCCATGGTTGTCGTCAACGACGTCGAGTACCTGTGCGAGGAGGAGAAGAGATTGCAGGAAGATCGAGCGCGAAAGCGATACTGGAAGAAATGGGGCCCCTATGTGGCCGAGAGACAATGGGCGACTGGTGTGTTTTATTATCCTCTAGAAACCTGTCCATGATGCAATTACGGTCACAGACTTGCTTGAACCGGGAGATCCGATGGCTGATGATTTCCCTCTTTTCTCTTTTTCTATTACTGAAATCTACAGTGCGCGAAGATTATTCGTGAGTGCCTCTCATAGATGTCATTATGGATGCAAGCGAGTGAAAGCTAACACTTGCCCTTAGTGAAAATGGTGATGCATGGAGTCGTATGTATCGCCCTCCCCGGCGCAGATGGATGAACCCAGTACCAGTCCACTCGCTTACCTGCGTTTTTAGATTTCTCACACGATCACTCCCGATCCAGAGCATACCGATGGGGCGAGGATGGCATAGCCGGAGTCTGTGACACACACGGTCAACTCAACATTGCATTTGCGTTCTGGAACGAGAAGGAGTCGGTGCGCCGAATCCGTTTACCAAAAGTTACGTTGCACTGACTTACTTTCTAGTGACTTCCTCAAAGAACGGTTGTTCGGACTTTCTAATCCGCAGGGAAACCATGGCGAGAGTATCAAAGAATGTCATTTTCATCTTGACAATACCCCTCGGTGCGTTCGCCGCATTGACCGGCATTGCATCGATTGGAAAGCTTGCGTTTACTAATTTTATCGCCCAGCATTCCTACATGAAATACCTGTACAAGTATCCCCAGAAGAAGTTCCCTTATCAAGATCTCCTTGACGAAAACGCGCGCCGCGGAAAGAAAGACCGTGAATATCAGCTTCTCGATACAGGCGTGTTTAACGAAAACAGATACTGGGATATCTTCATTGAGACGGCCAAGGAAGCAAACGATGAAGAAGAGTTATCCTTCCGGGTAATTGCCTACAATAGAGGTCCTGAGCCAGCACCGCTGCACATTATACCTCATGTGTGGTTCCGCAACACGTGGACCTGGGGTTGGGAAGACAAGGAGAAAAAGCCTCTTATCAAGAAGACTGGCCCTCTCACGGTTAAGTCTTCGCATCACACACTAGGTGATCGTCATGTTACTTTTCTCCGTCTCCGTCATTCAATGAAAACGATGAAGACATCCAACCCCGTATGCTCTTTACAGAGAACAACACCAACAATGAATTATTGTATGGAACGACAAACGATATTCCTTATGTGAAGGATGCATTCCATCGGTACATTGTTGACGAGGAGAAGGAAGCCGTCAATCCAGATAACGAAGGCACGAAATTTGCCGCATGGTACGCTTTTGATGAGGGCGACGGTGTCCCGCCCGGCGAGTGCGCTGTCATCAGGTTCCGGTTCTCTAGGAAGAGCGAGGACTACCTCAATGAGGAGGAACTTGATAATGTGATTGAACAGCGAAGGGCAGAAGCGGATGATTTCTACTACCGCATCAACCCTCTTCCGATGACAGATGACCTCAGAAATATCCAGCGGCAAGCTCTAGCTGGAATGCTGTGGACAAAGCAGTTCTATCACTTTATCTGGGAGCAGTGGGCTAATGGCGATCCTGCTATGATGCCTCCTCCCCGGCAGGAAAAACGTCCGCAACCAACAATGGAAGCATATGTATCTGAACGATATATTGTCCATGCCCGATTCGTGGGAATATCCTTTCTTTGCAGCATGGGATACTGCCTTCCATTGCATTCCGTTGGCTATGGTGGACCCTGATTTTGCGAAGAAGCAGCTTGACTTGCTCACGAGGGAATGGTACATGCATCCCAACGGACAGCTTCCAGCTTACGAGTGGAACTTTGGGGATGTGAACCCA
The DNA here is from genome assembly GCA_020137715.1 of Talaromyces trachyspermus. Taxonomy (NCBI): domain Eukaryota; kingdom Fungi; phylum Ascomycota; class Eurotiomycetes; order Eurotiales; family Trichocomaceae; genus Talaromyces; species Talaromyces trachyspermus. Next base: position 625,342 of record JACGXQ010000003.1, read on the forward strand.
CCTGTGCACGCTTGGGCGGTTTTCAGGACGTTCAAAATCGAGCGCAAGATGTACGGCCGACAGGATCTTGACTTCTTGGAGCGCGTCTTCCAAAAGCTACTGCTGAATTTCACCTGGTGGGTCAACCGCAAGGATGCGGACGGTAAGAATGTGTTCGAGGGGGTTTCTTGGGTCTCGACAATATTGGTCTTTTTAATCGTTCTGAGCCTCTTCCAACTGGTGGAGTATTAGAACAGGCTGACAGCACGGGCTGGATGGCGTTTTATTGCCTCAACATGCTGAACATTGCTTTGGAGCTTGCAAAACATCGTCGTACATACGAGGACAGTACGTAGATAAGACTTTCTTCTAAACAAACGAATTTCCACTGACCGGTCTTAGTTGCATCCAAATTTTTGAGCATTTCATTCTCATCTCTGATGCCATGACATTCAGGAACAAGGAGGGAGAGAGTTCTCTTTGGAACGAAGAAGACAGGTTGGTCTCGACAAGTCCACAGCTTTACTTGATCGCTAACCACGTACCAAAAAGCTTTTACTATGACGCTATTTCTTATGGAGGTCCTTGGAGTCAACAACTTCCGGTTCGGTCCCTGGTTGGTTTGATCCCATTGTATGCGGTCTCGACACTGGAACCGGAACTTGTGAACGCTTTTCCATCATTCAAACGACGGCTCAATTGGTTTATTGAGAACAAGATTGACGTAGCGGAACGCAACATTGCCAGCATGCGCCGCCGCGGTAAAGGAGATCGTATGCTCCTCGCTCTTGTGAGCAAAGATCGTCTTGAAAAGATTCTTCGACGTATGCTCGATGAGACGGAGTTTCTGTCGGACCATGGCATCCGCTCACTGTCCAAGCATCATGAGAAACATCCATTCTCAATGAATGTCAATGGCCAGGAATTCACCGTCGGATATGTCCCTGGAGATTCGGACAGCGGGCTGTTCGGCGGGAACAGCAATTGGCGCGGTCCGATTTGGATTTGTGTCAATTTCCTGCTTATTGAGTCTCTCCTGCGGTTCTATATGTTCTATGGCGACTCTTTCAAAATCGAGTGCCCGACTGGCTCTGGAGACTATATGCACCTGGGCCATGTCGCTGAAGAACTCAACACCGATTACAGCACCTGTATGCCAGAGACTACGATGGCCGTCGTGCCATCAATAATGGCAATGATTTGCTGGACTTTGACGAGCACTGGAGAGATTATCTGTGGTTCTATGAGTTCTTTGATGCCGACACTGGTCGAGGCTTGGGTGCATCTCATCAGTGCGGTTGGACAGGACTACTCGCCAAGATCATTCATGACACTGGGTATGTTTTTATACAAATTTTTCTTCATTTTTCCCCTGCTTGCTTCGTCCGCAACGGGTTTTAACTAATATTGATAGTCTGAACTGTCGACTACCGCAAACGCCTAGAACACCCACTAGTACGGCAGCGCATTTCTTCGACGATGTATTTCATCGTTCCGCAAAGCCACAGCGGCCTGGACAGCGTTGGTTACTACGACGATCTTCGACCAGTCGCTCAATTGGAAATCGCAGTGACTTTGAGGCTTTGCTCAACGGAGATACTGCTGGCGAGGACGAGGAAGACGTCGTCTTGACTAATGGAGAAGCAGTCAGTCAAGCTGAGGAACATTTCGGTACTTACGTCGCGGATCAACTCAGCCGTGTGCGAAATCATGCGTCACTGGCGGCTTATGAGGACGAATTCCATACGCAGGTTGATACCAATGGGACGAATGGCCATTAGGATGGTGGTTATTGAGTATAACACAGGTCTTATAATGAACTGTTTTCTATAGACGTCTCGCTCTTTTTCTTTTCCTTTCCTTCACATATCTGGATGTAATTTCAAAGAGCGGCGACCCAGGCTATATAAAAGCTATAAAAAGAGATGTACATGGACATTGAATTTTGAATATAATTGCACGTTAAGTTAATTCTGCAGGATATGAGTAAGAGATGCTCGATGGCGGAACGGCGAGTTTCGGGATCCGTCGCGCCACGTGACTTGCCAGTAGAACTTCGGAAGTTGAAACTCACCTCCAAAACCAGCTTCAAGCCCGCCCATTGAATCCGCACCAGGCCGTCCCGATTCTCTTCTCCTCGATTGATCAATTTCTCCTTTCTGGGGAATTTCCTTCAAATAAATCCTCTCGCCATGTTGTCCTCTCGCGTCGTCGCCCGCGCTGGCCTGCGTGCCTCCTCCAACCTCCAGATCTCCCGATCCGTTGCTCTCGGTGGATTGAGGATGTACGCTGCTGCTGTGCCTCAGGATGTCCGACCTCCCGTTGCTCTATTCGGTGTTGACGGAACGTATGCCAATGCTTTGGTATGTAGGAACATTCACGGAGCCCTCGGCTGTGCCGATTTGCTGCCTCAAAGACAACACCAAAACTTTGCGACCAAAAATAAAACAACATCGAAAGACAAAAACGAAAAGGCTAACATTGCATAACCCAGTACACTGCCTCCGCCAAAACCTCCTCCCTAGACCAAGTCGCCAAATCGCTCTCCCAGCTCGGCGACGTCTTCAAAAGGACCCCAAGCTCACCACCGTCCTTAACGCCCCGACTCTCAGCGTCAGCGACAAGCAAAAGATCATCCAGGAGCTGCAGCAGGTTGCCGGCGGTGGCGACAAGGGCGACATTATCAAGAACTTCCTCGGAGCTCTCGCCGAGAACAACCGATTGGGTCTTTTGGAGGGTGTTATTGAGAAGTTCCAGGTCTTGATTAGCGCCCACAAGGGCGAGATTGAGTTGAATATTACCAGTGCTCAGGTATGTATATATTTTTTATTCCTTTTGGATGCGAGAGATGAAGGGAGAATTGTCAAACTAATGGCGTTTACATTCAGGAACTCGACACCAAGACCATCCAGCGCATTGAAAAGGCTGTTGCCAAATCCGAGTTTAGTGGCGGCAAGAAGCTCAAGGTTGTTGCTAAGGTACATACATACATAACATTTCCTTCCTTCTTCCAGTACACATACATGTCACAGAAGGAGACTGACAGACACAGGTCAACCCGGATGTCATCGGCGGACTCATCGTTGAGATTGGCGACCGCACCATCGACCTCAGCGTCTCTTCCAAGATCAACCGTCTGAACAAAGCTCTCACCGACGCTGTGTAAATTAGTATTATTGTCATTATCATTATTATTATCTTCTCATATTCTAATCCTATCTGAAACCAGGACAGAGAAAAACAATTTAGATTACTGATCGAATTTGAACTCGCTTTCATTTGTTTATATTTTGTTCTTTGATGTGATATTAAGACGGGTTCATTCTGTCCCGGGTCCTTTATTTGATGGATCTTATCGATGAAATGTAGGTCTCAACAGGAATAAGTATTGTTCAATTAGAACCTTGGAGAACAAGGTAAAATGCTGATCAAATGAATCAGTCCCTCAATGCCATCATACCATCATCCATTTTATAAGAAATTGTGTCAGGAAGGGAAAGAAAAAAGAAATTCTCCTAAGGAGAATGAATGTCCACATAACGAAACAAAACGCCATTGCCAGAAGAGGGAAAAATGAATAATATTAACCCATATGCGATGCAATCAATGTAAGCAAACTCCCACACTTCTTTCCCTTGAAAACCACTACCAGTCTCAATCACTCCTCAACATACTCTCCACCAAATCCCCAACGGGCCCCAAAAGTCCTTGCCGCTGGAAAGATTGTGCTCGTCGATAAACAACACATAATGTTTAAAGCTGGTATTGAGGTGCGGCTCCAGACCAAGCTTCAAAATCACGTGGTAATGGTGGCAGTAAATATGCGCATAAACGCGATATAGTCGCTTGAATAATTGGCGGATTAGGGATGGGAACGTCTTTGGGAATGGGACGCCTGTTGTCATTCTATTATCAGTATATCATACATCGGCGCGAAAATGAGAATATGAAGAGGGCTAAGAATACGAAGAGGGTCAGTACCGGTTCGGCTGGGGAACATTTGTTCATTATCAATGTTTCCTTGCACCCAGGCCATTAAATGCTCGATGTATTCAGGCGCGGACATTTTGTTGGTCGTTTATAGTTTTCCGAGTCTTGCCAGAGATATTCGAATCTTTCTAAGGTCAGAACTAGCGCATGACGACAAAACATTGCCAACGACTCACTCATCTGTAGCTTTCATCTCGGGACACGATTGTGGCGAGCAAAACTCTGTAATGGAGCCATAAAGCAGGTTTATTTGGTTGTAGAAGTCGACAACTATATCACACCCACCCATCAAGTCAGCAGATAATTGGCCCATTGTGACAAAAGAAGAGGTCATATACCATTCACCGCCAACCACTCATTCACGTCCTCTCCCTCAGGCAATTTGACCGCTTTTCGTAAACTTCCACTCCCCAATGTCTCCTCCGCAAACTTTCGCAGTTGGTAGCTACTCGTCCCTCTCGTCGAGCGCGGTTTGAATGGGCCCCTGGTTCGTGCATTGCTGGGTGGTGTCAGTATTGGAAGGCTACCTTTGAGCGCGAACCGCAGTTGACAGATAGGAAGGGGCTCGACGGGCAGGTAGTGATGACGGGCATTGATTGTCTGAGTGGATTCTGAATAGCAGAGACCGCCACTGCCACCGGTGGTGATTCCAGATTTTGTTGTCTGGCTACTCAGCGTAGGCATGATGGGCTGTGGGATAGGTATGCTGTGTTGTGCTCCGGACGGAGGGCTTGAGGGAATGAGGGTACGCACATGGTATTCATGACGGAAGCCATCTCTGTTGCCCTTTTACGGCGATGACTTTCTTCTGGAATGTATGCTTGAGGAATGCAGTGACGCTGCTGTTAGCATAGCAAATGAGCAAAGTGATGGCTAAAAACTCACCAATGCAAGGATCTTGCCGCCAAATGATCCAACGAATATTGTATCTATCCCCTTCAAGCTAGCGATGCTAATTTGAAATTTGAATATGCCTCTCAGGCAAATGATGGTTGATCTTGACGTAAAAGCGCAGTTGAAACTATTCCGCCGTGCTTTCCCGCGCAGATCTCTACGCGTTGTCCCGGTGACTGTCGGTCATGTGACCTAGCATATATATAACGATAGAGTGATCTAGTTACAGCACATCAGATACGAAAGCAAATGCTCGGCCTAGGATACATCGCAGAAAAAGAACATCTTCCTAACAAGCCACCAATCATATCGAATATCCTTCGTTTTCCTCAACCAATGGTTCTCGAACCGTTTCCCCGTAGACTATCAGAGGAATAGCAATCTCAAACGACTCGCTGGGCAAATTCTCCAACGCAGAAAAGACCGAGCCTCGCTCGTCTTGATTGATCAACTCCAGCAGCCTGCTGCCAGAAACATGTGCATTTGCATCATGTTTTGAATGGGTCGTAACGAATTCAAAGCGAAGATCCCAATCCAGGCTTATGCCTGCGGTCAACAGTGTCGGGGTTGCCGAAACCGGGATCGCAGGGCTAAACACCACGCGCGTAGAAAATAGCGTGTTTTCGAAGTAGGATGCATAAATACGCCGAGTGGCACGATGTATGCTGGTGCTAGATCGCAAGGCTAATGACGGGTCGACCTTCTCAGACGTCTCCAAAGTCGCTCTCAAAGAAAAGCACGGAAGCGTTGCGGCTGTAAAATCAATAGTAGCGAGAATGGTCTCTCCGAGTCGATGAGCAGGACGGTTCAAGACCACCTCCGCGATGCGGCGGCCATTCCGCGCAATGTCAAAACGATTGGCGCTACGGTTGGAGCTGGTAACCAGGTTACTGCGAAGGATAGCAAGATCGATAGCGTCTTTACAGGATGATGGGTGCGGCCCATTTTCAGTATGTGAGTGTCTCTTTTCAAGAGGCGTTGTCATCGGTGGCACGGGCGTACGAAGGTTCTGCGTTTGGTGCGTTTCTAGCAGTTCGTCTACGTACGACAAGAACTCCGGGGCCGTAGTCCAGGTCGGACCACTGATACTTTTGTCCTTTGAAGTGGACGTGGACCGGGGCCGACCTTTTGTACGCGTGCTTCATCACGCAAAAGGACATACGGCTGCATAAGATCGTGACCAAGAACGTCTCCTTGATCTAGAACGCTTCGTCAGTTCTATTACAATCCAGTAATACTGTAGTCAAAACTCACCGTTTACGCCACTGAAAACTCGAAAGGGGATATTGACACGATTGACTTGCTGAGATTCCTTCGGGCCACTTGGCCGCTGTGTGCCAATCACAAGATTATACGATATTTTGATCGCCTTTCCTTTGTGGCTAGCGGGCAAGCCTTTAGGCAATGTAAATGAGAAAGCATATGATTTTTCCTCTCCAGGACCGAGTCGAAGGTCAACAAAAGGAGAGACTGCGGTGTCGAAAGCAAAGGGATCGAGTTCGAGGATGTAACACCCCTCATATCTCTGAGGCCTTCGAGATCGCCGTTTGAAAGTAAGCCGCTTATGGACTCTTCAATGGCATCCCATCCAAATGCACCTAAAAGTCCACCACTTCGACGGGGTTTCTCCTTGCTACGAGCACCAGCTTGGCCGCCAAGAACACCCTTACGCTTCACTTCTTCAAACACCGATTGATTGACGAGGGAACCGTCAACCGTAAACGATGCGCTTACCTGGGCATAGCCCATCAGTAGAGTGAGGGAATCCCTTTTGATCGCAATTGGCTCCAAGCTTGAATAATGTCGCCGATGTTTAGACAGGTTAGCCTTTGAGCGGTTGCCGCCATAATTCGTGTATTCGGATTCTAGAGTATCCGTTGAATTATTGCTGGCAGCGTAAAACTCTCCACTGCTTCTGTTACTTCCATTGACACTCGAACTAGAAAGTATTCTTGTTGCCGGAGCTAGATGCGCTTGCTGGGTCAGGGACGGAGGTTGTTTGGGCAGCTGCCGCGACGCCGGTGTATCGTTATTTGCCATACCGTTGGATGATGCATTTCCGTCAGCTTCAATTGTAGGGTCCGGCGGACTCATGGGAAACTTGAAATCACTTGGTATAGGCAAAGGTCTCGTGCGGGTGCCTCGCATTCTTCCTACGTTATTTGAACCGGGTTGGCTGGTTCTAAGCATCTTTTCGGCTTCCAAGCGCGGGCTTAGAGCCGATTCTGTCGAGGGGCTTCCTCGGATGGGAGGTCTACCTCCCCTGGTCCTAGAAGCAATCAGTAAGCACAAGAAGGTATAGTATCGCATCTGCCACCATACCCGAAGGCAAGAGCTCCTCCAACCCACCTGACCGGTTAGGAACGATCTGTAAACTAGCAGAACGTCCGTGAGCCCAAGGTCGTGAGCGCGAAAACTGTGTTGAGACTGGTGGTTTCTCCAGTGCTCCCCATTATCACTTTCTATCGAAAGGATCGACACGGATCTTTTGTGCTGATGATTCGAGCCATTATTCAAATGCGACGGCGCATGAAGAGGAGGGAAGCTGTGAGCCCCGGTCAACGGGGAGCTCAGAGACGCGGAGACACGGTGGTGGGATCCCAATGCCGGTCGACGGGGGCTCGATGGAACAGAGCGCCGACTTCCGTTGAGAAAGAATGTAGGCGAAGATTTGGCGGCAAAGTAGCCATCGGCGTTGAGGGCCCGAGAGGTTCGCCGCTGATGTTGGAGATGCGGTGTATTCGGCTCTGACTCGGCTATCTCCGCGACATTCTTGAATGTAATGATGCACTCGACGTCTTCACCAGCAAAGACTGTCTGTTCCTTCCATTTCACGAACACTTGAAGGTCCGATGGCATGGCGACCATGGCAGCTTGGCCTACCGCATGGGTGGTGGTGGAAGGTGGTTCAACTTGCGCACAGGAAAGGAGTAGCGGGGCTAAATAAACGCGACGGCAGGGTTCTTTGTTAACATGCTGGTTGGAGTGTTCCGACAGATTCTGAAATATGGACGAAGCGAGATAAACAGATGGTACATTAGTCGAGTCGAGTTCAGTTGAGGTGCAGGGAAATCCGAAGAACGTATGTCAACTGCCCAGGTGCTTAGTAGTAGTACTGCGGAGCCGCTCTCCACTCTTGGAGACGGACCCGAACATTATGAAGAGGCATGGTTTATGAGATGAAGCAACGGTTACCATTCGAGAGGAAATGCATTTTAGTCACACTCTATAATGACTGATTCGCTCTATAAAAGTCAGCCAGTGTACATATTATCTATACATTATCTACAGTACACGTTTCTAGCATATCTATCAGATCTCGCTCGGCTCACACAACCAAAGACCTCGCCTCCTCGTCTCTGTCTGGTTTGAGGAATGCTGGCAAGCTCAGATGTGTCTCCTCCACTATTCCGCACATAGGTAAAACATTGTATGAACAGAAATCAACCTCATCGTGTTTATTATAGCGACGATGAGGGCGCCGATTCGATACCAAGTTTTCGAGCGTCAGATAATTTTGCAGTCCGTTCTCCTCTCTTCGGCCGCAGGCCTAGTTGTTCCATATGACTCCAGAGTCTATCATGCCGTTTGTGCCACCGCTCCTTGCGCTTCTGCCTCTCCTCCTCTGACGGTTGCCATCTGCTTTCAGTATTCGCCTGATAGCTTCCGGCGACACCTTGAACTGGTTGGCAAGAACTGGCGTTGTCCACTCGCTAGGCTTCGACGCATGGAGATGACGGATCGTATCCAGAGTGTCCGGTGAAAGCTTCTTGCGTGGAAACCAGCCCTCCTCGAATTTTTCCTTGAGAGCCCGCTTCTGTACCTTCCACGGTTCTAGTTTCACTTTCTTCGGTGGATTTGCGGATTGCGTCGGGGATTTCGTATCGGCCTTCTTGCCTCTAGTCGTCTTTTTCTGATTCGATGTGGAGCTGGAGTTTGCCGACTTAGACTTCGAATTCTTCTTCGTAGTTGCGGGAGTCTTAGACGCATCACCATCGGCATTTGACGCAGTCAATTCAGTCAACACATCATTGTTGCGAGCAGTCCTCTCTGAAGACACAATCACGTCTCCATTTGCACGGACCAAGGAAGTTGAAAATGTTCTCTGTGGCAGCGATAGATTCTTAAATGCGATGGGGGCAAAAATTTGGCGACGGTAGTGATTAACGGCTGAATTTTCTAAGCGTTGCCGAGCTACTTCGGCGCGATATATGCCTTGGATGGCATTTGAAAGGGTGAGTCTCTTCGAAGCAGCACAGACAGTCATCATTGTGATGGATAAGCCAGGAAAAATCACAAAAGGAAGGAAAGGAGCAGAACTTCAGAACTTCAGAACTTCTCCGAGGAGTCAGAGCTCGCCAGGTGGGTCACGAAGATGCCGAAACGGGCTAGCGGCATAAATACACCTGAGCTCATCTATGTGTATGTTTTTCTTGCCTCCTTCGATTTTTCTTGCTAATTCACTGTCAAGTTTTCTATCGATGGCTTCTAACTAAAAAGCAATATCATTGAAATATTTCTATCTAGAACGCGTGTCTCAACAGAAATTCATAACCCCGACGAATAGCCGCGTCACCTTCCGGTCCACCACCACCGAAAGTATCAAACAGATGTATTACGCCCTCCAGAATTGCTACGTCGGCCGTGACACCATTGCGCTGCAGAGCCCGCACAGTCTCCACGCTCTGCTCCCATGGGATCAAATCGTCTGCCGTGCCGTGCAGCAAGAAGGTGGGAGTCTTGTACGTTCCGCGTACGATCTGCCCGTACGGGTTCATGGCAAGCACTTTATCAGCGGGGGCTGAGGAAGATTGTAGAAGTATTCTTCGGGAGGTGAGTTTGGATCGGCCTGAAGGGCAGCCTTGCTGGGGAGGCCGTTGAGGAGCAGGGGCAGTGTCTGCGCGCGCCAATTCATGTGCAGGACAAAGCGCCATCGGGGGTCTTTCAGGGACATCAACATGCCAGGGTAGTTTTTGTTTGTCGATGGATAGTGGTCGGCAATCTGTTGTTTCCTTGGTTTAGCATGTAACTAACAGTGTTTGAATATCTGTTTACGAGTGAAACGTACAGGATGTTCTTCGACGCCCTCGAGCAAGTCATACTTGGTGTCGGGGACTCAACAGCAGGATCTGGATAAATGGGGCTCTGCCAGCCTAGTTATCAACCAGCATCAGTTAGTCATCGTCATCTGCCCGCCGAACAATTTCTTTTAGTACGAAGAAGACGTACACTCAGCCTCATAGTTGGTTGGAGGGTATAGAGAGAAAATTGCCAAAGGAGGCTGCATTCCGCGAAGCAACGGAGTGTAGCCAAGGGTCAACGCAAGATGGCCTCCAGTGGACCATCCAACAACCACAACGCGAGAAGGATCTACTTCCACGGCAGGGTTATTTAAACGTACTTGGGAGGCCAGTGCGAGCCCAGGCGAGGGCGTCGCATACGTCAGTCATGGGCCCGTCTATGATGTTGACCTCGGGGCAGAACCGGTACTCAACACTGACAGGCACAAGGCCATTGTCGAGCATGAACCGGATCTGTTTTGGATTGACCTCCTTACGGGTGAAGAGGCAGTGACCTCCACCATGAATCATCAAAGCTGTGGTGAGTCAGTTAGTTAGCTTATGGACAAGGGGCTTTTGCTAATAGCAACAAAGAATGACAAACCGATGGGTCGCTTTCCAGAGGATGCATCCTGAGGAAGGTAAATATCGGCCAAAAGGTCTAGGTTACCCTCCTTCTTATAGACAACAGTCTGGATGTCGTGCTTGGTCGAGGAGATTTGTCTAGGGACAAATGACGGAGACTGGGCCTCAGCGTTGAAGCCGGTAATAATGCGTAGGGTGCGAGCCTCCTCAGACGCCCCGTCAGTCCAGCTTACATGCTTAAAGCCAGCAGTACGCATGCTCTTTTCCCAAAATGTTTCAGTAGCAAGGACATGCTTTCGGCCGTCCTTGAAGAGCCACCATCCTTCAAGCAATCCGAAGACAATATCGAACCAGTACAGATTGCGAGTAAACTCGACAAGGAGATAAACCCGTCTGGCCTCAACATAGCCCGCATGTTAGCGCAGGAGAGGACAAGATTACTCGTGGCATGGATACAGTTGGTCGAGATGATCGTGTGGAAGTGACCATGGAATTTCCGAGGTGGAGCCTTTTCAATATCCAGGGTCATGAACTCCATGTTTGAGTAGGTAGAAGAAAATTTGCGACGGGCAGCTGTCACTAGAGAGCCGGATAAATCGGTAAAGGTATAGGTGAAGGGCACACGGTTTCGGGTGAGATAGTCGACGACGAACTTGGTAGTGCCACCAGTTCCGCCACCCAGTTCCAGGATGTTGACTGTTTCTCCTGCTGAAATGTTCGCGTACGTCTTGCCCAAGAAACTTGCCAGGAGCTTGGTGATGGCTGCGTACATGGGGCCGTTGGTGTATACCTCTTCAAGGAGCTCGCGGTCTTCTTTCTTACGGAAAAGCAGCTGTAAAGGATCTGCGGTACCAGAGAGACACTCGGCCAGTTTAGATCCTGTTGTGTGCAGCAGGCGGTGCTCTGATGCGTGCATGGGGAAGTCCTGTAGAATCTTGGACAGCAGCATAGCGGACGGGGTAGTGTCTACAGGTGTCTTCGTGCGGACCCAAACGTTGCTTCCGTCCTCGCGAGCAATGAGTAATCCGTCCTCTAGTATATTATATAGCTGAGCAAGCTCCATGGAGTGTTTTGGCAAACACTGCACGGACGGAACTTGGTCGCCTTCCTGGAGCGACGCGAGAGAGCAGCCGAGTTTGGCCATTGCCTCAACCGTGTATGCGAGGACAAGTTTGGCTTGACTAGGATAAACCTTCAGCCAGAACTTGGCGAACCCGGTCTCCTTTGTGTACAAATCATAGTCCCATCGTGTCTCCTCAAAGGCTTTCTGAGCGTCTCTCAGTGTGGCGGGCCCGGAGGCGGTGTTGGGTGTAGGAATGGGGATGGAAGAGCTAGAAGATAATTGAGAAGTAGATGAAGCAAAATAACCTTCTTCTACGCCCGGAGCACTGCTAGAAAGGGAAACACGCGACTGGATAAAGTCGCACAAATCCCCAAAGCTTGGGTCAGGATTAGTGAAGTCAGTCGCATCGACAGATGGTCCGAATGCCTCCCTGATGTCGTTGGCCACTTCAATCCATAGCAATGAATCTAGCCCTTCATTAACGAGATTGGTTTGCCGTGTAAGATTGGACTCGGTCTCGAGGTGAGTCGCAACAATCTTGGCTAGACGGGAGACAACCTCGTCCGTAGAAACATCAGCCATTGACGAAGTTGGCAGAGGAGCCTTGCCCATACTTCCTGGAGGGTTCTCGCCGGGGTAGATGCTGCTGTTTCACCAACTGTGACGGTCATGGACTGGGAGCCCATAGACGAGCCAGTACTGCTGTCACTGTTACTCCTGCCCCTGGTGATGGACATGGAACTTATTTCTGTCGCGCCACCACATCCTCGAGATATCAGATAGGTCTCCAAAGCTTTGAGATCTGGCAGATTAGCAAATTCGTCGGCGGGAATATCAAGCTTGAAATGCGTGGCAAGCTCGTTCATGACCTCAGTTATCATAAGAGAATCCACCCCAATATCGATCAGAGACGCATCATCCTTGAATTGATCCATGGGAATCTCGGCAACCCGGTTGAGAAGTGTTTTAATCTCTCCCATGATATCGCGAGCTGGCTTGATAACAGTCGGTTTACGCGTCTCGAGTAGCTGCGGCTGAGCCTCCACGGATTTAGGACGCGGTTCTGTAGATGAAGTTCGGGCTGCAGGTTGGATTTGGCGTTCAGCAGGACCGGTGATGGACTCGCCCTTGTTCGCTCTACCCAGAACCCTGGACAGGAGCTGATCAATACCCGCGTAAACCGAGCCCCAAGACAACAAATACTAGTTCCCGAGTTGCCCTGTCAAAGACAAAAATGTTGTTTAATATTTCCCGAGGCTCAGAAGTGGGAGCGGAAGAAGAATAGACTACCCAAGAGCGATTTTCACGAGCAGTGGACTCGCGATACTTCGGTCCCGGAAGGATCTGGTCTACATGGGTGCACACATTAACCTCATTGTCACCACAGTCCTGGAAGGAGTTGACATGGAGACCCGAAACCTGAACGAAGTTGTCGACAGCCAAGGGCTCTGTGATGGTTTTCTCAGGCGTCTCAGAATGAAGGGTGACATGACCGGCCACCTCATTCTTCAGGGCATAGATCTTTTCGACACCTTTGTAGTGTTTTGCATAGGTTACAACCTTGGCGAACATCTTGTAGATAACTTGTCCCTGCATGGCCTCTGTGGCATCATCATCCTTGAGTCTCTCGTAGCGATTGTAACCGACAAGTTGATCGTAGCAAGCGAAGTCGTTAACCAGTCGCCGGTCATTCTGGGGCTTCAGCAATATGGCTCCTGTGGCATGAAGCTGAGTAGGCCCACCACTGTAATCATCACCTTTGACGCTTTGATTGCCGCTCATCTCGAACAACCAAGTCGGGTGGATATATCCCACATCTTGCTTCTTAAGTACAAGACTGATGTTTTGGCCGATTCCTTTCCAAGGGGCCTTGATCTCTAAGTCTTCGACATGTGGTACGTAATTATCAACCGATTTGCCATCTCCCATCAAGGTCATCGCAGCCCGGGCAACTAGTTCAACGTACAATGGTGCAGGGCACAAAGGGTTTGCCAGTACCGCATGCCCGTGAACATAGTACTTGTACTCATCACTGAGAGGATCAACTTGGAAATGCGCCTCTGCGTCTCTGTCTTTGCCACCATATCCGATAAAAGAAAGCAGTTGTCGGGCGGGCTCTGTGGATGAAACAGCTGGCTGTGTGGGAGCTGCTACTACTGTAGGAGCAGGCTCGCTCCAGTCCAGCCAGTGTCTGTTCCGCTCAAATTGGTAAGGAGGCAGAGAAATAATGGAGCGATAGCTTGGTTTCTGGGAACTATGAAAGGGCCAGAAGTTCACGTTGTGCCCTGCCTTCCATAGATTGGCCGTTGCGTCGACCAGATTGCTGCCAGCGATGTTTAGCTGCATACCCTGGAATGTATGATCTGAGGCATTTCCTGCTAACGCGCGACGAACCATATTGGTCACAGATGATGCCGAGCCTGCCTCAATCCAGGTGCATGGTCCCAAACGGTTAGCAATACGAGCAACAGCCTCACCGAAGTAGACAGAGGTACGGGTGTGCTCGACGATACGTTCGGCGCTGAGCAGCCTGGTGCTCATATCCTTGGAACATGTTTCGATGGGAATGCTAGGAGGGCGGAAATTCAACTCATTTGCAAGTTTGGCCAGGGCGGGAAGGATAGGTTCAGTGAACACCGAGTGGAAGCCATGAGAAACATTCAGCTTCTTTTGTTGGATGCCCCGGTCAGACACTAACTTTTGCAAAGCTGCTATTGATGCTTCTGTTCCCACTGCCACATGCGAAGTCGGTCCATTGTAGCAAGCAATTTCCAGTTGAACCTTATTGTTTTGCTCCGCCACCTGCTCAAACAGTATCTGAAGAGTGGATGCGTCAGTTTCCACGGCCAGCATGGAGCCACGTTCCGCTCCCCAGGAATGCTGCATCAACGAAGCACGTCCGCTAACCAGTTTCAAACCATCCGTGAACGATAGACTTCCGCAGACAGCCAGGGCAGTGAGTTCTCCGAAGCTGTGGCCGATGACTGCGTCGACATGGAGACCTGAGTCAATCCAGGCTTTAGCGCTGGAATACTGCAAGGAGTAAAGCATGCAGTGAAGCTGGACAATGTCACTGATAGGTTCAGCTTGGAAGATAGCCGGATATAATCCAGGTAATCCATTTGCGTGAAGGGCACTATCGCAAGCATCAAGGTGCCTCCGAAGAAGAGTCGACGCGTGGTACAGACCTTTATCCAAGCCGATCTGAGTACTCGTTTGCCCGCCAAATACGAGAATAACAGGCTTTGCCGATGGAAGTTTAACATTAACGAGACTTGAGCTATTAGACCCAGCAGCCAGAACCTGATCCAGACCAGGCAGATCATTAACAGTTGTTATTAGGGCATAAGGAAGGTCCCGGTTTTGTGTACGGGCGAGGTTAAAGGCAACATCAGAGAGGCGGAGCGGCTGTGGTTGTGCAGCGAGCCATTTCCTCAGAGCTTCACAGTAGGCAGAGAGGCTAGCGGCAGAGTTTGCAGAGATCCATATTGGGTATTTTGAAAGTGTCAACAAATTATTGTCTTCACTCTCAACCGTATGAGGAGGACCGCGGACAATCATGGCGGCATTGCTTCCCGCCGCACCATAGTTGTTGATACATGCAATAAACTCGTCAGCAATCCATGGCTGTGTGGCAAGCGGGATAGCCATGTTGTCTGCATCCAGAGAGGGAATTTTGGGATTAAGAGTCTGGAAGTTGGCCTGAACAGGAATAGTTTTGTGCTGCATCATCAGGATGGTCTTGATTAGAGCTGCGACACCAGACGCCCCCTCGAGATGTCCAATGTTTCCTTTTACCGATGCCACATAGGACTTGAATTCTCGCTCTTTTCTGCCAAAGACGCGTCTGATGCTCTCAAATTCGATGGGGTCACCCACCGGGGTACCCTGTAGATTATTAGCATCGTTGCATGTAAATTAATGAATTTTCCACCAAGCTTCTTCCACTTACCGTACCATGTGCTTCGATGTAGCTCACCCTGGCAGTGTCAACACCGGCTATATTGGAGACCTTCTGGTACAATTCCACTTGAGATTCCCCATGAGGGACGGTGATATAAGTGGAGTTGTAGTTTTGGTTCACAGCAGTTCCTGCCACTATTCCCAGAATGTTATCGCCATCAGCAAGGGCGTCTGAGAGTTTCTTCAAGAAGACGAGCCCCGCCCCTTCGCCACGGCAGTATCCATCGGCTTTGGCATCAAATGGCTTACATGAACCCGTTGCACTGAGGAAGGACGCAGCAGCAAGGTTCTGATAGAAGTAAGGGCTGGTATAGAGGGCCACTCCCCAGCCAGTGCCATGGAACACTCGCCAGTCTCAATGGCCTTGCACGCGTTATGGATGGCAACAGCAGAGGAAGAGCAGGCCGTATCAACCGTGACAGAAGGACCGGTCCACCCGAAAAGTGGCTAATCTTGCCACTTAGAAAAGCACGAAGAGTGCCCAGAGACGAGAAGGCGTTGGGTGGGTGAGTAGCCACATTGTCGTTATAGTCGTTGGAGCAAACGCCGATGTAGCATCCAATGTTCGGCGATTTCCTAGATGACTCAGGACGGGAAAAGTAACCTGACGATTCTAAGGCCTGGTATGTAACTTCCAGTAGCAACCTCTGCTGAGGATCCATGGAAGCGCTTCGCGTGAGGACTTCTTGAAGAACCGATGATCGAAGGCATCAACGTCTCGGACGAAATTTCCGAAGAACTTCAGCTTGCTGTTAGGACTGCGCGAAAATTGACCTGATTTAAATCTTTGTTCGGGCATTTCTCGCAGCGTCGAACGTCCCTCTGTGAGTAGTTCCCAAAATTCCGCCGTGGAGTCTGCCTCCGGGAATCTACAACCCATGCCAACGACTGCAACTGCGTGATCTGAATAAGAGGATCCATTCTCGGCAGAAGCGGTAGAGTCGCCTGAAGGCGTTAAAACCCCCACGGACTGATCAATGGTGGCATCAATGCTGGTGCCTTCTGTGGAGAGTGGCAGTAAATCTTTGGCCCGATCAATCCGAAGACTAAATTGACGAGTAATCGAGGAAGGGAAGTAATCCACTAGTCCAAACGACACTGCTAGTGGAGGCTGCGAGATAAAACTAAGCTGCGATACTGCATTTTCTATTGTAGACTTCCAGTCGGCCACATGGACCAGGATGCAGTCTATTGCATGATGGTGCAAAGGGCCATCGATAATCTCTTCCATTCTCATTAGAACGAACAGGAGTAAGCAGTCTGTTCTCTTGAGCAAGGAAGTTTAGCCCTGGTTGAGTTTTACTGAAAGCTTTCAGTTCCTCGGCAAACTCCAAGTTCGAAGTCGAGTGGCATCGACCATCCAGGCCCGTGGGCCTGAAGATCAGACCGGCTGCAGTGAGATCGGCAGTGATGGCTTCAAGATCTGACTTTGACACAATCACGTTGAAGTCCGTAGAATCTCGCAAGACAGAAATGTAGGCCTACGTAGGCACAGTGGTTAAGCACATACGAAACAGAATAATAATACCAAGCACGAAAACTCACTGAGGGATAGTCGCGCAAAACATTCAGCAGCTTCTGATGCATGACTTCATTCTTCCACCGCAAAGACAGCGACGTGCTACCAATACTATCATCCTGCATTGCATCTCCGCAGTCAATATAGGCACCAATACAGGCCGCTAGCCGGAGGGCAACGGCACCCATGGAGACCACCTCGTTTTCATTCTTGGAGCTAGCCACAGCAATGGCACTCAGAAGACCAATGCAGAATCCTTGAATACCGCCGCCAAGCTGACTGTTTGCTAGTACTTGAGCATGTGTGGTTTTCCTTCTATCTAGGTAGTTGATGTATTGAACTAGGTGGATGACCACCGTCATGGGCATGCTAAGGATGTTGGGAGCAGTGGAGGAGACAAAGATCGTTCCTTGTTCAAGCCATTCCTGGAGACGCCGGATATTATCAGCGCATGGTGTCTGTTTCAGACGGGGTTTTGGTCGGCCAAAGCGAGTGCTAATGTAGGCAGCTCCGTAATGGCGGTCACTAGATCTTGAAGTCGGACATCAGATAGGAGTTTAGAACGCAATTGATCTAGGTATTCAGCGCTCGGCCAGTCCGTTTGAGGGCCGAAAACAAACAGTGAAGGAGTGGACATGGTCCTCTATGTAGTCGAGCAAATCTAAGAAACGAAAAGAGGGAAAAGAAATCAACAAGTTAGTGGTGGTTGAAGGAAAGAAACGTTATATTTGAAAAATTTTGTATCCAAATGTTGAATGGTCATGGCATGGGACAAGAGAGGACTCTTCTTGATATATAATATACTTATATTGTGCCATTTAGTACCTAGGTACACAGCGAGCTCGGCCGGGGCGGACATGGGGACGGCCGTGACTCGGGTCCAAGTTCAGCTAATACTCGGCCTTGTAACGCTCTACCAGAAGAGGTTGTTGTCAGGAAATGTCTTAGCAAGCTTTTCTTTTCTTTTTCTTTTCTTTTTCTCTCCTTTTTTCCTTTTTGTTCTGGCTTAGTTAAGCTGCAGACTTGGACGCGGTTCTTCCGGAGTGAGCCTAAGGAGGCAAGCTATTATACAGCTCGTTCCCCAGTCTCAGTGCCAATTGCCTGATGTAGATGGACCAAATACTCGACTCTCAGGTTTCTCGGTAAATTCCCAAGATTGGTATTGATAAAAAAAAAAAAAAATTGCCCGTGGCGTGGAAGGGTGGGATAGATCTGGATGGGAACACATATACTGGGTATCATAACTGGGAATTTAGAGATCAACTCTCTGTCATACTACACTTTGCACCGCTGCATCCCATTGAGGCTAATTCAAGGAGATAGTTAGCTAATGTCTCGAACGATCCAACAAAACCACGTTTGTAGATACTCACCCAGTCGATGTTATCGGAAAAGTCCCAAATATTAGCCATTGTGATATCTGCAGGGAGATCCGAGCTGGGTAGCGGGATCCCCATTTCCAGCGGCATGGTGCTTTGAAACGATAGATACTCTGGCTGATGGATAGGTGGACCATGGACAAAGTCATACTGATCTTCTACTCGTTCGTCTTCATTAGGCCGAAAACAACAACAAGATATATGGGTCTAGGGAACAACAAACCTGGAGTCTTGAGTTGAGAATAAGCATATTCGGTAGAACTCGCGCCAACGGCTTCTGGGCTCCGAGAATAGCTTTGGCTATCATTTGCTGAGGGAGTCGCAGTGCTAAGCCCCGGAACATTCAGTTTGTCTAACATGATGCTAATCGAGCGCCATGCCTGCATCGCCTCCACGGAGTGGTCTTTGGACTTGTTCCAAATTCGGTGGGAAGTCTGTAAAGCAAGTAGGAACTCATCCTTGAGTAGCCGTCCTCGGCGGCTCGATCCCCGTTCTGGGAAAGATAATGGAGCTCCAAACAAAGAATCATCGCTGCGAGAATAAAATCATGAGTCGTCAGCGACGTGACAAACCATCGACTCTGACACAAGACCCTCCTGGCTGGACCTGAGCATCAATGGTGGCCTGGTGGCGCAGTAATGTCATCGCCGCGTCAATACAGATCCGCCTGGAATTTTTATATCGAGGATCTGAGCGGCCTTCGGACAGATGGTTGCGATGTAGCACACAACGAGACTTCTGATAAAGGATCTCCAGATTGTATCGGCGCATGATACTATGGGGCAGCTCTGTCACGGACTGTCCGACGCTGCGAAATCGAAGATGCGCTGGGCATGCCGCATACGCTTCGTTCAGTTGCTTATCCAACTGAAGAACGGATTGATAGGAGGTTGGTTCCGTGGAAGCGACATGATCGGTGATTAGTCCAAACACATCGGCAATTTGACCTTTTGCGATTAGATACGAAACTGGCGTAAAGACACTGTCAGGCCGAGGGGGTGGTAAAGTCTTGGAGTTTTCATCGAAGTCCTCATCCAGTAAATTGCGAGGCAGCTGGGTATCTGCAAAGCCCTTGTGGATCATGCGAGGAAGCCCCATCTGGAAGGAGAACAACGCATCCAACTGCGACATGAGAGCCCAGATCCGCCGTCGCATTTCTGCATCGAAACACGATATTCCCTTGTATCGCGCACTGTCCCGGTGAATACCGGCGCGCATTGCCAGTCGCAGGGCCATTCCCATCAACAGCCAAATCTCATGTTGTGCGTCCGCACTACGGAAATATTCTGTTTGAATGTACAAGAGTAACCCTTCAATGGTGTATTTGGCAGGTGTCGTATATTTACCATGAATCAGGCAGTACGCAGCCTGCTCGCGGAAATTGCTGCACACTTCTTGCGGGTCGCCGATGGGATCGGGGGCTTCTCCTTCGGAACGCTGGTGAAGGTGTATTGCTAGACACATGATGCTGAAGAGGAGACTCAGCCAAGTGAAGCTTACGTCCTCTGGTTGGAGCCAAAACCGGTCATACTATGATACAATTAGCACATACCAACGGGTTATCATGAAGGGCGCTCAAACCTCTTTTGAAAGGTAGGACCGTGAACCAGAACTATGATCAAAAATATACCTTGTTAGAGTCACTATTCTTGTCGAAGAAGGGAGACTTAGACTTACGGACTCCTGGTTCCATGGAATTGAAGAACCGCGACACTAAACGATCCACTATGGGCCTTGAAGGGACGAATTCTAGGATGGCGGCCTTTCCACCTGGCGGAGTCATTCCCAGTAGGAGAGCCGAGCCTTGGGCGACATTCTCGACGGCTGGACTTTGAGAGAAGGAGGATTCTGTCTCGATGCAATCTCTGATCTCCGCAATCTGCCAGCGCTGAAGTCAGCAAGTCATGGCTCCAGTAGCTGGCGGATGCGAATCAACGTACACTGTGTTGAAGGGCCGCCCAGTGCGCCCCGGAGACATAGGTCATGCCGGTGTCTTCCATTTTGACCCTACCCAGCGAGCTAATAATGGTATTCTCAGCACTGCTGGTACTGCTCTCCTCACGATCCAAGCCGTTGGCGGGCTGGGCGTTCGCGCCTCGCCCCAGGACATTTACCAACTCTTCCAGCTGTCGTATGCGCTGGTTCAACTGCTTAGCTGAAGGGTTATGACTATTACGAGGAGCCGCAGGAGCTGGATTGGCGTAGGCGCAGTGCAAGCGACGCTTGACGCAGCTACTGCACGGACGAAGACGGTCGCATCGTAACCTAAAACATATAATTATTAACATCGCTTTGACCAGGCTAGGTAGATCTCCAGGAAATCATCACTTTTTCTGTCTGCAAAACGTGCACGAGAGAATGCTTCGCGCAGGGAGCGGCCTTGCTCTATTTCCATATCCATCCGGGATGCATATACCGACTTATGAGATAAGAAGCCCGAAACAGGACGTGCAAAATAGATAATACATGATGAGCTGTCGTTGACTGTCGTAGAACCGCGCCACAGCAGGTTAACCGCAACAACGTTTCTCCGAGGAGCATTTTCCCCGGCTTCTGCCTTAGGCAGCAGCAATAAGGCCTTCCTATTTCAGCCGATTTCAACTCTCAACTTTCAATCAACTGTCTATCAGTCTTTGTGACACGCATCTCTCTTATGTCTACCTTTTTATATTCGATGCAAATGCGTATATACACTAAACTAACTTGTGATGGGGCTAGTGGATCCTACAGCTAATTAAAGGTTGATTAGAATTGTTAGCCCTAACTTACATCGGACGTTATATCTCTCATGTCCGTAAGTTGTACGGACTTACAATTGCTTGGTGCTACAAACTTAGCGTCTAGTGTGTGCTAGAATTATTATTATACAGATGTTTTTATCTCCACGCACAATTTACGTAGGGGTTAGGATTAGGATGGTTAGAGCATTTAGGGCTGATGAAGCTAGGATTAGAGTGTGTTTTAGGGCTTGGAGGTCAAGGATTACTCCTTAGCATCCGCCATCCTAGCATCTAATTTTCTACCACTGTGGAATTGCAAGCTCTCAGATAGGGCTAGGAATAGTTCTGATCGGCTGATTACCTAGGTAGGTGGTTATAGGATCCACTTGCCCTATTACCTAGGTAGATACCACCGAGTATAGGTACCTATTCAGCAACTTCCAATAGTGTATGTGTGAGAAATATAGACGCACTCGCATCTAAACACCTTGGTATCAGATGTGCCCAGCTGGAATGAGTATATATATGTCAGAGAGGCTGGCTGAAATTGATCCACAGCTAGGCTGTACGCGGGTCCTGGGAATAAGTTCGTACAGTTTTTGGCTCCATTCTGGGGATGATTGGGGTTGCTAATCACTTAGGTTGATTTGGATCAGACAATAGATAACAGAGAGTACTCTGATCTAGACACTAGGTCAATATGGGGAATGGATATCTCACCGCTGTGCCCGTGAGGTCATGCAGATGGATTTCGTATTGCCTACTTAGGTATGCGATCCAGAAAGTCGTGCTTACGGTACCTAGGTTATATCAATACCAACTGCCTAGAATGACAACCGCAGTGAGCAATTACCTAGGTAATCGGGGTCCAATATCGATCATTAAGACTGGGTCGCCATATCTAGGTAGCTATCAAATGATTCGCTACTTGGGAGTCCTGCAAACATGCCGTCAATGTTGATTATTCGATGTGCCTAATAATATGAGTGAACAATAGGTATAGACTTGATGTCCAGCTGGTGGGTTCCCAATGCCTTCGTACTCACCCGGATCAACAGGATCGTATATGCAAGTACTATTGTTTCTTCTAGCCCGTGTGATGAGCCAATCGCTCTTTCGCAAGAGACCATATCCAGTGATGCACTGCAGTTCTTTCCCAGTCAAGATCTGAATGTCTCGTATCAGCACAGCACTGACTAAAGGGTACGGTTCAATCACTGCAATTCTGCAGACTCCTCTTTATAAATACGGGTTTATTTAAGATTCATATCTGTGGCACATCTCTGGCATGTTGTGTAAAGAACTGCTACGTACAACCCTCTCAAAATGAATTCAAACATCTCCACCACGCCTCCTAAATCTCCTACACTACTCGACATCAATACAATTGAGCCAACTTTCAGAGAGGATCTCGATATGTCCGATCTCGATATGTTCTCTAATAACATCGACATTGTCTCTCTTGCCTTGCACACTCAACCATCATTCGATCTTGGGAACTTCAACCTCTCACCACAAGTTAACCCGAGTCCCCCTCGGCCTGGCAAGCCATGGCAATGATTCTGCTGCCTCGTTTCTGCCCACATCTAGTGCGCCACTCGACCCAGGCTGCGCTTTCCTCGATGCGTCCCATCTTCCAGCGGCGCTAGCATTTCCGCCTGACATGCATACTGTCAGCAAAAACGTGGGCTGCGATGGTTGTGCGGGCGGCTCTGCGCAACACGGGGCCAGAAACGCAGCAAACTCGTGCTGGAGAGTGTTAGCTACAGGGTTATGATGGAAATTCTGCAGGTCATCTTCATCTCTAATTCGCAAGTGAGGATGAGTTTGCGCAGTCAAATTGACTAAGCGCCCAGTGACCGAGTTCTTCGCAGGACCACGTGTCTGTGAAATGAGGGACAATGGATGCCCTGGATTCCAGCGTTTTTGTTTTTCCTTTTGTCTCTAGATACATACACATGTAGACCTTGTTTTGTTTGTGAAATAAACCTAAACTCTTGTTAAATTTTCACATTTTCACGCTCTCCCAGGCTAGGGAGCATCACTACAATACGTCGGCGGATGAGTATCTCCGAAAAGAAATTTCATGCAGAATTCAAATCTTAATATGTTATACCTCAGCTGCCAATGCCAGTGGCTTGATCGTATTCACTTGTCCTGTGCCCCGGGTTTACCTAAAATATCCATATCTTCGGTTATTTTCTCGCCTTTTCAGTCGACCACAGCTTGCCTAACCCTAAAACAGGAAGGATTATCAAATGAATCAGATTCTTCTGTTCGGAATTGGAATAGTACGCCGAAGAGGCTGAGGCGGCGTTGGCGGTTGGAGTTTTATTTACAAGTTACAACCCTGCTGTTATAGACCACAATGCTTCAAATACGGCGTGATTAGGGCCGCTCCGAATGTCCGGTAAATTATTCGGAACTGTAGAGATGTTTCAAAGTAAGATTACCCTCGGTATGATTCTATACCTCCGGTTGAGTAAACCTCAGCCCTCGTTTCCTCTGTCTCTCCGCCGACCTCGGGAGAGTGCACAGGGCTGTAATTTATAGTGCTAAGCTGTATGCGGCATGGCATTGGATGTAGTTATGGCATCCGTGTACTGCTGCATACCTAATTCTGCATTTGCTATCAGACGGAGTTTATGTTGTTATCACGGCCTGATTCATGTGGCTCGCTCATTATCACCTGCTATTAAAGCTATACGTTCGCATAGTTGCACTGCGCGAGGTTAGACGTAGCAGAATTTGCAGGCAGCGACTCCAGCTGCATGCCAAATGATGAGTAATATCTGTCGTGCAAAGAGATACTGGACTGAAGAAGAGGATGAGATTCTGCATCGGGAGGCATCGTGGCAGCGTAAGTCAAACTTTCCCCGTTTTTGATGTGTGCATTTTGAAGGGTCGATATTAATACTGTACGACTATGTGGCAACAGTAGAGAGCCTCGGAGCAATAAAACACTGGAACCAAATCGCTTCGAAATTGCCTGGACGAACGAATAAGGATTGTCGTAAACGATGGACGAAAGTGAGCACAAATGTCAAGAAAGGGCCTTGGAGCCCCGAAGAGGATGATCGGTTGCGAGGAGGCGTAGAACAATACGGATATTGGTTCGTCTTTTCTTTCAATATCCACCTATATCCATGTGGACACATAACTAACCAACAATATACCTACCTTAGCTGGACACTGGTTGCACAAACTGTGGAAACAAGGCATGCAGACCGTAAGTAGATATCCCCTATCTAGTCTCTTCTTTCGTGAATTTTATTTACTAACCGCTACCAGAGTGTGCCAAACGATGGTATCATTTCCTAGATCCATGCCTGACACACGAGCAATGGGACAAGGGACAGGACGAGCGGCTTTTGGCCGCAGTGAGCTCTCAAGGGCGGTGCTGGAAAGTAATCAGCGAAACCGAGTTTCCGCATAGATCTCCAACAGATCTGAAGAACCGGTCAGTCAACGTTCTCTGTAAATGATTTAAAATGTCAACTCCGAGGCACTGACGAACACAGATACATCATAATTCAGCGAAAAATGAAATTAGATGAGGCCAGAAAGCCTAAGCAGCCAACAACGCCGACTAAACACGCGATTTCTCACTCCATCAACAAGGAGAGTGCAGACTCTACTCCGGCACAAATTACAAGTTCTCCCTCTACGGACAACAACGAAAATGCCATCCCAGATGATGTGCATGACTTTATGTTCCTTGACTCTCTGGCTCAGCAGCAAAGCACAGATGGAACATCGATCTCAGCTGACCCTGATTTCTCCGAGTTTTTCCCTGCACAAGTCACCTCTTCAGATCCCATTCCAGCACCTGAGATCTCACTCCCGAATCTGCCTCCAGCCTCGAGTAACGTTGACATTAACAGCTTTCTTCCGCTGCCCGGAACAAATCTTTCTTCTGCTCTTTCAGGCACAGAACCGGATATGAGGCAAGACGACGCAGGTAAATTCACGCTGGAATTGGAAGACCTTGAGCCTGAGACGCTGAATCGTATCATGTCGGTTTTGTTAACATCGCGCGAGCACTTGAATATAAAGTTTATTCGCAGTCACGACGTATGAATAGTGACTGCTTTTGTACGGCGTTTCGGCTAGATTTTCCTTACTTATCATCATGCATATATAAAGGGCAGTTACCGCAAAATCCATGGGTCGTACAGTACCTAGGTAGCCTGAAATACTTTTAAATGGACATAAAAGTGGCAAAACCTGATTTATGTCGGGTTAATTTTGGTTTCTAGCATTTCGGGATGTGAGAGTCGTACATTACAATTATCTTTGAAATTTGCATGTACAGAGAACCGAATTCAACTACGCAACGTATTTGCTAAATTACATATGATAGTCTAGACCAAGCACTCATAAAATTCAAATCGAAAACTGAATATGGGGTGTATCTCTAGGAATAACGACAAATATATTAGGTAAGAAGGGAAAAACAAACAGTATGAACGCGGACGTGCAATTACTCGTACGGCGCTGTCTCCTTCTCGCACCACGCCCAAAATTTCTCTGCAGCACCAGTTCCACCAGGGCTGGAACTCAACCCTTTCTCAATATGCGCAGGCATATTACCGAAGCGGCCCCAAGGAAGAATGAATGCTCCGTTCTTCTTGGCTGTCACCTGTGGCGACAAAGCAGCGAAAAGCTCGGTGTATGCACCATATCGAGGACCCTTGAATAGAACGCCCTGTGGTTTACCTGTTAGTTCGTGTGGAAAGGAGAAAAACGCACACACAAAAAAAGAATATATATACCATGATGACGCCCTGGATCGCGGGGCCGTGTCTCTGCAACTCAGTCTTCATGAGGCCAGGGTTAACAGCCTACGGCAAGGCAATAAGTATTAGCCAGCTTTCTTTCACAAGGCTTGCTCAACCGGAAGATAAGAATAAGATACGCACCAAGCTGAGGATACCATCACTGCCGTAGTGTTTGGCCATCTCACTAGCTATGAATAGATTGCCAACTTTACTCTGCATGTAGTTTTCCATTGCGTTCTTGAGCACCTGCGGTCCACCGGTCCGCTGGTCAAAACAATCCCACCTTTTACCACACCAGCCGTAAGCATGGAGGCAAGCCAGACAACGCGGACGCTGTCGGCCGGGGCACTCTGGGCTGTGCGTTTGAGTAACGGTAGGAGGAGTTTCATGAAGAGAAATGGGCCAAGGCAGTTTGTTCCCATTTCGAGATCGTGTCCCTAGATGAGAGAAATCATTTGTCAGTTTGGTCACTTCCCGGAATTCTGAGCGGGGAGAAGAATATAATCCATACCAACTTCGTTTTACTGCCTGCTGGGGGCGTCATCACACCAGCATTCTGAATCAACACATCAAGTCTCGATTCCTGGCCCAAGAACTCGTTTGCGCTGGCTTTGACGCTGCTCAAGTTCGATAGATCAAGCGATAGGAAAACAAGACGGCCGCGACTCTTTGCGCCTTCGGGGACTTCTGGATAGCATCAATGGCCTGGTTTGCCTTATCGGCAGATCGCGCTGCGATGTAGACGGTGGCATTTTCGAGTACAGGATGGACGCGGTCTGAAAGCCAACGCCTGAGGTTGATCCTGTCACAATCACGACTTTGCCGTGCAGGTCGGGGATGTCTTTCTCCACAAAGGAGGGAGTAGGAGGGAAGAGTTCTTTGAGCGGGGGCCCATGACGAGAAAATCCAGACAGTAGGAACTAAAGCTGCGTTTGATGCAAATAGCTGGAGTAGAATATACCTATTCTATTGCTCTTTAGAGAGGAGAAAGTCTTATGTTAACTAGGATGCAGGGCTTTAATAAGGTCATTGTGCCACTGTGCCACTGCCCGGAGAAGGGGCGCTAAATCCGCCATGGCTACGAACACCCTTACAAAACGACGGATTGAGAAGCTCCAGGCCATCGGTCGCCTCCGGGACGCAAAAACCCCTTATGCTAGACCCGAGAAAACGGCGCGAGTTAAGATGTGCAGCTGCTCCGAGCCCGAGTATATACTCCGCAAATGGCAATAATTGAATCACGGTGTGGAGCATGCCCCAGATGGCAAATGCTAGCTCAATCCGGTCCGGCGCTAGTATGTCCGCTCCGGCGCTAAGAAGCCCAAGCCGAGCGTCACTTTAGTACCATATTATAGCCGAAAACGGAAATTTTCTCGCATTGAGAGTGTAAGATTGGTATTGCAAGGTATTGGAGCACGGCAAAGTGTTCGTAATTGGCTCAGATGTACATTCGGTGATTCAGACGAGGTATCTTGCAAAACTACACATGTGTCTAGCTTAGGAGTTGCTACGTTCTCCCTTTCTTCCTACTTCGGCTTGTTCTGAGTGGGTCCTTAGGGCTAGGGCTAGGGCTAGCCTCATCACTGTCTGCCAACTCCAGGGAGTAACTATGGATGAACAACCACGTTGAGCTGAAAAATGCGACATAAAACTACAATCTATAATTTAATAGTGCGCTAGACTCAAATATAAAGTCACTACCTACCAAGGTAAAGTGCAAACCCGAATAATCAGCAAATCCCATCCTACGCCGCCATCGGCGTGAGTTCTATGCCCTTGACGCTCCTCCACTCCACTCCCACGGCCCCAAGTAGGGTCAAGCAAGACATTATGAGCGCAACCTGGAAAGTCTTGACAAGCGCTTCATTGTAAACAACTAACACTTGCTCTAGATATTGCGACGGGACCACGTCACGCAGTCCAGTGGCACCAGCACTGGTAATCGTTGAAGGGTTCAAGTTCGGCACCTGCTGCACGATCCCGCTGAGCAATCTGTTGGTAAACAGGTTCTCCGCAACGGTGACGAAGATCGAGCCGCCCAACAACTGGACAAACATTACCACTGCCGTGCCCGTGGGAACGTCCGCGGTAGGTAATATGGTCTGCGCGGCAATGGTCATCTGCTGGAAACCGAATCCAGAGCCCAACCCAAAGATAATCTGGTATCCAATCCAGGTGCGTGAGGGCGTGTCAACATGGAAAGTGGTAATGAGGCCTGCTCCGACGGACAAGAAGACGACGGACAACATCACCCAAGGCATGTAATGACCTAACCGGGTGGTAAGTATGCCCGCTATAACGGTGCCAAGTGCCTGAGCAAGGATGAGGGGCAAACTGTCGATTCCGGACTGGGTAGTGGAAGTATTCTTGATGGCCTGGAACCAGATAGGAATGTAGTAGATGAAAATGAAGAAAGCAGCTCCGATACAGAATGAGAAAATGCTACCAAATGCCATCGAGCGTTGCTTCGCAATACGAGGGGCACTAAAGGCCATGGTTAGTTATTTATTGATTGCGGAATAAAAGTTCATATTCCCTTTGGTTCTCTCACCTGTCGCATCACTCCCATTCCAGATCTGGACCGCGACGAATCCAATCAGCAGAACTCCGAAGACGACGAATAAAGCAATGACTCGCCCGTCAGACCAGGGGTAAGTCGTACCCCCACTGAACGGCCAGTAGCAGGCAGATCATGGAAGGCACGAACAGGAAACTGCCGATGATGTCGAACTGCCAAATACGGTCCATTAGCGTCATATTGTCCTTCTCGTTTGGTTTGCGCGGTTTCACAGTAAGAAAGAATAGAACTATGACCGCAGCGGCGCCTATTGTCGAATGTTAGCTAGCAGTATTGGCCGTTATTTGAGGGAGACAAAAACAATGCTTACCCGAGTGGAAGATTGATGTAAAAGCACCAACGCCAGGTGACATACTCAGTAAACGCACCACCGAGCTACCATCATTTGTTAGCCACCCGGCTTCATCCTTGACAAAGAAAAGAAGGAAAGACAGACCAGTGGCCCAGCGACAGATGCAATCCCATACATCCCTCCAATAATGCCAGTAAACGTTGGCCGCTGTTCAATGGTCACCTTCTCCGCCACGATGATCATAGACCCATTCAATAGTCCAGCGGCGCCTAATCCTGCAATAGCTCGACCGACGATAAATGCCACCGACGAGGGCGCGACACCGCAGATCAGGGAGCCCAGCTCGAAGATAAACAGCGCTATCAGAAATGTCCATTTTTGTTGAGGTGGGTGTAGAGTTTGCCGTAAAACAATTGGAATGCTAGTGAGTTGGGACTTTTATGAGCTTTTGCCCCAATATCGATGCTCATACGAAACGGGGAGAAACGCTTACAACAGGTGGTCAGTAAATAGGCAGACCCGTACCAGCCAACATCACCAAGAGCGTGGAAATTGTCGCTGATTCTCGGAATCGCCGTCGCGATAATCTATACGTTTTGTTTGTTAGGTTTTGCGCGAAACAGAAAAGCGGTAAACAGAGCCAGCGTACGGTGTTGTCTAAGGCGACACAAAACACAGTCATACATAGGGCTAGCATGATAGTTATCAGCTTGAGCCCCGGGGCAAGTCATGATCGACAAGAGTCTCATCAGACACAACGGCGTCCTCCATGTTGGAGCGTTCTTCGGACATAGGGATAGACTGAGGAGGAATCAGAGCTGGGAAAGAAGAACAACAGAATGCGCTTGGTCGACCCCAGTTCGTCCAGTACCTTCATATTAATATCTCCAGATTGAAGATTCCATACGTATTTGCTATTTACTATTATTTGCAAGGGCAAACTGCCTCTCTAGCCCTGAGCTCCGGTCCGGTATCGTGTATGGTACGTTACAAAACATACTGTGCGACTTGCCTGTTTCGGCTGTAATTTTTGTCTGCACA
The DNA here is from genome assembly GCA_020137715.1 of Talaromyces trachyspermus. Taxonomy (NCBI): domain Eukaryota; kingdom Fungi; phylum Ascomycota; class Eurotiomycetes; order Eurotiales; family Trichocomaceae; genus Talaromyces; species Talaromyces trachyspermus. The sequence continues at coordinate 655,186 of JACGXQ010000003.1, forward strand.
AGAAACGAATAGATCAGATCTACTTATTACGACAAGTTTGCTTTGTATGACACGTTTGCTTTTATGCCTACCTATTTTAGATAGGTAGTCATTTTGGAACTATACTCAGGTCCTGGTTTATACGCAGGTACATGCGGCCTCTCTAAACTCAAGGAGTAGCGTTCAAACTATATATTTCATTTACAGCTATCATAGATATGTCTCGTAGGCTTAAGAAAAAGTAATAAGTAATATCAAAATATCCATTAGTGATGGGTCTCTTCACCACTGCCCTGGCCTTCATACTACTTGGGATTGTCTGCTGGTCGCTGCAATCCTATCTCCGACTGCGACGCATACCCGGTCCCTTTCTCGCTGCCTGGACCAATCTTCCTCGAGTTTCATGGGTATTAAGCAACCGAGCACATACTATTCATATAAGTCTCCACCGGAGATATGGCAGGCTGGTCCGGTTTGGACCAAATATGGTCTCCGTGAGCGACCCGGCGGAGATCTCGCAGATCTACGGATTCAGTGCGAAATTCCGCAAGGCACGCATCACCCTTTGTTCGATTCCAAAATTGTTAACCCGTAGAAAGGGGTAAAATGGCAAGAAACGGCCAAAGCTAACAGTGAGGAAAAAATAGTCTGACTTCTACCATGTCCTGCTGTTCTATGCCGGTGGGAAACCAGTCCCTACTATTTTCGCAACGCAAGATGAGGACCTTCATCGTACGCTCAAGCGGCCCATCGCGGGATCTACAGCACTAGCAACTTGATGTCTTTCGAGCGCTATGTGGACTCAACCATGCGTGTCTTCTTCGAACAGCTGGATACGCGATTTGAAAGTACGAAGGCTGTCTGCGACTTTGGAACCTGGCTGCAATATTTTGCCTTTGACGTGATTGGCGAGCTGACATTTTCGAAACGACTGGGGTTCCTTGAGTGCGCAGAGGATGTCGAGGGAATAACGGGGCTATCTGGTCGTATTTTAAGAAGACCTCGCCGGTGAGACCTCGCCCCTTACGCTCTCTTCTCTCACACACGTATCAAATCTAAACAATTATTTTGACAGATCTCGCAAATTCCTTGGGTAGACTGGCTTTGGGCTAAGAATCCCGTAAAGCAGTATCTTTTTCAGGCAGTCAAGCCAAATCCCATCGTAGCTTTTGGCGTTGCCCGAGCCAAAGAACGACAAAGACCAGGAGAAAAATCGGATTTTAATAGCCGCGACTTTCTGTCTCGATTCCTTCAGGCCTTAGAGAAAGATAAAAATATCCCTGCGTGGTAAAGAAATGCAATCAAAGAAGAGCGCAATTCAATTGATTAACTTCTTTGGCAGGGCTCTCACAGCATGGACAACATCAAATGTCACCGCTGGTAGTGACACGACAGCCATTCTTCTCCGCACTTTATTCCATGAACTGTTAACACATCCCGCTACCCTCGCTCGCCTCGTAAATGAACTTGACAACGCCGCGAGTGAAGGCAAATTATCTGAACTGGTCACCTGGAAAGAATCTCGTCAACTTCCTTATCTAGACGCTTGCATTAAAGAAGCAGGCCGGCTACACCCTCCCTTCGGCCTGCCATTGAACGAGTCGTCCCCGAGGGAGCAACAATTTGTGGAGAACACTTCGAGGCCGGAACGGTGGTCGGAATCAGCGCCTGGGTCGTGCATCGTGACGAAGCAACTTTTGGTGCGGATTCTGATGCATGGAGGCCCGAGCGTTGGTTGTGTGAAGACGAAAAGAGGCACAAGATGGAACATGCCTTGATGACGGTAGGTTTTCGCTCATGTGTTATCTATGTTTCGTGCGGTGCATAGTTATCTTGTTGTCCAAGGCTAACTAGGGTTAGTTCGGCGCCGGCCACCGGACCTGTATTGGAAAGAATATCTCCTACTTGGAGATATACAAACTGGTTCCTACACTGCTGCGCAGGTACAAAATTGAGCTTGCTGATCCGACTGATAGCAAATGGGTTGTTGAGAACAGGTGGTTTGTTAACCAGACGGGGTTGAATGTGCGATTTACCTGGAGAAAGTAGAATGCTTATTTAGTGTCTGTAGACATATCGGATTTGGAGCAGTTTTGTATGTCGTGAATTTGATTTTGAACTGGCTTACCTCCATCCTGCTGGTCTCCACACGAGAGTTAAGCTGCTCGTTGATTGAGGAACAGTTGATACCTAGATACAGTATACAAAGGGACCATGTATAGTTAATGGGAAGTGCGTCGAAATAACTAAGTTACCTACGAACCGAGGTCATATCTTCAAACAGATGGTAAATCTGAAATCGTTGCGAATTCCTTCCTTGACTCCATAAACTATTGATAACTAAACAACTGTAATACAAAATATATAAGCCTAACAGTTAAAAGGATGCATACAATTTGTTCAGATGCTGGCATCTCACTCAGCCTTCTTCTCACCATAACTCGACGACATTCTCGCAAGCATATGCCCTTCAACAGTAAGGACTTTCCCTCCCTTTTCTGTAGATTTGCTTCCATCCAATGGTAACAGCTCACAGTCAAGGTTGCCATCAAAAAGAAAACCACACTGTAGCGATCATGCGGGTTGTGGTTCAGAACACGGTGGACACTGCTCTTGTATAGCCCGCCGGTCCACTTACTCAGCATATCGCCTATGTTAACGACATAGGCGTCCGTGGTGGGAGGAACAGCAACCCACTCTCCCGTATCCTGATTTAGGACTTGAAGACCCGCATTTCCGTCTTGAAGCAGAAGAGTAATGGCCCCGAAGTCCGAGTGCTCGCTGCTTCCGGACTGCTTCTTCTTACCAACGGTGTCTGCAGGAGTGGGTGGGTAATGTAGTAGACGTAGTGGGCATACAGGGTCATTAGACTTGAAATAGTCGAAGACGCGCGGGCCGTACGGCAGCGTTGCAGCGATAAGGTCCAGCACAGTACCGGAGAGATTGACCATGGCCTTGTAGTACTGCTCGATGGGTCTTTGGAATTCATCACGGCTGAGCAGTTCTTGAGAAGGCCATACGTTACGGCCGATATAAAACCGGCCCATACGTGGATCGTCTTCCGGGTAGTCGAAACCGGCATAAAAGCCCTCCTTGAGATCCGGGAGGACGTCAGGCTCGTATGATTGGGAAGCTAGTAAATCATAGCCTCTATGTCCCTTGTTCTTTTGGCATTGAGTTCTGCCTTGGTTTCATACGGAAGAGCGAAGAACTTGCTGGCTCCTTTGAAAACCTCTTTTGTAATGTCGTCGGGACTCCGTGATTGGTGAGGAGGAAGAATCCAGTGGAGAGACAGGCAGCCCGAACGTCAGTGATTATGGCTTTGGATGCCGCGCTGGTCGGATCATGTAAGTACGGTCCAATATCAATGGAGGGAATGTAGAACTTGGGTGTCGGCATATGGGTGGCTAATTTCCTTGCTGGGATGCGTATTGGGCTACGCACGCGAGATATGGCTCGTCCCCCGATATGAAAAGAAAAGCATCTTAGTTCATGCACTAATGAGAAGTTCGAATAAGCAAAGAAGGTGTTCATCAATATATTTCAGTCTGCTTTTGAACAGGAAAAGACATATATTACTTGTGTTGAAATATGGCTAGGACCCGAGTTGAGTGCTGAGTACTTCGATACCTAATCAGGGGCTTTCTGCCCCAGCTGCAAGGCCCCAATGAGACCTTGGACGCGAAATAGTATTATACTCTAGGCACAAAAGAGACATATTCAGGTCCTGATCTATTATTATCCGTCTTGCTGACACGAAGTAGGTTACTATCTTGATTTTTCCACAAGCGTGGATGGCTTTCTTACTCAGCTGCAGTGGGCCAAAAATGGTTTATTACATAGGTAATCGAAGTACTTGGTATAACGAATGGCTGAAATACGAAATTTAGTTGTATTTAAGATACTGTTTACAGGAATTCAATACTAATGTCAAACGACAAAGCCGAACATTGAAACTACTACCTAGATCTATCCAATACCAAGACTGATTTCTCAGATAACAGAGGATACGACAAACAATCACGGCTTCCATATAGCTTCGATCAGAGAGATAGTACTTCCCGGGGTAATCGTCTTACGGAACTTCAGCCTGGAATCAGTACTGGCGAAGAGTTTCTTCCAGTCGGGGACGGTGCGTTCGAGCGAATTCCAGCCCAGTGCCTGGATCATATCAAGGTTGCGTCCTTGTTTCTTGGACCACTCAGTCTCTGCCACCTCGGATGGAAGGAACTCGTAAATCAAGACACGAGCACCGGGCTTCAGCGCGGTCATGAGGTTTTGCAATATTTGTGTGGCATACTTGTCTGACCAGTTGTGAAGGATGAAGCGGAAGAAGTAGATATCCGCCCCGTGGACAGGCTGGACCTCGAAAAGTCATGAGCCATGAATTTCACACGGCCGCGCAGCTCGGCGGGGAGAATTCGGTTGCCTTCTTCGACAGTTCCAGGAAGGTCCTGAACGATGAACTTCAGGTCAGTTGTAACCCGGGCCAAAGCACAGCTCACACCTCCATGCCCGCCTCCGAGGTCTACCATTGTCATGCCCTTGACGTCGTAGCTGTCCCAGTCCCAACTGCGTATGAGGTGATTGATATCATACAAAGACCCTGGGTCATAAAACGCATGGCAGCGCCAAATCGCCTCGAGCGCTCTGGGTCTTTCGCGATCTCTAGGTAAAATGGCTTGTTGGTGTTGTTTTCAATGTTGAAACCCGTTTCATTAGGCTCGCCAGAACCTGGCCATTTCTCGTAAGCTTCGATCACCTTGGTGGCTGCCGGAGTGAGGTCCTCTGTCAGGAACCCAACTGAGTCCAGGGCCTTCGAGTCTTCCCTCAGTAACCTGGAGGTCGCAGTGTGGGCGACGAAGCCCGGAGTAGGCTCTGCAAACACCCGGTTCATCATCGCATGCTGCAGAAAACGACGAAGGAGAACCGTATCAACTTTGGCTGCGTTTGCAACTTCCTCGAAGGATACCTCGCCGAATTCAGGAACATGGTTGGGAATGTTGTACCGGTAGATAAAACGTAGGCTAAGCAGATCACTGAACTGTTATAGTTTGGTTAGTCTTGCCTCCTCATCAGCTTAATTTTTGGCAGGTGAGCTGACAGTGAAAAGGATGTCGAGCAAATGGCCAATGGGGCCCTGGCCTAATGCCTTCAACTCTTGGGTGGAATCGACCAGCTGTTTGCGAGAAGTCTCAAGCTCGTCAGGGAGATTAATGAGAGTGTTATGTAGAAGTGAGGTAGCTTCCAGGCCGCGAGAAGCAGTGTATTCATCCAGACGTTTGGCGTTGGCCAAAATGTCTTCGGCGAGCTGGGTGAGGGTCGGCATGTTGCGAAGTGATCACGAGTAGTGCTTCTAAATTTGTTGGAAAGGTTTAATTTACATTAGCTATAATTTTGGATTAATAGATATATTGATATTTATTGCCTTGCGAGGCACCTATAATACATAGGTATGCTGGACCCGAGTTGTTGGGGTCATAAACCACCCATCGTACATGGCCCCGAACAAGTACCTACATGCAGGGACACTTTTGTGCTTATTGAACCCGAGTTGTGTAACAATTGGATGAGAAACGAGAAAACAGACGCACCTGCAGTCAAGATGCATGCATATAAATACTAACTCGGTTACTACCTAGGCACATACCACATGGCATGCTAGGTTAATGCATCGCAGTCGACGTGGCAAAATGCTGGATCTCTCAACTTTGATCACGTTCCTTTTGGCACTAACTGCCTTTGATAGCCTCGTTTCCGCGAGAAGACCGTTGGGTTCCAGCTTCGGTGGCCCCGGAAATGCAACCTACGACTACATCGTTGTCGGGGAGGCACGGCAGGGTTGGCGATTGCAGCCAGGCTCGCTCAAAACACCTCTCACACCGTCGCTGTGATCGAAGCCGGCGGCTTCTACGAGACTAGCAACTCAAATCTCAGCCAAATCCCCGTTTTGGACCAGCGTTTAGTGGCAAGGATCGGAGCAACCTTTCTCCCCTCGTGGACTGGGGATTCTTCACCACACCGCAGCCGGGATTCAACGGCGACAGCACCTTGTACACTCGTGGGAAATGCCTAGGGGATCATCTGCGCGCAATTATCTTTCCTACCAACGGGGAACAATCGGCGCATATAGGCGATGGGCCGAGATGGTCAATGACACGAGCTATGAATGGGACAATTTCCTGCCGTACTTCGAGAAGAGCCTGAATTTCACTCCTCCGGATAACCAGATAAGAGCACGGAATGCCACTCCTTCCTACGATGCATCCAACCTAGGCAATGGCCAGGGGCCCCTTTCAGTGACTTTTGGGCGATACTCCCAGGCGTTCTCGTCATGGGCGCAAAAGCCCTAGGCAAGTTCGGAATCAACCCAATCAACGGACTCACCAGTGGCAATCTTCTGGGCTCCTCTTACCAGCTCCTGGCCATTGACGCCACTGTCTTCACCCGCGAGTCATCAGAAACCGCATTCCTGAGGAAAATCGGGCTCGATTTACCTAATTTCTTTGTCTACCAGTCCACCATGGCAACCAAAGTCTTATTCAAAGGCACCACTGCCAACGCAGTCGAAATCAACATGGGTGGGCTTTCATATGTCCTGACCGCAAACCGAGAGGTTATCTTGTCGGCTGGCTCTTTTCAGTCTCCTCAGTTACTGATGGTGTCCGGAGTTGGTCCTGCGGATACTCTTAACCACTATGGCATCCCCGTCATTGCAGACAGACCAGGGTGGGACAGAATATGTGGGATCATGTTCTTGGTGGACCATCGTATCGTGTCAACGTTATCACAACCTCGAAGCTGACTACGGACCCGGAGTTCCTTTACGAGCAAGAGGCCTTATTTGACGCTGACTTCCCTACTGGTATGTTGACCAATAGTGGCTGTGACATGCTTTGTAAGTTCTATACATATATGCCCCAAGTGTTGAGTGAATGACATTAATGAACTCCCCGACGTCAATAGCGTGGACAAAGCTACCCAATTCTATTCGACAAAACCTTAGTACCTCTGCCCAGAGGGCTTTGGCTGATTTCCTGATGACTGGCCTGATATCGAGATCCTTCCATCCTCTGCCTTCTACGGCTACCAGCAAAATTACCTCACCCAGGGCCCTTTTGACGACTATAACTATGCTACTTTGGCCTTTGCTCTAAATACTCCCATATCCGCGGTAATCTTACCATTTCCTCGGCCAGCATGTTTGATCCCCAGTCATTAATCCCAACTGGCTCAGTGACCCAATCGATCAAGAGGTTGCCGTAGCATTCTATAGGCACGTACGCGACATATTTGCCGCTATGGGCCCGGGGATTCTCATTGGCCCTGAATACTTCCCAGGGTCTGCCCTGAGCGTGAACGCGTCAGACTCCGAAGTGCTGCAGTTCATTGGAAAGAGTTTCAGCACGCTCTTCCACGCCTCGTGCACCTGCAAGATGGGCCCAGTAAACGACAAAATGACTGTGGTTGATTCTCATGCACGTGTGGTTGGCGTGCAGAACCTGCGTGTGGTCGATATCTCGGCTTTCCCTTGTTGCCCCAGGCCATCCTGTTGCTACTATCTGTAAGTGTCTCGTCGATTGAACTCTATAATCTCGAAAGATGACTTTCTGACGGCATTTCTCCCAGATGCACTTGCCGAAAAGATCGCCAGCGACATTTTGAACGGTCAATAAGAGATATTTAAGTCTTAACTCCGTCTCATCTAGATCTATCCTATGGCATGAGTATGCGCTCGATCCTTTGAATTCATATTTCTTTTCTGTTGCCTTTCGATCTCTGTTGGGTCTGTCTAGATGTTTGTACAAAACCGCGCAGTAAATACCCATCATGTTTGTGTTAGAATACATTTGGAAGTCAGATCTGACCTAATATCTATGGAATCTGTAAGCTGATATGTTATGAGGTATTTGATGCTGCTCTAGCTATGTAGATACCTATTGTAATAATATACCTAGGTATGAGACGAGCAGACGGACGATGCAACAATAATTTGTTCATTGATTCTATAATAGCCATCATTCATCCAATATATCTATCTATCGCCCGCATGAATATATCACACAATTCTTACCGCGGGCTTAATCACATGTTCGGCCGTTTCTCACCGTGGTGTATAAAAGGAACGAACTGAGAGGCTGTTATGTATGTAACATGTTTACCTACTAAGCCCAATAAGCTTGCGCGCCAGAATCATCTTGTGGTCTAAATTATACTCCGGATACTGTACATTACAGGTCGGCTCGCGAGGCGTGTATATGTCACTCGGGTCCTCGGAGCTCGCTCTCGGGTTCCTGGCGAAGATGCAAACCAACCAATGCATTATTTACTGGATCTCGCTTCATATTAAAGTTATATCTAGTTCTTTGCCCCTATATTAGGAACTGGAGGATAACAAAGCACCCCACAAGATATAGCATCAAATTGAGAGTCTTTCCATATACCAGCAGTGAGAGTTTGCTAAGAATGGCCATCATCGTGACTAAGGGAGACCACAAGATCAACGGTCATTGTAAAAGCAACGGAATTCGACCATTTCAGCGGCCACCGCTCAACCTCTACCCATCTTCAGAAGATATTCGGTCCTACGTTTGCTCGTTGGCGGAGGTAGTTGACTTCAACGCAACGCATAACCCAGACCATGTGTTTTGCGTCCAGGCCGAGAAGAAGACGGAAACCACATACCAGCAGGTGACAGACGAGAATACAGAAGATTGTTTCCCTCCGCTGTTGCGCGTAACGAATGCAGAATTAAGAAATGCGATTGCTCGATGCGGCGAGTGGCTGCAGCAGACCATCCATGAGCTACGGCTCCCTATTGTTCAGGATGATGGGACGGTAAAGAAGGGTCAACCCATTGCCCTCTTTATGGAAAGTGACATTGGACTCTTGTTGCATCAGCTTGCGTTGATCGGCTTGGGAGTTCCCGTTAGTACAACCCTACCACACTTTGGATTCGTTGCGATATTCTAACAAATTATAACAACTAATCAAACATTGCCAAAGGTCCTACTACTGTCCGCCAGACTGAGTGCCACAGCAGTCCGCCGCCTATTGCAGACGACCGCTACCTGCGCGGTTGTGGCCTCAAAACGATTCCAGGCCACTGCTAATGAAGCTTTATTAGAAGACTGGCAGAACACAATGGGGTATGAGGATAGCAATAGCCTCAAACAGAATAAAGTCCCATCCGTGTACTGTCAAGTTCACTATGGCACGTTTTTCTCCTCGACGAATGACCGCGTTTCTTCTTCCGACTTCACCATTTGCCATCCACATCATTATTTCAGCGAGTCTGATCGGGATGTTCTTATCCTACACTCCTCTGGCACCACCGGGCTTCCGAAACCCATATATGTCTCTCACCGGCACCTGCTTAGCTTTTGAATTGCGAAGCATTCCTTACGGAGGAGGAAGCTCAAGGTATCAATCTGTCCACTCTACCCCTTTACCATGGCTACGGTTTAGTCGCCCCTGCATTGGCAATGGGAGTAGGGAAAACGGTTTGTCTTCCTGCCACATCGACCGTTCCCAACGCCCTGTCTACAATAGAGCTCCTTCTGGCAACAAAGGCCTCATCTTTGATGTCTGTGCCCTCCATACTAGAGGATATTTCTCTCATGCCAGATAATCAAGGAGCCAAAGTGCTAGCAGGCTTAGACTTTGTCTCTTTCGGTGGCGGGCTTCTGAAACCAGCAGTGGGCGACAAGCTATGTTCCCAAGGCGTTCAGATCCTAAATCATTACGGAGCAACTGAGAGTGGTCCTCTGGCACCGATCTTTGTACCTCATGCGGAGGACAATTACAATTGGCGCTTCTTCCGACTACGGAGGGATATCAAGTTGCAGGTTACAGAAATTGCTTCAGCTCTAGACGAGAAGGGAAATTCACAGCGCAGATTCAAACTCACCACGTTTCCCTTTGGATGGGATCGCCCCTTTGAGATCCAGGACCAGCTAGTCTGTAATCCCGACCATCCAGAAACCGATTTCAATGCCGTTGGTCGAAATGATGATTGGATTGTCCTGATGACGGGAGAGAAAGTCATCCCCGGCATTCTAGAATCAATGTTGATGGAAGAAATAACGCTCGTTAAGTCTGCCGTGGTATTTGGTCAGCAGCAGTTGGAAATTGGCGTTATCATCGAACCCTCCCAGCCGGTGGTTGGTTCAGAAGCCGAAGAAAAGTTCAAGAAAGCTCTCTGGCCCATCATCCAACAGGCCGGAGAGAAAATGGATGACCATGCCAGAATCTCCTCCATGAATGCTATTGTTATTCTTCCTCCCGGTGTCCGCGTACCGCGAACTGACAAAGCCTCCATCGCTCGCAATGAAGTGTACCGCGTCTTTGAGAAAGAAATTGCCAAAGCTTATGCCGATCTTGAAGCTGGCACTCGTGACCCTCTGTGAATCTCTGGGGCCTGGTATATCCTTGGAGCAGGCTGTAAAAGATTTGATCCAGACACGTTTAAATTGGGCGATTACAGCAAGTGAATGGACTACTGATGATGATTTGTTCGAGCTTGGAATGGACTCCTCCAAGCCACAAGACTTCGAAGGATTCTTCTATCGGCACTGCGCGATGATGATGATACTGTGCCAAATTCACAGACCGTAGGAAGAGACTTTGTCTATGCCAACCCTACTGTTCGTCGTATCGCGGATGCTCTTAGGGAATAAGATCCTCAACAACCGCCGAACAGGAAAGCTGGAATATGGGTATCTCCGAGTTCGTGCAACGATACAAATTCAGTTATGAAGATGATGAAAGGGCTGTTGTTTTGCTTACTGGCGGTACAGGCAGCCTAGGCTCGCATTGTCTCGCGTATCTAACTGCTTTGCCAGAGGTGAAGCGCGTTGTCATTCTAAATCGGGCCTCCCAATCTGCAGAGTCTGCCATTACTCGCCAAAAGTTTTCCCTTCAGCGTCGAGGATTCATACTTACTGAGGAGCAATGGAATCGTATTGAATGCTACCAAGTTGACAGCTCAAGCAAGTCACTCGGTCTTTCACCAGATGACTATAACAGGCTTTGCGGTTCAGTCACGCACATTCTACACGCTTCATGGCCCATGGATTTTAAATGGAAATTGCCTTCGTTCCGTGCTCAATTCCAAACTCTCCACAACTTGGGGCGTCTTGCGCTCGACGCCCATACATTGCGTCCATCTATAAAACCTAGACTCTTGTTCATCTCCTCGATCGCAACGGTTGGTCAGTACAACGGGGTGCATGGTGGACGCCTTGTACCGGAGAATTTTACAGGTACTGCCGACTGTGCCAATAACATTGGATATGCATATGCCAAGCTAGTATGCGAGCGTATCATTGAAGAAGCTATTGAGAACAATAGCGACCAGATGCACGCATGCTTTGTGCGAGTAGGTCAACTCACCGGTTCTAGATTGTCTGGTTTCTGGAATAAGGAAGAACATTTTCCGGCTTTGGTCAAATCATCCCAATGCATTGGGGCATTCCCACAGCTTGAAGGGGTAAGTATTCACGGAGGTCTAAACAGACAAACACTACTAACATAAAACTACGTGTCCCAGACACTTTCCTGGATCCCTGTCGACGACGCTGCAAAAGTACTGTCCGAGTTACTTCTGTCTCGCGATCCACCCTCGCCAGTTTATCACTTGAGAACCCGTTCGCCAGGCATGGGCCGACGTACTGAGTATTATAGCGTCAGAGCTTGGGGTTTCTAAATTCTTGCCATTTGATCAGTGGCTTCAGCAAGTGGTTGCTGCTAAACATAATACTCCAGAAAACCCGGCAAAGGCGCTCGATGAATTCTTTCAGACAGATTTCCGACGGATGGCCTGTGGAGACATAATCCTGGATACGTGTAAAGCGAGATGTGCCTCTGCTACTTTGGCAAAGTTGGATGCCGTTCCTATGAATATTATTGTACGATATGTGAAGAATTGGAAGGAGGAAGGGTATTTGCTATGAGTTCTATATTTAGACATCTCTATATAAATTGGGAAGTGCACGGAGCGCAGGTATGTTATAGAAGCATTTGCTTAATAGCAGTATACCTACTGTGTATCTAAGTACAAGGTTATTGAACACCTGGAAAAGCCATCTGTTTGTCGACGTAGTCACGAAGACAACAAGGTAGACCGGACACAATGCCCAGACTAGCATTTTCTTGCCACCTTCGAGGTCTGATAGATCATGTATTGCCCGGTTCCTTGGAATCAGGCCGTACCTTACATTTAGACATCCAAATGTGCAATGCAATCGCTGATTCAGTATCGTGCCTTGCATAAAAGGCTCCAGGCTGAACAGAGAAAGGATGAAGAGCAGCCCACTGGCCAAGAAAGGCAGACTAGGCCGGAGGTGAGGCTGGAAAGAACAGGCACTGGTGATCTCGACATCAATTGATCGCTGCAATTTTTCTTTCTTCCAGAGACGTATGGTCCGATCATCTTGTATTGGAAAGCCAGACTACTCTGCAAGCTCACAGATGAATTGAAATTCAGGGCTTTAATTGAGCTTAAGAAGATATCTTTTAAACGTCGAATGCTACACGCTGTATATCGCCCATTTCTTTTTTCTAAGGATAAATCACTTGCTATTATTATAATATACCTAGGTATATAGCCCTTAACTATATTGTGACTTATTAGATGTTCACTGCCCAGGTGCTATGCCCTTAATGGACACTACTATCTATGAATTTAACTTCATAGAATGAGGTCTCCTCTTTCTGTTTACTGTAGGTGGAATATTTCTATGTGCTCCGCTAGTGCTTATCAACTAACTATGTACAAGAGGCTGAAGAATAGGCTGAAGTCCGCGCTCGATGGACGGAAGAAGTTGAAGCAGAGGTGGGCTTATTTCTGGCTATGGCCGGTGCGCCAGCAATTCCAGTATCTTTATTCTGGTATGGCTGGACTGCGCTGGCTTCAATAAGTTATCAGGCTCGATTATTCGCAACGGCGTTTTTCAGCTACGGCGTAGTCTGTGTGACAATCTCAGTCTTCCAGTACGGAGTATACAGCTTTGAATAATATGCTACTAGCGCTCAAGCCACCGTCCTGGTGGTAAGATATGTTGCAGCAGGTGTTATGGCAGAATTTTCTGTGCCCGTCCACAAGAAACTTCATATACATGGCGCATTGACCTTGTTCGGAATACTGAGTGTTCATGGTGCCTATGCCTTTTCTGCTTATCCATTGTTATGCAGTTCATCTCGAGGACTATCAGCCAATCAACAATTGGAAACGGAGAAACAAGTTCAAAATCTTGTGAAACATTATTAATAAATAATGGCACAATAGTAACAGGCTTATAGGCCTCTGTCGATGCATATGTGAACGTTAGGAATATCCTATATGAAATTGGCGCATACCGAGTCACCCAAGACGGAGAAACTCAGCAGGCCGGTAGGAACGGAGAAAACTCCGCAGGTACTTCGCATCTACGTCCCAGATTACCGACATTATATACTCCGTCTTTATGGACCCTGATACTGTATAAAGTACCAAAGAAGTACCTTGATCCGTTGTGCTAATAACGCGTTGTACTATAAGTTGGAACGTGGACTTTGCCTAATCCGGAAAGTGTGACATGGGACATTTCGATTTCCGGGCTGTTCCCTCTTAACATTTCTCGTTGGCAACTTAATCCGGCACTTTTATTCTTTTCATTCTCTATCCATTACGCCGGATGTCGGTATCTGTTATTTGCTGGACCCGGCTACATCATATGTAGGATCAGCAAGAGTATTAGGTATGTAGGGTATCACAAGACTTGGGCCCTGAAGAATAGTTTCTCCGACCTGACCGCTTTTTTAGCTGTCCCCAGCAAACATGATGCTTTCCTGTTGTCCTCTTGGATTCGTGCTGACGTATTTCAAAAGCAGGCAGGGTGCATGAACCTCCGAGTCTCATGAATATGACTATACATAATGTGCACGGATGATTGCGGGGCAAAGAGGCAAACCCAAAATCAGATGACATATGCTTCAAGTCTGGGGAAGCATGAGAGCAAAATGTTCAAAGCGTCCCAAAATGACTGGCTCGCTGCGGTCTTAGCCGCGGCGAAACACTGGCAGTTCCTTAATTAGGGTTGCACTCGGCCGGACTTCGTTGTACCAAGCCTTTGCACTTACCCACTCACGAGACATATCAGGCCCGGAAGTTCGCGCAAGAAAAGTTGTGGATGCAAAATGTGTATATACTATAGGTAAGACGGGAGTCTATGACTAAAGCGTCAATCTATCCATAGTTTATACGGGGCATAGGAGGTTGCATTCGGGCCTTCTTCTAACCTCCGCTGACCATCAACCACCATCCTGAATCGTCACTTTCCTCGTCATAATCGACTTGAGACCTTTGTTTGTTCCAGTTTTCCTAATTAGAATGATTATGGATAAGCGTCCCGCCGTTTCCAAGGCCGATTCGCTGCGAGGATATGAATTCGGCGTGCAAGGGGTGTGTAGAGACCCGTGTAGAGGCCCTCTTCACTGCCTAAGTCAGTATAAAGAGACAGCATGGCTATCCCTTCATCTGTGCTTCTTCTACCTAGGTAGTAGGCAGAAAATTCTTCGGCAACAAAGGCGCCCCCTCCTCTGAGAACATTGACATACTAGTATAGCTCGAACATGCTGCTTCAGACACTCAAGCTCGCCAGTCTGGTGGCCATTGGGTTGCCTGCTAGTAGTTTTGGACGCAGTCTTCCCAAGAAGGGCGTTTCTTCAGCGCAGTCGTGGGTTTCTTCCAATGATGGCACCTATCAATTAACAATGTACACTGCTCCTTCCCAGGGAGGTGGGAGTGGCTCGTCCATTTCATCGACCTGGAGCCTGTCTGTAGATGACACATCGAGCGGACACAAACAGACTATCGACGGATTTGGTGGTATGTCTTTTCAATCACCTTTTTATCTTTTTAATGAGACAAAGGAAGGCACAATGAAAGCTGACGACTTCAAATACAAATTAAAGCTGCTGTCACCGATGCCACGGTCACGGCCTTTTCGGAGCTGAGCTCAGACCAACAGAACGCCTTATTGAAGGATCTCTTCACTGATACGACCGACGATGGTGCTTTACTTAACTTGCTACGCCACACCATTGGCTCCTCTGACCTGTCTTCGAGTGTCTATACATACGACGATTCTAGCCGCCCCGATACCTCGATGAGTAACTTCGGCCTGACAACAGCTGGGACTGATATGGTCAAGTTGATTTCAAAGTTCGCCAAAGAAAGCGGGTCGATGAAGCTGTTGGGTTCTTGCTGGAGCCCTCCAGGCTGGATGAAACTAAACGGGGACGTATATGGCAACACCACCAACAACAACCTGAACACCGACTACGCTTCAGAGTATGCCAAGTACTTCGTCGACTATATCAAAGCATTTGCAAATGGAGGCGTGACTGTAGATGCTATTACGATACAGAACGAGCCTCTGAACAGCCAGTCTGGATATCCAACCATGTACTTGGATGCCAACACAGCAACAAGTCTCATCCAAAATTATGTCGGACCGGCTCTATCTTCAGCGGGACTGAGTACAGAGATTTGGGCTTACGATCACAATACTGGTAGGTTGCCTGTCTATAGTTTACGATATACCTAATATGCCCCATTTTCCACTGACACACAATATCAACCCGATACAGACGTCCCATCCTACCCCAGACCGTGCTGGATGGAGCCGGTAATTACGTTTCGAATGTCGCATGGCATTGCTATGCTACAAACAATTCTTGGACTGTTCTATCTGACTTCCATGCCAAGAATTCAGATGTGACTCAATACATGACCGAATGCTGGACATCTCCTACCAATTCCTGGTACAGCACTATTGACTTTGTCATGGGGTAAGAAGAACTACATTTCAGACCAAGACTACTCTGCTATATCCATATTTGCCAATGTTAATCTGAGATTCCAGACCTCTTCAGAACTGGGCATCCGGCGTCATAGCCTGGACATTGGGCACAGATACAAATTACGGCCCCCATCTTTCAGGAGGCTGCTCATCTTGCCGCGGCATTTTCACCGTCGACACAAGCACAGGCACCTACGCCAAAACCGCAGATTTTTATTGGATCGCCCAATTCTCGCGCTTCATCCCGCGCGGCTCGATTGCTCTCAGCACCAAGGGAAGCTATAGTTACGGCAAGGGGAACCAAATTGAAGCACAAGCATTCGTGCGACCGGACGGCACTCGTGTGCTCGTCGTTGAGAATGGGTTTGATAACAACATCGAGCTTACTGTCAACTTTACGAGCGGTCAGACTTGGAGTGGGCCTTTGTACTCGCAGAGCTTGACGACGTGGTTACTGCCTTGAAGTTGTGGCCTACTGGGGGTAAGAAGATACTAGCTTAGCAATTACCGTGTACATGGGTTGATAATTAGCTTTTGATGACACGTATTGGATTTATTCACTTATTTCGTTTGTATTTGGTTCTTCCTTCCTTAGTTATTGCTTGGGTGGCTGCTGATCTTGCAATGTCTGTATTCCTCGCTTGCAGTTAGGGCTAGATAGTAAGCCCTAATCCTTGCAACCTTTCCCCATTAAACACTTCGTACCTAGGTATGCAACGCAATATCAGTGGCTAGAGCCATGAACTACTCAGGTCAATTATGCAAAGGATACCCAACTATGATATAATACGGTGAAATACACTGGCAAGAAATGCTCCAAACAACATTCTCGCTGTTTCTGATATCCTCAAGACATTGCAACAACTTCATAATTGTAATTACAACTCCCCGACGTCTCAGCCAGCACATCCTTTGTGCCCTTTGCAGCTAGCACCGTTGTTGCATTCACCCCATTCGAGCTTTCCACAACTTCGACGCGTTGACTCTCTGCAGTACCAGCTGCAAGTCCCAGAACCATACCCCCATTAAGGCCGGAAGCTCCGGCAAATGAACCAATGATATCGTTATTGCTGTAGACATTGATCGTATAGTTTCTGCCATTGTTATCGTCATCTGAGGGACCCGGTAAGATAGCAGCATAGTTAATAGCGTCCTGCGCGTTTTCCCAGTTATTGGGTTTTCCGAGTGAGTCGTTGGAGCATGATGCCGTTGTTAAAAGCGTGCGATACCACATCACCCCAACTGGCTTGCTACTATCTCCTGGCCCTCCTGCCGTTGCAGACGAAGTAATTTGACTCACATCCGTAACACCACTTTTATACGCAGATATAAAGGGAGAGATGACCCGCTGCCAGCCCGTGTGATCGAAGCCATCAACGTAGCTCCCAACGTCGCTGTTGCCCAGTGACTCATTCCAGAAATTTCCGATGTAATGGCCTCGCCGGCGTCATTCCAGGTTATGACTTCTACCAAATCTGGTTGAAGGGAGAGGATTTGCTTCATTCGGTCGACGAGATTGGCTTCTCCGATTCGGTACCAATTTTGAGACGAGTCGATATGCTTGAATTGGAATGTCGATAGCGCTTATAAAAGTTTGCGGTCAGAATGTATTTCATGGAAATTATATATGTAATATCTGATAGAGAAAAGGGAAAAGGGCCACCCACGCATCATGTAAACCTTCCCAGCCGCATGCGCTTCACTGATCATAGTCGAGTCCACGCTGTCGCTTACATGCGCCTTACCAGCCTTCTGATTTGGCCAAGCAGATTCCCAGGAAAACGCACCATCTACAACGGTGAAATTATCAAAAACCCACTGGGATATTCGGCTGCATCATCGAAGTCCGGAACGAAGAAAACATCTATGCCTGCGCTGCTAAGGTTGTTTTGAAGTATTCCGTCCAACCGGAGTTGGGGTCTGAAGCGCCGAATGTGAGTGTCCCGCCGTCAAATGTGCTCACAAACGGTCTGTTGTTATATAGGTAGTAGTTTTCATGTCCGACGTATTGCTTGAGAAGAGGCAAGAATTGCGACGGGTCGGTGAAGTGCGTCATGTCGAAGCTGAAGAATAGCTTGAAGTTTGTCCCTTTGCTGGCGTTGAATAGTGAGCTGACTGCGTCCGTAGACCACTTCTCTAGGCTCATGACATTGAGCGCGAAGGCATCAAGTCCCGCAGAGATGGCGTCCTCGACGTCGATGTTTGCATGTTCTTGGGTGATGGTGCCAACCTGAGTTGTAGAGTTCAGACTTCTAAAGTGGTGGATAACTAGAGGGAGAAAAGAAGGCCAAATACCTACCATGTAATGTGCAAACACAGATCCTGCAGCTGCATATTGAACCAAAAATGCTGCAATGAGAAGTATAGCAACTGGAATCGTGACGAAGTACATCTATCTTTGAGAAATGCTACAAACAGCGTCTGTTTTGGAGAAAAAGAGTGGGGATACACTATAAACCCAGCACTCTGGTAATATTTATACGATTTTTCAATAGGAACAGTTTCTCGACACTTCTAAATTACGTAGGTATTGAAAGATATTTAACAGTGTGGACTCGGGGCAGCATACAATGAAGTGCGGGTTGCACGAGAGCGTGTTTTGCCATAAAGAACCCACAATTTTCAAGTTCTGGGTTCAGAAAAGAAGTATGACACACCAGACGGTTAAAAATAAAACGCAACAATGAGGAAAGGTACTTGATCTGGCAGTCGGAACAAATCAGGGTTGCAACATCATCGATACCTGGTTCAATTTCCATACAAGGCCAAGACATCGGCGGATTAGGGCTGGACTTCCCATTTTGAACTCGCCGACATCTTTGTCTGTGTAACGCCTGGCAAACCACAAGATTAACAAAATTCCGCATTTAAGCTTATCGATATGAAGAAAGAGGCAGATACCCCGCATTTCTGGCTGAAAATTCCCATAATGCAATATAGACTCTTGTGGGCTGGGTGTGTGGCAGTCACAATACCTGTAAGAGGTTCTCCCTTATAGAAGCATTTGCAGGCACACCTGCCAAGCTGATTTGAAAGAATAAGTGGTCAATATGCAAAATCTCAAGATGACCAGCACTCAGATTTCGAATAAAGTGAGCATCGATGGTAGGATCAACCCCACGTATGACTTCCACGGATAGTTGCACGAAGACACTTGCTTGTGATGTGTTCAAGCGAAGACGGCTGCTGTGTGAGTTGTCAGTTGTGATTGAGCAGTCAGATGATCATAGCAAATCCCTTGCAAAGCCTCGGCAAATAAGTTCACATTGCTGTATGATAACGTTGCATGATGTTACATAAACGTTGGCTCGAGACATGGCGGGGCGAATGACTCTGTCTCGCCCGTGTTGGACAAGAGTTCCCGTTGCAACAACACCTCTGGCATACAGAGAAAGCGTACATAAGGTGCCTGCAGCCGGTTGGCATTCCTTGCATGAGGAGGACCATCATCAGTTGCATTTACAGTTTTGTCATTTCGCAGTTTTGAGTAAATAAGATACTATGTAATGCTTGCTTCAGCCATGATTGTCCTGGCGAGCCTGGAATTTCTCACCAATGCAGACTCCCATCTCGGAGAATGTGCGGATCATATTGCGATGTGACGATTCCCTTGCTGACGCTGGAGTTGGACAGTGCACTGCTGAGTGAAGGAGGAGCATTGGCCAGGTTCCCACAGGCTTGAGCAGGCGGGACGAACACCGCCAGTTCGGAAGAGTACGGCACGGCCATTACCTGGCAACCCGAACAGTCGGGTGAAGCGAGGGACAATGCAAGAAGAGGGATCCTGCTCAGAGAGAGAGAGAGATTTGATGAAGTCAGCCTGAGACTGAGGATATAGGAGAATGCGCGCCAGCCAATAGGAGCCTGCGATCTCCGGCTCTCCACCGCTCTGGAGCTCGGGAAGCCGCTAAGCCCGAAAGGGAAAAGAAGGGAAAAGTGATGCCAGATCCGTCAGGCACGCCATCCAGAGCTCTCCTCCCTGCGCCGCTCCTTCCTGAGGCTTCCTTCAGCTCTGCTCGGCATCTCCAATTGTTTCTTTCCTCCTTACTGACCGACGCTCTCTTAATACTCTGTCTTCCGTGTCTCTCCTTTCTATCTCTTGCCCCGGAATAATCTCGCAATCTTATGCCGCTGTCTAGCTTGACCTTTGGCCCACTGCTCATTGTTTACAAACACGAGATTTCTCCCTCACAACAAAACAAACCTCGCTCCGCCCACACAGCCATAAGTACTCACGCAGACTCATCGGAGAGTCTTAACAATCCAAGCAAATCAAGGGATGAGGTTAAACTGAGCTGTCTTTGAGACGAAAGGTTGCCCCGCTAAATGAAGGCCCCGACCAATGCCTCTATCTGCGAGCCTCGTGCTGTTCGACCTGTCCCGGCTATCAAATAAGAAAGAGGGACTCAGTCGTCGATGTGATGGCCAGTAACTCGTGGAATACAAAGTCCAAATTGCCTACGCAGGAGCGTCTCTGAAAATTACTCCCGCTAATTCACCCGTCCTGAGACCTGGCACACGCTCGCCTAATAAACCCTCACCACATCAGTCCGTTTTATCCTTACAGACAGTCATCGGAACCACCACCACTACCCCAAATGGCTTCTCTTCACATGATACTAGCAGATCTTTTGCCCTGTGCGTGGGATCTGCGGCGATATTGGCAGACATTGACGCCGACGGGACGGTCAATCAACGTTTCTTCCGCGCTCGTCCCACCGCCTCTCCAGTAAACCCGGTCGTCTCATTTTACAATCATCCTTCGAGTCCTGTAACACCTGATAACCGTGTCAGATCCATTGTGAACAGGGCAGGGGTTAGCGGAGGAACATCCCCTGCTGGCGATTGGGTGGACTCCAGCGGTTCTCGCACATGGACATCGCGCGAAAGAATCAAAGCCGTGACAAGTGTTGCTATCAGTCCCAATGGGAGATTTCTAGCTGTTGGAGAGGTAAGCTACACTAGCTCACCTACATAAACCAGTACGTTAACACTGAATGAACTATAGACCGGTTATAATCCTCGCGTGTTAATCTTCTCTACGGCTCCTGATGCGCCTCGTGATGTACCTTTGACAGCCTTGACGGAGCATACTTTTGGCGTGCGCAGCCTCGCATTTAGCTCCAATTCACAATATCTAGCGACTCTAGGAGACATGAATGATGGCTTTCTCTTTGTTTGGGCGATCAACTTGCGGACTGGTGCCGCAAAACTACATTCGACAAACAAATGCACGTCTTTCATTCGCGACATGTGCTGGATGGGTCAAACACTAATCACGTAATTCTACCGTCTTCTTGAAAGAGATTTAATATTCTGCTGAACTGACTTTGATTAACTTTGATTCGCTAGCGCCGGTGTACGCCATGTCAAAGTTTGGAGACTCGACGGACAACCTGGATCCCCTTCCAAATTGCGTCCCCACGGTGATAACTACGCGAATACCTCCAGTAACCCAAAGGCTTTGTCTGGAAGGAATTGCCTCTTGGGTTCACTAGGTGAACACACGTTTACCTGCATAGCTAGTGTATCGGATTATGAAGCTATCATCTGCACAGATGGCGGTGCCATCTGTTTGCTTGACGACAGCGAAGGTGCTCAGAGATTGACAGTTATCAAATATGCGCCGTTCGGGCTCACATCAATTACATTCGCCCCCGATTCTGGTATCGTCTGGCTCGGTGGACGCGGAAGAAAATCCTTGAAGCTAAAATGGAAGACATACGAGAATGTCTCAAGCCTGGATCACCGACCCCTACTTTTCCGCCTGAAAATAATAATATGAAAGGTAAAGCGCCAACTTTTATATCCATGGCCTACCTTTCAACCCACATCGTTACAGTGGACTCTACGCGAGCTATTCACGTTTGCCCTGTCGATGTCTTTGGGAACGGCGATGATGACGATGATACTCTCAAAATAGTCTGGTACCAGCTCATCGAGACCCGGTCCTGGGTGTTGAACCACTGAAAAGGCCAAATATATACGAGGCTGACTTCTTCACATGGTCATGCGAGGGTTCTGTGAATTTCTGGAACATGCAGGGCAGGTGTCAAGCATTAAGAAAAGTCGAACTTGAACAATTAGCATCAGGTGAAGACGAGGCAGCCAATGAACTCAAAGTCCTTCGGGTTGCAGAGGATACCAATATTTACGTCTCCGGTGATCGTTACGGTGTGCTGAAGTAAATCCCTTCCCTTCCCTCCCAGCCAATGTAACAGTAAGTGCATCAAAATGGCGATATTAACTAGTAATAGGGTGTTCTCTGCAAATCCATGGAGATGCGTGAATGAAGTACGAGCCCACGGTGCCGAAATTACCGACATTGCCATTCACTGCACACCAGGTCTGTCTCTGATTGCAAGCTCTGGTCGAGATCGCATGGTTCAGCTTTTCAAAAGACTGAAGACGCTTTTGAATTAATTCAGACTATGGATGACCATGTTGGGGCTGTTGTTCAATTGATATTCCTGAATGATGGAGAGCGCCTTCTATCCTGTTCCGCCGACCGAACGGTGATTGTTCGTGAAAAGCTACTCGAGATACTGAAACGTCCACGGTGATTGCATTTCTTATGTCCAAGGTCATTACTCTGAAAGTCTCGCCGCTGTCAATGACCATCGCCCCGACGACCCAGATACTCTTGTGCTTTCAACTATCGACCGTCACATACAACGATTTGACGTGGCTTCCGGACGACATATCCACTCATTCAAAGCTGTCGATTTTGAGTCCAGTGACGCTGTCGTGATGAGCTCTTTGACTGTAGCTAGCGAGATACCTGGGCAAAGCCCACGTATCCTGGTTGGTGTCTCAACTACGGACAAGTCCATTAGGGTCTACGACTTTGAGCGAGATGGATTATTAACCAAAGAATTCGGACACTCGGAAGGTGTCAGTGACGTTATCCTGTTGGAGCGGCCGAAAAGTGACACCACAAAAGAGGTGAGCCGCGTTCTGGTCAGCACTGGCCTTGACGGAGTGGTGATGATCTGGGACCTCTCCATTCAGCAGCAACAGGCCCAGGATCTTTCACAAGGCAATATCCGTGAGGATGACGAGACCCCATCAAAGGAGCTGGTTGCTGCAAGGCCTCCACTTCGTCGAATCCTCTCAAGATCAGAACTTGCTGGATTTCGCCAGGATGGTCTTGTGGCGACGCCCACCCCTGTTCGTGAGCAATCGCCGCCTCGTATACGCAAGAAGGTTTCTCGGTATACGCTTGCTCCGTCTTTACCTAGAACCACAAGTTCTTCACGTGGTGATTCACCACCCCCACAACTACCACCTCTTCCTAATATTCGCCGGTCTCCCGTTCCTATCCTCGACTCGAGAAGATCTCCTTCTCCGCCTAGTCCTAAGACCAAGCATGTGAACGGCGCCAATCGTCGTTCAAGCATCAATTCTCTCCGCCAATCCTCATCCATTGATTTCCGCTCGTCCCGTACTAAGCCTCCAGGACCAAGCGAGTTCGGTAGTCTCAACATGTCCACGGAGCAGGTCTGCCGGACGCTACGAGCCTACCGGAAGAAACTACACGGCTCAACTGAATACCCCCGATACGCCAAGGAGCTCGACCGAGAACTTAATCTAACTATCCACGCATTGCGCGAGCGAGCAGCTAGACATAGCTCTAGCCCAGATACCGAGATGGATAGCAGCGAGAAAGAGAATAAAGAGAACCATAAAACACAAGCAGCAGCCATCGCACTGGCATAAACAAAAAGCAAGACACCGTCGCTTCTTCTTCTTTGGCACCAAGTTCTAAATTAACAAAAATCGCAAGACGCGTGCCGTCTACACCGCTATTGTCAATAAAATCAGGAACGAGACGAGTCTCGAGGAGTCGTTCTCTAGATGCTGATGGCGAGGGTTGACTGCTATATCCTTCACAAAGACATTCTTTTCTCTATCTCCTCTTTTCCTTTTTCCTTGCAATGCATATGGCATCGGTGTGGTGTTCCCCACCCCTTTTCTCAGCCTTTCGACTGCATGGGTTTGACGTATGGATGGATGAACGGTTAATACTTCTTTATAATTCCCAAGCTTTACTTTCCCTCTTTTCGCGCATTTAAATCATTTCAAGGCGTTCATAAATCTTTTCTTTTCGTTTTCATCTTTTCGGAAGGGCTTTGTTGCATTATTATCTATTCTTCCTTCTTTTTTCCCTTTTTCTTTTCTCTGTTTTTACCATATAACTATGTATGCCTTTTTTAAACCCCCATAATTAGAAGATACCCAACCCCCTTGAAATTTTCTAGATGAATATTCAGGGGACAATTTGAATTTCCCATTCCTCTTCTTTCCTTTTTGGCTCTAATTACCTCCCTCTCCTAGGTACCATACGTAAGCCATTTCCCATACTTCGCTTCCAATACCTGCGTTAATCTGCCACGATCGCAATCATCCTAATCAATCTCGCCAGACCAATTGCCTTGCGCGCCCAACGCTGTGCATCGTCCCGTCGGCCCGCTAGATACAGGTCAACTGCAAGATTGAATGAGGTCGTGCTCAGATACTCCAATTCTTCGTCTTGGTAGACGACTTCGAGTTGTCCATCATTTGCATCCCGCGTGGTGGTGGTGGTGGAGGAGGAGGAGGATTTGTCTTGAGCGAAGATGTAAGCTTGATCGAGGATTGTTTCTAGCAGTGTCGTGTTCGACTGGTAATTGTGAATGCAGAGATTAAAGATGCATCTGATAAAAGCGGGGAGTTTGGCGGGTGTTGTATGTTTGAGGAGCACCTATTTCAAAGGTCAATTGGTTATATAGCCTGGGCCCTGTTATATGTAGTGAAAATAGGAAGAGCATACTTGAAGACTACGTATGAGATAGTCATGGGGAATGCGAGCTGAAGTCAAGATGATATCTGCCATTATGGAATGAATATCATCACCCTCGCTCACGGCACTTGTCTCCCTGATAAACCCCTCTGCTTCTGCCCATTTTTCCAGATAAATGTTAGCTTCAAGATTGAAGCAAATGACTTGACAGTACTGTTTAGCAGTGAGTATCGTTTCTGAGACGATATTACTTCCCGCTTGAATATCGTTGTAGCGACTCGTTACCTCGGTATAGAATGATTTCGTTGGGGCAATCAGTATTCACAGCCAGCATTCCTAGGTACATAATGAGGGTGAAGATTATTAAACTTACCTTTTGTCTGGGTTTGTTTCTTTGCGAGCCATGTTCGTATAGATAAGCATTCCGAGAAGGTTACATGAAACTCGTCGTTGGTGGATCTCAGATTTGACATGAGATCCGACATCATTTGGGTACCTATCGACCAGCTTCAATATAGCTTGTCAGTCATATACCTATCCTTTTCGGTATGATAGTCCAAGATCAGTTGACCGCTCACTTCAAGACAGATATTAAGGAAAAGCAACAAATACTCCGCAGCCCAGTCTCTTGATGCTTCTAGGAGAAGCGTATAAGTGGAACGGACGAACCAGTCGTGATCGTTTGAGTCTGGCTGGTCCTGTCTAAGTTCTCGTATCACTGCTCACATTTCTTAGCGTTTCAATTTTGCAAGCTTGATTCAAAATTGCAAACAATGGTGCTCACCCCATGTCAAAACCTCGCAAATCTGCTTCATCAAGGGTTGTGTGTCTTCAGCGTGTTCACGCAATTCGCAGTAAATTAGTCTGATCAGAACCCTATACATTTGATGTCATTAGCATATCTAACAGACAGAAACTCCATTTGGCCGTTGACCAACCGGTGTAAATCAAGATTGATCGGTTTTTCTTCAATACAATTGGATATTCCTCAAGGAGAATGTAAACACTCTGGAGAGCTTCTCCTCTTAACTGAGAACATCCTGCTGCAGCTATGGCAGCTAGAGCGTAGCGATGCTCTCCGTTCTCTAGCTCGATGATCGATACTAGAAGATTCGCGGCTATTACTCTGATTAGTTAGTTGCTTCAAACTAGCTAACGTAGAAGCCTCACCTAGGGTAAGATTCGAATCTCTTAGTGACGTCTGGTACATGATGCGTATGGTCGTTGGGTCCCTTTCTTCTTTGGACAGCAACTCCCAGGTGCGTTTGATCTCGGAAAAGTTTCCAATTTGGAACGAACAGTATATTAGCCTTCTGTGCAGCATAACTCATTAGTGACTATAAGATGCTTCGTGCTCGTGGCTCTGTACCTCAGTATGTTTGCTCTATTTGATGGACTAGCTCGCTGAAATAGCGCGTGTTGACCAAAGCGACACCATTCTTGAGCTTCTAGATAGTCGCCCTTCAGAGACGCCGACTCGATGTACTTCCACAGAATCTACAGCAGTGTCAGTGCGGAGCCTAGTTTATAAACTGACATTTTTGGATAGTCAAACAATCAAAGATGCGTTGCTCGCTGCCATGCTTAGTGATTTCGATAGCACCTCGTTCTGAAAAAGACCGGCGATATCATTATAAAATTGTAGGCATTCCGAATACTTCCATGGTGGTGAAGCCACAAGACGCATCATAGCGGCAAAACTTTGCTGTAGCCAGTTCTCGTCGTGTGGGAACAAATTGATCTTCCCATAAAGAAGCCTCAGCACTATCATAGCCTCGCCAGGACTGATCGCTTAGCACGGTTGATTGAGATCTTAGATTATGAAGACTTACTCTTGAAACCGAAACTTGCAGGCGTACTGCAAGGATCTTCTCGGGTTAATTTGACCTCGTGAATCCAGTGAGTGATTCTGTACCTTTTGAAATTGTCCATAGTTGGCTCCGTAGCATTAATATAATCCGCCAAAGCTTTCAAGATTAGCCATGACATGCAATAGCGAAGTAGAATGCTTACCTCGATAAAACATCTTAATGTCGGGCTCATCGTATCTAGCCATCATTTCCAGCCGTAGTATATGATCAATGTGACCTTCATAGCCCTATAAGATACATCACATGAGAACGAGAAGAATAATACCAGTGGATGTGTTATAACCTGTTGGACGACCTGGAGTAGCTCGCTTGCCAGATTGTTGAATGTTTCTGACATGTCCTTGAAACTTGTAGTACCTTCGCATTTCAGCAAAGACTTTAAGGTAGGGAGGAGGGTAGGGGTATACCAAGGGTGTAAAAAGCTCCGAATTCAATTTTTGATTATCAATAACGGCGTGGCCACACTGACGCAAACTGCCGAATGTTTGAGACAAGATTTGCATCGATGACTCTCCTAGATCTTTCAACCCGGTCTTGGATGCTTGTCGAAGCGCAGAAAGGCATGTGCTAACGTAATGCTCTCCAAGGAAGGGACTTGTTTTGATGGCCTCTTGTGGAAATCTTGAGATATTCAGACTAGCCTCTTCGAGATTTCCATTTTTCAACGCCTGGCTCAGTTTAATTAGATGCTTGAAAACCGAGAAGAAGCATCATTGTATCCCTTACCATCCACGCAGATATAATGTGATATTTGGCCACATATTTCTGAACATCAACATCACACAGCTCATTCGGATCAACGGTCTCAAATCTCACGGTAGCTCTTTGAAGAGCATCAGTAGCTTCCTCAATCATGTCCGCGCCTACAACTTAGAATGAGCAAATAAATCAGAGTTTCCTATCTCCACGTCCAATACCTAAGCAGAACTCGGCGCTTTTATCAATACTTGTAAAAGCTTCCAAGAGCCCAAGCAGCAGCATTCCAACATGTGAGACGCAAGCAAGGGTACTAGTAGTAAGAAGCAAGTTACGTTAGTAGTTCTTCCTGCTGCAACTCATCACCATTCTCACCTCTCAAGAGCAAAGAATCGATTTCAAACAAACCATCGGTCCGTTGCAGAAACCGCGTGAAAGCATTCCACAATGCCGTGGCCGATGTGTCCAGAAGCTTCAACGAACGTGATGACAATGTCGTAGGCGAGTGGGAACATCCTAAAAGTCCTCGCCAAGGCGTCTTGCACTTCGTTTTCGTGCATCCAGGGCGAGAAGGACGGTGTATCTTCCATTCGAGACATGACGTCGGCAGCGAAGGCTAGCAATGCGAGTTAGACTCAAATTGATACTATGCGTCGAATATAAGTAGAGGCGTGGTGTTTGTCGAGGGAGTAAAGTATGCAATTTAAAGAGCACAAACCGCAAATTGAGACGGCATTCTCGTCTTGGTTGCTTTCGTCGAGGTCCATGGCAGAGACAGTCTCAAATTCTGGTAAGTCACTTGTCTTGGAATGGAAATAGCCAAGGGATTGGTTGACCTGTACGAGGTAGAACGTAGGGTAAAATGTAGTTGGTGAAAGTGTGAAGGTGTGAAGGTGAAGGAGAATACATTGGCAGTAACGGAAGGAGCGTGTATGCTGGCGGGCCCCTTCCTAAACAAGCAATTTTCTATAAAATCACGCCTGAATTTTCAGGAGACAATTAATTGGTCTTATTTATTCGCGGCTCAAAGCCAATCAAAGTCACTCAATACATAAAAGTACTCGTTCAAACCAGATGGTATCAAAGTCCCTACACGCCATATACGAACGGAAACAGGTATAAGAACCAAAAGGAAATAGAAACGCAAAATATATCAATGGCGCCTCTCAGAAGGAAGGAAGTTTCCAACAATCAGTGCAGGACTAATAAATTAACAAGTAAGTCAGTTGACGAAATTCCGACATAAAACGAACAGGACGGAGAAGAATCTTACATGGAATTAGGATCCCGGCGAATAGTAAATGAGAAACAGCAAGGTATTCCCTTGACTGGGTGGTCATCATCCGGACTTTTCAGGGTACAGCTGGTGAGCATCGCCTTCTGAGAGCTATCGAAAGCAATAGCGCCGAATTTCTCCCAGTAACTAACAAGTTGATCTTCCGTGATGATTTGATGTAGAGCTAGTTTTCCCTACCAAGTACAATTATGAGTTAGTGACTTGTTAAGAGTTCGAAGAAAGGGAGAAGGGGGCAAGGGGCTGCCAGTCACGGACATCTCTTAGATTCTCGATAGGCACATTGATCAATTCGGCCATTTCCTTGTTGCCACGGAAGATTTCACCGGTTCGTCGCCAGCAGCAAGCGGGTATAGCCATACTAGCAAAGACTCGGTCATACTCCATCAAACTTCGCTCAAACCACATTTCAGAAAGCACAAGTTGAATATCGGTCAAACTCTGCATTCGTTCTCGAAACTTTGGGCGAAATTTGTCAAGTTGACGGAGGATCTTGTGCCGCAATGCCGGTTGCATGTGCTGCTCCATGTACTGATTCAGCCTAGCGTAGCCCTTCACGTAGTTGAACGGTTTCAACAGGCCAGCTTCATACTTAGCCTTCAGCAGCTTGTTCATTCTTTCTTCTGGAGGATCTGATCCAGAAGGGTCTGCGGCGGTCATATAATAATTTTCCCGAGCCTTGTCTGTGGCAACAGCGGGTGTGGGACGTTGCATAGAAGTATTTTGTGCATTCGCTGCCTGACGTGGCGCCAATTGTGATAGCTGTTGCTGTTGGACAAAGGCAGCGGCATTGCCATTCATATTGGTGGTCATATTGATCAAAGACGAGTCCGAAAACACTCCTTGAAGTTCGTCATTGCCATACATCCCATTGTCATCCAATAAACTGTTATTAAGGAAATCACCAAGCAAGTTATACTCGTTCGTGACCTCTGGCGCATTGAACATATACGACGGGTGAAATGTGTGCATATCGTGGAACTGGCTTTGTCCGTTCATGGCCCAATCACCGCCATAACCATATACTGTAGGTCAAAGTAAGCACCAATTAATCGAGTAAAGAGCACATGTTCGCGAGCAGACTTACTCTGCTGATTGTTTCTATCCAAAACCTGGCTAGCTGCAGTGGAGATTGGAGAAGGCTGCACAGCCTGAGAAGGGTCAATAGCCGATGGACGAATGCTTAATGATGAATCCGGCAGTATTGATTGACCCGCAACATCAGGCAAATTTCCATACTCGTTAGCAACAGCTCCGCCTTCTTCATGTTCTCCGCGATTCTTCTTGGCCGGTTCGCGCGGCTCATCATGGCATAGATGGCCAATGTTGCGTTTGATGCATCGCGTGCATGGTCGTTCCTGTAAAGAAAAGGGAAGGAGTTAATGGTAATTCTTGATGAGCCGTCATAAATATACGCACCGAATCACACGTCATATGCTATCGAGACACCACGAGAATGGGTTAGCAGTTAGTTGAGTGTCAAGAGGTGGACAGAAACCAAACCCGGAGGTTCGATACTACAACTCACCGAACGTCTGCAATACACGCAAGCTATGATAAAAAAGGACAAGAAACATGAGCATAACTTCTTCCCTTTTTCCAATCCTATTATTGTTACACGGGCATTGCACATACCATGATTGACTTTGCGACGCTTCTTGGGCGACGCATGAGCTTGGCCTGCAGCTGCATCGGCCTTGGCAGGCTGCTGCTTTTGTTGTTCAACGCCTTTTGTTGTAGTTGTAGTTGTTGGGGGCGGTGGATTCCCATTTCGCGACGACGTTGCATTGTTGTTATCCTCTTCCTTTATCTTCCGTTCTGGGAGAACAGACGATTCTGTATTCTCCGCCATGCTGGGCAAGCTCGGGACAATGCGGGAGCCCCAGCAGTGGTGGGCTGCGGTATAATCGAGGGAATGCGAATGAAAGGAAAAAGAAAATATTAAAGGCGATTTGGAAACGGACCGACAAGTTGCTGCTGGTCAGAAAAGAGAATAGAATCGCATGTAACCATAGGCGCCAATGCGAGTTGTTGTCGGAGATGTGATGTGGAAGGGAAGATTTCCGAGCGATCAAAACGTTCGGTTCTTTCTTTGTCTGGCGCCGGGACCGTCCTTGTTCTTGGTACGCTTCCTTACTATCCGCCTCTTGATGCCTTCAAGTTTCTGGACATGTGAAAAAATATATAGTTATTTTATATATCAACTAGGCATAGTAGTCAAAAGGAATTGGCTCGACAAAATATAGGTAGTGAATATTAAACTGTATTATACTCTATCTAGAGTTGAGGGTCCAATATCTACGGCCGCGGTCGCCTATGAGCTTGGACTCGTCTAGGACCTCTAGACGTGCTCGCTGTATAGTCACGAGCAGGTCGCACGTATGATGCAGCTCATTATGTGATGGCCGGTTGGAAAATACATGCATCTATGGCCAGATTTTGGACCAATAGTCGTCCCATAGCACGCTTTTCCCGCTGGGTTACGCATGCTTGTTACGCATGCTTTCGTTTCGGGCTTCCGGTTGAGAATGGAGGCACCTCATCAGTGATGCGGGGCGAGGGAACACGGAGCTCAATCTGGTGGCAGGGGAAGAAGATCCAAGGCCACCTGTGCTTCCGTAATAGCTTCCTGCAATGCGGCGAAGGGTGCAAAGTTGTTTTGCATCGAACTGAGATGCCCGTTGAGCTGTGTAACGAGCGATTGGAACTTGGGATCGGGTTCAATCTATGCATCCCTCATTAGCAATTACTCAAAACCAAAATGGCGAAATAGCTATCCCCATACCTCGCACAGCGCAGTCTGGTCTTTTGAGGAATCAACGACAACAAATGGCACAGAGGATTCATTTGTGTGAGAGGAGTGATCATCGTCGATATGTCGGAGGACAGGGTGTTCCTGTATTTTGTTTGAATATTCCCAAGTCAGCATCCATACTCGAAGATTGGGGAAAGGAATTGGAACTAACATTTTTCATCTGGCGTCGACGTTCATTCTCAGCCATTTTCGCGTTTTTTCCATCTCTTTGACGTATTTGAGTTCCTTTGCCAAAAGAGCCTCCTCACGCTCGACTTCCATCTTCAAAAGATCGATTGTGTTTCTGGTCGTAGACAATTGTGACTCCAAGATGCGCTGGAGAAAATTAGTACAGAGGCTATGCCTCTCTTAAGGATTGCAAGATACTAGAATGTAACGTACGTGCTCGTTCAGCATAGACTCGTAGTCAAAAACCGCGTCCTTTGTAAGCGGTGGGAATGGCATGCGAGGAAGGCGACGTTCTAGGCTAATGGTACATGCAAGTTAGAATTCAATTTCCCCGTTGAAGTGTTGGCCATAGGGCTATGGCTTGTATCATGAACTGGAGAAAAGGACGCACGTCTTAACAACAGCAGTCAATGCCGTCTGGGCTTCGATGCGCTTACGTTCGTCGCGTTGGCGGACAATGACGGGTCTCTCCAACGACCGAAACATGTTGCGGACTTTGTCTTGGACCGGTTCTGGAAGGGCAGTCCATTTCGATTTGATCGCATGTTTGGAAATGTTTTTGACGTGGGGTTTCAGCCAGGCGAACCGTTTCGGTTCTCTCGTGTCGCTCTCCTCGGGGTTGCGGTTGCCGCTCGCTTTCTTTTGAAGCCATTGCTATATGAACTCGCGTGGCAGATGGTTGATAAACTAAGAACGATCAGATGAGATCGAGGTTCGCAAGAAAATATGCGTAATATAGACGAGAGCTTTTATCTTCAACTTTGTCTGCTATTTGTTTACGAAGCTCTAACCAAGTTAGGACACGGACCCACTTATTTTATCCTAGTGGAAACCGTCACTTCTTCTGTTACTAGTTGATAAGATTTCTTAAGTTTATTAAAGACCTTGAACAACTTATGGAAAACGTGTACAGAGTAGTAGTGAAGTTTTTGAGCCCTTTGCAACTTGTCAGCACTTTTAAAAAATTGTGCTAGCTAGAGGTCAATAAATTAATGGGCTGGCGGTCAGTAAACATTGTACATGATGGCTGGGTAGCGCAATGGTAGCGCGTCACTTTCCGGTGGTGAAGGTTGCGTGTTCGAGTCACGCCTCGGTCGGTTTGCATTTTTAATTTGTATTGCCACTAACTTTTATGGGATCACAGTAACTTAGTGGGAAGATCAGTGACTACATACATGCTATCCAGTTCCGTGTACTGCTTTCAGCGAAGTATAATGAGGAAACAGGGAAAACAATCTGGCTCTGAATCGATAAGTAGGCGCTGAATCGACGAGGATTGCTCCTGTGTCCCACCATTTTGCATCCATTTGATTCTCCAGCGTTTGACCAAATCGTGCATTCACCTGGTCAGAAATCTGTGGTACAGACAACCAAATATTGATTGCGAAATTTCTAAATAAACGGCGGTAACCAATCCTGGCTAAATTACAGCGTGATTCTTGCTTATTTAAGGAAGAAAGATGTGAGAAATAATGGCTTAATTTACAAAGATAGAGTATATCCAGTTACCATCTCGGGAAAAGGAAAGAATTACTCAATAGATATATCCTGATTTATGGCTTCCCATGGAAGGAGTAAGCCTCTGTGCAGATTCCATATTCATAACATCTGATGGAGATATGCAAATTCCTCCCTAAAACAGCGACGAGCATAGCCTATGGCTAGGACTATGATGAGGGAAAATAAGAAAACATACAATATGGTCCTCCAAAATCAATGGTGTTGGGATGCGTAAATTTCAAGCAAGGCTAATCCATCTTTCATTCTCGTTCAGCAGCCTTCCCGTGGAGGTGCCACAAACACTGAGGTCCAACCGGTGACACTGTTCTGGCGATAATCTTTCTCCACTAAGCGTCTGGCGTGGTAGATGTTGCCGAGTTTCCGAGACCGTTCAAGCTGAGCCAGTCTTTCAAGCACAAAATGGCGATGATCTTCGGTCTCGAGCTGTGAATTGCCGAGCACGAACAAAGGCCACAAGGACGCAGCGCTGGTGACCGGCAACAAGCGTAGAATGCCAATGATAGAGTCAATGAGACGTTTTCTCCCCACACTCGGTAGTTGCGGGAAAGACGACTGTTCCGGGGCCGGCATTCTTTCTTCCAGATACAACATCGCCGCAAGTCTCTTGGCCTCTGCAACCTGCAGAAGGTGACCGGAGTCTTGGGTAACGACTGGGGAGTATTGCTCTAGTTGACGTAGACGTCTGACAAGATCTGCTCGAATGGCCATGAGTGATGCCGAGTCTTGATCACGATGATTTCGGAATTGTGCAGCAAGAGACGAGATTTGACTAATTATTGATATTAGTTCGCGAGAGCATCCCATCAACGCATCAATCTATCAACATGTCAGTTTACCAGTTTCAGTATTCAGTAAAGCTAGGCATACCTCTGCAGGATTGTCGCAAGCCCAGCGGCAGTCACCAATAGTACTCTCTGCCTCCCATGCGGTTCGGCCCATGACTTCGTGCGCCACAAAATATATTTGGCAAAAGGCTTTAAGCTCGGCTTCATACAGGGTGGTAGCCTTCAGTTGCTCCAACATGTGCAACCCAATATTCAAATGCGTGATCCAAGAAGGAGCACAACCATCAGATATCTGAAGCGGGCTGTAAATGGAAATATTCACCTTGGGCTTTGGAAGGGTCGGGGGTCTCAACTCACATCATAAAACAAAACATCAACGCCGTCGCCAGACTTTTCCAATCCATCGCTTCCAGCGACAGATGGTGTCTCAGCCCATTGATAGCAGCGGATTTGAGGTTCAAGGCGTGGGTCTCAAAACGATGATCATGTTGTAACCTCAACTGATTAGCGGCAGCGGCAAGCAGAGCATTACGCAGAGGTTCGAATTCAAAAGCAATCGGAAGCAGGATATTGAGATACGGGTTGTAAGTCGTGCTTAGTGAGCAGTTCGGACACAGCTCGTTGATGTAATAATTGAGTAGATGAGAATGGGTGCCTTGGTAGATGGAGTGCGAGACCCCAGAGAACAGCTGGAGTGCCGTGTCGGTATCAAAATGATGATTATTTTCATTCTCGGAGAGAAGTTGTTGATCCTCAACGAGGCCTTGGGCGGTATCGTAGCAGAGGGATGGCGGGAGCCGTCCGTTTTCAAAGTCCACAACGGAAAAATTGAGAAATATGTACTCATCAGGACCGTCCTTCCTGGCTATGCCCTGGGAGATCTCAGGCTCGGACTGTGGCTGGCGACATTTTGATCGGGGTTTGCTGCCCGCACGTGACCAAACTCCTTTGGACAGAGGTTAGTGGTGTGTCTACAGCAGTGTCATGTAAAGGCCAGGGAGGTTCCAAATCTACCTGCTCGACCATGGACAATATTTCGCTCCAAAGCATCCTCTTCCCACAGGAGTTTCAAGCCATATGAGCAACCTAGACCGAGCCGCTGACAGCGACTACATACTGGCCGCTCCTCGGGACACCGAACGTGTGCTTCTACGAGGCCATCAGCAGATTCCTAAATTCTTCGAAGAAAGCCTACACTTACTCTTACACGTAAAGCAGCCAGTTCTTTTCTTCGGAACAGTGTAGTTTCTTTTCGTACCATCGATTTCAGACGTCAAGTTAGGGAAGACAGCTTGTTGCGGAAATGCCTTCATGATATGGTTTTGGCCTCGTCGGAGAAGAATATCAATTTTGACGACTCGGAAGCGACCAATCTTTATATAATTCCTTTGTGGCGAAAGGTACTAGTGGTACTAATGCGGTGGAGAGCGAATTTAGTCACTAAATGAGATATGGCCCATGGGACGCCGTAGATAGCGCATCCCCGCCGTAGTGGAGATAGCAACTCAAAAGGCTCCAATCCTCGCACGGAACAAAACGCAGGCTTATTTTGATTTATTTCAGTTCAAGAAACAAAATATATGGCATGAACCACTACTTTGAAATACCGTACACTACTAAACTCGATCCAAGTACATGTCGGAATTTGTATGTGCATCTTCATATTACATCCTGACATCCTGCCACTACCATCGTCACGCGACTTACATCAGTGTGTTAAAAGTGAGCAACTGTGCTCAAGAAGACTCTACTTGCGCAGTTGCATATGCGGCAACGCTCCTGCAGCCCGTGGATACTGAACAGGTCTTTTCATGACT
The DNA here is from genome assembly GCA_020137715.1 of Talaromyces trachyspermus. Lineage (NCBI taxonomy): Eukaryota > Fungi > Ascomycota > Eurotiomycetes > Eurotiales > Trichocomaceae > Talaromyces > Talaromyces trachyspermus. Next base: position 690,759 of record JACGXQ010000003.1, read on the forward strand.
CCCGGGTCATTGGAAACCTGTCCAGCTTGCCCATAACCTCCACCTCCAGGTGTGTGAATAACGCAACGGTCGCCAGTAGACATGGCAACCATGTTCTTAGGGCCCAGATTGATCCATCTCTCGGATCCGTCGGGATTCTTCTTGACCCAGTAGTTTGCTCCACGACTGCCATCCTCACCTCCACACATTCCGTACGGAGATGTGACCCTTCGCTCCGTAATAACGCTAAACTTGAGAGGTGATCTGCATTCAATGTCTCGGACCACACCATTTCCACCCTTTCGCATTCCATTACCTCCGCTAGAAGGTCGGATTGAGAATTCTCGAAGAATGACAGGGTATCGTTTCTCTAGACTCTCTGGGTCGGTGATCCTGGTGTTTGTCATGTGAGTGTGGACAGCACTGGCGCCGTTGGCCACGGCAGTGGCTCCAGATCCTCCGCAAATGGTCTCCCCGAATGCATATGCATGTCCAGGAAGAGGATTACCCTGGGCGTCTTTTCCGCCTTCACCAAAGAATCCGAGGCAGTTCATGCAGCCCTGGCTTGCACCTGCAACTTCAAATGCCTTCAAGATCACGTCGCAAACACGTTGTGACGTCTGGGTATTTCCTGCACAGACAGCTGGTCCCGCCGAAGGATTCAAGAACGATCCTTTGGGTAGGATGACTTGGGTTGGTGCCAGACACCCTTGATTCATGGGAATATCGGTTCCAATCAGTAGTCGCAGGCAGTAGAGCAGCGCCGAGTGGGTGATGGCTGGCGGGGCGTTCATATTCCCATACAATTCGCAAGATGTACCAGTGAAATCGAAAGTTGCGCTGCCGTCTTCTTGAATGGTGACCTTGAGTTTAATAAAGACCCGTTGTCCATGCCATCTTCAGCCAACAGCTCTGGACCTCTCATTTGCAGTGTCTCCTTCAAGAAGCCTCTAACTGCAAGCTCAGCATTCTGTTGAATGGCCGCCATGTAGAGCTGGACAATTTCTTGAGAGTATTCTTCCATCAAAGCTTTGACAAGACTGGAGCCCTTGTTGTTCGCAGCAACCTGCGCTTTGAGATCTGATAGATTGTCATTGAGACGACGACTTCCGTTGCACCCTGGATACTCTCCTGGCTGTAAAAGAATCTTAGTGATACCCTCTTCGTCAAAATGACCATTACGAATGAGTCTGAAAGACTTAATTGCCGCGCCTTCCTGCCAAAGTTCCGTAGAGTTTGGTGGCATAGAGGTACCACCGAGACCACCAATGTCTGTGTGATGGCCACGAGATGCCACGTAGAAAGCGACATCCTTGCCCTGAGAGTCAAAGACAGGTGTTATCACAGTAATATCAGGCAAATGTGTACCGCCGGCTTCGGGGTGGTTTGAAACAAGTACATCTCCGGGCGTAAGCTTTCCTCGAAGCAATTCATGCTGATATTTCACAGCGTAACTCATTGATCCAAGATGGACAGGAACGTGCGGCGCATTTGCCACAAGACCAGCTGAATTCGATTAGTACTTTTCCTTGCATCTTAGGGGTGGTTGCTGCTTACCATCAGGCCCAAAATTGCACAGGAGAAATCGAGACGCTCCTTGATGTTCAATGACACGGAAGTGTTTTGGAGGGCTCGACCCATCTGCTCTGCAATGCTCATGAAGCGGTGACCAAAGATACTCAGAGTGGCTGGGTCCACAACCTGATCGGATATCTCTTGTTTTGCTGTGGACAAAAGGTCAATTACCACATGAGAGCGCAGGATCTTTGCCTGGGCTTCTGGCACGACCACCAATGTCTGTGTGGCGTCAATGATGACAGCCGGGCCCTTGAGAAGTGTGCCCGGCTGTAGTTCGTGGAGTAAATACACCGGAGTCTGTGTCGCTTTCTGAGTCTTGAAATAAACGGTTTTCTACAAGTTGTTAGGTCGCACTTTCCACAAACGATAATGATCTGCAACTCACTATGCTGTGTGGTGTTTGCTTAGGCTCCGTGAAAGTCAAGCTCTTCATTTCCTGAGAAATTTGGGCAGTCCCATTTAACGTTTCCTTGCTTTTGCCGATGCCACGAACACGAATGTCATCAATCAAAATTTGTCGATCTTCGGGGAAGACGAAGTTGAATTCTTGGAGATGTCTCTTCAAGAACTCGCTCCTGAAGTCTGAGGTTTCAGACTCCATGATCATCATGGCTGTTTCTGTGCCTTGGTATCTCATATTTAGATAATATTCATACTGAATCTTGTCTTTTGTTATGCCTTGCGCAATGATTCCAGCTTCAACCTGGCTTTTGAGGGAATCAAAGACGTTCGATACTTCTTCGCGGCTTTCGGCACGATAAACCTGGCTGTAGGGCCTCTGGGCTTCTTGAACGACATCTGCTAGCGCCATACCGTATGCCGAGAGAATACTTGAATATTTATGGATGATAATGGTTTGGATCCCTAGTTTTGCGGCAATCTCGCAGGCATGTTGTCCACCAGCACCTCCGAAGACGCTCAAATGGTGATTTGCTACGAAGAGTTAGCATTATCCCAAAAGTTATATGGAAGGTAACAAACAAATTGCGTGTCCTTTTGCCTCCGTAAGAGCGCGAATTGGTCTGCACATGGCTTCGTTGGCGACGTCGATGAACCCACAGGCAATTTCTTCAGGTGTAAGAGACCCGCCTGTTTCCGCGTTTATATCGGCTGTGATCTGGAGGAACTTCTGACGCACGATCAACTCGTCCAGGGGCTCGTTTTCGTTGGGACCAAAGATATTTGGGAACGATTCAGGGACCAATTTTCCAAGGAAAAGGTTTGCATCGGTTACCGTCAGCGGTCCTCCCTTTCTGTAGCATGCAGGTCCGGGATGGGAGGAGGCACTTTCAGGTCCAACGGTAAACAGTCCATTTCTCCAAGCCAGAATAGACCCACCCCTGCCGCAACAGTATTGATATCGAGTTGTGGGCTTTGAATGGTCACACCAGCTGTAGTTGTTTCGAAGACATGCTCGAAGACACCACCATAGCGTGAAACGTCTGTGCTTGTGCCTCCCATATCGAAGCCAATGACGGCCATTCTGTTGGCTTCGTCAAACGAGGTTCTTGCATATCCTACAACTCCACCTAGATATTGGTTAGTACAGTTGCCAAAGGAAGGTAGAATTTCCATTTCCATACCTGCAGGGCCACTAAGGATACCCTTGAGGCCAGTGAAACGATCATGTCTCACAAGTCCTCCGTCGGATTGCATGAATTCGCATTTGACATCGTCAAGATGGCCCCTTCGAACCCTTGCCGGAATCCCTCCAAGTACTTTTTAATCTCTGGCGTAAGATAGGCGTCGGCACTTGCTGAGCTTCCTCGTGGTACCATCTTGATCATATTCGCCGCCACTTCGGACGATAGGGAAACGTGAGTGAAACCTGCCTCCAAAGCGAGCTGTCCAGCTCTGGCTTCATGCTTTGGATATGCATATGAGTGAGTAAAGCAGATAGCAATGGTATCGATGCCTTTGGATCTGATGCCTTGCAACTGGCTGCGTAATAAATTTTCATCCAATGGTTGCAATATTCGAATCAACTGGCCATTGATACCCTGCTCGAGTACACCTTGAACCACCTCAGAACCACCAAATTGGCCCTCGACATCCTCATCGAAACCCTCAATGGTGACACGCTCTTCAACTTCGCACACTTCTGAATATAGGACTTCAGGTTTCGAGATATTCAGATCAAAAAGTCGGGGTCTTGACTGATACCCAATTTCGAGCAAGTCTTTGAAGCCCTTGGTCACGAGAAAGGCATGCTTCCTGCCCTTTCGTTCAAGTAGAGCGTTCGTTGCAACAGTAGTTCCCATGCGAATGCTATCAATTGCATTCTTTGGCAATGGAACATTTCTGGGGATGTCCACTCCTCCATACGTTGAAAGAACGCGCCGGATCCCTTTACATAGTAAGCATATAGAAATGATAAAACACGTGAATCCGCTCTCACCTTCAGTAGGAGCATCGGCATAGTTTGCAGGGTCAACGGACAGGAGTTTGAAAACTAGATCGGGTTGCCCAGGTGCTGTTGCCCATATATCTGTGAAGGTCCCGCCTCTGTCGATGGCAATCTTAATGCCACTTACGGGCTCTGGCTGCTGTATTGAGCCCATTTTGACGTTCGGCTATCTTAATCAGTCCGCTTGGTTAGGCTTGACTGAGAGGGGGTATCAATCTCTTATAACACATGCAAAGTGAAGAAGTTGTTATCATCATGTCCCGATGACAAACAGAAAACTGCTCCTGACCATAGGAAGAAGGTCGACACGACGAAGCTGCGCATTTCGGATACTAAGCCGACACGAGATATCTCGGTAAATTCGTATCAAATAATCGGCCAAGCTTGGAGCCATTGTGACCATGGTTCGATATGGTTCGATAAAGCTGATGGCAATGAAGCTCCGTAAGGCTGCTGTGGATACTAGTAAGTTATAGTGGAAGGCTGGAAGGCAGTGGAAGCCAATGTTGTCGCGACGAGGCCAGGATCTCGTCGTATTGACCTTCCATTTCCGTTCGGACGGCAGGAGGAGACCCACGTGACCTCCGTCGTGTTGACCATCCTCTTCAGTCAAAACTTATCTCTGGTTCACACGACAGTACGGATTCAACCTCTCCAACATGGAGGAAGCTTCGTTCCCACCTTTGCTCCCCTCTAATCAGCCAAGACGCCCGAGGAATATGGGGTAAATGCGTTTGTTGATAACGAAGCGCTTCGCTTGATATCCAGAGCACCCTCTTCCCTGGCCCGAGGGAAGATAAAAGGGCTGCTCGCTCCTGGCATCCAGCATTGTTTGCCACACTGATCAAAAGCTTTCACAGCGAGGGGCATTTTCTATTCTTCATACTGAGGCTTTCTTCACCATGGATACTGTTGAGAAAGTTGGGGCGCCTGAAGCCCCTGTCACCAACGAGATCAGTGACAAGGATGTCAAACACGTCGATCAGGCTGCGCTCTTCCTTGCCAGCGCTACGGATACACCAGTCTTCTCTGCGAAGGCTGAGAAGAGACTGAAACGCAAGATCGACTTCATCCTACTGCCAATGGTCAGTAACTCTGTCTCGAAGTGCCCTCTATGACTACTAACACTTTGACTCGACAGCTCTTCTTGACCGCGACATTGGGTGCCGTGGACAAGGTTGCTCTCAGCACCGCTGCCATCTACGGGCTTTCCACTGATAACCACCTTCATGGACAACAGTATTCTTGGCTCGGCTCCATCTTGTCTTTGGGTGCTCTCGCGGGCATGTTCCCTCGTCTGTACTTCTACACAAGTTTCCTTCAGCCAAATACCTCTGCTCCTGCTCCATCGGCTGGTCTGCAATGGCTCTCATTATGCCGGCTTGCCACAACTGGTCTGGTCTCATGGCCGTCCGGTTCTTCATGGGGTGTTTCGAAGCCATCATTGTCCCAGGCATCTCGCTATTGATTGCTGGATGGTACAAGAAGGCAGAGCAACCACCAAGGAACGCCTTGGTATTTGCTGCTGCCAGTTCCATTGTCAACGGCTTCTTGTCTTGGTTGGTTGGGCAAATTCCAGATGATGCACCTCTTGCAAAATGGAAATATTTGTACATTTTGGTTGGGTCGATCTCTATGACCTGGTCAATTTTCGCGTTCGTTTTCCTTCCAGATACCCCTATGAACGCCAAATTCCTGTCAAAAGAAGAAAAGGTATTCTGGGTGCAGCGACTGGCTGAAAACAAGACTGGTATTGTGAACAAGACCTGGAAATGGGACCAAGCAGTTGAGGCCCTCATTGACCCGAAGACGTGGATCATCTTCTTTTCAATATTGCCATCAACATTCCCAACGGCGGTATGTTCCCCTTTGGAAGGTGGTGAATCAGGCTAATTAGTGTTATAATGTACCAGGTCTCACAACCTTCAGTGGAATTATCATCCGCAATCTTGGATTTTCTGCTGTCGACGCGTCATTGCTTTCTATGCCAACTGGCGTAATGTCAACATTGGCAGCATTTGTCTTTTCCACCATTGGCGCCAAATGGAGTAATCGTCGTTGCTTGGTTACGATGATTGCGTGCTGTGTACCTATCATCGGCACAGCCATCCTCTACGGTGTTTCTCGCACGGCCTTGGGTGCCCAAATGGTTGGCCTTTATTTGGTAGGTCGGCAACTTCCATTAACATATTATTCGTGTGACTTACTCTCTCAGGTCTACACCTACTTTGGACCGTACGTTGTCGGTATCTCCCTCGCTCAAGCCAACACATCAGGCCATACGAAGAAGAATGTTTCTTTTGCTGTATTGTATATTGGCTACGCAGTGGGAAACCTCATCGGCCCGCAAACGTTTCGAGCAAACCAGGCACCAGCTTACACGGGTGGGGTCATCGCAATGTTGATTTGCTACTGCGTTTGCATAGCGTTGATGGTGGGATACTGGCTGCTTTGCTTGATTCAGAACAGAAGGTTGTAATTCCTGCAGAGCCGGTAGGAGAAGAGCCCCTGGATAGCTTTCAGGACGTCACGGATTGGGAGCAGGCAGATTTCAAGTATACCACCTAGATCTGGGGTACTGGCGGCCGTAGGAACTGAACTTGGTTAAGTGTTGTCTGGGGCAGATTGATATTTATGATATTTATAGTTGGCAGTTGATTTGTAGTAGTGAGGGCGGAAGTGGAATCTAGGCCTTCCGATAGCTTCTGAGTCATTTTAGGTACATCTACGAATCTTCAATTGACTGGTCAGATGAGTCCCAGGTACTTTCCGACATCTAGGAGCAGAATATCATTAAAACATGACCATGCAATGTGCATGAATCAAGCCAGACAAAGTGAAAGCCGGAATTACCACTATTCCCGAATCGGCAACTCGCTATCCGCCAACCCCGTCGGGCCGTTACGTAGATTACATTCGAAGTCGCTCAAAACATGTCTCGGCCTTCGGCGCTCGATATTTCACACACATGTACTTCCAATCATCTGCTTCCATTATTTCTGCAGCAGGTCATCCGCCAAGTTATCGCGCTGTCGAAAGACTAAATATGGCCCCTCATGCTCCGCCGCGTACCAATCCTCCGTCCGATACTCTGGCGCCGTTGGCTTTCCGTCCGGTCCTGGCCGCAAAATCTGGCCGACTTGGCCGAGCTCGCCAGGGGCAGCTTCAAAGTCAAAGTACCAAAATAAGCGCGCAAGCGCCATGGACATTTCGATCCACGCCATGGTTTTGCCTGGACAAGTCCTGTCGCCCGTGACAAAGGGGATATGCGCCATGCGGACCGCTTCCCGCGGTGCCTTGAGCTCGTCACCATCTCCATGGTGCTCGAGGAACCGCTCGGGCTTGTAGACCCACGAGTTTGGATAAATCTCTTCGTTGTGCGACAGAGCGTAGATGCTGATGGCCACCTGCGTGCCAGGCGGTATGACGTGGCCGTCTACTATGAAGGGCTCGCCCGTAGCGTCGAGAGGATCGAGCTGGCGCCAGAAGATAGTGGTGATGGGGGTGACATGCGCAAAGTCTCGTCAATGCAGGCACGCAGGTAGCTGCACTCGGCCAGCTTGGGACCGGGCACAATCTCATCGGCAGACGAAAACGCGTAACGGACTTCTCTGGCGGCGCGCCGATAGCACGCGGGATACCTGGAAAGGTAAAAGAGGGTGCCAGCGATGGTGGCGGCGGTTGTCAGGCCACCAGCTGCCAGGAAGCTGGTTGCGTGCGGCCACATTTCGCTCTGCAAGAATGAATTGCCCAGCTTGATTTCGTCAATGACGATGGAATAAAAGTCGTGAAACGCATATCTATCCATGGCTTCTCTGGTGCGCACAATTTCTCGAACAGCCTTGCCCGTCTGCGCGGTCTGCTTGTATTTTAGGGTCAACATCAACAGGTTGTAGTAACGCAGCGGGGAACTGCATCATGAAGTTGATGCGCCAGCTCCATTCCTTGAGGGTTTTAGGGAAGAAGCGGTTGGCGGGATTGCTTTGGGTGTTGAGTGGGTGGCCAAAGGCAAGGTCCGCAGCAATGTCTGTCGTCATGTAGGTGGCAAGATCCAAGACGTTGACGGGGAGGATACGTCGGGAGAGGAAGACGACGCAGCAGCAGAAGCAGTGCTGGTGAGAATCTTGCGAAGGAACTCGTTTATCCGATCTACCATTTTCGGCTGAAAGATACGCATAGATCTCTCGTTGAGAACGGTGGCAATTACTTTGAGCTTCTTTTATGATCGACTCGATCGGTAGTCATGATCAAGTTGCGGTTTTAGCCGCAAACATTCCATGATTGTATGGCTCGCCTTTAGCGACGCGAGGATTCAAGTAAATATCTACAGGGAAGGAAATGCGGTCAAATATTAGCGTTTGAGCTCTTTTGTCGTTGTGATTGTTTACCTTTGACAGCTGTCGCAGTATTGAAAATGAGCTTGTTGGGTCCAATACGGTAGACGTCGCCTAACCATTAATAAGTATATAAAAGGACAAGAAAGAAATTTGACGCTGAGTATAGTAAAGAAGCTCTAAATGATCAAATAAGGCTGTTCACATACCATACTCGCGTGAGTGCGCATACGCTTGCCAATGGAGTGTTTTGTTATACGCAAAAGGCGCTATAGGCATCGGTGATCTTGGCCAACCAGGGACCTGGGTAATGTCGTAGCGGGCTTGAAAGAAGCTTGTAGGTGATTCGTAGAACAATCTACTCAGCATTAGCAGCGCTTGGTGACATGATCAGCTATTGAACAAGAGATAACATACGAAAGGGACAGCAAAGTACAGTCCATACTGTACTGCCAAACTTATGACATTGCCCATATTCGCGATGGATACGCTGGATAATGTGTAAATATAGTTGCCAAGATAGGAAAGATGCGATTGACTGTTGGCAGTTGGAAGTGAATGGTTGAACAGAAGTATGGATAGAAGTTGCTGCTGAAGATTTGGCGGCTTTGGCTGGGGACACAAAAGGAGAAAAATGGTCATTTATAGTTGGTAGAAAACAGCAGGCCAACTGATGTTCCCAAGCGGCCAACCGGGCGCCCGAGGCGGGGGCTGTCACATCAAAAAGTGCCCGGCCAATCTCGCAGCTTCTGATACTCTGGCAAACGGATAAAGGAAAATAAGAGCCATGGGTGTCGGCACACTTGTTTTCCATTTTCTATCTTTGTTGCGTAAGATAGTACCGATCCTGCTCGACAGAGTCACAAGTTCAATACAGGTCAAGTCGCGTCGTCTCTTATAACCCACTTTAAATATACATGACGCACGCGCAATGGCAGAGGTCGCTGCAGTCCAAGGTTGACTCGTCGTGGAATTTGCATCAGCTTTTGCCAGAGGACTTGGACTTTTCATCCTGCTCTCCTCTGTGTCGGCAGTGTATGGATCACCCGGCCAGTGCAACTACGCAGCTGCTTGCTCGGCGCTGGCTCGCCATCGTATCGCCGTCGGCCGCCGTGCCGTCAGCCTGAATCTCGCGCTGATTCGAGACGTTGGCGCCATGGTGGACCACGACGACTTCAAGCTGAGCGCCAACACCATTCGCGACGCCAAAAGGTCTTTTGTAGAGACATCCTCGCTGTGCTCGACCGGTACTGCGACCCTTTGAATCTAGCGAGGCGGGATAACGATGTGCAGATTATCGTCGGCGAGGTGTCTCCCTCGGACTGGAAAACGGCGCATCTGTTGACTCCCTCATGGCGGTGGAGCTGCGAAATTGGTTCAAGAAGGACTTTGATGCAGCTGTGACAGTGTTCGATATTATGGGAAGCAACAGCTCCATCTCTGCAGTTGCTGATTTAGTTGTTCAAACATCTGGCACCAAACAGACAGATGCAGATGTGTAGAAGCAAACAAGTGTTTGCTATAACCGCGTAACACCTCCGTTTTGTTTTAATATAAAATTGTTGATATTGTACCTACTTCTAGCGCATAAACTTGAGACCATAACCTACCTAGAGAACCGACGGGATACTATGCATGACCGCACCATCAACTAGCATAATCGTGCCATTCGTATAGGCGCCTGCTTTTGAAGCCAGATACAGTATTGTACCACCCATGTCTTCTTCATTTCCCAATCTTCGCAAAGGAAACGCTCTCCTAGCTTTCCCAACGTTCCATCAGCGTTTTGAGCGGCTTCAATGATGGTTCAACCAAATCGCTCGGAAAAACTGTGTCAAAGGTAATCAGTTGAGTCCAGAATGGCCATATATCTGTGTACACTCACAGCCCGGAGTAATGCAATTAGCGCGCATCCCCACTGCGGTAGCAACGTCGAAAGCTGCTTGGCTAGGTGTATACTGGCGGCTTTGGACTGTCCGTAGGCGAAGCCAGCGTCGCCGCGCTTGCTCAAGCCGGCCGTGGAGCTAATAACGATGATTTGAGAGCTCTGCGAGACGTTACCCTTTTGTTTCCCGCGTCGAGCAGCGGCAAAGGCCACGCTTGTGTACCACGCGCCGGCGACGTTGACGCCGAAAGGGTGGAGGTAGTCCTGGACGCTAAAGGCCCAGTGTTTGGCGAAGAATTCTTCGGGGACGGAGGCTTGCCCTTTGGAGTAGGGAGTCTCCTACGCCAGTGGTGCCAGAGTTGCAAATGAGGAGGTTCAGATGGCCCACCTGGGACTTTACAGTCCGCACCGCCTGCATCAAATCGTCCTTGTCGGTAACGTCACAGCGGATAGGGACAACCTGGGGCCCAATCTCCTTGGCCGCGGCCTGAAGCGGCTCCAGGCGACGAGCGGCGATGTAGACCTTGGCGGCGCCATTCTCAACGAGCGCCTTCGCCATCATTATCCCAATACCTTGGTTACCTGTTAATATGCATCCTGTCCCCTGGTTTATTGTGGTGCGTGGAAATAAGCGCGCAGATACTTACCGGTGCCGCCACCGGTTATGAGAGCAACGAGGCCGTTGACATTGTACAGGGACGAGGCGTGGAGCGACGACATTGCGGGGGTGGCTTGAGCCTTTCGTCACTGACGGGAGGGAAGGAGAATTGAAATCTATTATTTAAGCAGTAGCAGGAATACATGTAGGTGTATGTACAGACTGCGTAGCGAGAATGCCGATAGCAAGGCTCGAAGCGGAAGGATCCTTGTACACGACTGCCTCTGTCCACCGCCCTCACCTCTAGGCAGCACGCGCGTCTACCTACGGCGGGATAACTATTAGACAAGTGACTGTTTGAATCGTACATCCACCAGATAGATGCTCACACCTAAATATGCCTTCGTGCTTCCACCATCCGCAGTCCCATCGCTCACTGTGCTTGCTGCCTTACTGGCGCAGACGTGTTTCAAATGCGGTACAGGCTGCATTGAATTTTACCAGCTCGCGCTACAGCTGGCTACTTAGAAAAAGAGAAAACATAGCAACGTAGGTGCATAGCGAGTGGAACACCCCAAATGACCATCCTGCAAAGATTTTGCAAAAATCGACCACAACGCAAGAATTCAATTAATCTTCGTCACTTCCTCTTCATTAGATATTTCTACTGTGATTTGGCAAGTGCGCGCGTTAGCGTGGTGAGGCTCACGTTATACGTCCTTGCAGCTGCTCATGCACTAAGATTTGGGCCTTTTGTGTAGCCTGATGAGCTAAGATCAATTGACTCTCCTTGTTAAAGGATTCCATAATTTTTGGCGGAGAAGTAAAGTGATTGAAGCAGGTCAGGTCTATTTGGGTGGCGGAGTGTTCCACTCGCTATGCACCTATGTTAAAGCTATTTTGGCCATAGTGAAACCTACACTAAAGCAACTTAAGGGCAGCTTGCAAAAGTGTTTCAACTTGATTGCCGAACTCAAAATTACGTCCAACCCCTTCATACTGTAGTGCTCCCGGAAATGATGGCTCGACCTATCCGTCGGACTTGCATCATGAGCTTTGCTACAGCAATCCACACATGGCAAGGACGACCGCATTCGACCCGTCCTCCGCATTTACGTCGCCGACATAGCCCAGCTTTCCTTCGCCAACCTTGGCCAGTGCCACGGCAGTTTCTCCAGCCACTTTTGCACTTGTTGAAGGAAAGACCATTGACTGAACCTCCGAGTCGTCGTCGGTTTTGTACCACATATCCTCTGGCGCAACGTTATTCACAAACACAGCCTTCTGGCTGTATCTTTGTGGTAGCTTCTGTGCGTTGGCCACACTAACCGCGGATTCGTTCAATGCTAAGGTCGTCCTGTGGTAGGATCCAACTCCCCAGGGCAGACCTGCTCGGGAGAAAAATGGCTTCACGCTGTCTGGCTGGACGAAGGAGGGAAGAGGCCCATGATGATTGCCATGCCTCCGCGGCGGACATATGCAAGAACCGCTTCCCAAGCGGAAATGTTAGCCTGGAGAGTCAAGGCCTCGTCCGTAATGAGTATGGCTAAAGGCTCTGGACGCTGTGACAAAACGTAATGGCTGACGTCGAGTTTTCAGCACGCTGAAACTCCGCTTTTGACTTGAGGGCCGTGAGAAGCGGGGCATACATCTCGTCAAACCATGGTTGGTTGTGTAGAGATAGCAAGGACTCGAGCAGTTCTCGATGCCATGGGTGATACTGTAAGCGTGGCCGCGCAGCAATCGACGGGCTAAACTGATTGATCAGACTCTTGGAATGGTGAACAGTAGCTTTTATGAATGATGTTGGGCAGCTGTTCGGCTTGAGGCGGGGTTCTGGGGTATTTGGCTTCTGGCTTGCTGCCACGTGCAAGACATGTCATCAGCAGTTTCAGGTACGGTGGACTATAGTGAGGTGACAACTTTTTCAGCTTTTCAGTAAAGTCCTCACACCACCTACGGCAACTAGTATTATTATCAACCAATTAAATAAAATAATATAAAAAAAACAGAGTAATTACTTTCTATTAGACTTTTGCATGCTAAAACAAATTAATCGTAAGTGTAAATTCAATTACATCTAGATAGAAGTCTAAGTTACAAAGAACTTATCTATCTAGACGTACATTCAGGGTAGCGGGCGCCCTTGGAGGCACTTAGGTAGCGGGCGCCTTACGGCGCGATTTACAGCCCGCCGCCTATGTGTTCCCATTTAGTGCATTAATTCGTAGTCCACTGAGTAGCACTAGAGACTCAACCCCATCTGGTGACTTACTTGGTTCCAAATGGTCTCGGCACAGTTCCTGTCCGGTGGTGTTCCCGTTTGGGCCCCTAGACGTTCCTATGTAGGATGTCTTTCTTAAGCATTCAACTAGAACACTGGAATACGAGGCGAGTTAGTGAAACGAAGCATAAAACCTTGACCAACGCGGATGAGCTTCTGAATTAACTTCAGAACCCTCGGATACGATTAGCATGCAAACTTCACTCAGATTAGTGCTACTCGCATTAATGGGTGACCAACTGAGAAATCAAGGGTATTTATTTATTAAGTTGATTCCCCAACGCTGTAGTGATTTTTGGATGATGTAATTGCTTCCTAGGGAATACAATGTTCCGACGACAAGTTTCCGAAGATTTGATTGAGGCTATCAAAAGGGGATTTACCTGTTGTCCAAGAATACCTGGACAATGGAGTAAATCCTAATGCTCATCATCTGAATGATGAGCAATGCCAAAGAAGACCGCTATTGTCATATGCCGCGCTTCATGGTTATACGCAAATAATGGAGCTTCTCATTCAACGTGGAGCAAAGGTGGATAGGAGAGACCTGACTCGTTTGAACTCCATTATCGTGGGCAGCAGAATATTGCCAATTCAAGGCTGCTAAGCTGCTCATTGAGCATGGTGCAAATATCAACGCAGAGGTCGATAAGTGGGGAACACCACTATCCTGGTTGATCTATGCTGGACTTAAAGGAGACATGATGCATCAGCTATGGTATTATCTTATATCTTAGGGAGCCAAGGAGAGCCTTGATCATACATTTTAGGATCGCTTAAGTTATGCCATTATAACAAACTGGCATTGGATCAGATATAAACTCAATGTAAGAAGCCCAAATATTTATTACAAATAGTACGCTGAATTGGTCTTAGTCTCTCGAAAGATATCTTTTACTTAAAAAGTGAAGGGGATATAATATATACTGGCCAATTTGCTATCCTAGTTGAATATCGATTGATTTATACAGTTAGATGAATATTATTATTATCATGTCAATTAATTGTGAATAGTTAACGTTATTTGCTTGACTGTATGGTAGTTATATGCTTATATTAGAACTAAGATTGTATCATATAATAATTTTTAGATCCAAGTTACACGACTTCCTAGATATATTTATCTGTGAGTGACATGAGCCACTGGTTAGTTAGTGCTGATACAAGATATCTTCATGAGATAGCAAGACAAAGTTTATTAATCAATCTAAAGTCAAAGTTGTGACGGCAGTCAAATCAAATGATATTGAGGATCAAAATGAGTACTAAGTACAAAAAGAAACAGCATGGAGAAGGAAAGAAGAAGACCAGCCCCTCAGCGTGGTATTGAGCTTTTATAAAGGCCTCATCGGAACCCAATTGGGAAGGTGACCAGGCGTGAGCAGTCATTCCCAGTAGGAACAGATGCAAATAGGACAAACAGAGCAAACAGGACAAACAGGTAGGAACAGTAGGGAACGGTAGGAATGCTAGGAATGGTAGGAATGGTTGGAACATCTAGGGTTTCCTCCGCCAGAGCCCTGCCACGTGACCCCTGCCTCAGGCCTCAACCAGCCGTGCCTACGTGCGTGCCGTGACAGAACCGTAGTGCAGGGCAGGGTGTCTGAAGTTTGAACCAACTAGGGGCAAGCAAATGATTGGGTAATTATATATACCATATATGACCAATAGAAATTCTCAAAGCAATATTTTTATGGCTTTTACTGGGCCAGGCCTTGATTCTAACCGCCGCCACGATATTAGCTGATGTTGCAAAAGCGCCTTTTCTAATAATCGCTTTTCAACTACTCCCTCCGAATGAAAGCTTCCTTTGTGAATAGCTTCATAAAGAGATTTATAGGATCTGTTATTTTATGTATACAGTTATAATAGATGTGAAGTGCAGTGCAGTGCAGTGCAGGGTCAGCCAGAAAGTGTGGCGGCCACCAGCACGTGACCCAGTGCCGGCTATCTGCTATCTTAGGGCGCTAACGATCACTGAACCTCCCGTCCATTCAAAGTTCAACTCCATTTCCTTCCTGAGACATCGTCAATCATTATCATGTTCACGACCATTTCCCACAATCAGTCTCATGGGCAAAACTATTAGTCATGAAACGAGCCCCTAGATGGTGTAACTCTTACAGCGACGGGGCTGAAAGGCCCGCGAAGCTGCAACGCCGACACACTTCGAGCACGCTTCCAATCCCGTGGAATAGACAGCAGAAAGAGCAGACTACACCGCAACCGCCTACACCTTCATCGAACAATCATAGCATCAAGGTCAGTCATGAGTACATATTATTACTGGTGATGTGACTAACTGAATTATAGATCCACAAGCCAGATCGCAAGCCTTCTGTGGCTCCGCCTCGATCGGGAACAGTCACTGAGAATGAAATATTCAAGTGGATACCCCTCCATCAGACGAGTTTGAAGTTATGAATCAGCCAGCACCCAAAAGATCTCGATCACGATCGATCTCGACTGATCGCGGACGGCCCCGTTCCATTTCACCAAGTACCAGTGTCTCATCTCGGGATGCCAAATCAAACGCATACAAGGCTACGAATTATGTTACAATACTCGAGACCAAGGGCTGCTTCATGCGGTCATCAAATACGGGTCCGATCCCGGACGACGTGGATCTTTGTGAGGGACTACTTGAACTTGATCCATCAGTTGATACTCCACGTGGAAGCTTATTCGACGACGAGTTCATCAAAGGCTTTCATGATATATTGCAAAATCGATCAGAAGCCCGGCTATTGATAGATTTACACCCACTCCTCATGCCATCTGCGGAAAACCTCTTCATCCAAGGAAGGGAGGAATTGAAATATGTGATTGATGGTTACAATGATCCATGGATTAAAACAGACCCTATTTATGGTCCTAAACCACAACCAGATCATGCCCAAGGCTTAAAGTGGTCAATATTTTCAGCAAGCCAACGACGAAAGCTTGGGATTAAGCCTAATGAGAAATCTTTTTATGCAGTGCGAGAAGACATGTATTTTCCATACTTAACTGCAGAAATTAAATGCGGGAACCAGGCTTTGGAATTTGCTAATCGGCAAAATATGCACAGTATGTGTATTGCCCTTCGAGCTATAGTCAGTCTTGCACAAGCAGCTAGTCGGATAGAAGAGGTTCATCAGCGGCTCCTTGGATTTTCAATTTCACACGAATTGGAGGGCGTACAGATCTACGGATACTATCCAGAGATCGACGCAAACGACGTGAAATACTATCGCTGGCCAGTGAAAAATTCGATATATGGACAGATAAATGGGCATGTTATCGTTTCGTGGAGAAAGTCAATCGGGAATTCCTCCCCAGCCATATCAACCGATTAATGCAATTTCTAGAAGAGATTCCCGATCCACAAGATGTCTCAATCGAGCTTGATATCGATGACAACATTGGTTCTCAATCACAGATTGCATCTCAGGAACGGTCTTCATATAGCTGGGCCCCATCCTCGCAGAATCGCCTACAGCCAGAGCTACGAAACATGATTCAGACCTTGCAGCAACAAGTGGACGAGCAGAGAGCAGAGCAAAAGGAACGCGAAGAGAAGCTTCTTGCACAGATGGACGTGCAGAGAGCGGAGCAAAAGGAACGCGAAGCGAAGCTTCTTGCACAGATGGACGAGCAAAAGAGACGAGAAGAGAAGCTTCTTACACAGATGGACGAGCAGAGAGCAGAGCAAAAGAACGCGAAGCGAAGCTTCTTGCACAGATGGACGAGCAAAAGAGACGAGAAGAGAAGCTTCTTACACAGATGGACGAGCAGAGAGCAGAGCAAAAGAACGCGAAGAGAAGCTACTAAACCAGCTCTTTACGCTACTTGAACATAAGGAGAAATAAAGTAGAAGCCTTGAACCGCAACATATCCCCTAGCATGGCAGCATAGTTCTCAACTGTAATATTTTGAAGAGGAAAACTTCAACGCCTCTAGAAGATCCGCTGCAAACTCCGGTGTGTCCCGGAGTTCCTTATGGAACTTGAAGATTTCAGATTTTAGGTATCCCTCAATTGCGGCGTTAGCAAGTAGAATCCACACGGAGTGCCTTTCAGGCAAGCGAGTTGCTGAATAAACATGCTAAGATGTTATATGGTAAGCATTTATATCAGAACTTCTCGAATAACCATCATCGGGAGCAGGATTGTTCAGAACAGTTGTCCTAATATGCTCAGCTATCTGCGACTCGACATTGACTATATCTAGCATGTCTGCAAGCCTCGCAAATTCAATCGCAGCGGATATCCGATCTTCTGGTACTCCTTTGCCGAACACAATACTGGTAGGCCCATGATATCATGAATACACAAGAGACAAGCAAATTCACTTCCTCGAGTGCCTCAGCTTGGGCTATCTACAATTTTGCCAATCACGTGCCATCCCGTCGTCTACACGATCAGGCCGCGAATTTTACGTCACGTGTTACGTACCCCGAAGTTCATATTTATCTACCTCTGCCAGTGGACAGTGTTGCGAGGAGCAATGGGCAAAGAAGGAAATTCGGCGATTGGGCGTGGTACATGGAGATCTACATGAATCTAATATACTCTGGAACGTGGAGCTGCGTCGCGTACAGGATTTCCACAAAGCTAAGCTATTATTAACAAAAGCGCAAACAAAATGTCACGAACTCATCGCGTCCCAGCAAAATGATCGTTACGAACAACGCAAGGCACCCCGAACCCATGCCGACCTGAGCTGAAAATTGGCGGGAAAGAGATCGTGCTGACCTTGAAGTGCCCCATCACCGCAATGAAAGAGTCCCTTCCATGAATTGATTTTGACATCGTTTCCTGCCGCTTTTAGGCGTTCGCCGAAGTGTCGGGCTTCGGTAGATAAACAATCTACTTCCGCTATGTCTATCAAAGTCGGCGGAAGGCCGACAAGGTCTTCAACGCTTGCGGTGTTTGGGACAGTATATATCGTGACTGTCTTTCTCTCATCTCCAAGATAGCACAACGCAAAATCTCGTTCTGGACAAATGGTCTCAAAGTCGAACAATTATCACCCTGGAAGAAACGACGACGATCGAACAAGGGGTGGAGATTTACAAACACAGAGGAAAGGGTCTATGGTGAATCTGGACAAGGCTGCCGATCCGCCTAGAATAACAGCGCCCAACGGTAGAGACCATGTGGATATCGTAATGGTGGAGTGGGCATGATTTCTCAAGTCGATACAATAGAATGTCTTCGAGGGTGTGGAGTGTTGTTCCAGACAGTGGTAATGTTCCTTGCTCCGTGGGTTCGTGGTGGATGGAGTAGCTCGAATTAATGGCCTCATTCATGTTGAATGACACACAGTCTATATTCGTTTGCCAATGGAAATTGGCTTCATCATCGATGGCCTGGCCCATATCGAAAGACACGCCGGTTGTATCTGTTTGCCAATTGGAATTAGTCCCGGCATCCATAGCCTGATCCGTATCAAATGATATGCTTTCTCCGGCGAATATATCTGGTGAATTTGATGCGTAAGCCTGATTTTGGTGGCCATTGTTGCCCTCTTCAGTTGTAATGATGTTCTGATCATGATGTCGATTCCTCGCATGAGTTTGTTGTATAGAACTGCTCTCGTCATTGACTATAATTGAATCATTCTGGTAAACGAAGAACGCACCGTCGAGTCCAGTTGATCTTGCGCCGAGAAATGCTGAAGTGGAATTACTTTCCTCGGCGTTCTGGGTTTGAAATGTCGCTGAATCTGAATGGACTCGTGTACCCATGGGATTGACGATCGGCCTATCTAACCGCCGGATATCCTGTGTTGCGTGGGCTATCTGATCGGTTGGGTCGGCTGAAACCCCATTGTTATCATCGACATTTCGTGTCATCTGATTGAGTATTTGTGCAGCGGCGTTGTCACTAAGTACTTGATCCGAAACATCATGTTCAAAAACAGTGAAAGCATTCACGGATTCATGGGCTGGAGCGCCTTCGGAGCGCGGCTTCTCAGCGGCCGTTGCACGGTGCTTTTTCCTTTGGCGAGCTCCTACATGATCTTTTCCTTGTCGCTTTTCCTGCCTTTGTCCGCTCTACTTTCATAGGACCATAGAACTTCCATGTCGCACTTCATTGGGATTCATTGTGGATGATGGTATGTGCTCCAGAGTTAACCCAGCGTCTTCATCTTACGTCCTATGGATAATCCTGCTAAAATTCCCTAGTCTGTCTTCTTGTCTCCTGGGTACGGCTTCCTCCCTGCTAATAGGACAGAGATAATTAAGTCCTTTCTAGGGACTGTCTGTTGGTACTCAAGCAATTATCCTATGTGAGTGTGTTCCTGATCTCTGTTGGCGCATATTAACAGATGTAGATGCGCTCAACAACGCTGGTCTAGGAATCCATATTGCACATCTTGATTTGTCAACAATTAATGAATACCTTCCTTCGCCTTCATCTGTAGGAATGATGAACCAGGATGATAAGCATTTTGAAGTTAATGTTTTATTGAATTGTGTTTTGTTTTGTTTGTGACGTATACTGACTGTATTACGCGGCTAAACCCTTCTAAGTTAGTCAGTCAATAGAATTGAGCTAACCGTTTCTAGTAGATTTTCAATATATTTTGAACGATTTCCAAACCTCCTTCATTATTCTTTTCACACTCTTTTCCTCAGGATTTGCTATTAGATAGGTGACAATTTTCATGATTGAATTCGTTTTGACATGGCCCGCCAATTGCAATACCTATACCTCAGCCAACTCGTCTTATTCCAACATTCTGCCGAGTTTGCCAATATTACTTTCTTTTATTAAACTGTCACGCAATATGAAATTTCTGGCCAGCCAGCCAGCTCGTACAAATATAGAAGCGAAAATACTGATTGCGCACTAGGAGGTATGCTACAGGCGTGAAAACATGGAAATTACCTAGGTACCTAGGTAGGATTAAAAGCATATTAAATTTGCAAAGGAGCGGCTACGGTACCAGCAACGAGTGCCTGGTAGAACTAGAAGTACGCGATTGATGGTAATTACAATGGTCTGGTGGTGTTCACCTATAAAATTGAGATGTGTATTTCCTGCTGCCCCGTGGTAAGCTATTGGATTAATTGTGCAACGTCCTGCGGGGAAAAACAACCCCGCCCACTCTATTCTGATGGAAGAGAAATGTATCCTGCGATCTGCAGAATTCAATTCTCATTAGGTTGCACTGGATCATCTAGTCACAGAAACTAGACTTAAAAAGAATAAACGAGACACACGAAGTGTTACAAAGTAAGCCTGTCTTTTACTGATACGGATATTTATTCATGGTTTCATGAGCCTTTAACAAGAGTCCAGCGAAATGTGTGAAGTACACATCATTACAACTCGCTACGCCAAATGCCCGCCATCATGTACAACTGTTCAGCGTGTACCAGTCACTGAAGTTGCCCCGATTTGCGGAATCAGGTCAACAATGTGAAAATCCAAAAGAGAAAACTATGGGTCAGACGGTCAGTCGTAACCAATGCAAGAGGCATAGAGATGAAGGTTTTGCAGAATACGACACGCGATAAAGGGAGAGTCGCAAGAGGAGAGAGAAAATCTATAACAGGCTGTCTTATTCTTCAAGGGATGCTAAAACCTTGCATACCTCTTCGGCGGTACATACTTGACGACTCCAACATTGTTTGATGAGAGAACCACATGTGAGACCTTCTGTATTAGGGAATTGATGAGATTGATACAGTCCTTCCACTTTGTCACTGGGGACCTCTGCGAAAGGGTATTCGTTGGCCATTATGAAATAAATTAGTGAACCAAGACTGAATAAATCATCGCCAATGACAGGTGTAATAGTCCAGTCGAAGTTGGGGTGCAGGAATCTAGTTCCCGCAACAGCGGAGGGTGCCGAACCAGATATAGATGCTCCGCCAAAATCGGATATCTTTAAATTGAGATCACGATCTAGCAGGAAGTTCCTGGGTGAAATATCGCAGTGAATCACGTCAATAGAATGGAGGACATGTAGACCTTCCGCGGCTTGTTTTGCCCATTGGTAACGGACTTGCGATGATATGCTGTCACTGTGATTCCGGATATATTCATCAAGATTGCCATTCTCAAGATATTCCATTGTAAGGCAGCAGGTCTCTCCCACTTAATCACTTTAGGTATGCATGGATGTTCGCCAAATTCGGCATAAATCTTTTGGTAAATCTGAGCTTCAGTAGACATATTTCGGCGGTAATCTTCTTCTGCGTGTGGTGAGGGAATTGGAGTCTTAATAACCTCACCAGACGGCAGCCGTTCAACAATCGCGTTCCCACCCACGCTAGAAGTCGACCCTTAGTGACATATACAACTTCTCCGGGACGCGTTTCAGGGATCTTGAAGCAATTGGGGTGCATATTTGGATCAGCTCGTCGCTGCCATGAGCCTGGAATGCGTAGGTATGTAATGGTTTCGGGGCATCCTGTCTGCCGTTGGTCCTGAGAAAATTTGAGTACAGAGGAGAAGTACTTGTGAAGATGTCAATCTTACCGTATCCGGTTTTGCATCGATTTCTTCGACGTCTGCAAGTCTCCTTTCTGTGTCTGGAAAGAGTAGCTTGAAAAATCTACGGAAAGGGTTGAAAAGAAAGTGCGACACCACTGAAAATATGGACCAGGTATATAATTGAGTGAATAGTGACATACTTGATAGCTTCAGGTGCTTGATCTGTCTTTAATGAATGAGATTCGAGATTGTTAATTGTTTCCCTGTTATCCACTCGGTCGGCGCTAATGTCGGACCGAGCTTTTAAAACGGTGTAACAGTGTAATGTGAACGTAAAACAACAGGCTAGTAAGGTATTAATTACACTAACTATCCTTGTAGATTACTGGATACCAAGATAGGATCGTGTCGACCTTCCTTAAGCTGTAAGCATGAAGGGGAGGGACTCGTCGCCCCGCTGCCTTCTCTTGAGCGATGCGTGACATTGCGTGGTTCACTGGAAATGCTTTCGTCCGACCTCTTTATAAATACAGGGCCCTCGAACCTCCGAATTTGGCGCCCATTCCGTCGTTGTAATCCTTCTTGCCTCCCTAATACACCGCATATCTAGCGTTCATTCTACTCTTCGTTTGTCTTCCACTAGAAGTAAAGTATACCTCTAGGAGCGACGACGGACAGAGGTCGACTCTACATCATGACTCATTCACGAGCAAATACAAAGATCGTCGTAGTTGGGGAGGCGGCACGATGGGTTCTTCAACTGCTCTGCACTTAATCCGCGCTGGATACACCCCTTCGAACATCACCATCTTAGATGTATATCCAATTCCCTCGGCTCAATCAGCCGGCTACGACCTGAACAAGATCATGAGCATCCGACTGCGAAATAAGCCGGATTTGCAACTCTCCTTGGAAGCTCTCGATATGTGGAAGAACGATGCGTTATTCAAGCCCTTCTTCCACAATGTTAGCGTGGTAAGTCATCAACCAGGTTATCACTATGTATACTTACACATATCGAGATCTACTGTTCGTCGTCGACCGAAGGCATTGCAGACCTTCAGCAGATGCACCGAGCCCCGCTGCCGCGGATAGCGACCTAGGGAAGAAGAGCATCTGGCTGGACAGCGAGGATAAGATCCTGGCAAAAGTACACCCTTTTAAACGAGACCAAGTGGAGGTAATTTTCGACCTATGAAAAGCTAGACAAAGAGAAGCTGACTGGGTGACACCAAATAGGGATGGAAAGGCTTGCTCGTCGGAGACGGAGGTTGGCTGGCTGCAGCCAAGGCTATCGATGCTATAGGACAGTTCCTCAAGAAGCAAGGCGTCAATTTCAGATTTGGCCGGTATGTTTTAGAATTGTTTTCGTCATGTGAAAGTATTCAATTGACGCGGAACTCTAGTGCTGGAACCTTTGCGCAGCCTCTCCTCACCGAGGACGGAACGGAATGCATAGGTGTTGAAACAGTAGACGGAACAAAATACTATGCCGACAAAGTAGTTCTTGCTACTGGTGCTTGGAGTCCAACTTTAGTAGATCTAGAAGACCAATGCGTTTCGAAAGTCAGTATAACCAGTGCTCTTGATACCACAGGACCCTACCACTAACTGCAAAATGCATTTTTAGGCCTGGGTTTTGCTCATATTCAACTCACGCCTCAAGAGACGGACGAGTATAAAGATATTCCCGTGATATATGACGCTGAATACGGTTTCTTCTTTGAGCCAAATGAGTAAGGAAATGCTTCCAGTCTAACATCGAAGATAGCAAACACACACACACACACACACACACACACGCACACACACAAAAGTACTAAATCAGATACAGACGTGGAATAATCAAGGTGTGCGACGAATTTCCTGGTTTTTCTCACTTCAAGTGGCATCAACCTTATGGCGCCGCCCATCCCAAACACATTTCTGTGCCACGATCACACGCCAAACATCCAACAGATACCTACCCGGATGCTTCCGAAGCAAGCATTCGAAAAGCAATTGCCAGATTCATGCCATCTTTCAAAGACCGAGAACTCTTTAACCGGTCAATGTGCTGGTGCACAGATACCGCTGACGCCAACTTATTGATCTGCGAGCACCCCAAATGGAAGAACTTTATATTGGCCACGGGAGACAGCGGGTAAGTGATGAACTTGAAAAAGGAAGCTGAAAAACCGTAGTAATTCTCTAAATCCGTACTGCAGACATAGTTTCAAGCTCTTACCAAACATTGGCAAGCATGTGGTTGAGCTGATTGAAGGATCCCTTTCCGAAGACCTGGCTTATGCATGGAGATGGAGACCAGGAGGCGATGCACTCAAGTCGAGACGCGCTGCTCCACCAAAAGATCTGGCTGATGAGCCAGGCTGGAAACGTGAGGAAGACTCAAAGGCGAGGAGCGCGAAGCTATGAGTTAGCACAAGACCTTCGGAGGACGAAATTCGTTTTCATACGACAGCCCCTACACCCTTTCGCAATTGCTTCACTCCAACGAGCGCAGGAATTGGCTCTGTGAGATTTAGCTCAACTGTGTATCATAAATTAAAGTATCACTTTGTTACAAGGGGAGTGTACGCACTACAGGTACCTTGGAATAGGAATAGGATCTCCGCTTAAGGGAAGTAAGGATATAATAGTAGGTATATAAAATCAACAGGAGCTGGCCAATACCTAGTATCAGAGAGGAATACCTAGGTACTCAATAGATGTGGTTTGCGGTTCCCCGTGGAAGGAGAATTGGAACTCTGTATAGATTTCATACCTACCTAGGTAGGTAATAGCTCATAGAGATAGGCAGGTTTCTCCTTAAAATATCAACAAGCATACCTACCTAGGTAGGTAGGGCTATACAACTGCGGGTGTGTACGTACCGTTTCCTTATAATTATTGAAAAAGAAGCTCAAGGTACGACACCGTAGACAGTTCATTATTTACCGACATAATTACATAGTCTCACATGCATCCAAATGAAGCATATCCTTTTTAGCAGCAAGCAGTGAGCTTCCGCATTATTTTTTCATGTGCAACTGCCGATAGTTTATCGGTAGCAAAAATTACGGCCATATTTCGAAATGTTGTAACGACCAATGACTATGGGAAGGGATTTGAAGGGTATCTTAGAATGAAAGCGAGAAGGAAATGATCTGGCTCCGACAAATTGCTTTCAGAACGGCAATGCAAGAGAATACAGCGGGAAACAAAATCGAGAGCACAGCTCCAACGACAGCAATTGAGACAGAGCTAACGAGGAATCGCGAAGCCGTTAACCGCCTTGAGTTCTGACAGTTGTTGCCGGAGCGCATTGTTACCCTTGAGCAGCTCCTCGAGATAATCCGCCGCTTGCAGGAGCATGGCACTCTTGCTATACGCTCCATCCCGGAGGTCTGGGACAAGCGAGCATAGTTCATCAAACCCTTGCTTGATAAGATTGCGACGCTTTTGTTCCGAGAGTATGTGGTTTGCGCGCTTCTGTTCTTCGCTCAGGTTTTCCCGGGCTGTTTTATGGCTTTGGACTTTGGGTTTTTCGACGCGCTTTCACTTGGACTACGCTTCAATCTGCCTCCAGACGAGCTTTTCGGTCTTTTCAGCCTAGGGGCGTACCGCTGTCATCAAGCTCTTCTTCATCTTCTTCGACTTTCATCTTTAGGCGTTTTCTTGGGGCTAGGCTGTTGTTGTCTCCATCTCCACGATTGGCCTCTTCAGAAGAGCGAGATGCAACTGTACCGTAGCTATTATTCTCATTCCCACTGCGAGAAATTCCATACGCTCCGACCGGCGTTGGTGCACGAGTATTAGTTGCACTTGTTCGCGGTTCGAGGCACTTCATGTTCTCAAGCAGGATTTGTGTTGTTTCTTCTATATTTGCCACATCGTCCGGTCGACGATAGCCGTGATCCACAAAACCCGCATCTGATCCCCATCGTAATGTCTGAACTGCAAGTTTTTCCTGTGGCTCCGCAGATATCGGTGGCTCTTCCGGACGAAACACCGAAGTATGCTGAGGTTGAAGTGACAAATGACGAGAGTCGCCATGACCTCGATGACCTCGATTGCCTAGCGAGGAATATGTCTGTTCTTGCTTGATTCGAGATTGCCCGAGATGGGATGGCGTTATTCCAGACACAGCACCATCAGGGAAAAGATGTTGAGTCGGGAAGTTGTTTGCGTTACCGCCTTGTCCGTAGAGCATAGAAGCCGCTGCAAGTATATCGGAATCAGGACCAAGACCCCCATCAGGCTTCCGGACATCTTTCCTGAATTCAGAGGCATAGCAGGCGGTCGCTGTGACAAAGAGGTTGTTGAGCCTTCCAGATTCGGGGGTAGTCCTTCTGCCCAGTTGAACGAAAACGCACTTCCGCCATTATCATGGGTTATATTTTGGAACCAATTATCTCCAACATCAAACTGACTGGCATTTAACGTCGTAAAGAAGCTATCGAGCATGCTGGATTCGCTGTCATCGAGAAGAGACGGGCCGGGGAGGAGGCGGACCAGCGTCGTTGGGAATGTCTTGCGGCGGAGGAAACCAATCTGCAAAGGAGATGCTGTTAGTACAATGGCCAATTGAGAGAGAGTAGACCCGTAGGACTCACATCCAAATGGGCCAGGCGGCGGAGGTGACGCTCTGGAGCGCGACTGCCGAAGTTCGGGCCTTGCCACATTCATCATGAAGGAACTGAGCCAATGTAGGTTGAATTCTCCCGCGCGACGTTATTGATCTTGTATCTTCGGCGTGTCTGTCTGGCCGTTCCCAAGCATATTTCCTTGGATAATCACAAAGCGATTGCACAGTGCCGAGGTTGGATACTCAGGTTAATTCGAGCAACAAACAGAGGCCGCCATACGTCATCGGAAGAGCGGAAGAGAAAGGAGACGTGACTGCTAATTGAAACCGAATGAGAGATGCGAAAATTTCCGGCGAGACTGGAGCGAAGGGAGTCTAAGCTGTGAGAGTGAAGCAGCACGATGAGCGGGGAAGATCGCGGCGGTGCGGAAGTTTGCAACCAGGCAATGCCAATGCCAATGGCTTATTAACGGGGAGGTCAAATGATCTAGCTCTGTAACGATGCAAGCAAAGCAGAGACGAGCGACCAACTAGCGAGTTTAGCCAGTGACTTAGTTCTGTTGGAGCTGGAGGAGAGAAGCAGAAAGCCAAAGTTGGGAGTTGGAAGTTGGAAATTGGCAGTTGGAGGAGGATCACATGCAATCTGCACAGTCGGGAAGGAAGGCGTCGGTGCACCGCGCTACAGGAGAACCTGGCTATAACGAACGGGCGCCTTATTAATTAATAATCGCAGCTTAAATATTGTGGCTTGGGCCTTGATAGCTAGGCCTTCCGTTCGTTATAACGAGGTTATACTGTACCCTCAAGTCGCGTGCTGCGCTGACGTCGCTTCCTCCTGATTTCTTCGCTCAGTCCAGTCTGCGCGCACTCCAGCTTACGGAGTACAGCTTCCTACTAACTATCGTGTTGGTAATGTTGCTTGACAGGTTGAGTGAGTGGTCCCTTTGTGACTTACAGATGCTATACCCTGCAACCGATTCCCTGCTCATGAACGCGTTCTGGACTGGCCCTGCGTTGACGGTTACATCCTGCGTTGACGGTTACACCGTGCCTCACTCATACTTCATACAACATTGCATTTCTGCTCGGAAGCTGCTTGCTTTGTCCATCTCGTTTGCTGATACATTCTAAAGTCGGCCTCATCCATTAAGGCGCTGAATTGTCTTGTCCCTTTTATTATGCCTCCAGTGTGCTGAAAACGCCCTAAATGGCGCTTTCCAGGCAGAGAGCTAGTATTGCTCAGCTATTTGAGCCGTGAGTTCAAGCATTCTCGATCTCAGAATTTGCCTAACTGTTTTCAGAGTGCTTAGGGCCTATGGCTTGGGATACCTGGCCTTGACAGCTCCCAGATTGATTGGCTACTTCCCGCTCCTTCTAAGAAGAGACACGGGCCATCGTGTGAAACTGGAACGGGCAAGTAGGCCCGGTGCGCAATAACTGCAGTAACTAACTGCTAACTGTTCTCGCTCGCTTCCTAGTTAAATTACATCTTACTTAGTGGATTGGGTTGGAACAAATTCTCCACGTTTTGTGCAGTTCTAGTCAGCGGCGCAACGTGGCTACCACGTTTGTTCTTCCGAATTACCTCCCCGTTCAGCCCTCCGCTGTTCTCTACGAAGTGTCCGAATTGTGCGATTTCTTTCCGCATTTGTTTCGGCGTGGGCAGCTTTCAACTTATTGAACAAAAGTCGTAGGAATGATGCTATAACAAAGCATAATGCACAGGACAAGGATCTGGAAGACGAATGTCGGCCCAATGGGATAAAACCAGCAACACTTCGTCCAGAGCTTTCCGGGCGATCTCTGGATCTCACTCTCTTCTCAGCAACACGAGCAGCTGGTGTGATAGCGTCCATCGCCTGGAATGGATGGGAAAGCAGACGGAAGTGCAGGGGCCGATGGTCTCGGGCAGAAGCACTTGCTCCACGACTTGCCGATGCTGGCTTATTTGCTGGAAGTGCCGCTGTGGTTATGTGGGCATGGTTCTACTCTCCAGAGAGATTGCCGCGTTCCTATGAAAAGTGGATTGGCGAGGCTGCACAAGTCGACGGTCGTCTAATTGAAGCCCTCAGGCGGGCGCGAAGAGGGAATTCATCTATGGCAAAGATACCGGCCAAGCACCACTGCTCGAGTCTATGTGTAGAGATTATGGCTGGCCGATTGAATGGGGCGACCCGGCTGTCACGGTGCCAATACCGTGTGAAATGGTACACATGGGGTGCGGTCCCAGCTGCGAATGGCATGCCGCATCTCGCTTCCTCCGTTCATTCAAATTCGCCCTGCTCACCAACCTGCCGCTACAAGTGCTTCTACGGGTGCGTTCCAAACAGCCAGTAGTTGCCATTAACCGAGCTATCAGAGATGCGGCACGTTCATCATCATTTCTGGCTTTATTCATTAGCATGTTTTACTATTCGGTCTGTCTCGCTCGAACAAGACTGGGTCCGAAGCTGCTAAGCTCCAAAACTGTGACACCGCTAATGTGGGACTCTGGTCTCTGTGTGGGTGCTGGTTGTCTTATGTGCGGCTGGAGTATACTAGCAGAGAGCGCTCCACGGAGACAGGAAATTGCGCTCTTCGTAGCACCTCGAGCTGCAGCAACCATACTCCCAAGACGATACGATCGAAAGGTACGTGATTCGCGGGCTTGTCTTGCTCTTCTGCTAATTTTGGGTCAGTATTTATCACGGGAACGGATCACGTTCAGTCTCAGCGCAGCAGTTATAATTACATGCGTCCAAGAGCGTCCTGACCTCATTCAAGGAGTATTTGGACGGCTTCTTTCGACGGTATTCGCATAGTTGCACTGCTTAACATCTAACACGCGAGAGCGAGAAATCGGAATGGAGTTTGCAAACATTAACTCACAATGTCATGAATTATCTCGGTGCCATATACCATGATATGGATAGGGTAAAATTGTTGTTTATTTAGTAGCATCATTGTATTCATACGTTGCATGTACGATAGACACCAGAGGTAGAGATAGAAGATGAAAGAGAGTTGGAAGAGCTATCGGGGATAATAAATAATTGCAGGCAATGGAATATATCGCTCATACACGGACATAGAGCCATTCTGTTTTCACAAAAGAATAGAAAGCACTAAGACTATCAGATCATTTTATGATATGGTCAATATTGAAACTGACGAGCAGAGCCGACGGCGGAACACAACGTCGGGGCTGGTCTTGGCGTGGATTAGTCTGCCGGCAAAGAGAAGAGGACGACCTTCGTCACAACGCATTCTCCATATCCTGCTTCAAATTGGAATGAAGAAATGGAGATGCGCACGCTACAGTTTTTCAGCAGATACCATGTACGGCAATCCCTTCGCCATGGCACTGTCAATGCAAAACGAAGATTTTCACAGCAATTGACCTTGCGACAACAACAACGGCCGTCGCCTAACTATGCCGAATCAACAAAAGAATGCTTCAACTTTGTTAGTCTGGCCTCAATTTGACAGGAGCTGCTCAATATATTTACGGATATGCTACTGACGACGCTAGCTAGATATTATACTGCCAGCATCATCGTTGGCACCCTCGCGCTGGCCTACGGGTCTGTGCCTCTGTATAAAATGGTGAGAGCCCCATTTGCGGGCCATTCTTTGCAGTGAGAACGTTGTATCTAACATTATCGCTGCTGTGCGGTTGCTTAGATATGCCAACAAACCGGATGGAATGGCCAACCTGTCCAAGTCCACAGTACCGGCGACGGCGATACTGCCTCACGACTGAAACCCGTTACCGAGTCACGCCGTCTCCGCATCACATTCAACGGATCCGTATCCGACGTCCTGCCCTGGAAATTCACACCGCAGCAGCGAGAAGTCCGCGTCCTCCCCGGCGAGACGGCATTGGCTTTCTACACTGCAACAAACAAAGGTCCCACAGACATCATCGGCGTAGCGACATATAGCGTGACTCCCGGGCAAGTGGCGCCGTATTTCAGCAAGATTCAATGTTTCTGCTTTGAGGAGCAGAAATTGAATGCGGGCGAGTCGGTTGATATGCCGGTGTTTTTCTTCATTGATCCAGACTTTGCAAAGGATCCGGCTATGCGGAACATCGATACGATTACTTTGTCATATACCTTTTCAGTAAGTTCACGACCATCTCGATTTCTTTCTCTTGCTATGTATGTCATTGTACTAAGGCATATTCCCGCAGAGGCCCGGTACGGCGATAATGGTATTTTACGACCTACTGCGTAGCGCAAGTCCTTCTCGTTGAAAGAGATTACCTATATCCAGAAGCTCTGCAAAAACAACATTTGAAGATATCATTCATGTACCACTACTTATCAAAGGCTTTGCATCACTAGAACTACCCAACTCATATACATTCTCGGCGTTTTGTGCATTGGATGGATTGGAAAGATAGAAATTCTGTCTATATATATTATCAATGGCATAGTTTTCCTCGAGCTAGCTACGCCCATTTCTAGCGATCAGGAGATAGAAACACATACCTCCCAGACAGAACACTCTGTAAGCTGTAGGTAGTAACTACTATGGTAATAATTCCTCAATGCTCCTAAATAGTAAATAGTGAAGTTGGACCGTTCCAAGCAATGACATAAGCGGGGGTGCACGGACCACGTATTAAGTGCTACGCGTAAGACGCGTTCTCAAATCGAGAAGCAACGACCAAAGAGAAATTGTCCTCGGCATCAACGACATTAATGCTATCTTTTAGCAGCACAGAAGTACTCAACCATGGCTCTTCTCGTGGACAGACTACGGCCGCGATCGCTCGATGCACTGACATATCACCCTGAGCTCTCTGCACGGTTAAAGTCTCTAGTGAGCTAGCTTATCACTCTCTTTGCTCCCTCTGGAACGACACACTAAGAAAGTACAGGCGCAAAGCGGTGACTTTCCTCATCTTCTCGTCTACGGCCCTTCTGGTGCCGGAAAGAAAACACGAATCATTGCGACTTTGAAAGAGCTCTACGGCCCCGGTGTCGAAAAATCAAGATCGATGCCCGCGTGTTCCAGACGACCAGCAACCGGAAACTAGAATTCAACATAGTAGCCTCCGTCTACCATCTCGAGATCACGCCGTCAGACGTGGGCAATTACGATCGCGTTGTGGTGCAGGAACTGCTGAAAGAGGTTGCGCAGACCCAGCAGGTAGACCAGTCCGCGAGACAGCGGTTTAAAGTGGTGGTCATCAACGAAGCGGACCATCTGACGCGCGACGCTCAAGCAGCTCTGCGTCGAACCATGGAGAAATACAGTCCCAACTTGCGCCTGATCTTGTTAGCAAATAGTACTTCCAACATCATCGCTCCCATCCGGTCGCGAACACTTTTGGTCAGAGTTGCGGCGCCGTCGGAACAAGATATATGCTCTGTGCTGCGGACGGCCGCTCAAAAGAAAAATGGACTCAGTCTGATGCTTTGAATATGAGGATTGCGAAGGAGAGTGGGAGAAATCTTCGCCGTGCTTTGCTCATGTTTGAAGCTATATATGCCCAGAAGTTTGTCGTCCTCGCCCCTTGCAAAACTAGCTAAATACTAAATGTTTTTAAACAGTGAAAAAGTGTCTGATAAAACCCCAATCCCTCCGCCGGATTGGGAGGCTCTCATCTCAGTAGTCGCGGACGAAATCCTTGCGGAACGATCCCCAGCACGGATATTGCAAGTCCGAGAGAGACTCTACGATCTATTAACTCACTGCATTCCTCCTACAACCGTGTTGAAGGTAACAAAAACGCTATATATTTCAGTCTACGAAGGGATATCGCTCTAACCTCGATGCCAGGTTTTGACCTTTAAATTAATCACAAAAGTCGATGATGCATTGAAGCCGGATGTCATTAAATGGTCAGCCTTTTATGAACATCGGATCAAGCTAGGCAGTGTACGTGCTCTTTTCAATTAACATCTACAGAGGAAGTCGGGTATCTAACAATCCATTCCAGAAAGTTATCTTCCATCTTGAAGCTTTTGTGGCCAAGTTTATGCGCATCTATGAAGGGTAGGCCACCGTTTTTCTACATGCTCTTGCCAAATACTAATTTTGCGGCTCAGGTACCTTATGGGCATGGATTTCTAGATGAGATGGAATCAGCGTAATCAAAGAGGGTATAGCGGTCGTTATAATATCATTTATTCAAAACTTGAGATGGAGTACAAACATCAGGAAAATAGCATTGACTGAAACAACAAATAGCAATGATTGAAACAACAAATTCGACGATTTTCAACTCTTCACACATGCAAACATGTAATTGTAGCCACACTATACAAGCTTGGTCAACAGCTTTCCAGTAGCCTGACCGTCAAACAACCTCATCCACGTCTTCGGCACATCTTCGAAGCTGGCTGGCACAATGGTCTGTCCTGCCTCGTTAGCCTGAATCTTCCCTTCGCGGTATCCCTGAACGAGGGCATGCACAATTGCGCCCCATCTCTCGGAGTAAGATCCAACACGACAAGCCCCTTGATATTCAGGCGCATGGCGATCACATCGTACCAATTCTTGATCCCCGGCAGACTGTCTTTGTGGGTGTTATATTCGGACATTGCACCACACGCCGCCACTCGACCGTCCTTCTGCAGCCGCGTAAGCATAAAATCCAACACCTCGCCGGCAGTGTTATCGAAAAGACCTCGACAAACGGCTCAGTGGCAGCAGTCAGATCGTCCCGGAATGAATCCTTCTTGTAGTTCAAGCACACGTCGGCGCCCAGCGACTCTACCCAGCGACACTTCTCATCCGTGCCCGCGATGCCAATCACCTTCTTGCACCCAAGCACATTCTTCGCAATCTGCACCGCTGCCGAGCCAACTGCGCCCGCAGCTCCGCTAATCACCACCGCGTCATCGGGGCCGGCGTGCACAATATCAACCAGCCCATAATACGCCGTCACGCCGGCCACGCCGAGCACTCCCGAGAAATGCGTCGGCGAGATATCGCCAGCGGCGGCTTCGATGGGCATGCACTCCGCGGCCGGCACAACCGTATATTCGCACCAACCGGTCGGGCAAATCACCAGCGATCCAACCGGTAGTCTCGCGGACGTGGACTGCACCACCTCCGCGATAGAGCTGTAGGATCGCATAATCTCGCCGACCTCCACGGGAGTGGTGTACAAGCGCCGTGCGTCGATGGTGGAGTTGATCCAGAGTCGCTGCGCGGGGTCATTGGATAGGTAGAGAACTTTGAGTAATACCTCTTCTTTTCCTTCGTTCAGTTGAGCCGGGAGGGGCTTTCGACCAGTCGGAATATAGAGTCTGGTCCTTCGATTACGGGTCGGCCGCTGGACTTCTTGGCCAGAAGCCATTGGCGGGTTGTAGTTGGAGCCATGATGGAGATAGAAATGTGTTGTTGTGGAAATGTAGAGTATGTCTGAAGAAGATGATGATGATGAAAGAGAATACATGCTTTATGAGCTGCAGAGCATGATATTTATATTCAAGAATCGAAGTACGTATAGCTCCTCAAAAGATAATGTTCCACTGGGCGGGTTGCCTGTCGCCGCAGGGCTGCGGAGAACCGCGACGATCACCGCGACGATCCGCCATGAAGATCGACGGTTTGTCATCAATTCCTCGCGTTCCTTTTGATGCCTTCGAGAATTCGGAGACTTTGATTATGGCCAGCGGTTGAAGGCTCATTGGCTTGCATGGCGAAGTTGCCATGCGGTCCTCCGTGCGGAGCTCCGCACGGCCGCATATAGTTGCATGACAAAGCAATTCTTCGATGATTTAGTTAGTTAGTTAGTAACTAGGTAATTATATCTTCAAAGCAGGGCTATTAACTAGGCAGCCTAGCTGTTAAGACCAAGTGCTTCAACATGCTCGATCCCCTTGCACGCCACCATAATCATTGTCTCAAATGAGTGCGGGGTCCTCGGAGGGAGAGTAGCCACATAGAGGTGAACTCTGGGTATTTCACCGTCTTTTCTTCAGACGAGTGTAGCAGATACGCGGTTTCCGACGTCCAGAATTCTTGCTTAGTGGACACCGGCAGGACTGACAAAGTAGGCTGCTCTGGGCAAACCCCGTGTTTGAAAATAGAGTAAACGGCGTATATCATAAAGCAACCATAACGGTGCGACGAGCACTCTCGGCCAGGATCCATGTTTCCCAGGTGGGCTGCACTACGCTAAGCTCGACGTTTGCTCGCCGCAGGAGATGCAGCATGGATGCGGATACATGCTCTTGCTGCTGCTGAACGATAGCTTGTTGCTTGGCATCGCCGTGGAAGAGGCGGATTATTTGATATAGCACAATAGCCTGCATTTTGCTAGCTCTTCTCTCAACGAGCTGCCGCTCGTAGCCGGCTGGAGCAGCTTGTTCATCTCCGCATTCAGAGCTTCGAACAGCATTGGTTGATTGGTTGCATTCATGCAGACGCATGCAGCGCAGATACCAAAGGCAGCTCGGATTGCTTCCGCGCCTGGCTTGTTACAAGTATTCCTGTGTATAAATGGCGTTTCGATGTGCTGCACAAAGTCCCGCGGGTATTCTTTGAGCTTCTCAATAACCCAGTTCCAGCTTCGCGTGTTGCCTGACACTGGCTGTAACTCGCCTAGCTCGCCCACCATGTTGGGAACGTTCGGTTCCATCAGCCCTGTCATTAGCAGGCTACTGTCGTTCAGGTCCATCTCGAGAGCCGCGTCCTCGAAAGCCGCGTCATCGAGTAGCCAGGACTCGATACCAAGCGACGACATCGTTGAGCTTGGCGGTTGACGATGGTCCAGGGCGCTACTGGAATTCGAATTCGAGTCATCGGTAGCGGTAGTTGCAGTTGTGTCTGGCGAAGATACATAATTGCATGTTTTCTTGTTCTGTCTGCATCGTCCGCAGATCGGATATGCGAGATCGCATTTTCGCCGCCCACTGAAACAAGCATCACACGATCGACGACGGAATGGCATCTTGTCACGATAGAGTTGAAATATGATATGATATAAGTCCTTGTTGCTTAGTTATTATTTACCTGCAGCGAGTCCAGAAGCAAGTCTGAAGTCAGAACTGATCGTGAACACGGATTTGTAATACAGAGAACCTCCATATACCGGACGCGCGGCTATTGAATTTAGTGGAAACTTGGTCGTGACATTACGAAGGTCGTTCTTTTACATATTACATCCAAAATTCATGATAATCAAGAATAATTTGTACAAATTCAATGGCTTGACAAAAATGAGAAATAGTGCTCTACTTAGTATGTTAGTACTGTAATCCTGAGGAAGATGCTTAGTAGTAGACGTACTTAACTACCTGGGCACCAGTTACGTCATCGCAATATATCCTCCTCCATAGCTTCAAAAACAATATCCATGGATATGTTCTTCACATACCTAACTAAGTATCTCAGAACTCGACAACATGGAGCCAGGCGGCGAAAGCACTCAGTATGTATCCTTACCTCGTACCCTATCATCCGTTATATCCATATGCTAATCACCACAATCGCTGGGGAAAAGGTACGAATCTATTCGCACAGTCACAAACACTCCTCCCAAACAAAGGGACAACTTGGAGGTATGCAAAGACATTCCGTTGTTTGAATACTCCTCCTATATATATACATACCTAACTCACATGGCAATGCAAGCAAATGAGAAAAACACCATCAGCGAAATGAAAATCCTGTCCACGGGAACAAACGAGCAAAGGGATAGCACTGCCAATCCAGAGACGGATCCGAATCTAAATGATCCGCAATTTGCAGGAATGACGAGTAATGTCTCAGGGGAGGTTGATAGAGGTAAGTAGCAGCTCTTCTTTGTCTTTCCCTTCTGGATGCACGGGATGCACCACTGTACATGTAGGGCGAATTGCTGATGATAATCTTGGTTTGAATTTGGGATGTGCAAAATTTCTAAAAATAACAGCAAGGCTAATGTAACATGATTATGGTACAAAATAGATTTGAAGCCGGATGTGCAAGGCATCGACGAAGAGGCCCGACGGACGAGGGCGGCGCAGAAACTCGGACGCGGTAACAACATTGGCGCTTAGATTCGGGTCATCAACGGAGGTGTTCTTGTTTTATTGTGTGGGCGAAGTGCTTGTTGATGCTGTTTTGGGCGGGTTGGGCCTATTGCTTGTATCTAACGGCACCTCTCGCCGTGCTCGTTTCAAACTCTCAAGTGTGACTCCGTTGCCCAATTTTGTAATCCCGACAACGGGGGTCGCCTTTTTCACAAATTCCCACATTCCTAGATAGATGGACCCGGTTAGTTTGGGAGCTATCATCGCGGGGCGCTTTCCATTAAACCTACCCGGTAGTTTATGTGCCGCCAACCTGAAAGCCTCCCTTGCAATCTTCTCGTGGATATCTCCTTTCAGTTCAAAGACAATCCGGCTCACTGGAATTCTCGCTGCCCAGTAATCGAATTTTCCCTTTCCCTTACCCATACGCATTTCATTTCCGGACGTATACACACCGATATTCGCACTAACTCGTTTGTATAGGGTGTAATTCATTCCTCTCAATCGCCTTCGTATCGTTTCTTCTCCTAGTTTGAGTGATGCTGCCGCCACACGACGGTCATGGTCCTTCATGCGGAGCCCGTAATCACCGTGGACAACTGTTGTGCCCCGGGTGGAACCGCCAGTGTGCATTTTCGGGCGTCCCTTGGGAGATTTGGATTTCTCGGCAAATTTCGGAGTAAGCCAGTCCATGGCTGGAGACGTCGTCGAAAAACATCGCGAGATCTGTGATTGGAAAGCGGAGTGGAAGGCGTTATCTGGATTTGTCGGTGTTAGGTCGTTGTAATAAACGGAATGCTGGGTGTCAATTGTACTCACATGACCTTAACAGGCACAATTGTGACCTGGCCAGCATGTTGTAATATGGACTCCCTTCGCTGGGAGCAGGCGACGTGCGTTTTGCGCGTAGGATGTAGACGGCACTTGTCATTCTGATCTCGCAGAATTCAGACCAGCCAAAATGGCAAAAGTGGTTTGATCACGTGATGGAAATCCGCACGGGCCTCAGCAGGCGCGCGACTGTCGCGTCTCCACCGCGTGCTCTTTCCACCGAACTCACCAACCCATCGCGGCTTCATCTGCATCGGCTGGCATAGTTCTCATGGGCAGTTACTAAAATGCCAGACATACGGAACTTTTCGGCGCCAAATCTGGTCAGGGAACCGTTACGCCTGCTCCCAAACCTGTTGCTAAGGAGGTAAGCCAATGCTTTGCGTCATCAGGCGACTTTTCTTCAGACGAGATAAGTCAACGATGGGAACAATTTTACTTCCAGTGGTTGGGTTGGCAGTATTCTCAAGCCGCCTCCTGTTTCCGCACTTCCTTTTTTTTTTTCTTTTCTACATGAATTGTTTTGAATGTCTGCTAATATCTTCCTTTTAATAGGATCCATCTGCCGCTCGCAAGAAACGTATGTCATACGGTTTATTATCTTTTGCACATTGAAAACTAACTCCCTTCAGGTAGCAGAAAGGTAGTTAGCGACAGTGATGACGATGATTTCGAAACCAAGCCATCCCCGAAGCCCAAACCGCTGAAAAAGCCGTACGTCTTTTTGGATATTTTGATCTGGGCAGATGCTAACTAGATATCTGTACATAGGGTTCAGGATGAAAAGAAAGGCGAACCAACAACTACCTCAGAATACTTTGCTTCTAGCAAGAAAAGGGGTCGACCGTCGAAGGCGGCTGCAGTCAAAGATGGCACAGAAACGTCCGTTGGCAATGGAAACACAACCCCGAAATCGAAGCCGAACAAAGAAACACCAGCATCAACGGAAAAGAATGTGCCATCACGTGGACAGAAACCCGTATCCAAGGTGCTAGATGACGACGATAACCTTGGCGGCGACGATATTTTGCGACAGAGTACAGCAAAGCCGGTCGACGTGCAGACGAATATGTCGAGGCAGACGATGTAAGCAGTTCTGATGAGCTTATTGCCAAACCTGCTATCTCCAAAAGGAGTAAGCTGGACGACGACCCAGATGTTGAAATGGTTGATATATCATCACCTGCTAAAGCCAAACCCGGAAGGAAACGCAAATCGGAAGCTGCCTTTGACGTCGACGAAGGCGAGGAAAAGCCAGGAAAGAGTACAGTCAAAAAAGAAGTCTACGTCAAAGCAACAGGAACCGGAGAATAATGAGATCCAGGATATCTTCGACAATATACCGACTATCAGGCCGCCAAGTCCACCGCCAGATGTTCCTGGTGAGAAGCCTAAATTTAATTATATCCATGGCGCCAGATCTCGCACCCCCTGCTGCTGGATCAGTAGAGTTACCGGTCGGAGCTGAGAATTGCCTTGCTGGCTTGTCTTTTGTATTCACAGGCGTTCTAGATACTCTTGGTCGAGAAGAAGGCCAGAACCTCGTCAAGCGTTATGGCGGCAAAGTTACCGGTGCCCCAGCTCAAAACCAGCTATGTTGTTCTTGGGAGTGATGCCGGGCCCAGTAAACTCAAAAAGATCAAGGAAATGAACATCAAGACAATTGGCGAAGAAGGGCTCTTCGAGTTGATTAGACGACTCCCGCAAATGGCGGTAGCGGCAAGGCTGCTGGGCAAGCCCAAGCAAAAAGAAGCCGAAGAACAAAAGGTTCGTGCCCTGGCTAAGGAGATGGAACAAGAAGAGAGAAAGAAAGCGGGCCAAGCAGTCAAGGCCAGTTCTCAAACATTGCCCACTCCCGGTTCCCAATCTAACATAGATGACCGCCTTTGGACCACAAAATACGCACCAACCTCGATGAATATGATATGTGGCAATAAAGGTCAAGTCGAGAAACTCCAAGGATGGCTGCGTAACTGGCGACACAATGCAAAAAGGAACTTCAAGATGCCAGGGAAAGAAGGCTTTGGTCTTTACCGCGCTGTCATGATCCATGGCCCACCTGGAATCGGAAAGACTACAGCAGCTCACCTAGTCGCAAAGTTAGAAGGTTACGACGTCGTGGAGACCAACGCTAGCGATACGCGTAGCAAGAAGCTAGTGGAGGGAGGCCTTCTTGGTGTATTGGATACCACATCTCTTCAGGGATATTTTTCGGCACAGGGCAAACAAGTCGAAAGCCAAAAGAAAAATATTGTACTTATCATGGATGAAGTGGATGGTATGTCTGCCGGAGATAGGGGCGGTGTTGGTGCTTTAGCTGCCGCCGCCAAAAAGACAAACGTCCCACTGATTCTCATCTGCAATGAGAGGAGTTTACCGAAGATGAAGCCATTTGACCATGTTACATATGAGCTTCCTTTCAGGCGGCCAACTCCAGACATGATTAGGTCACGACTCATGACGATCTGCTTCCGTGAGAATTTGAAGATTCCTCCACCGGTTTTGGACAGTCTGATTGCAGGCACTGGCGCAGATATCAGACAGGTCATCAATATGCTATCCACAGTGAAATTGGAT
Source organism: Talaromyces trachyspermus (assembly GCA_020137715.1). Lineage (NCBI taxonomy): Eukaryota > Fungi > Ascomycota > Eurotiomycetes > Eurotiales > Trichocomaceae > Talaromyces > Talaromyces trachyspermus. Next base: position 730,190 of record JACGXQ010000003.1, read on the forward strand.
CAGAAGACTCTTGATTACGACCAGGGCAAGGAACTATCCAAGGCATGGGAAAAACATATCATTTTGAAGCCTTGGGACATTGTATCCAAGATTCTCAACGCGCAGATGTTCTCCCAGAGCTCCAAATCTACGTTGAATGACAAAATCGAGCTTTATTTCAACGATCATGAATTCAGCTATCTCATGCTTCAGGAAAACTATCTCAAGACAAGCCCAATGTTGGCTGGCAGTTTTTCCGGCAAAGAACGAGAACTAAAACTTCTTGAGCTCGCTGATAATGCAGCAGCAAGCATCAGTGATGGTGACCTTGTTGACCGCATGATACATGGCACCCAGCAACAATGGAGTTTAATGCCGACCCACGCTGCTTTTAGTTTTGTTCGACCGGCAAGTTTTATGTTCGGAAACATGAGGGAGCGGCCTACCTTTACAAGTTGGCTGGGTAATAATAGCAAACAAGGTAAGGTATATCGTAGCATGAGAGACAATTCCTGGTTTTCTTCTTTCCTAATTTTTGAGCAGGCAAACTCAGCCGTTACGTTAAAGAGATTCAAGGTCACATGAGGCTTCGCGCCTCTGGAGACCGCGACGAGATAAGACAACAGTACATGCCAGCTATGTGGGATAAACTCGTGCGTCCGTTGATGGACGATGGTAAGGAAGCAGTTGAAAGTGTTATCGACTTGATGGATAGCTATTTCATCACGCGAGAGGACTGGGATGCTCTGGTGGAACTAGGGCTCGGTCCTATGAGCGAGGAGCACGTCAAAATTCAAACGCAGACGAAAGCGGCATTTACCAGAATCTACAATCAGCAGTCGCATCCTCTGCCTTTTATGAAGGCTAGCAATGTTGTGGCACCCAAGAAGGGTCCGAAGGAGAAGCCTGACATTGAGGATGCAATTGAAGAATCCGATGAAGGAGAAGCGCTCGAAGATGCTAAAGAAGAAGATGATGAAGAACTTGATTTGAAGAAAGACAAGTATGTCAAGGTCCCTAAAAGTAAAGGGGTGCCGGCAAAGGCACTGCTACTAAGGGCAAGAAGACAAAGGGGAGAAAAGGCAACGACGATTTCATTGATGATGCTGAAGAAGTGGAAACCACCAAGAAGGGCCGCAAGGGAAAGGCAAAAGCAGAAATAACCCAGGGAGATAAATATTGCAAGTTGGGCTTCCATCATGCATTCATGGTTTTGGTCGGTTTATGGCTGGACGTGGGCACTGTATCATATTATCAGGGTGATTATTTTTCGGGGTATTGTCTATAGTCTATGTAATTTGGTCATAAATCCTACATAGAAATAGTTGCCATGAATTTGGAGATCAAGATATCTTCCTCTGGTTCGTCATAATGGCAGAATCTGGCGGTGAAAAGATCGTCCTTACCGCCTACAGCTTCAGGAATATAATTGGCTAGAGCGTGAAGCTTGGCGGCTGGCTGGGCCACCGTCACTTGCTTTATCTAATCAACTTCATTCAACAACACTCAAGTAGTGCGATCTGTCCGGCATACGCTTCTCTCTAGGCTGGCCTGACACGATACTCATGTCGGCACTCAATCCTTGCCAAATTGATATTCTTTAGTATATGATATTAGTTGCACTCGGCATGCGCCACTCCCAGGGTTGTCGACTGATGATAGCAGCGCTCCGCCAATTGAGATGAGGATAACGCCACCTGCAGTTGAACTGAGTCCCTTTTGAAGTTTGAGTGAACCCTGCCGCGTGACTGAAGTCGGCCTTTATTCCAGCATGTCCCTTCTCCAGAATGAAGAGTGAGTAGATTCACACTTATCTATGTTAACTGCTGTGTTGTGCAATGCAGTCAGGGCCTACGCTAACATGCCTGTCGTCTAGTTTCACAATCTGGCAGCTACGCACCTCTTATCTTTCACTAATCAAAGACGGCATTGGTGATAGGCTCATCAACGTTAACAATTCTGTGCTGAATACTCCGGGCTTTCGCGCGGCTGGTTGGCTCCCCACATCTGCGAATCCAACTTCCCAGGAAAACGGATCCCTCATTAAGCGGACATATTCACCCCTATTCCAACTACAGCTGCGGTCGCATCCGAATATTATCAATTTGGCAGACACAAGGCAAGAGAGCTGCACGACGGGGACGGGCTTAGCATCGACGATGGTGAAGAAGATGAAGGCGGAATGGTAACTGGCGGGGTGGGGAGTACCTACACATTTGGAGTCAAACATCATGGGAAATCTGCTCGCAAAACAGACGACAGGATCGCCAAAATCAGATTGCGGAGAGACCGGGGCAAGGCGAAGATGAGGACAGCAGTGACCTGAGCGATGAGAGTGACGACGAGAGTGAATTTACAAGGTAAGCTTTCGCGATTTTTCGGCACGGTCAAGAATAATTTTGTTTATGAGGTGCTGATTGATTTATTATCAGAGCCGCACAACAAATCAAATTTTCAAAGATGCCGGTGCGAAACAGAACGGGATCCTTACCTCTTCATGATGGTCGAGAAGCCTCGGAAGAGGTACCAGTTTCAGAGACCGGTGACGTTGTAGATCGTACATACCGGCGGAGCTCAGTGGGCGCCGTTGGGTCGGCTCAAGGACGACCGCGTGGGGATACGGTAACCAGCAGTGACATGTCTGAAGGCGACAATCCCGCTCTTTTCAAGCGTCGACAGATCCAGTTCTCCTCTCAACATCAGGTCATTGAAGAACCGGCAGATGAAGTCAGGAGAATAGCGAGTCTCATTCGGCAGATATCAACGATCAAGACGAGGATTTCGCGGAGGGTTCTGCCGATTCAGACCTATTATCGGATTTTGGCGTCACCGCAGGATCAGCGTCTCTTCTTGCAGATGTTGCCTTGAATGCCACATTAGACTCTTCTCCAGCCATGATGCATAAGTTACCAAACGCAAGCTCTCATGGTGCATCACCCAGGAAAGCCAAAGTGGCTACTCCTGGGTTGCAAGAGTTGCCGCCTCCTCGCCCTATCAGTACTCTACAGCCCGTGAGCCTGCTTTCTAAAGAGTTGAACGCTCGAAAAGCAGTACCCAGCAACCCTGTTGAGAGATTTGCGTCTCTTTGGGGTGGAGATTCCAATACAGCCTTGAACATAAAGATTTATGCGCCCTTTTCCGAGGATCCTGAAACGCCTTTTAATATGCCAATATTTCGCGAAACTCGTGATCAAGATCGCATTCGTCCTGTTACCGTCGCGGATGCCATCGGGCTCGCACTCTGGAGGTATATCAAAGATGGCCTGAACCCTGTTATTGACCGCGGTAAACTGAATGTCAATCGGTGGACCTTACGAATGGTCGAAGACGGTGAAGTGGACTTTGACTTTCCAGCGCTGGGACGCCACCTACCTTTGGCCGACTTCACGTCAAACAACAATCGCTATGCGGGAATGCGTGGCCGGTCGAGGGGCAAGCAGTACGACGAGTTCGCATTAGTGGAAGCTACGGATGCAGAATTTGCAGAATATTCCCGTCTGTATCCTAAGTTCAATCCAGAGCCTGTTGCTGAGACTAGTGAAGCCAGTTCCACCGCACATACTCCTGGCAATGGCACGCCGCAAAACAAGCCTGTTCCTTCTGCAGCGAGATTTAATCCTATCCTGCTTCAGCCATTTTCATCTGCGCTGAACGACAACACGTTGAAACCGGCCGATATGCCAGCACCTACATCGCATGCTACACCCCGCTTAGGTGTGCAGAAGACGTTGAAAGTTCGATTCGTTAATGTTGAAGGCTCTACACAAATCACAACAGTGAACACCACTACCGATAGTTATATTGCTGAGATTCTGGATTCCGTCTGTAAGAGATGGGGGCTTGACAAAGGAAATTACCTACTGAAAGTACAGGGAACCAACACCATTGCACCCCTTGATCGTACTGTCGAAGTTCTAGGTAACGTGTCCGAACTAGACGTCATTCGCCGACGCTTTGGAGCAGTTGCTTCATTAGCCGGGTCTCCAGGGAGTGCCTCGCCCAACGCGCCGCTGCAAATTGGCACTTCAACCTGGGACATGCAAAGAAAGGCAAAGGGGTCATCAGATGCTACACCCACTTGCGCAACCTCAGAAGCAAGATTTGGTGGGCGGATATTACCGACGGTACTATGTCTATCGCAAGCAATCCATGTCTTTTACTGCATCGAACCAAAGAGTCCTTGTTCTTGACAATGACTATTTGCACGTGATGCCGGGGAAACTGCCAAGGGCGTATTTGATACCACTGGAAAGACGCGGTCAATCAACTTCAATGATATTGTTGGTACCAAAGTGAGCAGAAGGCATCCCAAGAGCTTCTCGGTCGTCGTTCTTCGAGGAACCGACGCCCATGAACAGAAGCGGTATGACTTTGAAGCCCGTAACGAGGCCGAAGCCGCAGAAATTGTTGGGGAGATAAAGAAGAATATGGAGCAGTACCGGATGTGGTGATTCTCTCGTCTTTCCTTTTTTCTTTTCCATAGCAAATCCTCTGTCATTTTTCTCCATATGCTCGGGCTTGTTTTGCTTGGTTTTGTTTGTTCTGCATGCATTGGTTGGGAATGGTTGATAGGGGTGGGCGTTCATCGTGATTCCTTTTACGGGAGTTCTACTTTGCCGCAGGCCAGCGGTATACGAATGAATTATGTCAAAGACATCTTCAAACATCTTTCATCTTGATAATCTGGTATTGAAAACAGTCTATTTCAGACTTAACTAGGAGGGTAGAGTGCTGCTACCCGCCTTTTCTCCGACTCCAGCATCATGATACTTTCATCACCACTGGCAAAATAAGAAAGTGACTCCTCATTCGGCGCGGACCGTTTCGGAAACAGTAATCTACTGCAGACGAAAAGATATGACTAACTAATCCAACGAGTCCGGCATCCTGGGTTGAGAGAAATGTCAAGTTGTGTAGGTATTGTTAATACTAATACTAATAGCTGGTAGCGATTCTCTCGGTGGTCCTAGATAGTGTCGAGAAATGAATGTATTCTCGACATAGTATTCAATCCGTGTAGAAAGATATGAATATGGAGATATATACTATAGAGAACTCTGGATATAGTTGTTGTTCTTTCTCACCGGCACCAATTATCTCTCTAAATCTCATAGTCCTATTGACCTTACGAGACAATGAGAGAGAAATATTAAATAAACATGAATAATTTACTATGCTGTATGTACGTTGACCAAATTGGCAACCATGCATTTCAATGCGCTAGGCAGGATTCGGGATCCACCACCCCGCTTCCTGACTTCATCGAATGCTGTCCTGTACGTCAGACAGTCAGTCAGCCAGTCAAGCGTGATTCCCTCACCTCACCTCATAAACAACAACAACATACCTACCACGGAACTCTCAGATGGTTCTCTATTGCGCTTCCTTATTCCCCTCCCTGAGTTTCCTACTCTGTCCTGTCGAATCCAGACTGGAAGAACCAGGCCAGAGCTACTTCGATTGTTCAACCACAGGAATCGGAAACGCCCAGCTATAGTACTCAGTATTATAACGACCAATTGGATAGCTATTGCGATCTGCAGCATTTATAGTCGATCGAACTTCTCAGAGATTGCTTGCTTGCTATTCTCCGGGTTACGTATCCTCTCTTCTCCACAAGTACTATCTCGCACTTGTATACTAATCCGCAATTGAGTGGTACCAACGAATACTTCTCGGTTGACTTGCAATTGATTACCTATCGTACTTTCCCTCTATTTCCTTTTTCTCTTTCTCTTTCTCTTTCCTTCTTTTTTCAGACTCGCTCGCAGTCTGGAAAAAATACCCGACGCGAGCATCTCATGCCGACGTTCGGAGCACTGTTAAAGAAGAAAAACCCATTCGACAGTATCGAAGGAACTCCCAACGTCGCCTACAGTTGCCGAAGCTTCCTCGACGTTGCCATCCGAGAAGCCCGAACCTAACCGACCAGCCGGCAGGGAATCAAGCGACAAGGCTGGATCGGCCGCGGACACGAATAGCAATACCAACAACAATAACAATAGTAATAACAATAAAGACGCTTCGCCTGACAACACTCAGATGAACTCGACAGTGTCGACAAGTCAACAAACTGCGCAAGGCGCAAACAATTCCTCCCACCACAATCACAACCACAATCACACCCATCATCAGCATCACCTGCCGCATATTGGCAGCATCAAAAGCATCATAAACCCCCGCACAATCAACATGGAACAACAGATGGTCATGCAGACACAAATTATGCCCAGACGTCTCACGGTCAACTGCCAAAATCCCAGGTTAGACAAACGAAAGGAAAATATTCACTAGAAGATTTCTCCCTCCAGCGAACTCTAGGAACAGGGAGCTTCGGCCGGGTACATTTGGTACAGTCAAGGCATAACCACCGCTTCTATGCAATAAAAGTGTTGAAGAAGGCCCAGGTTGTGAAGATGAAACAAGTGGAACACACCAATGATGAGAGGAGGATGCTTCAAAGGGTAAAACATCCATTTCTCATCACATTGTGGGGAACATTTCAAGATTCGAAGAACTTGTATATGGTTATGGACTTTGTCGAAGGAGGGAACTTTTAGTTTACTTCGCAAGTCACAGGTATGGGATGCATTCAATACTATGTTTGATCTATCTGTGTCTATCTTAGTATTGTGCACAGTTGCTAATTGCGTACACAGCGATTCCCCAATCCAGTCGCCAAGTTTTATGCTGCAGAAGTGACTTTGGCTTTGGAATATCTGCATTCGCAGCAGATTATATATCGAGACCTCAAGCCCGAAAATTTGCTGTTGGACCGGCACGGGCATTTGAAGATCACTGATTTTGGCTTTGCAAAAGAAGTCCCTGATATTACGTGGACACTGTGCGGGACACCAGACTACCTTGCGCCCGAGGTTGTGTCCTCTAAAGGTTATAATAAATCAGTAGACTGGTAAGTGGATTATCTGCTTGCCTTGAATATTGCGGGGAAGAAAAAGCATAAATTCTGACACCCTCTGCAGGTGGTCTTTAGGCATCCTTATATTTGAGATGCTCTGCGGCTTCACGCCGTTCTGGGACAGCGGATCGCCCGTTAAGATATACGAGAATATTCTCCGTGGGAAGATTAAATTCCCCTTATATGCATCCGGATGCAGTCGACTTGCTCTCACAGCTCATCACCCCGGACTTGACAAAACGGCTGGGCAATCTTCACGGCGGCCCAGAAGATGTCAAGACTCACCCTTGGTTTGCCGAGGTGACTTGGGATCGACTTTTGAAGAAAGATATTGACGCTCCATATGTTCCACCGGTACGAGGTGGCCAGGGAGACGCCAGTCAATTTGATAAATATCCCGAAGAGAACGAAGCATATGGCACACAAGGAGAAGATCCGTACGTATTACAAGCAAAATTTAACCTTGCCCTTTCTTGCCCCGCAGGACTAATATATAATTCTACAGATATCATAATCTTTTCAATGAATTTTAAGAATATTTTTTCTATATATATGCAACAACTCAATATTTTCACGCGCAAAAGCAAAGACCCCGACTACACCTGCCCTATTCCTTTTCCTCCGTTCGGTCATATTGTATTGTTTTTGGTTTATACGGCAGCAGAATCTCAAGACACAGGTGAATGAAACCAGGTAAATGAACATCTGGATATAAAACAAGAATTTTGTGTTTTCAGCACTATTACTTATAACGAATATTTGTTTTTACTCTTTGTGTTCGATCTATTCATCATTGGGTATTTTATGATGTTTACCCGGAAGCTGGAACTATCGTGGGAGTATTGTTGGTTCAAATTCATGTATGTGGTAGTTATATACGTATGTCTTACCTGGACAGCAGGATTGTAATAAGTGAATCGGAGATAGCATGATTGACCTCACAGATGGGAGATGCGGGATCTTTGTTCTCTTATATGATCTAGCTAAATACCTAGGTATTTCATGTGTTGAAATGCATTCAGAGGTTGAAGCTCAAGGCACAGTTTCATCTGTACCATGCCTAGAAAAGTAAAAAGAGGTGAAACATTATCATTCAACTGAGTGTTGACACACATATTCATACAGTACGATGATTGGAGAAATTCTCTCTCTTCTATCTAATATACAAGCAGGCTCAGACCAAAAATCAGAAGCCTATATTCAAAGCATCGAGAAAGTTGATTGAGTTTCCAAGGTTTAAGACGACGAGCCCAAAGCCCCGAGAACATCTGCACCACCGCCCATCCTCCTCGACTCTTGTTGAACGCGAGCAATATAAGTGCGGCTAGTGGTGTTCCACAGAGAGATGTACTTCTCCATGCAAGATGATAGACATGTCGATTCCGCGGATGAAAGTGAGGAGCCGGGAGCTGGGACGCAGCGATCGAAGCAGTTTTCGTTTATTTTCTTGAAACATTGTCAGGTTCGTTGTTTCTTTCTTTCTTTTTAAACAAGTTCCATTGGACTTCACTTACACTGACGAGCGCGCGGGCATTATTCACGGCAGCTTCGGCCTGGACTTGTTGAATCAAGGCGTTTTGAGTTCTGTCGACGAGGGCTCAGCGGTGCTTGTGGCGTCGGACGATGAGGATGAGGATGAGGAGCCGAAGAGAGCCATTGTAAATGAAGCAATGGATCGGAGGGAAGACAAAATCGTGAAAATTGTTTGACGGTGAAATTCTTTGGATGACGGAGGTTTGATAAATTGATAAATTGATAGTGATACCGTCAAGCGCACTAAGCCAGGCTGGGACTAGTGGGCTGTGGCTGATGCTGACATGCTGTAGAGCGCGCCACACCGTTCAAATGCCAAGTGGACACCTTGTACTACATTCACCTCGTGGATATCGACCACTTCCTCCTTCACAAATTTGAGGCTCTCTCGCAAGCTATGTCTTGGGCCCGTTGAATGTCCCGGTGACATTGCTCCTCATTGTTTTATAGCATTCGTTCATAGCGGAACTCCTCCACACCAATACCCTCGTTCTGTTTACCAGGCAAGCCACTGAGACAATCGCATTCCTTGAGCTCTCTCTTATACATTCGTTCAACCGCTGTTTACGTCTTTCGTCCTTTCGTCCTACTGCCGCCGCTGCGTCCTTCGTTCAAATTCTCTGCTACAACTTTCCATAAAGCTTAGCCATGCGGTTCTCTCAATTAGCCACCTCCGTCCTGGTGCTCGCCTCGTCGACAGTCGCCGCCGACGCCAAATACTGGCAAGATAACACAGATGTAAAAATGCTTCCAGTAGGTGTCCATACTGCTACCCAGGAAATAGTTGCTGCGCTGAAAGGACAATTTGCGCTAACATTTTCTGCTCCCCTTGATCTAGTTGCGGACGCATAATTTAGCTCCGGTATGATGCTACAAGAACTTATTTACCTGCCGTTGATAATGGTCAACATCGCGGCATGTAAATCGAAGATGAAATCACATCACTAACACGGTGGTATTGCTGGCAGCCCTATCTAGACTCCGACATGCAAAGTCGATGGTGGGAATTTGGTGGAGACACTGTGATTCGTACCGACCAGTACGTGACTCTTCTAATCCGCCAATATTATATTTTCACTGGCTTGGCTCTCGTTTTAACGTCGACGTAGATACGTGCGCCTCACTTCAGAGAGACAATCCCAGCAGGGTTGGATATTTTCCCGAGTTCCTTTGACCGCAACAAACTGGGAGGTTAGTCCGAAGAAGAAAAGAAAAGGGGAGAAAAAGAAAGGCAATCAATTAATTGACTTGGGTTACAATAGATTGAATTCGAGTTCAGGATTCACGGATCAGGCCACTTTCACGGCGATGGATTTGCGCTCTGGCTCACAAAACAACGTGGTTCCCCTGGCCCCGTTTTCGGATCTCAAGACAAGTTTGAAGGTCTAGGCATTTTCTTCGATACCTACAAGAATAACCGTCCCGGTACTTCCTTCCCATATGTTATGGCCATGCTGGGTGATGGACAAACCAGCTATGACAACGAGCACGACGGAAAGGCCAATGAGTTGGCGGGCTGTTCGGTATGCCGTATTCCCTCCTCCGCCTTTCTTACTCTGACTGAATGAGAACTCCCATTTTATATATTTCATTGATACCTTGCTGACATTCCACTTTCGCATAGGCCCGTGGACTCCGTGACGCTACAATCCCAACCAAAGCCCGCCTAACCTACTTCCAAGACCGGTCCCTAACACTCGATCTCCAGTACAAGAAGGAGGGCGAATGGACTGAATGTTTCTCTCTAGACGCCAGCGAGAACAACATCGCCATCCCACCTGTCTCATATCTCGGATTTTCTGGTGAAACCGGTGAAGTCGCTGACAAACACGACATCATCTCAATGACTGTGCACAACTTGTACGACTCCAGAGGCCAGGGAAATTCTGGAAGTAGCAGAAGCCGCGGTGGTCGCGGACGCCCTTCGAGGAAGCAGAAGTCTGGTAGTTGGCTGGGGTTCTTTTTCAAAATTTTCCTCCTCCTTGGCGCAATTGTCGGTTCTTATGTGGGTTACACAGTCTTCCGGTCCTATAGGAGGCAGTCGAGGTTTTAAAATAAAAGCAAACTGGATTGTAAAAGGAAAAACAAAAATTGGGAAGGCAATATCTCTATTTGCTCAACTTTCGATTTTTGACTCCGCCTTGATCTTTTCCACCTCCTTGTCTCGCTATCTCTCTGTCCCAGCAGTCTATATGCTTTATCTGGCTGTTACGTCCTTTGATTTGATACTGCTATTCAGCGTTCTTGTTTTGTTACTACTGTATGCATTGACGGCTGATTGAGAGAAGAATCATCAATGACGAGTTTGACATGTCACAAGAGACATTTTATTTAAACTAGTATTGTGAATGGTGAAGAGTAATGTACTCTGACAGACTCCAAGATTAGTTTCATTATATTATAATATACTAAAGGGGTATCATCTAGTCAACCAAACTGCAAAAGTAGCAAAAGACACAGTACAGGCCATATAAATATGTAATTTTGTCTAACCTTTGGAACGGCGTTCTTTCTCCTCAATCCATAACTGATCCAAGATTTGGAACACTTCTGTGACGCTCTGGACCAAGGCCTTTTCGTCTTTCAAACCCAAACTCCCGTAACGATGAAGCATCTTGTCTGGATGCCAGCGTATCCGCTCAGTCTTGAGTGTGCTCAGGAAGTCTTCATGTACTGTTGAAGAGTCAGATGTAGCAGGAGCATGTTCCATGAACTCTTTTACTGCTTCGCGGGAAATATCACGTCGTTTCCCAGTATCAACAGGCCAATGGATACGGTTCCTTATGTGAAACTGGGTTTTAGTCTCTGCATCCTCTTTCTGAGACCTTGATGCTGATGTCGATGACGACAAAGCACCAAGCTCTTCCCAGCTTTTCAAGTACTTGTCCCAAGTCGTTTTCCACATTTTAGCGCGCCTACGTTTCTCGCCTCGCCGCAGGCTTTCTTCTAAAGCTTCATTGAATCGCGCACGATCGCCGTCCGCTTGCCGCCCTGCTTCAGCAGAACGCTGTTTTGCCTTGGCTTTTTCTCGTCTTTGGCGTTCCCGCTCCTCCATTATGCCTTCGTGTGATCGTTCCCACATCCGTGCTCGTACATATGCAGCGTATTCTTCATCCGTCATGCGCTCCAACTCCCCGTTGGGGCCCTTGGTGACCGACGGAATGGCATATGTGTGGATCGGTTGGCCGTACACAGCCTCCCAATATGCCGCCCCTCATCATCACCCATCGCATCAAATAGGGATTCGCGAAATGCTGTCTCGGGCGATAGTGACCGCCGCGCATTGTAGCTAGGTGACGTTGGAGGGTTTTGGTCAATCTTTTGGCGTTTGGACGAGCGATGATGGGATTCACGGTGATGGTGGTGACGGCGCCGATGGCGATGGCTTTCAGGATGATCTTCGTGCTTCGAATGATGGCTGCTTGGTTTCGATGATTTGAAGCGGAATTTGGAAGACCGAGACTTTGAGTATTCAGATTCGTTCAATTCATCCTTACTTTCTGGTGTGTTGTCCGAGAACGGCTTGGGTTCAGTTGCTGTAGCTGTATCCATGGCTTAACCTCCTGCGGGGCATGAGATTGTTGCCAATAACATCATGCGGACTGCGGGTTTCTCCTTGAATGGAGCGAGAAGTGAGAAGCGAAAAGTCAGTACGCTCATTAAAGATATCTTTGCTGTTGACTCAGAGGCGAAAAGAACAGATAGTGCTGTCGTGTTTAGTTCTTTGCCTCAATTTGAAGTTCTTATATGCTCCGCATGGTCCGTGCTCAGAGCTCTACCTCTTGTGGCGGTTTCAGTCGCAGTTCTTGGACTGATTTGTATTACATCAACAAACCACAGCAAAATGTCTCTAGTACAGTACTCGGATTCTGAGGGCTCCGACGATGAGCAACTCCCCAAGTTGCTCCCACAGCTGTGAAAAGGAACCAGCAGTTGCTGAGACAAAAGCGGCGCAACCCGAGCAGAAATTCTCATCGATTGTAGATCGCGGAAACCCTCGCAAAATCCGGGTTGCTTTGCCAGAGATCAAATCGGAAGCCACTTCTAATGACGATGGAGAAGAGGACGACGATGGGCCGGCAAGGAAGAGACCTCGAAAAACGGTGGTGGCGGCTTATTCTCCGGATTCAATTCGATGCTTCCAGCGCCGAAGCGCCCAAATGCGCGTGCCACACCTGGCGGGAATACCGGTACTTCAAAGGCATTCAGCTTGAAAACAGGCGCTGGCCCGGGTTTTGATCGACAGGCCGATGCAGAATGGCGTCAGGAACAAGCTGTTAATCCCATAACGACGGGACAAGATCATGATACGATACCCAAACCCGGAAGTCTTCGTGGCGGTCAAAACGAAGGCAGCCTACTGAAAGAAGATGAATATAAGAAGAAAGGCAATGCGATGATCTTCAAGCCGCTTTCTGTGGCCCGCAATGCTCCAAAGAAGAAGTCGGCAGCGTTCGTGGCAGCACGCGCAGCTCTACTGCTACCACTGCTAAGACATCAGAAGAGACGAGAAAGTCTGCATCAGCGACTGACCTGTCCGTATCAGCAACCACAGCGTCTTCATCTCCGGCTGCGAAGCCCAAAGTCAGCCTATTCTCATTCTCGAGTGAAGAAAAAGCTACCCCAGTCGAACCAGCCAGTGCATATGAATCAATAGTTTACCAGCCTGAAGTTTCCGAAGTACCTTCTAACACAGAAGAAGATTCGACTTCCTTAGAGTATCATAATCAATCATCCGCCGCATACCCCGTCCCTCGACTCAGCAGCAATCAACGCTAGACACAATCGCTGACGACCTAAATCTTTCTCGCTCCCAAAGGCGACAACTAATGGGTCGTAATCCTGGCATATCGCAAGCAAATTCTCGAATACTTAATTTCAACACTGATGCTGAATATGCAGCAAATCAAGAAATGCTCACAAGGGTTTCACAAGAAGAGCTTGCCGCGCAACAGCACAACCCTGTCAGAGCAATTTCCTCTGGCAAGCACTCTCTGCGTCAACTGGTACAGGTAGCTAGTTCGCAGAAAGAGGCACTGGAAGAAAGTTTTGCTGCTGGGAGAAGAAATAAGAAAGAGGCTGGATCAAGATATGGATGGTAATATTCAATGATCATTGAGAAATAGATTCACATTTTGTAGTAATTACAATTGAAGAAGATATTTACAATCCTTGTATATGCAAAATAAGTAACTATCCGTAAAAGACTTTTGTACCTAGGTAATCCAACGCCAAAGACCGTGCCTCCCAATCTACCTAACGACGCCATGAAATGCTCCGCCTTTGTATCAAAATATTTATGAAGATGTATCAACCACCTCTGCAAACCATTGCTTCAATGCCATAGCCAAAACAGCTGGCAATTCACGTACATCTCTTACAACCAGGTAATAAGAAAATGGAAATCCTTCCAAGTACTTCTTCATCTTCAGTTTCATCTCTCCGGTACCCATGGCGGAGTCATCAGGCTCGAAGCTTGCTTGAGTCAAGTCCAATATCGAGTTCCCAGCCGCGGCATCAAGTATGATGAATACAACCATAATACGCTCTTCTTGTGCTTGACGGACCAGACGGCGAATGGTTTCGTGGTCTTCGCAGATACCATCAGAGATTATGAGTTCAAGTTGCCAAAGATCAGCCGAACTGCTGCCACCTCCACCAGGTCGCTTTGCGCGCGCCTCACGGAACAGAGCAATGGAATCTGCAACAAGCTTGCGAACATTCGTACCGGTCTGCTGGTAGCTGAATTGCTGGAAAACTTGCGTGCCTGCCTCTGATGAGAAAGGCTTGCCAAATTCATGTGCAACCCGCACATGCTCTTCATCCCGAAGCTGACGATACATAAATCGCCTGCTTCCAACATGCTCAGACTTCGAGCCACGAGGGCAAGCGTCTCGAACGCGAGCTGGCCACTGCCGCTTTCAAGCATAGATCTACTGTCGTCAACAGCCAGCATAATTTGATAGTTGCGTTTGCTTGGAATTGACCGACGCATCCAGATCTTGTCTCGCTTGTATTGCGAGGCAATGTAAGGAATGATCTTTTGATATTGAGGCGCTTGCCCGTTCTGAAGTCGCCGCGAAGTTTTGTGGCCAGGGTAGGAGCGAGAATGAGACGGAGTTGTTCTGTGAGAGAAAGGAGAGGTCGTTGGTACCAGCTTCGTAGTGAGCCCACAACCTTCGGGCTTCCTCTATTGATGTCTTGGGTGTACTGGCTGAGGAAAGGTGGATGGCTGCTAGATGAGTATCGACCTCGTCCAACTCCTCAGTTATTGGTGCTTCGCCGTTTCGTTCGTTAGAGGCTTCGCCAACCAAAGTGCTCTTGGCTGCATGGGTGCCATCTGGAGCGTTGGAGTTTGCTACATCGAGGTCCATCGCCATTTCGTCTAGCAAGTTCTCATCGGGCTTGATATCTTTGTCATCATCAGTGGCATCAGGTAGGACTTCATCGGTAGCATTTGGCCGCTCAGTTTCGACGCCCTTCTTTTGATCTAATGCCTTTGCTTGTTCTTCGCTAGCCTGACCTAATGCTTGCGTATCGGCAACGTCGTCTTTGTCCGCAAGATGTTCGAAATCTGCATCAGTCATGTCAGTGTCTAAAGGTAGTTTCTGATTCTCTGCGTCCTTCGATGAGTTCATGATCTCTTGCTGTCGACGGTGCCATTCCTCGAGAACGTTGCCCAACTTTTTGAAAGCCTCGGATTGAGGGTCACTTTGCGAAGCTTCACCCATACCCCGAACTACTTTCTGTTTTATTTTGATCCTCTCCTTCTGTAGCACCATTTGGTTGTTCTTCTTGACCAGCTTTTTCAGAACCACCCTCTTGCTGTGCGTTTCCCGATGAGCCCTTCTCTTCTTTGGTGTCTGTATCCACACCAACGCCACCAGTAATTTCATCGCTCTGGTCTGCATTCTCCCCAGTTGCGGTATTTTTGTCTTCGTCAGTAATCTTGGTGTCCTTCTGTTCCGGTTCCTCTTCCACAGTCTCATCTTCACCAGTAGTATCTGCCGTTTCTTTGTCGTTTAGCTCTTCGGGCTTGTCATCCTCACCCCGATCGTTCTCTTCCATATCAATGTCACCAGGATCTTGAGAAGCGTCACGCTTAGCATTGTCTTCATTTTCAGCTTCAGCTTGTTCCTCGACTTTATCCTCATTAGAGGCTGGCTCATAGTCAGACAGCTCGCCCATGTCGTCATCGTCACTCATGTCCGGCTCAGCATCGTCATTTTCTTCTCCATCAAGATGCATCTCCTCTGGGAGGTCAAGGGTTTGTTCCTCCTTGGCATGTGGATCAGTGACATCAAGCTCCTCCCTGCCACCTCTTTCTCCTTCGTCTTCAGGAGCTTCCTCTTCTTCCTCTTCTTCCTCTTCTTCTCCTTCTTCCTCTCCCTCCATTTGCTCCTTGTCACCTTCTTTTTCTTGTGCTTCCAACTCGTGCTTCTTCTTTTCATTGCTTGCAACTTGTTCATCATTCTCAGACTGCCCTTTTCCTTCTTCATTCTCGGTCTCTTTCTGTTGTTCATCATGAGAACCATCCCATAATTTCTCATCGACAGCATTCGGATCAAGATCATTGACACTTCCAACTTCTTCATCGATCATATCTTCTTCACCTTCTTCTTCTTGATCCGAACCATCTTCGTTTTCATCATCTTTCCCTTCCTTTTGGTCATCGTCAAATTCGCCTTCGAGGTCTTCTTGGTCCATGTTCACGGCATCTTCAGACTTCTCTATCTCGTCTTTGGAAGGTTTTTCTTGATTCTTCTCTTGTGCAAGATCTGACAAGTCTTCATCGTCCTGGACATCTTTACTGATATCCTCAGCACCTTCGCCTTCGCCTAGACCTGTCCCACTCTCGACTTTGCCCGCTCCACTCTCCTCAGTGGAGGTTTCATGTGGACTACAGAACCCTTCGGAAGCAATCTGCGTAAATGCTTTCGACAGTACATATGACATCTTGCAGACTTCCCGATGAACTTTGAGATAACGGCCAGCCACATCCTCGCAGATGTTGTGATATTGTTCCGTTATTGGAAGCAGTCCTGCTATAATTGCGCTGGCGAGAGGCAAGCTAGATCCTGAGTGCTGCAGGAACTGCAGTTTATGGAGGACCGAGTTTAGAGACGCTGATATATCTGCAATGTGCAAATCCCTGAGAGCCTTTGACAAAGACGAGTCTGTCCGGGAAAGCCAATCTTTGTCGCCCATATCGGGTGGTAGGGAGACCAAAGAACTTTTGAGCTCCTGTAATCCGACTAAAATCATGTCCACTGAGGAAAGATAATGCTCATTCAAATGCTCGATAGAAATATCAGAACTGGTAGTTGGGCCACTGTCAGGAACAGTAATTTCCAACCAGGAATTGACCTGTTCAAGAACAAAGGCCAAATCTGGTCGCTGCTCGATCAGCGTTGTCAGCTCCGCATTGAGACGTTTGAAAGAATTCATGACCTCGCGCTCCGTATCGGTTGCAACTTGAGATGTTATTCCTGATGGCAGGGCTGGAAGTCGCTCAATATCGCTCTTCAAACGTCCGAATGTCTCTTTCCAATATTCAAAGGTGTCCGTAACACTTGGTGAGCCTGAATATATGGAGTGGATATCGGCAATTTCTTTGCTAACACCAAGAAGTGGTATCAACCAAGAGACACGCCTGAATGTACTTTCTCTCCCATCCTTGCAGTATTGACTATCTTGCCGCAGGTACTGGGGCCCGTGGGTCCAAAGAGCTTTCATTTTCTCAGAGGTGCTCCTGAGATCCGCTAGCTGTCTGATTGCAGGTGCGAGTATGTCTCTTTGCTTTCTGATCAGCACTAAAAGACCCTCCGCAGACCCAATACTCCTTGTTACTTCTGTAGGGTTGAGATCCTCGTTGTACTCGCGAGAAAACTTCCTAACATTAGGAAGTACATCAAGAAACCTCTGGAAGTAAGAGTCTGCACTCCTTGCCAATTTAGCAACGGAGCCGTCCTTGAATATTAGGCAAGGTGTAGCAGCAAGAACCTGGTTGGTCGTAGTTTGCTCTTCAATGAACACAGTGCTTACGTTTCGTCTTATGCCCATGAAATGCAATTGGCGAAGCGTATCGGCATAAAATCGACGTTTTGGGTCTTGAGGTGCTGAACTTGGTCCTTGTTTTCTTCCGTCACGGTCTTTGGAGTCTCAGATTTGAAGGATTTGATACTCTCAATCACATCTGTGACAAAACTATTCAACTGCATGGGAACGTCAAGTTCAGATAGCGCGGAGGTGTAAACACGCAACATATTGGTAGCAGTAGCTGCTGGATCCTTGAACCTGGGTGCTCTGTTTGTCCAGATAGAGTCATAACTTTGACAGACAGTGAGTGCTTCCGATGAATCCCACGGGACGTCTGAAAGCCTTTCAACATAATTAGAAACTCCTGACTGCTCCTGGAATTCAGGCATGCCTTGTTGCAGCAACGAGTCAGTGGGCTGAGCAAGCAACTCCCTATACTTTCGGACATATTTGAAGAGCTTATAATGCGACCGCCGAGCACTTTCACGTAGCGCCGTAATATTCGTATCTTTCCAGCTGGCAAGTTGGATCTGTTCTTTGATGTCCTTTTCAAAGGACTTTCTCCCATCTTCCAAGGTCTTTGATATCACAGGCTCAAATGGCTTGAAATGTTGCAGGAAGTTCTCCAAAGCAGAAACAGCGCAACTTAATACCGGATAGTGGTTTGCAAACAGCAGCAATAAAGACTTAAAATGCTCCACCAAACGCAAGCGAGCACTATACTGACCCAGAGTTGTAGATCTGAGGAAACCCGCAAGAGTATCCAGGGCTTCAGTAGCATAGCCCTTGAGATCTTCACCGTTCTCAGCTTTTGCACGGGAAGCGCAATAAATGCTTCATATGCCACAAACCACCAAGAGCTGACTGCGTTTTCATTCTTTTCATATTCCAAATCAAGCAGTTTGGCCCACGTTGACAATTCCAAGCGCCTCCAGCTGATGATCAAAGCTGTAATATCATCGTAAATTGAAACAACTGAATACTCTCTGCTGGCCACTGATTGCCACTCGTAAACGAGGCTGTGCAATTTTTCCACCTTTGTAATATATTTAGCAACAGGCTCGAGATGCTTGAATTGCAGAACCTCCTGGCAACAAATTAATACATCATGGATAGCGGCGTGTTCGGGCCAAGCTGCCTGGAGTTGAAGGAAACGAGTCCGTGGAGAGAACAAGAGACACAAGACGTTTTGCTTCCGCAATATTTGCATCCGAGTAGAAATTGTAATGTCTCGGAGAAACATTTTCATAAGACTTAAGTTCATCCTTCAAAACCAGAAGTATACCGGGCAGGTGTGACTTCGGTGCTGTAGATGGCTTGTCCCCACGACTGCTTAACGATCCAAGCAGACGTGTGGATTCAGCAATGAATTGTCGCATACTCGTCTCAATATCTCCTGATTCAAATATCGACGCATGGAGTTGTGCGAGCTTGATAGAAATAGAATTTATGTCCATTCGAGGTTGTTCCGTTATTTCCTCTTCATTGCCTTCAAACACTGGGAACAGTCCACGTAATTCTGATTCTTCTACTTCCTCAGTATCCTCGAACGACCCTTTGTAGCGGTACATTTGAGACTTTCGTGCTTCATCCTTCTGGTCTTGAGTGAGTTGCGTCTTCCATATGTAATGCAAAGAGTCGAGGATATCTTTAAGTTTCCGAAGACTGCTCCCAGAGGCGAGACTAGATGGATTGGTACGGTGTTGGAGGACTAGTGATGAGAGTTGGTGCATTTGCACTTGGATCTGACTCCTTGACGAACCACCCGTATAAATTTGCCTGTCTGTTACGGAATGATTGTTACCACCAATCAAGGGAGTGGCCTGAGTAACGATTGACGTTTGCAAAGACTTCGATTTGTTTTGACTTGATCCGTCTAGGCAAAGGGAAGTCCCCAGATCGAGCATTGTCAGAAATCGAGTAACCAAGATTGTTATGTCGTCGTATGCTCTGAAATTGGAGCGAAGGCGAGCACAAATTAGCCGAATATTTTCTCTCAGAAGATGCCCATATTGTTCGAAGTCGACAACATCATAGGTCTCCGGGTTCCTGCTCAGGACCGAATTGTGCAGATTCAGAAACTCTCCATGCAACTCGGCAAGCTGTGACTTTGGTGGGCGACTGACCGGAGATGCAGGCGGTGTTGACCCTAGCTTTTGCAACTCCTTCTCGATCAGGAGACGACGCATATTATGGGTCCTAGCAGAGAACTCTTTTTCAAAAGCTAACAGAGCTTCGTCCTCCATAGTGAGTTGTAGGACCTGGTCAGCATGACGGCGCCTCTCAATGACCAAGCCTAGTGAAGGGTCGTATGGCTTGTCCGGGACAAAAAGGCGAAGGCAAATCAAAGAGAGCTGGATGCAAACACGGCCTAGTTTGTATATTTCACTCGTAGAGTCTCCTGCGACAGTTGCAAGGGTCTGAACGCAGTGGGACAGGTCATTGATGAAGCGCCTGAAAAAGTGATCGGGTGGAAGGTCGATTGCTGACTGAAGTGGTGGGACTGACCCTCTGAACGTACCAGACTTTTCTACGGAACACAAGGCATTGTTCACCATTTCAAGACTGGCCTCGTCCAGAAAGTCTTGATGAAGCCTTAGTATCTCATGTGCTACACTGGCGAAAACCCGTGTTAGCAGTACGCTCTGGACGAGCGATATTTCGCGGAGCTGCAAGTCACCGCTTCAATTAGGGTATGCAGCTCAGCTTGGAAAAATTCAAGTCTTCCAAGGGACACTTCACTAGTACGCTCCACGTGCTCTAATAGGTCAGCGGAAAACGTCAAAGTCCAAGGTGATGTAGCATTTTGGGTTCCCTCCGAGCAATTATAGAGTGCGAGCTTATGCAAGATAGCAGGAACTGGTGACTTTTGATTAAACGCCGGTACAGAGTTCGCTGGTCTTCCGGCAAGAAGAGGCAGGACTTCACTCAGATGAGCGTGCTGGTGTATCTGGGTCTCGTTCCAAAGCGCTGGCAAGTCATGATACTCGCAAATGCTCTCAAAGACTTTCGAGAAATGAGGTGGCTGTGAGAATGAATACAATTCGGTTGCCGAGACCAAGTCTTTGACTTGTTGCTTCAATCCTTGCACAAGAAGCTTACCATCGGCGTTTTTAGTAGCATCGCAGTTTGCGCGTCGATTAAAGATTTTCGTACCAGTCCAAGCTCAGAGATTTTCAGCCGTGTTTGCAGAGCAACTTTGTCAAAACTTGCAACTACTTCTTCCAATTCAAGAAGAGAACTCAACTGTTCAATGTCAGCGCAGGTGGCAGGTCTCCAAGAATCCCAGATTTTTCGCATGCTCAAGCCTGTTCTTAATGTCCATGCTGACCTGAATCGAGCGAGGAGCTGGGAGAAAGAAGGAAACAGTGCACAGAGCGCGGATTGACTTTCGACCGCACATGACAGAATGTGCTGGCCTATTTGAAGGTAGATTTGAAACACGCCTTGGTCAAGCTCTGTGGCCTGAGTGATGTTGAATATATCCCAGCAGAATCTAGTAAATTTTCTGAGAGTCTCCAGGGAATCGTCTGAAATATATGATTTGCCGTCCAAGCCTTGGAAAAACTCGTACGTAGCCTGAACAAAGTCTGTCAAGAACGAGCTTACTGCCTGAGTATCATCCTTCATCAGGCTAGAAATTCTCGCTGAAGCAAAAGAGCGTTCCAGTCTTGTCATCTGAGAGGGCTTAAGAAGCTGAGAATTTTATGTGAATGCACCAGTCGCTGTTGAAGTCGGTGTAGGTCCTTCTTGATATCTTGTAGATGAGCGATAAGGATAATTCGATCAGTATACATCGGATGCCAGGTCAATTGAGGTTCATTGACGAGAGGGTGGATAATGTCAACACCCTGTTGATCGTTATGAACCATAGAGGAAATAAAAGGACGCCAATGTAAATCATCTTGTACGAGCTTAGCATAACGCTCAAGAACTTCAAAGAGTGGAGTTGAATCTTGAACTTTAGGAAAAGATGCAGCTACTTGATGGAGCGAGTTATAGAAGCTGGCAAAGTCCGACATTGCAACGTGATCTAAGTGAATGCCAAACGACTGCTGCGCAAGAGCTGATGTTGTATTTGGCTCATGATTGCAATTCCAAACATAGCGCAAACGGTATAGAGTCGACTCCAGCGTAAAGGACGGCAAATAATTGGAAGATGCAATGACTGGTAACTCCGATAGAAAGCAGACCTCAACTGATCTATTGCGCATGGCTCGAGACAATTCTCCATTTTAGGGTCCATAGTAAGGAATAATCTGAAGTTCGGATGTGGCGTAATCACTCGAGCTGAGCCATCGTCAGTACGTTGCTCGTTTAATACCAAATAGCCATTTGGTTCCATCAAGGAGTTTAATCGATCAAGAACCGAAGCATTGCAAAGATTTGCATTATCCAGGACAACCCAATACCCATGCTGTATAGCCTCAGTCAGTGCGCCTTCTGTCCACTCGAAGCCAACTTTATTGGCATCCTTAGAAGTCCTTGCCAATGTAGTACAGCGGCGACCGAGGTCGTCAAAAATTGAATCGTCATAATCCGGCTGCAGGTTGCTGATAACTTCAAAGAGCGTCTGAATTGTAATTTCGGGGTTCTTGCATATTTTGTACATTTCCAGAAGACGGATAACTGATTTTGAGGCTGGCTCGGATGTGACAGCACTTATTATCTGGTGATGCAGAAATGCCACTACGTCCCTAGCTAGAGACTGCGTTTGCCTGCGGTAGTCGATTTGTTCAAATCCGCCAATCAAGTCCATTGTATCTGTATCAGCACTCAACGCTAGTTCCACAAGCTCAGCACCTTGAATAGATGCAAGAGTGCGAATTGTTCTTGTTTTGCCACAGCCTGAAGGTCCCACAAGGATACTCGGCCAGCCACGCTCTATACAGAATATCAGAGACTCAAGGATCGGAAGATGAGATGGAACAATCTTGATATTTGACTCGACAATGCTTTGTTCGATCTTTTTCTTGGCATTTCAGCAAGTCCGACTTGGAAAGTCTCCATCGTTAGATTATGATAGAAAGACTTATCGGGAGATGGGCTTCCGAATGACTGCTCGAAAATTTCGAATATCACAGAGCGGTCCTTCTGTGTGCGAAATCTCTGGCTGATGATGTTTTCAAGGAAGTAGCCACAAGAAATTTGGACATCCCCGATCAGCTAGCTGGAACCATCGTATAATATCTCGAAGATTCAACTCCCATGGCCCCGGTATTTGCGAATTCCCGCTCACGGTCAATGGCCCAATTCAGTCTCGATATGAAATCCACAACCTTTGATATCTGTTCGAGAGGAGTCTTTGGGAATAATTTCGAACAGATACTATATAAATCCTCCTTACTGAAGGAATCGGCATAGACGACCGTGAACCGGTTCACAAATGATGCTGGAAGACCTTTCCTACCGCCACCTTGATGGTGCGGATTTTGGGCAGCAAACAAGACGAAGTCCGGATGTCTTCTGAATGTTTGATCGAGTTCAGCTACATATACCTGCTGACGATGATCAATACAGGAATTAAGGCCTTCAAGCACCGACTGGGAAGCAAGGTTCATCTCATCTAGTAGCACCCAATCCCCGCGTTGCATTGCTTGCAAAATGGTGCATCTCGCCAAGCGAACTGGCCGACGTCACCACCCTCAACCGGGACATCCGAGCCAAAAAGGTCGGTTAGATCTGTTTGCTCTGACAAGTTGATGCGAGTAAGGGGCTTTCCAAGAGCACGGGCGAGGGATGCAACCAAAGTTGTCTTTCCAACACCAGGGCTGCCTTCGAGAAGTATAGGCTTGGAAGTCTGTAAACCACGGGCTATTCGTACAGAGTTGGCAATGGTCGTTGGTGCATCCATAACAAAGTGAGGATCTGGAGACGAATTCGAAGAAACTGGAAGTTTGAAAGCTCCCACATGAAGATATCCATCTCGAATCAATACAGTGGACTTCTCATTATAGATTTTCATAGCATTAATTTCGAGCAGGTCTGATAGTTTCTCGAGACACAGTCGCCGGTTTTGAGCGACGCTATCCATTGAAGTAGATAGCATCGCAGAAGGGTTGGCACCCAAGGTATCAATATAGACCATGGCGGCTCCCTGGACAATTGCAAATTCTGGATCGGATGGTGCACACTTGTTGATGAACTCCACCCACCCAAGAAGGTCACGTATGGATAAAGCAGAATTGGGCGACCCTGAAACGTTTCTTTGAACCATTTCGCAAACTTGAGCACTGACTTGGCTCTAGTCTCGTTCAAAAATGCAACTTACTCTTCAGAATTGGCAATATGTCTTCTTCTTCTGATAGCTGAGGGACCCAGATCTCTGTCATTCGATTTCTAAGCGCGGCAGATAGTTCTCTTTTGCCGTAGTCCCTCCAGGATTCATTGTTGATAAAAACTGATATCCATCCTGGGCCACGACCAAAGAGTCAATTGGTCCTTTCTCGGCGAGTAAAAGCGATCTATGGGGCTCGAGGACACTGTTTAGTCTCTCGAGAACAGAGTCATCAGCAAGAGACACTTCGTCAAGAAGAAAATATTGGCCAGTCTTCATCGCAGTGATAAGACTTCCGTCTGACCACTCGAAGAGAGCTTGAGATCTTGTGATATTTGTCTTTATGCGATCCAGTAACGCAGAAGGTACTTTCTGCAATGTTTCTGAGGTCAGTCCTGAAAAAGCCACTTTCAATTCCTCCAAGCTCCGTGACGAGCCTTGGGCTCCAGTATCCGGGATTGTCTGAAAAAGGCTCTCAAGGTCATCATGCAATTGTCGCTCTATAGCGGAGCGATTTCGTAATGGTCGTTGTGCACCAACAAGGTCTCCCGTCTCAAGATTGACATGGGCATTGACAATGAAGATATCCTTGCCATAAATCTCGGCTACTGCCTGACAAATTTGGGTTTTTCCACAACCAGTTTCTCCAACTAAGAGGACGGGCTCATTGTTTCGAAGAGCTTCAGAAACGAGAACAAACAGTCTTCTCATAGCCTTTGTCCAGACAATACCTTTTGACAGAGAAGCTTTCCCCTGCGTTCTTCTGTCTAATTCAGCAAGTCCGTAAATCTCATCCTCGTTGATCTGCACCTTCATGACATCCTCGATAACTTTCTTGACGGCAGTTCGTTCAGAAGAATTCCGTACTCTCTCAGCAAGAAGCATGAAACCGTGAATAGCTAAAGTTTCACGATCGTCTGCTTGACGAAGTGCCCACCTGAAAAGGTCACGGAGCGTGGCGAAACTATTTTTCTGTTCGAACAAGCGGGTGGATTGCCTTAAGACTGAAAGCTTTTTGTACACAGAAACGATTCTGGAACAAAAGGACGGGGCTATTTGTGTACGTTCTTTCAGAATATACTCCAATTCGTCCTCTGGAATATCATCGAAATGCAATTCAAGAAATCGATTCCTGAATGCTCTGGAGAGAACTTTTCGTCCACCATAGAGACCAGCAGGATTTTGAGTAGCAAAGAGCATGAAGTTGGGGTGCGGCTGAATGACTTCTTGTGTTTCTGGCAGAAACAGCTCTCGATTATCATCCAGAAGCCGATTGAGTGCTTCCAAAACATCCGAAGGCGCTAGGTTAAGCTCATCGAGAACAATCCAGTAGCCATTCCTGAGAGCTTCCACCAGGACGCCTTCCTGATATTTAAGAGTCCCGTCGTCCGTAGAAACATAAGATCCAAGATATTCTTGCAAATCAGTATGTTCATGGTTGTTTATGCGGACGAATTTGTTGCCCGAAACCTTAGCAAGATATTCAACCATGCTAGTTTTGCCAGATGATGTAGGACCTTGAAGAAGAATAGGGATCGACGTGTGGAACTAGCGCGGAGCAAGTTCTTCAAGTTTTTCTCAATAAATGGTGTGATGATATAGTGAAGTTGCTCTTCTGCTGTGAAAGGACCCTTCTTCATCCAATAGTGTTTGAATTGCACATAGTCATTGCCATCATTAGGGGCCTAGGGACCTGGCCAAGTAATGATTTCGCATGCTTCGCAGAACCGAAAATATGCTTCTCGATTAAAGGCATTACTAGTTTTTCTGATTCCTGGCTTAGGAGTGTTAAAAACTCATACAAAACCCTTCGTAAGCCGCTCGCCGGAGACCATAAATGTGTACATGATCCACGATATAAATCAGTGTCCGCACTAGTGTACGAATACTGAAATGGGGTTTCTGACCAGCGCCATCGGTCAGTTTATTCTCAGCTGTCAATTTCTTTGTAGAGATAAAGATTGGCAACATCCGAGGCAAGCCGGAGGTCGCTTTGAGTTAAATTGCCCAGGTAAGTCTGTATCAATCCAAGCAAGTCGTCAAAGTCGGCATCCGGAGAATGAACGTAAATCTCTGTGAACCTCGAGCGTAGCCCTGGAGCCAAATCTCTTTCCCTGCATCAGTGGCAGGATTCATAGCGCCGAAAATTCGAAAATCGGGATGACCATATACACGTTCCACGTCACCAGCTTCAGACAGAAGAACCGAGGGTAATCCTTCATCTCCATGATTCAACAAACTCGCAATATTCTCTAAGATGTCTGGAGTTGCCAGGTTGATCTCGTCCAACAGAACCCACTCCCCATTTCGTAGTGCTCGAACAATCTTTCCTTGAACGAAAGCAAAGGCAAATTTGGAGTCGCCTCTGCTTGCTTGAGCTTCGAAATCGTTCAGTTGAGCTTTGAATAGTTCCCACTTTACCCTCAAAGCAGCATACTTAGGAGAATCCAGTTTGCGCTTCTTGGATGGCTGTTCTTCATTTCTTTGTTCAGCTGATGTCCTTTCTTCGGGAGAACGAAAGACACTATCAGCCATACGAACAGCTTCGTGCCAGAGACTGACTAGGCGCGGCCAGTTTCCACCAGTTAAATTCTTGATAACTGAAGATAGAAATTTCTGGTTCTTCTTAGCAGAGAAGGTCTGCTCAAATAGCTGGTTGAATTCGTCCAGCAGGGGAATAGCCATTGAACGTAGATTAACTGGCCGGAATCCGCCCAACAAATCCGTGCTCTCGCTCTGTTGGGAAAGGTTGACCACGGTGAGTTTCTGGCATTTAAGGCTTGCCAATTGCTGAATCACAGCTGTTTTTCCGATACCAGTTTCTCCAACAAGGAGTACTGGCTCTGAAACTTGAACAGCAGCCGTAATCTGCTCCATTGTCTTCAGGGCCGCTCTTGTTGGTGCGAAACGAGCGGACGATTTAGCATATCGTGATTTTGCGGTTCTCGTGACTTTCATTTTTGAACAATTTTCCCTGCCAACAGAGAAACTATCTTCACGGTCAGCGTATGGAGGAGTTCGCTCTTGAAGGCAGTAGTGGGCTCTTTGGGGAGACAGGTGAAGAACCTCGGCAATAATCGAGGACAATCTGTGCCCGAAATCTCGGTCAGGCAAATATCGAATGAAGATATCCACAGTATCAAGGAACATGTCGTCTTGAAAGCTCTCAGGGGTTGCCTCATTCCCTGACATAACTCCAAGACGCAAGAGCCGATTGTCCAATCTATTACACAGCTTGATCAAATCTCGAAGGCCTGGTGTCCTTCCTTGAGCAGATCTCGCCGCCATGTTACTTTGAAATGCAGAGCAAAGCCGGTCATAGATTTCGATAAGGATGGGAACTCGAGTCGATAGCAACGGATATTTCTGGATGAGGACCTGGCGCACTTCACCAAGGGGCAAAGAGCTTATTTGGATTTTATTCCATAACCTAATCCCTAGAAGGCCATGGCTCGGAGTGACTTCTTCCCTTTGCTATTGAGCGAAGATTTCATGGTGGCAATTATTCTAAAGCCATCAGCGCATTTGATTCTTTCCTTTCGACTCGGTATAAACAGCTCGCCCTTCTCAATGACCGGTAACACCAGGCCTATGACCTCTGACGGAGCGCGGTCCAGATCCTCTATCAGAACCCAGCGGCCCTCTTTCGCAGCTTTGGTCAGAACTCCGGGTTGCCACTCAAATGCACCTGTTAACGAGGATGTTGCATACATGCCGAGCAAGCTCTTTGCATCCGTTTGCTCGTTCAAGTGAAGGGTTACCATGGATGACCCTTGCCCCATTGTTTTGGCAATATCGTTAACCAAGGAAGTCTTTCCTGAATTGGGCAGTCCAACAAGAAGTAATGGCTTCTGTTCAAGTAGAGCTAGCGCGATGTCGCGCAAGTTATTTGTGACCGTGGCAGTCTTGACAAGGCAGCTTTCAGGAGCAGGCTTATCCCACTTGACTTTAGGCACAAGAATTCCGCCAATATCAGCAGCACGGGGCTGAAATTGGCCTTGTACTTATCTACCATCTCCAATGCGAGATCAATTGGAAGCGCACTTCGCTTCCTCCTTATTTCGGCATCAAGGTATTGCCAACGACGCTCCTCCCACAATCCGAGAAGTCTATAATCAATAACGGTATTCTCCCAGGGGCCGTCGATAGGCTCGACGCCGATATGCGTCGCCACCATCATTTGTGTTGCTGCATCAGCAGCTCTCATATAATAGCAAAACATCGGACCGCCAAATAGCGCACGCATCTATCTCGGTGTTGAAAGAGTGGTTGGAATTGAACGGGCGAAAAGACTGTGGAAAAGGATTCTAGATCGAACGATAATAGGCGGAATATGCAAAGAAGAGCATTTCGTATCGTATAATCGTCAAGGTCAAGTAAATTTAATGTCATAGAAGCGGTTGAATTTTCATGGCTCGTGGCCGCGTAATTGCTAGCGAAAGGTCGAAGATGCGGCGCGAAAGGCAAAATGCGAGAGAACGCAGTCAGTACATTTAGATAGTAGGCGTGTGGTTCTAAATCAAGCCATCTTGAGGCCACGTCAACAAATAGTGGCTCATGAGACGCAAAAATCCATTCTATATGCCCTGGTTCGAGCGCAGCAAGAGCAAGCGCATCAAGATATTCCGATCCAAATGCATTTTGAAGTCGCTCTGCGAGCTCGCTCGGAAGGCGACAAAGCCCTTCGGCTTCTGAGAGCTTCATTTCGAAGACAGGTCGCTCCTCCATGACGGCGGCCTATCTTCGCAATGTAGAAGCCCTCCGATAATTAAAATTAAAAATTTTTGTGAATTTTGCAGAATTGGCGGACTTGTATTCTTTTTTGGAGAAGTTATTTTTCTGCCGCAACAATTGTAGATCCCGCATTTGTCACCGCCTTTAGTCCGCAGCTTGCGCCAAGCCAAGAGCTCCGCGGCCAACAGGTTCAACAACAACGACAATCGCTATACCAACACCTCATAATGCGCCGGTCCCATGCCATATTGGTGCTATTCTAGTCAAGAGCATGTCCCTCTGCGCATTTTATTCCAATGCATTTAATCCGCTAAAACCATGTCCCCGACAACTCCCAGCTCCGGCGATGTGGAACTAACACAGTCGTCCCGGGATGGCTTGGAAGACGACGATCAGACCCCTAACCACCAAGATGAAGCCATCTTCGCCGAAGATCCATTTTCACAGAACAATGTCGAGCCGTATGTGACCTCGTTGGTGATGGTGTAGTGTGCATTTCTATCTCTAACAAAACCAAAGAATATCCTTCAAGCGCAAACAGAAACGGTCCGCTCGTTTTGGCTTATCGAATGTGTTCTCCGGAAGAGGCAGCAGCGCATCACATACTCTCAACAACCTGTTAAGTGGAGGTAGCTCTCTAACTGATTGGTCAAATGTGCGGGACAATTCTAGAACCGCCAACGCCAATAGCGAAGCCGACGCCTTTAAAGAAGATGGACCTCTCGACTGGTATGTCGAAGGTCCCGGTCGAAGATTGGCCTACGATGACCTCACTGCAATCGATTGGGTTTTGAATACACCAAAGAGCGCCAAAGACGAAGACTTCTATATTCCTCGGGACAAGGCGTCCTGGGCCATTTGCGCCAACTCTTGGATGCAAGCCATGTTTGGATGGTTTTGGTCGCAACGGGGATCACAGTTGGTTTGATTGCAGCATGCATTGATATTGCGAGTGACTGGTTGAGCGATTTGAAATTAGGCTATTGCAAAGGTGAAGAAGGATTCAGCCAATTCTACCTCAACCGGGGATTTTGCTGTTGGGGCCATGAAGGTGAAATCCTAAACGTTGTCCATTTATTGCATGGTTGCTAACGAATTATAGATTTCTCCGAATGCGTTGGTTGGAAATCATGGAGGGAAGCATCAAGAGTCACCTCTGCTGGCGGGGTTACGTGGTAGAGTACATCATATTTATAGTGTTTTCTGTATGTCGGGCAGCTATTCCACTCTTTTTAACACAGCACTCAGGCTAACAAAATCCACAATAGGTCCTCTTTGCATCATTTGCGTGTGTGCTGGTACGTAATTATGCACCGTATGCCAAACACAGTGGAATTCCGGAGATCAAAACAGTCCTCGGGGCTTCGTTATGAAGCGTTTTATGGGTGGCTGGACACTAGCCATCAAATCTCTGGGACTTGTAAGTCAAGCTCCACCAAAGTTCACTTCTTTTTCCGTCTCGTTCTACTGACGTTGGAAAGTGTCTTACTGTTGCTTCTGGTATGTGGCTGGGTAAAGAAGGACCTCTTGTGCATGTCGCATGTTGTTGTGCAAACATTCTCATGAAAGCTTTCGACTCGTTGAATAGCAATGAAGGTAAATAGCTTTTGCCGAGAAAGACCTATACAGACGAATCTAACGCTTTTTCTCTATTAGCAAGAAAACGAGAAATTCTTTCAGCTGCAGCTGCTGCAGGTATATCAGTTGCCTTCGGGGCTCCCATTGGCGGAGTACTATTCAGTTTGGAGGTATGTCATGTTGCCCCTGATCTTCCCCTTTTCTGACCGATCTAAATTTTTATTCAAGCAACTTTCATATTACTTCCCGGATAAAACAATGTGGCAGAGTTTCGTATGCGCTACTGTTGCTGCTGTCACGTTGCAAGCTTTTAATCCTTTCCACACTGGTAAAATCGTGCTTTACCAAGTAACATATACTAGAGGGTGGCATCGATTTGAGATTATTCCTTTCATAATTCTCGGGATCGTTGGCGGTCTTTATGGAGGGCTATTCATCAAGCTCAACATGAGGATAGCCAGATGGCGCAAGTCCAGAGGCTGGTCTTACCCGCTACTTGAAGTAGCATCAATTGCTCTCATCAGTGCTGTCCTCAACTTCCCCAATAAGTTCATGAGAGCACAATCATCGGAACTGGTATATCAACTCTTTGCCGAGTGTGCAACCACCACAGACGATCAGTTGGATTTGTGTAAAACAGGTGCTGCATCTTTTGGTGTTATTGCTCTCCTAATTCTGGCGGCAGTGCTCGGCGTCTGCCTAGCATCCGTGAGCTTCGGTCTGGAAATCCCGGCGGGTATTATTCTTCCCTCCTTAGCAATTGGCGCTCTATTTGGTCGTGCACTCGGTATCGGTGTTGAAATGTGGCAAATGGCGTTCCCTAATTTCTTTCTTTTTGAAAGTTGTGAGCCTGATACACCGTGCGTTACTCCAGCAACATACGCAATCATAGGCGCCGCATCAGCCCTTGGAGGAGCGACCAGAATGACAGTTTCAATTGTCGTGATCATGTTTGAGCTGACGGGAGCTCTAACATATGTGATTCCAATTATGATAGCCGTCATGCTCTCTAAATGGTGCGGAGACATATTTGGCAAACGCGGCATATACGAGTCCTGGATTCACTTCAATGAATATCCATTTTGGATCTTAAAGATGACAAGCCTCCGCCAGATGTGCCGGCATCGAGAATAATGACTAATGTAGACGACCTCACCGTGATCCCTGCAGTGGGCCATACTATTGAATCGCTGAAAAATTTGCTCATGCAAACACGATACCGTGGATTCCCAGTTGTGTTAGACGCATCGAATCCAATTCTGCTTGGCTATATATCACGCAACGAGCTTTCTTACGCACTGGAATCATCTTTATCCTCTACGACTCGCAATTGGGCGCCGGAGACACAGGCATATTTTGTTCACCAGCCTTTCTCTGACCCGATTGAAACGCTTGATTTACGGCCCTGGATGGACCAGACGCCGATAACGCTCAACAGCCATACCACTTTCTCCATTGTCCTGGGTATGTTCCAGAGACTAGGCTTAAGATATGTACTATTTGTCCACAAGGGCGTCTTAAAGGGCCTTCTCACCAAGAAAGATGTCTGGTTCATTCTTAACGGCATGGAAAGTCGACGAGACAAAGGGATCGAAGGTGGACCGCTTAGAGAAGCGAACAACTTGGAAGAGATAGGATTGCTGGGTGATGATGCGTCACATGCCGATGCCGAAGACCTTGGCCTCATAGACCGTCGACAGTCTATGCAGTCTCTTTGAATCATTCCCGAGTGGCTGTTTTTATATATATTCCATTTTGGCGAATTTGTTCGATTTAGATACCATACCCAGCGATTAGAAACCAAAGGCACACGTAAGCAACATTGAACTTTCGTCCGTGCAGCAGTAGGTCGTCTATTTCATTACTTTTTCTTTCTCCCATATTAAATGATGCCAGAGTAACAGTGAACAAAAGAAAGAGGAAGAACTTCAGCGTCTAGTACCATTGACTAGTTTGGTACCCTTTCCAAGCTCGCTAGCGACGCATGTTGCCTCACGAACAGCACGCGCGATCGTGCCCCGAACAGCAGCGTCTTCCAGGACAAGTAAGCCGCCAATTGTGCATCCACCGGGCGAGGAGATCTTCTCCTTAACAATTGACGGATGCTCTCCACTTTCAATCATGCCGACTGTTCCTTTCAAAACCTGGCAAGCCATAAGCTGGGCTTCAGCGCGCGGCAGTCCCATAGCCACAGCGCCATCTGCCAACCCTTCAATCATCAAAGCAGCGAAAGCCGGTCCAGAACCTGCCAAAGCAGTGCATACATCCATCTGAGATGGTGGAAGATGCACAATCTTGCCGATACGAGTGAAGATCCACGAGACTAGATCATCCCATTCCTTTGGGAGCGGCGGGGTAGTAATGCTAATAGTCGTCATGGACTCCTGACCATAGCGGCGGTGTTGGGCATGGCTCGCACAATCGTGCATCTTTCTGAAGCATGCACGGAGCTCTCGAGGTACAGAGTATCTTCAATCTGTTGGGCATGGACACCAGCCAGCACACTGATCAATAATTTGCCTTTCAATGCCTCCCGCATGCCGGGGACGTTCAGAACGTCATCGAGCATATATGGCTTACAGCCGAGAATAACAATGTCGGCCTCTTTGACGCCTGTCAAGTTGTCATTCTGCAATATCTTGACTGGGAACTTGGGATAAGGCTCTACAGCACTCCGAATACGTGCTGCAGTTCGCTCCGATCTGATGCAGGCGATGAATTTAGTGGGTGTTTGGAAGGATGTCTTTTCTTCTGATTCTGAAGGTTCTGAGATCGAAGCCAGAATGCCTGTGAGGACCGCGAGACCCAGGTTTCCTACTCAACAATGAGGTTAGGATTTTCTATATATTCGCTCCGATCTCGGCTATACGCACCACATCCAAGCATGGTTAAAGTCTTCTCCCCAGATTTTGATGCTAGAGTTTGAGTCGCCATTTTCCAAGATTGTATGACAGAATTTTCCAGAGGAGATTTTACAGGCAGCTATGATGTTGTTTAGCGAAGCACTTATGCGTGAATGTAGTCATATACAAAAGGGCAACTGCAGACGAGCCGGGCGGTAACTTTACATTTTATTCTGCCCGAAAAATATCACTCACCGCTTTTATGCAGGCCAATAGCTTCTTTCAATCTCCATTCTAACTCTCAATCAAGTATTAAAACCATGCCTTGAGTAGTAGTGAAACGCATTGCTCCAAGTTGGAAACATGGCGGATCCCTTTGAAGTCCGCATGCGATTTACGACGCAATTACAACATCTAAGTGCTGCTGTCGCTTCATCCCAAAAGCAGCGCAATATGCACTCAAGTTCCGGGATATGGATGAGGATCTCCATTCATGTATCTTAGAGCAGCTTGAGAGAGTGAGTCAAGCCTGTTGTCCTATTCAAAAGATTTTTAAGGCGATCATCTAACACATGAACTTGTATAGAACAATATGAATAACCGGGCAAATATCATGTCATTCATTGAACATTTCTGCGAATTGGCCACCAAAGAGAACCATCTCAACTATGTTCGCATGATTCAACGAGACATACTTATCATTGTGGATGCCGTGGCACCAGCAGATGGCTCAGGGGCAGCGAATGTAAAGCATGTGCGCCGTGTCTTACAAGGTCTGCAGGAAAAGAATGTCCTTTCCAGCGAGACGGTGACGGAGATCGGCGCGGCCCTCAAAGAGCGAGAAACAAACCCATCACATGTGCTCGACGTTGAGGCGCCAGATAATACTACCTCTGAGACGACGCCAAGGGTCTCAAAGGCGAATGGGAATGTCCGAGTCGATAAAAGACAGATTGAGCAGCGCATCGAGGAAGACCGCGAACGGAATAAGAGACTACGCGAGTATGTGGACGGTTAGCGGCGATCATAAAGGTGAATTCAAGCAGTCCTGGGACGAGATTAGCGATATCGGCGACGATGATTTCCTCGGTGCTGAAGAGGAGTATGGCGAGAGGCAGCATATGGTCACTGCATAGCTCGTCGCTTTGGTTTCATCATTCTCTCAAATTGCATGGCTGCGGTGCGGGCGCTCTCGGGACATAAACATACTCAGATATTCTTGGCGAGTATTTATTTATTATTATATGATTAATTTTGTGAAGAGGATCTAGGAAAGGAGTTTTGTTGTTTGAATAGTACCATTATATGATGATGGGAGAGTGCAGCTGGGACCTAGTCCCACTTTATTGTATTTACCAGAATATCTACTCCATCGCGACAGTAAATAGTTACGTCTGAATTCATACGATCTTGATTATACACAAACAAAACAGAAGAAGAAGTAAATATGGAAAATGATTGTTGCGATCTCGTGATATTGTGAAGGCTTCGGCGAAACAAAAGTCCGGATAAGAGCGGAGAAGATTTCTCTAACAAAATTAAAAACTGCATCAAAACAACGAGAGTACATACAGCATCCACATTCTCAAGGCTCGCTGCTTTTGAATCGGTCTGTCAAAGTCTATAAACATATGCAAATTGGATGGCGTCTGAATAGTCCTCTGTTTTGTTCTTTCTCCCATGTTCTCGCAGGTTTTCAACAAGGCAAAGGGCATTTTCTCCAAACAGGATCTTCCGGCCAGCGCCAGTGAAGACAGCTCTGTTACCGCCCAAGCTTCTCCATCAGATTCGGCAGATAGCACAGACAAATCGACATCTACGATTACGGAAATGGTGACGACAAGGCAGGGTCACGTAGGATCGCCAGGTGCTACGGATGGTTCCGATTCAGCAGTTAATGGAAAGAGACGAATTCAAGAGAGAAACACCAATGCCCACGCAACAAAGCGGAGGAGGATATCATCGGAATACGAGGAGAGTTTTGTTGAAGAGCTATCATCTCCGCGACAAGTACCTGAAGATAAAGTGACAGTTGAGATTACGGGGACTAAAAAGAGGAGGGCAGAAGAGTCTGAGGCAGTGACTACAAATACACCCTCGGATAAACCGAGCAATCACATTCGGTTTGGAAGTGAGGAACCAGCACTTCCTATTAGGGCTGCTCATTCAATTGAAAACCGCGAACTCGCAGTACCTAAAGAGGTCCCGGATAGCGAAGAGGACGATGACGATGATGAAGCACCCGAGGTTGTGGACAACTCAGCCCAATTGTTGTCGCTGAAGGTTCAAGCGCAGAAACAGAGAGAGGCTAAAAACGGTAGGTTATGGAAATACCGGCACCTGAAGTGGACTTTTCTTTATCACTAACAATTGGCAGTGATGAAATTTTGCAAAAGAGAAGCGGAAATTGCAAGATGAAAACACAAAGCTCAGGCAAAGGCCTCGGCCAAACCTAAAGCGGAGAAAGTTCAGAATAAATCACAATCGCAGTCAATGGACATGAAGCTGATACCAGATGACGATCTCGTATCGGAGAGCACAGCAACTCTTCTAGGATCGGTTGTGAGGGAGTCAGGCCGCCGAGCGCTACCCGCGTTGCTTCCAGATGAGATTTTGAACGCAGAGCCAGTTTACAGGCTGCCATCGCCTCCTCCTGAGCTGGAGCAGCAGAAGAGTACGAGACAACATAAATTCTTCAAGGACGTCGACAAGCCCGCGAAAGACCTACACCGCGGGGATGTAACTATAAGAGTGTTGGAAGACAAGAAGAATATGCTGCCCCCAAGAGCTCCAAGACCGGAAGGAATGTGAAGGCTAGCTGGATGGCTGGACAGCGTTCTCGGAACGCTCCTGGAGGACTCAAGCGGGTTGGGGGTGGACCAAAGGGTTTTGTTCGGCGATGAAGATTTCTCTTGAACTTATAAGTTGTAGTCATTCATCGAGTCTTTATGTAAATAGAAACGTTTTGGTGTCCATCCATATGCTCGATGACTATTGAAAGCGAATAGCATGTATTTAGCGCGTGTTGGTATATTTTTCTAGCTTTATTCATTGTGCAGAGTTCTCTCGAACAAAATTAACGTCGAAAGAAGCAATTAAAAAGATCTTGCCTGATTGTATACTTGAATACTGGGAGATCAATATCAGGCATGCCTCAGGCGACCAGCACGTGCGCCATGCAGTACCGTTCGGCGGTAGTTAGCCATGTGGAGCCTGAGGATCTTAGGTCCGCCGAGTCGCAATCCCTTTATTCCCTACGCTACCTATAATTATTGGATTGCTTTCTCACAGCGTCAAACATCCCAATGGGCCTCGGTTCAGTCTCATATTTCCTCCAGCCACGTCGATGACCCCGTAGCAGCAATGGCAACCACCGAGTCCTCGCCGTTGTTGCCGCAATACCAACGGCCTGCTGCGAATAATAGCAATCCTTCGACTACGTCACCACGCTCAGATCGCCGGACCGTGACATTCAACCCTCTCACCACCATCAGCACGTACAATGGCGCATCCCGATCAAGCTCTACACTAGAGCCACTGCAAGCAATCTCTCCCCAGCTCGGCATACACCGCTTGGCCCCGTGGCGGCGCTGAACAGCAAACTGCGGAGGCGCAACAGTGCCGGCTCGCCAGTGACAACATCTACTTTTGCAATCGCGCCGAAAATTGGGCCTCAAAGAACCTCGAAGAATACGCAGAAACTCAAGCTCCTACCTGATCCGGTGACTGGAGATGACGAGGAAATCGTCGATGATGGCTTCCCCAGGGATGTATATACGCAAATCAGCCGAATCAAAGAGCCAACGGCAAGGCGAGCGGCCGCGAGACTGGGTAAGGCTGATCGTGATCGTCTGCCTCGAGTGACGGCATACTGCACGGCCAATTCGTATCGCTTAGATGGGGTAATGCGGTTTTGAAATCGCGAGACAAGTCTCGTGGAGCCAATCCCAAGCTATTCGATGAGTGCGTATACTCACCGTTCGACTACCGGTATGAAACGAAGCAGGCAGAACACCAATTCCAAACGAGAAATGGACAAAGATTAGAAGGGTCAAGCCAGCAGCAGCAACAACAAGAACAACAACAACCACATCAAAGGCCGCAAGGAGAGCGCAGATATTCAGATAGTGCGGTGGAAGTGGAAGAGCATGTCAAGAATATCCGAGAAGATCTGATTGACCTTCATGATAATGGAGAAAGCAGCAACCCCACAACACAAGTGCAGGCAAAGCTTCCTCATCCGTTATTGGCGATGAAGAGGGTTTAGATCTTGACATTACCGTACACACACCAGAAGTATTCCTTTTCGACTACGGCACCGTGGTGATATGGGGCATGACACCAGCGGAAGAATCCAGGTTTCTCGCCGACGTAGCGAAATTCGCAACCGCCATCCTCAGCACCGAA
This sequence comes from Talaromyces trachyspermus, assembly GCA_020137715.1. Lineage (NCBI taxonomy): Eukaryota > Fungi > Ascomycota > Eurotiomycetes > Eurotiales > Trichocomaceae > Talaromyces > Talaromyces trachyspermus. The sequence continues at coordinate 767,499 of JACGXQ010000003.1, forward strand.
GACCGACAAGTCGAAAACTTCAATTTCTACTACGCGCGCGATTACCAAGCACGAATATACAATGACTTCATCTCCCTGCGTGAACCTCGCAACCACATGATCAAACTAGCCATTTCACACGCACTCTCCCAATCCGTGAAAACATCCCTTTTCGAAGACCTCGTCTCGGAGACTATCGCCGCCACGGCCCCATTTCCAGCCCATATTGCGAAAACGGGCAGTGTGAACATGACCCGGAAACAAATCAACATGCAGATTGGGGAACTCTTCATCCTGCGCATCAACATTCATTTACAGGGCTCGGTGCTGGATAGTCCAGAGCTCATGTGGGCCGAACCGCAACTGGAGCCCGTATACCAAGCCGTGCGTACCTACCTTGAAATGGACCAGAGAGTCGGTCTGCTCACCGAGCGACTGGATGTGATTGCGGATTTGCTGGCTGTGTTGAAGGATCAATTGAGTCATCGACATGGTGAATACCTGGAGTGGATCGGTATGTCATTTCCCTGATTGGTTACCTGGTAATTTTCATGAAACTAACACTCTAACACTCTCCTTCAATTTCTAGTCATTGTCCTCATTGCAGCCGAAATCCTCGTTGCAGCTATCAACATTATAGTTGATCTATATGCCGGTGTAGAGTGAGAAGTACCTAATGTATTCAATAGCCCAAGTTCATGTACTTTTCGTAGGGGATAGTTGAATATACATGAGCATGTAATTAATAATACAAAATCTGAGTGATGTGAACATTGTCAATTCAACTTTTGTGTACCAATAGTACCTCTATACTTGTCCCCAAAAATGCAGCTCTCAGAACCCATTTCCGTCCTGAGTGGGCCAGGAGCATCGCCACTTTAATGTATCACGTGATGGAGACTGTGGGAGCAATGCGCGAGCCAATGCGAGTCAACGCGAGTCAAGTTTCAGCTGACGTGAGTCCCCTGCAATATTCTAGGGATCCACCAACCTGCTGACTCGGCTATTCTTTCTCTAAGTTACATGTTTAATTCCTGCCCTTGAGTGCCCAGATAAGACAATGGCTGTTACACCTATGTAAAGCCCAAATAAGATTCATGCTCATTGCTTAGGAGGTAAAACTTTGAAGTGGCTTAAAGTCCCAAACTAGACATAGATCTATCTATGTATATACTACGTAAATACATATTAAATAATAATGGAGTCAGTGGATTGTAATGAAATAAATTTCCTACAAGTACTCCGCTCATAGTACATACAATTAAAGAAGTTACAAGAATGGATCATACCTCCTTCCCAGACAATGCACGGAAGGATACATGCGTGAATACACTCAGACGACTTTTCAAGATCGCAAGGGAGGCAAGCTCACAAAAGAGGCTATTGATTATGAGATTGCCCTTCTTGAAGCATCTCTTCTTATTGTTCTTCCAAATGAGAATGGAGAAAATCTATGGGATCTTAGTCAGGAGAATATGTGCCATGAAAATGAATTATATAACATAGTATGTGGCTAGTGGAGACTCTTCGTGATCTTGCTAAAGTTGCTAAATGGAAATTTGACCATAATCTTACACAAGAAAAGGCCGAAAAGGCTCGATTTGTTTAGGCGACGAATTGAGGGTTATAAGGCAGAGAATTGTGGTATTAGACTTTACCCAATCAAACAAATCCTTGTGATATTTGACCTTCTCAGGGAGGAAATATCACGGAAATAAGTGACATGAACATTAAGCGTGCAAATCAACTTTGCTGGCGGAATTATGGCTTATTTGGGTAGGCATTAATTGCATACACTACTTATGGAGGCTGAAATCGAAACTATTTATAAGGGCTCGAGGCCCGAAGTGGCCCCTAGAACAAAGCGTAGCTTACTAATCCTTGTACGAGCTTTCAGATCATTTTAAATACTTTTTTTGATTGTAACATGGGCTATCTGTGACGGCAGGGCTCCCATTGCATACTCCCGAATTTTGAAAAGCTCGTGGCGTTAATGCTATAGCAGGAGGGTAAAAGCTCGTGGATCTCTTCGCACGATAAAAGAACCGACCAAGGAACGGCCAAATCACACGTAATTTTATTGTCGAAAGCAGCACATGTGTTGAACAGAGGCTGAAAAAAGCTGCATCAATCCGAGATCTATAAAGGAATGGAGCCGGGTATGCGATGTTCATAAGTCCAGGTTGTCCCAGCACGGTGGGTTTTCCATCACATAGGGGAGGAGGTTACAGCCTCGAGTCTGCGTTGCTCTGCGAGAAACAGTGCTTTGCAAATCAGGCGACCGGTGATCCATGCCGTAGCGATATGAGAACTTTTATTTTTAGGAATCGTCCTTTGCTCACACCACATTCCACATGTATTCGAGATTGAAGCCCATCGCGTCCGTCGCGAGCCCTGTCATTAGCTGAGAGCATTGTGTCTACCCATCTCGTCCCTTTCCCCACTGCCCATGGCTGGGGTCTGCCACGGCTCAATAACTATCATAGTACCGGATATGCCTGGATTTATATAGAAACACTATGGAAGGGTAAACGCGACGACCAGAGCAGTGCGTGGTAATGCCCCTAATTAAGTTGTTGATTGTGGTTAACCCTAAGGGAATAAGCTGTACACAAACAGAATAATATCTTGCAGACGACAATCTCTAGATATCTACCTAGGTTGGTTTCGTAACAGGAGTCACCACACTCGCTACAGCCATTTACTACGTCTTCCCTAGTCGGACTAGAACTGATTGATAGCGCTTGACTGAGTGAGTTTCAGTCGATTCCAACTGGATCTGGGCGCGCGGTTTTAAGAATTCAATTCACGCGATGGGAGATGATTTAGTCCTGCATAGTATTGCAATATTATGATATAAGTTATTCGAAATCATATATTTTAAAGATACTTATTTAGTACGCATCTAGTTCTAGTTAGTCGTCTTGACTTAACCGTGATAACTTGAGTATATGTTCTTCTACGAACCGGATGTTCAGACTCGCTTTAGGATTTGCATTCAATAAGCCTTTCGTACTTAGAAGCCTTGTGACTTCGTCAAGCTACAAGCTATCCGAGTGATACTCGACGGTAGTTTATCGAAGTTTCCGATATCTATACTATTTTTAATATAGGTAGATATTTGATCCACCACACGGTGTGATCGAACCAATTTCAACGGTAGCTATTCTATGAACGTGGATATTCGCCCATGAGGACGTTGATAACTGTATTAACGACGCATTGGCCGGAGTAACGCACACGATATTTCAAGCACTGAGAACAACATTGACATTATGCGGAAGATTCGTCCTCAACAGTACCACCACGCTCAGAACGATCATCGGAGTCATCAGAGTCATCAGAGTCATCGGAATCATATCTTCTTAACGCTTTCTTCCTCGACGCCGACCATTTGCTTTTGGGTGCTGGACTGCCGTCATATTCATCACGTCTCGAACCTCGTTTTCTTTGGGGTTCTGTATGTGGATCAAAATGATCGTATCTTAACCCGTATTGTAATGCCAGATCTCCATCTGTCGCCCCTCTCACCTGAATTAGATATGAATCGAACTGGGCATTCATAGTGGCCACCATTCGCAGGTGCTCTACCGTGAGGGTTGGTCCGTCGTCAGGATCTTCTTCGGCCAGAGCAAGGGATGCCGCGGTTTGGACTGCATTCCTAATCTGTCGGCCATTCCACTGGTAACCTTCTCGAAAATGCTCCTTTGCAAATCTGAGAATCCGATTTCGTTGTCCCGAGTTAAGAGACAACCCTGTGGTGGTTATTTTCCGTAGATTTGCTTTCCAGACCGACAAACTAGACTCCATATCCAGGCTTGGATAATAAAGAGAAAGGTGGATTCTTGATTTGGTGGCTTCATCGAACTGCCCAACTCGGTTGGTGGTGAGAAACATAATGCCGGAATATGAGTCTAAGGCTTTGAGGAAGACTATAGAAGAAGATATCAATTTAACTTTGCTCTATGGCCCAACCTGGTAGACAAGGATATACGAAAGCCAATAAGGAAAAGAATTGAACGGGAAAAAGAAAAAGAATATCCAAAATATAATGCTCTCAGTAGCTTTTCTCGTACCTGAGATTAGACTGTTGTCCTTCACATCGCCAGAATGTCTGCTGCTTAAATAGACATCTGCCTCATCCAGAAGCAGAATACACCCCCACCGTTCTGCCAATTCGAAAAGGGTTGCAAGGGTTGCTGAAACTTCTCTGGCAGTTCCGCCAGTTAAATTACCTATTGATTTGATTAGTATCGGCGCTGATTCCCTTTAACGTATCTGTACTTTGTAGATCTTACCGGGGAAAATTTTGAACAACGGACGCTTGAAAAGGTAAGCAATACTCTCTATCCAGTCATTAGAACGAACTCTAAAGTTGAGCAGGTCTATTCTCCTTACCTGCCGTTGAGGTTTTCCCAACACCAGGAGCCCCGTGCAGGAGAATGTTGGTTCCTAAATTCGTTAACCCGATGTTAGAATAGTCTTTGTTCATAACAGGTAGAAGAAGTGGAAACGAAAAGGAAAAGGATCCATCGACAATTGATAGTCATTGGCGAACAGAAGGGTATCCCCAGATGAGATCAAAATATCGCAAAAATCTGCAAGAAGACATGATGGAAAAAGTAGAAAGACCAAGTCACATAGGGACAATAGTGTTATAATTAAAATGGTTCTTGCCTTGTTTGGTCCCGGTAGTAGAAATATCCAGTCGCTTCTCGCGGGTTTTGAAATGCGAAGCTACAACAGCTTTAAGCAGGACTTTGTGACTCTTTGGTAGCACTAATTCGTCAAACGCCACGCTGTCCCACGATATATGACGGAGGCAATCAATTCTCAAGAGGGCTATAGACGCGAGATTAATAGTTGTCTCTACCTACTTTTCTTTGACAGCCAGTAAGCAAGGAAGGATGCCTTACCCCATCTGTGACTCGCTAGTATATAGCCGTATGTGTATGCTGGCATTAGAAGGAGCTGGTGGGAAGTAAACTCACTGTCAACGTCGATGAGAGTCGTCTTCAGCAAGTTTGTAGGAGCGACAACTACAGCCCTTTCCTTGATGTCAACGATGGAGTCATCGAAGTTCTCCATCAATACAGAACCCTCGACATCTTCAATTATCTCTCGACGGTCTGCCTTCGTAGGTGTAAAATGAGACCCTCGTCTGAATAGTGGAATCTTGGTATTTCCATTTTCTGCGCTTATCTTATAACCAGCTTGAAGATCAATGATGACCTCAGCATTTACCTACAAGGAGTGTTAGGGATATGTTTATACCGACGGACTGGGTCGGGTACCTGCTCGTAGTCCTCCGCAAGGGTCGATACGTCAATGATATGACCATCGTATCGGAATGGTGTGTGGCCTTTGCAGAGCTTTGTATATTGCCGGCCTCTGAGCTCGAGGTTCGCCAAGTCTTGGCTTTCGCAGAATTGGACTGGGTATACCTTAAGAGATTTGATGGTACAGTTTCCCTCATAGGGTGAAATCCAGATCCTCTTGAAAACAGGACCGAAAGAGGTACCGTTGCAGTCTAAGGAGAAGCAATCCAATACAAAAGGCGTGACTGGATCGTATATGGTTGAGTTTAGTCCATCGTCATTAACCCCGTCATTTAGGGTGAGCTGCTCATCGCTGATTATTGATAACGCTCGTCGTCCTCCAGTAACGTGAAGCACGGAATAAATCTGCTTCGTTGATGATGTATGGGAGACAACCAAATCTCCCGGTCGGAAAACGTACCACAGCTCATCGAAGACAACTTTTTGATCTTTTCCTTCTTTAATCTGTTTCAGAAGGTGGAAAATATCGCCGAGCTCATTATCCATAAAGTCCACTAAGCATTGAAGCTCGTCGCGCAATCGCCTAGTCCTCCCCAGATCCTCAGGCTCGAGTTCGAATGTACTCGACTCGATGAGAACTTTCTCTGTATTTTCCTGTCTCTTCATCACCGCGTCAGCTTCGTTGGAAACGCCAGCATCCATTGTCTTCGATTTTTGGGAGGACGTAGGAGTTGCCTCTGGCATTTGGGGCGTGTCCTTGAGCTGGACGTCCAGCTTCGCTAGACGCGCTCGAATCTTCGTCTCATTACGGACCAATAATTTAAACGGCCACAAGAAGACGTTTGTGATGTGGGGATCTTTATGCATGTAATCTTCTCAATCTCCTGCAACAGTGCACCGGAGCCGATTGCTATTCTCTCTGGGTATGTTGAAGTTGACAAGCTAGATGCACCCCACGCTTCGTCATCGCTGATTGCATGACTTCCACTGTCAAGACTCGAACTCGCCTTCCTACTGCCACAGATTATGATGCAATGTTCAGCAGGTATCGTTCGCCGCGATCGATATTCGGTCCACCGATCGCTCTCAATTCTGATTGTGGTTGGGCTTGCGGCAAAGGCGTCGTTAAAGCCGTGAGAATCGGAGATGGACTCGCGTGGCAGGATCGTATGAATATTGCTGTGTAGTGCTTGAACTTGCAAACCAGCCTGGTGGCTCTGTCTCCAAGATCGCAGATGCTCGATCTCCTTTTCAAGAAATCGCACACGGCGCGTTATCACTCGTAGCGCGCTGTCATTACCATCTCCTGGAAGCTGTGGAGGCGTTCCACATGTAGCGGGCATGGCGTTGTTGTCACATCATCAGCCGCTGCAGCGGCCACTTCGCTTTCCGAATTCTCCGAAGTCCCTGAGGCTCGGATATCTGGAAGAGAAGACTGTGAAGTATACTCCGCGACAGTATCCATTTTGTTGTTTTCTTTGCTTGCTACTCTGTATTTTGCTTGGGCCGGGTATCTTGGTTGACAACAGGCATGTAAGTTGCAGCGGGTCGTCGGGCTGTTTGGAGCTTGATCAGGCTGCGGCTGCGGGGAAGAAGCCATCGCGCCAATAACATGTGTCCTGCTGCCACGAGAGTCTCGTCACCTCCATTTATGGCGCTCGAACATGATTTGCGAGTCTTTATAGTGCTGACACAAGTCTTTTGGGGATGGTCACCGTGCGCACAACATCACTGAGGTCGCCATTAACACGGGAAAAAGGCACATGGCGCAAAAGAAACATAGAACTAGGACTATCGAGCAAAACCAAGATGACGATGTGGTCTAGACGAGTTATGCTAGAGACGCATAGCCAAGATAATAGATGAGCATGATGGGAGGAAATAGATTACTATTTGACCTGCTCCAGCGCTTGAGCTGAAATCGTTCTCGCGAGGATGTCTCAGAAGTTTAAAAATGGTATGCCAAGTAAAAACTGCAAATTATCTTACTTCTATAGGGAGCCGTAGGAAAGAACTAGGGATCTGCTAACTAAAGGCATTGTCCGGACTGTTCAAAGCATTCTGGTACGCTGCCAGCCCATTCATCCCTGCAGGTTCGACCTTATCAGGAATACGTAGAATTTCCTGTTGGTCGAGCAACTGGTAGGCAAATCTCGGAGCTGCGCGGCCTGGCATAGTCAACAAAGTCTTGAATACGCATTCATGTTTCCCTCCAGCAGTGGACAATGTGGCAAGAAATTCTACCAACTCGGCCAGGTCACGTCGTCGTGGCGGATCATCGTAGAACGATAGACCATCGATTAAACAAATGACTGTCAAGCCCTGAGAGAGTTGCTTTATCAAGCGGTAAAACGCCGTACAAAGGTCCCTCACGTCTTCTGCATCTAATTCTTTAAATTTGGCGGTGCTAGAAATGCTGAAGCCCTGTTCTTGCTGGAGTAATTGTGCTAACAGGCTATTCAGAATGCCTGCGGGGCTAGCATTGGGATCACGCTTTTGGTCGATATGGTCGCCGCAGAAGAATGTAAGGACAATTGGCTTGGTACGAGTAGTCTTCGAGTGGCTCCTCTTGTTGTCCACCATAGACTGAGCCAGGGTGGCGCATACGTATCCAAGTGAGGATTGGCGTTGAAAGAGAGGTTCCCCTCCAGTAACGAGAAGGATTGAGGACTTCTTGGATCTACGCCAAGATAAAAATTGCCTGGATGATAGCAGCCATATACAACGACCAAGCTGGTCTGGAGAGAGTCCTGAGACACGACGTTGGTTCGCATTTATGTCATGTTTCGCTATGTCATCTTCAGCGTTATAGGGGAGATAGGAAAGAGCTTTCCGAATGTGGCTCGAGCTCTTTGGGTCTGTTTTTGAGCACGTTAGCAATGGCATCTTGGCAGCGATGAACGATTTACATTCCTCTCACAGCATTCGTACGTGAATATAGCAGGGAATCTGAGAGCTAACGTTAGTTCGAATCTGAGTTATGGCCTGGAGACGAACGCATACCAGAGATCACTTGGTCTCTAAGTATGGTTTTAGCATATGTTTCGAGGAACTGTGGAAACATTTCGCCTATATGTGTAACCATTTCCTTGTTCTGTGAAATCGTTTCATTCACCAAGTTCAGCTCCTTTGTCACTAATGCTACAGAGGCATTGAAGGACCGAGTGGCTTCTGTAACAGCGTCTTCAAAGTGTGCGTAAAACTTCACGATATAATGCTGCAATATTTGGACTTGATCTGCCAATTTCCGGTTCAGGAGTCACGACCAAGTAAAGCTCCGAGCCTAGTTGCAATGTGCTGACAACGCCTGAGAATGTCCAACAAGATATTGAAAACAATGAGCCAGATATTTTTGGTGCTTTCGTGCATCTGTCGAGACCACGGGATGTTCTCCGCTATTGGCCGGTCGAGGGTAATAGCTCGAACAACATCGCAGAGCGCTCGCCATTCATGACCAGACTGTTTTTAATGTTCGTAAGGACCTGAAAGATGCATTAACATAATCTCCACATAAATACCTCCAAAAATCAGCTCGTACCATTGGAATTAGCGATAAACAACCACAAAATACCGGAAAGTAATCTTGTCCCCGCGGCAAAATTCTGAACCACGCCACAAGTTGCATACCGCTGTCAGAGAACTTTATGATGGCTTGGCGGAGTTCCCTCAAAACCTGTACCTGTTCGTGCCTTCTGGCGTCGTGAATTAGTTTAACGGTCGTATCTAGAGCCGATTCTAGGTTACTTCGTTCTACAGGGGCAGAGACGCTGTTATTCTTGGTGGAGCCACTTGGAGGAATTGTCGAACAGTGGTAGATAACTTTGTAGAAGCATCCTCTAGCGAACTTGTGTTCCTGTAGGACCAATTATGAATTTAGTCACCCAGTAGAACCTGAAAGAAGACATGAATAGTAAGATGAGCTTACGGAATGTCCTTTCTCCTTCGTGGTAGAGATGACGACACTGCTTCCGCCTCGCCCAAATGTGAAGAGATTCGGGGGTCGGCTTCCGGTTCAGGAAAGAATGGGTTTACGATTGTCGGTTGTTTGCTCTCAGTTTTCAAGCTCTCCTCTTCAATCGTATGGAACTCCGGAGTCTTAAAAGCAGGGTGAAAAGTGGACCTGATTGACTCCAGATAATCTTGCACCTCTCTGCACGTTTCACTCATTCTTACACGCACTTTCTTATCTGCCTCATCATCTGAGGTAGTTGTCCTGATCAAATCGGCAGGTTTCAATACATGAGCCGGGTCCTCAAGTGCGTCATCGCTATGGGGAATCGGGATCTGTGATCGACGCTCTTCTGAATTCAACATTGCGTATCTCACTCCGAAGTTGTACAACGTCATATCATTTAAGGGGTCAATATAGAGTGGTAGAATTCGATCATCCCGTGAGAGGAGCCATTCGTTGTCTCTTTTGGGAGTCTTTTCTGGATTCTTAGTCGTCCATTGGAGAAAAGCAACGTCATCATCGATATCAGGAGCAATAGGAGGATTATCCTTCCAATCTGGGTCAAGCTCAAAGCCCGGTGGTACCTCATCGAGCAGAAGAATCATCTCTCTGGTTTCCGCATTCATTCGTGAGTCAAAAGATTCTTCATCATCGCCTCTTTTGGAAGCTGTTCCGTTACTCAGCCAGTCAAGAGACGTCAATGCCAGATTTTGTAAATGTTTCTTAATATGTTGATTGAGAGTTCTATAGAACAGCGGACTATTCGGCTCAATTGCCGATGACTCAATCTTCTCTACGATCTTTTGTGGGATCTCAGCACAGAGTGGACATAACAGAAACACAGGCGCGACTGGGCGCGTCGATACTTGCGCCAGTGCTGCAAGATGCTTGGCGGATACTTTAGGGTCGTGTCCAGACTGGATATGGTCGCAGAAGAGATTTTCCGTGGGAAAGATTAATTCGGGATGTGAGTCGCATACCCATTGTCTAGGGATATGGATCTCCTCCATATGTAATAACCACTCTTGAGAAGATGAATATCGAATATGCGGCGTTGGGCAGTCGGGGTATAGACAGACGTAAGGCGCGAAATCATTCATGACATGCTGACTGTGACTCACGTTTAGCTTCAACAACAGTCATTCCATCCGCGGAGAAATTGCCACTCACAACCAACGGGGCCCAATAGCTTCGTCATTGTCGCAGAGAAGACAACAATATGGACATTCAAAAACATCTCCATGGTCCAATTTTGGGCGAGGAAGGCCATCAAATTGTGTAGTACCACTGAAGATTGAGGAAAGTTCGGAATTCTTTCTCGACATCTCGCTTTCCCCACCGAATTTTGTTGCTGATGTACGAGACAGGATGGTCTGTCCATCATCATGCGCATGCGCATGTGCTTGGTCCTCTTCGTCTTTCTGTTGCTGCTCCAGTTCTTGTTCTGACATTCCATCATCCTCAATAAAATCACCAGCGTAATAAGCGGCCAGCTTTTCTGATGCCGCCTCTGATAAGCAATGCGATTTCGCCCCTGGGCAACTGATTCCGCGACCCTTTTGACCAACCATGGGTCTGCCTTTTCAAATAGGCGTTCAAGTCTTGCTTGGGTGATTTTCTTAAACTCTCTAGTGCGGTTGACATGGAAATTATCCACTTCCGAGAAATTCAAGGCCTTCTCGTCTCGATTCCGGGTTCCAGATCTGCGAATAGAAGCAGAGAGCACATTCAACCTGGTGATCGCATCCTCAATCTTGATGCAGGGCCTTCTCAGGTTTCGAGGTATTGGCTTTCCTAGCCTCTCTGACGAGGACGAGGAAACGTCGTCTTGCACCAGATCGTGTGCGCCTCCCCATCTGAGTCGCCGTTGGGCTCCGACTCGTCTGAATCTCGAGGCGAGAGTCGCTGAGACGGCTTGAAAGACTGCTTCAGATTGCCAGCTTCCTCGTTTACTAACCACGCCGTAGTCCGTTAATTAGCCACAAAACCAAAGAGAAAAGTATATAGAAGAGGACGCGATGAAAGAGATACCATTTTTAAGTTAGCCTCAATGGCCTCCAGGAACTGAAGGATGAGATTATAAAATTCGGGACGATTGCAACCGAGAGGTCCCAAGCGATAGTCAATCGACGCATGGCCCCGCGCAAAGACACCAAGGTTGCTTGCCCAGATCTTGAAGCGGGCCAGTTGCTCATCCGCCCAAATTTCCGTCAAAAATTCTGGACACCGTTCGAAATGTTTGATGCACTGTCGTGCTCGACTCGTGACATTGGCATCCTCTTTCATGGCTCGTCATGCTTTCTTTTCCTGGTTGATGGCATGGCAAGCGGCAATCGCAAAGTAGGCGAACTAGCCATAGTGATTGCAGCGTTGTTAATGCAGTGCTACAAGGCTGCACGTGAGACGCTGTTCTTGTCACAAATAAGATCACATGATATCGCCCGCGCAGGAAGAACCGGAGATGAGGAGTCCGAATGAGCGAAGTGAGGCTGAGGCTGCTGGATCCTAGCGAACAACGGTTACTGGGGCGGAATGTCGGCTTCGTCTCCGGCGGTATTCTCATTGAATAGATACGGTAGCTATACCTTCTGAACATAGAAGAACTTTGAATATGTAGTATTATACAGCGGTCCGCTCTGTACGCTTTCCAGCCCATCAATATTCAACACAGACCAAATGAGTAATCCAGAGAAATATTACTATCCAGCGCCGACTTACGACATCCCGCCTCCACCTGCGGGGCTGATCAAACTAGGCAATATCATCAGTGACCCTAAGAAACCACATCGTCCATTAAACCGTACGGATCGAGTCGAACCGGAGGATGTTACCACGCACCACAAAGGGGCGTCGAGGTAAACAGTAACGAAGTCCACAAGCAAAGCCTCGGCGTCTGGTCGACGTTCCTTGCACAGGTCGTCGGTTTGGGGCTTGACATCAGCGGCGGACACAGTGACGAGAGCAGTTTTGTCATAAAATGCGAGGAGTTCGAGACCACCTCCTTCTTTCCAGATGACAAGTACATCTTCTCCAGTCTCCAGAGCAAAGCGGTGCGCCAATTCGGGAAGATGCTCTGGTGGCAAAACCGGTCTATATGATCACGGGCATCAAAGTCGTGCGTAAGGTTAAGATGGAGAGTAACGGCGGGAAGGACTGGGATTTCCAGGCGAAGGCGAAGGGAGATGGTACATCAGCTGGCGTGCCTGCCGAAGGCGGATTTCAGGCCAAGATGGAGCAGCAGCAGACCTTGCAGATGAAGTGGACTGGTTCTGATGACTTTGTTTTTGCCTATTCACTGTTCAAGATTGAGAGGAAGAGAGGAGGGATTTTACTGCGGATGATTATACCAGGGCTGCGCTGTACGATGATGATATGCCGAAGGAAGAGGATGAGTCGGTGGAAACTTTCCACAAATTTTGGACGATTGAGTCCGTGACAGAGGCTGCTGCTGATGATTGACCATCCATGAGACGCATTTGGACTATGTTCGGTAATTTTTGAGTATCTACGTACACATTTCCTCCCACCCCTTGTTTTACTTCTGACTTGTTTTTGGCAATCAACGGATCCGCACTCTAAATCATTCAGACAATTCCCTCATATCTTTCAGCAAGTTCTCGAGCAATACAACTTCTTGAAATTCAGACGTATTAGGACCTTTCCCAATGTAATGCCATGGAGTAATGTACGTATAGTCGCCTTCACCGCGGCTTGCTGAACGCACGCTCATCCTCCGGAAGATGCTCCTCATTCCCTCAACCGTGTGAACCATTCTGTATGAATCCAGGTCTTTCTCTTGGATCTGATCCCTCTGTGATCAATCAGTCTTCTCATATATTCAAGAGTGATCGCTGCAATACCCGCAGCGACTGGGGTGGCAATTGAAGTCCCAGAGGCTATTTTGCTTCCGCTGCCGTCACCAAGATGTTCCGGCCAGAGATTCTACCGCGTGGCCAACTATCGCAAAGCCATCGGACTTGTTGTAAGCTGGAGGGGTGAAGCTGCATTTATTGCCCTTTCCATCTGTGGCATATATGTCGATAACATCTCTGTGGCGTGCTGGCCATGCAGCCAGAGCGTTTTACCAGAGTTGTTTGGTGCAGCGAACATAATGACGTCCCTGTCGTACGCCCGTCTGATTGCCTTTTTGATACAATGTATCTCCCTCTCAAACCCGAACGACATAGAGATAACATCAACTTTCCACTTTTTAACGGCATGATCAATTGCCTTATAGAGATTAGGGTCTGGTTACGTTATATGGGAACAGGAAAGAAAAACATACCCTAACTATACGGTCATGGATAACAGTATTGAGAGTGGAACTATCCTCTCTCTTAGTGAACACCCGAGCCACGAAGATTTCTGATCTGGGTGCAACGTTGAGAACTAAACCAGCCGCGTGAGTGCCATGACCATCCTCGTCTTCCATTTCCTCCACCTCAATAGAATCTCCCTTATCATTCTCGGTGAAGGTTAGACTTCCTTTTATGCGATCTTCGTATGCGATCGTGGCTACCTCATGTAAACAGATGCCGGTGTCGATGATTGCGACTCTGATAGGATCTAGATGATTGAAGATTTTTCTCGTTATCGGATGGCGAAGCTGGTAGGGAGGGAGGATTATAGGGTGTACATGTGTTGTCAAATCCTGAAACCAGGATATCGCGTCATCTCTTTCTTTTGGCTGTACCTAATTAGTCGTTCGTTAGTTCAGAGGAAAACTTATGCAGATGAGACGGTTCGAAAGGAAAGAGGGTGGGGAGGGAATTAAAGGCACCATGACGCATAAAAAGTTGGAATGAGAGAGAAGCGCCTCACTTGTCCTCGTTTGACGCCTTCTCTGACTTCGTTCTTCCACTAGCCTTTGGCTGTATCATGCGCTTCAATTCCGATGCGTCTTTCCTTTTCTTAATAGCAGGAATCTCTCTGCCACTGCCCGCTCCACCGATTAACTTTATCCTGGCACCTGGATCATCCAGCTCCTCCAGAGATCCTGGCCGTATATCAACAACAGCTTTTTCTAGTTTGGGAATGATACTTTCAAAGACCGCGCGGCTGAATTCAGGATCTTCGAAGTTATTCCGCCGACCGAATTTTTCCTGGAAAGCTTCTGGTTCAACACAACACCTAACTGCTTGGACAAACGCAACTGGGCTCATGTCATCGCATTCTTCTATCATTGCCCTCGCAACAGAGATGTCGTCATCAATGTCATATTCTCGAGGCAGGTCTTCAACAGTTTCTGGAGAGCCTCCCACTCTGCAGTTCTCAATTGGAGTACACAGTTCAATCTCTAAAAGCATTATGCCAAGTGCTAAGAGGCAGGGGTAGGGGTGAACGCGTTGGATTTGCTCCAGTTTCTGCTCCGAGAGAGAAGCCTCCTGGCAGCATTGGGTCGACAGGTAAGGGCCTATAAGTTCACTATATCCTCTTCCATCCTCGACGAGAAGGAAACAGATTGACGATTTGTTCCAGTTCTTGGGTAGCCATGGGCTTTCATTGAACTGCAGGAGCGAATGTGCTAAAGTAAATTGTAACTTGCGTCTTGCAGCGTTCTTCATTTGTTTCAGAGAATGGTTACCGAAAAGCCCTGGTTTCGAAATTAGGTCTGCCAGAGTGATCATTTGTCCACTGTTGACATCCTGTGTCGCTGTAGCAGGATACCATTTCAGAAGGTCGTTGCTGACTATCAACTTCAACAAGCGTGGAGATTGCGTATAAGCGTTTTTCTGGATCAGAGAGCACAGCCCACTAACATCGAAACTGTCCGTTAGCTCTGTCCGGGGCGTTTCCTTGCTCGGAGCCCAGCCGACAGATTTGTGGCCAGACGGCCTAGTTACACTCGGTCTCTGCTGTGGAGGGAAAGGCTCTCTGGTTCTCAATGTTAGTATGTAAAGGTGTCGAAAGTGACGAGCATACATACGCTTCCTCCACGATCACTTTAATCTGGCTTTCTAGCCATTGTGCAGCCCTATATCAAGACTAGTTGTGCTTTCGGAAGCTGCGTTTACGCTCGGACGACAGAATAAAACATCAAATCGAATATCTTGACCTAGTTTACGGTAGGTGTACAGCCGAAGTTGCACAGCTGTGTGAGGGTCATGACCATTACACTTCCAATAGTTTTAAGGATGGCGTATATTCTCCGAGCTTGTTTGCGAATGTTACTACCTACCGTAGGAGCTGTTTTCTTGCGTCGAGTAGCAGCTGTCTCATCTGTTGGTTGGAAGAACCTCTTTGAGACGTTGGAGCGACCCGCTGCTATGTCCTGGCGATTTTGCCGAACAAGACTGGCATTTAATTTGCGAAGATGTGTTGTAAGTCTATCACGCTTCTTTGACTCTTCAAAGTGAATATTAACGAACTGATCGATCACCTGATCGAAATCCGTTTGTGTTAATTTCCGCCTTCTCTCTACTGTTTGTTGTTCGTGATACTGGCGCAGGGTATGTAGATTCTGGTATGAATTGTAGCTCCTTGTGCTTTGGAAATCCTGGCTTGTGTTAGCTAGATCTAACGTTTCCGAAGTACGGTCATCTGGCAAGAATACCCATTCGACATTCACCGCACCGTCGAGGATCTCCAAGATAGGACGAAGCGAGTCATGGTCTTTTATCACTGCAGTTGTCCTCTCTAAGTTGTTGGCATTTCGTCCGAGTTCAGCCAGCTCGATTCTGAGATCAACATAATAGGAATCCCTATGGGTAGCTTCCTCCTTGCCGCTAGTGCTTTAGGGCTGGACTTTGTGTAGAAAACTGCGATTTCGTAGAAGAGTCCCCGAAGGGTTAACAACAAGTCGACATTGGGATCGGATGAGCGCATCTTCCCTCAGAAGTCACGGTATGGAATTAGATCTGCAATTTCTGCTAGAAAGATGGCATAGAGAACGTGTCGCGGAGTCCATCTCAGGGTTCAACCCGCACCTGAAGCGTGTGCAACCTAGGCCAGATCCGGTTAGCGTGGTAAGTTGACATTTCCCGCCACGACACTTTCCAATTATGGCCATGCACCGATGCACTGGCGTTGCACTGGCGGCTCTTACTGTAGAGGGCCATTGTGAGAGGTCACATCTTGTGCATTGGCGGTGGGACCCTAACACCTCTGTATACAACTACGAAGCCTTGTATATCGTATTACTACGTTCCTACAAAACCCGCTCACAGAAAACCTTGTATATCTAGTAGCAGATTTACCTTGATATCAAACTGTTAAATATAGTTATTGATATGAATAAGAATGCAATGTCTGTTATCTCCTCAATATGGGCGGTTTTACCAAGAGACATGTCGTCATGTCATCGGCATTTTTCTTATACTGCGCTATAAACATCAGCACACCACAGACTTTCCAGGGCCCCGAAGCTCCTTACTACCACACCAATCTAGGATTTGTACTTCCGTATGTGTCCCTTCTACCTCAACCACCAAAAACAAACACTAATCATAATATCTAACAGCTTCCTTTCGCTCTACATTACCACGAACATCTCAACGTAGCTCCTCATAGGCATCGAAAACAAACGCCAAGAAAAGCGCTCACTCATGTCAATTATGCAACTGGAGACTCAAATATTGATCTCTCTAATCTTCAGGATGAGACAGATATGGAGAACAAGCACTTTCGCTACTCTGATTAACATACTGTACGGTATTCGTGATTGCAACCCAATTGCATCGTCTTGGCTGTCTTCCAGTGGCGGACATGGCGATTTGTTTTGTGTTTTCGCTTTCTGATCGTCCCTGAGAGTTTGTTCCAGGCAAATATCTTGAGCACGTATATTATAAATGCGTCGCGTGAGCATTAAAACTGAGAGAGATATCTTGAAAATTATAACCCTAACCCTACACACATTTAATAGCACCCTGGACGGTGATTCGCAATCTCGATTTGTGATAACTGCAATATACTACTCTATTAGTTCATCTACTCGTCTTTTCACTCGAAAACCCACGCAAATGTTAAATAAGCGTACAAGCCATTGTCTGCGTGAGCTCACGTGACACGTCGTGCCCTACAATCCGATCAAGAAGCGATTACTAGGTAAGAAATCTGATCAACAATAAGTAAATATCAAATTCTAAATGAATTCAGATATAAAAATTAGATCGAAATCGTTAATATAGTATGGCTAGATTAGCTAATTACAATAAGCTATAACTAGTTAGATGACTTTGTGTGTGCGGGATCTGGGTGATGTATCAGTCGGTTTGTGAGGGTGTGCCGCTCCTGGAATCCCATCAGAGCAAAGAGAAGAACATGAGACGCATACTTCAATAATGACCTTCTACGTTGCTAATATCAAACTGCATAGACTTCTGGATGAGATCCTTTCTGAAGTCTACCACACATGGCGAGGTCAACCAAGTGAAATCATGAATTCGGATGAAGCTCGGAAACAATCTAGCCTGGATGTCATCATAAGGCTTGAAGGAAATCTTTCTTCTTATGAGACACAACTCCCATCTTTTCTAAATTGGAAGTCACCAGTCCAGCCAGACACTGAAAGTTCCTTAAGACAGATGGCGGAACGCCACCGGAATGTTCTACAGGCTAGGTATTTATCCTCTCTCCTCCTCATATGCTTCGGCTCTTATATCATATGACTAGATATCTCTATTTTTGTCTCCTGCTCTATCGACCTATCTTTACTCAACTCTGTTCGGGTCACCTTGACGATTTTCGGTCAAAGACTGCAGACAAAAGCTCCGGTCATCGGCACTCTGGCTTGGCCAATAGCCTTCTGTATTCATCTGTTACTGTGAAATATGCAGCTGAATGTACGAAAGCTGCGATAAATTTGATTGCGCTCATATTTGACACCTACCAAACCCAAGTTACAGACTCTGGGTGGTACAATGGATTTTGTAAGTATCTGTCGCTTTTAAATGTCGAATGGCTTTCACGTTACGGAAAAGGAACAAAATACTAAGATGTGAATCAAATGACTGCAGATGTATCTACAGCCGGATTGGTTGTGATGATGTCTCTTTCCTGCCGGCCTATCATGTCAGAAATTGATGAACACAAGATAGAGGAGGCTTGGAAAGGTGCAATGATATTCTCAGCTACATGATCGCCTTTAGTTCATCTGCCTGCAACACTCTCAGTTTCCTGCAGGCTCTGTATAGTCAGTTTACATCTAGTCATCGAAGAGCCAAGGACACTTCAACCCACCAAGAACTTGATCACGCCTACCAAACACCACCCACGGACACCGTACGAGGGACGGACAACATTGACAACCTTGGCCCCATCACTGAGAACGATATGCCCCATAGTGATATTGCCAGATGGACATGCGTGACCTTGACGATTTGGGATTTCTTGGAACAACGGATTTCCTTGATTTTTCGAGGTGGTGTTCGGATACTGTCGGAATGCCGGAGTTTGAGAATATGATGCCATAGTAATGCCGACAATATACTAACTACCGTACGCCCAGCAACAGGGGTAATTATGTCGCAATTAGAACACGAAGGATGCGCAAGCATTGATCGATGCGTATATGCACACTTCAAATGTTACTTACCACTTCTTACTATTATGATTTCTACATATCATGATTCTTATCTGATAAGGGTATATCAAAATATTTGCTTCCAAATTCTTGCAGCCAAAGCGGCCTTATTGGGAAAAGATTGGACAATTTCATTGTGATGTCTATCATACTTAGCGGGACCAGTCAAGAAGCATATTAATGAAGGTACTGCACCGCCATCTTTTGCGCGAGAAGGTCTTCTTAGCCCTGATGCAAAATTCTCCGGTGATGAACAAGAAGCCATGTACGCGACCTTGCAGCTGATCGAAGAGGGAAGCGATACAACACGAGAAGTCTTGAATTGTTTTGTTATGGCTACATTGTGTTATCCTCATAAGTTTCAAACACTTCGGGACGAGGTCGACAAAGTCTGTGGCAACAAGGGTCTGAGAAGTGTCTTTCGCTCCTTTCAAACAATGAATACAAATTCGGTGCATGCTGGAATCTCCAAAGTGAGACGAAAGAAATCAGTACTTTGCCATTGTTTCAGATGTCCAACACGATATAATATTTACTTTGGCGTAACTAGCGTACTCTAATATCATAGATGCACAGCTTGATGTGGCATGATTGAAGACAATCACAATTGCTTCTACAGACGCATCCCTCGGAATTGATCCTTGCGAACGACCTAGAAGAATGCAGTGGCATCCACGTCGTTTTCTCCAAGGTCTCCCAGGTTCCAATTGGTCTCCACCGTCTTCAACAGACTATAGTGGTTATACGCGGTATCATCCGTGGTGCCAACCTGGGCGCTTGAGACCGCGCCACCCAACAGCACAGCATAAATTTGGTTTGTCCAAAAGGTCGACCCCTCGTCAAAGGTAAGGATGATCAAAGTGCTCTCAGTGTTGAAATTCTTGTTGGAGAGCAGAGGGTCAAAAGTTACGAGACCAAGCTCCCGCTGTGGCGAGCGAACTATCGTGGCCATCGTTGGCTAGAAGCCACATGAAATCAGTTCGGGTTCAAGCAAGAGAAGAAAGAAAGACATACTCATGTTGGGGGTGATGAACATCCATTGAGGTAGCTCGTTGTTGTCCAGGTCTTTATAGAACATGGTGAAGTTCTTCGATTTAGCAAGACGGTCGGTGTTCGATGTCACCGAGTTGTAGCTCATCAGGGGACTTGGAAAATATTAGTCACTTTGTGCTCTCACGCCACTTTTGGTGTTGGTAGGTTCACTTGTGCTTGCGCATGTAGTCATCTGCACCAGTCTTTTGGTTGGCATAATTTGCCTCAAAGCCAGAATAAGGCATGTCCTCTTGATACAAACTCCAGCTGACGCCAGCATCTTCCAGGAGATCCACGATTGTCTTGGTGCTCGAAGAGATATAGTGCGTGCTGTCGTCAGCGATCCCGAAGGTGCTACCACCAACAGCGGCCACATAGTTAGGCTGCCACGCCAATGTGAGCGAGAAGGAAATAGTCCACCAAGCTTGGGTCATCGTACCTGAGAAGGATGGGTGATGGCAAAATAATTGGTGAGGGTGATGCCTAGAGACGCAAGGTGGGCGAGGTTTGCTACATTCGAGATTAGCAATGTGCATGAGATTCGAATCTCGCGACACCAGTCACTCACTGTCCTCAATAGCTGCACTGTAATCCTGGTTCTCTAGCCAAATCTGAACAAAGCGATCGAAAGTTACACCGGCGACGCTCGATGTCGGGGATAGAGTTAGCGCGGTGGCAGCGGCCTTGGCTACGGCAGCCGTTGCAGTCGAAGTATATTGCGACTGGCCGTACACCCCTGAAGCCAGCGTGAAAAGCGCAGCAGTTCTTGAGAAGATCATGGTACACAGAGTGGCGGTGATAGTGCACAATAGGATGGCGCTGGAAGACACAACCTACCTGGTCTCTGGCTGCATTTCCCGCCTATATATACTGATCCAGACGGGTAGCATTCACATGCCATAATTTTTGCTTTCGTCACTTCTCCCTTTGCGTCGCTATCCAACTAACCGAAGATGCAAGTGAGGTAGTATAGTATCGCAGTATCAATTGATCGTGTTAAATCCTGACAATCAACCACGTGCCGCGGCAGAGAGTGCAGCACTAAACCTCGCATGGGATTCTCCAAGCATGAAGCATCCTCAACGAGAGCCCCATGAAGGTTAAATGTAACCATATTTATCAGGGTGTTTTAGTACGTATACATTAATATTTAGATGGGTCGCAAATGTAATCTTAGCGGGATATAGTATCTCCTGCCTCCGGGTATCCACGGATAGTGCTGTTCCGTTAGAATGGTGCCCCTGTGATATTCTGGGGACGGTTAAGCATCGGCTCGCCGTTCAACGTTCCGGGCGGAAAGGCGGCTGTTTCTGGCGCCGGAAGCTGTGATTTTCGACGTCAATTTCACAGACAGGTACTGCGAAACGCGCGACGGTCCAATCAGGGCGCCAAGATGCCATGGCGTTGGAACGCCGGAGACGGAACAACTAGTCCGTCTCGATGGGAAGTCGTTGGACGAAAGCTTACCAAAACACGTAGTAAAAGCAACCGAGTGGCTTGAGTGGGTGGATGAAGACGAAGAAGATATCCGGATTCTGACTTTGGCGAGGCATTTCCCCAAGGGGCCCAGAGCTCCTGCACAACCGGGCACCCTGCAAGTGCCTGAAACGATTTTCACGGACTGCCTTGACAACCATGTCGAGCTGTGGCGTGCGGGCTGTATGGTAAGTGGTCTGCCTGCGTAGCGGCGAGAATCTTTTCTGGAAGGCTGATCTTTCAGATTTATTTGTTGGTATTCGCACGTATCCGTTCCAGTACCTGGGCGATGATGTTGTTCTGGTTGCGCAAATGATTGGTTTCGTGGAACAGTTGCCCCAGGAATGGCAGCGTACATGGGAACGCTTGCAATCCAGCTCCGAGCACAAGTTCAACTTGAAGAAAGTGAGCGAACAAACTGCCGCATCATTAGACAGCTGGTTTCGCTAACTTTTAATTCAAAGATTTTCGGATATCGGGATTGGAAACAAGGTTCAACGAGAGAGTGCATGGTTCAGCGCTTGGCCATCTTATCGTGGTTATTCGCGGCTTGATGCGATTTCTACCATTGAGTCGCATGAAAGAATCTGAAGCACTGGATGTGCTACGGTCACGACAAAAATCAAAAGAAAATTTTGAGTATATCAATCATTGACTTGATGGGCGTGATCCCAGCCCCGATCCGGTCACTTCACGCTTTTAGACGTGCCTATGTCAGTGTAGACTAGATACCAAGGGGTTGAGACAGGCTATTATGAGAAACTCGTCTAAAGTTGACAATATTTGATAGCAGGCTATCGTGATAAACGTAGGCAAAAAGGCCAGGATGGGCGCAAGCAGAGCGAGTAGGAGCGAGTAGTGCAAGGAGGGCGGAATGGACGAGAGCTGACGCGCGAGCTGAGAGGAGGCACGGGAGAGTTGATGGGAGCGTGACGGGAGCGTGACGGGAGTCGAGGGGAGTCAAGAGGGCAAAAGCGGCAAGGGACTTGGCTCAAACAGGCCTTCTCAAGAGCAGCATTTTGGGGATCACTACCTAGGTACTCACTTTAGGTCAAGATCTAACATTCGACGCCGCTTGATTCCTCTTATTCAGCATGTAATCCACTACATACCGGTACATGACCTGATCTTGTGTCTATCTCATAATCATAATTTTGAGATGACGATGCAAGTATCCACGAGGAAAGTAAACGAAACTTGGTTGACGCTGACGAAGAAGGCGCGGAGAACCGCGGATTCCGACCAACCTAGCCCTAACTTCCTCTTCTGGTAACTATATTCTATCCGGTCATCGGGCTTCTCCCTCCAGCATATATACCTAGGTACCTAGGTATATATACGAAGAGAAGGTTGCCGAGGTCCTCCAGATACATCTATCAATTTCCACCAACATGGAGCACCAGGCAAAAGATCAAATCAAACGTATCCTTGACCGGATTCACTCCATGGATGATCTTTCGCCTGATAATGTCCTTGAGCTGAGACA
This sequence comes from Talaromyces trachyspermus, assembly GCA_020137715.1. Taxonomy (NCBI): domain Eukaryota; kingdom Fungi; phylum Ascomycota; class Eurotiomycetes; order Eurotiales; family Trichocomaceae; genus Talaromyces; species Talaromyces trachyspermus. Next base: position 790,223 of record JACGXQ010000003.1, read on the forward strand.
CATCTCTGAGCGTTCTCTTGTTCTTGACATGTTCAAGGGTCTCTCCTGCTCAGTATCAGAGTTGGGTCGACAAAGTCGGTGACGATAATCGCGGTGTCGAGTATGATGCTCAGAATGCATGTCTTGTCTTGAAAGATGGTCCAGGATGGATGCATGCATGCATGAGGTTGCAACTGATGTGATTCGCATATTTCTGGATAAATTACGAGAGAAGTTGGATGCCGCTATGTACTAGATCACGCTAGGTACTCTCTGACTGGCAGCACAGGTATGTTATCCTCATATGGACTTGGTTTGTAAATCTAGTATATTCTTAGATTTTACATTGGCCGACGAATCCGTAAGATAACCAGATGGATCGCTTATGGGGAATCTGGATGGCCAGTCGTGGTTCTTGAGGTTACTGTTAGTGACTCTACAGGAAAGCTCTTTAAAGATACACAACGATGGTTACCTAGGTAGAAGGTAGTCATCGTCAAACCAAACTTGTGATACTTGTCGATTGGACGTTAAAGAGAAAGGGCGACCGAATGACAATTGGGGGCTATCTGCAATCGACTTTCAACAGTCGCGTCATCATGAAATACTCGACAGTATCTTACACTGTATCAATCAAGGAGTATTCCTCTTGTTGGCAGCTTCAATTTATCTGTGCATTTATGGTACAGCCTTCCAAGGTTGGTTATAAGCAATGTATCTTAGACAACGCCTTTTCACCAGACAATTGATCCACCCTTACAACTATCCAAGATGTTCCTTTGAAATTGGAGCATCTCATGCCTGCTGGTGATTTAGACGCAGGCCAGCCTCTTTCGTTTCCATTGAGGTGTTTGGTGAAGACACTGCAGAATGGTTTTAAAGGCGTTGAAATTCAAAGAGCTAGTGACTTGGCGATGAACGAGCAGAAAAAGTACAAGAAGTAGCCAAAAACCCCTTCCGTTGTGAGGATACTGACTACAAAGGTATCTGACATCTCATGTCAGTACTCTCCGAGCTGTGCTCGTTTCGTTGTCGTATCTAGTATTTACTATGGTAAAGAAATGACAGATCAGGCCAAGTTCTGCTTAACCAGGGTCTCATTGAAGATGCTTTTGTAACTACCTAAATATACAAAGGAGTAAGAAGAGCTAAATGAGAATGCGGAAAAGATATTAATTGATAGAAATAATCATATAAATAGTAGACATGACAGGACAGGACAGGCAGGATATGGGGACAGAAAAAAGGGGTGAAAAGATTAAATCTCAGTTTTGATGGTTTCTCATCAACGTCCATCGGAACGTGGCCTTCGTGATTGTTATCCATTCTGTTTACGGCTCGGAAACCCGACGTTCGTCGTTCTTCTGCTGGTGCCGGTGTGGCAGGGGCAAGACTTGGTAGGGTAGATGGTGCTGTATATGTATTTGTCTCGTGGGGAGAAGTGGTGTCATTATCATTTTCGTGGTGATCATTATTATGGTGGCCATAGGACATAGAAAAATGGGGTTTGTTAAAGTCGCCTTGCTTCTCCGGGCTGGTAGCTTCATACTGCATTGCTGCTTCTGCTTCGATTTCCTCAAAGGCAATATTTGATTTGCGGCTGCGTTTGACTCGGAGAGGTCGTTCTTGTGGCTAATTCATTTATTCCTATTAGTCTTATTTCTTTTTCCATTTATGGATTATCAAGTACAGAGCTTTCAAAGATACATACCGTAGGAGGTTGATCCTCAGAGCTACCTTCCGTCTCGTCATCCAACACCTCCAAATTATCACGAGCATGACGCTGAGCGTTCTGCACAGTCGCAGCCACCTTAGCCCTCAACTCCGAACTAAGCACCGGTCTACCATCCTGCCCACGAGTACTACCACCACCAGCAGCAGCACTGGCATCCTTCGACATGGCGGCTGCCTCATCCAACATCCCGTCACCGTCGCCAAGCGTTCCAGCATAATGCAAGTTTCCAGACGCATTTTGGCAACGTAGACTTGCGCGCGCTTGTTGCGCGCGCGAATCAAATCGTTCTCTGCCTCGATTTCATTCAGTCTCTTCTTGAGTTGGATGCATTTTTCTTGTATGCTAGTTCGATGCTGGGTGGGTTGGAGGTGTTGCTGCTACCGATGGCCGCGGCGGAGGGCGCTGCTTCATCCATTGTTATCGAAACGGTCAAGAGAAGGAAGGTCAAGGGACTTGCGACGCAATTTAGTGTTGTGTATAGGGTGGAGTCGAGGGAATGCTTTTCGTAGCAGGTCAAGTTGACTTAAATGTAACCAGGACAGCTACTGGATTGCGTGTTTTCTTTGAAGAAAGCTTTTCGGTCAATAGGAGACGGATAATTCCAGTACGACGGGGCAGTCTTTGAAGGGTAGGATGGGCCAAGTCTGTCAGAGACAGCGGAAGAGTTGATTCAGAGGTAAAGAAGCATCGGAAAGATGGTATTCCGGCTCGGCCACTAACTCAAGGATGGTCGGATCGAATGAGCCGGTTGAATTCCAAGGTGAGATGTTTTCCTTGCTGGAGAAGGCGCGAGGGTTGGTGATCTTGGCGGATTCTGCCGTCCCTTGATCTTTGTCTCCGGGCGGTGAACTTGCATTTCCTAAGATCGTTACACTGAACGGTCATTTAAGTATGTATTTTTTCTAAAATCAACCCTTTATTTACATCGACTTTATATATGCCAGTCATAAGTGAACCCGAAACGCGCATAAGACGAACAATCACAAACGAAATAAACCAGGTTTGCAACGCCAAAAGAACCCATCCCACGTCTAATGACCACCGGTGGTAGGAAGACCCAAAAGACCTTGAAAGAGTCGTATCTGGATGGAAGAGGACATATCAGCGATAATGGATCGTACAGCAGAAAAGAAAAAAAAAAAAATCGACTTACATCAACCACTGAAAACCAGTCAAGGTTCCCAACATGGCAATTCTGACAGGCAAACCGTTCCACAAGCCAACGAAGCCGATTTTACCGTAGATACGAGACACAGCAGTCATTGCGCCCTCGCCCGCTAAGATACACAAGTGTCAGTACGCAAAACAAATTTCAGATCATTAGACATGGGAGAAAGACGAACCCTTCCTTTCTGCGTTCAACTTGCTCACCATCACATCAGCCGGATGGCTGACAACAGCGCAGAGAATACCAGCCAGATAACCACCCGCAAAGCTAACGCCGGTCTGTGTTAAACGGCCATAGCTTTCCTTGGGACCACCCATGTTTCTATAGATCATGTTCACCGCCTCCTCGAAAGTCGCAAACTTGGTCATAGTGTAAGGAATCTGTCGGGCCCAGAGCGGGTACAAGCCCTTGTAAAGACTGCCCAGCCCTTCCTTGGCCACAGCCTTCTTCCATCCCTCGCGGAGCGTGTGTGCATAGGGCGGCAAAGTGGTCTGCATGCGAACCTTGATAGCCTCAAACGGACAGAGCGCCATATCGGCGAAGAATTCGGCACTGGCACTGGCACCAAGGTAGACGAGAGTGCGATTCGCAGTCGGGAAGAGCTGTTCCCCGTACCAGTATTTGAATACTTCGTACAAGCCGTATTTACCAGCGCCCTGGAAGGAGTATCCAACGAATGTGGGTGCCCAGCCAAAGAAGACTCCGCGGACGCCTTCTTTGGCAAAGATTGATCGCCAGGCTGACATGTTCGATTTGTAGATGCTTGGATCGACCTGTCGGCGGCATTTTACCAGGTCGAGAGGAGTGACGGCTGTGTGCGTTGGGCCTAGAACAATTGAGTATGCTTGCTTTATATATGGAAAGACTACAATACTCACCACAAGCTAGAAGAAACAGTCAGCATGACAATTGGACGGTATGCTTGAGGATATATCAACTTACCGATAATACCGCCCAGAGCACAGCTAGAGAAATATTTCGCCGAGAAAGGCTCAATCTTGCCAAAAGGCAGGCTTTTCTCCTGTGTCACCGCCATGATTCCAGCGCTCTCTACGGAATATCGGACAGGGTCTCGACAGCAGCGGCTATCTATCTCCGCAGAGTCCGCACCTGAATAGCGTGGCTAAGATGCGGGGAGCTTAGCTTCAGGTCAGATCAGATCAGATCAACTGAGTTGGATCAGGTAGGCCTTCTCGGAACTCGATCAGAAAATTGATGCAAGGAAGAAGTGCAGAGATATGACGGAGGAGGGAAATGGCGGAATAAATAAAGGACGTACATAGATAGAAGGACGATTTACTTATAGATAATCCAATTGTCTCCGCTCTGCTACGTCAGGGCTAGGAACATTAATAGATAGTAGCAAATTCTCAGCTCGCTGGTTTATTGGCTCACTAGCAAAGTCGACTGCTTACGCATTCGGCATTGCATTGGCTGTGAGGCTTTTGTCAGCGGCAGCCAGGAAGGTGTAGTTACGGTCGTACTGCGCTCCCAATTGACTACGTATCCGCAGAACAGCGAGACGATAAGCAAGAAGAGAGAAGCACGAGACAATTTCGGAATTGCCAGGCCCCGAGAATTGATTCTGTACAGGCAAGTACAGGCAAAGATGCGAGACAGAAAGCCGAAGTATCCGGGCTGAGATAGATCGATCTATGACGCAAGCGGCCATCGGCATCGGCATCGACGCTTGAGGCCGCAGCTGACTTGGCATTAGAGCACAATTTCTCAAACGGAGTATAACAAACAGTATGTACATTATATATCTACTATATATTAAGACAACCTACTCCTGCCGAGGAAGACTGCAGGGACTGATATCCGCCAGTTTCGAAGCCAGCTTGATCCCAAAGTCCTGGTCCAGTCTGCGCAACGCTTCCTGCGCTTGCATGCGCTGTTTCAGCGTCGAAAACCGCGATTGAAGCACATGCCAGAACGGCCAGAGCATCTCGTATCCCTCAATCGCCTTTAACCGCCGGCTGAAGTCCGAGTGACGCGGAGTGGTGGCAGCAGCAGCAGCAGCAGTAGCATTCGGTCTCGCGGGCCTGCCGCTTGAGTCAACATCGCCAAGAAGAAAAGGAATGCTCCTGCATATGTCGACAATCATGTTCTGGACGATATCGGAGTGTGTGCTCTGGCCCGGAGACGTCAGGAGCCAACAGCTGTCGTTCTCATTGCCGGACATGGAGGTCATCGCCATAATATCCTCGGTGAGAGCATCAATTATCTTCCGAATGATTATGCGAGTACAACGGTAAAAGTTCCAGACCGAGCCTGTGGAAATGCTTGGGTATGTGATGAATGTGTCCCCGTCGTAGAGTAGACGATTCGAGGCAGCCACAACTCCGGTATGCTTTGACACCACTGGCTAAGTTCTTCATCCAGCGATTGCGTGTGCAAAAGATAGCCAGTGAGATCTTCCAATGTAAGTTCCTCCGAGTAGACGCGACAATCCTCTTCGTGATCGTGTAGCGCCGGCACATCGACGAGGAGCTGGCATAATTTGGTGGTAATAACCATCAGGCTTTGTACGGGGTCGGACTGGTCAAGAAGATCAACCAAGAACTGTAGGTTTAGTTGTGGTCGACCTCCTATGCCTATAATTTGTATTTGCTAAAGCAATCGATTAGCTTGTTATGTATCTTAGGAGTTTCCGTTCCTCGTAATGCGGGGAACACTCACTAATTGAGCAATGGCGAAATCAAAGATACATCTATCTCTGCCATCCAGTCTCCTAGACGTGTGAAGTCGGGCAACCAATTCCAGACCTGCAGTATGCGAACTCACAAGCTCCGCTCTCTCACCATTGAGATCCTCGAAGATAACCAAGAGCAGAATAGTCGCCAGCGTCGCATCCTGCAAATTCTCCATCGGGGTCGACAAAGCCTTGTTCAGCCCCGCAAAGCCATGACATATCTTTCTCTAGCCACCAGGTCCAGACGCTGATCATTCGTCTCGTGCGCAAACGACGTCAGCGCAGCAGCTTCCACGGCCCATCTCAAACAGGACGACGGACTTCCCGCGACTTCGCTTTCACGACACAGCACATACAGCAAAGGGATGGATTCTAGAACGCCGGGGAGCCCATCAGGGGTCCTTTTGGTTGTATATTGATCGAAAAATAGCACAATGCGCGGTCGTCCACACTGGCCTCCGCGAGCCATCTGGGTATCAACGCCAATCTGGCAGCGGAATCAGGGTCTAGAATTGCTGCATCATTATTATAATTCTTATTTGCCAACAGCTTCCACTTGGAATATCCCTTGTCTTCAACGACAATAGCCGGCCGATACCCTGGACATTGTTTGCCGTAGATCTCGCAGTTCTTGCACCCAGGCCGTCTTTCGTCACACTAGAAGATAATCAACCCCATCAGCCCCAGGCCCACTGGGCAGAAGCCATTGTAATTCAGCGTTTTTGTGTGGCATACCTTGATCTTACGGCGCCGACACAAGTAACAGCCAGTACTGGGTTTCCCACTATATACCATTATCGATTTTATCGCCGAATTGAGAAGGGGTGGTCACCGAGTTGCGCAAGGATGTGATGAATACATGATCAAGCCGTGCAACGACGGGAATACTTCTGATGTTTTTCTTTTTCTTCTCGTTATATAAAGCTTCTTTCCCCGCGGCGTGAAATAATATCGGCTGCCCTTCTAGAGCTTCGCAGGAGTGAAATGCGCTCGCGCAGGGAATATTCACGAACACCGCCAACTTGTGTGGCTAAGCTTGCGCGACGAATGAACTATCCCCGCTTATGTAACTAGGCAATTGGCAACGCGCAGCTGTCAGTTAATTAAAGATCCGCACCTCGTTGGCTGTGTGCAATTTCGTGTGGGTTCGATAGCTGGAGTTTGGAGTTTTGAAGTTGGAGAAAATGATTTGATTTGATTTGATTTGATTTGATTTGATTTGATTTGATTTGATCTGATCTGATGATTATCAATCCGCCGCAAGCCGGATCATAACTAGCGGATCCATCTTCCTTTTCAGGTAAATGTAAATAATCCTTAAATCTGCCAACCTGAGAATAATGCTACCTCCTAACTGATTGCTGCATGATGATAAGGACATGACAGTGCTGACCTCCAAATACGTAAGAAACAAACATACAAACAAAAAGGGGTGGCCAAGCAGGAATAAAACCAAGAACGACGCTAATGTAATGCGATAGAAGAATTCAAGAAACCCGTACCCGGGTCTTCAGGATACAGAGTCATGGTGGCCAATAATGAAACATGCGTCAAATGAATGAGCCTCCAAATGCTGGGTTGTTTGTTGCTTTGTGCTTGTTGTTGGTGGTGGTGGTTGGTTTTGTACCCTGCGAAACAGCAACCACAACCACCAGAAATAAGACAAGAAGAAAAGAAATCCCAACGCCTTCAGTTAATTGACAAAACAGTACAGTTCTTTTCTTTTCGTGTAAACGTCCCAGATTAATGCGTGCCAGGTGCATCTGTCATGGGCTGATCTCTCGATTCGCCTAAACATATTGTTGGCGGCGGTTCAGAGACGGCGGCTGACTGATTGTGGTGATGATGACGGTGATGACGGTGATGATGCATTGACTCGTCTTCTGTAGTCGGACGTAGTCCTGGCGTGCTCGATGCACTTTCAATCACCGCGTTATCTTCGAAAAGCTCCTCGGCGGGTGGTGCAAATGACCAGACCTGATTGACAGGATGAGTCAGTTCATATTCTTTTCCCATTTGTATAATAAAAAGAACACACCTCCATGACAGTCCGGCCTGAGCGGCTCGCCATAATCACTGCTTTCTCTTCCTCAAAGGCCACCCTCCACACCGCATCGGCTGGTGTCGACAATTCTCGGAGTAAATAGCCACTCTTAAGATCCCAGACTTTGACTCGCCCATCACTACCGCCACTAACGATGCGATTGTTGTCAAACTGCAGGCTAGTCACGCTATTATCATGCGCAGCTAATCGGTGGATGGGCGCCATGCGTGTCAATGACCATACTCTCACAGACCCATCAGATCCACCTGTAACGAGAGTGTCACCTCTCATTTGTAATTGACCGACGAGTGAAGTATGGCCTTGAAGAATGGCATGACACTGTCCGCTATTGGGGTCCCATATGCGCACACTCGTGTCCAGACTGCCCGTCGCGATTCGCTTACCGTCGAACGCAATGGCATAGATCTGGCTAAAATGTCCAGACAACGTTCTCAAACATCGTCCCTCCGAGATGCTCCAAATACGTGCTGTCGTATCATAACTGCCGGAGACCACCAGATCACCGTGGATGCCGAGACATCTCACACTGGCTTGGTGGCCAACCAAGACGCCGCGACAGTTGCCACTAACCAAGTCCCATATCCTCAATGTTGCGTCCCTCGAGCCGGAGATAGCAGTGTTTTTATCCGACATCTTCAAGCATCGCACGGTCGAAGTATGCCCACGTAGCAGGTGCGTGCAAGCTCTAAAAGGCAAGTCAATGGTCGTTAGTCAGAAAATGGGAATTGCTTGTCCGTGATTTCTGTTGTACGAACCCTGTAGCCATGTTCCATACTCGCACTTCACGATCGCAACCACCACTGACAAGCAGATCATCCCAAGGAACCATGGCCCAAACGCCCATAACATGCCCTTGTAATGTCTTTTGATTGCCCCATTTGCGTCGTAAACGTGAATCTTGGCATTGTCCAATGCAACTACAATATATTTCGGTGTCAAGTGCAGACTGGTCACTACGCCCTGATCGGGGGTAACATGTTTCTGCGTGCAGCGGCCGCCTTTATACCAGGCTGACTCGACCATGTATTTCTTTTTGAAATGCGTGCGGTACGATGATGGCTGCACACGACGTTTCCGACTAGGCGATGGCCACGACGACTCCATTGGATGCTCTGTAGACATGGTGCTCACACTATCAGCGGCAGATGACGTTGATCTCCTCCTCCAGTGCTGCAAGCTATGATGGTGAGAGAACGGGTAGTCACTACTACTCGAGCTTCTCGAAGAGAGTCGTCTGCCGTAAAACAGGTCGAAGAAATCGCGATCGTCGTCGAGTGTTCGTCTGTAGGCATACGCTTGTTTATCGCACAGGTGCTTCCATGTTATATCATCATTAATCAGTTCATGCCATCGCTTCGATACCTGCGAGGCTCGGGCGAGGGTTTTGGGATCGTCTACAAAGGAGAGGACCTAGATTAATCATTTCCCATGAGTAATGCATACGAGAAGGAGGTTTTATCTCATGATCGCCATCATCTCACCCTCAAGCATATTTCGTTGGGGAAAGCCGCGAACGGGTCTTTCCTGAGACGAGGACTGATAAAGCTTGATACGAAGCTGAGCTGTTGGTTATCGCAAAGGTTCAAAATGTCCACCAAGAATTTCTGCTTCTCGGCAGTGCCCAACGAGCTAAAGTGTACTTGCGCTTTGAGAAGCAGATTGTCATTTCCCCTTCTTCCTCTTCTCCTTGTTCTTCTTCGTCGTCAATAGTCGGCTGCCAGCCTGCCAGTGTATGGTGTGGAGTTGGGCTCGGGGCCGGGGTCGGCGGAGAGGCCGGTGCGGAGGGAGCAGGCTGGTAGGAAGAGGCGAGGCAGATTTGCTGGGGGTGGGCAGAGGCTTTGGGTGACCGTCGGCAGACATGTCCTTGCCTTCGGATATGCGAGTTGGCATGTCACTCAAAGGCGGCGGCACACTGCGAGGAGTACTGTCGGTGTCTCGTAACGATGCTCGATGCTGGCCCAGGGACCGCGGCGGTGTATGCCGCGCAGCCATAGAGAATATGCAAATGGACGGAATGCGATGTTACTTCTTCTTGCCACTCACACGAATCCCAACGGCGTTGGACGGGCACACGCTCTCTCCCTCTGTGTGCGTGTGTCTCAGCTCGACGAGCGTTATCGACGTTGGCAGCGAGCGAGCGTGTGGAGTCGGTCTATGATAATTTCCGGATAAGCAAGGAATGTTGAATGTTGAATGGACTGCCAAAGCCAGCGGCGGGTCGCCCAGGAGGGAAGTGGGTTCTCTCTTCGCTCGCCCGGCGACTTCTCTGCCTTCCTGCGGCGGAAAAACACAGAGATCCCTTTTGTCAGCTTCAGCCTGCACAGTGAATAGGATAAACTTAGTGGAATGGCTGGGCGGTCAATCAGAGTAGACGATCGGATCAGACACAAAAAGCGGAGGACTCCGAGGAGGCTCGCTTCCAATCCAGGCAACGTGAGTGGCTGGCGCGCGATGCGACTTAAGCCCTTAGTCGATACGCCCAGATTGGCAGATACCGATACCCTCGATCATTCCCATATTCACGATGCCCAAAGTCCAAACCCAAGCACAGTACTGCTCGTCGCGGCATCCTACTGTCCAAATACCCTAGCAAGGACTAACACAGCAGCCATCTGCCTGCGCCCTACGCACTGGCGACTCGAGGTGACAGAAGCGGCGGCGATTCGTGTGACAACTGCCATGCATCTAGCTCGTGGCAAATGATGTAGCCAGCTGCATGGCTCAAGCGGCGAGTCTTCGATGCGCATGGTTCTGGTGAAAGGAGCAGAAGAGGAACTTTGCTCTGTCGCTCCTCAGGATACAACTTGCAGGCAGATTGAGCTAGGCTCATAGTTTGCTTTTGTTGTTTTCATTTGCTGTCCATGAAAATAAGACATCTCGTTGTCGCTGCGATTCCAGGAACCCTGTACATCAAAGTCACAATCTGCCCTGACCCGTGGATCGCGTCCCATGAAGCATCCGTGGCGTCACAGGAGCAGCCTCAAGGCGAGATCACCTGATCATGGGCTTAACTACAGCTGTGCAATAGAACAGCATCAAAATTAATGCAACTCCAATTTATAGCCTGGAAGTAATAGTACAGCCGATATATTCACAGGAAAAAGAAAGAAGAAGAAGAAGGAAAAGATAGCAAGAACCAAGATCAAGTCAACAACTAGAAGCCTCAAGATCTAACGTGCAATATTCAACATTTAACTCCCAAAAATATAGTACTCAGAATTTTTACCCCAGCTAGCGCGCTGCCCTAATGCGCATGCCCAATTTGCAAGAATATTGGTAGAATCATGCCGACTACCGAAACCGCCAAATCCTGAACTGACCCTTTCGGCTTGACAGAGTCTCGAGAGTCCGCGTAGCCATTTGTATGAGAAGAATGATCGCGAGATGACGAGTCCTGTATGGTATGCATCGCCACGTACCTGCGAAGAGAAATATGTGTCAGTATATGATTCATGTCATGCAGATCCACGAGACACTTACAGGAACGTGCCAGCCGAAAATAAAAGCAGGACGCCAGTGCGCCAGCGAGTCGAGCCTTCGTCGTTTCCGAAGCCCGACCCGAGAGAGTGTACAATAATAAATGTCAAGATAGCTCCAGCCGGCGCAGCCGGACTGAACACTAGCAGATGGCGACCAGCTGCCCGACTGGACAGTCCCTGCTTAAGTAGCACAGACGTCAGGCCGAATGCAGCCGGCGCTTTGTGAACAAGCAGCGCAAGAAATATGATGAAGCTCAGGCTCGAATTGGACCCAGAAGCCCCCAGAGCAATACCATCCGCAGCGGCGTGAATTACCAGACCCGTAGTCATGGCAAAACTGTGAGCATTGGGAACACGACCGTCCTGCTCGAGCAGGCCGCCTCCTTCCCTATTTGGAGAAGAGCTCCTTCGTAAACCAGAACCTCCCAAGTTGTCCAGCGAGATATGATATGGTGGCCGCCGTGTTTTCGGTGGGGTGGAAAGAGCTGGCACTTTGTCTATTAGGTACATAAGAATGAAGCCGCTCACAAGGGATATCCCAATCCATGCATGAAGGGCGCTGTTCTCGTCGCCATGCTCACGAGGCTCGGTATTGTCCCCATCGACATCCAAGGCATGGACCTCTCCTGGCTTTGTTGGTGTTCTGGGAGGTTCTGCTGCTGCACCCTCTGCTTGCGTCTTCAGACGAAATATCAGCGATGACAGGACCAGGGAGGGCATCGATTTCTGGAACGGCTTTTGGGAGAATAGAAGCGGCGGGTGCGTTTTGGTGCTGCCATCTTATGTTCGGCTCACGCGTTTGAAGGCTCGCCTGCGAGCGGTAGCTCTGAGAGCTGTATAGTGTTTCCACGCCTTCGGGTATAATAATGACAAGCGCTGTGCCTACCAGCACTCCCATTCCCAACGACGAGATGAATCGCGACTGCGACGGAGATAATGTAAAGCTGAGCGGCAATGCACCGACGATAAAGGATCTGATTTCGGATAACCGCCTATGTTAGTATACTACTAGCAGGGGTAGTATGTGTTTGCCAAACAACTTAGTTAAACGAAATATTCCGTGGAAACTCACGTAATAGCCATCACCATGCTCAAGATGAGCAAGGTGAAGAGGCCTTCCATGGCGTACCGCAGAATGCGCTGTCTCACGGAAGTCAATATTGGTTCATTCTGTCGCCTAAAGGTATGAGTATAGCCTCGTGATCATGTGTCGAGAAGCAATGAAGAGATGGTCGATGTTGATGTTTGGGCGTGGTGGTAAAGCGGAGCTTATGATGATCAATCAGCGACGCCAAGCGCCAGTATTACTGCAGTCAACAGCTAGCGACTGAGTTCATACAGCGAGCATCTCGACAAAAGCAACCGGGACGAATGTCTAAATCAGAAGGAATCGAGGGGATCGAACAGTCGTCAGTTAGTCTTGGAGAAGCGAGCAGGAGCCTGGCGCAGAGGTGGCTGCCTGGCCGATATGGCATCCACTCAAAGTACACTATTCCCAATCCGGCAGTAATCACTTTCCCGCAACGCGACGCGCCTTCCTGCTCCAGCAAGCATTGAATGACTTCAATTCCAACTTCCTTTTGAATCTCTCGGAAAACAACAACCATGGCTAATCAAGGCGATTGTATGTTTCTGCTTGAGATATTCTTTCTTCCCCTGCTTTTTCATAAAATGATGCCAATTTACTCGAACTAACGACCTTTCGTTTTCCATCTTTCTAGGGACCTGCGACGCCAACGATGCTGTCCAGCTCACCTTGGTCCAGCCTGGAGAGCAAAACCGGCCACGACGGCCATCTTCCATCCGCAGTTCACGTACCCTATCTTCGGCAACGATGAGCAGATCTTTGGTTATAAGGGCCTGATCATCAGACTGCGCTTTGCGACACATGACTTGCGCACCCACGTTCACATCTCATACGATGAGAAGTTCACAGCTGTTGGTGAAGCTGCTGCCGTAGACCTGAACAAAACGTTGAAGGAATGGGTCGCCGAATGTAAGTCTGGCTGCATCGCATTAGACCGGTCTTCTCTGACCCTGTATAAGCTGCCTTCACAAGACTCTCCGATTACGAGGACGCTATCCAGCATGACACACAGGCAGTGAAATTTACGCCACCGGGAAAACTTGTTCATTCGTACACATCGAACAACCGGAACTATGAGATCTGGGCTGGATCTCTTGCTGATATCGCCGTGCGCAAGCTTCTGGAACGAGCCCAAGTGTTCATACCATTCTTCATCGAGGCAGGGACTCCACTCGTCCTCGATGATCCTGAATGGACCTTGGAAAGATGGACTGTTTATTTCGTGTAAGGATATAGTTTGCTTTTCCCATTACAATTGCACATTTCTTAAGTTTAAATGTTGACATGAGTATAGCTACGAAAAGATTACACCCCTACGCCGACGGCGTCTCAGTATGCCTTCGTCGGTTACTCGACGGTTTATCGATGGTGGTTCTACTCGCCGCCAGGGAAGAAGACAAAGGAGTTGTCAAAAATGGCCCATTCCCGTATCCCGAGGAGCTTCGACTGTCTACACTTCCGGCTCGTTTACGTATTGCCCAATTCCTCATCCTCCCTCCACACCAAGGCGCCGGCCATGGGTCCCAACTCTATAACACTATTCACAGAGCTTGCATCGCAGACAAAACGGTTGTTGAGCTGACAATAGAAGATCCCAACGAGGCCTTCGACGTCCTCCGTGACTCCTCTGATTACCACAACCTTTACCAAGACTTCCTAAAACAAGATATTAACATCAACCCTAATCCCTACCCTGAAAACACTGGCAAACGCCGGCCACGCCTCATGCCCACATCCTCCTTGATACCGACCCAAAAGTTAACAGAGATGCGAAGCAAATACAAAATCGCCCCAACACAGTTCGCGCACATTTTAGAAATGTACCTCCTGTCTCGCATCCCACACCGCAAACGGGCCATTGGAGGTGCGAACATGGCCCGCCTCCTGATCAAAAACACAATGCCACTGACGAAGACGATCGGAGGTATTACTGGTGGCGCATGCTCGTCAAGCAGCGTCTATACAAGCGCTCCCGCGACATCCTGATCCAACTAGATCTGCCTGACCGCATCCAGAAACTTGACGAAACAGTCACAAACGTCGAAGAAGGCTACGAGGCTCTACTGACCGTCTTCGATGCCCGCGAAAAGGGCAGAGCTACCTCTGTACCAGCAACCTCTGATTTGACCCCTGGCACAGATGAGGCAGTCGCAGCGGCGTTTACTGAGGGTGCTACCACTATGCGAGCGAAGCGGAAATATGCCATTGAAGATGACGATGATGAAGACAAAGACGAAATCGGAGATCGTCGCACTGAGGCCGCGAAGCGTCCGAAAGTGTAGTTAGTCAAAAAGAATGTAGTATCATATGGTACTACTAGCAGAAGCATAATATTTGATATTTGTTTCTTTGAGCAAATAATCTACCTACGTAGTTTCAATTACGCCAGCTAAAGTTTACAATACTTAATAATGAGAGATATATAGCTCGGCCCTGTGGAAAAGGCATGAACGCATTATAATTTATTATTATTCCTAACTAGCTAGGTACATATAACGTATATGTATATCATATTTTACAAAACCCCGCGCCGGAAACTCGTGCGAATGAAAGAGGTACAAAAAGAAAGGCCAAGGGAAACAGGTAGAATAACAACCCAAAAATTTTTAGGCATGATACGAAGGCGGCGCCGTGCCTGAATCCAGCGTATCTATCGTCTCCAACGTGATACGCGAGCCCGTCTCGAGACTAAACATGGTACTTGCTCGTGGGGAACTGAGGCCAGCTGACGCAGAAGACATTTCCGGTGGTGGTTGTGCCGACGACGATGTCGTATTATGAATTCTTTCAGAATCACGATGGCTCGCGCTGTTCCTTCTGACACGTGCTGCGGGGTGGTGGTGACTAGTACATCCTCATATGGTGGTGGGCGGGATCGAGATCGCGAGCGAAGTCTTCGACGACTCGATGGTGATGAGGACAATCCGTCTGCACTGACTAATTCGCCGACATATTCGAGTACGCGGCGCAAGCCGAGGATTTCATTTTGCATTAGGCTGCGATTCGGCTCTTCTTCGCTCGCGTCCTCGGATGAAGAAGTATAGCTGTCTGAATCCGAGTCGTCATCATCATCGCCAACATGGATGGTCACTCTATTGCCCTCATCGTTTTGGTCGGTGCCACGGGCGCGTTCGAATTCGGCAAGAGAGTGGCTGGACGTGACGCTCCGAGTCATGAAATAGGATCGCCTTTCCCACCATTGCCGCCAGCGAAGTCGCCGTGCAGCATTTCTGTAGGCGCGACGAGCTCTGAATTCTTCCTGTCTGGAGGCAAGATCTCGTCGACGTCGTCGGAAAGCGGTTGAGTGACGTATTACACGGAAGAGAAGTCCAAATATCAGAGCGATAAGTAGAAGGATGGCACATGATCTGAGAAAGTGTTTGATTGGAGAAGGCGATGGTAGCATGACCCTTGGGACGGAGGCAGCTGGGTTTATATCTGTATTATGAGTGGAAATTGTCGGAATCGGAGGAGAAATTATAGTTCTGGTGACTACAGGGACCGGATGGGAAGGTCTAGTCGACGGATAATCTGGGTTTGTGTTCGTATTTGTATGTTGATTTGAAGTTGTCGGAACTGGACGAGAGGCTATAGTTGACGGAGAGTATGGGGCTGTGTTTATATGATGACTTGAATTCGAAATTGTCGGAACTGGATGAGAAATTATAGTGGATGAAAAATCTGGGGGTGTTTTTGCATTATGATTCGAAGGCTGCTCCGGAGCAGGACGACATATAGGACTGACCCTTCCGGACCCTAACAGGCCGAATCGATAGCGTACGGACCAATAGAATTCAGGCACTTTTGCCAGGAAGACTTCAAGTAGCAGAAAAACCCGTCACATTTGTGCCACTTTGCCAGGAGCGGTTCGCAATCCTTTTGAGCAGATGACGGATTTTCTTTTCTTGCAGGGCCACGGAATGCTGTAACAGCTGAAGCTCGTACCGAAGAACTTGTAGCTTTTGAAGCTCTGCCTCGAGTTTCGTGGCAAGGGAAGTGAGCCTTGAATCATCAAGTGCAATATCGGTACCCGATTCGATGCCATCTTCTGAGTGTCTCCATTCCTCCCACTCTGATCCGTGACTAAGATCCACAGGCAAATTCGACACTCGTAGCACTTCGATCTCGTTGTAGCCGCCAAATGAGACTGTAAAGCCGATATCGTCTTCGAGGTTGTGGCTATGCTCATTATCAAAAATAAGAGTGAATATATGGGCGTTTTGTTGATGGGGTGCACCTAAAGGTGCTGTAACACATATGCTTTGCCAACTTGCTTCCAACTCAGCGCTCCCATTAGACGGACTGAACGGAATACTGCCTGAGCCGGAGGAGAACCCGCCCTCCCAGTGACGAGAAAGCTCCTGTCCGTTTACAGCCACCGTAACATTGCCGCAGGGACCACTGGTGCCCCGATGAAAAAGTCGATTGGCTAAGCAATGGAATTATCCCATTAGGCAATGGAGTCAGAAACTCTTGGAAAGCAGAAGAGCACTCACCCAGACATCGTTTGATAAACAACTAGCACATGATGCTTTGACTTGGGCGTAGACACTGTCGAACTCTTAAGGTGCAATGTCAGACAACAAATGAGCAGAGGGGTTCGATATTATGTTACTCACCTTGCCACAGAATCACGGAATTCCCCTGGGTGACTGAATTGGTGCTCAGGCTGTGAGTTGGCAGACCGTGAGTGACGGCGGGGACGAGTGCTACTAATACGAAGAACGCTGATGCCTTGGCCGAACCACCGCGCATATCGAGGAGTCTTTATGTCATGCAGGCGCCGTGCGATAAGTGGGTCATGACTGGGGATTTGGCAAGTAGATTAAATACACAAGAAATGGGCAATTGCATGCGTTAAGCAGATATAAACGAGTATTTACTATGCAATGTATGCATCAGGTGCAGGAGGAAGGAAAGAAGACCGTTGCCTTGAAATTAGGGCAAACTTTCGCTGGTGCTAGCGGTAAAAATACCGCAGTATGTGAACAAGAACATAGCTAAAATTACGGTATTTGATACGCCCCGCCATTGGCTCATCGGTGCTGGATCAAGTTTTTCTCCGAAGTCTATCGCGGCAGCTGCTTCCATAAGGAACGATCACTCTCGAGTCTTGAGTATGCGTACGCTCTTATACGGACAACGTCTGCTTTTTCTTTTAAATTAGGCGCTTTTAATTTGCCACGCCCTTTTGATATTGAGCTCCTAGTCCACTCCTGAATTCCGCCTTGTTGACCATACTTATTTTCTCGTGCGGTCTTCAAACATGGTATGTGTGCTTCGCGCTCAACATAACGCTACATTTTTCCTGTCTCGAGCTGGCTGCGAGGTAGATGAAGCTAGCGCTAACGGGATCCGTCTTAGTTGCCCTTGGGTCTTTTGACCGCCGCGCAAGGCCATCCTATGCTGGTGGAATTGAAAAATGGCGAGACGCTGAACGGCCATCTTGTCAATTGCGATAATTGGATGAACTTGACGCTGAAGGAAGTTGTTCAAACGTCTCCTGAAGGCGATCGGTTTTTCAGGCTACCAGAAGTTTACGTGAGAGGTAACAATGTAGGTGTCATCTGCTTGGGTCGGGAGACAGTGTTCTTGGGCTGAACCATTGGACAGATAAAGTACCTTAGAGTCCCAGAAGAGATCCTCGAAGTCGTCAGAGAACAGCAACAAAACCAACCTTCGAATCGTGGCGCGCGTGGTGGACGAGGCGACGGCAGAGACAGAGGTCGCGGAGGCCGAGGTGGGCGAGGCCGTGGTCGTGGACGTGGTGGTTGAGATACATATTTCTGGAATGCAGACGAAAA
Source organism: Talaromyces trachyspermus (assembly GCA_020137715.1). Classification (NCBI taxonomy): domain Eukaryota; kingdom Fungi; phylum Ascomycota; class Eurotiomycetes; order Eurotiales; family Trichocomaceae; genus Talaromyces; species Talaromyces trachyspermus. The sequence continues at coordinate 808,235 of JACGXQ010000003.1, forward strand.
TTTTTGAGAAGAATGAAAGGATACCCATCTTCTCTTTCCGAAGGAGGAGTTTCATGGCCGGACTTTCTCATGCATGGCGTCGGCGTACTTTGGCTATATAGTGGGCGAGGCAAAATGGGCGGAAGATACCATATAGATCCACCTGATCTATAGCTTGCCAAGCCCGGAAGAAAATGAAAAGAATTGGAAATATTCCCTTGTTTCATAATGTAGTAGAAGCCCAGCGTTTTGTTTCATATCAATGGCTGCGTCACGTGACTCTACAGATAAGTATCTCTTAAGCTTCATCAAGCTCCCACCCCAAGTTGATGCTCGACAATGTCCGTCACGACATGCGCCGTTCACCATTGACAATTGACGGACTTTGGTATTGTCTTTGTCCGTCCTTTCGACAGTCATATCTACAACGCCCGAGTCTATCATTCAAATCGACCAGGAAGCTTCCCGGAGATTCCAGAGTTCTACCACAGCGGCCGCACTGATTGAGAGGCAGCATTTCGACCGCCGCAGTCGCGACAACAGAGCGCCTGATGATCGAGCCTCAGAAAGTCTGCCTTTGAGGTCCCGTCGCAGTCGGACAAATACAACAGAATGGCTCCAGTCCCTGTCAGTCTCGGCACTAGAAAATCTGCTGGAGCAGTTATCATCTGGCCGACAGACAGACATTTATAAAATTATCGATGTCCTAAGAATATTACTTCAGAAACATCAAATTTCTCCTACGACGCGGCATTATCGAGCATATATATTAGGCAATATTGATTGTCGACATGGATCTCCGGGGAATATTCGAAGTCTACTCCAAGAAATGGAGAGGGAAGGAATAACCGCTGACTCGGCAACGCTACATGCCGCTCTAGAGGTAGTTCAATATATTGTTTTGTTTGGGATTGAAAATAGATCTGACACGTGCGTTATGTCAAGGCTCTTGCAGTCCATCCCGATTATCTCCTACGCCAGGAGGTCTTGGGAGCTTTACGAGCCCGATGGCTTTCACTCAGTCCCGCTGGATGGCATTATTTAATAGCAGGCCTGATCCGCGAAGGTCAACTTGAGTTGGTATTAGACCGATTGGATCAGATGGAAAGGAAAGGAATACCTCTTGAGCAGTGGCTGCACAGCTTGTTGATATACAAACTTTGCGACGCAGGTGAATTCACTGAAGCCTTAAATCTTATGCGATCTCGTTCCAAGAAAGCCGAACTCATATCACCGAGCATGTGGTTATATCTTCTGAGGATCGCAATTCAAAACTCTCATTTTGATACGGTGAGATACGTCTGGACTAACGCGGTGGATTTTGGATACGCAGCCCTCAATGTCTCCGACTGCCGCAACGTCCTTAGCCTTGCATCAGAGCACGGCGATGTTAGATATTCAGAGTCTGTCTTTCGGCACCTGTTCACATTGCAACAGAATTTGGGCCGAGAAGACTACGAGAAACTAGTACAAGTTTATGCACAGAACTCGGATATTAGAACTGCGTTGGAAATTATTTGTCAGATGCACGGCAGGAAGCTACTCTTAAGCTTCGAGACCGCACAGTCGGTACTCTTATCACTGGAAAAGGATTAAACAACCCCGAAATTGTCTGGAAGGAGATTACCATGCTTAAAAAGAAGGGTCTCAAAGTTCCAGTGGCACTGGCGAATTTGGCCATAGACTACTGTGGAATTCTTTTGAAACGCGGCGCTGTTTCGGCATCTAGAGCTATTGATGTCGCCATGGACGTATACAAAGATTTATGCGAAGTATGCTCTGGCGCCGCCAATACGGATACATTCAACGGCCTTTTCGCGTTGTGCGGCCAAGCCAGACGACCGGATGTCTGTACATTCTTTGCAAAGGAAATGGCAGCCCTCGATGTCTACCCAGATCAGAGGACTTTTGAAACCTTGATACTCATTTGCTTGGAAGCGGGGAATCTCGGTGCGGCGTCGATGTATCTTCACGACCTCAGAGCACGAGGTTGGGGCTGAGCCTGCCTGTTGCAGACCAAATCCGCAGGAAGTCTCGCAACACGGACGATAGGGATGCAGGAATTCTTAGTCGGACATAGGAATCCTTTGTCCTTTATATATTAGTATCATGTATATGTATATTAGTAAAATATATAAAATATAGGTATATCTATACGCTTTCTGTTGACGGAGGCATGTCTTATGTAGGGTTCCATTTTGCATGTGACTCTACGTGTGCGGTGACGTAAGGCGGTTGTTTCGTTGACGTTCAATCAGGAACCGGAATGCATTCGAAATCTTCTCACAGCAACACCAGACTATCATGGTATGTATATGTGTACTTTCTTTCGTTTGCGACCTGACTTGAAAAAACGAATGTCAAACTTCTAAGTATTGGAAAGAGACTGAAGTGAGGTTTTAGGCTTCATTACTCCGCCAGATTGTCGCTGGACCGCGGTTGCAACACACCGAAACAGGATTGGATTTATGTTATGTGACTGACTTTTGCAAGTTCCCTCTGTTAATTACTGTTTGTGCTAGAGTATATATCCTAATCTCCAAGAGGGAAAAATAACAGTGATTGCGACATCTGGCCCTTCATCAAAATATCCCAAACGCGCCTACCGAAATCCCACCGACGCTCTGGTGCGCTTTCTCAATACAAAACATGGCAACGACTGGGCAATATGGGAATTCCGAGCAGAGGGAACCGGGTATCCAGACTCGGAAGTATATGGACGTATTCACCACTTCCCATGGCCGGATCACCATCCACCCCCTTTGCGCTCATACCTCCTATTATGGCGAGTATGCGAAATTGGTTGTGGGAGAAGACGAGTCCCGAAGAAGAAGAGGAACAGGAACAACAACAACAGCATCAATCGCCAGCAAAGTCTGGTAACAGGAACAGCAGCAAGAGAGTGGCAGTGGTGCACTGCAAGGCTGGGAAAGGCCGCAGCGGGACGATTGCATGTAGTTATCTGATCAGCCAAGAAGGCTGGAAGGTGGAAGACGCTCTGCGGCAGTTTACGGAACGAAGAATGCGAGTTGGGTTTGGAGATGGTGTTAGTATATCTAGCCAACGTCGATGGGTCCGGTATGTCAGCAGGTGGGCAAACGATATGGGCAAGATATACGTTGAGCAGCCTGTTGAGATTCTGGAGATTCACGCTTGGGGTTGAGGGATGGCGTCAAAATAGCCATAGAGGGTTACGTGGACGATGGTAAAAAGATTAAATCGTTTCACCTGTTTAAGAGAAGAGAGCGTATTGTTGTTGATGACGGCAATAATGATTCCCCTACCAATATCAAGAAAGAGCCTGAGACAACATCATCAAGAAGTTCAAGCCCTGTTCCTCATCAAACACCCACGTCTGCCAGTTCTGTGTCTTCATCGACATCTCATAATATTGGGGAAACAACGCCAGGATATCAGCCGCTATTCTGCGCCCTGATAAACCAGTGATCCTGCCCACGTCTGACGTCAACATAGACTTTGAGCGTCGCATCAAGGCCGCATACACGGGCTGGGCTGTGGTCACATCGATTGCACACGTATGGTTCAATGCTTACTTTGAGGGTGGCCATAAACACGACTCCGGGGTATTCGAGTGCGAATGGGACGGACTAGATGGGATCAAAGGCAGCGCAAACAAAGGAACCAAAGCGTTGGAGCGAGTGAAGGTACTCTGGCGTTACCCTTCAAAAGAGCGACTCGAAGAAGCTCAAAAGCAAGCACCCCGAAAACTCTCGGCGACAATGTCACGAACAGCGGTCGAACAGAGAAAAGTGATTACTTTACCGGATCTGGGGAGCCGGTTCAGGAGACAGACGCTGCCGACTGGCATGGAGCAAACGTCGTCCAAGAAGACGACAGCGATATGGACTTTGCCGCGCATAGAGGCGTCGATAATCCGACCGAGTCACCTGCACGTCCAAAAAGAGTACACAAAAGATATACACTGGCCACCCCAATAATCTCAGTCAATCAACTGGTGAAAGGGACGAGGTGTTGAAGGGCACAACCGAGCGATTTGTTGCCGGAGCGTCAGCCGCGACTGCAGCAGTGATCAGCTCTGCTACTGAGAAGGTGCGCAGAGAATTGGGACTGCGAAAACAGACAGATGACAGCAGGGATGTCAGTTTGGCAAGCAGTGTTGAGGATCTGTCGCTGAGACAGCAACAGAAGCAGCAGCAGCAGCAGGAGCAGCAAGAAAATAAACGAGAAGAAAGCCCTGAAGCGAGTGAAGAACACCACGATAGTGATATCAATGGAGTCAAATCATACTATAAAGACGTGGACGATGTTGGAACGAATGCAGTGAAGTAGATTAATAAACATAGCGCCATGACAACGTTTCTTTAACAGGACTATATACATGGTATGTTCAATTGCAATGACAGAGAGGATGTTTTTGCATATCTTCGTCAGGCTGGAGGAGGTATTCATGTACAGTGTGTCCAGCCTCTTCTCCACCCATGAGACAGATCGGGAAATGTATACGCCAGTTCTCCTCCGAGGTACGATCGAGACTTTTCTAGTCTATACCTTACTGACATATCCTGTAAGAGGCCTCAAGTAGGTTTTGTTAAAGCTCAAATTGTCCGGTTTCCGTAAACTCCGTTAGAAACGGACTTCGAATCCGCTCTTCGCCTGACTCTGCCACTAGAACAGAGATGAACGAAAACATATATAATGTTTGCATAGGCCCATAAACCAGCGCGTCCTATTTATCATATGTCTATTTTGCCTTTATCTGTTCCCACTATCCGTCGTTCCCAGACCCCCGCAAAAATTGAGCCATGGTTTCCATCTCAGAAATCAGGGCATCGAACACCCGAATCACAGAAGATACGGTGCCTCACATAGCCGTGTTCACTGGAGCCACCGATGGGATCGGAAAAGCGAGTCTTACTCGCCTAATTGCGACAAAACTGCCAGTCAAAGTGTATGTCATCGGCCGCAATGGCGACAAACATAATGCTTTCCTGGATAGACTCCGGGGATCCAACAAGCAGGCAGATATCATCTGGCTTGAGGGCCAGCTCTCACTTCTCGCAGACACCAGGAGGCTTTGCGACGAAATCAAGGCACGCGAGAACTGCATTGATGTCTTGTACATGAGTGCAGGATTCATGTCCTCTGGAGAACGGCTCGGTACGCACCGCTACCTAGGTATGCTATAGCATATGTCTCGCGGACTGACTCATTGAGATTAGAAACATCTGAGGGCAACGCTCTCTGTCCCTAACTTACTATAGCCGAGTGTTGATGATGACCCAACTCCTGCCCTTGCTCAAGGCATCGCCGAATAACCCGCGCATCATCAGTGTTCTCAATGCGGGCAACGAAACTACCTCCATCTTCCTCGACGATCTCGACCTGAAGAAGCCCGGCCACTTTACTCTTGCCAATCTCGCCAAATCAACGTCGACCTACACCACATTGACGATGTCGAGACTAGCGAAAGAAAACCTGGGCGTTGTCTTCATTCACCACTATCCTGGCGGTGTTAGCACAGACCTCTTTAAAAAGGCCTGGGGCAACAAATGGTACTGGCCGCTGTTCGGAGGAGCACTCGCTATGCTTGGAACCTCGCCAGAGGACGCAGCAGAGAAGATTCTGTATATGATCACCAGCGCCAAATACGGCGGAAAGGGTGTCCCATTGGCTGCGGGCCAGAGCCCAGGACTAACCATGGCAAGGACAAAGCGGGCAGACTCGTTGTTTGCTGTCAACGACAAGCTCAAAGAACTGCAACAGGAGAAGGTGATGGCGCAGTTGAAGGCAATGGATGCAGGGGACATTATCTGGCGCAAGACAATGGATGTAATCGGGCCATATTCTTCGTGACTGTATAGTCAATTGATATCTAGGTACCTAAGTAGTTATATGCTAATAAATTGGAGCATATCCTTCATGCCGTTTCTTCAGTTCATTCATTTTCTTATTCACTGCCTCCTCCTTCGCAGCGCGCTCACGCTGCAACCGGTCCCGTTTGCGCCGTTCATAGACGCCGCGCACGACACGCTTAACTTGAGCTTCGCCTTGGGCAAAATTGGCCTTTGCAAGCCCGACAACCGAATCGATCTGTTCCGGAGTGTACACAAAATTCCAAGTTGACAAGAAATCGTCCACATCAGGATTGATGGAACTTGGCTTTGGCACTAATGCTTTCTGTGAAGCCGGGTCAACCACTTCACGCTGCGTCGAACCGCGAGGGTTTGCAATTTGCGATCTATCTGTACGCTTGGGACTTGTATAATCTGGAGCCGAGGGGTTTGGGAGTAGTGGGAAATATATAACAGCGATCCCCGCATCTGGTCGCATTAGATGGAACTCTGACGAGCTTGGATCACCATTGCTAGGGTGGAATAATCTCTTCGATGGCGGAGGCTCAGTTTCAGCTGTCAGTTCCTGTTTTGTGCCAAGCCACACATTGCAGTATGTCAAATCATTTTCCGATCCTGTGGACTTCTTCGCTGTGCTATCGTGGTGAGAGTCGGATGTCATAAGGGTGTCTGTCAGGGAGTATTTTCAAATCTCTTTCTCGGGTCCGCCTCTTGTGCCTCATCAAGCCCACGTTCCGATTTGGACTCGCTCAGCTTGTTCACTTCTCGTAACACGTGTGCAGTCTCTTCAGCGTTCTTGTCCTTTTGGCCACCCAGCGCCGACAGGCCATCCTTTAATCCCTCGCTGTCGAGCGTATCCGTCAACAACGGCCAACCAGTTCTCCTGTTTAATGTCTGCAGATGCGTCAAAGGCGACTATAATGTCGACACCTCGCCCTGGTCGAAGCAGCGGGTAGATTGGAAGGTTGTTGCTCATACCGGCATCCATCAGCCGTAAATGAGAGTCGTGCAAAGCTGATTCTGGACACGACCGGGGAAGTTTCCCTTCCATACCCAAGATGTAATTCGGTATTGATGCAGGATCAAAAGGATGAACTTTGATAAGCTCGTCGGTCTTTCCTTCAATCAAAGAATCTATGCCCCCAAAACCTGCAAGGCCCTTGACAACAGGCCGGATCTCCTTATAGTAATGTGCAAGAGTTGCACAAAAGGCGCTACCCCATATACCCATTAACGCAGGGATGCGAAGTTCTGGGACTGGGTATTCGTTAGGAGGCGTATCTTTGCCTTCGTAGAAATGTCTCCCAACCGCCCACATAGGAATTCCGGCACCGAACTCTTCGCAGAAGAATTCATAAGGAGTAAACTCAAACCATTGAAACCACGCTTCTCTTGTAGCCTCTTCCTTGACTTTCTCTACGGCCCGGCGTCCCTTGGTTTCGTCTTTATCTCCTACCGGGATTTCGTGACGAACAGCGGTGTAAATAGGCATTGGATTACTTCCTGCTCGAAGATAGTCTCTGGTTTGACAGCTTTAGGTTTCTGTCAGAGATATCGAGTTCCCCGCGAGGTACGAGTAGCCGTGCTGCCAACAGCAATCCGTATATATCAACAAGACCAAAATCAGCATTAGGGTCGCCTTTGAGCTTCTCCACTAAACCCCTCAGCAAATACTTGTTTGTCGGGGCTGTAGTTAACAGGTTAAGTGCCTTGGGAGGAAAAGCAATGTGAATTCCCAGCCTGTTTTTAAATGCTCGACCAGTCTCTGGAAATCACCGCCAGATACTGAGGAGTTGTAGAGAGTTTGCAGCCAGCAGCTTCCACTTACACCGGCCGTGTACGTGATACAATCCCAAAGGCCAGCTTCTTGTGTAGCCAGATAGGAACCCGAGCCAGCGACGAGGGCTCGAAGGCCGCCACCAGATCCACACATTGTAATTACCGGGACATCCTCAGGATGGATGTCCTCCTCCTTCAAGTCCAGATATTTTGCCAGCGCTTTGACAGCGTGCTTTTGCCGCTTATGACGGAATCCAATCTCTTCCCGGCAAAGGGTATCGCCAACTCGGACATTCGCGTCGTAAGAAATTTCCGGATTCAGATCAGCGTCACGGGATTCCCTCCATATGTCGTCGGCCAGTGAGCCAGGCGCCATGGACAATTCTCTTTGAAGCTTTCGTACCGTAGCAGGGAGGAACGCCATCCAATCAGGAGTTACGTAGTTCTTGAGGTTGTCGCCAATATTTGCCAGTTCTATCGAGGTAAATGAATCCCTGATAACTAGGAACTTCTTTGTGAACGTTGACCATGCTGTCTGTGCTTCAGCTGGCGGTATGCTCGCATTTTGCTGCAACTGACTGCTGTCGCCATGCATCTTGCTATCAATTGGCTGCTGCGAGGTGCTGAAAGTTGATTTCTGGCCCCAAGCTCGCGATGGGCCATCGGCGCGCAAGCTCGCGACAAGCATAGTTCCAACTACCCCATGCCGCTAGAAAGGCCGGAGGAACAGTCCAATGCAAGCGTGAGGTCGCAGGAAGCTGCATTGCTGGAGCAGTTGACTTGACAAGCCAGTCAGACGGCGTATCTATCGCATGATGGGCGTAACGGTATGGTCCTCGACAGTTCGTGCTTGCTTCTTGTTTCCAAGCATGACGTTATGCATTCAAAAATGTTGGGAATGGGCGCTAATCCATACGTAGACTAGTACATACCGTGCCGCTAATATGCATCTGGTTAGCCGCATTGGCCCCGGGTCCCGGCGTCCATCCATTAATATTGTCCAATCCATCAACCTCCACCACTGCTTGAGACGACACAGCCCAAGACTGATGCCAATTTCTCGCTCCCTCTGAGGCTTGCTGGAGCGACCTTGCAGCAGTTCTGCAGGCCATTCATGGTTACCCGAAGTAGCCATGGTGGGCACAAAGAACACCACGTATGCCGAGGAGAGCGCCGAGGTCGAGGTGCTCTACGCCAATCTCGACAAGCTCAAGGTGCTGACCAAAAGATCCAGGGTTCGCTGGATCGCTTGGAGACGAGCGGGAAAGTCGTGAAAGATGCCATTGGTCCCATCTATAGCAACACGCAGTCCTTGCAAATCACCAACAGCAACATTGATCGCGTGATTGAAGCTATAGATAAGCTCCGAAAGCCATTGGATGCGAAAGGTAGAGAGGAAGGTATAATACGGGCTGGGTAAGGATTTCCTGCGTACATGCTTCTTTTCCACTTCCTCCGAACTGACCCATACTGCGAAGACCCCAAAGTGCAGGCTTATCACAATACCTCGCTGCCTTGAGGCGAATTGATTATGCTCTTCAGAACCTTCAATCAACCAACCTCAAGTCCAACCAGCAAGCCATCTCGGAATTTTCATCACTTCTGAATTTTGGAAGCCAGAGATTACAAGACCTGTTTTGTCGAAGTTGAAAGAACATGTTGAACCTATCGAACCATTACACTACCTCACCAAACGTAAGCCAGTTCCCGAGCATCTAGCTGTTTCATAATCTAGATATTGGACTAATCCTAAATTGTTTGCAAAGAACTTCCATTCCCTTCCATTCCCGAAGAAACCATCGCAGAACTCGCGCCGATTGCGTCTGCTATCACTTCTGCCGCTAGTCAATTACCGCAAAGGGTTCGGAAGACCCTGCGGTAACCATCTACGCTGAGACCCGCGGGCCGTATATAACATCAAGTCTGCAAAACCTTGCGATGGCCTCGATCAGCACGGCTAAGAGACGCCCAGACGAGGGGCCTTATAAACAAGGCACGAACGGGATCGGAGTTTATTCGAGTGCGCTGGAGGGCTTCATTACGGTAGAACACGAGGGAATCGTACAAATATATACGGGAGAGCAACAAGGCCGGGCGTTACAAGCTTCGTGCCGGTCAGCACTGGCAGAATTCTCCAAAACCTTGCGCGAGCTCAATCAGTATATCAAGTCTAATTTAATGACGGACTGCTTCCTCGCGTTTGAGATCATTGAGATAGTCACTGCCATGTCATATAGGATTGACGCCAAGACGGGTGAGCTCAAGAGTTTGTTCATCGAAGCTCTCCGGCCTATACGCGAAACAGCAAAATCGTCCCTCTCAGAGCTTCTGGAAGAGACCAAGAAAAAGGCAGCTGCGGTTACGGTTCTGCCACCGGACGGCGGGACCGTTCCACTGGTCCACGAAGTTATGAGCTCTTTGTCGACATTGACAGGCTACTCCGGACCGCTCGCCTCGATTCTTACTTCGCTAGGTGACGGAAATTGGCGATCCAAGTCTCAGTCTGCTAACACAACACCTTTAGACGTCAGTCCAGACAGCCAGACGCTATTTTCCCATTTCATTCTCGATATGATCGAAGCCCTAATCAGCTCACTTGAAGCTCGGGGCCGGGCAATCTACCGTTCAAAAGCGGTATTGGGAGTGTTCATCTCCAACATCTTTTGCGTCGTAGATCGATCTATCCGCGCCAGCCCAGATCTCTCTCGCTACCTCGCGAGTCCGGATAGCATTGCTCGGATTGACGCATTCCGCAAACGAGGCACATCGGCGTACATCGATGCCTGGCGCGAGACATCCCAGCTTCTACTCGACGTACAATATACGTCTCGTGGACCACGGCCATCGTCCAGCGGACCCGTCGACTCAGCGCAGGTAGTCAAGTCACTGTCCTCCAAGGACAAGGACACCATCAAGGAGAAATTCAAGGCATTCAATGCAGGCTTTGACAGCCTGGTTTCTCAGCACAGACAACTCTATATGGAGCGCGAAGTGCGCGGCGCGCTAGGTCGCGAGGTGCAGGCAGTGCTGGAACCGCTCTACGTTCGGTTTTGGGACCGTTATCACGAGGTGGATAAGGGGAGAGGCAAATATGTGAAATATGACAAGGCCGCCTTTTCAGCGCAACTTGCTGCTTTATCTTAGAACTAATGTTTAATGAGATCTATCTTTTTATTTTTATTTTATTTTATTTTTCATTTACACGGCTCGAGTGTTGAGGAGAGCGTAGAACTACCTATATAACTACCTCAAGAGGAGGTAAACTGTCGTTCTCTAAGCGTCGTATTTGTACTGTCTTTGGAAATTCAAATTGTAGTACGTAAAAGATCGATTCATTTTGATATCGAAGTACTATTTACTTTCCCCATTTTCATTCCTTTTTGTGTATTTTCTGCCCTTTTTCCGCCTTTTTTGGTGTTTTCCTGTTTTCCAATTCCAACCTGAGATAATCCCTCCCCACGCTTAGTATTAATATTAACTTGCTGCCTTGATAAAGGTGCAAGGAATCAACAGTATGCGACATGACTCGAACAAAAATGTAAAAGAAAAGAAGAGAAAAAGAAAAGGAACGAAGATGGAAAACATAAGCTAAGATAACTCCTTTCCACCTGAAATCTGTCATAACCGTCGTGTCTCGTAAAGAGTTGTCGTCAGATGAAGACTGGCATCATTGAGATATTCAACAGAGCAAGTACTTCTTGAATTTGCCCACCCAGACCAGCTGAGTTGGATCAGATGACATTGGACGGACCAACGATGTTGTTGAGATAGCCGTAAGTGCGTGTACTGACCCCTGGAATACGCTTTTCGATAGGGACAAAGAACTCGCCACGGATTTGACGGGTCAAGTCGGTGTATTCATTGTACGACTCAGAGGCTGAGTCGAGGACACGCTTGAGCAAAGAGAGTGGAGTAGCGATGTTCAGAGGAATTGCCACGGGGTTGTGAGGCCGTTCGTTGTGAACTACCACGAGACGATCCTTTACGTGCTGGAAAGGATTGTAGAGAAGTAGCTCGAAGAAGCGCAAGAAGCATGTCAGAAGATTGACCTCATGTGCACGAGGAGAACGGCATCGTCTGGACGTGAGAGGGAAGGAGAGGTTAGCTAACAAGCAAAACAAGTGATGTTTATTTTCTTAGATTGGGAGAAACTTACTTCTGTACCACTTCAGACATTTTATGATAGAGCTCTTCAATGGGCAGAGGAGGGTCATGGTAAACGTCAACACCAGCGCACATGGAGCGAAGTTGGCTTCGAACCAAATCCGCCGCGTTGAGAGATTCGAAGATATGGACCAGAGTCGAGTTCATCTTCGTGCCTACCTTGATTGCCCAGTCCACGACAGCGTGAGCATCCTTTTCAGTAATAGTGGCCTGTTCGCCGAATGCAGGATTAGTGCTGGTGCGAAATGGGAAGTTGAGGTCCAGGAGCTCCTGAGCCCAATCAAAGAACTTGTTGCGAAGAGACTGTGTCATGTGAGGATTGGCCAGTGCTGCCTCCATCTGAGCAATAGCCTGCAACTGCCCGTCCTGGTACTGGCGGAGGCGATGAAGAAGGAAAGGTCCAGTTACTTGAATTTGCATTTGGCTCGGGCGTGAGACTTCTCCATTTGCAGTGGGCTCTCCAGATCTGGCTGCTGCTGGAGTGGTGGGGTCTTCATACGCATCGATGATAGACTCGACGTCGTCCTCCGTGGTCGAATCAGTCTGAGAAGAAGGGTTACCCATCTCGAGAGTGAATTCTCCAGGTGTGCTCTGAGAACGGGCACGAGAAAACAGTGGCTGATTTCCCACCGACATGAAGCGACGAGGACGAGGGAGAGGTGGCAGTGGCTTATCGCTCATGTTTTCTGGTCGAGGACGTCTGCGAGGAGGGGTTGGTGGGCGAGCAAGCGAAAACTGAGAAAGGTCGTTGGCATCCACGGAGACCCTGCGGAGAGACAAACTAGGCAGAGGTGCCCCAATGGTCCACTTTGGGGTATTGGGGTTCTCTTCTCTGGGCGGCACAAACAGCTGCTCGAGGAGGCCCATTGTGCCCAGATTCTCTTTAGGCTTTTCACGCGTTTCGCTCGGCTCTGCAGACGCAGGCTCAGGTCGTGGAACAGCATAGAAACACGCGGGATCAGTGCGAGGATTGGAGAACCATTCTAGCTGTCTGCGTTGGAAGTTGGCAGGCAATTCCTCATCAAATGGATCACTGTGAACAGATGAAGACCGACGGCCTGGAATAGTGGCATCACTGTGTGAATGACCATTGTCTTCATGATCATCATATTCACGATCATCTTCTTCATAATGACTATGTTCACGATCATCTTTTTCATAATCGTCATGGTCACGATCAGCTTCTTTATGATCATCTTCTTCATGATTATCACTCTCTAACACAAGATGCTCCAGTTCTAGTCAATGTCAGTCTTCATTCAAAGCATGCAAAAGTTCACGCAGTAACTATATCAATACAGCCAACCATGCAGGTGTGCTGTCCTGTTGGACTTACCGCTCTGACAGAGATCCATGTTGAATAACTTGTCGATCAAATGTTGACTGTGTTTTCAAGACCAATGTGCCCAACAAAACGATTGACCAAGACTGCCATCCACCAATAGACAGCAACGAAACAAAGATGAATGGCTGTTGTCAACAGACTACAGACCTTTTCTCTTGCTTGACGAGCTGCTGCCTGGCTCCAGGAGGATGCTAAGTACAAAAAATATGACAGACAATCAAACCAAGTACTCCCAAGATGAAGGATCCCACTAGAAAGTGCAGACCATTCCCGAGTATCTGTATGGAATGGGATGAACACCACAGGAGAAGATGCAAAGCACGATATGAGATGAGAGAGGAATGGGTAGAGAGGAAGAGAAGAGGCGAGAAGATCTTTGCACAAGGTGGGTAGTGCTTGCCTCCTGGACCAAATCCATTGCTGGGGTCTAGGCCCCTTGAGGAATGAGGTTGACATGGCCAGGAGAACAGCAAGTTTCTGGTGTTAAATCTGGGAGAGCACGCTGCGTAGGAAGATTGTATGGCAGTGCTCTCTTATATGTTCTATCTGAAGAGGTGCATTTTAGGGCTTGTGCTCTCTCTCTTCGCACGTGACAGCTGCACCCAAGACACGCTAGAGCACGCTAAAGCAGCCAGACTCACACAGTGGTCCTATCAGTGTCCAGAATGGTGATGGTGCCTTCACCGGCTGTTGCTTGTTGTTTGCTGAGGTTCACAGAGGTTCGCAGAGACGGGCGCTGATTGGTTGGTTGGGATGTTGCTGGCAAACACCCAACTAGGTAAAAGGTCTTGGCAAAAGGTCTTGGCCGGGAAAAAGCACGTCACATGACTTTGGGTGAGTTTGTTCTTCTGCGGTTCTACGTTGGCGCTCACTACCAATCCCAGGAAGAGAACGAGGAAAAGAACCAAAGATGCACTTCATTATTCATTAGCTGTATACACATTACTCAAATACTCAAGTACGCAATGTACCGCAACTCAATCAGACAAGAGCCATGGCAGACTCTCAAACAAGCAGTCACGCAGTGTCTGCTCAATCAAGACGCGGTCTCTCCCTCCTCGAGGCTATCACCCAGCGTCAAGTGAGCAAGGCACATAACGTGCCTGGCTCTGCCGGGTACGGCCAAGAGTTGGCGAAGGAGGCGGTGATCTTCGCACATTGACTGATTGGCACGTCATGGGCAGGAGCGTGACAACTCAAAGTAGTGCGAGCCGTATGGAACCGATCGCAGTAAGCAAAACTCGTAGTGATTTGCTAATGCTCCTTCTTGTCGTGATCCACATCGTCATGATCATCATCGTCATCGTCATCACCTTGTACATCGAGAACCCGTTCGCCGGCTTTCTCCAGAGCATTTCGCACCCAGTGTCGGACACCTTTGTAGACAGCCTAGATCGAGGCGGAGAGTCAACAAAAGACCAATCACAGGAAGGTTGGGAAACCTACCGCCAAAAACGTGGCCACGCCGAAAAGCACCACCAACCAATTAATCGATGCAACTCGACTGCGGCCGGTAGTCCGCCCGCCACTGCTAATTAGACCGGAGCCTCGGAGATGCCACCAGCGCCAGGAGACAATGCCACGAAAGCCTTGATGATCGAAAGAACCCCAAGCGAGGCAAGCCCCTTGAGGAAGTGTTCGATCCATGTTGTTTCTTCATCTAGATCTGGCAGGTCCAAAACATGAGTCGACTCCCAGAATTCAGAACCAATAATGGTGTCCACGGGATCCAAGTAAAGATTAATTATAGGGTCAGCAACAAAACCGAGAACAAAGATAGTGAAAAGAAGAATTGAAAACGTGAGAACGAGTTGTGCCACAGCACTAGTAATCCAGCGGGCCCATATTACCCTTTGAAATCGATACCTAAATCGACAAGTCGGACATTGCCAGTAGTTCCTCTGCCCATAGGAGGGATCGGCATGCCGCCAGGATTGCAGGCAGCCTTCGTGCACATAACGCGAAGACCCTTTACATTTGCAAGGCCGTAATAGGCGCCCAAGCTCTGGATCAGACGAAACATAGACAACACGTGGTTTCGATTGAAGCATGCTGGGCAAGTATTCTGATTCTGGCACCGACGTCGGATAGACCGTCTCTAAGCATATCCGGCACGTACGCGGAGGATAATGACGCCTAGGCCTGTGTGGTGGTATATCTTGTGTGCTTTGTGTGCTCTGAGTAGAACCAGCGGCTTCCGGCTCTGCCTGCGTCGGCTCCGGAAAGGCACCCGGCGTCGAGCTTGGAAGATCGTCTGGCCATGTCCAAGCCGGTCTTGTGCTAGAGGACGTATGAAACATTTTTGCCCTTGTTCCAAGTTCAGTCCATGCGCTGACTCTATGAAGTCCCGCGATAACGTATTTGCAATCTCATCAACTGATGATGACGACCGCCTCGTGTAGATCACGCGAAAGACGTGAACCGGAAAATAGATAATTACTATAAGAACTCAAGTAGCGTGGACGCAATTTGTCAATGTACATTTCATGGCAAATTGAAACCGTTTCCAGATGGTGGCATATGAGAAAGAAAAAGAGTATTCGAGAAGAAGAAAAGGACACGCTGGGGCTTGAGGCTTTTCTTTTGGTGCCAGTTGAGCTCTAACACGCTAGTCCTGAACAGGCAAAGCCTGGCTGACCGCCTTTGGCATCAACATCTGGCAGGCTGCCGCCGATGAGCTCCATCACTCTGTGCTATCGCTTTGAAGCTTCCCATCTACGTCTTTCTCTTTCTGCCCTGTGTCTCAAGCAGGCCTTATCACTTTATTTGCCTCGCTGAAGCTTCTACACACTTGTTATATCCATGGCGGACCGTTATTCCTTTTCTCTCACCACCTTCTCCCCAGGTAAGAACCATCATCCATCGGCTTGTTTGCAGACAATGGTAGCGGCGATCTAACAGTCCATCACAGCGGAAAGCTGGTTCAGATTGGTATTTGCGCTGTAGACTCCTTATCGTCGGAAATATCTAACTAGTGCAGAATATGCTCTGAACGCTGTCAATGCTGGTGTCACTGCGCTTGGCATCAAAGGTAGCCTTCCGAAACTACTTGGTCGTTGGTTGGTAACCTCTCTCAGCTAACTGGCCCATCAAAATTCAGCTACGAATGGCGTTGTCTTGGCTACGGAAAAGAAATCAACATCTCCTCTGGCTGATGCCGACTCCTATCGAAAATTGCTTTGATTACCCCCGACATTGGAACGGTATATGCTGGCATGAGTCCTGACTATCGGGTCCTCGTCGACAAGGCCCGAAAGGTTTCTCATACTGGCTACAAACGAATCTATAACGAGTATCCCCGACTCGCATATTAGTTCAAGATGTCGCTCGTATTGTCCAGGAAGCCACACAGTCCGGAGGTGTCCGGCCCTATGGTGTTAGCTTGCTGGTTGCAGGATGGGATGAGGGCATTGAGCCGAGGACGCGGATCAGAAGGATGAAGGGTCGGAAAAGAAGGCGTCTGGAAAGACCGGCGGTATCTTGAAAGGCGGCCCTAGTCTATACCAGGTCGACCCCAGCGGAAGTTATTTTCCATGGAAGGCTACAGCCATTGGCAAGAGCGCGACGAGTGCTAAGACATTCCTCGAGAAGCGTTACACGGAGGGCCTGGAATTGGAGGATGCCATTCACATTGCTCTTCTCACGTTGAAGGAGACAATTGAAGGAGAAATGAATGGTGATACTGTAGAGATTGGTACATTTCCGTCTTGATCCTCTGTGTTTTCCATCAATTCATGCTGACTACCGGCATTTATAGGTATCGTCGGACCGCCTGCAGATCATTTGCTCGGTTATCAAGGATTGGAGGGTGCTCGGGGCCCAAGGTTTAGAACGCTCACCAAGGAGGAGATTGAAGACTACTTGACCAATCTATAATCGCGACTGATTTTTTATCGTTTAGCCGAACCCATGCCCCTGCTTTGTCATTGTATTATAGTAGGGTCATTAGGTTTTCAACTCTTCCAACGAATGACCAGACGTCCATAGATGATGAATGGAATAGATGCCGGCCCTTTGGATATATTGATGTGGATTGTCCACGTAGCACAGGAGGTTTGTATTCTCTCTTGGTCTAGACTACAGGCATATTGCCGTCGAACTAATAGCTAGTTATATCTATGGATGGGATGGGACCAGATTTTCTAGTCTCAACCAAATTAGGTAACTCGGTGAGAATTGATCTTTCGTATTTGACTTTCCCCTTTCACTTCGGTCAAGTGAGTTTACTCAAAGGAATAAGATAGATGATAGGTAGTCATGAATCCAGCACCGAATATGATGCATTATTGCATACAATCAAGCGTGTTGTTTTCTGGGTTCCAGGGCATTCGGCCTATGATAACTACCTTGGTATGATTCATAAATGCATAATGCACCCAATCCATCCAGGTGACGCTTTTAGTCGCCAAAACTCCTTTACGCCCTCATCTGCGTTGAAACGCCCCCATCCGCTATTCTTCACTCCGCCATGTGGAAGGAGGGTTCATCGACCGTCATGCTGTTGATGTGCACCGCGCCTGACTGGATTTTCTTTGCCATTGCCAGGCCTTTGCGAAGATCCTCCATGAAAACAGCCGCCGACAGGCCATAGCCGGTTGCATTGGCCAGGCGAATCGCTTCGTCGTCGCTGTCAACGACCATATACGCCGCGAACGAAGCGAACGATTCTTCCTGCCAGGCACGCATGTTGTCTTTGACATTTCCTAGGATCACGCGCGGCAAGCGCACAATGGTCTGATCTGACTCGATATCACCATTAAACGCTCCATGCGCTACTTCTGCCCCGGCCGAGAGCGCCTCGGATATCAAATCACTGACTCGTTTCTTTGCCGCCGTACTGACGATTGTTGGCGTTGGTTCAGAGGGAATTTCTCAAGCACTTTTTGAGGGTGACGTTGAAGTCCTCGGCAATGGCAGAGTGCAGTATAATTCGATCGGTCGACATGCAGATTTGTCCCGACTTGCACGGCACTGTTAGCTTAGGGCTAAAGAGCTCATTCTTCAACACAGATCCCTTACATTGATAAAAGCACCCATCAAGATGCTCAAGGCCGCCATCTCAAGATTGACATCTTCGCACACAATAGCGCTGTTCTTGCCCCGAGTTCCATCAAGCACGGCTCAAGATTCTGTCCACAGAAGGCAGCCACTTTTCGACCAACCGCCGTACTACCCGTGAAATTGACCTTGCGAACCGCTGGATGCTCAATCATGGCATTGACAACGGCAGGTGTATCTTGAGGCCGGGTTGAGACGAGATTAAAGCACCCAGCAGGCAGCCCTGCGTCGAGAAACGCGCGTGCCACGGTGTAATAGCAGCGAGGCGTCTGCTCAGACGACTTGATTACAGTCGTATTTCCTCCAGCCAGAGCAGACGCAGCAGAGCGGACTGCAAACACATATGGCGCATTCCTAATTTCACTTTTCATTGGCATGATTAAAAGAAAAGCTAGATAGATGGCTCCTTACCAAGGAACTATGCCCAGAATCACCCCATAGGCTCTCGGTACACGATTGCACTTTGGTCCTCTGTTTCGACCACCGGGACCTGACCGCAGATGGACGTGATGCGAGAAGCAACATCACGCAGCATTTTAATGCCCAGAGGGACAACGAACCCAGTCGAAGAACCAACATCAGCGCCCATCTCTACTCTCATAAACTCAGCATTTTGCTCGAGTCGCGACTCGAGCAGATCGGCGGCTTTGAGCAGAATGTCTCGTCTCACAGTAGGCTTGGTGCTTGACCACGCTGGAAATGCGCGTTCGGCAGACTCGACGGCGCGAATGGCATCGGCTGGGGTGGCTGAAGCAGCTGTCCAACAGGTCTGGTTTGTATAGGGACTGACCACATCAAAGGCGCTCTCGCCAGACTCCTCCTCTCCGTGGATGATCAACGGAATGCGGTGAGCAGAAGACATTTTGGGTTCTTGCAAGAAGGAGCAGATTGTCCACGATTGAAGAGTAAGAAATATGTCCACGGCGAGGTCACACCGGCGGCGGGGGTTCTCCCCTTTGTCTTTGTTCAGCTACCTCCAGGCTCCAGGGCTCCGTAGCAGCAATACAGCGATAATTGTTTTTGATTTGCCTACCCTAAATTTAGTGTTATGGACATATGCCCACTGCAGGCGCTATATAGGAGTTACACGGGATGGCCAATCACTGCTCGACTTACTTGTTACCTATTTTAGACACTAATGGGGGCAGTTAAGAATGTCATCCATAGAATTCTGTCAGGACAATCCAAAATACGAACGTTGTACATCAGGTTACGCGTGGCTTATAGCCGAATTAGGAAATAAATATAATGCAGGTGATCCGAAACGTTCTGCTAAGTGCTTCCTACTTCGCGCTCCATACCTAGATACATAACCGATTACCCAGAGATCTCCGACCTTGTCATACTGCAACTTCTTGCTATGCTACTGTAGCACGTCTACAAGATTCCCGTGTCGGAAGAATTGGCCCACCGCTCCGCCCAGTCAACAACCTGCCCGTAGTCGCGGCACAGCTTGTCAGCCCCCAGCCGGTGGTGATGCGTGTCTCGCGACTGACATGCTCCAGATTGGTGTCAGCCGCGCACATCAGAGCCTGGCGGAGGTAATCAAAGCAGTGCCGCATGTGGCCATCGTCAACGAAAGAGTCGTTAAGAACAGTATAATACGCAACGCGAATTGTATGCTATTTCAGGCAGGTTGGCGACAAGGCATGACTATACCGCTGAAGACAGAAAAGAAGAGCCCTTACCAGGCAGTGAAGTTGGTGAAAGACTGCAATGTTGGCGACGAAGGGGGCTAGTTGAGGGTGATGCACGAACCCACGACCAACTAGTCTCACGTCAGCCTTGTTACTCGCATGTGTGAAGAAGCATATTACCCGGTATGAGCGAGCTCCAAGCGGCTTCCGACTCGGGCGTTGGTCTCTCGGAGAAGGTGAGGTGGTGTTCCCAGGCTTGATGAATTGTCCCCGGGGAACTGCAGTATCCTTTAGTGATTTGCTATTGTCATAAATGGGGAACTCTGCAACCATGTACCAAGAAGACCATGGCTATCACTTAGGGAGGACGCAAGCACAGACTGCCTACCAGCCCAGAACGTTATCCCCAGGGTGGCAATGCTCAGCAAACAAAACGCCGCCCCATTTATCCAACGACGGACGAGGGAAGGGCGTGATTTCGGCTTCATCAGATTGCAAGTCAGTGAGGGATTGATACTTGACTGAAGACATGTCTGTAAAAGGTGATGGTTGTTCGTTCTTATAGACACAAGGAGGAAACACTAGAAATATGAACAGGAAATGGATAGAGTAGAATGCTGGAAATTAAATACAAAAGAAAAGGAGCCAGATGGAGCCATGGGGAAATACCATAGCGGAAATGGACATTTCAGGTTACCCCTGGAAAGCAACTGTGTAGCAGTTCATAACATTTTCATTTTATGTGTGTTCTCACATATTACAGTATTACGCCTAGATTCATAGATGAATAAGCACTTAACAAGGTCTTAGAAGGCACTGACCTCCGGTACCTACCTAGCTAGTACTGGTAGGCATCTCAAAAGCACTATATAGATTTGTAGGTTAGTACACATCAAGGTTGTCACCAAGCCATGCAGCAGAGATATATAACAGTACCTAGGTAAGTGGTAAGTGCTGGACGGCCTTAGAGAAATACTATTACTTGATCACCTACATAATTAAGAAGGCATACTCTAGGGACTCGCATCTCTATATTGTAGAAATGTTGCAGCTTGTGTGAGTGGTTATAAGCGTTAAGTACCTAGGTAGTTAGCTTACTACCTAGATTCAGTAATGTTCCCAGATAAAATATAGCACAAGATTCAGCAGGTTTCCACCAAAATCACCGTACCTAGGTACTGTTACATCTCTAATGCCAGGACCCGTCTTGGAATGATTTCCTCATTAGGTAGGAGACGTAGCGCAATGCTGACCCTAAATGCTCTTTTCCGCAAAGAACTCGGGACCAATTTCGACAGAATACAGAATGCGCTCGTGAATGTGATATCTAGACACAGATGGCCTAATTTGCTTTGTGCACCTGTATGCCTGTTACCACTGATGTGTGACATACTGCATGCCTCTATTTTTGAGTCTCGGACAGTATTCATGGTAATTGCTATTCAAGCGCTTGCGAAATTTCGTGATTCAAGTCTTCTTACAAAATTGAAGGTTGCAGCTGAATATTCAAGGACTATTGTGCCATCGACATAGAGATCAGTCGGGGTATAAAATCCTCGTCACGGTCTGCCTTTCCTTGCACCTTTTTTATCCTTAGCGTACACCTCCGAGGAGATAGCTCACCTACTTCCTTATACCGATCCACTGAGCAAATCAAAAATAAAGAAAATCTCACAAAATGCTTTACTCAAGGTATCTTGCTTCCATTGTCCTTCTCCTCGGAGCAGGCCTGGCTGCACCAGTCCGTATGGCACCCTAAATCCCAAGCCTGGAAAACATGAATGAATGAGCACTGACATTTGGATTGCATAACCAGAGGTTAGCGGTGATATTACCAGCCATGCCACTACCAATACCTGGGCACCTGCAGATACTGCCAAACGCGATGCTACCAGCCAGTCGAACACCTGGGCACCTGAAGATGCCAAACGCGATGCTACTAGCCAGTCCAATACCTGGGCATTTGAAGCTACTGCCGAATAGAAAAATGACTAGCATCAAGTCATCCTAGTTAGGCGCGGCGAGATATAGCGTGCTTCTTTTCATGGCACTGTGGTTTTGCTGGGAGTCGTTTACTGAAGGCTGTGTTTATCATCAACTATTCTCAAATACCTGAATATCAAGTAGGCTCCTTATTTCGTGAGGAAAATTGAAAATCTCTAAGTTGTGTTGGAAGCTCATCGTGGTACCTAAATCCTCTACTACCGTAGTAGTAATTCTGACCAGGAAAGATCGTAGACGTAGACACAATTAGTACAGCCACGACACTACATAGTTCTAATTAGGCAATTTTCTCAATGACTACTAGCTAACTACTTTGTAGTCACCATGCTTAGCCTAAAATGTAGTGTAACTGTACTCGCGCCGTGGCTCGAGGCTGAACCCGTTGACGACTTGTCAGCGCCAAATTTGTGCTGCGTGCAGCATGCCACATGGGCACGTTGAAGAACTAGAGCCGCTCGCTCAGAAGCGATTTCGTCCCTGATTGGTTGGCCACTTGGCTGTCGACATTCGGACATACTGTCTGGCAGTGTCTGCCCTGGTTTCATTTTAACTCGAGGGCTGAAATTGAAACGGGTTCCAGCAGAGCGCGGTTACTACAGTAAAGTTTCCTGATTATAACCAGTGTTACGTTGTGCATGGTTTGAACTAATTGTTTACCAACAGGCACTAAATTTGGTAAATTACACACATTCTATGTACCCTTCCAGGCTCGGGACGTTGCTGATGGATTATTTCCTAATCGGGTTGTCACAAACCCTACAAGTCTACAGCCCCAAATGAAACCAGGGTAAGGTCATACCATCGGAGACTAAAGAGAAAATTCGACACAGTGAAGTAAGTAACAGCCTTGAATATAACGAATCGGTCAGTATTTAATGATTGTTTGTTGCGTATCACGTCGGAGCAGCAAGGCTATGTATACTGGTGACAGGCAGAGTATCGCACTGCATGCCTGTTGTCCTACATAGTTGTTTACAATTTTATGAACTGGCACTGTTTTTCTTTATCTTATTTCTTTCATGCAATATAAATTGGTGGGTTTATCAACTGGTCAAGATAAATCAAGTAACTGCGTTTATACTATGATTAACCTTATCCCTCTATGATACAGTGAATGATCATATTTTCATCCATCATTAAGCTCAATCACCATGTCTCCAAGCGCTCTAGGATGGGAGGAAATCAGGATAGGCATTGCACTCTCAGCCATTGCTGCGGTTTCCGTAGTCTTGCGCTTCGTGTCCCGTCTTGTGAAACGCATGAAAATCGGGCTAGATGACTGGATGGCAGTGGCTTCGCTAATATCAATATTCGCGATGCTCATACAGTTGATTCTTTGTGAGTTCTGTGTCTACATTGTCCAGTTATTTGGGCCATCTAATGGGCAAACCAAAAATCCCAGGGGCAGTAATTGGGAACAGTGGGAAGCATATGAGTGCACTGGATGCTGAACAACTCATAGAGTTTAACAAGGTTGATGTTGCCCTCCCAGCCTATCTATAGAGAATATTCTTCTCAGTTTGCTTGAAATCTACGGATTTTTCTCGCCAATCAGTTCACCTACGCTATAACCAGTCCACTGGTCAAGCTCACAATTATACTCTTGTACCGACGCATATTTGCCACTCCTAGATTTCGTCTTGTTGCCAATGCACTTTGCGTAGGGTGCATAATCTGGGCTGCTATCGCCATTTTGGGCTTTGGCCTTCAGTGTCAGCCACTGTCCCGGCAATGGGACAGTACGATCCCCGGCACCTGTGATAACCAACTTGCCTTCATTGAAGGAATTCAGGGATAAATATATTTCTTGATTTCGCCATTTTTGCTGTGCCTTGGCCCATGATTTGGAATCTGCATAGGCCCTGGCAAGACAAAGTCGCTCTTTCGGGCGTCTTCCTACTCGGGGGTTGTACGTGTTAGCCTCAACCTTCTCCAAATTTATTGATATTAATGCGTTGGAATAGTGTTGTCGGTGCTAGCATCTATCGGATGGTCGCATTAACCGAGATCACATCGGATGACATTACTTGTGAGCATGCTATATACCTAACCCACAGAAACTTGCAGTGAAGAGTAACCTCGCGAGTAGATACCATCTATAGTGGTGAGATATGGACCTTTGTTGAACCTTGTATTGGGCTAGTTTGCGGTTGTCTGCCTACGATTCGGGCCCTCTTCCCCGTCTATGCTGCTACTAAGAAAAATACCCCAAGAGTGTATGTTGAGCAGATTCCTATGATCACTTGGGGAGCTACACAGTTTGAAGGTGACAGGTCGCGCTTGAATGCTGTGGATTATCATGACCAGGGAACGCTGGACTCGTCTTGTTTGACGGCAGGGTCTATGAAATCGGCTGATGGTATGCACAGTGTTCGCCATGTTGAATTCGATACTTCTATGGAGACAGTTTGAAGACGGCCACGGAGAAGGGAAATTTGCGATGCGAGAAATACTACTGAAATGGTTCATATCTACGAGAGATTGGGAGCACAATAATCATCTCACCTCCTATCTAGAGGCGCGATCCTGCTGGGTTGGTGAACGCGAGAGTACCCATGGCAGGTGGATAAATCCCTATGTCGAATTTCCTGACCAGGGCTCTACGCTGAAGTCTACGAAGACAAGAGTAAGAGGTCATAAATGAGCATTACCGCGAAGTCCCATGAAGGGGACCTTTTCTGGCGTAAAGACACCCAAATGTAGTCTTTGCTCTCGAATCTTGTTCTTTCTCTCGAATTTCACATCCTACTCAAGTAGTAAATATCCATAAGTGACGTGTTGACGGGTGACCCGGGAAGGATCGTGCTAAAAATAACCCTAGTATTCTAATAACAATCGAACGGAAAAGAACCTGATCTCAGTTGGGCGAGTCTATAATGCTTGCTTCGTACGTGCATTAGTTTATTTTCTTTTTAAACACAAACCTCCTAATGAAGCACGTGTGGCTTTGTAGGAATTTCAACCATACGCGCATCCCCACGGTTCTAGTCTACATGCAACATTTCTTCCGAATCGGGTAATTCGTATCAAAACGTCGAGGGCTGGCTAATCTGGGTGCTCACCTACTAGTCCGACCTCTGTGAGCTTTACAACACCAATAATAATGATTTAAGTCAGAATTCCGAAAGCAGTCATTCATTTGAAGGCTACCTCGACAAGGCTAAACAGGAGTGGAAACCAAGACACAGGAGAAGACTCAGAAGAGTGCCTTTAAACTCTGTCAAGGATGAGGGAAATAATTTCTTCACCATCGTATGATAAAAAGAGAATCCCAATCTGTTCCTATTGCACTAAGCTAACTTGTGGCTTTTATTCGCAATAACCGCCATGCGTATAATTCTAATAGCATAGCGTGCTCAACTGTTGAGCAGCGAGATGTGTGCTTGGGAATTACCCAAGTAGCTAGAATCTATCATAGTCTTGCTTAATTCGGCTGGCTAAGCTTTCCGAGATATTGAGAGCCTCCAGTGTGTTGTCCTGGCTCAGAACAGATAATGTAGTACTATCCCCTACCAAGTGGACGTGCTCAAGGATCGCCGTAACAGACTCCTCGGAAAAGTGAAAAGGGCCCTTACCTAGCAGGGCACGCAAAGCGTCCCCAGCTTCCGTTGTCCCTTCAGGATAGCTTTTATCACCCCAGTCACTATATCTTTGGATATCGCAATGTTGGGCCTGCTTTCCCTATCGACTGTAGGTTCCGATGGAGAAAGTGGTCGTTCATTGCTGCTGCAATGATCACATCTGCTGTAATTGGGAGATCATCTCCTGCGCGCTTAAAAAGGTCATAAAATAAACGGAATGTATGTCCTGCTGCGGCGACAACCACACTCTCTGGTATTGAAGTCCGATGCCACTGTCGATAGATCAAGGTTTGCCAACTTTCTTCCATTTTATCAAAGGAGCGCCAATTTCTTATGGCAGTCGCTACCACAGCGTCAGGGATGAAAAGATCTGCTCCTCCCTCCGAAGAAAATCATCCATGATAATGCGGCCGGCATGGCGATTCTTTGCTGCTTCCATCAGCACAGCCTCCGTGAGAGGGATAGTTTCGCCTCTGCTCTCAAAGAGATCCAACAGAATGGTCACTGGGAGTCTGTGATTGATTACTCGGTCGAGCTTGTGCAAGCGACGTTCCCCATTGTCCTCATTTCCTGCTGCCAACCTCACCACTTCCTCTGACAGTGCAAGCTCTTTCCCTCGTCGGGTGATAATGACTTCTAGAATTTCGAACCCGTATTCAACATTTTAGCTGACTCTTTCAGCACCTCTTCTGATATCGGTAGGTCGTCGCCCATTCGATCGAAAAGGAATTCCAGGACTTTACGCCCACTTTTCGCTTGTCCCGCTATTGTCTTCACCACGTCCTCTGTAACCAGATCACGGCAGTCCTTCTGACGGAAAAACAGGGCCAGCAATCTGAGCAATCCATGCCCTCGACGGTGCTAACGACGTCGATCACGTCTTCGACAGTAATCTGCTCGTTTCTTCGAATCTTTTCCACTATCCTCGAGCATCGATTTGTCACTTCCCAGGATTCACTAGGGAGCCTAACTGGACTTTTCTCGGCGAAACATGTAAACGGTACATATGAATAATAAATAAAGACTAAGACAAGGATGGCCCGGCTATTCAACGTATCCGGATGGGCTGGTCCTTTTCTGCGCCTCAGAAATCGAACGACGCCGAGCAATATTTTCTCTGCCCTCACTAAATCATGTCGTATTACATAGAACAGCGCCAGATCCTGTTTGGCTGCCAGTGTCTCTTGGTGGGATTTTCCCAACGCCTTCTCAAGCTTGTCTATAGTTGCGATCACTCTATACGGTTTATGCATTTTTTGAGTATATTCACTGTGTCGGCATCTTGCTGTGCATCGTCGAATATAATTTCCCTGTGTCGGCTTCCTCTGCATCGGCGACAACCAAAGCCACCTGATGGCGATGTCTGGCAAGCACACGTTCTGAATCGCGAGATCTCGAGGTCGGAGTGTCCACTGTCAAGGATCGTGAGGAATCATGCTTGGGATTCAGATCCCAGGTGAGGAACAAATCGCGTAGATACAACTCCTCCCACAACAGCGGATTCTTGCTGCTGTTTGCCTCCACCTGTGCTGAGAACGACTCTAACCCCGGTACGCTCGTGATGACGGTGAAGTAGTCTTCCTCTTCTCTAATGATCCAGAGCCTGGAGGAGCCTCGCAAGTGGCACGCAATATCACCATTTTTGATGGGGATTGCTGGCATGCCGATGGCAAAGTCTAGCTTCAAGCCCATCGACGTGGCTATCGCGTTGTGCCAAATTTTAACAGACTGCCTCTCTTCGTGGGTACGCTCCTTTTGGCTGACACCACCCGTCCAAAGACATATCCCGTTCCTTTCAGGATTGCGAGCCCCTCCTCGTCCCGTATTTCTATATCGAGTTTCGTATCGAAGATATGCCGGATCAGCCTGCGGAATAGTTCGCCCCAAGGAAGGGAATAGTCAGGTAGCAGCCCGGCTGCTGTGAGATCTTCGCCGCATAGCCCTAGCAAAGCATAGACCTTGTCATGGGCATTGGTTGCCCCGCGCGTACGATACATATTCACCAAATCCGCTAAAGGCAGCCCCTCCGTCGCCGTCATCATGGTCATATATGGCGGTCGATAGATGGATCCCTTCATAAGAGACATCACCGAGGCAGCGACGGCTTTCAGTCCAGGATCGCTAGCGAATGAAACTCCAGTATTTCCAAGCCCAACACTAAACACGTAACCATCCACCTGTACAGGCCCGCAAATGACTCGAATGGATCGAGCAAGGCCAACCTCCTGCAGCACCTATACATAGTCTAAATCAGCAAGTAACCCAATCGAAGACTTTCAAACCTGGCATGCCTACCCAAATACGGCGGAACCACGGTCTTCGCAGTAGTTCCAGTACGGCTTGATGCGCCACGCCAGCAGGGCTGGGTGGACCGGGGTTTTGCTTCGCCAAAACGAGCGTATACTGCTGCGGCTCCCAGTTACCATCTCCATCCCCGCCATCTCCACCGCCGTCTCCGCCGTCTCCATCAGCATAGGATTCTTCTTCTTCGCTATCAGATCCCTCATCGTACCCCTCAATTCCTTTCTCTCTTACCTCTGCCATCGAACGTATAAACCTGAGCGCATCCCGCTCTCATCCGCCTCCTCACCCAGCCAGACGAGCACAGTCCTCGCACACCCGTAGATCCTTCCCATGAGTTGAATCTGGTTCTCCTTCTCCCGGTTATCATCTTGATTAATACAAAGAGCATCAATCCAGAACAACCGATCTAGTTGGGCATCGCGTAGACGAGACAACGCTGCAAAGAGGTTTACGGTGATGCAGAACTCAGTCTCATCAACACTTATGCCCTTCGTTTGCATTGGATCTCCCCAGACGTACGAGAGAGCGTCGTAGTGGTGTGACCCGCTGTCGTTGTCCAGCGAGTACTCGAACAGTTGGCATCGGATTGGAGCAATCTTGTCAGCACTAGCGAGTAAACGGAGGAGTCGGATGGTTTTGGTATCTCGTGGGAGCGGGCGGTATATGTAAGGCATTATGTACGCTTTGTCTAGCAGATATATTGCCAATCCTTGTTGTTCACTTCTACAAGAGTTATTCCCAGATGTGGTTTTAGCTTGCGGTCTAGGGCTAGCATCTGGACGTGGAGATTTGTGTGTTAAGCTATTTTTCCTTGACCTCACCCACAAATTACCCTCTGGCGGCTAATGCGTGTACCTCCAGATTAGTGAGCATTAATTATATGGCGATGTTGAAATGCCCCTGCCTCAGCCTTTGCCCTAATAGGAAGAATCATCTTCACGTTCGTTGGTGAAGCTATTTTCCAGAACTACTAGAAAGATATACCTAGGTAGCCATCCTAGTATTCATTGTCATCATCTGGATTGAGTGATTTCGTGAAAATGAGAACGGATTAAAAAGTCACTTGTTACATTGGAGTCTCCCACTTGATATGTATGCTACCTAGGTATATTTAGGGAAATAGGAGGTGCACAGTTTAGATATTTAACCCCAAATAACTCTGAGAGGTCAGGTCGATATTTGTCGATTAGGGTTAACGATAGCCATTATCTTGTCTCGACTGATTCAAGCAGCTCCACAGCTTCTCCTTTATTAACAATCTAGACGAGAGTGTAGAGCCGTTCACTGTTCGTGCCGCCTCGTTGAAGAGCTTCCCCATGCATCATGCCGTGGACGTAACACTCCCCGATGAACTGATGACTCTTCCGGACAACGCGAACTATATAAGGAACATTCCCTCCAAATAGCAAACAAACCTCATCTCCAGGAGCCGCACTCGCCGGCGCAAGGCCGATATAACCATCGTCCGCTACGAAAAGCCTGCGGGCCGTGTTGGCGCCGGGGTACTTACGTCTGCATATCACGTTCATATGAGCTGTTGGTAAAATGGGATCAAACGTTTTTGGGAAGGAATGCCTCACCTGATTTTGACTAAGTCAAGGAAGGAGTTAAGATTGGGTTTTCCACTGGTGTCAACAGATGCATCAGGGTTACCGTCTCCGATATCTGCAGCTGCGGTTTTGCAAAGAGCCACGAGATATGGATCTTCACTGCCGGGATATGAAGATTGTATTGGGAGGCCCAGAGCTTGGATCTTAGACATTTTGCTTGGGTACTTAGGTGGCAGACCCATAATATCAGACTCAAAATCCAGGAGCACTTTGACAGTGCATAGCTTCTTTCCTCTCAGCCGTAATTCGCTACCTTTTCTGCTAGGCTGTAGGTCCAACGGCAGTTCGCCAGCAGCAGAAAATCCCTCTCGGGATTTGATATCTCTGCCTTAACTTCAGAGCTAAATCCAAGACCTAGGAGCTTGTGCGCGATACTCGCATGGCCGCCGGTGTGTTTTTAGGGCCTTCCCGGTCCGACGATCGATACAAGATGGGACAGACTTCCCAGAATCGTCGCCAGTCTGGTACCCACGAAGGGAGATGGGATTGTGCATCAGAGTGCTGCGCGGCGCTTAGGATGCGCAGGTCCTTGCGCTGCTCGATCAAAAACCTCGCCACATCGGTAAACACCTGCGCCACGGGCTGGCCATAGTCTGGGACAATCTGGCCTGTCTGGCCCTGTTGTGAGAGACCGAGAATGGAGTAAACCTTGTCCACTGGCTCCGTTGAGTGACAATCACGTCTATTCTCCAACAGAGCTAGCAAGTCCAATCCCTTCCCTTCGATGAGTGGTACCAATGTTGTCCTTTGACTAGAGCCCCTATTTTTGTCGAAAACATGTCGGTCCCTGCGTAGCGTTGCAGACGTCGTTCCCCAGAAGCTGATAGAGATTTCACCTCTTTCCAGGAAATATGATAAACCTGCGCGGGTTCCGATACACAACCGTAAAGGGTGGCTTTCTCGGAACAGACAATCTCCTGATATATCCAAGCACGGTTGAAATAAGGGTCCTGAAGCAGCGTTGCGACCTTGGGATCCCACTCCTCAAAGTCATCCATGTCACCGTCCGCGATGGAATCGTCCATCTCCTTATTTACTCGCTTAAGCGCCTGAAAACTGGGCCACAGCTCATCGCTAAGGCCCAGCCAGACCACAACGTGAGACGCCTTGTAGTAGATATCGGTCATGTTTCGTATCTGTATGTTCTTCTCCAGGATGTTGTTCTGGTCGATACAAAGCGCATCCACCCACAACGTTCGGACATTCGTACGGTCACGGAGATACTGAAGTGCCCAGTACAGATTGTCACGGACGAGAATCTTTGCCCTGACAGCCACACCTCTTTGCTTGGGTTGTCGGTTCCCCAGACGTACGACAGAGCCTCGTATTCCGCTTTGCATGATACGAAGTTTATTACCTCGATCGAGCAATGGACTGGTTGAAGGAAAGATCCAGGTTCGAGCTTCAACACCCTGGTGCTCAGTATATTGGGCAAGGGAGGGTATATAGCGGATCAATATCGTTCGCCCGTGTCAGCTCATTCGATAATGCTCTGGTCAGAATGCTCTTGATTGCGTGCTGCCCATATTCTTCAGCCAATTCAAGATAAGAATGCCCGTTTCGGTCTGTGGTTTTCAGGCTGGCCCCGGCGCATATTAATATCCCCACGATGTCCAGCGCACCACTTATGATCGCCAGCGCGAGGGGCGTGTGGCCAGCACTATCTTGACATTCCATATTCGCACCAGCCTCCAGCAAAGCTTCCACGGCTTTAGAATGGCCCTCCTTGGCAGCCAGTCCTAACGGGGTATGTCCGTTCTTGTTGGCCGTTTCAAGTTCATCCTTCAGAATCTCAACCATCTCATGGTGTCCGTGTTTGGTAGCCAACGCAAGTGCGGTATTCCCGTCGTTATCCCTTTGCAAACCGGCACCTCCAAGCTTTGCGCCTCGTTCCAGGAGGCACTTGACCACCTCAGGGCTGTTACGCATAGCTGCCAGCATAATGGGTGTCCGGCCAATTTTGTTCGGGATTCGCAATGCCTTCGGGGCTCGCTTGAGGATATACTGGACACACTCGATTGTCCTGTGGTCAGTTGTCCATGCGAGAAGCGTGTTTCCATCATTATCGCGTGTTCTGATATCTGCTCCTGCCTCGATCAGAGTCTTTAAAGTCTTGATAGATGTGCCTGCTTTGACTGCCAGGGCGAGAGGTGTCATCCCTTCTAAGTCTCTATGATCAAGAACGTCCCCTGCTCCTAGGAGAAGCTTAATGATACCGGTCTGGTCAATCTGATCAGCTCCTCTGTATGTGCACGCCTCCCTAAGGCCGTTCGTCCCTCGTTTGTTACCAAGTGCACAACAGCATTCCACTCCAACAAGAGCTCCACCGTGTCAGTACGATTAAAGTAAGCAGCCCTCATAAGTGGCGTTTCTCCGTCTTTCGTCCGAATATTTACGTCGGCGCCGTTCTTTAGCAAAGTTCAACTGTCTCTCGACTTCCTTTTCCGGATACCATATGCAGAGGAGTGCGCTCTCCGTCACCCGCTGCTGCGTTGACGTCTGCCCCGTTCTCAATCA
This sequence comes from Talaromyces trachyspermus, assembly GCA_020137715.1. NCBI lineage: Eukaryota > Fungi > Ascomycota > Eurotiomycetes > Eurotiales > Trichocomaceae > Talaromyces > Talaromyces trachyspermus. The sequence continues at coordinate 840,047 of JACGXQ010000003.1, forward strand.
GCAGGTTAACTGCGTCAGTTCTGTCCTCAGACGCTGCAAAATGTAGCGGTGTCCAGTCGGTGGCTTTCCTTCTACCGTTTACCTCTGCTCCTCTTTGTAGCAATAGTCGGATTGCGTCCAAGTCACCCCACCGCGCCGCCCATTCTATGGCTCCTTGTTTGTCAAAGTCATCCGATTGAATGTCGAATCCTTTTCTGCGAAGCCTTGCCGCAACATCCTCGTCCTCATCTTCATCTTCATCTTCATCTTCATCCTCGTCCTCGTCCCCGTCCTCGTCCTCATCTTCGTCCTCATCGTCGTCATCTTCATCGGTACCTTCCCTTCACCACTCTCGGGCTCGCTTTCCGGATCAGCTCCAGGTTCATCACTGCTTTCAGCGGAGGTTGAATCCTCCCCTCTGTTGTGTCATCTTGATCTTCGCTTTCCGCGTCATCGGAGACATGCCTGCCATCTATGGTGTCGTGATTTTCGCTATTACTTTCACTGTCTTCCCCATCGTCACTATCATCTTCGTCTCGGTCTTGCAACTCCCCAATATTTCCGTATCTGTTGCTCGGTGTTTTCCCACCTTCGCGCAGCCCGAAAGAACTTATCGTCACCTGTTTTGTCGCCCTGACGGATACAGTGCTTAATGATTCTATCGTAACGTGATACCGTCAGCACCATAAAACGACCTTGGGAATCACTCTCGTATTGACGATCGAAAAGAAAAACTTACATCTCACATTCCCTCAACTGCTGCTTTCTCAGCCCAATCACTTCATCCACGTCCCTCTCCTTGTCGTAAGACTTGATCTTAGACCTCAGCTCTCCGTACGTCCTCTCGTGTTTCTGTACGAAATTGTCTGCCATTTCGACTGGTTATTCGAAGTGTTGCTTTTCCCGTCAGGACCTAGGTGCTAAGTAGAACCGGTGTTATTTATGCGCACGCATCGAGCCTCATACCCTAGCCTTGCCGGTTACTGTCACTCACCTCTACAAAGTGCAGACGGACGCATTCCGACCCCTGCTCCCAATCGGCCAATGATTTCTTCGAGATTGTCTCACGCTCGACATGGACATTGCCATTCCGGCCAGGTAAGATAATAAGAAGTCTGCACCACTCACTCGCTGTAGGATTCCGTTTTCCCCATGCAAGACCGCTGCTACTTGCAACGTTACCTATCAAAGAAGACAGAATTATTGGTCTGAGACCTACCCCCAACTCTTTTAATTCACTTCTTTTGTCAAGCTAAGTCAGCGCTGCCCTCAGCTAGCCACAATTGGAGGGATGAACGTCTCTTAATAAGATGAGTCGTCCTAAACGTCAAGTGTGTGGAAGTAAGAAATCCCACCAAGGGGCAATGGTTATACATATGTATAGTAGCCCGATCAAACCCCGCTTAGAACACTCTTTGGTGCCCGATCCAAATGTGCAGGTAATACTGTATGCAAACAAGAATCAGAGAATGATCTCTTAATATGTGTGTTGTTGCTTCCACAGTTTGATTATTAGGAATTTCCATCAACTACCGGACTTTATGATATGAGGAACGGATGATTTCTCAAATTTTCCGTCTGATACATAACGGAGATAATGAATTATGTATGGAAAGTAGGCCTATTCTTAATAAAAGCGAAATTATAGTTCTAGGCCATCCACACTAAAGATTTGCAACGTCTTGCATTTCAAGGCGGCAGGCTTAGCAGACCTAATATTCAGATATTTCCTCTTCCGGTAATTGCCGTTCAAAGGTTATAACTAGTTATATCTTTCTATACACAACCACTATAGATGCCCCAAGGCGAAGGGAACTGTGTATTCTTCAGGGAAATAACTTCTAGTTAAAGCAAGACGTTCACCTTTGATCTCATTGTATTAGTGAACGACGCCATGGAATCTGACAGAGAGATCCATGAGCTGAACCCGTAAGATGCTTTCAACCCTCGCCTTCAATGAGAGGTGAGGCTTATACTGTAAGTTGCTAACAGCCTTGTGTGCTAAGTTCCAAGATTTCAGTTACACATTTCTGACAGCGAGAGCTAAAACTAGTACAGGCAGCCATCAAGCAGGCATTTCACAGACAGCAAAGCCACTTCCTTCCAAGCCAATAGTATAGGCCATGCAATCTTCCCGATCATTTGCAATGCTGAGCCCAAGCCACCTTATTTATTATAGGCGGGGCCACATTGGACGTGGTTGACCGGTGTCGGCACTGTCGGGTTGCAGGAGCGAAGGATAACGCTACGCTTCTCACCCCTGCAAGACTTCCAGTTAAATCTAATGATTGGTGACTTCGTTTCCGCCTAAACCTCCTCTCCACAATTAGCTGGCCGTGTGCAAGCCCTCCGGAGTCACGACAGGAGTGGCTGCAATATTTAGGTGCATCTTCTAGTTAGCTACCAGACGTTCGGAGAAAATATGGAATGAAGCCGCTAGAGTAGATTCCTGTGGAAATGGAAGAAGCCTATTCATATACACCTTTAGCAACAGACGCGGCGGAGATTCGTGTTTTAAAAATCCATCCCGGTCCATGGGATTCACCCATCAAATGCGAGCTCCAGCATGTGTCTCTCAACGAGAAGCCGTCCTACGAGGCGCTTTCCTACGTATGGGGTGACACTAGGGATGTTCGACAGATCATACTTGGCGGGCATGTGTGGAGCGTAACGGCGAATCTAGCAACAGCGCTGCAGTATCTACGCTACGAGGATAAATTGAGGATTATGTGGATCGACGCACTATGTATCAACCAAAGCGATCTAAAGGAAAGATCCGAGCAGGTGCCTAAGATGTGGGAGATATACCGCTCCGCGTCGAATGTGGTTTGCTGGTTGGGGCCTCCCAATCAAGAGACCAGCACGGCGATGGACGAGATTGAAGAAATTGTGACGAAATTTGACCGCGTTTCTGTTGACGAACAATTTTTCCTTCAGAGCTTAAGCCCGGAGGCCTGTTTGCAAGCTGGTCTTGATACATCAACGATAAATTGGCCAGCGATTTTGTCGATCTTCGAGCGCCCGTATTGGGACAGGGCCTGGGTGGTGCAAGAATTAGCCACCTGCCGCCTCAACAGTGAGCAGAGAGGAACTGTCGTATGTGGGCACAAGTCGATATCAAAGAAGAGGATCGACGAGATGTGCGTGGTCCTATTTTTATTCTCAAAGGCAGAGTTGTTTATCATTCAAGGGCAGCCCGCGGAGCCGGTTAGATCGTTGAGCCTAAGGGGTGTCCCACCAGCACTACGAATGTGGATGATCGCGCTGCAATACGTTGACGAGACGGACGATGCCGAACCCAGGAGCCTTGATAGATTGATCAAGAATGGAACAAGCAACTTGAAGTGCTCCGATCCCGCGACAAGATATATTCGGTACTTGGTCTCGCTCGCAAGCAAGATCTAGCAATCGCTCAGCCAGACTACTCTAAGTCTGTCGATTGCGTGTTTACGGACTTTGTCAAGGGCTTAATCCAGCGAGATCACTCTTTGGAGTGTCTTCTCTTCAATCGCGCAGAGACCAACAACGATGGGCCGTCCTGGGTCTCCTATATGTATGGCATATGCCCTTCAGGGCCGCTTTGGGCGGATGAGGAGAGACGTTATCGAGCAGCAGGCGGTTTTGAATGTGATACCAATTTCTACCTGGACGGCCAATCCTCTCTCCTCGTCGTAAAGGTGTAAGAGTTGGCGTCGTGGAAACCAAGGTAGGCCCCTTCAAGGGTTCTCGCAAGGCGGGACAAGTGTCTGGGGCGGATCTCAGGCAAGAAAACATAGTGGAATTTCAGCGCTTGAATCAGTTTGCTCGAACATTGACAGATCGCGAGCAACACGAGTGCCTCTGGAAGACCGTCGTCATGGACGCAGATATCTCCGACCTCGAGAATATAGTAGTACATCCCGCGCCCCAGCTCTTACGCCAAGGTTACGCTGTGTCAATGGGGTTTGAACCTGCGCCTGGCGATTTTCAACCTGATCTCCCGCAGGAGCAACGGGCGGATCAATTTATCAAGTCATCAGGATTTGGCCACAACTTCAGTCACGCGATGATGAGCCGCTGTCTCTTCCGGACGTTGTGTGGTAAGATGGGACTGGGGCCATACCACACGAAGCCCGGCGATGTGGTCGCCGCTCTATTCGGAGCTACTCGATTTCTTGTTCTTCGCCCAAGGGGCAACACTATGAGCTGATTGGGGACGCATACGTCCAGGGGTATGTTTGGGGAATTTGTCGAGCATGGAGGGGCAAACGTCGAAGAATTTTCGCTCTGCTAGCATGTCGTGTGTCTGACTAGAAGGATACCTAGGTAGTTTACCTAGGTATACATATCAGTTTCTGTAAGATGAGAGCTGTAATAGTAGTCTCATTTCGATAAGCCCACACAGTACCTAGTATATACTGGAAAGAAACAATGCACAAGACGCGGAAAGAGGAAAGAATTCCGAAGCCCAATCCAAAACAAATACGCCAGGCTCCTCGGCAAATCTTGGAAAGGCGATGGATTGGGGATTGGAGATTGGCGCTGCAGTGGCTTCATCGCAAAGCGAGCATTGGCCGGCTGCACAATCGGCTGTATGTCGTGCGCGGCGTCTGGAGGTGATTAACTTCCACGCACTGCCCGGCCACTCCACAGACAATTTCACTTCGGAGCACACATATACGCTGTTCGAGATCACTGCACCCTGCATACAGGGCTGTCCACTTGATTGGAGCCATCTCTATCTTCCGGGTACCTAAGCGATATGCAAGAAAAGAAATATCGTGAAATATTTCGGTTGAGACAAGCGTCGAGCAACACAACATCCAATCCGCGACATGCCTACTTGTTCTAGAACAGCGCATCTCCTCCACAGTGCTCTTCGACCGGGCAATACGTAGTGTTGCTGTCCATTACATCTTTTGCCCGCCTTCCCATCTCTGTTTTCGAGGGTTTATCGTGCGAGACTTCAGAATGGAGGTTTTGAAGCCCCTCGGGCTAGCGGAATTCAGCGCAATGTCAGACACCGAAGCCATCCGCGCACTCGGTAAAGCGTTTCCATCCGAATTATCACATCTCCAGAATGCATGCCCCACCGTCGAGTCGACCAGAGCAACGATTCCATTGGGCACTCTCGGAAGAGGGAACCTGGCCCCTCGACGCTGTTATTCAAGGACAACCTCGCAGAAGTCAACCGGACACTGCTCAGTGTGCTCGCCCTCCGATGGCTGCTTGCCAACGATTATGCCTCATTTACAAGGGGCCAGACAGCCGCCGATCGACTGACCGAGACCTCATTCCAAAGACTGAGGGAATTCTTTGTCCATCATGTTGTTACCACGGAAGACTTACATACGCTGCTGATCGCAATCATCGTTGACGATATTGGCAAGGACCCGGGTTTCGCTGAAGAAATAAGACGAAAGACCGGAGATGCTTGCAACGCCTATGACCATTCAGAGATGGTTTTCAGGCAGCACAAGTAGGGGTCATCGCTGCAGTCAACCAGATGGGTTCAGACAGCCACCGGAACGACGTCCTCGCCTGTCTTCGGATTGGTTCGCAGCTTAATATTTCCCAGATCGCACAGGCGGAGAGTCCTGCGGGGAGTCTAGCTATCCTATCTCACCTACAGGATCACGAATCACGACGAGGACTCACTCTCCGAGCGATGGTGACTTTCCTCGACGTCGCGGGTGCAAGCGGTCACACAGACACTCGCGGTTGCATCGCGATGACCGAGATCGTATTCCAGACCTACGAGACCACCATCAGTGCGCTGATCGAACTCGCTGATGGTCGGATTCCGTCACCGCGCGCATGCTACGATCGTGTCCTGAGCGCTCGCGCGAAGTTTCTTCACGAACAGGGGTTCATACTCCTATCACCGTCGGGTGATAACGTCGAGGAGCGGGCACTCCTTCGACTTCTTTGCATGGGACGTGTCAGCAGTCGGAAAGGGGCTGAGATTTTCAAACAGGCATTCGACCAGATACCCTCTTCAGCAAAGAAAGGCCTAGTAGATGGGCTCATTGTGGATGGGACTGACGATGGCGTTGCAGTCATCCCATACTACGCACCTGGACTCTTAGCTGTGGTTCTGAGAAATACAGTCGACGAATCCGCAGAGAGAGTCGCACGCGCTCTCTCTAGTTTTATGCGATTTTTGGCTCGAGTACTTGAGGGTGTGAAACGGCAACCAGGAACTCCAGGCACTATAGTAGAGCGAGACCTATCGTTTGTACAAGACACGATCAAGGGAAAAGACTTTCAAGAGAGCCCAGAGATACTAGACATGGTCTCCCTTCCTTGGAGAAATTAAATTGGTCTGTTAACTAATTTCTTCTAGCTTTGGAGCAGGAGCAGCAGTCTTTGGTATTTTCTTCGCCATCCAACGATCCTTCGCTTCAACAGCATCCCAATTGGGATTCTTACAGTTTTCCTTTGCCTCTTTGAGCCACCCGTCCCAGTTCGGTGTGTTTGGAGCCACGTTGAATTTTCGCACCCACTCAATCTCACCCGTCTCTTCGATTGCCCACCAGAGAGTCTCGGTGTAGTTGGCCTTTCCTTCTTCATTTGCTTTCGTGATTTTTGGCTTGACTAACTTTGTATCCCTTGATGCATATCTCCTCCCGCTTATGTCTTGCCCCTTTCCCGTCTTTCCTCGCTTGCTCTGTTTCTTCGGGTCTACCTGTCGTTCTGTGGCTTTTAGTAGCTCCACGTTGTACCTACCAGTATCCCAAATGTTTTCCGCGGCAGTGATTAGAGACATAACCCAGTATAAAATATTCAAGATGATATATGCCAAACCAATTGCAAGTTGCATTGTCCAGCCGCAGTTGCTGAAGAAAAGAACGGATGCTAGGAGGAAAATAGTGCTGCTTGCCAGGAGCAACTGGTGCTCACTGCCTTCATAAACGTAGTCACAGATTTCGATCCCCATACAGCTCGCGAGCAATCTCCTCTGTGCAGTGCACCACCACAAGCGCGCCACCGCGGGTGCTAATCACAACATCGGCATCGACAACTTTCGCCTTGGAAGGTCGTACCGACAGCTTCGGGCGCCATCTTGCTGATAGACAGGCCGTACTTGTGGACAGGGACATAGTCCCTATCCCGACCATAGCGACTCCGTCATGGATGACGCCTGCCCAAATAAACAGGCCGACCGTCATCCCAATTGAGATAAGCGTTACCATATTCATGAACGAAAAGGGTGTTGCGGGATGCTGGCATTTTGCTCTCCGCCGTTGCCTGTGCCTTTGGTCGCACCTGGGACGCTTTCCGGATCAGTTTGTCGGTATGTGATCCGGTAGGCGAGAAATTCGTACTGCTGCAGAGACCCAGTATCGTGGATAACATCGGCGAAGAAATTCAACTCGGTAAAGTGGTTGCCCGAATAGACGCCGAACACCTCAATGCCGCCCACTGAAGGCAATCGAACCGGGCGCTCAGGCTCGAGGAAAGTCTCAGGGGCGGGCAAAAGACGCGGTATAATACCGAATCGCGACGCAGTGATGGCCTGTCTGTGCTTTGCAACCGTTGATCCCCATGACGGCCACAAGAGAAATGATGTCGAAATGCCATCCCTCCTGAGATGAGCTCCTGTTGCTTGGAAACCAGGACATATTGAACAGACAGACCTCAGCTTAGGATAGCATAGAGGGAAGAGGATGGAGAGGGAAGATGCAATCGCCCCATCGACCAGTGGAACCTTTTCAAGGCGACGGCGACCGTTTTATGGATGAACGGTCCGCGGGTATCTACTATCCACGAGGCTGGTTATTTTCAGTTGTGCACACGCTGAACTAGTTTTGTAGTCCAAAATGGCGCCTGCCTTAGGATTCCCTTCTCGGTGAATGGCGCGTGAAGGGGCACAAATTTGTTCAGCCAACCCCGCTAGGACAGGTCAGAGTTAGTTAGCTTTCTAATGGATTGGTTCTCAGTGCTCACCAATGAGATTTGACAGGAAGGCTAAGCTACAAGGATACGAGGCGCGATCTGGCCATCGCCAACCGAATGCCGTTCAATAGGATCCCTCGGCGGCACTTACTCCGGAGTCTGCAAGAACCGCACATGTATCCGTATCCCTGCATGATGAATGGATCGTAGCCTGCACTGGATTATGAGTTTACGTGTACCCTGGCTACTTTTTCTTCCCGATCTTGCCTACCTAAGTAGGTAGCGGGTGCAGCGCAGACGGAAAATGGGGAGAAAAGAGTGCACGTCGCACGATGCAAGCGCGGAATAAGGACAAGGCTATCCCTCACACCGCTCCAGGTTGTTCGACGCCGGGTTGGACGCACTGGGGTAGCACGGCTGTTAGTCTAACATTCAGGCAAGCCACGTCCTGCTTCGCGAAGCCTCGTTTTACGGTGATCATTCCCTGGCCTCCGCGGAGTGGAAACTGGCCATGTCTCGATTCTCGAATCTGTTAGCAGCCTAGAGCCCGGTTTAGCCTCGAGTACACATTCTTCATCACACTGCACCATACTCCGGAGTACTTTCAAGGTCTGGTGTGCAAAGATGCAAAATCAAAATGGGAAATCCTGGTTGAGGGTCGGCCCTACCCGCACGGGCCGCACCACCGGGATTGGGATTCTTGGCATCCAGACTCTTTCTCCGAGTAACAAGTTCACCGTCGCAGTGATGATGACAAGGCATGGTAGACTAGCTACAGTCGCAACGACAGCCTTTTCCCGGTTTTGCAACTGGGTCGTACGCGCAATATTCTGCTGGGTGATCTCCAGGCGGGATCCCCTGATGGACGGCTCTCATTGGCGCAGTCAGTCCACGCCTGCTCTCCTTTCTTCTTTCAGACACATACCTTAAAGATCAATTTTGGAGGCTATACCATCGTGGATACAGCATAGCTGTCAGATCTTGGACGTTCCTTGCTAGGATTACCTACAGCCATGTCATTGTCCAACTCTTGCCCTAGCTGCCGGCAGAATCGGAAAGCGGTCTGGGCAAATCCAAGATAAGGATGGACCTTCCTGCACAACTTTTGTATGCACAGCTTCCACGGAGTGCAATCTTCAAGGCATGTGAATACACAAGGGCTGCCAATTCATTAGGGTGTTCATCCCTCGTTGGCTCCTTGTCGTCTCACTCCAAATATGGATGCGAATACCGCCAATGCTCGTCCATATCGGTCAAAGTTGCAAAGACCGTGCGATCGCTGTCGTACCAGGAAAATAGCCTGTGTGCTCCCGGAAAGAGGTTCATGCCAAAGCTGCTGGAATGCTGGGAAGCCGTGCATGTTTGAAATGCCGCCCACTCCGCGAGGTCGCTTTGCAGCTGGTAGTAGGGCCCGGACGCATCGGCATAACGTTGGCCCTGCTCGTTCTCCTACTACGCATGACAGTGAAAGAGCGGAATTCCGGAGGTTATCAACACATGTTGATACTGAAAATGAATCCTTTCCGGGCCGTGAACCGGTTACTCCTGTAGCTGCCGTCAATACTACCCGACATGCGCTCAACGTGCAACATATCCGCTCGCTTGATCAGATAGAAACTTCGACTGCTCAACTCTTTGGCACATCAGCAGAATCGGATCCGTGGCTACTGCGCCATTGTAAGTATGATGAGAATGGAATTCACAGTCTACATCGGATTCATTTTCGAAACGTCGGCGGGGTGCCGGTAGAGGGCCTGGTGCCAGTGCATTTCCTGGTGACTGATGATCTGCTCTTGAAGCCGGCCAAGATTGCTACCGCAGTTCGCTCCGAAACAAGCGTGGAGGATTTGCGCCATGAACTGGATCAATTGGTGCCGCCCAAATATGGTTGGCGACTAATCCTATTGTAAGTCTCCTAAATAAAAGCACAATAAAGCCTCGCTTTGAATTTCCAACGAACCTGATCATGCGATACTCAAGGTTCTTAAAGTTCGTCTTTCCATCAATGCCAGTAGTTTCAAGGTCTCAGCTGGGCCTTACTTCGTCATTGCCGAATCAGTCGTTGTCGAGCACTCCCGTTCATTTGCTGGCGGCAATCTATGCTTCTGCACTTCCATTCAAAACTCATGATCAGGAATTGATCATTTTCGGACTGTACAATGACACATTGTGTGACCGACTTTGGCGTTTCGTGTACGAAATTATATTACAGGAAATTCATACTCCTCACTTATCCGTCTTCCAAGCTTGTTTGCTGTACTTGCAACGTCTGCCTCTCGGAAGTCAAAGTGCATTGGCAGATAGCCCATTTGTCTGGTCTTTCCTCGGGAGCACAGTGGGATTAGCGGCTTCACTTGGTCTTCACCTTGAACCACGGCCATGGGGAATTCCTGCGTGGGAGAAGCGTCTTCGAAGAAGATTATGGTGGGCTGTCTACCTTGAGGATAAATGGCGCAGTCTACTTATTGGTCGCCCACCGTTTATCCGTCGGGAAGAGTGGGATGTTAAGGATTTAGACGATGCAGATTTTGTTGTTGATGGACTGGATGATGCAGACGTGAGCGCCTTCTTTCAACTTCACTTTGCACTTGAGCCGGAAGATGGGGCAACTTTCAAGTCTCTCACGGGCCTGACTCAGGTAGTGGACGACATTTACCAGACATTCTAGTAAGTGCTTTGCTCGTCTAGATCCAATCGGAGCGTTTTCATATCTAATCCTCAATATTTAGCACCCTCAGAGGATCCCAAAGGACGTCTGAAGACTTCCAAGCCTCTATTAATGCCGCAAGGCCTATACGGCAAAACTGCAAGCTTGGTATAGCTCTCTTCCAGACTGTCTACGGATCCGGACACCACATCAACCAGATACACGTCGTAGGGAAGGCGCTGGTGTATTACATTTTGCATATTTGACTCTTGAATTGTTCGTGTATCGCGCTATCTTACGGCCCCTAGCCCGATCACCTCCACCACCTCCAATTATAGCAGACGATAAGAATTCTGATTCGACAATGTGGTTGCTTGAGGACATAGGCTTTGATGGCTATGAGTTAGCTCAGCTCCCCGCTGTGGACGTTTCGGAATTTGGCGAAGCTGCAGAGGCCACGCTGAATGCCGCAGAGAAATGTGCAGGAATAATTGTCAACTTTGTTGGCGCATTAGAACGTCGTGATTTTGACATGTTCTGGTATCCATGTAAGTGCTTATTCTCTGGTTATAATTCCCACTATCATCAAGTATGTTTATCAAAAGGATGGAAGAAAAAAGTTCGTTGACACTTCTAAACTAGGGACTCGTATATGTTTTGCAACAATGACCAACTTCATCTGTCTCCTTCTCGTTCAAGCACCTACAGAACAGCATGCTTCACGATCAAAACATCTCTTGGATATATGGTCCCAGAATCTAGGCCGGCAGTACCGAAATCATGAAAGTCTCATGGCGCTGGGCCTCGTGCGACTGCGCGGTCTAGTTACTGGCGGATTGGGCCGCAGCTTCATGGTCCCACCACAGGTTGCCAACGTCTTAAATGCGGATATGGATCGTGGAGAGGTTTAAATATCGTGCCTAGATGCTCCGTTTCTTCTGAAATGTGTACGTATTTCTATCGGACATTGTATCGCCAACTAAAAGCTTTCTACCGTCCAAGGGGCAGGGTTACTGCTTGTTAGAGAGCTACGATCTCTTTTCACGAATTGACCATACCCCTTTCTTCCCACGACACCTCCATTATCTCTGTCCCACACCACTTCTCCTCTGATTAATGTATATCGTGGCCATTGCGATACTATCCTCGCTTCATACGGCGTATAATCGACATTGTGATGCAGGGCAGAATTGGTGATCGGAAATGGCTCCAGGGTATCCGACGGATACCAAATGACCAAGTCGGCATCAGACAGGCCGGGAATCAGGGCACCTTTCCGGGGATAGAGGCCGTAAAGCTTAGCAGGATTGGAACTCGTCAGTTCGACAAATTTCTGCGGAGTCAGACGGTTAGCGCTCATTGTGAGCGGTAGTCGCGTTTCGACGCCGGGGCAGCCGTTGGGGATATATTTGAAGTGTCCCTCCGGAAACTCCGGGGTGATTGCAGCCTTCTTGCCAGTCTCGGCATTGTCGTATACGAATGGACAATGGTCGGACGAGAGGATGGTGAAGGTGCCATTCTTCAAACCGGTCCAGATCGCCTCGTGATCTTCCGGCCCTTCGCGCGGCGGAGGCGAGCAGACACATTTAGCACCTTCGAACCCCGGCTTATCGAGGTCATCCCGGGTGAGGAAAAGATATTGCGGGCATGTTTCAGCATAGACGGGCAGACCTTTGGTCTGCGCTTGCCGGATGACTTGCGCAGCAGATGGCGAAGACACATGGACGATTAAGATCGGGGTGTCAATCAACTCGCCCAGAGCAATCGCTCGGTTGGTCGCCTCGCTCTCCAGAATCTGCGGTCGGGAAGTCGCGTGGTATTTCGGTGCCAGGAGTTTGCGATCCTCCAGTTTCTTGGTCATCCAACTCAGGACGTCCCCGTTTTCGGCATGTATCATGGTCGTGATTCCAGTCTCACGCGCTCTGAGGAGCACATCCAGGATCTGGTTGTCCCGTAACTGGAGTGCCTCGTATGTCATATAGACTTTAATGGAGGATATGCCGCGCTCACGGAGCACAGGAAACTCGTCGAGAACCTGGGTTGTCGGGTTAGAGATGAGGAGATGAAACGAGTAGTCGCAATATGCCTGGCCCGCGGCCTTTTCGGTTGTGTCGTCGAGCACACCTATCAGTGACGATTCCGACTTTTCCTGCGGTGCAAAGCTAACAATAGTAGTTGTTCCTCCGGCTACAGCAGACCTTGTTCCTGATAAAACCAATCAGTAACGTCAATTCAATTCTGATAGTTACAGGACTAACCGGTTGTATAATCGTCCGCAGTCCGGCCTTTTCCAAACAGAGGAGGCTCTGCAAGATGCACATGAGCGTCGATGCCTCCTGGCTGCAAGATTATTGTAAGTTAGCTAGTGTATAAGGACAGACGCACACTGTATACATACCATTACATAGGCACCCTCTGCATCAATCACACGTGTTGCAGAAGTTCTCGCGAGATGCCCAGCCGGCGCAAGCAGCATGATCTTCCCATCCTTAATGGCCAGATCGTAGCGGCCGATATCTGCTGCAGTCACTACGGTGCCATTGAGGACGATGCAGTCGTAGAAGGGGATTTCCGACACGGTCATCTTGAGGGCTTTCTAAGGGGGTTTGAAGAAGCGGAATAAAAGAGGATGAGAATTTTCTACAGCAACTGCTTATCGGTTTTATTATCAGCTCGACTAACTAACTAACTAATCTTGTCGAACAGCATCGCATAGTCATACACAGCCCAAGCCTCAAGCGGGGAGCGGCCGATAAGCAGTTGGCCGCGACCAGCAGATATGCATGATACAGATAACCGCCGAACACGCCGAGACTCGTCCATGGCATATCTATGCCATAGATTAATATTAATGTTTATGCAACTTGGTTAGCTGCTCCGGACAGTAGACGCCCCCAGCCCTTGATCGCAGTCGTGTCAACGCCGCAGCACCGCAGCATATCCCAGAGCACCGTGACCACCGTGTCCAGGATCACAACTCCGTGTTTCTCTTCCCAATACGCCGCACGCTGGGCGGCATACAAATGGTGCAAAATGTCGAGACGGCCTTGACATCCTTCGCGGCCACACTGGCCACCATATCGTCCAGGGTCGCCTCGGCGACATCTGCAAAGGCCGAGTTGGTCGATAGGCCGAGATGGCTCTCCTTCCTGCAATCCACGTCGATGGTGGCATACGTCTTGATAATGGCGCTTTGCACGTCGTCCGTGTAAGGCGTAACTAAGCCCAGCTCGCTAACACCGAGCTCCTTGACTGCCTTGTTCAATGCCAGAACGGACGTTGTCGCGGGCACCCCGTTGCCGCGGTAATCGCTTCACACAGCAGCTCGTCCGCATCAAAACCGAGCCAGCCAGACGACGTGCCGCTCCAGCCGATCACGTCCACATTGGCGTCTGCTAGCAGTTTGGCCGCCTCGACGATCTTCTCCGTCTGGAACTGGCTGAGGGCGTCCTCCTCCAAGCTGATCTTGAGGACCGTGAATCGAGAGAAATGGACGCTGACATTGGGTAATTGCGAAACGATGGCCTGCGATAGGGGTTCCAAGCTGGTGTTGGAAGACGGAGTAAGAATTCCGAGGCGGATTCGCTTGCTCATGGTTGTTTTGCTTGAGATTTTCTTGAGAATGAAGATTTCAAGAAATTTCTCAGGAAACGAGTGAATAGTAGCAAAAAAGTGAGTGCTTGTCTGATTGAAGAAATGCCTCTTTTAAATCTTATCGCCCGATATTATACTTTGCCGATAAGAACGGCCGTTATCCATGGATTCACACTCAATCAGATCCGATATCAATACATCGCTGACTGAGTCGATAAGACGATCTATGTATATAATGGCGCAGTCACGCCGCTTCTCCCTCCAACCAGCTCAAGGGCTTTCCAATTAATCGTCTACTTACCTAGGTAACTCATCATCCGGACCATGGGTCTAGCACAGCGCTTCGCTCGCCAGAGACAGGCCCTCTTAGACGCCTGCAAGGTGGGAAACAATAAGACTGAGCACGGCCAACACGAGGAGTCCGGGCAGTTTGGGCGCTGGTCCAACAAAGATCTTGATCCCTCGCCTCCGGCTCAGCGGACGTGGTCGGCATTGTCGTTCTTCGCTTTCCAGTTCAGCATCGCCTTTTCGCCCACGACGTATAACGCCGGCGCGAGCTTGTATGCGATTGGCTTGAACTGGTGGACTATCTTTATAGCTTCCAGTGAGGACTTTCCTATTATGCATCTTGCATACCTTCATGGCTGTTTTCATTGTTGTTAATACAAGAGGTTTTGTCTAGTTATCGTCTCGATCCTTATAGCCATCCTTCTCTTCTTGAACTCGAGGGGCTCTGCAGTGTAAGCATGAAATCCTTTTTCTTTCGGTGCTGATCTTCTAACATACCCATCTCCTTTTACAGGTATCATGTCGGATATCCAACCTTTGTTCGCCTCTCTAGTGGCATCTACGGATCTCTTGTGTTTGTCTTCATCCGCGGCGTAAGTGTTATAACCCTAAATAACAAAACAGAACACATACTAAGTTCCTTTCCTGTCTAGGTCGTGGCAATTCTATACATGAGTATCCAGACCCTGTACGCCAGTAAATTTCTAGCTGTGATGCTGCATTGCGTGTTCGGACATAAATGGACAGACATTCCCAATCGTAAGCCAACAGAAACCCCTGCCCTCCTACGGCATTACGCTAGAACCATCAGGTGGAGAAGAGACTAACAGCTTTCAGGTCTGCCGAAGAGTGCAGGCATCACATCTTCCGATCTACTGGCATTTGGTATTCTGTGGATAATCCAGTTCCCGTTTGCTTTCATCCATCCGACCAAAATGACACTGGTGTTCAAAATCAAGTCCGTCATTGCACCAATTGGGTTGATCGTCACCATGATCTGGGCTCTTGTAAGAGAACTTTGCTCCCTTCTAGGGGCCTTTCTTTCTAGCCCGTCATTCTTTTCGGTCCCACTAACAAATATCTATTGTTGATTTGGTGTAATATTAGGCATCCAGTCACGGCGCAGACTTCAATGGTCTCAGCACAAAGACCGCAACGGGAGCAGCCTTGGGCTGGTCGTTTATGAAAGCCATCAACGCTATTGTCTCCAACGTCATCCCTCCACTGGTCAATATATCTGACTTGGCACGATATGTAAACAAGCCCAGGGATACTCTGCCTATGCCCATTGGACTGGTGGTGAGCAAGCCACTGGTCGTGATCATCGGCATGGTCGTTACTGCGGCTGGTTATAAGCAGTTTGGTGAGGTAATGCAACGGCCCTTTTCGTCTCATAGTACTCTAGTTTTTCTAACATTCGAGAATTAACAGGCGTATTGGAATCTGTGGGATTTTTACTCCAGCATTCTTCATAAATATTGGACTCCGGGAGCACGAACGCTGGTCTTTCTCGGGGCTGCAATTCAGGTAGGCCATTATTCTTTCCAAGATGAACTACAGTAAAATCTTTTTGACCGTTGCTCAACCTGTCACAACAGGCCTTTGCAACATTCGCCACAAACTTCTCCAGCAATTCAATCCCAGTAGGCTGCGATCTGGCAGGCTTGTTTCCGCGGTATTTCACCATTGTTCGCGGCCAGATACTCTGCTTTATCCTGGCCTGGATATGCGGTAAGGCTTCTCTCAAATTTCATGCATAGGAAGAAGGTTTTTGATTAGAAGTACTTTCTACTGACATTGCTTAGTCCCGTGGAAACTGACCTACTCTGCGTCCTCCTTTCTTACTTTCCTGGGCTCTTATCTTTTGCTTCATCTGCCCGATAGTCTCCTGCATGATGTAAGAAATTCCCTTTTCCCTCCTCTTTTCTTTTCTGAACCTGCAAAATAGCATCATCTAATCTCTCTCATTCTCTTCCCAGCGTCGATTACTGGCTCATCCGCAAAGGCAACGTTCACGTCCCTTCACTCTACAAAGCCCAGCCCGGCGGCATATACTACTACACCGCAGGCTTCAACCTCCGCGCCTTCGCCGCCTGGACAATCTCCATCGCCCTAGTCATCCGGGAGTCTCTGGCGCTCTGCACCCAGGCTCCATCGGCATCGCCGCAGTGAGAATCTACAACATGGGCTTCCTGCTTTCCACCATCCTTGCGGCGCTGATATACTACGTGACCTGCCGCATATGGCCAGTGCCGATATATCCGCCGGACGACGGCGGGTTGGCACGGGTATTGGTAACAACAAGCGTGATTATGATTATGCGTGGGAGGCAATGCGCCATACGGAGGGATTCTTTCCCGAAGATGAGGTTATACCGGAGTATCTGCGCGAGAAGGTGCTTGATGGGCTGCAGGTTCATACTTTTGTTGATGCCAAGGAGACGGTGTCTCAGGCTGGTAGTGTATAAATAACTAAATGAATACCTTTTAGCTTCCAAGGTTGATAGTGGTTTAGCTAGTTTCATGCTTTGGAATTAAAAGTCTCTAATTGTACTACCTAGGTAGGTATGACATGGATGTACACGAGTTCAAAATGACCAAAAGTTTTATCAATCTAGTCAAAAGACGGGAAGAAAATTTCGTATCATCATAAATCGTTATTCGTGTATGTCGTGTCGTGTCGTGTCGTGTCCAAAAGCAGGTAACCGAGTTACCTGCGCGTTTCAGATTCAATCGCACTGTATCAGTGTCAGGCAGGTGTGAGCATCCTTGCTTTGAGAATATCAGCCGCCAGTGCGGCCGCTCTCGCCTCGACCTCAAGCTTATTGACGCCATCAGCGAGCTGGACAATTTCTTCGTTGCCCACCAGTACAGTGCAGATGTACACCGAGTTCGACCGCTCTGTACTGTCATCATCACCATCATCATCATCACCCGATGCCGTCTTTTCTCCTCTCTAGAACGAATCTCCACCTTCTCCGATCTGGCCGCCTCGCGCACTTGGTTGAAAGGATGCAGGATTTCCACCCTCTCGTGAATGATGCGGCGCAGATACGGAAGCAGGCCAATCCGCTCTAGGAAATTACGACCAGCGTCCAACGAACCCCGGAGTCAACATATATCGCGCCCAGGATGCTTTCAATCATGTCAGAGAAAAATTTGCTGGCATTAATGCGAAACAGCTCTGCCCAGGGGTAGTTGGGTGAAGTTTTCAGTGCATTGTGCACTTCTGCACCCCACTTTTCATACCGAGTTTGCGTCTCCTGCTGAGCATTGACGATTTCCCATGATGCTCCGTGCCGCATCATTTGCCATAGATATATCTTATGCTCTGTTTGGACCGTTGAGAGATGCGCCTGTCCGACTTCTGCCGCTTCCTCGCGCGCTTCCGTGATATAGAGGCTCTGGCATAAGAAGCCAAGGAAGTGAGCGTTCACCACTGCTGTTCGCATCAGATGCATGTTCTGGTGGGAAAGCTGCTTTGGTTGGTGGAAAAGTTCCTGGACCACAAGATGGTCAAGCAGCGAGTCTCCCAGGAATTCCAGTCGCTGGTAAGTCCGTGATCCGTCATTGGTACCAGGATGAGTCAACGCTTCAAACAAAATACTAGGCTTGTTGAATTTATATCCTAGCACTTCCTCCATCTGCGCCAATTTAGGGTGCGATGCTGCCTGGTCAGAAACCACGGCTGCTGCGTACAATGTCTGGACGTCAGCGTTCATAGAACTGCAATACTTCTCACGCATAAACACTTTGGCACAGGTTTCCAATTTCTCGTATCCCCGTCAAGGAAAGCCGCCCCCATAAGGGCTTCTACAACGTCGGCCAAGATCTTTGTTGACAGCTCGCGCTTCTCCTCCACCGACGTGTCGTCTTCCTTGGTAAATTGAGAGACGCAATATGGCCTCCATTTACGTCCAGTAAATGCCTTCGTCAGAATAAACTGGTCTAAGCCTAGTTCTCGTGCGGTTCGTGCCAGCCGCTCATTAGAGACAATACGATCTTTCGTAGCCGACAGCAGCCCTTCGTGCCAAAGTGGGTTGCTCGCAACCAAGTGACTAGACGTGATTAACTTCAAGAGACTGTCGCCCAGAAATTCATATCGTTGATAGTCAGTTGCTTCCTTTGCCATAGATGAGCTGATGGCAGTCAAAACATGTGCCAGATTCGAGAACTGCACCCTCGACAGCACAGTCTTTGCTAATCTCTCCGCCACGAAGAGGACCTCGATATTGTGCGTGATTGAAGGGATGAATAGGGCGAATTTTGCAAATCTTGCAGGAAGCCGGTCTATCCGACACAAACGCGCAGGAAAGTGCTGTTGAGCCGTGTGTGCCAGCGGCAACTGATCCCCTGCAAGATTGGATGCAGAAAATCCGCACGCTTGGGAAGTGTGGTTCCCTCAGATGTGCCTCTAGTTCGACAGGTGCCGTAGGCTCCCCATCTGTTTCCTGCATAACAACGTCATCTGTAGGTAAGTTGTCAATCTGCTCAATGAAAACGGTCGAGCATACTGCTCTGTGGTGGTGCGAGCCATTCCCAAATCTTGTATCTGTTCTTTCGTATATTGGTCTATTTGAAGACTTGTGTCATCGTGCTTTCCCTTGATTGATAGAAGCCACTCCTCAGGGGACGTGTTGATAGTTTCTGTGGGCCAAAATAACGTGATAAAATCCAGCTCTGGTGAGGCCATTCTACTCTCGTAAGCGCAATACAGCACTTGATGGGTGAAACGCGCCGCTTGATCACAGTTCACATGCAGCGTAGTACTGCGATCGTTGCAAATCCTAGCTCGCAATGTAGTGTCTTGGTTCCAATAGAGTTCAAAGGACCAATCGCATGGGATTCGACTGGGCAAAAGCAAGAACATGTCAGGCACTGCTAACGGATTGGCTGCGAAAGACACTCGTGTCGGGATGAGCTCTAGACCACTTCTCCACAACTGGGCTATATTGTGCCAAGGACTCCAACATTCTGAGACCTGGATGAGTTTCACCTGTTTCTCTTGGACTGTTATCTCCGGGTCGGAATATTTCTTCCGGTGACTAGGCATGAGGTGGTCATCTACAAGTCCAGCTTCATAAAGAGCCAAGTAGGACTGGAAGGCAGCGTCTCTTTTAGCCGCTTTCTCAGTTCTCCATACAGATTTCGAATGTGCAACGCGCAGAGATGGATCTAATAAACTCGGCAGAACAACCTTGGCCGTGACCTCAGTGATTTGGGGGCCTGCTCAAGTCGCTCAACGATATAATCTGGCTGATTGTCAGTATAGGCGTACGACATTGTTGAGCAGAAATACGCAAGGTATTGGCGCGCATTTTCATGATTCAAAACGGCCTCAGTTTCCGGAACCCGGAAGAATTCGGTACTTTCTTCCTCAACATCCTCGAGGGCTTTAATTTCTTCAAGAACCCTCATGTTGTCCGCGTATATGCCCTTCAGTTGTTGCTCCACTGATGTCCATTTGGCCATGCTGTCATCGTCATGGCGGTCAATAAATAAAACGAGTTGAGACTGGCGATCACGGGCTCGCCCTCGTCTCTGGACGAATGACCTCAAGTCTTTCGGAGGGTCAAAACAGATTACCGCGTTACAGGCCGGCACATCGATTCCTTCTTCTAGGACTGAGGTGGCAATTAAAATGTTTGCTTTTCCCGCACGCAATTCATTCAAGACGTTTTTCTGATCCTTGAGGGAGGAGAGCTCGGTGATGTTTGACTTTCGGCCAGCATAGTTTGAGTTTCCCAAAAGTATTTGGTCACGATCCCTTCCATCAGCGGATGCGTCGACAAAAGGTGAGCCAGCATGATTACCGTGGCACGTTGCTCAGCGAACACTATGATCCGGTATCGGGTTATAGGTCTTCGCAATAGTGTTGATCAGCAATTCCACTTTCTCCGAGACATTGTCTGGCCGACTTCCCCAGCGTCTCTGTTCGACAGGGTCCGGGAGGATGGAAAGATACCGCATCATATACATTTTTCTGCATCTTCGAAATGACGGAAAATGTTATTGTTGGATCTCTGAGCGACTTCTTCATTGAATCTCTGGGCGCATGTGCCGACGAACACGTCGGCTGCCCAAGATCCGAGTTGCTCGAGAATAACGTGCGCACGCTGGCAAAGCGATGTAAGCTCTTTTCTCGTGAAAGTCTTACCACTCTCGAGAGTCTTGGTGAGCATTTCTTGGCTCCTTCTGTCATCTCTCGCTCGCAATGACTTGATATAAGGGTCGCTCTCGATATCTTGTAACGTAAGGTCTAGTAGAGCGCTTAGACATCGCAAGGTCTTTGTAGGTCCCTCAAGTTTTGATTGTAAGTAACAAGATATATTTCCGGCTGGTGTGTAAACTTCAACAGTTCGTCTCTCTGAACGACTGGCGTTCGGCATATGGCATGGAGATTTTCCTCCAGTAGTCTAATAAGACGCTACTTAGTAGGTTCATACGCAGATGTAAGTTTTCTACAAAACACTCACTTAACTGCTTCGGCGGTAGCCTTTGTAGCAGGGGTCGCAGTCAAGCCTAAAATGGCAGGTAGCACCGACTCTTCGTTCGACGAGCGGGCACGATGGTATAGACGCATTATGCCATTAAATGGACTGGCACCAACGCATCTATGGGCTTGAACGGTGATTCGGTTAGCGAAGGGGCAGTTTGTTGAGTCGTTCTGGAGGAATAAACCCACCTTCATCGAATACAAGCAATGACAGGCTCGAAAGTTTCACGAATCCGTGGCACATGGCATCCAATAACACCTGTGGGTGGAAACCACAATGCGTATATTCAACAGCATCTTGTTCCATTTTTCCTGTGTGCTCCAATGATCCACGTTATCGCTTCCCAGGAGTCGCCTGCTTTGGTAGAGGGTAGTTGTTTGGAAATCACCGAGTGCTGCTGTTCAGCTAGAGCCACCGTGGGAGTCAAGAACCATACCAACTAGAGATGTTCAGTTTCTTTTCTTTGAGATGGAGAGTGACATTATTCACTTTTCTGGCGCACATCGTGCAAGCTCTTCCTGAATTCGAAGAATGGCACTGATATAAATAAATACCGCACATATCAGTGAAAATGGCCAATGCATGCTTGCTTTGTCTGTTCTTACATCTGTGTCTTCCCACTCCCAGTGTCCATCTATTTGTATGAGATTTGTTCAGTTAGCTGTTGATTCTCTAAACAAATGTGATATTGCTGAGACTCACTGCAACGATTGTGTTCTGGCGCAGACTCTCTGCCAGCATTTCCTGCTGATAAGCTCTTGGCTTGAGCGTGCTGGCTGTGTCTGCCACAGCCATGACTTCTGCAGCCATGGTTGGTTGGCACAGCAAACAATGGCTATGCACACGTGAGACGAGTCTGACGGCTTTGCAGAGGAAGAGGTGAATGTGACTGCCAAAGTAAGGAAAGAGTCAACAAAGAAGCAGCGGGGCAGTTCCGAGCCTAAGCCTTAAGGCACCAATCAGCCCGATTGAGAATTTCTGAACATCAACATCGACGCTGCTACAGTATCTACAACCAAGCCTGGATTCGGTATTTCTATGCTTTTCTTGTTAATATATTAAGATAGGAGATATTACTGTAGAAATGCTTCCTGTGCCATGTACCATTGCCATAATGACAAGTGCTGAAAGAAATTCCTGTCTATCCAACTTATACCACCTGCTGAACACTTTGATATCACGTCGAATCTTGAGTCGATAAACACCAACCTGGCAACCGCAGATCTAGACATTCTAATTTCTCCGAGGACTTAGTTACTCGTGCTGAGACTCGTATAAAGATTAGCTGGTCCTTGATTTCCCGCGTTTTACAGTTTTGAAGGATTCGCAGGCTATAATAGCGCAATGTACTAGCGAGCGTGTATGCCAAATACGAATATTACATACTACAGCTTACCTAGGTAAGCGACCTTTGACAACACGAGCATGAGATTGAATAATGCATAGGATAGTCGGTCTCTGATCGTACCAAGTTACCAACCAGGTGCAGAGCAGGAAAGATACGGAGTAAGCACTAGGCAGTAGACCTCTCCGCACGTATATGCTCAGGGGTTTGCTCCGTATTAACGGTACCGTGTGCGTATTAATTTACGCCCCTGACTCGAGATCGCCAGTTCCCGATCCAATGGCACCAGCAGGAGGCCAAACTAAAGAACAAGCCAAGCTCGCTTTGACGAATCTAACTTTTCGCTGCGCGGGCTGGGGAGCTGAACCTTCTGAAACTTCAGAGACACCGCTGAAGTACTTATGCTGTGCGTTCGACACCCTTCCGAGAGCCTCTGGTGCAGCCGTGGTTTTCGGGGTTGGTTGATTTGGACATGCTGCCACGAAAGAAAAAGTGAATGATGATAACTGGCAGTGGCCACTAAGGTCTGAAAAGAGGTGGGATAAATAACACACAGAAGAAAACCGTCTTTGTCTACGCTGCTACGATGGTGCTCAATGTCGATAGCGGCCCCAATGGCATATCCGGCGCCTTGCAAATCTCAAATGTTTGGCTCGCAGTATTCTTGATATTCTTTCTTCTGCTGGCAATATATAACGCCATCGAGTTGACGGTGATGGTCCTGGTTTCTTTCAGACGCTTCCGAGGCCTCTACTTCTGGTCGCTACTACTCTCCGCATCGCTAGGTGTAATCCCTTATTCAGTCGGGTTTATGCTCAAGTTCTTCACCCCGATCACGCCCTGGGTGACCTGTATTATCCTCACCATCGGATGGTGGACTATGGTCACCGGCCAGGCCTTTGTTCTCTATTCCCGCCTTCATCTTGTCTTGCGGAGCTCGAGGCGACTGAAGCAGGTGCTGTACATGATCATATTCAACGCCATCTTTTGCACATCCCAACCACCATCTTAACCTTCGGGTCCATTTCCGTGGCGATTCCGTCCCCTTTGTGACCGGGTACAATATCATGGAAAAGATCGAAATGACCGGCTTCAGTCTGCAAGAGGCTATCATATCCGGCCTCTATCTGTACGAAACATACAAACTGCTCCATCTTTCGCGCAAGAACAGAGCGCATCGCCGAATCCAGTACCAAATCATCATTATCAACGTCTTCATCATCGTGATGGACCTGAGTCTCCTCATCCTCGAGTATGCGAGCCAATACTCGATTCAAATCTGCCTCAAAGCCGCCGTCTACAGCGTCAAGCTGAAGCTCGAATTCGCCGTTCTGGGCCAGCTGGTCGACTTCATACGCAATAAAACTAGTGGCTACCAGCACGAGCCGTCTGAAGGAGGAGCCGGGGGATACGTATGGATAGCACGAATAAGTCGGGTTCCAGGAAACGCTATGCAGGCCAGGACGCCGGTCTGCCCTCGACTCGGGCCGACGACCCCCATTTCTACGGGCAGACGACGACGAGCGTCATGCCGAATGAACTGGAGAACTCCAGTGAGGAGCGGCTCAATCTTCCGACGGGTATTATAGTGACGAAGACCGAGTTTTCGGCAACGGTCAATCATAAGAGAGCGGATTCGGACGAAATGGAGTGAAATTCTGTGTTTCTATACACTTCCGATTTATGATCAACGATGTACATACATACATTTTCTTTTTGTAGTCCTTTCGGGTTGGATTTTTCTTTTGATACCCACAGAGATTAGCATGCCACGGATGTGTTGACAATTTCTTCTTTATCGATGTACCACTTGTGAGAATTGTAAACATACCCAATCAATGGCTGTCAAACAATGTCGTGTGCATACCCACGTCTCCAGTGACAATTAATTATTGCATTCATTTTATTTCGTGCAGGATGCGGCGGGACAGCCCGTTGGCTTTGCTCCTACGCCACAACGAGTAACGAGCCTGCAGCATGTCGGCTTCGATTGGGCCTGTCGCTGACCAACCCCGCCGTCTGCTCGGAGTTGTCATGCAAAAAAATTTGCTGTAATCAACGTGGCCCGCCTGGGCCTGGGGTAACTACGTACATACGTACCTAGTAAGTTCCTATGGCTGGCATTTCCGGTGGCCGTGTCTGCCCGAATCGGAGATATAACTAGTTCCCCTCTGTCTTCTTTTGACAACGACAACAACAGCAACCTTGGAAACAGCCCAGCTGCCTCTTCTCTACCCCGGTATATCCCTGCCTGAAGTTTGAACACAAACACCGGTTTGTTCCCGGCTGTCATGAGTAACGTCCGGTCACTGGCCTGAAAAGGTGCAGTGTGTCACGGTGGATTCCCTCGGTGAACGACATTGAATCGAATCGAATAGAAAAATGCTCGCTGCTGCTTCTTTCTAATTTCACAAGGCAGTCTTGTAGGTGCTCCCGAGTCACTTTTCATGACTTCCATGCGTATATATTAGTATACCCTGCTGGACTGCCGGCAATATCCTCATCTTCTGTCGTTGATACCCGTGGACCACTTCTAATAATCGTGCTTAGTGGCTGCTACGCCTTTCTGCGCTCTCACGAATGAGTCGCCCTACGCCAAAGCGGACTCTTATCCCCGTGGTGGTACACGACGGAAACTCCAGCATCTCAGCCTCGGAAAGCATGACATCGGCCATCCCGGTCCCCAGCCTGTCCACCGGCTATCCATCGTCCATGTCTGGCAGATCAAACGAATCACAGAGACCTCCCAGTGTGAACGCCGTCAATGTCCTCGAAACCGACAGCACCGGTAACCTTGTCGCGCCATCATTGCTCGCCGCCGAGCAAGCCCCAGTAGTATTCCATTGTCTCTTCCACATGCTGCCTTGCGACTATCAGTCTGACAGTCTCGAACTATGGCAGACACATGTCCTCAGCCATTTCCGCGGATGTCGACTCCGCCAGTGGCAAGCTGCCAGTGGTGTGCGGTCGACTTCAACGAGGAAAACGAGCGCCGAACGTGGAACAAGATGCTCGAACATGTAGCACACGAACACTTTGAGAAGGGGCACACTCGCTGCTAGTCGGCCGAATTTCGAGCTAATGAAGTACATGTACCAGTCGAAAATCATCACCGAAGACCAGCTGAAAGCCGTCCAACTCTGTCCTTCCCCGGACAGCCCGGCATATCATCCGTCACAGGATGCGGTCAGAGCGAGCATTGGCTCGTCCGACGAGCCATACTGTTCAACGTATAGTCCGCGACGAGAAAAGCGATTGAGAGAACAACGCCGCGGTATCAGTGTAGTATAAACTCGGATAAACTGCGGATATCAATGGGAGTTCAATTCGTCACTTCAATGTACTGCTATTTCTTCTCTTTATTGTTTTATATATACTGCTTCGTACAATGCCGCGAGTTTCAGTAGAACGACACTATATGCAAACATACCTTAGTAGCTATCACTTGACTTAATACTCGATCACGTATCAGTGAACAATATCCTCTGTGGACCTAGGCAGGATTCATAACTTAGTTTATAATAAACAAATAAACAAACAATAAATAATAAAAGACCCGAATTCTATTAACTGTTCCGTCGTTGCCTACCTAATTAAAAATAGGGATCCCTGCCGGGTACGAACCCAACGCTTGCACCCCGCATATAATGACAACAAGCAAAAATGTGACCACCAGACCAATGGTGTTCGTAACGCTTTTGCAAGGAAAAACTACAAGTCCGAAACCAACCGCCCGCCTGCCCAGGAAAGAAACGAATTTTACCGCCAAACTCGCAGCTTCATTCAACAAAGCAAAGGCAATGAATCGTGTACATTAACCAGGGCACTTTTCACTTCTATCCTCCTCTCTATAGAATTTGCGTGTCGAAACTCCAGAATGCGAGAGGCTAGAATCGCTTTTCCTCTGCAGTCGCGACGTGACTTACTCCTCTACCTCTCCGCGCTCCCTCCTGCCGAAGCAGAGAAGAAACACTACGGAGCTGACAACAAAGCCTAACCGGCTGGACCTGACCTTGACCTTGACCTTGACCTTGACCTTGACAGGATGGATAGATTACCCATACGAAATCATACCGGTAGCCCTCGACAAGGGCTACACCATCATTCTCATTCTCACTCTCACTCTCACCCACACCCTCATCATTCTACTGCTCCCGGTGGCCCTTCGCCAGCCCCTCCTCCACTCTCTTTGCCTGCTCAAGGACCTCCACAACTCCCTCCGCAGATGTTCACGACGGCCGCACAATTACTCGATTTGACAGACGGTGAGTGATATCGGACTTTCGTTCTCGCGCGCAATCAGAGAAAGGCGGAGGTCGGGAAAAACGAAGGCATTGGCTGGGGTTATGTTGCAGACACTAGCCTAGCTTGATTGCGACTGAGGCTAACGACATTGATTTTGTCCCTGTCCAGAAAAACTCGTTCTCGTCCTCCGTGATGGTCGGAAATTAATCGGCGTTCTTCGAAGTTGGGACCAATTCGGTATGATACATTGATTGATATGACCGATATAACGACCCTCCAATTTCTCTTTACGAAAGATCATCTATCTAACATAAATCTCCCTTGCGCCCGTCTATAGCAAACTTGGTCTTGCAGGATACGGTTGAACGACTATAT
Organism: Talaromyces trachyspermus; assembly: GCA_020137715.1. Taxonomy (NCBI): domain Eukaryota; kingdom Fungi; phylum Ascomycota; class Eurotiomycetes; order Eurotiales; family Trichocomaceae; genus Talaromyces; species Talaromyces trachyspermus. The sequence continues at coordinate 866,894 of JACGXQ010000003.1, forward strand.
GAGGGAAACCTCTACGCCGAAGAGCACGTTGGACTATATCTAGTCCGGGGCGAGAATGTTTTACTATTAGGAGAGATTGTGCGTCTGCATATCCGTATAGCTAACTATTTATAAGAGTTAGTGCTGTTCGACTAACGTTGGCGATTCCAGGACCTCGATAAGGAAGACGACGTGCCCCGTTTTAAGGAAGGCGCCAATCAGAGAAGTGCGAGAGCTGAAGAATAAAGAAGACGAGGAGCGCAAAAGGAAAGATAAAAAGAGCACTGGGAAATTACAGAGTCACGGCTTTGAGCCAGAGCATAGTGGAGAGGTGCTTTTCTAGCTAGCTACAGGATGATAAAACGGATAGGGAAAGGGTAAAATGGCAAACGGTACTATAACAAAATGCCTTTGAGCTAGTGATATTAGAAGTAGAAGTAGAAGTTGCGATTGATCTAACTACTAGTTAACTATCACGATGCCTTTCAGTAGTTCGGGCGGTTGGTCTTATCGATAGTGCCCGCCAAGCCTCGTGTGTCTGATTCTGCGGTGAAAATTGTTATCCGCCAAAAAGTTAAGAAACCCCGACACTCCGTGCAGAACTGTCAATTGTTCTATACCACGCTTTGTCCGACTCTCAGTAGCTGTTCTGCCCTCTGTGGCATTTATCCTAATCATGGCGACACTGGCCGACAAGTTTGAGAAAATCAAATCGCCCAAGCTTCAGAACCAACACCATGTGAGTGTGACTGTGTCGTGAAGGAAAGATGAAAGAAGGAAAGCCATAGCAAGCTGACATCCATTGCTCTTTTCTTTTTAATAGACTGCCGTCGTTCTGAATGCCGTCGAAGACACCCTTCGCGATCAAAAGGCCGATTTCTCAGGAACAGCATACTTTGCCGCTTTACTTGCCCTCCTCAGCCAGGCACTCAACACCACCCATGGAATCGTCAACAAAGACCTAGCCACGTCAGTGGTATATTTGCTCGACATCACAGCAGAATACGTGCCTGCACCGCTGCTCCGCTCCAAGTTCTCCCAGATCCTGTCCAGTCTCGTCCCCGCGCTCACTCTCCCCGACGTTGAAGCGCCCCTGCTGCGCCCCTCAATCGGCGTCCTGGAGACGCTCCTGATCGCCCAAGATTCCAATTCCTGGGCTCTTCCGCATACGCAAATCGGCCCGCGCCGGGCAACAGCCGGTCTGTTAAGCGGCCGTGGACCACCGTCCCAAGGTTCGCAAGCGAGCTCAAGATGCCCTCGTCAAGGTGCTCAAGAATCCCCGCCGAGTCCCTCACTCGACCACCCGGCTGCAGATATGTGTGCGGAGACAGCTATGCAAACACTGACGCACAGCATCGCTGCCGCTGGGAAGATCAAGAAGAGCAGCAGACATCACAGTAAACAGGAATCTCACCACGAGCCCGCCATTATACACTCTCTACATCTCGTGAAAACAGTCGCGGCTGCTTCGGGAGGCTGGCCGAGTAAGAAGATCGAGGCCCTGTGCGAACTACTCATGAATGTGTCGCGATCAAGCAATGAGTTCATCACGATGGGCGCGTTTGAGGTTTTCGAAGTCATCTTTGAAGGAATGGCGGACGAGTTCTTCTTCCAAGCTTCCGCGCCTTCTGGAAGCTATTCAAGAACTGAAACCGGCACAAAACGACTCTCAACTCCTGCCACCGTGGATCGCCGTCCTCTCGCGGGGTACGATGTCTCCGCTCAGATCAATCCGGAAGACACATTCGAGAAGCTACCAAGCCTGTTCGAGCTGATTGCTTCTTTCCTAGCTTCGCCATCGAAAAACATTCGCATTTCTGCGTCTGAATGTCTCATTTCGTTCCTCGCCAACTGCGTGCCTGACAATGTCATTGTAGAGCCGTCTGTCTACGACGAGAAGACTTTGGAAAAGCTTGCCAAGTTTGCCATGGACCTCCTTTCTGTCAAGTACCAGGCCGCCTGGGTTGAGGTGTTCAACGTCTGTGCGACAATGTTTGAAGCCTTCAAATGGCGGTCATCGCCATACCTGCTCAACATTGTCAAGACAATTGGCGAGCTACGCAGTAACGACTCCTTCCAGGGCAAAAGGAAGCCGATGAAGTGCTTGGCCGAGCCGTCTACGCAATGGGCCCCGCTGAAGTCCTTCGCATCCTCCCGCTAAACATCATCGAGCAAAAGCCGGGCCAACCGGGCCGCGTGTGGCTACTACCCATTCTCCGCGACAATGTCTCCAACACAAATCTCGCGCATTTCCGCTCGGAGATGGTCCCTTAAGCGAGGCTCTGTATCAGCGCGTTTTGGAGTTCGGACAGGCAGAGAAGACCGTGGAAGTGAAGATTTTGAAACCATCATCCACCAGACCTGGTCCATTCTTCCGGGATACTGCGAGCTACCGCTCGATCTACAGTCGGCGTTTGACCAGGGCTTTGCTGAATTGTTGTCCAACGTACTCTATAAGCAGACGGAGCTGCGTGTCGATGTTTGCCGTGCACTGCAGAATCTTGTCGAGTCCAATCAAGCCATAGTCGAGGTGGAGACGAGCGCAGAGGAAGGTGAAAATATGGTCCTTCAGCGACGAATTACGAAAGCTGCAGCGTCAAAGAATCTGGCGCATCTGGCTGGGTTTGCAAGCAACTTGTTGGCTGTGCTGTTCAATGTGTACAGTCAGACGTTGCCTCATTATAGAGGATACATCTTGCAGTGTATCAATGCGTATTTGAGCATTACGCCTAAGAAAGTGAGTTTTCATTTCAGTCTTGTCTTGGCTGAATGTTATTGAATACATGCTGACATATCACAGGAACTGGAAGAAACATTCACTCGAGTCACGGGCATGCTCGAATCCGAACTCCCATCGGAAGAAGTGGCCGCCAAACAGGGCAATCTGCAAAGGGAACAGACAACAAGATGCCACCGACATCGCACACGCTCGTGGATTTGCTGATTGCCATGTCCATCTACCTACCGAGGACGAGCTTCGCGAACCTGTTCCGCATCGCGTCGGTGGTGCTGAACAGAGACGTCTCATCAGACCCGCAACTCATCAAGAAAGCATACAAGCTCATTCCCCGTCTCGCATCGACAGAAACAGGACAGAGTGCTTTGATTGAACGCAGCGCAGAACTCCAAGCGCTACTGCTATCAACAGCCGACAAGACCCCAACACCAGCCCGCCGTGACCGACTCCTTGCTATCCACGAGCTGGTCACTTTCCTCCCCACGTCCGACCTTCATTTCATTCCATCCATCTTACCCGAAGTCATCCTCGGATGCAAAGAATCCAACGACAAAGCACGAAACGCCGCATTCGACCTCCTCATCCACCTCGCCAAACGCATCACCGACACCGAGCGCAACCCCCGGAACCGTAATCCGCAACTCCCTCGTACCACACATGCCTGACGACACACCAGACGCAGCAGCCACTCTCGAAGAATTCTTCACCATGGTCTCCGCCGGTCTCGCAGGCACATCACCACACATGGTGGCCGCATCAGTCACCGCCTTATCCCGACTCTTCTTCGAATTCCGCACCCAAATCACCCCGCAAACACAATCCGACCTCGTGCAAACCGTCGAGCTCTTCCTAACCAGCAGCAACCGCGAAATCGTCCGCTCAGTCCTCGGCTTCGCCAAGGTTGCCGTAGTCTGTCTCCCCGAAGAAATGCTGCGCCCGCGCCTCGACTCCATGGTCCCGAACCTCCTGGTATGGAGCAAAGAGCACAAGGGCCGTCTGCGCACAAAAGTCAAGGGCATTCTTGACCGGCTGGTCCGTCGATTCGGCGGCCCGCTGATCGAGGGTCTAGTCGGCGACGCAGATCGGAAACTAGTCGTCAATATCCGAAAGAGCGTGAGCGCAAGAAGCGCAACAAGAAGAAGGAAGCCGGTGGTGGTGGCGAAGAAGAAAACGAGAACGAGGATTCCACGAAAGGGGAAGAGGACGAGGCGGAGAAGCATTCACCAACGAATTCGACAAAGCAGTTTACGGCTCAGATATATCGTCTGACGAGGAGGAGTCTGATGATGACGGCGATGACGATGACGATGCCAGAAAGAAGACCAGAAAACGAGGAGCAAATGGCGAACAATACATCCGGGAATTATCGCCCGAGTCTAACCCTCTCGATCTCCTAGCCCCGACGCACTAGCATCTATATCAACCACCAAACCGTCCCTACGTTTCCTGGACGCCGGCGTAGGCAAAAACAGGAAAAAGCACGGCGCCAAAATCGATATTGACGGCAAACTCATTCTCCGTGACGATGCCAACAACAACAACGATAACCACGATAACGGTGGCGGTGACGATATCCAAATGACAGGCGCCAGCAACCAAAGCGGAATCAATGCCTACCTTGAAGCAGTCAGCGGACCGAACGCGGTGCGCCGCGGACAAAAGGGACGTCTCAAGTTTGGCAATAACAAGAAGAGCAAGAAGAACGCTTCTGCTGATGATGATGATGATGGTGGAATGGACGTTGACGACGACGACAACGACAATGATAACGGCAATAATACTAATAACAAAGGGCAAAGAAGTAGTAGCGGCAGCGGCAGCGGTGGAATTGCAGCTGGACGGAGAGGACTGGGTATGCCCAAGACGCACGGCGCAACAAGGATTGAAAAGAGGAGGAGAAGTGGGAGTGGGTTTGTTGCAAAGACGAGGGACGAGGACGTGGGCGACGATGATCAAATAGATGAAGCCAAAATTGTTATGAGAGAAAGAAAAAAGTATACCCTATTCAATACATAGCCATACACCACTGTCTTTCAATAAGAAGAATATTATACGTCCGAATCTAGTCAACTAAAATAAATACCTGAGGGCATTTGTTTGGTATCTTGATATAAAAAAAACAACAATGAGAAAAAGATGCCCTGAAATATATAATACGTACGGAATCATCCCTCCTCGCACGTTGAATATAAATCATGCCCCATGCAGATTGGTCGTTTAATAAAAAGAAAAGAAAAGAGTCCCAAATCATCCGTTGATTTGTGAAGACAGACGGAAAATGCTAATGGAACAAACAAACGCCAACACCGGAAAATGCTACCTGTATAGATATAGATGAAATAAATGGAGAATGGCGGGAGGGAAAAAGAGGGTTATTTCCCTTTTCATATCATAACTTTTTCTGTTTCTTTTCGTTCGAGTCTAGTAAAGAGAAGTTATCGGGTTCGGCGAACTCTGCTCTTATTCAACCAGGTCTGCCACCAGGCATTCACGCCGAGAACAGCAGCACGGCCATCATCGCCCTTCTCCGTACCGTCCGGGTTACCGAGAATCATGGCAAAGATCCAGAAAAACGCCGCAATCCAGACTGCGAGTAATAGTCCCATGCACAAGACCGGGGCCAGAGTGAGAACTACAATCGACCAAATTGCAGAGAAATGGTCGGTGGAGGAGGTGGTGGTACCACCGCGAGTGTTATTGTTGTAAGGAGGGAGAGATTGGAGGAGTGGTGGTTGTGGTCTGAAGTACTAGATTGAGCAAGACGCTCATGGTTGCGCAGTGCCGGCACAAGGAGCTTGCAAAGCTGGGTGGAGAAGGTGGTCGAGCGGAAGAATGCGGTAGGAGGACAAAGTCGAAGGGGCTAGTGAAAATCACCAGCAACAAGGCAACCAGTGTGTAGATGGCGGTGCATATCGAGAAGAAGGGAATCGGCGTGGAAAATAAGAGCTACAACGGCGGAATCAGCACAAGGTGTCGAAAAAAAAGATGGAAGAAAAGAAACTGCACTCACCAACACCAAAACCGCATTAGGCTCTCGACTGGTTTCCCTCCTTTGCTTCTGATGCATAGACAGTCACGGTATTTGGAGCGTCATGGAGACTGCGGGAGTTGCGACCATCGGACAGCGAAATATCAGCCACCCAACTAAGCCGGGCGCGGTCATCTTTGTGCGGGTCCGTGATGAGGCCTGCCTCTGCTCGAGGGGCCTCTGCATGTGTGTCCTTCGGATGTGATGACGACATGGTGGAATCCCAGTTGACGCCCGGCGATATGGGGTACGAGCCCGCTGACGACCCGGACATGGAGATGCGTGCCTCGGGCGACGAGGGATAACAATTGAGGGAATTGTCGGGACACTCGGCGGGTATTGCTGTTGTTTGAGATGTTGCTGCTGTTGCTTTGGCAAGACGTGGATAAAACCCTTTGAAATATCGTCCCCGCGGCAATGGGGAAGGGAGTCAAAGACACGACAGAACTGTCATGGCCATGTCCAGGACCATAACCAGGTCCGGATTCTCGTGACATGGCAGGAGACGATCGTCTCTCTCCGAAGGCCTGACCAGGCAGTGGTCTGCAACTCCCTGGGAGGGTTGCTCAGGAGTAGTACATTGTCGACAAGGTGTGTGGAATGTAGGGTGGTCGACGAGCGCGGGCAGGTAGGACAGACACTCCAGGGATCAGCGGGGAGTCCCTAGTTATAGATTTATACAGCCAACGACAAAGACTGAGCGCTCCGCAGCAGAACAGCGGGCGGGAAGAGGGAGGAGGAGGAGGCGGCGCATCAGGAAAGACGGGGAGGAGCAAAAGAAGGAGCGGAATCGCCAAGAAGCGTCAAGGCAGGCGGCGGCGGAGACATCGTCTTCTTGTCTTCTTGTTTGGGCGGTTGCGGTTGCGGTTGCGGCAAGAAGAAAAAGACCGCCAACGTGCCAAGCCGATTTGTGAGCATGCCGAGCCTCTTGGCATGCCCAAGCCGCGGCTGGGCGCGCGCTGATTGGCTGGGCTGCCCGCATAGCGCGCTTGGCCGTTTTGTGCCGAGCGGCGTACCGTATTGCCGTCTCGTATTGTCACAGCACCCGCCACGAAGGGCCTTGGCGCGCTGTGATTGGCTGGCCGCGAGAGTGCGGTAGAACGATAAACGATAAATACATAAGCGGTATTGTATCAAATACATGGAAGGCATCTGCCATCTGGCATCCAGTATCCTCCTTCTCAATCGTGCGTATACTCCAAGTCTAGTATCTACACCACCTCATGCGAAGCAGCAAGACAGACTGTGATACACACCGCTTGAGCTTCCACAAGGTGAGGCGCACCAGGGCCGGTTCCGGGAACGAAAATCTCCTGTTTGTCGGCCAAATTTCCGTGCCCAGCTTTGCCAATGTCTCGGCGTGACACTGTCGCTGGAACTCCTCACAGTATTTGAATGGCTGCCATTGGATGGAAATGGGCATGGGAGTCATGACTCATAACTCATGATCGACAGTTCTCCGCCATCTAACATACGCGAGTTGTCCAATGCACTTCAGTGTTTCCTAGCCATACTACCGCAGTGTCAGGCGCCATTGGAGCTCGGAGGGAAGCATTTTCTTCCATGTCCAACTCGTCAAGACTACTATGCCTGAGAAGCTTGAAGCGGTGGAACTTGACAAAAGGTTTTCTTCTTCGCGCCAAGCTGGTATCAAGACTTCTGCATCCATGGAGATACTGATAGTAGTACGAATTATGAAGCGATGTGCAAGCCAACTTGGCAACACTCACTCCATCCTTGGTAATACTAGCCAATACGAAGCAACAAATAGGTAAGCATTGGCAACAGTCTAGATCCTTGGTTGGTATCCGAGCTGTGCCGGGCATCCGGTAACAATCATACATGAAACCAACACAATGTAAAATGTATCTATCGCATTTGCCATTTACTCTGTGAAGAGTTAAAAGCAAGGAATAAAACACAGTGAACACTGAACACAGGACATTCGAGTTCTGCAGAAGCCATGCCAAGTATTTAGTACGGACATACATCCCGCCGCAGATACTACCCGTTTGCGCCATCAGTCTGAAGCAAAACACGATAGACGATACACACGTACTGGTACTACTGTGCTCATAGACAGGAGTTTCATTGGTACCTGCATCACAGCCTTCCGATCACATAGTGATTTGCTATAAGATGGCGAGGACTTGGTATTATATGCACTATACCGCCCGGAATATAGGACAAGTCCCTTAAATCTTCTACTTACAGAGCATTCTTGGTTTGACGGACAGAGCCACATGTTCAGCAAATTTTTGAATCTACCCTTGACAGGTGAGTTCTACTACGACTCGATAACTTTCGCAAACTCCTCCTCTCCGCTCCCCAAAATATTCTATGAGAACAGCGCCTGATGCGGCGCGATCACCAGGATCGTTTACGAATAGATTTTCATAACTCTTAAGGTCAAGAGACGCTATTTTTGCTTGAGTATTTGCAACTGAGAGATAACGTCCACTTTGCCTGATATATCCATGTTTGGCCGATGTCTACTGAGGGCACCTCCCGAGGTCGTCGACTAGCGCCTTCTTCACGATGATATTCCATCTAGCAAGCTGGCCTTCTTGCCATTCCATGCAAACACTCCTCTAGTTCATCCCGAAGAAATCACTGTGACGAATGTCAGTGGAACATAGGGATCCTTGACGTCACCGCCCTTTGTTAAAAGGAAGGTATTATTATATGTGTCTTTGTCGTCTTGAACAAAGACACCCGGGCATTGAACGAGGTCCTCGCGGTTTCTTTCAGCTTCTCAACATTCGAAAGGCCGGCATTGATGTTGTTTTGGAGTTGGCACACTTGCGGTGAAGAGCTCGACACGCTGACTTTATGCCTCGCCCGATTCAATATCCGCGGTTCGTAGGCATATCGGAAAGTAGAGCAAGTCTAATCATTTTTCTCGCTGGGCACGACTCTTTCCTTTTCCTGGACAGAGCACGCACAGGAACTGGTGGATAGATTAATCATTTAAAACCAAGTGTTGAGAAGAACCGCTATTTAAAGGCCTCAGCTCAAAGGATTCTGTGACCTCAATGAGTTTGCACAGCATATGAAACAGCTTCCGTCGAATCCTCTAGCGATCTCTTTGTAAATATCCTTGATTTCCAACAGATTTCTTTGAAGCTGTATTGCGCCTATTTAGTGCCGGAATCCCTTATATCTTGGTGCTGCCTCTGCCGGTCGGGTTTAAATAGGCTGCATTCTTCCTTTTATAACCTCTCTGAATCTCAGTTTGCATCGACAAGTCAAAATGCCGGACCCAATGCAGTTGCCGCATGAACTTCGTCTTATGATAATAAACCATGCAACTGACCAAGCAGATAAGACAAGCAGATCGGACCTGTACAGGGTGCTCTGTGATTTGTCTCTTGTTTCCAAGCGGTGGCACGCCACGCTGATTGAACAGATCTACTCAAGCTGGGAGTACAGTTGCGATCATAATTCCACTTGGTCGTTGTGGAAGTTCCTTCGCACCATACTGTCCAACAGGCAGATTGCCGATACTGTTCAGGAAATTCGATATTGTTCGTTCGAGGGTGGAAATGGACGAAATTCTTTCGCAGTCAAACCTTTTGCTTTTTCTCCGGGCGACCGTGTCACGATCCGCAATGCAATTTGCAAGTCAGGACTGGCCCATATCAAGCCCGATGTTATAGACGCCATCCATAATGCAGACCCATCGCCTCTGTTCGCACTCCTCGTGGCGAATTTACGAAATCTACGGACCCTTCGTGCACGTCTCCCATATACAGATATATTTCTTACCGGAGTGTTTCGAGAAGCAGCCAAATGCAGACAACTGGACCTGCAGAATGACTTCTATCCTCTACGTAGGCTTCGGGGGTCTATCTTTCATGGATTCCTTGAGCCTGTTACAAATGTAAACATGCTCAGTATATCCATGTCAATCTTTGTGGCCCATCTTCCAATTGCCAGCTATTCAACGGGTGTCCGTTTCTGATTTCAAACCGCACGAGCTGGCTTCAAGGGATGAATATGCAGAAGATTTTGGGGACATTTTGGAGCGTCCACGGTGACGGATGTGAACCTGGTGCTCCGCGCGAACTTCGACCCTTCCTTTGCAACTCCGAGCACATTTACTATTTTCGCTTTGCCAGAGAGATTGACCCGACTGTCAATCTATTTGAAATGAGACTCTCGCTTCTCTAATAATGTCTCTAATATCGACGTGTGGAACGGCATACGACCATACGAAGAGGTTCTCGAGTATTTCGATTTCTATCGAGATGATGAGCACGAAGAAAGAGATCATCCAAAACTTGGTTCTCTGCGAGGATTCACGCGCCTAGAGCGCCTTTATATTCAGCCGCGACTTCTCAGTGACACAGATAGTTTTGGCGAGACCCTACCTCCGAATTGTCACTCACTGAACTTCTACTTTGATACCAGGCTCTGCTTTAACCAAGTCTCCGCCTTCAGTCGGAAATTGAAGGATTTCATATCGGGTGCGCATCTACATACTCCCAAGCTCTGGCAAATTCTTCTGGATAGAGATCCCAACCCAATGTTTGCTCGAGACGTCCCGCTCTATGATGAAGTGGAAAATGCATGTGCACAGTACGGCATCACATTTGAGGCCAAGCGCTTATACAAGGACGGAGAAGGTCCATGGAATTGGTAACCACTGGCTCTGTTAGTTACCAGAGATTATTTAGAAGTATGATAATATACCTATTCAAAAGCTCTCGAGTATCCTCTAGATTACAACTAAGAATCAATGCCCGGCAGATTAGGCAGATTAACAATAATCCCTCTTCACCACTCTAGAATAGGATTTCTATACAATCACTGAAGCTCATTGGGCACTGGTAAGGCATCAACATACATGACCCAAAGGAAAAGCTGAAGAGGAAAAGAAATACCTACCTATTAGCCTTGTATAAAGGTGGAAACTATTCAAGGACTCTTTTCTGTTTTCCACATTTATTCAAGAAGGAAGAATAACTAGGTACAGGACACCTTAGTCCAAATCCTGGGATTGGGGATTCGGCCTCACAAAAGATTCAAGCGATTCTAGTTCGATTATTTCAAGTCTAAGATGCTCAATGAGCTTCCCTGACTTTCAAAGCTTTTCCCACACCCAATACCATTCGGACATGGGTATCATCCTGAGAACGCCTGGGTACTGGGGTCCTTTATCTTAGGGAATGAGCAGTATGCACAACTAACAAGTAAATTTGGAACAAACCTCTTCTATGTCCCTGGCTTTGAATATTCCTCATGTTGATAACCTGACTCCGTTGGCCTCAATGACTGTCTTTACTTCGAGGCCCTATATGATTAGATTGATCGAACCAAACACATCGACTTTGAACACACGCTCATCGTAGTCTAAACCGTGCATCCTCCGGAAAAGATGAGGCAATGTAGTCTCATCCAGTGAATCGGAAAGCGCATCGAAAATAAACCCCCATCAAGTACCGACATACTAAGCTGCGTACCTGGATATAGACTTGCTTCCCAATCTTCTCGGTCGAATATCCAAGTCTTTGATTCGGCCAACAAATATAACTAGATCGCTAGCAATTAAACACGACAAAGGAACATAGATAATCCTTCCCGGCGCTGTGCCAGACACGTGCCTAATTCAGAACAGGAGAAATATTTCCCCGAGAGAACTGGGATGGAATAATTCCCTGAGAAGAACATGAACATTCGACAGCCAATATTTTCAGACCAGTATGAAAATGATTGAAGCTCATGATGTCTCGACGCCTACACTGAAGCCCCGTCGCCTTCTTCATGGCGACATTACATACTCTGCCGCCAAAGAGTGTGAAACAAATGTTCTTCATGAATTAGAATATTGGGACCAAGAGACAGAGTACTTCTCCTATTTGTACCGGAACCGTGATTTGATCAAATCGATCGTTACTCAACACCTGGCCTTAGATTCGGTAGACAAATGTCACCTTGCAGATCCTGAGCAATGGATGCGTGGAGGCTTCAATATTTGCATCCGCGTCGACATCGATGATCGAGGCCAAATACCGGGGAAACAAGTGATTATGCGGTTCCCTCTACCATATAGAAGTCGGGGAGGGCCCTTGCCCTGGAAATGTGGACGAGAAAATTCTCTGTGAAGCAGGGACGTATGCGTGGCTGCAGGCGAATTGCCCAGACCTTCCTATTCCACATTTATATGGATTTGGACTGACCACGGGCCAAACTGTGCGTATGCCCCAATATTCTGCGAGGGATTCGTTTCTCATCATTTTAGTTCACTTTCCTTGACAATTTACCTTTTCTTGTACGCTTGGCTGAGATTTTCCGCCGGCGAGTTTTGGCGTGGCTAGGCTACAAAGTCCCTTCTCGATACGTTCAACTTCATAACAAGGTGCCTAGCTCGTTTAGCGCAGGATATATTTTAATTGAGTACATTGACCGGTCCCGAGGCAAAATGCTTTCTGAATCGTGGGAGGAAGGGCGCCACAACGTTCAGCTGCGGATGAATCTTTTTCGAGGCCTTTCTCGTGCTCTTCTTGCTCTAACACGCACCCCGTTGCCAAAAATTGGCTCGTTTGTTTTGGATGAGAACGGTTATCTGAGGTTGAATAATAGGCCGCTTACTCTTCAAATCCATCAATTGAAGAATGAGAAAATACCGGTCGATATTCCGCGGAATGTCACTTACACATCAGTTGCCTCATATGTCAATGACATTCTCTCTTTTCATGAAAGCCGCTTACGCAATCAACCCAATGCAGTGAGTCATCTTGAAGATGGTTTCTATCAAGCATTGGCGTTGATGGTAATGAGGAGCATCTGGCCTTGCTACTTTCGCCGAGATCTTCTTCGAGGTCCATTTTTATAACACTTACCGACATCTACTAGAGCAACCTATTTGTTGACAATGAATGGAATATCAAATGCTTCATCGATCTGGAATGGGCGTGTTCTCGTCCCGTGGAGATGATCCACCCTCCATATTGGTTAACAAGCCAAGCAATCGACTCGATCAACCTGGAGGATTATAAAATCCTTCATACAGAGTTCATGGAGGCGTTATCAGAGGAAAAATTGAAAGCCAAGCCAGGTCTTGCGCCATTCTTGTATCCCATTTTACAACAGGGATGGGACAGGGGAACATTTTGGTGCTCTCTCGCGCTGAATAGTCCTACAGCCCTGTTCAAGATTTTCTACGACTACATTCAGCCGAAGTTTTCGAAGACTCATAATGATGACTCGACGTTTTGGGTCATCACCATGCCTTATTGGACATTCGACGCATTTCAGTTCCTTGAACAAAAGTGAAAGGCAAAAGCCAGTACGATATGTCTTTGCGTGAGGCTTTCAAACGTCGAATTTCAGCTTACTCGAGCCTGTGAATTTCTACAGCATTTTCACGTCTCGAAATCGCTTTTGCCCCGATTCTGCTGGGCAGCTTGAGCTGACGAGTGCTTTCTGTAGGCAAATCCTAGTTACCGCGGAATACAATGACATATGCACTACATCGCCTGATCTATAAATTAGGCATAGAGTTCACCTAACTTGGCTCGGCAACGCGTTCTTGACTTGTCAGAATATCGTCCACTGTCCCATAGCAACGGAGGTAGGCCACCATGGATGAGGCGCTCGCAGATATCAAAGCCATCACGGGCTCGGTCCCTCCTGACAGCGTAACTACTAAAGCTCGACACAAATAAGTCCTGACAGCAGATATCAGCCATTTTTCTTAAAATATCCGTTGAAGCATTTGCAGATATTTGACTTTCTCGTCTTTGAAGGTGGGCCAAGTGGTAAAATGAATTAGCATCAGGCTTCTGATAAAAGATTAGACTTGTTTATGCAGACTATTATAGATCATCGCCATTGTAATTTTTATTAAAGAGACGTATTCTTGACAATGAAGAATATCTTGAGTGGCTAAATGCTGTTTAGGTCCAGGACTGGCCCCGAACTAATATCTAGAAGAAGATCCCAGATTAGGAATAAAATACTGAAAGCGAAAAGCTTCGGATAGTCAAGGCTGATCTCTAAAGCCAGCCCTCACAACTGCTAGTAAATGATACCCATCTTTCACTTTCAGCTAATGATATTCTCAAATACGGTTAGATTATGCGTTAAATGAGGATTGTCCTTACAGGTCAGATAAAACTTGTACTTTGTAGTTAGTTAGTTAACTAACTATGGCACAAGCATGCACTGACTTTAACGAATCACGGGGTCAAAGCCTCCCGGAGTAAGGTGCTATGCAAATGCCAAATGCACTGTTCTGGTGATTATGCAGCATGCACGATGCAGCCAGTGCCAGCCACTCGTCTCGACACCTCTGGCCAATAGTTAGGGAGTAGATGCGGCGCAGTCGAGGTTGCGTGCACCATTCCTGTTTCGGCTAGCGCATGAAACGGAAACGCCAAAGACTAAATAAATACTTAATTCAACTTTCAAGTTAAAGGGTCGGGCTATTTTAGATGGCACTAGCCGTGCAGGGTAGGTAAGACGTACGTTGCGCTCCGTGAGTGGCTGCGTGGGTGGAGCTCAGACGAAAAGAGACACACGAGTGACACGACGGAGGACACTCGGCACCGGGCATCCGCGCTAGCTGCATCCGGGCATGGCTAGCCCGGTTTAGGGTCAAGCTTAGCGCCAGCGATGTGGCTCACGGGCCACGGCCCACATGCGCCGGCGGGACCGCGCAGTGGGACGGGCCCGCATTGTGCACACAGCCAATCAGAGCAAAGTCCGGAGTCACTACGCAGTCACGCACGGCACTAAGGGCCGGGCGCGGCTTGGCGCCACTTTGGGTTCCTTCCTTCCCAGCTCGTCGTCGCATCATCCATTGTCCGATGCTCCACCTCCACTAGTTACTCGTAGTTACTCGTAGTTAGGTATTTTCGATTCGGCTGACCAGGGACTTGATACTAAACTACGGGCCAAAAGCCTGAATGCGACGTCAATGCAGGAATGCTCGCCGTAACCCCTCCGTAATCTATCTTACTTCATGAAGTAGTGTACTTAACCCAAGGAAGGTAAACTAGCTAGTTAACTAAGTAATTAACCTCAGTCGTGAGCTTAGGTAATCGCGGCAGCCTCAGGCGCCCAGGTGTCAACCGTGCTTAGCTAAGGCTCGTCCTGTCGTGCTTGCCCTCTCAGTGTCTCAGCGCGCCAGCTGCACAACCACTAGTGCCGCTTGGCAAAATCACCCTCTGCCGCCCGCCCCTCGAGAAAAATGCCCATCTCTCTCTCTCTCTCCTCCTTCTCCTTCTTCTCTCGCTCGCTCGTTCCTTCTCTCCCTTCTCCTCTCTCTCTTCTCGCCGCTCTCCTCCTGAAGCTGTTCCCCAATCGTCCTGTTCTCTACATTCCTCTCCCTGCCTCTCCCTACCATCTCGCTCTCCTTCCTTACTATACAATCCTGCTTGCTTGCTTACTGCCTGAGGCTGACTGCCGGCTGACGCTACCCGCGACGGCGCCCCGTCCCCGGTTTCTCTCTCCCACGCAACCAGCTTACCAACTGTGTCCGTCGCACCCATTGCGCAATTCAGAAGTTATTTATAAAATAATTCGTCCCGTGTCTGCGAGACAATTGCTCGAGTTGACGACCACGCGAGAGAACATGGCCCATCCGCAGCCCTCGCCGCCAGGAGGCGTGCCTCCCCATCATGGTCCTCTGGCAGCGCACCCACAGATGAATGGCCACCTCTCTGTGCAGTCGCAGGGCCAGAAGGGCTCGCCGCTGACGACCGCGCAAAATTGCAGCTCTGAACGAGCAAATCTGGCTTCAAATCGGTAGGTTGCCTCTCTATCTCTCATACATACCTGTCATCGGCGATCTCGGTTACAGAAATACTGACAGACGCACTGTAGGCAGTCTGACGGAATTGATGGGCGACCTCGATGGCGGCATGAGTGCCTACGAGCAAGCCCTCCGTCACAACCAATGGTCCATCCCGCCATGACCGCCATTTCCCAGATCCTGCGGACTCGAGAGCAATTCCCCAAGGCCATCGAATATCTACAACAGGTCCTCAAATTGGACCCCAGAGTGGGGAGACCTGGGGCAGCTTAGGTATACTGTTACATCAATGAGATTGTTCTTGTGTCACCTGGACTAACTTGGCCCGCCCAGGTCACTGCCACCTGATGATGGACAACCTGCAGGAAGCCTACACTTCGTATCAGCAGGCGCTCTATCACCTCCGAGACCCCAAGGTTCGTTGTTCGTTCTTATTCGTTAGCCTGATTGTTGCCGGAGCTCGCTAACTTATTTATCTATTTAAGGAACCCAAACTGTGGTACGGTATTGGCATCCTCTATGATCGCTATGGGTCTCTTGATCATGCCGAAGAGGCCTTTTCGCAGGTCATGCGCATGGCCCCAGACTTTGAAAAGGCCAACGAAATCTATTTTCGCCTTGGAATCATCTACAAGCAGCAACAAAAGTTCAACCAAAGCTTGGAATGCTTCAAATACATTGTCAATGACCCTCCTCGCCCTTTGACCGAGGAAGACATCTACTTCCAGATTGGTCATGTTCATGAGCAGCAAAAGATGTAAGTCATCTCCTCCTTACCCCGGCTCTTGCACACCCTTCGTACTAATCGTACGTACCAACAGTTTGACGCTGCCCAAGCGGCCTATCGCCGAGTGCTCGATAAAGATCCGAATCACGCCAAGGTGTTACAACAGCTCGGATGGTTGTACCACCAACAGAGCTCCAGCTACGCAAGCCAGGAAAAGGCCATTGAATACCTGGAAAAGTCGGTCAGCGCAGGTTAGCTTTACACATCCACCATTGCACTCAGGTATACGAACGACTTGCTAATAATCATAATTCATTAGACAACAACGACGCGCAAAGTTGGTACCTCCTCGGTCGTTGCTACATGTCACAACAGAAATACCCCAAGGCGTACGAAGCCTACCAACAAGCTGTCTACCGGGATGGGCGCAACCCTACATTTTGGTGCTCCATTGGTGTGCTCTACTACCAGATTAACCAATATCGCGATGCTCTTGATGCTTACTCCCGTGCCATCCGGCTCAACCCTTACATCTCGGAAGTATGGTATGACCTCGGTACGCTGTATGAGTCGTGCAACAACCAGACTGCCGATGCATTGGATGCATACGGTCGCGCGGCTGATCTGGATCCTACCAACGTGCACATCAAAGCTCGCTTGCAACTCCTTCAAGGCCAGGCTCAAGGACAAACCCAGGCCAGCGCCCCGGCACCGGTCCCACAAGACATTCACCCCAGGCCTACCAGGGACCAGGCGTTGGTGCGCCGCCCGCTCCTCAGTGGGGAGCTCCTGCTCCGACCGGCGGCCCGCCGCCTCAAGCGCCAGCACCACCTCGCCAGATTGCCGACTGGAATCGTGGCATTAATGAACTTCAAAACGCGGCACCGCATCCTCATCAGCCGTCAGCAGCCTACGATCAACGCGAAGCTCTTCGTGGTCCAGCTGCTGTGCAGCAGCACCCGAGCCCTCGCCAGGAAGCCGTGCGATCTTCTTTCCCTGAGGCTCGTGGACAACAGGTTCCCCGCGTTCACCAGCGCCGAATGCGTATCCACAGAGTCACACCTTGCCTCAGCTGGCACCTCCGGCTCCAGGTACACATGATCGCGCTCCTAATAGTGCTGCTGGTTTCCGTGGTCCGAACGGCGCGCCGGCTCCTGGAGCTGCTCCTCCCTCTTATGGTCGTCCATTCACACCTCCTACTGAGATTCGCCCACTTCGTGACATTGGCGATCGGCCATCTTCACCGGGGCCTACTTATCCCCAACAGCAGTTTCATTACGGTCCTAGTCTCCAGAGCGGTGGTGCTGGCACGGGTATTGCGGGGGCGCGCCTGCTCCTGCTACCGCCCTGACAGCTGCTGATGCTGCGGCCCGTGAGCGCGAGCGCGAGCGTGATGACCGCCCTCCGTCTGCGATGAAGCGTGGTCGTGAATGGGACACTACTGAAGGAGGGCCGGCAAAGAAGATTGCCAATGAGGAAAGCCGCCTTCGTCAGGCTGATGAGATTAATAACCGTCGAGCTACTCCTCCTAGCGATCTGCAACGACGGAGCTCGTCGGAGGTTCGTCGCGCCGCCAACGAGAACTACCATCCTTCGGAGGCAGCGCATCATCCGCACACTCTTCCATCAATTCAGCATATGCAACAGTCTGGCGGTCCTTCTATTCCACCACTAGCTGAGGGAGCGCCGTCTGGATCTAATCCGCCTTCTGCGGGACCAGACACTCAGGCCGCAGTGAAGGAAGAAGCAATTCGCAAGGAATCGGTACCGTTGCATGAGCCTGCTGCTCGCAAGATGGATGTCGATGAAGATTACGACGAAGAAGGCGAGGACGAGAAGCGCACAGCGACGGGAATCAAGGGCAGTCCTCACGGTAATAGTAATGCCAGTGCAAGCAACGGCAGTTTTGCAAACGGCAATGGCGCATCAAGCCAGAAGCCTAGACTACTTACTCCTTGATTTTTTCTCATGGACACTTGAAGGTCGATGATTGAAATTTATTTTTGTTTTCTTGGTGTTTTAATCAGAATATTGAATGACGTTGAAATTGGTAGTTGTGTTCGTTCTTTTCTTTTTCGTTCTTGTTATTGATATACACTCGGTCCATGAAGATTGATTTTGTTTTTAGTGTTTTGTTTCGTCTGCGGCATGATCGATGAATTTCCTAGTTTTGGTCTTCTTGTTTAGGTAGTAGTAGTATAGTCATACATATATAAGTCTGGATTTGTTTTATTACTTAGATGTCCTCCATCTCTACATCATGGTCTCTACCACCAATCTCCTCGGAGGAAAATCGTATTCTAGACGAAGTCGTGGATCCAGCACTCCTCTTCCGACTAGCAGAATTCACATTATACGACTTC
This sequence comes from Talaromyces trachyspermus, assembly GCA_020137715.1. Classification (NCBI taxonomy): domain Eukaryota; kingdom Fungi; phylum Ascomycota; class Eurotiomycetes; order Eurotiales; family Trichocomaceae; genus Talaromyces; species Talaromyces trachyspermus. The sequence goes on from JACGXQ010000003.1 coordinate 885,488, forward strand.
TTCCCTGATCTCGGCGTGGACGTCGACGTCGACGTCGACGTATACAACTCCACCCCATCCGATCATCCGTCTCAATCACATCCACCACCAGATTACCCTTGCCATTGCCCAACGTCCCTTGAATGGCGCCAATCGCACCACCGCCCCCAGCAACCCCTGGCAGTAGTAGTAGTCCTAGCAGTACCAGCAGTGCTGGCTAAAGCAACACCCAGCGCCCTCTCAGGATTATCCGGCTCCAGCACCTGCGCCATAAACCGGCGACGCATGCGCGGCACAGACTCGTTCGACGCGACTGCGTGCAGCAGGAGGAGTTCCTTGGACGAGAGGATGCAGTGCGCCATATGTCTGATTTCGCGCGTGTGCATGCGCGAGGAGCGGCGGGAGCTGTTATTATTATTACTTCGATTGTGATGGGTGGTTTTGTGGGTGGTGGCGGGTGGGAATAGTGAGGAATCGGAGTCGGTGTCGGAGTCGGTGTCGATTTGGATTGGGTTGGTCTGGTTCATGGTGGTCTGATTCATGGTGGTGGTGGTTACGATGGTGTTGGGGAAATGTACTGTCACAACTTAGATCAAGATGGTATTCAAGAAGGTATGCGGGCATGGCTGTGATTGGTCCTCCGCACCTAACTAGGTACGACTCCGTAGTTATTATTTAGCAAGCACTACGGAGTACAAAACCACTACCAAAACAGAGACACAGAATAATCTATACAAGAATAAAGAATCAAGAAAGAACGCCGTTACTGTGATATGCTGACTCGGACAGAGGACGCAGAGATGGAAACAGAAACGAAGAGAGTGAATTTAATGTGCATACAGTGGCAGTTCACCACCATGTCCATGGATGAATGAACGAAGGTATAAAAGCGTTAACATCCGTCAACAAACGAATTTTTAGGCCAGTCATACACCTCCGACCTGTAGCCAGCCAGTCAGTCAATCATCTTTAACCACCGCAATCAATGCTCAATGCCATACATACCATTGAGTCAAGTTCGGATTATGATACGGCCCCGGATGCCTCTCAATATACTCGGTCGTCGCATACCCTCCGGATCACAAGTCACACTGACCCGATCCGGACTCTGATAAATCCGAATATAGTCCACACGCATCGTTGCCGGCCACGTCGTCGCGAGACCCGTCCAATTGAGCATCGCGAACGAAGGCGACATGCCAAAGTTGACGATCGGGTACATCGGTTCCATGGGGATCACCCTCTGTCCAACATTGCCATTTGGTCGCACGGCCTGCGCGTCAATCGTCCATGTCTTTTCGCTGCCCACGAACCACGTCACGTTGCCCGCTGCTCCGGGCGAGTATTCGAATGCGTATACTTGGTACTCTTTGCCGTCGTACCAGTCGTTGTTGAGGTTGGTCAGGCCGGATGCTACTTGCTGATAGGGCCCGCCTCGGTAGGAATTGATGGATGTAATGGAAGGGTTGTATACGGCGGTGAAGTCTATTAACTTAGGTTAGATATATTCAGCATATTCAGCGGGGATATGCAGATTGTCAATGCAACTCGATGCTCCCTGGGGAGATGATGAACCTACCATAGTCTGGCATATACCATATATCGTACGGCGCCAGCTGCAAACTCTGCGATACCATACCAATCCGGTCTTGCTGCTCGTCAAGCACTGTGACACTAGCCTCAATAACGTCAATCTCCGGCGCTCCTCTAGACCTCCCAGGCGTTGGATGGTCTGAACCGGACACGTGCAGGCAGGCAGACGCATGCCAGGAAGATAGCTCAGTCCATCCGTCGAACTCTGATTCGCCGTGATTCCCGCATCGCAAATATCGTCATAACTGTACGGCCACATTCCATCCGTCGTCGCCGCATAGCCCGCTCTTCCCAGGTTCCCCATTGCCCAGAAACCGGGCCAAAACCCGGAGATATCCCCGCGTCCAGGCAGTGATATGCTAGCCTCGAGTCGCCCGCCTGAGAAGCACATTTGGTTCCATGACTGTAGCATGCCGGATCGGAAGCTCAGGTTGTGGTTGGTGTAGTTATCGAATTGGATTTCTAGAACGCCGTCGTTGGTTGTAATTGCGTCGGGGTCGTACCACTATGAATTATACAGTCAGCCAAAAAATTTCCCGTGAAGATACGGTAGTAAGGATAGTCTAACCTCCAAATCCTGCGTCACGCCATACCAAAGATCCACGCCTTGAAAGTAGGCGTCATCGCCTTCGTAAAGGTGCGTCCAGGGGTGTTGAATTCGTCGGAGAACTAGCAATGCTTAGACCGTCTGAACAGACAGAGAATGAATCTAGTACTTACCACGAGCTGCCACTCCGACCCATCTGCTGATTTCTTCGTCAAGGCTGATTTCGGTGTAGCAGGATCAATAAGGCCGCTGCGGACGTTCTTCAGGAGCGGCGTATCCATCGATATACACATTGGATCCTCCGCGCATGGATCACGATGGTCTTGAAACAGTCGGCCCACGAAAGTTCTACGCAAGTCAGTTAATAAGTTTTCTTCACACACACACACACACACACACAGGAACATAACGTACGCCACAGGATAAACAATAAACAACGCGATAATCCCCATAATCAACAGTGCAAGACCGCCCACATTGCACAATCCTCTCGGATTGCAAACATCGCAATCGCGTTCTCGATCTGCAGGATCCGGATTATGCAGGTAGTCATCTTTCTCGACATCCTCCGGAAACAACAGCAACGCCTCTGTCGGCATGATATTGTACTTTTCCGAAACCGTCTGCGTATTGACATGATGCTGTTCGTCATCGCTGCTTGTGTGCAATGATGATGGTGCTCTGGGGTCTGCAAATGGGTCATACCCACCACAACTGTCATGGCTGCTGCTGCCGCCAAATTCCGAATGCGAGTCCCAACTGTCACTACGATGATACTCGGATATTATCGACGAGGCTGGGCGCGGCGCCGCTTTCGACCGATCGGGGCTTCCGCGAGAACGCACTTTCGCGGAGGCGGAAATAGCAGCTCTGACGATTCAGTGGGCGATATGGGTGATGGCGAGATCAGCTCGTTCCCGGGCGTCAGTCTGACCGTTCTAACGGGCGATCGACGAGACCGCGCTGAAATTGTGTGCTTCAGCCGTTGTCTTCCATCTTCCATATCGACAAAGGGCTGCTCATGGTTGCCGGAGTTGAGTCTGATATGGGGTGTACTTCGCGTACTCAAAGTCTTCAAACTGTGTTTGTTGAAGTCCTCGGCCATTTCTTTGTTACCAGCACATTAAGTCAACGAACAGACAGGTAGAGACGTGGTATTCCGTTATCAATCTCTTTGGCACTATTCAATATCCCATCTCCATGTATATGTACCTAAGTGCGTTCGAATATCTTGACACGCAAGGACACTTCAACCTGACCAGGTAAAGAATGACTGAATCACAGCGAATGGACGGTGTCGCCAAACGATACGCTGGCTGCTGGCTGCGCTGACTGCTGGCTGACTGACTGACTGGAAGATAGATGGAAGCAAAAGAACTAGGCCAGAGAACGAAACAGTATGTTGGAAGCAGGTAAGACTGATGATTTGTCAAGTATCCAGGGTCTGCCAATGAGCAGTAAGAATGGGGAGAGGTGAGAATGTGTGGTGGCATGTACATCTACTCTACACCGGAATGAGCATGAATTAGTCAATCTTGAATCCAGAGCCTTTTTCCTCATCCTTGTTTATAGAGTTTCAAGGTAGCATAGATACGAAATTGATGGATTCTGGTTGAAGCGGACTTCCACTGTCCAGCATCTAGCAGATGCCCAAATCGAGCTCCAGCAGATGAAGTCATTGTCTTGTCGTACGTATATTGCACGAGGAATCCAGTTGCCCCGCGTGAATACCTGCGCGGAATGCACTCGACGATTTGATGACGCGGAGGGACATTAAAATGTAGGGAATGCAAGTGACGCGCACGAGAGACAAACTGCATCAACGAAGAGGTCTACAAAACATCACGTGAATATCTTCACCCTAACTCCTCCTAACAAGACTGGCATAGTCACCTACGCTCATGTCTTCCAAGAAATAAAACAAAACCTAGGGAGAATTCAAATTTCCAAGTACGTAGTAAGTACTACTAATAACATCCATCCTACCCCGGTCCAGAACGTATTAATTACAAGGCACCTGCAAGGGATAGCCACAACTTCCAAGTTCTTGTTCTTTCTTAATAAAAATAAAATGGACCAGACTACGTACAATACGATTATCCATTCCGTGAATCAGGGCAGGATTACCAGGTTCTTGTTTTGTTCCGCGTTTGTTTTGATCTGGAGGATGTCATGGTTGAGGGATGTATATGTGGATTTTTCAAGACTTCCAAGGCATTGACGCCTGTCACCAGGCAGCGGGAATAATTTTAGATTCATACTCGTAATTAAGTAATCCAGATTACTTAGGTAGAATGAGAATGGCCTTTGGATAAGTAAAATATACGGTATGTGGACCTAGATGTGCATAGGTCTGGTCCACCTGGTCACCACACTGGAATAAAACGAGGCAAATAATACGGCTTAACATGGTAGAATAATAAAAGGGAAGTATTTGTATCTAGTTGAGAAATCTAGACCACGTAAAGGAAGAGAGATTTGGTTTTTCTCTTACGATACTTCTCGACGAGGTCTTACGGACCTCGAGAACTGGCTACTTAGATACATCAGTCATCTTATTTTCTTTCTATTACCTACCTAGGTAGGTAATCGTTCGTTGGTAAATACTTAATCTTTAGGGACTGCCAAGGAACTCGGGTTTGCAAGCTGAATAGCTATAGATATATCGATAGTCATAACTGTCATGATTCAAAGTACCTCTACTACGTAGGCACATGCACGATAATGTACAGCGTACGCTCAACTCAGCCAGGATATCATCACATCAACGAATTTCGTACACCTTCCTTTTCTTTTCTTCCATGTCTTTCTTCCTTCCTTCCCTTTTTCCTTTTTCAACACAAACGAACGATCCCGTTCTATTCATCTATCCCAACACGCGATTGCGATTCATTTTGATGAAGAACAGATTCAACATCTCCAACCTGTTTCGCTCCGAAACCTCTCTCGTCTTCAATCTTTGGCGCAGGGCCTGTGCATTCATAAGCGTCAATCCTTGGGATGGTCTTGTTTTCGTCCTTTCTCGCGAGTCTGAAGCAGCAGCAGCAGCAGCAGTAGTAGGTGGATATTCGGTTTCAGGCTCCGGGTAGAAAGGATGCAGTCGATTGAATGAGTTGAATCGCGCTCGACCATCCCTCATGACTGGTGATTGTCAATGGAGCGGCTCGGAGCTAGATGATAATCGGTTGAGATGGAGGTAGACGTCGGTTCCGTAGCTAGTCAAGTTAGACAAACATATGGTTGTGAAAGAAAAAGGAAAGGAGAGAGCATACCCTCCATACTGATCAGTTTCAAATCTCCACCGAAATACCTCGCATATAATCGACTAATAGGTAATCCGTACCCAAACCCGGCCATGGGAGCCTTGAAATCGCTCTTATCAAAATCCGGATCGAGCATCGGCGTCTGATCTACAGTTGTATACATATATGTCCAGACCAATGGAATCGACGACCGGGGATTCCGCCGCCTTCGTCTGAGATTTTAATGGTGATGTCCTCTCTCCCTCTGCAACAATAACCTTGGTAACAGGGAATTCCTCCTTTTCAGCACCGTGCGTCTCAACCACCGCGCGCAGCGAGTTCTTCAAGGTCTCGAAGAGCATGTGCGACAAATGGCCCGGCACGTACATGAAATTCAGGTCTGGTTTGCAGATAAGCTGGACTTTTGGCGCCTCGAAAAGCCCATAATGGTCTTCACATACGAATCGCGCGTTTTCAATCGCCTCCATGGCTACCTCGTGTATATTCGTTTTCGTGCATATGATCCCGACGTAGTTTGGGTGATGCGCGTGCGTCTGCTCGGTCAACGCAATGTGTTGCCCGATCAGCATCCGGATGCCGATCCGGGACATATAAAATCGGTCCAGAAACGCCTGTATACTTGAATCAATCTGCAGTCGCTGCCGCTTGCGTTTATACTCTAGAATGCCCTGAGCCACTGTAGTAACTACGCCATCGTGCCGCCGCTTGATTTGTTGGAGAGTCTTTCTGAATCGCTGGTTATAGGCGTCAATCTCCGGCGGCCAGTCGGTGTAATCGTCCGAGGGCACGAAATAGCGCCGCGACGAAGTCAGTTTCGGTTTGCCGTTTCCGTTTATGGTGCCGTACTCTTGGCCGTTGGTATGTGTAGGAGGGGGCGAGATTGTCGGAGACGAGCGGTACTGGCCTTCCCGCACGCTTGGGTTCCACGTTGTCTCACTGAGGGGTTTGGGTTCTTTGCCATGGTTGCGCATGGGCCGGAGGAGGTGTGCCTTGACTTCTTCGCTTAGAGTCGGTTTGGGGACGTTGATGATTTCCTGGAAGGCAAGTCAGTTTACCGGATGAGTCACAGCCAATTGAAGTTTGCTTGAGACAGGAGACTCACTTCAAACGATTGCGCATACCAGTCCTTCACTTTCTTGATGGAGGGCATTTCATTTAGTCCATCTGGCAGGTGATTCAGTTCCTCGACACGGTGTGCTAAACGGATGGGGAGCTCTTCGGACAGGAACTGCGAAGCTCTAAATAAAGTGCCTAGTCGAGACGTTAGATCTAGGAAATCTCTTTCTTTCTTTCTTTTTCCCCAGATACAGTCAATTGACTTGGCTGAACAGACTTGACAGTGCAAGGCGAATACCAAACTCACCTGGCGACGGTGTCTCGCCGAACTGCACCATCTGCCTGAGAGACACTCCCGTTGCGGGAAGCTTGCATAGTATTTGATGGTGGCCATCAATTTGTCCGACGCCTTCCACATCTTGCGCAACAATTCGCCATCAGGTCCTCGGACCGGATGCTAGGAATACAGTCGCTCTCGGCTCTGCTTTGCTCTTCTCTGCTTGACCTGGAGTTATGCTGGCTGAAGAAGGGAATGGACCGATGACTTGCAGACTCCAGAGATGGATGACTCAGGCCGACTAGGTTCAACTCGGTTAGCCGGACCGGAGCGGCCAATTGCGGAGCGAGCTGACTACCGAGGTCTTGCTCGATCATGCTGCAGCATCTCCTGCTGTCCGAGGATCAATCGGAAGATCAGCCAATGCACGCAAACGTTGGCTGCTGCAGTCACTGAGTCACGAGAACATAACACGGGACCACACTGCCATCACGTGTCTAACTAACTACAATGAGATGATAAGGGCCCATGTCAATATCGACGACGGTTCCTAATATTGAAAAACTTCCAACGTCGAACCGATTCATTGCTGGGAGTCTCTAAATATTGAAAATCGCTCCATGTTGAAAATTCACAATATGGACATTCTCCCAATTATGGACCGCATTTAGCGTACTACCACTGGCGAATTACCAATATTGAGCAACATCATACTATCCTGTTCCTGATTGAAAAACACCATTTGACTTTCATCAGAAAGGGGCCCCTAAAGACAATGATCTAGGAAGTGCGTCGTGAACGAATTGTGGACAAGGAAGCTGTGGCTTCCTATGAAATATGCGGCGGAGCCATCGGTCATAATTGTACTGAAATAGTTGATGGCTCTTTCTATCGAATGCAGATACGTGTAAAGTGTAGGCCCAGTTGCCCTGTGTTTTCTATGAGTCATTATTTTTTCCCGAGACCGTTTGGGCGAGTCTGAGCGTGTTGATCGTATTGACTCATCAGGTGTGTCGGTTTTATTTGTGAATGAGAAGTAGGATTGCTGAGTAATAGATACCACTGATTCATTGTCAGAAATATCACGAACGGTAGTAAAGCTTGCATTGATAGTGGCTGATTCAACCAGCTCATGGGAAACTCGTTGGTTTGCTTTCTCGATTGCATCGTCTCGCTGCTCTTTTGCCCAGTCTCTGCCATTCCGATACCATGTTGCACCTTGTCGAAAGACTTCGACATCATGAGTCAAAGAGAAAGATCCTAACTGAGTCAAGTAGTACTCCGGACGATCTGAAGTAGCCGATTTCGAAGGATGACAGGTGAACATTTGGAGCTGACCGTTATGATAAATGGACGTAAGGGTATAAGCATTGTTGTCGAAGTTAGGCTCGCTCTGTTTGTATGCCTGAAGTGACCGGATTCCTCTTGCTCCTAATGCACCATCATAATTTGCTTGTCTTCTGGCTACTGACGCTGACCCATCAGGTCCCTTCGCTGCAAGGAAGAAATTCGGTACAATTGGAAGATCGTGTTGCGTGGATGGAACTATTTGATCATGTAGTTCACTTCGTATCTGGCGATTGAGTTGCTCAGGTAATATCGATCGGGATTTCCCGGTACCAATGTCCCATCTGTGAGATGATCAAGATTCCTAAAAGGGATCCCACCACCAATACACTTGTTATCTGCAGTTTTCCCTTCGATGAAAGGGATCACACTTTCCGTAACGTTTTTCTCCTTAGACGCGTCGGCATCTGCTTGGAGGAACTCTTCAAAGTTTTCTTCTCCAAATCTGGAGGGCGAAAGTGACGATCGACGCTCTGCAAGCCTCCGAAGTATATCATCCCAGTTACCAGGCTTCGATGGCATGTGTCCGTCAGGAATTTGTAGCGGTGAGGAAATATCCCATGGTCGATAAGGTTTTGCTGGAAGTTGCGATCATATGGACCGCTACTTTTGGTAGTCGACGGCTTGGTGCTCCGCGAGGTGCTCGATCCTCGCGAGGCACTTGAGCCTCTGGAAGTGCCGACGGTGCGTTTTCGAACCCGGTAATTCGGAAGACGAGCACTCATATTAGGCTCAGGATACTGAAAACTGTCAGCCTGGATGTTGTCCTTTGGGAGATCTTAAGTCCTTACACCGCGCAGTTCTGATAAGTCCGGACCGCCCTGGCGAGCAAATCTTTGAATAGAGACAGGTCGGAAGGGTTGAAATTGAGAGAGCACGCTTGGTGCGGTTTGTACATTCCTTCGGTCAAGTTCCCGAAGTGCGTTTCGCGTTAACCAGACGTTCGATAAATTATCCCAAAATGGTGCCGGGAGTTGACAGCCACTGGGATGGTCGATCTTCTGCTTCTTGTGAGCCTGCTTAGGTGATGGCTCGAGGGGTGCTCTGAATGCTGTCGCTTGTGATTATATGGCGGTCGATTCGTATGCATCGGAAGATGCTGGTAACAAACCCAACGGGAGTCTAATTCTTCCAGGCGCGATAAATTGTGGGCGACCCTGCGCATTTATGCTGATGGCCGTCATGTTTCAATTTGAGGGGTGATGGTGATGGTGATGGCATATCAGCTGCTTGGCGTCGCCGATACACAGTTCCAAATCAGGTTAGCATTCCCGGTGCCATACATGGTGGTTTGCACGGACCTTTTCTCTAGATTCTCTCGATATTTAACGGTTGTAGTTACAATAGTTACACGTTGTATGCTCAATAAGTCTTTATCTCAATATGTAGGCCTCGCAATCTTTGATGGGCTCTTTACCATCCGTTATGTTGTCTTTCGTCAGTCTCAAGCAAATGCGGCGTCGGCGGTCGACTGCTCAAATGTCTATCCTGTGTCGAGGTGAGCGGGACTCTCTCTACCACCAGTGCCTTGGAACGCTCTAATTTATCTAGGCAAACCGATCAGTCGCGAGGAGCTCTATACATTCTTGTCAATGAAAGCTGGCAATTTGGTCGACGTTACATAAAATTCGACTTAGATGCCCTCTGCGATGTCGCTGTGCCGCCGGGGGCGATTTTCCCGGATCACCACAGTGGAGAAGCTCGAAGGAGGTTTCAGTAAGGCTCTTCTAATGAAGAAAGAGAATGGAAAAGAAGTAATTGCGAAACTTGCCTGTCGCATCGCTGGACCAAGGTTCCTTACAACAGCGTCCGAAGTAGGTGTTCTCGAATACGGTATGTATTTCCGTCTATGGTTTTCCAAAAATGCTTATATATGGTGACAGTGAGAATGCATTTCCTGGTCTTCTGATGATACGAATCCTGTGGGTGCCGAATACGTTATTATGGAGAAAGCCCAGGAATTCCGCTGTTTGAGCAATGGGGAAAGATGGCAGAAATTGAAAAACTCGAGCTGATAAAAATCTGACCAAGCTTGAAGCTCAACTTTCAGCTATTCATCTTCCTGCCTATGGCGGGCTGTATCGTCGCGCGGATGCAAACCACTTACGATGCCAAGACATAGATCCATCCAACTCATTTTGCGTTGGCCCATCTTGTGATCGTTCCTTTAATTCCAGCACTGACCAGGCTGCCAACTTGACTCATCCAGATATTGAAGTCGACCAAGGCCCTTGTGAGCACTTTAAGCCTCTTTCTCATGCACTTGTACTAAACAATCATAGGGAGTACAATATCGGACTATGGGATATCAATCGCAAAACGGGAACTCTCACGCATTTCAAGTAGTCGCCTAAAGGGTGGACCAAGATTTATCAAGGGAAGCATTGAGGAGCAATCCCGGCTTTACAAATCACAATGAACCTCATGCAGATCATGGATTCGAACTCAATGTTAGCCCAGGTTGCCCAGCCTACATTATGACACACTGATCTCGAAGTGGGAAATATTCACAGTCCAAACTGGCAAAGGCTTACGAAGTTGCAACATTCCTTGAAAACAGGCTCGCTCATAACGCCATGGATATACCTCGCGTCCTCCGAGAGATTTTCATTCGCTGTAGCGAAGTATCTGAAGTTGGGGCTGTTCCTCTCCGAGAATGCTTGATAGAGATCTTTCAGAATTTGTCGAGTCTGGGCTTCACTGGACAATGTCCATATTCATTCAGCAATGCAGAGATCAATACGCACGAGCGCGAATTTGCATCATACCAAGCCTGGGATGAGGTCCAGTAACTCGCGCTGGAATGTCTAGACACTGACGCTGAGGGTTGGGTTGCTCCGCAATTAGATATTTTCGAGAAACGAAGGCAAAACAGAGAACTACTTTCCATGTACCTCGAACGAATGGCCGGGGAAAAGTCTGCTAGCGAGGTGAGAGCAATGTGGCCGTTCCCGGAGGATGAATGACCATACTACCATAGGATGGCGAGTATGCGAATATGATTGGCTAAGGATAAACTTCTCTGCGGAAAGGCCCTCCGGCGGCCCGTCAAGGTTTAGCGTCTGCCAGCTGGACCAATCTCTGCACGAAAAGTTTACCATACACGCTCTTACGCCGTTACAACGGTAAATACTAAGTAGTAAGCAGCATCGCTGGCACGGTCAAAGTTCGGTATCAATACGCGGCGTTACAAGCGCGAACTTGGCCTAGACCCTCTCCATCTTTCTTCATTATTCTTGGTACTAGTACTACATACAAGTGTCAGGCCTACAACTACGAAATAGTTATGTGTTATTTACTAGTTACTCCGTAGTTATAATTATATAGTTATAGTACGGTAGGTAGCTAGGAACTCTAGTCCCCGCGCTAACCGTGCGTTTCGCCCAACCTGGCAGTCCTGGTAATCCTATATTCTTGCCGATGAGTCTTCGTCTTCTTATCTTTTGCTTCTGCTTCTGCTTCTGCATAGAGATAGAGATGAAGAGACAAGCCGCCAACAAGGTCAGGACGGACGGCGCCTTTCGTATGCAGAACAAAATATTTACTTAATCAGTTGCGATTTCCCTACAGCATCATCTTCCATCGTGGTGGAGTCTGACAACGGGCCTGCCCACATCGCTCGCTCTGTCTTTCCGGACACGGGTATTCCAAGGTTATTTCGATGTTATCATTCTATGAGGATGAGGATGACGAACGAGTGATCTATTCTTGCAGTATCAGCTCTCGGAAAACAGTCCATCGTCTTTCTTCCCTCGGCCGTGGGTAAACTAACGCAAACTGCCCGATTCGGCTGCTTTATAAATTATAATCTATAGGCCATGGCAGCCGCCATGCTATTTTATACACTTAATTTTTAATTTTTCTTGCAATTTTAATTTTTAATCTTCTTGGCCCTTTCAATTTTTCCCTTTTACGGTTTGCCCCGTTCGGCTGAGCTCGTGCCGCCTGAAAGAATTACCTAGGTACGACCGCGCACTAGTTAATTTTTCTCTCCTCCAGCGCCACTTATTTATTATTTAATATCTATCCACGCCGTGTCTTGTGCGGCGCTGCCAGTTCAACGCTGGCTCGTTCACGTCGCGACTAATCATTATCAGGCGACAAGGTGGGAGGTGGGCCTGGCTGTGGCCTGCAGAGCTGAGAGGCGAGGGTGAACAATAAAATCAGGAGAGTAAAAAAGAGAATAATCCTCCCACATGTGTGTCACAGTGTGTGACTAGAATTTAGAAACAAGAAGAGACCACCGCGAGTCTTTTCTTCATTCTTTATTTTATGACGCTCGACTCATCCTCCTATCAGCCTGGTCAGCAAACAAATATGTGGCAGCGTGGTTACGCGCAAAGTGAACAACAACAACAACAGCAGCAACAGCAACAACAACAACAGCAGCAGCAATCGAGACCAGCATACGCTTATTCGTCATACCTTCCCAACAGACACCCGTCTCCTCCTCCTTCGTCATCCTCATCATCTCATTTCCTCCGCAGACGGCGATGCCTCGACGAAATCCCATCGAAGGACCCCCGGCCACCAGCTTCGGCGCCGAGTCACCTGGCGCTCGTCTGCGTACAAGATTATCGCCTATCTCTATGTGCTCGGCATTCTGTATATTGTGTGGCTGATTCGTGATCTTTTCTGGCTGCCATTCTCATCATCATCATCTTCTCCTTCCAACGCCAACGGCAACGCCGATGCCCACCCGCCGAAGGAATAACTCTGGCACTCTTTTCTTTTCTTTTTCCCCTTTTAATTATTCTTGCCAGTCCCGAGGTTGTTGTCCGTGCCGGGATTTGAGAGCAGCCGGCCAAGTCAGCCAAGTCAGCCAGATATATCATGTACGAGTCCTTAGTGACGGGGACGAGCACGCACCTGCAGATTCAGATTTTAGATCCTTGCTAATAGATGTTACCGTCGATCTGATTCCGATTCCGGTTCTGATCCTGACACTGATCCTGATCCTGACCCGGGCCATTCTGATAGCACAGAGGTACTGCTCGCTTGCATGCATCTCATTTCCGTGACGTGTAGTGGCGGTCGGGTACAGATTCTGCCGGCACATCTCATATACACTGCGAACGACAGACGACAAGAGAGGTTTCTTAAATAAAAAAAAGGGGGCGAAATGAATAGATTCCGAGCGGAGAGGGGAAAAGAAGAAGAAATAGATGAAATGAACATAATTCTCAACTCATACTGAGTCCAGCAAGTCTCGGGCTCACACAATGCATATGCACCTGCACAAGACAGTTCAGCTCGGCATGGAACATTCGTGTGTCAGCATATGCAAGCACGGCGGGCGCCTCTGTAGTACGTATGCTGCTCGTATGTACTACGTACATGCAGTCTATGCGGTTGCAGATAATCAACCGGACTGGAGAAACCGACGTGTCTATACTATATGCATGCTGAGTTGGACTGGCATGAAAGTCCGAGTTACTCAGATCGGTTTCATTCTTTATGGTACCTACATTTTTGGTCGTGTTGTTTCTGTTAAATGAACTCTTAATGAAAGAAGAATCGCCAGCCAATGACAGAGGCAGAAGCTAAGGTTGTTCCATGGCTTTTCTGGAAGCCCGTCACATGACCGATATAGTATAGATTGAAATGATGAATCAATCTTCAGCCGTAGTTGATCAACTTGACTGTTAACTTGTTCAGTCCTAGCAACTCATGGAATACGGGCTGCTTTCTTTTTCTACTTTCCATGACAGATGCAGTTAGCGACCAACCATCCTTCTCGTGTCGGCCTAATAATGGCCAATGGCAAATGAATGAAGATCATCCCCGCAGTTCGACCTGACCAATTATCCAGCCCGGGGCTTAAGCGAGGGGCTGAAGGATGCGCTCAGACTCGGCCATCCCCAGAGCCTGCCAATTAGGCAGTGGGCAGTGGACACTCGCAAGATATTAGGCTTAGCATGGAAGCAGAATGGAAGCAATAATGAAGCATGCATCAGGTGCTGCCTAACTAGTAACTAGTAGTAGTTATTGGTAAATTAGTAGTCCGTACGACTCCGTAGTTGGACCTTCAACACCAGGCCTGAGTAACCATCTCTTTCATTCCGGTCCTACCTCTTTGTTGGTCTAGGTCTATAACTAGCTCGCTCTGCTATGAACTCGCTGCAACCAGGCTTCCAGTAAAGCTGGGCGACTCACCATGCTTGCCGACAAGAAAAACATGGCCACCACAACAATAACAACTCCAACAACTATGTCGCTCAAACCGACACTCTCCCCACTCGTCGCACTCGCTCGCATCTCACCGCCGCCGAACGAGTGCGACGCAACCTCAACGCCAAACTCGCCAATCCGCTGGCCGGATACAGTCACGACGACTTGAAGAAACAGGGCCTGCGATTCAGCATCACCCATCAAATGGGCGACGAAGAAGATATCCGCGCCTTTGAGATGGGTGCTGTTCTGGCCCAGGCGCCCGAGAAGTTTGACCAGATTGAGGGTCTGCGGGAAGACGAGCTGAGAGTGCTGCGCGAGGAGTTTACGAATCGTTGGTCGCAGCCGCCGCTGATGTATGTGGTGATCTTGATCTGCTCCATCTGTGCTGCTGTCCAGGGCATGGGTATGTCTCACCTTCTCCTGTTCTTCTCTTCTTCCATATGAACGAGTCTGGCTCATCGGCGTGCTATATGCTGACGAGACCGTGGTCAACGGTGCGCAGGTTCTGTACAAAGAGCAATTCGGCATTGCCGGCAAGGACTCCCGGTCCACCTGGCTGGTCGGCCTGCTCAATTCAGCTCCATATCTGTGCTGTGCCATTGCCGGCTGCTGGTTAACGATCCCCTTCAACCACTGGTTCGGCCGCCGCGGAACCATCTTCATCACCTGCGTAATCTCCGCGCTCGCGTGCATCTGGCAAGGATTCGTCAATACCTGGTGGCACATGTTCATCGCCCGCTTCGTTCTCGGCTTCGGCATTGGTCCCAAATCCGCAACGGTGCCCATCTACGCCGCCGAGACGAGCCCGCCAGCCATCCGGGGTGCGCTGGTGATGCAGTGGCAGATGTGGACCGCCTTTGGTATCATGTTTGGATACGCTGCGGATCTGGCGTTTTTCAAGGTGCAAGATCCGCCTAACATTGTAGGCTTCAATTGGCGGCTCATGATGGGCTCGGCGTGTATCCCGGCCATTATCGTGCTGCTGCTTGTGTTTAGCTGCCCAGAGTCGCCGCGCTGGTATATGAGTAAAGGCCTCTATGATAAGGCATATCAGTCGATGTGCCGACTCCGATACACAAAGTTACAAGCCGCCAGAGACGTATACTATATGCATACCCTCCTCGAAGCTGAGACAAGCATGAAACTGGGACAGAACAAAATCCTTGAATTGATTAACGTTCCGCGCAATCGCCGGGCTTTGATAGCTTCTGAGATTGTCATGTTCTTGCAACAGGTAATTTTTTTTCCCCTCCATACCTAGGATATATACATCTTCTAACGAGTCACCTGGGCAGTTCTGCGGCGTCAATGTAATCGCCTATTACTCATCTCAGATCTTCCTCGAAGCCAACTTCTCCCCATATCCGCCTTCGGGGCATCCCTCGGATGGGGCGTCACCAACTGGCTCCTCGCTATCCCAGCAATCTACACCATCGACACTTTCGGCCGACGCAATCTGCTACTATGCACATTCCCCATGATGGCAATATCCATGTTCTTCACTGGGTTCAGCTTCCTAATCCCGGAAACGCGCCATACCGCTCGCATCGGCTGCATAGCCCTCGGTCTTTTCCTTTTCGGGGTCGTCTATTCACCGGGCGAGGGACCAGTGCCATTCACCTACTCTGCAGAGGCATACCCGCTCTACGTGCGCTCGTACGGCATGTCGCTCGCGACAGCAACGACGTGGTTCTTCAATTTCGTGCTAGCCATCACCTGGCCGTCGCTGTCATCCGCGTTTTCGATTTCCGGCGCATTCGCATGGTACGGCGCCTGGAACGTCGTTGGCTGGTGGCTCGTCTTGATGTTCATGCCTGAGACAAAGGGCAAGACGCTGGAGGAATTGGACCAGGTGTTTTCTGTGCCGACGCGCTTTCATGCCGCCTGGGGTCTGCGTCAGATTCCTATGTAATTAAGCGGTATATATTCCGGAGGAAAAATGTTAAGCCTGAAGTTCTCTATGAGAAGGAGGATGCACCTGTTCCGGATCAGGTTGTGTATCGGGAATTAGATATGTTAATATGAAATATAGACTTCTTTTTTTCCTAACGATCTACCTGAATAATGAGGGAGAAACTCAGTCAGATAGCAGTTGGACATATTTCACTTTCCGCATCGAGTAGAATAATTCTCGGAACAGGTCTGTGTGAAATGTGTATCATCATTTGAGTTCTCTTTTCCCTTCCCCTTTATTCTCTCGCCTTAAAAAGACTCGATATTTCTCTGCCTCGCATCATGCTCTGAGCTACCTATCCCGCCGCCTGTACGTCGCAAGTCCCGCAGATGCGTGGTGTTATTTATAGACAGGACCGCTATCAATCCTTTAGAAGCGCCCATGCATGGACGAACAGACAACTCCATATACCCCGTATTGCTCCAATGCGGCTCAACCGCAGACCGGCTGCAACGATACTGTACGTCTATGGGAGACAGAGCCTCGACAAGGCATGTCCATAGCACACGAAGAATAACCCCATGCGCAACGATTGCGATGGCCTCGTCATCATCAGCAGGAGAACTGCCTCCAAGAGCCGGGAGAAAATACTGCGACAGAAACATGTTTATGCGTCTGCGCATAGACATTTCTGTTTCAGCAGATCTTGTTGTTGCTGTTTCAGCAGCAGCAGCAGCAGCAGCACCACCACCACCACCACCACCACCACCACCACCACGGTACGTTCCTAACAAAGGCTGTCTCTTAAATGAGACTCCCCCCACGACCCAAAATCCCGCTCTTGCAGCAATGCAGTCCTCACAGTCACGACGCGTGTATGTGACACGTCCAGACCACGCTGTATACCCTCCGCAGTCGCCACGGCTCGCTGAAGATCCGACGAAAAGACATGCGTAAACCGGATTTGTGCGGCGCTGAAATGGTGCGCGAGACGTTGGATTTGAAGGATGCCGTGGTTCGTGAGAGGGAATCTGTTTTTCCAGCCCTGTAACAATGTCGTGTTTACAAAATTGTAAAAGATAAAGCTTAGTGTGTGTTTCTTGTAGTCAGTTGAACTTGGGAGAGGGTTGAACTGATGGACAATTGTGATACTACCATACTTGTCCGACATTATGGACAGTTTCAGCATGGCGGATGAGGAAGATTTTCATCTTGGATAGCAGGCGTGCAGCTGGTCAAGAGGAGAGAATTCGCACGAAGTCTGCAGTTGTCAAGTTGAGAAAACACGACGCGCTATTCCGGGAACGGCTAGGCTGTTTTTTCTTCAAGTTCTGCCCAGTGCCCACCAACAATAAAAATTAAAAATAATCAAAATGCAAGAAATCAGAATTGCCAGCTCGCCACAAAGAAGAAAATTAATTAGAGTAATCTGTAGAAGATGGATAATATGACTATCATTGATGTATTTGCTTATTTTAACCTGAAATTCAACTCTTTGTTTATTCTACGTACCCAAACTTCTCCTGCGGGGCCCAAATACATAATATCTCACTAAGGCGGGAAATTTTTTATATCATCGCGTTTTCAAATTTCCAGCGCAATTTCGAGTCAGGCAGGATCTCTCTTGCGACACAAGAAGGTAATATCTCCAATTCACAAGCGTGTCTTGCGATCAACGACTTTTGCACTGCTGCTAAATACTTGTGATGATAGTCAACATGTCCGACGCAATGGAGCAGACTAGCGAACAACCACAGTGGAGTATGCCTCGAAGCATTCGTTGTCGAATTGTCCTATGCTAAACAAGACCATAGCACCAACCAAGCAACCGCCTCAGAATGGCGTCCGCACTACCGGTCGAGCATTCAACTCGCCAAACTGGCGAATGAAGACTGAAGACAGCCCTCGATTTACAAACCAGTCCAGCAATAACTCCCCTCGTTCCGCCTTCAATAACAACCACAACAACAGGTCATGGCAACCAGTCTCCCAGGCAATCACCGAAGGTCGACGGCTGTACGTTGGCAACATGCCATATACGGCCAAGAAAGAGGACGTGGAGACAATCTTCGAGGGAGAAGACTATACAATGTGCGACCTATGACTGAGATAAAAGTGCGCGATTCGGCTGATTGATATTTTTTCTTACCCTTAGCGAACGCATTGACATTTCGGTCGATCCCTTTACAGGTCGCAACCCGTCGTACTGCTTCGTCGAATTGGCCTCAAAGGAGCAAGCAGACCGCGCCATGGTAGAATTGGATGGCAAGGACTTCCAGGGACGTCCTGTTAGGATAAAGCCTGGTGTTGCGAAGTCGTCTCAAGACCGTTCAACCTTGCGCTCTCCTCAGAACTCACCTTCTCGCTTCAACGACAGGATCGGTTCTTCCTCAGCTACTAATGATCGCTGGCAACGAAGTGACGCCTCCTCCCCTCACGCTAAAGGATCCGGCAATGAGAACAGTCGCCGTCTATACGTTGGAGGCCTTCCCAAAATCGTGGATCAGGAAGCGATCGATTCGGATATTCAAGCCTTCTTCAAGGGATATAATGTGTATGTACTGCAGCTTCATTTGCACCACATCAGGATACTGACTGCAAGATTTTTTTCTCCCACACTTAGCGAGGCCATCACGAAGCTGATTTCTCCCCATCCGTCCAAACGCTTCGAGCCCGGCAACCACTATTATCTATTTGTCGATTTCGCAAGCGCCGAAGAGGCAGCAGCAGCACAGGCCGCTCTCGACGGTCAAGAAACGCCCTGGGGAGGAAAGGTACGGCTTGGGAGAGCCCGCGGCGAGTCTTGGAAGCCTGAAGAAAGACAGAAGTGGGCTGCGTCTCGGAAAGAAGTAGCCTCTGAGCCTGCTGTGGCCGTTTCTGCGGCGTAATGTGCTTGAACCACTTGGGTTACTTCTTTGGATGCGTCTGGTTTGCCTCTGGTGAAAGACGGCATAAGCGGCCTGTCTTCTTTGTCATAATCTCTCACCGTAGCTATTCAACGGATGGAGAAAAGTCACTTTGTTTCTTCCATTCGGACGAGTTTAGTCTGTACTGATATGATATCTCTGCATCATTTGTCACAATTATGAAACGCCTGTTGCGAAGGAGCATGAGATCCGAAATACAGACAAAAGCGCTCCTCGTAGTTCGTAGTTGACAGCATTACTATCTACTATTTACGTACCTAGCTAGGCAGGTGGTAGTTTCCCCGCCACACCAGCCGAGCTCCTTCCCGCGGCTCGCTCACTGCGTGGATTTGCCCCGCGCTTTGGACGACCTCAAATTCATTATTTTTCCAACACTCGGAAAGCTGGCACTGAACAATTTGGTGACAGCGCGACGATATTTACAACGCAACAGCTGTTCGCTCCTAACTTTCTGCTTTTACGCGCCGCGTCTTTCCAAGCACTACGCAAACGTACATGCCGCAGCGACCTCCAACCGTCAACAACTCGCCTCTCTTCCTTTTGATACCAGGCTCGACTCGCGTCAGCCACGGCCGTTAAACAGCCGCTAGGGAAGCTTTGGTCTTCTGAAATAATTGTTTGGGATTCTTGTTCTATTTGATGCCCTATAGCTACATGCACTCCTCCGCGACATTGAGGAGAATCTGATTCATCATGTCCTCTGGGGAATCCGGCCGCACAGAGTCCGCAAGCAAGACCTTTTATGCCAGTGTAAGTGGCACTTTTTAAAATGTTCTATTCTTCTAGTTTCGCGCTGCATGGCCTCAATGTCCATATTCAATCGTTGTTTCTTTGTCGTTGCTCGACGTCATTCATCCATCCTGTCGACGACATACCCTGCACTGTCACCTGTGGATATATGTACTGTTGTATCTGAAAATGTTCAATGGCCTGCACAATCTGTGCAGCAACTGCAGCACGGAGAGCGAGCTGGCATCCTGTCCTGAGAAGATCAGTCTGATAGCATTGCATGATTGCGCCGTTCACCCGAAAGGATCTGCGTTTGGCGGCGAGATCGCGGCAAATCCAAACTCACAAGCTGAAGCGACTAAGAAGATAGCGAAGCTAACCCTGCTGCCGAGGGCTAACCTGGCGCTCACCGAGGCTTAACTCGCTTAACTCTTGAGCCTTTTTGGCCGTGCCGGTTTCAATTCGTGCTACCTGCGCCATCTTCGATCTCGGATATTTTCTCGCCTAGTTTAACCGCGCCATATACTCCGCACCTAGGGTCGCAAAGAAGCTAGTGCTAGTCTTGTCAACACCGCTCATTCATCATTGTGTCAGGTGCGTTGATGGCTCTAGTCTAGGCCTATAAAATTGCTTCCTGACCAGGAAAGATGTGAGCGGTCAAGGAGCATTATTACATTCTTTCTTTTCCTTTTTGCCCTTGCCCGTGTTCCATTTCGGCTGGACTCTCCAGATTTAAGAGTCTAATCCATCCGGGCTTCTAACCGATCGCTGCGATCTACAATTTCTGTGTGCCTTGGGCAATTACAACTCTAAATCGGTTGTTTGGTACTACCATTACTCTCGATTCTTTCTGCGAAAAGTGATTGCGACTGTGATCTTTGAAATCCTCCGGTAAAAATCCACTACGTCGTGCGGTATTTGGCTCCAGCGAGCCAAGTTCATGTGGAATCATGACCCGCATCGCTGCTGCTGTCAGCCAGAAAAATCAAATTCGCTTTCACATTCCAGTAATGAACATTCT
The DNA here is from genome assembly GCA_020137715.1 of Talaromyces trachyspermus. Lineage (NCBI taxonomy): Eukaryota > Fungi > Ascomycota > Eurotiomycetes > Eurotiales > Trichocomaceae > Talaromyces > Talaromyces trachyspermus. The sequence continues at coordinate 906,295 of JACGXQ010000003.1, forward strand.
ATTTCTTTCACTGTGATATCTATTAGCTCAGTCTATTTCTATCGTGTTGAGAGAATCATGTCAATTTTCGGCCTTTTCTGTTTTGTTCAATCATGCGCCAACTGATTTATTGGTGATTGGTCTTTTTGTGCCTATTATTGACACTAACGTATAATATTCTAGTCTGACGATACGAAAATATGCGTCGTTATGGTTGGCTTGCCCGCACGGGGCAAAAGCCTGATTGCTGGAAAAGGTACGCTGGCTGCTTGCCGAGCCCGGAACAAAGCAAGCACTCACGCTTAATTAGCTCTGCGATATCTCGCCTGGGTCGGAATCACAGCACGCATATTCAACGTAGGGACGTACCGTCGAAAGCTGTCGCCTCAACCTCTGGCGAACTTCTTTGATCCACACAATCCGGAAGGAGAAAAGATGCGACGGGCTGCTGCTGAGGCTGCTGTATCAGATATGTTGAAATGGTTTAAGGAATCTGGCGGTGTTGTTGGAATTTTCGATGCCACAAACTCGACGAAGCTGAGGCGGTCATGGATTCACAAGACTTGTACCGAAGCCGGTATCGAGACACTCTTTGTAGAGTCATGTTGCGACGACGAAGATATTATAATGCATAATATACTCGAGGTCAAGACGACTTCACCCGATTATAAAGGACAGGACCCGGAGGTGGCAGCCCAAGATTTCCTTAATCGCATCCGCAATTACGAGAAAGTCTACGAAACGATAGATGATGGTGAGAAGTCATACACCTATGTTAAGTTGATAAACGTGGGGTCTACCGTCATTATAAACCAGATCAAAGACTACTTATCAAGTAGACTGGTCTATTACATTCAAAATCTCCATATAAAACCTCGGTCTATCTGGCTATCTCGGGTATGTGATCGTTTACTTGTTCGCACGTCAGACAACTAACCTGCTCAATAGCACGGAGAGTCAGAATACAATTTGACGGGAAAGATTGGCGGTGACTCTGACATTTCTACACGTGGAGAAGCCTATGCTCGCGCGCTCCCTGGCCTACTGAAGCAGTCCGGCGTTCCTCCCGGCGCGAAACTCACCATCTGGACCTCAACTTTGAAGCGTACAATACAGACATCACGACATCTCGCTGCAGAGACAGGTTACGATAAGCTCGAATGGAAAGCTCTTGATGAACTTGACTCGGGCGTCTGTGATGGACTGACATACGAAGAAATTGCTGAGAGATACCCAGAAGACTTTGCTGCCCGAGACGAAGACAAATATAATTACCGGTACCGTGGCGGAGAGTCGTATCGTGACGTCGTCATTCGATTAGAACCTATTATCATGGAACTGGAACGCAGCGAAAATATCATAATTGTTACCCACCAGGCGGTATTGAGATGCATCTACGCCTATTTTCATAATATGTCCCAAGAGCAGAGCCCATGGATGGAAGTCCCGCTGCACACGCTGATAAAATTGACGCCTAGGGCATTCGGTACGGAGGAGAAACGTTTCAAGGCCAATATTCCAGCTGTATCTACGTGGCGAGGCAAGGGAACCTCAGCCAAACATCAAGAGCCAACTGAAGGGACACAGTCGGGGCACTGATCTGAGATTCTGATGCCTCACAAGTATCGACAGACACGAAGCCAAGACTTTGATTTTTCTTTACTCTTGCTGATCGTTCTCTCCACTCGAACTGGGACATCTACTTGTCTAGCAAATGGCATGGCGTGGCGTTGGGCTGTACATACCAGGTACACGGATCAGGTACTAGGACTTCATTGCATTGTTGATATAGTGCTTCGGCGTGAGTAGCTTCGTGCTGCAACTTTATATCTGAAATTGAATAAATGAATATATATATGCATATATTCAAACCCACCCTTGGAAATTAGATTGTAGAGGTAGAAGTTTAGCTGCACCTCGGTAGACCATGTTCCTGTTCATAAAGATTATATCTCCAGATATACTTACCTAGGCAGGTAACGAAGCTGCGCATGCGTGATACAAACCCTTTATAGAAATTTAAAAGTTCGATAATACTAAACTTGGTTTATTTCTGTTTTGGTTGTTGAAGTAAAGTACGTACAGCTTGGTCACATGACGTACAGTATTTGAGCTTGCAAAGTCTCCGCCTTCACGTACTATCATCAACCTACCTAGGTACACTTGGAATGCAGTCTGTGAGATGACGACTAAAGAAGCTCTGGCAATGGCCACCACCTTACAGACAATGATGTCTCTGTTCATTTAAGAATTATCGAGTCATATCTCGACGTCCGCCTCATGACCATGTTATCCGCCTTTAAGCCGCGACCGCTCGTCGAACTCAAGCACCGCGACAAATCCAAAATCGAATCCATTCTCGCATACGGCGACCGCCTTCTCGTTGGACTGAATAATGGGAACCTCAGGGTCTACAGGATCAACGAAACAACCACAGCCGCAAACGATAAGAGGAAGGGCCATGCGCCCGAAAGCGCCGACAAAGATGGTGGTGATGATGGTGATGACGATGATCGTCTAGAAACTTCGCCGGCCGTGACCTCGACGGAACTTTTACGAGAACAGGACAAATTTGCTCGTTACAAAATTGAGCAACTTGCTTTCATCAAAGAGGCAAACATCTTAGTCGTACTAGCTGGTGGTTACGTCTCTTTGCATGATCTCCAAAGCTACGAGCTGCAGGAACAACTAGCCAAAAGCAAAGGAGCAAGCACGTTTTCGGTGACTTCGAATGTCGTGAATGATGTAGAGACCGATCTCCCGTCGATCGTTTCGCGCCTAGCTGTCGCTGTGAAACGCAAGATTCTCCTCTGGACATGGCAGGACATGGAACTGAACCCCGACGTAACCGAGATCACACTCGTTAGCGGAATCAAGACATTGACATGGATATCGGGAACACGGCTCATAGCGGGCCTAAGCTCGAACTACGTTTTGGTCGATATTGAAACGATGCAAACAAATGATATTGTCGGACCTGGAAGTATTGGCGGTGGTCCCGGCCAGGAATCGAGTAGACTAGGAGGGGTGGGAGTTGTTAGCATGAGCTACATTGGAATGGGAGGGACGGTGCCAAAGCCTCTAGCGACACGGCTCAGCGAAGGACAAGTCTTGCTCGCAAAGGATGTCAACACACATTTCATCGACAGTGACGGAAAATCGTTGGGGAAACGACAGATACCGTGGAATACTGCCCCCGATGCCCTTGGATACTCGTACCCGTACCTGCTAGCGCTGCAGGAACCGTCTAAAGGTACATTGGAAATTCGAAATCCCGATACATTATCTCTTCTTCAGTCCATTGCTTTACCTTCTGCCAGTCTGCTTCATATGCCACAACCAAACATCAGCTTAGCGCATGCTGGGAAAGGCTTTCTGGTAGCCAGCGACAGGGTCATTTGGAGAATGGAGGCTTTGAGCTATGACAATCAAATTGATGCTCTAGTTGAAAATGGGCATCTAGATGAGGCAATTAGTCTCACTAGCATGCTCGAGGATGCGCTTTTAACAGATAAAACAGGCCGATTACGTGAAGCTCGTTTACAAAAGGCGCAGAAGTTATTTCATTCTCAGAAATACCGCGAAGCTCTAGACCTGTTTGCGGAAGTCTCTGCACCCCCAGAGATCGTCATAAGACTATATCCGAAGGTCATCGCGGGGACTTGTCGTCCTTTGAAGAAGATTCAGAACAATCAACTGAGGAAGAAGTCCCTGCAACGCCAAAGCGGCAGAGTGGAATACATACACAAACGGATGGGCCGGTTTTAGATACTGCATCCCCTGCCAAAGCTTCTGCCTACGCGCCCTCTCTTACGTCCTTCCTTCGTCCCAAGGGAGATGAAGGGAGCGATGATGGCAGCGTTAGAGGGAAGTCCAGTGAGAATTGGGATACGAATAAACGATTGGGTATGTAAAACAATCCAATTACCTGCTAATTCTTGTTACATCTAATAGTTTTATTTTATTATAGAAGGAAAAGATCTCAAAATAGCAGTGCGTGAGCTCCAAGGTTATTTAGCAGATGTCAGGCGTAGGTTCCAAAGATTCCTCAATGCAGATGGCACATTACGTATTGAATCTCTGCACCATGATGGTGCGAACGATGAGTTCCAAGAATCTGTACTCATGTTGCTGGGCTTGTCGCAAAATGTTGAAACGGTCGAATTCGGAGAACGACTACGTGAAAATGCCAAATTGGTTGATACAACACTATTCAGAGCGCACATGTATGCCACGCCTTCTTTAGCGGGCTCTTTATTCCGAATCGCCAATTTCTGCGACCCTGACGTGGTCATGGAAAAACTGGAAGAAAACGGCCGCGACACAGAGCTGATCGATTTCTACTACGGCAAAAGATGCATCGCCGAGCCTTGGAATTACTCCTCAAATTCGGCCGTCAATCAAAGGTGGAAGAAGAAGAAGAAAACCCTACGGCAGCCCTACTTCAAGGACCGAAACGAACTGTCGCTTATCTACAACATTTATCTCCCGAGTTTATTGATCTCATTCTTGAGTTTGCTGAATGGCCTATACGCGAAGACCCCGAACTCGGCATGGATATATTTCTGGCTGACACGGAAAACGCCGAGACGCTTCCTCGACATCGAGTCGTTGAGTTTCTTGAAAAGATTGACTCTGCCCTCGCAATTCGGTATCTGGAGCATGTGATTGACGAGTTGAATGATTTGAGCCCTGATCTGCATCAGATGCTACTACAGCTGTATCTGGAACGGTTACAGAACTACAAGACCAAAGCAGAGAAAGAAGGGAAAAAGTAGATGTTGACACTGATGAGGACGTTTATCTTTCGTGGAAAACAAGATTCTTGGATTTCCTGAAATCCAGTCCTCAATATTCTCCAGCTAAGATGCTAACTCTTCTTCCGCGAGAAGATCCCGATTACTACGAGGCTAGGGCAATAGTGCTGAGTAAGATGGGACAGCATCGACAGGCGCTAGAGATTTATGTTTTCAAACTGAAGGAACATGGAAAAGCAGAGGAGTAAGTATCTTTTTCCTCCTCCCAAAAATTAATATTTACCAACTTTCTCATTATGATTAGATATTGCAATCATATTCACATCACCGAAGAGACAACCACAGCTGAGGTGGCTCCATCTCAGCGTCTGGCACCCACCGATGCTGACAACACCAAACCCACAATCTATCTCACATTGCTGTCTCTCTATCTTTCTCCTCCACATGGCTACAACGCACAGTACGGTCCCGCATTGGACATACTAGCCAAGCACGGCGCTCGGCTGCCCGCGAACTCCACGCTCGACCTAATCCCCAAGGGTATTGCCGTGCGAGAACTCGAGTTCTACTTTCGCAACCGAATTCGTGCTGCCAACTCAATCATGAATGAGGCGCGCGTCGTAGCCAATTTGCAGAAGGCGCAGAATATCAAGATGCAAGCTCAGCTTCTGGTTGGAGAAGGCCTTGCAGATGATAACAAAGCTCGGAGTCGACATGTGACAATTACCGAAGAGCGCGCGTGCGGTATTTGTTATAAAAGATTGGGCGGTAGCGTTATCAGTGTGTTCCCAGAGTATGTCTTCTCTCAACTTTTCCCAAACTTATCCCGAACATGAGAGAAGGGTTGTGACTAACGCCATTCTAGTAATAATGTCGTCCACCTAGGCTGCGCAAATCGTTTGAAGTCGACCAAGTAGAATTTTTGCACCTTGTCGGAATTTTATGCTATTTAGAAGTGATCTTATTATTGGCGGCATTCGTCGTTCGTCGTTTTCTTGCCCTCTCATTTGCGCCCCTTGTGGAATAAGTTTTTCTGTTTCGATTAACCTCTTTCGTTTCCAACGATCGAGATTAGACGTGCTTTCGTTGTACCGATGATACCCAAGCAAAGTGAAGTTGTTTAGTTAGTTGTCCATTATATACCCGTACCTCCGAGTGTGAACGTATAAATATGTAGTATGTCATTCTGTAGGTGGCCGATATGCTTCAGACAATTCCTCGTCAAGGTGACTTCGTCTGATAAATGCACCTCGGAACCCTAAGCATCATCATCATCGACATTTTCCTCGCCATAATTCTGTTCCTCCTTCGCTTCTTGTTCTGCATCCTTGCTTCCACCTCCTTCCCTTTGCTTATCCTCCTCCATTCTCTCGGTGAGAAAAACGTTGATCTCTGCCTGTACCAAGGTAACCAGGCCGCGAAGCTCAGCTAAGTATGCCTTTTTGTTTGCCACGGAGCCTTCCTGGTCCAAAACCGTAGCGATCTGATGTCGAAAGGTCTGGGACGTAGGCGGTCGCGGGGAAGAGTATGACGCAGATATCGCCTGCTTGTGGCTGGTCGTCATCGTCGGGATGTATCAATGGATATGTCTTTCCTTGATGGATTTGCTCTTTGCAATGCTATGCAGTGCTAGGCTGCTAGTACTGTATGAATGGTAGCCTTGGAATGGGAGTTGGGAAGCTGGGGTTTCGACGTGCGTCGTGAGCCTGGAGGAGGGGCGCCGCGCTAAACCCAAACAAGCCTGCCATACTAAATTCGCCGAAGTCTCAGGCTCTCAGGCAGCCCAGATGATCCCGGATCAATCTCGCGACGTCCAACGAAGTTGAACAAACAACATTCTCGCCAAGTCAAGCCAAAGCGTTACTTTTCCTCGTGAAATCCTGTTTATGTTATAGTTTGCCATGGCCATGCGAGGCCAAGTGTCTGTGTTTCATCCTTGATTGCGCCTGGCCACTGTCAGAGCCCGTCGAGCATGCCGTGCTGGTAGTGATCGTCCGCATGGTGGTTGCCTGGGTGCTGCTTCTGGTGCTTGACAATGCATCGGTCGCCCGTGAGCCGCCCTGATTCCCGGGCTGATAAAGTCCGCCATCAAAAGCCTCAAACAGACCGTCCGGGCTCGTCTGACAGTGATGCTTCGTCCGTGTCATCCCGGGTAACAACGCTTACCCGGCCCAAAGGCCCTCTCCATGCTCTCAATACCGCTTCTCCTCATCCTCCTCGAACCTCCTCAATTGGCGTCATTAGTCCAAGTGCAAACAGCAGCAACGTCTCCCTACCCTCGCCTTCTACGTCGCGGCCTCCCGGCGCATCTCTACGGTTGCCGAACGAGCCAGTGTCTAGGAAACCCTCTCCGCGAGGCCTGCAGCAGGAACTGCATAGGCATCGACCGCGACAGCATTCGCAGGGCTTTTGAACCTTCACTACCTACAGCCAGTCTTTCCGACCATACCACAACCATGACAGCGCTATCCGCCTCTCAGATCGCCGCTCAGGCGGCAATGCAATCTACTCAACAGCACACGCGGCATCGATCCCAGACAGTTCCGATCGAGGACGGACCCAAGAATCGGAAGGCCGCCCGAGACTCGCCTCCTCCAGCACCGTTGGCAACGAATGCCGCAACCGCTGGAGCAGGCGGTTTCTCCGGTTCTACTTACCAGAACGGACTTGTTGGCTCGCGTGTGGCTGCAGCTACGACGGCTGCTAATGTTGCATTTCCTCGGCAATCAGCAGTGCCGGAGTTGGGAGACCAGAAACACAAGACGGAAAAGTCAAAGAAGAAGCTGTTCTCCAAGCCCAAACATATCGGTATATCTAGAGATAAAGACTGGATGGGCAAAGAAAAAGGCCTACCATCTCCTAGTAAAGGGGATTTGGTAGCTCAAGTGGGCTGTCGAGGATGGTTAGCGCATCTACGACAAACCTAACGGAAGTGAGCTCCAACAATTCCTCTATGTACAACCTCTCCAATGCATCGGCCAGTACAGTAGTACCGCTCGAGAAGGGCGAGGGTCAAAAGGAGAAGGAAAAGGAAAAGGACAAAGACAAAATCCACAAACATCACTTCTTGTCTCGCCAAAAGCTGAAACTCAAGGACGAGCATCGTAACCTGGCGTTATCATCTGCTTCTAGCAACTCGAAACCTCTAGATCCAAACGCTCCACAGTCTCTTTATAGTTTTGCGCCGTCATCTCCGGGACCCTCGTCATCAGGATTTCCAAAATCAGGATTAGATCTTCTCCACGGCGGTCGGGCGTTGCGAGAGAAGAGAAGAGAAGATGCAGATTCAGAATGGCCTCTTGTAGCAGGTGCTGGTGCTAACGGCTCAGTGACATCTTACGGTCCCTCATCACTCGGCAATTCTGCGAACGCAATTAGTAACGACAGTGTTAAAGAAATACTTCAGGGGTTTGGCCTACATAACATGGCGGCAGAAGATGTTTGGGATTTTCTAAAGGCTAAACTACTGGTTGTATTTGATGGGGGCGATGTTCGTATCGCTGTGGAGGATTTGAACAAGCTGGTCATCATACATATCCAGCTTTGTGTGCAAAAGCATATGCCTACGATCGTGGAAGACCTACGAGAGCTGCTGCGTACAGGATTTTCCGCACTGAATCATTCGATTAGTGGCGTTCCAGATGAAAACTAGTACCGCATCTGGTGCAGATTTGGATGTTGGCGTTTGGGACGATTTTACCATTCATCCAGGCAGTCTTTCTTCCATTGGATCTTGAATTTAAGGGACGTGGATCGGTGATGAATGCCCGGGATGCTAGACAATTCTGGGGCGCTTTACCTACAAACGGTGACACGGGTGAAAGTGCTATAGGTGACGAGCTTGATATCCGAACAATTGTGCTGGTCGCATTTCGTGATACTGTTATTTTGCAACGCTACCAGGGACTGAAGGCGGTGTTTTCACGGCTGAGTCTCGACACTATCAATGCGACCATCGGCGCGTTGAGTTCTACTTCCAACAGCAGCAACAGTGGTGGCCGACCTGGTACGGCGGCATCCTTGGATCCCACATACGGCAGCTTCAACTCCCAATCCTCGCTGCTCAATATCGCGGGTAGCTACTCGTCTGACTCTGCCAGTGTCAATCGCAGTCGTGCAACTTCAAATACCTCGTCGAACCCAGACCAACTGATCTTCCAATCGTTCACATCGCCTTCGCAACGCCAGTTGCAGACCTTGCGGAGCACTCAAACAGCGGACTCGTCTCACGTCATTACAGATACGGTAGGCCGCATGCTGCAGTGTTTCAGCGTGCTGGCTAGCATTCAAAGCGGTGACGAGCCGCAAGAACAGATTGAAACATTGACCAAAGCCCTGAAGCACAATTGGCTCGGGCGAGGCCGTACTGGACGTGATCGAAGAGGCTTTGTTGGGACCAAAGTCAAGCCAGTAATGCTGCCGCGTCGCAGCACTGATGACACCAATAGTGACCGGGCTACACTAACAAACGGAAGTGCGATCTGGCGTAACTCTTTATTGACAGGCGGAAACATGAGCATGGCTAGTCTATTATGATGCGAGCAGACATCGGGAAGCAATCAGATTTGACAGGTCATCTTTTTTTGTTAGGAACATATTCCCTTTCTACATCTTCTTTTCCCGTTTCTCTTCTTTTCTTTTACGTCCCGGCGGATGAGCTAGCTGGTATCTGTCGGAAACCTACCTAGGTACGTGCCTAGGTATGCGTTGAAGTTATTGAAGCTAGCGTTTGACGAATACCCCATGTCGATCGATTATATGAAATATGCATGATGGGAATGAAATTAAGACGTAAAGTGCCCAGACTCTGCATGTGAAACCCTAACCCCATCGTAGCTTACCTAAGGATCGAAGCCACCAGCACAAATCACTGTACCTATGCACACGCTGGTCATCATTGCAGGTTGCCTGGCATGGTTCAGGTTCCGATTTCCTAGCATTCGATACATCACATTTTGTCCATACAAGCAAAACCGCCGATTGGCGAGCTTCATTAGGTAGATCATGCAAGCAGCCTGAGTCAAGCCTACTCAGCCACGCATCACTTTGGAATTCCGCCTTGTGCAAAAGAAGTCTTTTCCTTTCCTTTACTTTTTTCTCTACTCTCTTTCATTTGGAAAAGTAGAAAGAGTAAAATAAAACAAAGTAATCAATCCATTGCCCACTTCTCATTGAGACGCATAATTAATCATTCGTCGCCGAAGGGGAAAAATAGTATAGTTCATGCAAGCCAGCCCTGCACCGAGACAAAAGTCGGTGACGACTGAACAGCCAAACCCCGACTCGGGTTCAGCTAGCCTAGTGATGAGCTGCTACTTAGTTGGCGCTGCAAGACCCAAGGTTTTGCTCACACGAGATTAAATAACAACGAGTATCCCTGTGCATACAAGTTCCGCAGACTCCCGAGGTCGTGATGCGACAAATGCCTTGCGCCGCATCACCTTGACCTACTACATATCTATAGAGTGTGGCTTGCTCTGGAAATGCGAAACTCAACAGGGGATTGCAAGCGAGCGATAGGCTGGAGAATGCCACAAAGGGATTGTCTAGTTTATTATAAGTAGTGCTGTAGTTACTCATTCTGATTCATGTAGTTAGTAGTTAATGTATCTGGAAGTTAGGGCTTGGCTGCATGGAGCCTTAGCTTTCAGGCCCGCAAACCCCAGGCAGCCAGCGCCAACTCAGCAGCGCCGCTGGAGCAGGCAGCATCCCCAGCACCAAATCATCTTGGATGCAAATGCAATGAAATGACTCGACAATGCGGCGCGGCTGCCTAGCCCTCTCTGGCTTCATAAATCTCGCCTCACCTCATCTCAGTGACCTCACAGGCTCGCATTCTCCCAGCTCTCTTCAGCTCTCTTCACCGCCTGCATGATCTGCCTGAGGAATCTAGAACAACTCACCTGTGCAACCTGATTGCGGTCTGCCTCGTTTTTCTTTGTGCTGCGCCCATCCACCTCATTTCCCGCCAAATTTCTCCAGCCTGGGCAAAGATTTTTTGCCAAACAAGCATCTTTGTTTCTCTGTTTCTTACTGCCTTATTCTAGCAAGCACTGGCTCTTCTTGTTCAGTTAATGGTAGAAAGAGGGCAGTAAATTGCTTGTTGCTCTTCCTGTTTGTCTTTGTTGGCCACTCCAATGCAGTCTCAAGAGAGAACCACATCCACGTCTGCATCTGCATCTAGCCCAAGCACTGTGCCATCTCCATTCTTCACGCCATCGTCAAACCCTCCCTCCCAGCATTGTGACGAGCATAATCACGAGCATCACCAGCATCGTTTAGAACAGCACGTTCCTTCCAACATGGCAGAGCCTTCTGCAACTGACCACCAGGAAGAGCAAGACCACCAAGAGCAGCAGCAGCAAAATCCAGCAACCGAGCCTATTGGTTCGACTGACTCGACTGCTTCCTCTATAGTGGCTGTTGCATCCACAGCAACCAGCAAAATGATGTAGAGTCCACAGCACTAGGAGCCACCCCAAAGGAAGACACAGTCAAGGGCGCAGAAACAGCAGCTAAGAGTGAGAGCAAGAAGTCCAAGTGCAAAAATCACAAACATCGCCTGGCTTCGAAGAAGGCTTCTAGTAAGAGAAGCAAGACGACGACGACGAAGAAGAAGAAGAAGCATATAAAGGTCAAGGTCGAATCTTCGTCCGACGAAGATGAATCAACCTCATCGTCATCGTCGTCATCTGACGAAGAATCATCAAGCTCAACTGAATCTGAAGACTCCGAATCCACAACAGACTCCGAGTCAGAATCAGATGACAGTGAGAGAGAGTGAGCAGGACAGACACAGACGGAAACGCAACAAATCCAAGAAGTCAAAGAAGTCGAAGAAGAAGAAGCGACGCCACCGCAGCAGCAAGGTTGAAGAGTCTTCTGATTCAGAGACAAGCACTACCACCACGACCGACGACGAAGAGGACGCACTGGCAGAACAGAAAGCCATGAAACAACAGCTCGCCAAGATGGTGAAACAGAATCGCAAAGCGAAAAAGTTGGCCAAGAAATATCCGCCCGACGAAGAAAATGAGGAAGATGTACCTAACTCGAGAGAACTCAGATTACGTAGGCAGTTGGCTAATCTTAGACTATTGCAGGGAGGATCTCGTCGTTCAAGGGCAAGGAAAATAGGGGTGAAAAGAGCAAGAAGGGAAAATCTAAACGGGCTTCCAAGGTCGCCTTCAAGCGGGTCGATGAGCGTAAGTCAAGTCTAGCTGAGACGTGCGAGATAAGAGAGGATTTGCTTACCAACTAACTACGGTACTACGAAACAGTCTGGGACAGTACAATTCATAACTTCAAACTTCGAGAGACCATGGACGACCCCGATGCTGACGAATTCGACCAATACATTTTCACCGTGCGCCGCAAATTCGACTGGGAGAACAAGTACATGGACACATGGGTGGATATCAAGAGCAAACCATTGAGGGATGCCTTGGCCACCGTCATGGATGGCGTGAAAGGAGTGAGCTTGGTAGCGGAAACTCCTGTCGTTGACCCAAATATGCTCTTCTTGTATCTGGAAGAGACTCGTGCTCATATGAAGGAGCTGAAGAAGCTTGTCAGAACTGAGAAGAAGAAAAGGGCCCGGAAACTGGCTGCCACCAAAGTTGCCCATCTCAAAGTCCTGCTCAAGTATCTTGATACCGACTATGCAGAGACCAAGAAGACACTCTACCCGCTGCTCGAGTCCAACATGATTACCTTTGATCTCCTCTGGGCTCTGTTCAAGCCAAACACCATTGCGTACACCCCGACATACGGCCATACGGACGAGCCACGGGCCTTCAAAATCGAATATGCCTCTAAAGAATCGTCATTCATGAAAGGAACATGGTATGTAATCGAAGGAAAATATCTTGAATACGACGGAAAATCATTTGGTATGGGAACTATGGCTGCAGATGTCGACTTTTTCAAAGGAGCCCGCAAGATTACCAGCTTGGCTTGTTATCCGTTGAAATATCACCGCGATGCGGAGAACCTCAAAGCCAAACTTATCGAACGCGGGAAACAATTTGTTGCTCTGCGCGGCATGAACTACCGCTTCCACAAAGGCATGGCGTTCTTCAAGAAAAAGCGCTCAGTTATCAAAGTCAACATCAACGGACGAGTCATGATAGACCCTGCCCTACACCGCCGCATCAACCCAAACTACCCGATCAGCACAGTCCGACCCAAAGATCCTGATGTTTTCGACCAGGACTCCGACGCAGACAGCGAGGAATGCTGCTGCGGAGAGTCATCATCTGACGACGACCATAATGATACGAGCCACAACGACTCCGAGCCTCCGCGTCCCAAATTCAAAATAGTCCGGGACAAGAAAGGTAAAGTGCACGTGGTTGAGATTGAATATGACGAGAATGGTGTTGAAATCACCAACAAGGAGAACCTTGACTCGGTCCATAACAATAACAACCAAGACGGCAAGGCATCATCGGCAGAGCCAGCATTCACCGAAGAAGATCTCTTGATAGCTAGCCCCGTGGTGTTGGGATTTGCCTTCAGCGAGAAACTGTGGCTTGAATTCAGCGTGTCCGGCGTGAAGGAAATCGAGTGGAATGAGGGTGCATTTGACTCCTTGGTACTGCCAGACAATCAGAAATCAATTGTGAAAGCGCTCGTGGAATCGCACACGTTCAACGCCGCGCAAAACATCGACGATGTCATCCAGGGCAAAGGCAAGGGTCTCGTGGCAGTTCTCCACGGACCACCAGGAACGGGCAAGACATTGACAGCCGAAGGAATCGCGGAGCTCCTGAAACGGCCTCTTTATATGGTCAGTGCAGGTGAACTAGGGACAGACTCACGCAGCCTCGAGGGGAGCTCAACAAGATTCTCGATATTGCACATTCCTGGGGCGCCGTATTACTCCTAGATGAAGCCGACGTATTCCTCGAAAAGCGTACGATTCAGGATATCCACCGCAACGCGCTTGTGAGCATCTTCCTGCGTCTTCTCGAATACTTCCAGGGAATCCTATTCCTGACCACGAACCGTGTGGAGACCTTTGACGACGCATTCCAGTCTCGCATCCACATTGCACTGCGCTACGGCGACCTGACCACTAAGGCGAAACGGAGTATTTGGAAGATGTTTTTGGACAAAGTGCAATCAATTGATGGTGTTAAAACGTGCACTTTTACGGACAAGGATCTTGACGCCCTTGCACGTCACAATCTGAATGGACGTCAGGTATGTTCACACATTCACACACTCTCTTACTTTTCTTTTCCCTCAGACAATAATACTGACTATAAAATAGATCAAAAACTCCGTCAGAACCGCACAAGCACTAGCCGTCAATGAGAAGGCTGCCCTCTCCATGTCACATATCAAGCGCGTCCTAGAAGTTGCCGAAACATTCGATCAGGATCTCAGGGGTGGAACGGGATATTTGGATGCCATGAGAAGTTACACTTGAAAATTTTCCCTCACTTTTCTTTTACCTTTCTCCCTCCAAATTTTCTTCCCAGATATTTTTCTTTTTCAATTTTGAACTTTCATTTTTCCTCTTTCATGCCCCACCGCATACCCAGGTTACCATCCATGCACATGTCACGATCAAAAATATACGATACGAGCAAATAAACCCTTAATCAATCGATCCAATCGATCTATTTGTTAATGATGAATCCAACCCATTCCACTCAATTCTGTATTGTTTGTTTCTTCTCCTTTTGAATGTATGTGTCACGAAAAGGATAGTGCCTCTTTTTCATGCATGTCTACTTCCAAGGTTTTAAGAGTAGGTACCTCTCTACCAAGTAAACAGATCAAAATACCAGAATGCTTTACTCCTCGAATTGGCTATAGGTACTATGCTATTGAACTACAGAAAATAGACCACTACCCCAGAAACGAGGCCCCGTTAGGGGTCAACTACCTAGGTATCGGTATTTTATGTGGTATTTCGGTCTATTTTCCGGCTCTCAACTATGTTGAGTTGTGAGTTTTGATGCCTGTCTCTGTTTGAAATTGCGAAAGGCATACCTATTACTGCTACTTCTAAGGCAGACGGGAGGACTAGCAGTATGCAATACCAAGTAATCTGTGCTTGATGCTACGAATGGCCTTGAGTTGTTGTTGTTGTTGAGGACATTTCCACCAATCACGATGGATCACATGCCCATTTATCACGTGATCCAATGCCATGTGCCTAAATAGTCCTAGTCCTGGCTCTCAGGGCCCAGCCCAGGGCAACGAACATACAACTCATTTCTTGCTTTTTACAGCAGTCTAGCTTAGAATGACGAGACATTTTTATTATTGACTCATTTACATTATCGAGTGGCAATGAGCAGCCCTCCTTCTGACAATGGCTCAATCACCGAAGGAAAAATAATTACGACGAATTCAACAATGCAACAACAGCGGGCAACGGTAGCACAGTCAAAGGACGCAAATCGCTCCTCAAGCGTCAAATCACCCTCTCGGTTGCAGAAGACGAGGAGGAAGATATGCGGGTGGAGTTGCAATATGTTACAAAAGGGCAGAGTTATATACGGAGTTGGACATCAAGAAGAAGGAAATCCAGACCATTGTGGCTTCTCATTGTGGCTTGGCCAGCCCTGACCTTGTCCAAGTCCCGAAAATGGTCGACGACCAGGGTCGGATTATATGGATACATGGAAGTTTCAACGCATGCATTCCCGTTTCCATCGATAATACCGGAGTATCCCTTCCTGCTAGGCTAGGCTTTAGGGTCCCTTTACCGTATAAGATCGGTGAAGAAGTATACCCTGGGAATGCCGAAGAAAGTTGCGGTCTGAGGTCGCAACATACATCTGGATCAATGAAAACTGTCCAGACATACCAATCCCTAGACTACGAGGATTCGAAGTCCCTGGTGGTCTCAGTGTGAGTAACTTTCCCCTGTCTTCTTCTTCTTCTTCTTTTTGATAGTTGTTGACTAGAGAATAGTTTTTTCCCTGAATCCGTCCCGTTCTTGCAGAGAATCAACTTCTATGCATGGCGCTTATTCTATCGTCTCCTTCGGAGACCAACATCTTGTGACTATATTTTGCAAAGAAGAACGTCGTTCTTGGACCACGGCTATATGCTGGTTGACTGGATTGAAACTGAAAATGGAAGTATGCTCTCCAACACATTTAGCAGGCCGCATACCGAAACACAAACTCAAAATCTCTATCGAGATATGGCAAGAATCATTATATCTCTTGCTAGGATTCCTCAGCCTCAAATTGGCTCTTGGACTATAAACAACGACGGCCAATTAAGCCTATCCAATCGGCCCATGTTCTGCCACCTCCACCAACTAGAGAATTGGTTTATTCCGACTGGTATCCCACGGACTATGACTTATACAAATGCTGATAGCTTCTATCTGGACATGCTTACTGCGCACGATAACCGTCTTCGTTACCAAGCAAATGCTGCCTTTGACGATATTGATGCGCGTGGACAAGCCAAAGACTTAGTGCTTATGCGAGCACTTCTTCACCACTTTACTGATCGATCTCTCAGGAATGGCCCATTTGTCATGCAACTGACAGATATGCATGCCAGCAATATATTTGTGGACGAGGACTGGAATATCAAATATATCATTGATTTAGAATGGGCATGCTCGTTACCACTACAGAATCTGCTGCCTCCGTTTTGGCTAACAAATAGGGAGTGATCAGCTCGAAGATGAAGAGTATGAACGATTCAAAATATGTTATAAACAATTTACGAGAGTTCTCAAACAAGAGGAATCGAATACGCCACTGTACCATATGGGAAATCATTACTCTCTAGCTACTATCATGGACAGTGCTTTAGAGGGCGGTCGATATTGGTATCTCATGGCACTAATGACATCCAAAGGTTTGTTCAACCTTTTTAGAAGGCATGTAGCATCATTTTATGACAAAGTACCTGCGGAGTCCTTGGAGGAAGCTGTATCACCCTTCTGGACACGTGGGATGTCTGCGTTTGTGGATATGAAACTGAACGAGTTCGCCCGGTATCGTCAAGAGCTACGCGACATCTTCAATAGCGAGAAAAGCGGAAAGCTGCGTTATTAATGGAACTTGCGTTGGAAAGACGCTTGTTACTATGATAATACCTACAATGCCCTCCCAGGAAGTATTAGCTCATCTATTCTATCTTGGTCCCTCCAACACAAACATCCATTATTACCAATATCTTGCTTAATTAATGTTGTGTTTAAGGAGATGGAGGCGTGCGATGTTCAACACCGGGGTTTTATAGCAAAAGGGCGTTAATCTCGTCCAGATAGGCTGAATCATATGCATTACCTAGGTAAGTAAATACTTTCACCGGGTTCGCAGCTTCGGAGTCTCTATCAGCGACTAGAACGAGAGCTAATAAGCGGGTTTGCTTCAATTAGGGGCTACGACTCTAGTCCTGGATAGTTAGCGTTACTAGTAGGCTGGTTTTAGTATACAATGTTAAATATGCCAGGCTAAGCATAGATCTAGACTGCTATTGAAACGACGAGACAAACGTATTCGATAATATGTAGCTCTTCATCACTACAACACGAATCAAGTGTCTATTTTTCTCATTCGTTCTTTCTCTTCATGTCTTCATGTTTAAGGGTTCTGGGCAACAAAGTCAACACCCTTCTTGATGTTCTTCTTCAAGTCGCCGAGGCATGCCTCAAGGAGCTTCTCCTCGTAAGCATTGACTTCGCCGACGGGAAGGATCTTCTCGACACCCTCAGGGCCGAGCTCAACGCGAGAAGCAAAGAAGTCAATGCCCTGGTCCTTGTAGAGAGGGCTGTCAACGAAAGTAGGCTCAATGACACCCTTGACGCCCTGCGCGGCCTTGAGGAGGGACTCGGCGAAGCGGGCACCGGCGAAAGCCATGGAGAGGGTAGCAGAACCAGCACCGTCCTTAGCCTTGACGACTTCGTCACCACCGAACTGGATGCGGTTGACAAGAGCGTCACGTGTCTCGCCTTCAATGTCGGCGTGGTTGGACTGGGACAGCAGAGGGACAATGGTCACACCAGAGTGGCCTCCGACGACGGGACAGCCTCGTTGGCTGGGTCGGTGCTCTTAACTTGAGAGATGAAGCGGGAAGCGCGAACGACGTCAAGGGTGGTGACACCGAACAGGCGCTTGGGGTTGTAGACACCCTTGGACTTAAAACCTCGGCAACGATGGGGACAGTGGAGTTGACCTGTAATTAATCAGTGCCTACTTTCTTACTGCATACATCTAGATAAGGAAGCATGACGTACAGGGTTGGAGATGACGAGGATGTTGGCATTGGGAGCAGCATCGGCAACGGCCTTGGCGAGATCGCGGACAATGGAGGCATTGGTGTTGAAAAGGTCTAGACGGGAGTTAGAATGAGGTATTCCTGGCTAATGGGATTGAGGTATCGTACCGTCACGGGTCATGCCAGGCTTGCGCGGGACACCGGCAGGGATGAGGACGATTTCAGATCCAGTGAGAGCCTCCTTTAATCCGGAAGCAGTAGGTTCGTAACCAGTGACGGTGCTGTTGGTGTTGATGTGGCTAAGATCAGCAGCGACACCTGAACAATGCAAATCAACGTCAACTGAAAAAGTCCGCTCGATGGGATGAGGCAAGATAGCAAACAGATGGCAACAACAAACTTACCAGGACCACCGCGGATATCGTACAGAGCGAGCTGGGTAACACGCGGGTTGAGCTTCATCAGCAGGGACAAAGGCTGGCCAATACCGCCGGCAGCGCCGAGAACGGTGACCTTGGACGCCTACGACAATTCAACGGAAAGTCAATTGATGAAAGATCAATTGGATCGAGACAGAAGCCGAAGAGAAAAAGAGCGTACCTGGCGAGCAGAGGCGGAGAAAGCCCGCTTCTGGAAGACACCGAACGACTGACGAGCAGCGAACATGATGGTGGTTTTATTATGGTATAGTATGGGAAGGGTATCAAAGCGGTGGTAATTGGAGAATGGAGAATGGAGATTTATTATTGCTTGAGACGAGAAGATCGCGGGTGAAAAAGCTGCGATGGATGGAGTTGAAGGTCCAAGTTTTAGGACGGTTGACGCTTTTCCCCGTTCAGCCGGCGTCTCCGCCGAGGCCCGCCCGTCCAGCCAAGCCGCCTTTGCCGGTGAGGCTTTTCCAGTACGGAGTATAGAACTGCATATAAGATATGAATTTCGTATATATACTGCTGTTGAACGCCACCATCCTGAAAACGCCTGCTAAAACGCTCAAAAATAAAACAACACTAAGACTACACGGTAGCAATCCTCTCTTCACCTCAAAAAGTGAATCACCAGCCAGCAGAACAGGAAAAACACCACCACGCCGCCCCAAAATATCCATTTGTCTTCTTTAGCTCGCCGCTCTACCCTCCGGATGGTGTCGCCACTGATGCCCAACGTGTTGCCGACACTGTATAATCTGCGCTGAGTATTCTTCAGAACATCCCGCTGCTGACCCAGGTCGTGGAGGACCGCGCGGCCCCGGTCGAGAAACTCGTCGAGTTGTGTATTAGTATGAGCGAAGAATGATTGCTCTCGTAGAGCATGTGTCTCGCGATCGTAGTTCCCAGGACCAGCGCCGAAACTCAGCCCGCCCGCAGAACCCGAGGCGTTCCCTGACCCAAACGCAGAAGATCGAGGGAGAGCGTGGTCTGCGTACGGATTTTCCGGGTGGCAGCATGATGTGGACGACGGCCAAAAGCTCACTGCGGTTTATCGTTGATATCTATATACATCAGAATTGTTAGAAGCCCGTAAAACAACAAGGGTCACCGCGCATGCATAACAGTTTAACTGTAGAAGGACTCCTTACTGTATCCTCTCGTTCTTTCCGCAGACGCTCAAACTGTTGACGATAATCCGTTAATGCCGTGCGAAACGACTTTTCTCGCTCAATCGCTTTCTCTTTCTTTTCCGGTATCAGTTCACTTTTGGCGAGCGCCGCGTAGTCGTCTATCGTCCGCGAAAAGGAGGCAAGTGATGCAGATATCTGTCCTATGTCACCGCCCCAAGTAAAATAAGCAAAAATGTATCTTCCCCGCTTATGCTCTCTCGCCTTCCGCACTCTCCCGTCTCACCTTGTAGTGCCGGCGATGATGTACCGGGGATTCGGCGAATGTGTCGAGGTCATGCCGTATCGCCGTAGACTGCTTCAAAGCAGAATTGAAAAGAGAATTCTATACAGAGACATTAGAACCTGGAAAAATTGAAGTATGAACAAAGCGACCTTACCATTTTGCAAACTAAGGTTCGTGCCCGTAGAGGCATATATGGAACAACGAATACTGCTTATGACAAGCACTCACTATTGAAGGTAGAAAAGTAAAAGCGAGGAAGTAAAACTTTGAAGCTAGCTCTCGTGTCGCATCGAGTCTTTTCTCATGTTTCGTTGTAGTTAGCGATTGACTAACTAGGTACTGGTCCAAGGACACATCTTCAAAAATAATGACACTGTTCACCGCCTTCACTATGACGCGCTTTCAGTTCGAAATTAAGACCTCCCCTTATTTATGGGTGTTTTCTGACACTACTTGCAGAAAAATATTCTACAACATCAAGAGAGTCCATTCACGTGCAGATCACAATTGATTATCTACAGTACAGCATCCCCAGACATGCGATTCCAGCAAAGTAGAGAGGATAAACGCTATCCAACCAGCCAACTCCAGTACGTTTGAAAGCCACCCGATAAAATGAGATGAGAGTTATCAGTCTGACGCGACGAGAAAAAGAGATTGAAAGATCCGACGTCGAATGAAACGACCACGATCGTTCCATTCTGTGGGAATCAAGCCAAGCAAAAGGCACATTCGGAATACATATAAGCACCCTTAGTCCTTCTTAGGATATTTGTTCTGAAGGAGCCACCTATACCACGGACACAGCGGGTCAATATCACGATCAAGCTACAGATACCAGCTTGGATGACACTTACTTGCTAACAAAGTAGTCTGCGCCGGCGAATAGTCCCACGGCACCAACCCAAAGACCAGCGGCCTCCCAAGAAAGCTTTCCTTCGATATGCTTTCGGTACGCGCCGTATCCAAGTCCGGCACTAAGAGCAGTAATAATGAAGGCGTTACCCAAGTAAACTGGGTTTTGTGCGTTTTCACTAAAGCTTCGTGCTTTCTTGCCCTTTCCTTTCGCCGCCGGAAGCGGCCTGTTCTCGAGCAAGCACCTTTTCGGCTTCTCGTTCCAGACGCTCGGCTTGTGTGGTAGTTTTGATGTCTTGGTTGAGAAAGTTGGGTTGCACAGATTGGACGGAAGGGGCGTCCACATCAACTAAGGAAGCGGTACTGACGGGTTCGGTTTTCTCGACCTGCGGTGGAACTGGGGCGCGACTTTTGCAAATGTTAGTTTTGTCGCGCTTAAAACAAGGGCTGTATCACGTTAACTACTTACGCCTAGACATCATCGTTAGCAATCATCGTTAGCAAGGGGCTCGCAACAAACTGGTATTGGCCAACTTACCTCATGCGGTGGTTGAGAAGGACCACTGGCAGCAGCTTGAGCGTACGACATTTTGATGGGAATTTTATCGTAAAGAGTGTCTCTAGCCCCGGTAGGTTAGAATACAGATTTGGTATGAAAGCAGTTGTGCCGTCTCCAAATCTTAATAGAAACAGGGAGAGAATGACGGGAGGAGAGCAAGGGAAGACAAACATACATATATTCTAAGACCAGAGGAGACCACGAAGAAGACCGGACAGTACCTAGGCTTTGTTTAGGACGATGAGGGAGAGGAAGGAAAGGGCTTCAAAGAAGAGAAAGAAAGGAGGAAGGTCACATGTATGTAGTTAACTACGTCATAGCCAGACAGCGGCAGCGAGTGGGTCTGCATGGGTGTCATCGCCGGAATTGGCCAATCACGTTCCAGCAGGGCGTCTACCTCACAAATTACGTCTTTTGTACAAACAGCTGAGCTTGTCATAATCTTGATTATTGTCATGCTTGTATCTCCTCCATGACCTTCCTCTTGACCATACCGCAAAAACTCTCGAATAGAACCTGATCTGTTCCTTTGAGCCAGCGGATAACCACACTAACGCTACCATCAGCTTGAAGTGACAGGTCAATTCGAAATCCCAATGCGGTGTTCTCTATTGTCTCCTCCGTTTGCTCACCCCACCATCATCGCTGCACTGCATCTTGTCGTTGTGCCGCCCCTGTTCGTTCGCCTGCTCCCATGCAAATTTGCGTCGTGCCTTTCTCGACCACACATCTTCTCTTGCGTAGCCGATGCAGGACTGTTTAGAGCTCCAGGAATAGCAGAAGCGTCTGAGGGAGGAGAATTCTTTGTCGATGTTGGTGATAGCTTGTTTTAACGACCCGTTTGGTTTCCTCGAAACGTCAAAACTGTAGTGTGACGGAAACGGAAGAAGGTGCTTGGGGAGTGTGGTAATTCCTCTGCTCGCATCCTGTCCGTCATAGGATATATCGGTCAATCAGAATCCAACATGATGGAATAGAAGAGATCGGCAGCAAACATACACTCCGTGGCCGCCAGTCTGAGAAGCTCCACCCCACGGCCCAACGACGAGTTCCTTTGCCCTGCACGAATTCTGTAACGGCCCAATTCTTGATGCCAATATCAAGGAGTTTCTGCACAATCACTGATACGCTGGATAATTTGCCAAGCATACTTGTAAACCAGAGAACTCGTGTCTTGAGAGCTATAGACTGTGTTACTATGGCGGAAGCAAACGCAACTTCACCACCTGGAGTTATCATCTCGACTGCCGCGCCCGTGCATGCCTACAGCGAATGAGGTCAGTTCTTTTCTTTTGTATAAAACCTGCATGTGTGTGACTAACTGAAAATGGAGGCCTTGATTTGGCAGCTGCTGAGGAGATGAGTTCGTCTTCGGATTCGTAAAAGGGCGGGTTGCACATAACAAAGTCCAATCTGACATCCAGTCAACAACATCCCAACCAACGACTGACCCACCGAAGGTTCCTTTTCAGTCAAAGCGACCGACTTATTATTCCAAAAATGAAATGAAAAACATACAACAGCCGGGATTCGCTGGTGGTCACCCACCCAACTACTAACCGGCCGGCGTGTGGCTTAAGTACGGCTGAGCGGACGGGAAGCCCTGTTTTCCACACCCTATGGTCGTATGTGCTAGGAGAGGAAAGACAAGGATTTATATACTCAAAGCGCTGAGAATTGAGAACGCCTCGGTTGCAAAAGGTGGAGGGGTTCGTATCCGTACCTGTCAACATTGAGCTTTTCGAACGGGATGAGAGGGTCATCTGGCATTGTGTTTATGATCTTCACTCGATTTTCAAGTTTGTTCTTCGAAACGTTTTGGCGAGACGACGATATATTCCTGTCATCGATGTCTGATTGCACTACATCAGAGACGCCGTCAATTATATGCCATGGTAAATGCTAACTTGCCTGTAGCGACAAAGTTCCACTGCGGACGCATGGAACATCCTAGCAGAGGATAGATAGCACAGCATCCAGTCCCGCTGTCGTGAAATATATATAGTTAGCACAATTATGGCTAGTGACAAAGGCAAGACAACTTACATATCTAGGCCGAGAACTTGTCTATCTGGGTCGTACTGGTCGTCACCCTTCGTGGAGCTAGTGTCGAGGAGATCCTGAAGCCAGAGGATATAATTTAGTCTGAGTCAAATTAGTATGATTCTCGTTCTCTTAATGCAGAGGGATTCCTCTGACCTATTCGGCACCTATAACCAATACGCTGATTAATCCCAGTACTTCCGACAATGAACGGAGCAACAACGTACTGGAGGACAGAGCCTATCGTCAGGAAGATCCACAGAAAGCTTAAAATCTCGTGCCAGTAAACTTTTCGTGAGCTGCCTGTCACTAGTGAGTATATCTACCTAGCATCGTAAGACCGACAAGAGTTACTTACCTCACTGACTCTGGGTCGGTGAAATCTAGCTGATCGTTCGTTTTCAGACTGCGAATGGATCAGATCAGCCGCGGTTGACGCTGGATTTTCTGTGGGAGATACCGTTTTGCGAACTCAGGGGACTCGAGTGCCAGAGCCCTGAAGTCAATTTCTCGTTTGTAGACATTTCGAGATGAAGCCATTGTACCAGGTCGGATCAGCTGCCACGACCGTACAAGTATGAAGTATTTCTTCCTCCATGCATAGAGTGTAAGAGGGGAAGATTGTCCTTCCAAGGTTAAATTAAGAATTGGGCAATAGGGTTGCCCCGGATTTTATATTGCTCCGGGATCACGTGTGTTCCGGGGATATCAAAGAATCTAATTGCTCTTAATCCTACTAGTTTAAATATATTATTTCCTTTGATGCCTTCCAGATTATATCGCAATTGTCTCAGCAGGAGACAGCGTACGCCGATGCGACTGTGTTGGTTTTCCTGACCTTTGTTCTATCCATACAACTCCACACCGTCTCTCCGTTCTAGAGATCATGACTCTCTTTGAATCAAAGTAGCGCCGCGAGTGACAGTGTCTGTACTTTGCATCGGCGGGCCCCGCATACGCATTATTCGAAGATACTCTCTTTGAGCCTGAAATTGATAGATGCTGTCAAAGATACTCATATTGGACAATCCCGAGGTCGATCCCTTGAGAGTCGAGACAAACTAGCGACGCACTAAACGCGCCAAGCGTTACAACGTGATGTCATCCTATGTTTGGCAAGAATAGTTACTCATATATCCTATGCTAGATGATTGTTGCATCCTATGCTGTAACTATCATGCGAATTGCTCACTGTTGCTTACTCTGCGCGTTTTGGCTGTGATCCTGCAGGCCTCGCTCATTCGACCAATTGCACCAATCAAAATGCACGCCCTCAAAGAAAAGCTACACCGTACGGCGTATAGCAAATCCCACCTTTGCCTAATATATTTTAGACAAAACAGTCCTAATAACTGGCAGATACTCACCTCCACGATGCCAAAGCCAAAGCATCGCATTTGAAACACAAAATTGGAAAGCTTGAGAACCTCGTCAACCGAAATCATCGCCACGACGAGGCTCACGAAAAGGAGACGGACAACAAACGCACCGTGATTTCCGGGTCTCACAGATTCGGTTCCTTTGCTCCCGAGCATGACGGGAATAAAGTCAAGTGGTATGTCGACGCGTCAGATTACATGTGGGCAGTTTCTGTTGCGTTGGATCGTGCTCAGGAGACCATATATCTGGCCAACTGGTGGCTTTCGCCCGAGTTGTTCATGCGAAGACCTCCAGAATCAAACCAGGAATGGAGATTAGACCAGATTCTTAAGAGGCGTGCTGAGGCTGGCGTTCAGATTTATGTCATTGTCTACAAGGAGGTATGTACATACATATAATTGTCATGATTTCTCAACCCCTTCCATACTTGAGGGCTTGTGACAGAACTGAATCTAAGAAAATATCCAGGTTGAACAAGCTATAACGTGTAACTCTGCGCATACAAAGCATGCGTTGAGGAATCTCTGTCCTGAGGGAACAAAAGGTGCTGGAAATATTCATGTTCTTCGACACCCCGACCACAACCTTTTCGAAAACTTTGGCGATATGACCTTTTATTGGGTAAGAGCTTACTGTTTCGCCTGTCAAATCGGACATAATGGTGATTTTTGTACAGGCACATCACGAAAAATTTGTAGTAATTGACTATTCGCTTGCATTTATCGGTGGAATTGATCTCTGCTTCGGGAGATGGGACAACTACCAGCATCTCCTCGCAGACGTTCACCCGGCTGGTATAAAGAATGAGATCTTCCCAGGCCAAGAATTTAACAACAACCGTATCATGGACTTTCAAAGTGTCGAGGACTGGCAAAACAACGAGCTAGACAAAACTGATTACGGGCGTATGCCATGGCACGATATTGCGATGGGCTTAACGGGTGACTGTGTGAACGACATAGCCGAGCATTTTATTCTAAGATGGAATTGTGTCAAACGAGACAAGTACAAACGTGATGAGAACGTGGACTATCTCCTGTTGGAGGGTCGGGATGAGGACCTGATCGGTGTACAACGCCCCCAATATCCTTGCGGAAAGTACATCCAACATCCCTTGACTCCATTGAGCTCAAAACCCCGCGGTGACCAGGGAACAGTCCACGCTCAGATAGTCAGGAGTAGTGGTGACTGGTCCTCTGGAATCTTGACTGAGCATAGTATACAGAATGCATACTCGGAGATTATCAGGAACGCACAGCATTACGTCTACATAGAGAATCAATTCTTCGGTAGGTGATGTTACCATTATCAGCCATTGGAGGTCGCCCGCCACTGACCCTGTACATCGACTCAGTGACTGCGACTGGAGAACAGCAAGTGCCTGTGCTGAACACCATTGGCCGGGCTATTGTTGATGCTGTGGTTCGCGCCGGAAAAGAAGGACGCAAGTTCAAAGTAATCATTATTATTCCGTCCATTCCAGGATTTGCTGGAGATCTGCGTCAGAGCGCTGCGGCAGGCACTCGAGCAATTATGGATTATCAATACAAGTCTATATTGCGAGGTGAAAACTCCATTTTGAGCAGATTAGAGCTCAAGGCATTGACCCAACAGGTATTATCAGAACCTCCCAATTCCTGGCCGAATTGCCTTTACTTATCTAACGCAAAATAACAGACCACGTATTCTTCTTTAACCTTCGATCATATGACCGTATCAACAAAACGTCAAGGCTAGTCGAGCAAGAAGAAAAGTCTGGTATTCATTATCAGGATATACAACGCGCAAATGCAGAACAGATCATGGGTGAAAGTGTCCACCCGGCCATTGGCAAAGAAGGGACAAGACAGAAAAATTATGGTGAGCAATCAGGCTATAAGCAGGATATCGATAACATGCGGAGATTCGAGGAGCAACGTGAAAAACCTATGGTGAAGATCGGGAGATCAAAAGTAGGGACAATATCGCACAAAATGCCATGCTCAACCAGCGAAAAGTGAGCGAGGAACCCTGGGGAGAGGACAATCCTGAAACAGAAAAACAGAACTTTATCCAAGAGCAGCTTTATGTCCACGGCAAAGTTTGCATTGTCGACGACCGGATTGTCATTTGTGGAAGCGCAAACATTAATGATCGAGTAAGCTGCTGCAACCAGGACCCCTTTGAGATTTGATGGACTCACACGAATAAAACCATAAAACTATCAGTCTCAACTTGGCGATCGAGATAGCGAACTGGCCATCGTCCTCGAAGACACCGACATGATTGACAGCGCCATGAATGGCCAACCGTATCGCGCTGCACGCCTTGCAGCAACTCTCCGACGCCATCTCTGGCGCGAGCATCTCGGCCTGCTTCCGCCTCAAGAATACGACGCAAGCGACAACCCAAACGCGCAATCACCTGATGACTGTCCAAATAGGAATGACGAAGGGAGCGAGTACGACTCGTTCGTCGCTGACCCCTGAACGAAGACCTCTGGGGAACATGGACCGCGCAGGCGACGACAAATACAGAAGTATTCCGATTTTTATTCCGTGCAGATCCCGATGATAACATCAAGACATTTGAGGAATACGATCAATTCGCGCCGAGAAAGTCGATTAAACAGGGTCATCTTCACGATCCGTTCTTACCCGTGGATATTGTCCGGGAGCATTTGGATAAGATTAGAGGCCATCTAGTCTGGATGCCGTTGGATTTCTTAAAAGATGCTGAAATGGCCGAGCCGGGATTGTCTGTTAATCAGATTACGGTGGTGAGTATTCCTGAGCTCGCTTATTTATTTATTTATTTTTCTTTTGAGAATGCTTTAAAAGTGGGTGCTAATTTTTGTGTTATCTGCAGAGCATTTACACTTGAAGAAGGAAGGATGCTTCAACAATACTGCTTATATGTACATTCAGATTTTTGTTCTAGTAAAATT
Organism: Talaromyces trachyspermus; assembly: GCA_020137715.1. NCBI lineage: Eukaryota > Fungi > Ascomycota > Eurotiomycetes > Eurotiales > Trichocomaceae > Talaromyces > Talaromyces trachyspermus. The sequence continues at coordinate 933,844 of JACGXQ010000003.1, forward strand.
CTCAATGATCCCCAGATACATATGTAGTATGACTGGAGAACACGTTCTACGGCTGAAGGACCTCAGGAGACATAATAATAAATTCCAATACACATATGACTTAATCTAGAATCCCTGCCCACAAGCCCAAACAAACCTGGTCAATCACTGTATTGCCTAGCTCTGAAAACATATGGAATATTTATATTCCAAGCAAAAGCTCTCAACAAATGCTTAATCGTAGTAAAGTGCGTTTTCAACTCAAACAAAGGACCAAAATCATCCCGATCAGTCCACAAAGGCTGAATGTCCAGACTCTGCATCTTTTCTGCACCAAAACTCACCCAACACTCCCTGATATTGGCATGTTCTGCACCTCGTAGGGTATACAGTCTCGCATATTGCTTAAACGCCACGAAGCAATCATAGTCGCCATCTAGCTCGCCCTTTGTGTACATTATTCGATGTTGGTGTTCTACATCCTCAAGGAACGAATCCCAAAGTATTGCTGGGTGCCCTTTCGGTGGCGATGCGTCGCATCTATCAGCAGAAGAAAGCGGCCCCAGAGGAAGACAACGATGAAGAAGATAGAGAAAAGGCAAGAACTTGGATTTGTGTCTTGCGGTTGCTTGCCGTCTCAGGATTCGCGCGAAAGGATATGCGGACGAGATCGTAGTCATCGCTTGTCGAAGAAACCGTATGGTAATGCACGGTCAGACCCCTGACGTTAGGCATGAGATTATCTTCAAGCAGGCGTAGCCAGATGTGGGACGCGTGAATATCGCGTTGTCTGTGGATCATGGACGTGTATAGGTCTTGAATGATAGGGGTACTATCTCTCTCCACTGCTCAAGTTTGTTTGGGTCAGAAGGGTCACGAGACAGAGGGAGAGAAAGATGCCTCAGAGAGAGGAAGGGAAGACTCGCTTTTGTCTCGACGACTTCTTCATCGACTATGCCTGGTTGATTCTGGCTATGCTCTTCCATCACGCCAGTTTTGTAACCTAATCGGGCTGTCGTAATTCGTGAGCTCTGACGCTGTATTTGCGCCTGGAAGGGATGTTAAAGAGAGCGTTTAGTTGGGTAGAAAAAGATCATGGACTCTCTTCGGGCAACGTTTCGATTGCCTAAATCGGGAAGGAGGCGTTCTGCCCTAATTGCCCAACTCCTAACTAACACGCTGGGAATGTCTAGGGTAGATAGATTAAAATGCCTGAAGGCCTTTGCATTCAAATAAGGCAAAAGATCTAATCACATATCATTCGACGCTGACGAACAAAGGAGAATAAATTTTAGTACAGGTAAGAGGAACAGGGCAGGGATGGGATAAATATTAAAAAATGTCCCGATATCCAGCAAACGAGCACATCCTCAAGTATATAGCCAACCTCCCTTCACGGATGCAGATTAGATTATTACAGCATGAGCTCCAATGGGTTCTCAACAACTCGCTTCAACTCCTTGATCCATTCTCCACCAACAGCTCCGTCAACGACTCTGTGGTCGAAGCTTGCGGTGACAGTGATCTGGTCTTCCCACTCAACTGATGTACCTTCCTCGGTTTCAACAGGGACAGCAACCTTGCGAGTCGTACCAACGGCGAGAATGGCAGCTTGAGGTGGGTTGATGACTGCGGTGAATCGCTCAACAGCGGTGTTCATGCCCAGGTTGCTGATGGTGAAAGTGCCACCCTGGAATTCTTCAGGTTTGAGCTTGTTCTCGCGAGCACGCTTACCGAGATCTTTGATCTGGTTGGAGATGCTGGAGAGGCCGAGCGACTGCGCATTCTTGACGATAGGGGTGATGAGTCCGGAGGGTGTAGCGACAGCAACGCTGATGTCGGTGTTGCTGTACTGGCGAATGACAGGCTGTCCGTTCTCCTCAGTCCAGCTGGAGTTGACAGCCGGGACCTTGAGAAGGGCAATAGAGCAGGCTTTGACGAGGAAGTCATTAACGGAAAGCTTGTACTTGCCCTCAGCAGAGGCATTGAGCGCCTGGCGAAGCTTTAGGAGCTTGCTGACAGACAATGTAGCGGAAACAAAGTAATGGGGATTCTCTTGCGATGACTTTTGCAGTCTTGCAGCAATAGTCTTGCGCATCGAAGTCAAAGGAATATCTTCGTAAGTAGGTCCGGCGCCGGCGGCTGATACTGCAGGCTTGTATTTCTCGACATCTTCCTTAGTGATCTGTCCACCACGTCCAGTGCCCTTAAGAGCCTTAATAGGGATGCCTTTCTCAAGAGTAAGGGTCTTGGCGGCCGGGCTAATCTGAGGTTCACGGTCCAGAGCTGGCTGTAGTCGCTCTCCGGTAACCTCTGGTTCAACGGCTTCGGGCTTGTCCTTGGTTTCCGAAGGAGGAGCAGGCTTAGGGGCTTCCTCCTTAGTCTCTTTAGCTGGTGCAGGAGCGGCCTTCTCGCCACCAGCATCTTCCACAGTGAATGATTCAAAGGCAGAGACGTCGGCCCCTTCTTCGACTAAAACGGCGATTGGCTAGTAATTGTCAATATTTGCAGGCTCGTTCTCAAATTGCATAACAAATACTCACGGTTCCCACGGAGACATCCTTCTCACCGGCATCCTTCAAGACCTTGGCCAAAACACCTTCATCCTGGAACTCAAAGTCCATTTGTGCCTTGTCGGTCTCAATTTCGACCAGAACGTCGCCGGGGCTTAAGACGTCGCCCGCTTTCTTCTGCCAAGCTCCGATGTTTCCGGCTGTCATTGTAGGAGACAATGCGGGCATACTAATTATGTGTGTGGGGAAGGCTGGAAGTCGCTGTCAGGATAATTTCCATGTTTAGACATGCACAAGGAGAGACACGTACACTTCGAGGCATAAAACCGGGCAAGGGCAGAGGCAGCGAATAATTGAGGCCTGGGTAATCGAGAGCCACCGTTAGTATCCTTCATCAGATGCAATTAATCGGCAGCGCATCATACCTGGCGACATCTTTGAATCGGTAAAGGGACTGGGGGCGCCTCATGAAGGCTGCGCCCTTCGAGAGCATAACGTTCGAAGTGCGCATTCTGACAAGCTCAGGTATCAGGGGAAAACCACCAATTGCAACGGAAATGGAGAACTTCGCGGTCCCTCGACAGGCAGCCTTCGCACAAGGGATGGCAGACGCTTATAACTTATAACGAGAATGCACACAGAGCCTGGGGAACTTTTCTGTTGAGCTCCGGTGAGAAGAACGGATCAAATCGGCGTAAGAAGGGCCGGATGACATAAGCAGCCGCTGGTTGGCCAGGGGCCCGCTGCCAAGTGGGCCTCTGCCGGCGGCCGGAGCTTCAGCTTTCGCTTTGAAGACACGCTGCAGGAAATCAGATGCGGTTTAGCGCGGTCCCGTGGAAAGTGAAACTGCAGGTCGATTATTTGTTGTTCGTCCGTTCGTCAGACTAAGAGCATGCCCTCGACATCTGTATAGTTGCCTCCAGCGTCCCCAACTCTAGCCCATCTCATGTTGACCTGTTGAGCAGTGCGCGGCTCGCGTTCATTAGCCGGAATCGCGCATCAATGGCTGAGACGGAGCATGAGGTCGCTGAGGTGATCTCTCAGGCAGAAACCAACGCTCCCAGTGACCCCGAGATTGTGTCGCCGCAACCGTTAAGAGCAGACAAAGCCGAGCTGCCGACGTCGGCGGCATGGAAGGAAGTCGCAGAGACGAACGAGCCCAATGGCGTCGATGGCCATGAATCTCCGCCTGTGAATGCCCATCCAGCAGAGGATGACGCTACGGGACCGTCGGAGACGGAAACCGCAGAAGCCACAAGCGCAAATGATCTTGATACTGATAATCAAGGCGAAAACATCAGAATGGAGAACCTCAGCCCGCTGCTGAAACCCTCCGGAACCTCAATACGTCGCTGTCCCTGACCCAAGAACACGCTCGATTCCAGATCCACCACCGCTACACAAGCAACACACCGGTCTACACCGGTAAGCTCTACCGTGTTTGTTGTCACAGCGTTAGAAGCAATCGCCGCTTCGAAAGATGCGAAAAGGAACAAGGAATTGGAAGACGCGGTCCAGAAGGCTCTGGCCAATATCAAACAAGCCGATACGAAACCTCTCGATCCGGAGGTTATCTTTCTTCCTCTGCAATTGGCGACCAAAACATTCAGCATTCCACTTCAGGTTACGGCCCTGGACTGCATCGGAAAACTAATCACGTATTCCTATTTCGCCTTCCCTTCCAGCCGTCCTAGCCGGGACGACACCAAGCCCGATAGGGAACTCCCATTGATCGAACGGGCCATTGAAACGATATGCGATTGCTTCGAAAACGAAGCCACGCCAGTGGAAATCCAACAACAGATTATAAAATCGTTGCTGGCCGCTGTACTCAATGACAAGATAGTCGTTCATGGTGCCGGCCTCCTGAAAGCTGTGCGTCAAATATATAACATATTTATATACTCCAAGTCAAGTCAAAACCAGCAAATTGCGCAAGGTTCTTTGACGCAAATGTTAGGAACCGTCTTTGATAGAGTCCGTATGAGGCTTGATTTAAAAGAAGCGCGCACGCGTGAACCAGAAGGCCAGCAAGAGTCTTCTACCGAAACTGCGACGATTGATGGCGGCGACGGGAGTCATTTATCGGAGTCAACAGAGGCTGTATCGAATATTTCTGATCATCCGACACAAAGGAACCCAGGGAGAAGCTCACTTTGCAGAGCTTCGAATCAAGCAAAGATGATACAATGGTCACTGACAATGCCCCCACTATGGTGACTCGCGCAAGACATACCCATCGGCCGTCTCGATCTGTATCCAATGTTGCAGATGAAAAGAAGATGTGGATGGTTCTGAGGATGAGGTCGATGAGATCTACGTGAAAGATGCTTTCCTCGTCTTTAGGGCTATGTGTAAATTGAGCCATAAGTCCCTTACGCATGACCAACAGCAAGATATCAAATCCCAGAATATGCGATCCAAGTTGCTGTCGCTTCATCTTATCCACCATCTGATCAATAATCACATCGCTGTTTTCAACTCGCCTTTAGCAATTATTCGAAACAGTACCAGCTCCTCTGACTCAATGACTCTTCTCCATGCTATAAAACCTCACCTGTGCTTGAGTCTGAGTCGCAATGGCTCTAGTTCCGTTCCAAAGGTCTTCGAAGTCTGTTGCGAAATCTTTTGGCTCATGCTTAAGCATATGAGAGTAATGTTCAAGGTTAGTCCTTTGATGCCACCCTGTAAATGCCGCGGATCACTAAACTATTACGCAGAAAGAATTGGAAGTGTTCTTGAAAGAAATCTACCTTGCCATCCTCGAAGGACGCAGCTCTCCAGCATTTCAGAAGCAGTACTTCTTGGAAATTATTGAAAGGCTTGCAGGGGACTCGCGGGCACTGGTAGAGTTATATCTCAATTACGATTGTGATCGAACTGCACTGGAAAACATATTCCAAGAGTAAGTACCACTTCCTACCTTGGATTGGGCCACTTGTATGCTAATTGTCTTAGGATCATCGAGCAATTATCTCGTTTTTGATCATGCCGACGCCTACAGCGAATCAACACTCCCTCACGAGAATCGTGTCAAGCCCACAAACACTTATGATTGGCACCAGCGCGGCACTCTTCCACCCAATTTGACCGCAGCGAGCTTGGCGAGTCATACGACTCCTGGACAACAAAACCTCTCACCAGACTTCTCAATAAAGTATCACGCTCTTGATTGTCTGGTCGAAATTTTAAGGTCTCTAGATAGTTGGTCGTCCCAGCGATTGCCAAGCTCTAGTGGCCACCGTGAGGATTTGACGCGAAAGTCTGTGGACAATTACAGAGAATCTTTAGATACCCCGTCTCTTCCCACCGCTCTTCCGTCACCATTTATTGATAGTGGAGGAACCGGAACTGGCCGTTCGACACCGGCGTTGGAAGATGACCCGAATGAAATAGAAAAGGTTAGACAGCGAAAAGCGGCATTTGCTCAAGCTATTCAGCAGTTTAATTTCAAACCCAAGCGTGGAATTAAGCTTTTGCTCAAGGATGGGTTCATTCGATCTGATTCGCCCAAAGACATTGCCAACTTTTGCTTCGCAATGATCGTCTTGACAAAGCTGCGATTGGAGAGTATCTTGGAGAGGAGAGCCGGAGAATGTTGCTATCATGCACGCTTTCGTTGATTCTATGGATTTCTCTAAACGACGATTCGTCGACGCCCTCCGTCACTTCCTGCAGAGTTTCCGCTTGCCTGGAGAAGCCCAGAAGATCGATCGATTCATGCTCAAATTTGCAGAGCGTTATCTTGCCGGGAATCCAAACAGTTTTGCCAATGCTGATACAGCATATGTTTTGGCGTACTCCGTTATCCTGCTTAACACAGATCAGCATAGTAGCAAGATGAAAGGCCCCGCATGACGAAGGAAGACTTCATCAAAAATAATCGAGGCATCAACGACAATCAAGATCTCCCTGATGAATATCTGAACTCTATCTTCGACGAGATCGCCAAAAACGAGATTGTACTTGATTCTGAGAGGGAACATGCTGCTGAGCACGGCATTCTCCCCGCTGCTCCCGCCGGGTTTGCGTCAAGAGCGGGCCAAGTGTTCGCAACAGTGGGAAGAGATATCCAGGGAGAAAAATATGCCCAAGCATCGGAAGAGATGGCCAACAAAACCGAGCAGCTTTACAGAAGTCTCATCAAAGCCCAGCGCAGAACGGCTGTGAGAGACGAGTTCTCTCGCTTTATACCGGCCACTTCTGTCCGTCATGTCGGATCGATGTTCAATGTGACTTGGACGTCTTTCCTTTCTGGGCTATCTGCTCCAGTTCAAGAAACGCAAGATATCGAAAAGATTAGGCTATGCATGGAAGGAATCAGACTAGCCATTCGTATATCTTGCTCCTTTGATCTGGAAACCCCGAGAGTAGCGTTTGTGACAGCATTGGCCAAGTTCACAAACCTTGGCAACCTTCGAGAAATGACAAGTAAGAATTTAGAAGCGTTGAAAGTCTTGTTAGAAGTTGCTGTCTCTGAAGGCAATCATCTGCGTGACTCTTGGCGCGAGATCCTCACCTGTGTTAGTCAATTGGATCGCTTCCAACTGTTGAGTGACGGTGTGGATGAAGGATCGTTGCCAGACGTATCCAGAGCACGAATTGTGCCCTCGACCCACGGTGATGGATCAAGAAAATCTACACAAGCTGCTAGACGACGTCAACGTTCTACGAACAGTTCATTGTCATTCAGACCTGAAATAGCTCTGGAGAGTCGTTCAGCGGAAATGGTCCATGCTGTTGACCGAATTTTCAGCAACACTGCAAACCTTTCTCATGAGGCTATCGTCGACTTTGTTCGAGCACTTAGCGAAGTCAGTTTGCAGGAAATTAAGTCCTCTGGGCAAAGCGAGTCTCCTCGTACCTATAGTCTTCAGAAAGTGGTCGAAATCAGTTATTACAACATGACCCGAGTCAGAATCGAGTGGTCTAGAATTTGGGATATTCTCGGACAACACTTCAACGAAGTCGGCTGCCAGTCTAACACTCATGTGGTTTTCTTTGCTCTTGATTCACTACGTCAACTTTCCATGAGATTCATGGAAATTGAAGAGCTTCCTGGTTTCAAGTTCCAGAAGGATTTCCTTAAGCCATTTGAACATATAATGACAAACAGTAATACCGCTACTGTCAAGGATATGGTTTTGCGGTGTCTTATTCAAATGATTCAAGCTCGTGGTCATAACATACGTTCAGGATGGAAGACAATGTTCGGCGTATTCACGGTTGCGGCTCGGGAGCCATATGGTAAGCTAATGATATCCATTTCTAAGCTTTCTTGAGCGTAGTTCTAATAAATTCGCAGAGAGTATTGTGAATATGGCCTTCGAACATGTGACACAAATCTACAACACTCGCTTCGGGGTAGTTATCAGCCAAGGCGCCTTTGCGGACTTGATCATCTGCCTGACTGAATTTTCGAAAAACACCAAGTTCCAGAAGAAATCACTACAGGCCATTGAAACTCTGAAATTGTCCATCAGCAAAATGCTGAAAACTCCAGAATGTCCTCTATCGCGGAAACATATTGTTGTTACAGGTGTTACGGAAGACACTGGTTCTAATCTACAGCATCAACTCAACCGCCAGTCGCAGGAAGAGCAATTTTGGTATCCGGTGCTCATTGCTTTCCAAGATGTATTGATGACTGGAGACGATCTGGAGGTTCGCTCAAGGTAAGTCACAATCGTTGCTCTCCAAGCAATTGGGAAAGCAAACCTTCTAATCGCATCGTAGGGCTCTTAACTACCTCTTTGACACGCTCATTCGGTATGGTGGTGATTATCCACCCGAGTTTTGGGACGTCCTTTGGAGGCAATTGCTTTACCCGATTTTCGTAGTCTTGCAGTCTAAGTCTGAGATGTCCAAAGTGCCTAACCATGAAGAACTTTCTGTTTGGTTGTCGACAACCATGATTCAAGCCCTGCGTCACATGATTACTCTGTTCACCCATTATTTCGACGCACTACAGAGTATGCTGGATCGCTTTTAGGGCTTTTGACTCTTTGCATCTGTCAGGAGAATGACACAATCGCCCGAATTGGAAGCAATTGCTTACAGCAGTTGATCCTACAAAACGTGACCAAGTTTTCAGATAAACACTGGGACAAGATTGTCGGTGCATTTGTTGAGCTCTTTGACAAGACAACTGCATACGAACTATTCACCGCCGCCTTTCCTTTACCACCGAAGACCCCAACGTCAGAAGCAGCGAAGGGCAATGGCTATGCCACGCGTAACGGATCTGTGTCGGGAGCAGAGGCCGTGGAACCCAATGCAGAAGACGATCAATCGTCTATCGTCAACGGGGAACCAACACCAGCAGCTGAAAATGGAGATGCTGGAGAGACTTCCACCGCATCATCAACAGAACTTGAGGGATTCCGTCCCCAAGCTCCGGAAATGAATCAGCAACCTGCAGCCGTGACAGTGGCCAGACGGCGGTTTTCAACCGTATCATTACCAACTGTGTTCTACAATTGCTAATGATTGAGACGGTGCATGAATTGTTTTCGAATGATAACGTCTATGACGAGATACCTAGCGCCGACCTTTTGCGCCTCATGGGTTTACTAAAAAGAGTTATCAATTCGCAAAGAAGTTCAACGAAGATAAAGATCTACGAATGCAACTATGGCGTCAAGGATTCATGAAGCAGCCACCGAATCTGCTGAAGCAAGAAAGTGGCAGTGCTGCTACCTATGTTAACATTCTTTTCCGGATGTATAGCGACGAACGACAAGAGCGGAAGAGCAGTAGAGCCGAGACTGAAACTGCACTTGTTCCGTAAGAACCAAATAAGACCCTCCAATCCCAATATGTATTTTTAGCTAACATCACATCAATAGATTATGTGCAGATATCATTCGAAGTTTCGTCCGCCTTGACGAAGAAACACAACATCGGAACATCGTCGCCTGGCGGCCTGTTGTAGTTGATGTAATCGAAGGCTACAACAATTTCCCGCAGGAGAGCTTCTCCCAGTATATTGAAACATTCTACCCTCTTACCATCGATCTACTAGCTAGGATCTCAATTCTGTGGAAATCCGACAGGCTATTCAATCCCTCCTTCGACGAATCGGCGAGGTTAAACTTGGCTTGACATTCTCGAATGTCCCCGTCGAAACGTCTTCGATCAATTCTACGAGAAGGTATAGTCGTGTCTGATTGTTGAAAACAGAGGAGGCGTGTTTAGTATAAAAATCATCTGATGCATTTAATTCCCCTATTGTATTCTTGGACTACTCTTTTCCTTCTATCATTATTTTCCCTACTTTCTTACTATTGTCTAAGAATATTGCATTTTGTTTTTTATTTTAGAATTATGACCTGAAGTATCAAATTATCATGATCATGCTAATATGTATTTGCGTACTTCAGCAGTATGTATTGATATTCCAATGCTAGTAGAATTGCTCCAAGGTCGGGCCATTGATTCAAAGCTCGGGGTTTGTAACGAGTCCGATAACTTGTAATTATAGGAACTGCTGATAGTTCTATTGATTGTAAATGGCGGAAACAAGGGTCTTTTCGCATTGGATCAGAAACTGCGTTGAGAAGTGTTTGCAGAGAAGTTATTTGTCGTCCTTCGAAAGGTATTATCGGCCAGACGTTTGCTTCGAAGGGCCTAATGCCTCAATGTCAATGAATGCTAACTGACACTTGAATAGCCGATGCTTCACTCCTGTTGGGTGTATGACAGTCAAGTGATGATGTCTCAGTTTGTTGGCGCCGTGGTATTGATCTCGTAGACAAAGGCAGAAATTGAACCAATCCATGGGGCAGGCGCCTGAAGTGATACCTGTTGAAATGGTATATATAGCTTTTCTGGTGGTCAGGAGATTGATGGCATGGTCAACGGTTGGATTGACTGTGAATAGCTATCACATGGATAAATGAAGTTGTTTCGCTATGATGTTCCGCGAATATCTTGAAGGTTGGGGACGTTTCCGGACTGGTAATGGCTTAAAAGAGCATCCATATCCTTTTCAGTCATTGCTACAAGATCTTCCAGTGTCCACGAGACGCAGACATTCGACATCCTGGAGAATTTCGTTGTGTTAGTGCCTCCTGTCGCGCCAGTCTGTACATATGTATATATATAATGCAAGTACGAAGCACGAACCATTTCATTCGCTTTGGGCCTTCGAGGGCATCTGGCGCGATTTCCGCAGCTTTTGCGCAACAAGCCCACATTTTCAATAGCCGCTCCAGTATTCTCGGGCAAGGCATTGGCAATCTTCTGTCTGACTATATTGGCCAATTTTGGTCCATTCCCATTAGTGCTGACCATGACCTGCAGTGGTCCATCGCGATGCATGCTGCCAAAATAGAAGTCACATTCGGAAGGAACATCGGCAATGTTTGCCGGTATGCGGCGCTCTTTACACAGTTTCCAAACATGCGTCGAGGCTTCCGGATCGTCGATCGCGCAAAGGACCATGTCGGCATCATCAAGATCGCGAGGCTCAAAGGTGCGATCGATATGGGACACCTGATTCTGAGCAACGCGGTAGGCGACCTCTTCATTCAGACCGGACCTTGGGCAAACGACAGTCACTGCAGCGTCGGCATTGAGGGCATGCAGTATACGGCCTGCTGCTACCTGAGCATGCGTATTAGTTATTAGCTATAAGCTCGAGAAAATATAACCACCAGTCCTATCCACTATCTTCATTATCAAGGAACTGAGCAGCAAAACCCACCTCTCCACCTCCGACGACCAAGACACGCTTGTTCTTGACCTGCCAGGCAACAATAAGAGAACCTCCTCCTTGCACTTTGGGAAACTGCTTTGACGACATCTCGGGGACACGAGCCTGTCACTCGCTGCTTGGTTGTCGTTGTAGGTGTGGTTGATGGGAACAGTGAACAGGATTGGTGCAAATCGGAAAAGAGCGTGCACGGACCACTGCTCACTCTCTCCCGCAGTGGGAATTTTTTCCCTTGGCTGCTCCTTCCTCTCTCTTTTCCTCTGTCCCGACTTTCTTGCTGCTCTCCATTGAAGATGTCAATCTTTACTGGACAACTTCTTCATGAGCTGGGACACCGGGTGATCTATGATCTACTGAAATAACTGCCACAAACGACCATGCGAGGCGTGCAGATCTTCTCAGGGACATCCCACCCGACCTTGACAGACTCCATCTGCGAGCGTCTGGGGACTGTCCCCGCGCCTGCTGAGCTCAGGAAGTTCAGCAATGGCGAGACCCTGGTCAACATTGGCGTCTCTGTTCGGAACCAAGATGTCTACATTGTCCAGAGTGGGAGCAGCAAGATCAATGATAGCCTCATGGAGCTCTTGATCATGATTTCTGCCTGCAAAGGTGGATCAGCAAAGACCATTACTGGTATGGCCCTGAAATTAATGCTCAGCCAACACTTACTTATCAAAACAATTACACAGCTGTCATGCCGTACGTTTACCTTGCTTCTTGAGGCGAAAAAATATTAGGTTCTCCATCTCACCTTTATGAAAGTTACTTTCCCTATTCCCGGCAATCGAAGAAGAAGAGCCACCGAGGTGCTATCACTGCCCGAATGATTGCGAACCTCCTTACCATCGCTGGTATTGATCATGTTATTACTCTCGACTTACATGTGAGTCCTCTCAGCCTCTCGCGACTTTGGTGTGTTTCAGTGTCTAATTTCCTTATGATATTATTAGGCATCACAAATGCAAGGATTCTTTGCTAAACCCGTCGACAATCTATTCGCTGAACCCCTGATTGCCCGCTGGATTCGAATGAACGTGCCCAGCTGGAAAACTGCTGTTGTCGTTAGCAAGAATGCAGGCGGTACAAAAGAGTGACCTCGCTTGCGGATACCTTGAAGCTCAACTTTGGCATTGTCACAACGGACCGGCGCAGGCCCAAGGTCAATGCTTCCATGACTGATAGCGTTGTATTCTTTGATACTGTTGAAAGAGGGAATCTGTCAAACGATAGAACAATGGAACAGCCTGCTGATGATCCGGCCCAAGAAGAAACTGCCGTGGACGATTATTTTTACTCAAGATCTTACGATACCCTGAGACCCGAGACCCTCCATCTGCTCGAAGGCCATCTGAATTAGAAGCCGCTGAATACACAATTGATGAAAAAGCTCGTGAAGTGATTACCGGACGTATTGTCCAAGGACATCTTGTCGATGACGATTACCTTGTTAGCGATTCACAAGTGGCCACTCCTCTTCCGCCAGCGAGTTCAGAACATGACGATACTGCGATGAATGATCCAATGTCTTCTTCTCTGAGTTCGATTCTTTCATCACATGAGGATCATGCTCTTGGGGGCTCGTATGATGCTGCAGAGTCGGATGACGATGATACACCTGCACGGACCAGTGATCCGGGTGAGAAGACGATTACACTAGTAGGGGACGTTAAGGATAAACCTGTTTTCATTGTCGATGACATGATCGATCGAAGCGGGTCGTGGATTGCTGCGGCGGAAACAGTTGTTAAGAGAGGCGGTGCAAAATCGGTGTATTGTATTGCTACACACGGGCTGTTTGGCGAAAATTGTCTGGAGGATTTGGAGAATTGTGATGCGATTGATCATATTGTCGTCACTAATTCTTTTCCCATTCCCCTGAGAAGATGCGTCTGTCGAGGAAGTTGACGGTTATTGATGTGTCTACACTACTGGCAGAGAGCATTCGGCGTCACCATTACGGTGAAAGGTGAGTTGCTTTCTCAGTCAAGAAAATAGTGGGGATTTTGACTGATATACATTTCTCAGTATTTCTGCTCTTTTCAATTAGCTGATTAGATCAGCCTCCTGGACGAATTTATGATATCTCTATGACGATCAGACGAATAGGCGAGAATCATCTTGTATGTTCTATTTGTTACTTATTCCATTTATGACAGGAGCATGCGGCTCCATGGCTTTGCCTAATGACAATCTCAAGCAGATGATGATTGTTGAACTTCTCCCCTTTCAAACAGCAGAGTTCGTCTTAGTTTGTTTCTTGTCGCATGATGGAGCATCGTGAAAAGCGTGGAAGAAAAATATTTGAACCAACGATGCAGGTCCACTAAGGGGCCTGCAAGAACATCTTGCCATTGATTATTCAACTAGGGTGTTCTTAACGGAGCGTTGGAAGAATAAACATACAACAGACCCTGTGGTATCCCTCGTTCTTTATTGCTACTTTTAGTATATATATATTGACGGGGATATTACCTGGACTTTTGTACGGAGAATGAAGGCATTGTTTTCGGATCTTCGGGTCAATGGAAGTGATGCAAGAGAACTTTCCGGACATATCGTTGCGTAGATAGGTAGGAAATGCGACACAATCAATCAATCATTTCATGGATCTTCGTTTTCATTTGCTGCTTTCGACTGTCCAGTTCTCATCATACCTACGTTGTACATACTACATGGTATGTAACTACAGCGGACAAGTCGACACGGTGCTCTTGTTTTGTTGGCGATACGGAACCTTACAAGTATTACCGCATATTTGTGATGAATTAGAACTACTTGATGTAGTCCTTGTATTTGTACCTCCCATGAAGCAAGTTTTAAATCTACGGCCGGAATTTCATTCTATGCTGTGAAAGGGAAGTCGAGGAGGGCCATATCAAGGCTGGCATAGGCTTACGACGATAGGAAACAGACACGTCAATGCAGGCCGAATCGAAGTTGCAAACGGTCTTGTCTATAAGCCAAGAACTTATCCCAGTCATTACTGAGCAGAGAGGCGTAATACAGACATCAATCAAACATCATGCCGGCAATCACCTGCGCACCCGAGCAATTACCAATTAGGAAAAAATGCAGCACCCTGTCAACTTCGGCACTTCGATTCATTGCATGCGTCGTGCGTACTACCTAGTTCATTGGATATTATTGCTTGGCACCTACTGGCATGTACCTGATGGTCGCATTTATGTGGGCAAGATCAGATGACTTGGGCTGAAATGAGTGTGTTGTACAAAACTATCCTCACCGCTGCATGCGGTGTCTCGCGTTGCCAATAGGATTTTGTGTACTGTATAGGTATACTAGGTACATTAGTTTTCGTGCTTGATCAAACTGATGCTTTATATGTACGTTCGCTGCGGATGATTCGCTGTGTAATGCAAACTCACAGTACGCTATATAGGTATACAAAAGAGTGACACTAAATGCCAGTGAAGTTTATGTGTGTTTGTTGATTACCCCCGTGATAATCGTCCGAATTATCATCAAACTCTGCGCGGATCCGTATTTGTTTCCAACTCAATTCCATCGAGCCAGTTGAATCCATCACTCGCAAAGCCACATCCCAAACCAATGAAGGCATCGTCCCCGACTCCGAATTCTACCCCATTCCCAATCCAAACCGTAACGATTCCATTGGGCCTCCACCACCTCCACCATCTATCAGTCCTTGTAGCTGATTCTGATACTCTGATTGTTCCATAATCTCTTCAGTGGTTAGCTGCGCAGGGACAGTGGTTTGGGTGGGAGCAACAACGCCCATGCTGTCAACTTCTTGTAGATTTGTGGCGCCTACTATGGAGGAAGACGAATGAGGAAGATGAAGAGGAACCTGGTAATTAAGCGCCTCATCGAGAAGCCGGCCGATCAACTTCGTGAGTTCCAAGCATGCGGCGCCCGTAACAGACGGCGACAATCCTGAAGTTTCAACCCACGAGATGAGGAAACTGAGGTTCCGAATGATCTCCGAGCGAGACGATGACGATGGGAGAGGCTGATTTGAAATGGTATGGCGACGCACTTCAGTAACGAGGACCCCTGCCGCCGGGATGCCGTAAATCAAAAGCTAGCACGGAGTTAGGCGATCTGTATCAAGTATAATGAAGTGAAATGAACACATACAATCCATGGAATTTGTTTTATATTTTCGTGTCGCTGGAACTGTTTCATCATGTCAATTATGACTGATAACAACTGCATCGAAGTATCAAGCAGGTCTTTTGTTGCCTCTGTTTCCTCTTGGCGCCGAATCCGTTGTAT
Organism: Talaromyces trachyspermus; assembly: GCA_020137715.1. NCBI lineage: Eukaryota > Fungi > Ascomycota > Eurotiomycetes > Eurotiales > Trichocomaceae > Talaromyces > Talaromyces trachyspermus. The sequence continues at coordinate 949,312 of JACGXQ010000003.1, forward strand.
TTGAAAGACATATGAGAGAAAATCTAGATAAACAACTGCTCTAGCCAGGCACTCAAAATGGTCTTTTTCTTGCCAACAATTTGAATTGTAGCGGAACCGAGCGGGAATTTTGTCCCAAGTTTGTTGACACAACTGGTGGGTTTCCCTATCATGGGTGTTAGTTTCACAATTGAATGTAACAAGATCAAAGTGTGATTGATCTTACAAAAGATCCTGGTGATAACTCATCGTTCTGGAACCTAGGGAAAGTCCAAGCATCTTCTCTCAAGCGTACTTACGATATGGCGCATGCGTATTATAGTCGCTGGGTAGAACTGCCCCGAGTATTCCAGCCTTCGTCATCAAGCCCGTTGAGGGCGACTTGTAATGACTTCTCATCTAAGAAAAGCTGGTCATCCGCTAAGTCTAGCGGAAGAGCGAAGTCGCAATATTGATATGGTAGACGAGGCGGTCGTCCACGGAACGTTGCTCCGTTCTTATCGGATTTGTGTATAGCTGCTAGCACTCGCTTGCGTGTCTCGGAAAGGAAAAAGGGACATTAGCAGAATCATGGTTCCTATGTAGACCCATGGCATAAATATTTGATGCGATGTCGCCGAAGACATTGTACACTCTCACCTGCTGCAGTTAGTCAAAATGTTCGTCTTAGAAAAGCCAAAGCCAAAGATTGGAAATTGTCAAGGGGAGAATAGAAGGAAAACGTACTGGTTTCACCAAGAACTTCTGATCCTAGGAGACAATGAGTGTTCCGCATCCAAATCATCAAGTCATTGACGTGTCCAAGTTGCCTGCATATCTCCATGCAAGCGTTGCTCGCAAGAAGCATCTCTTTAGTGAAGGTGTCAGCGTCCATCTCTTCGCCATTTCCCAGGTCTAAGACATGGTTGTCTTTGTATCGACGCTGCACGCTACCTCCGGCCAAGGCAAACATGAACCCAACGAATTCCCACCGGAGATTCTCCCCTGTATACAACGAATAGAATTCTTCAGCCGACGTGTCACTAGAGAATTCCAGTGGCTGCGATGTGGTAGCAGTGATTCGCTCGTAAATTTCTTTCCAATTGCCTTCCTGGTTCCAGGCATTTTTCTCAACGTGTTCCTGCACCAAGGACAATGAATCGAGAACCAAAGGTGCGGGAATGGTGGTGAACCGTCCTCGGTCGTAGTACCAAGTAATATGCTTGCGGTAGAACCCTACGGCGCAGATTAGGCGGACTAACCGTGCACATGTATATGTGTGGTTCGTTCGCCAGTGCTCAAATTCGGTTTGGAGAGAGCCATTCCATGATATGCGCGATCCCCACCAGGGTGTCTCTTTGAACACGCCCAAGTAGCCGGTAGTGCCAAGGAAATTGGAGTGGCTCGACACTTTCGCATCGGACTTCGGAGAGGATGTATCTCTCCTCTGCACATCTGTTGGTGTGTGGACAAGAGCAGTGATATCTTCCTGCTTGCTTGAGCGGGCAGAGCGTTTGGGCTTAGGCCTGCGGGCTGAAACAGGGAGGTTCCATCACTCTGGTTTTAGCTCTGGTTAAAGGAGCAGGATGGTAGTAACACTGAAGGATAGTTCAGCCATTCAAGTGCTGGGCATTATCAAAGGCCTTAGGAAGCGACATACTTGGCTGGCAATGCCTTTCAGCTTACATCGTCGGCATACCGGAATGCAATGATCGCACCTCACCTTCGCTAGCCGGCAGGGTTCGCAAGAGGTGGGTTTTCCATTACGACGCAGCATTTTGCATAGAAAAATAATGCCACTTTGAGGGATGAAATAGATGGAGATACAAAAGGGAACCCGCGCGTTGACTCATCTTTGTCTGTTAGTTATTCCGAAATCAGGGTTAGGTACGGAATAAATCTTGGAATCTGCGGAATAAAAGCTATCCCGACAACAACCCTAGCCCTAGCCCTAGCCCTAACATACACCTATACATGGCTAACTAACCCATTAATTTCTGCAATTCAGGGGCCATGATCATTCGAATGCATTCGCAAGGCCATCCGTGATCAGCGAAGAATTTAGCTTAACGGGAGGGCAAACAAACGTTTGAGGTGCTCAAACAACCAAGCGGTGTGTACTATGTAGTTATGTACCTGTTTGCTACAACCCACTACTTCCAGAATTAAATTTGAAGGTGTTCTTGGATCCATTATGCCACTGATGTTTCTGGAAGAAAGATACAAAGTTCGAAGGCGCGTATGAATTTTCATTAAGAAGGCGTACATCGCCCCAAAAATAGTAAAACCGAGATCCTCCATGTTTTCTTTACTTCTTCCTTCGTTTATTCTAGCTCCAGATATCTGTTAGAAAAGGGTCAAATGAAGAAGAAAACCAGAAAAAAAAAATAGCCGACAGGGGTCCTCTTCCTGACAGCACTGAGCCCGTGCAACCCCTGTTGTTTGCGGCGATCTGATGCATCATCCAATGATTCAACGTCTTGGAGTCGGAAGAACGCTATTATTGACAGGGGTTAGATGTATCAATTAAGTAGGGCCCTGGCGAAGGATCAACTTTTCCGTCCAACTAATCAGATATTTTAGGGTAACAGGGTACCCAGAGTTACTTGCCTATGCATGCAATTCACCGCCTTTATTCAGCTGACTATTGCTATGTTACTAATTATCGAGGCTTTGATTTAAATGAACCGTCATCAAAAGAATTGAAAAGAAGCAACTTAATGGGATTATGTGGGCGTGTTAAACCCGCATTGAAATATACAATTACACCTGCACATCCGACGTTGCATACCGAGGTATAAAACCGAATGTACAAGGAAAGCAATAAAATGATAAAAATATAAACCTGTAACATTGCACCGACTTAGCTTTACCTCATTAAGGAAAAATATCATGCCAGCGGAATGTTGCATACATACACCGACTGGTGTGGATGGCACCGGATGCACATGTTTGTATGACCCCAGTATATTCATATGTGTCGTTTTCGTAACAAAGCTCGAGAACACTTGCCTAGATGGAAAAATGTGCACAACTCCGGTAATCAATTTTATCTAGATCCTGTGTAGTCGGGCGTCTAAGTTGGAACGAGACATTCCATAGAGGACGAAGAAGACGGCCAACAGAGTTACAATAATCAAAACAACCTTGGAAAGGGATACAGACCGCTTGCCATGTTCAATTAAAGTCTTTATAACATGCATGAAATGCAAGTACTATGTAGCATGGGCACTTACTATATTAAAAGGTGCAACATTACGGCGCTCATCGTCACGCTGCTTTATGCTCAGAGAGGCTTAAGAATCATACGCTGAGCAATACTTGGGCCCCGGAGATAAAATCCATCACGTGTATTACGGTGACTTAATCTTAGAAGTAACTATTAATTACATAGAAGATAGATTCATTTGCGGTGACTTCGGCTTTCGTTCTCTAAGTACAGATATTCATGTGATACATGTAAGAGCGGCAAGCTATATGGTTATATTGACTTTTCTTTGTTATTTTTGTTTTATTTTTCATTCCCCGCCTAAAAAAGGGTTTGTGGCGTCACATGGCCATAAGAGGTCCGGCAGAGGTATGATCCCTGTCGACACGCCTTAATGTGGTTGGGTTCCCAATCTCCGGGATGCGTGTATCTACAGAGGTTGGGAAGCACAGAGTCATACATATGAATCAATCAATTGTTAGCTGCACCCTAGCCCGTTGAAAATTGCTTGCTATTTTCCCTTTCTATGTAGCATTTTATTCGCCTTATTTTGTATACCAGCCTCAACGTATCGACTGCCAACGCTGAGATTGCAAAGCGGCGTTTCCACCGACACCGGATGCTGGCCGTTTGTTTCAACTGCTTGGTTTGTTTTACTGGCAATTGGCCTTTATATTTGATCGTCTAAATGGTATGAAAGAACACTTGGCGGAGCTGATTCATACTTAGGTATTTGTACAAACTACATCATGCGTATGTAGTACATGGGCACGACTTCTCATAAGTGTCTAGGTAATCTAGATGTAACATCGTAATTGGAAGAATTGTCACAACAACACTACGCATTGTGTTGTTTAGGATCAGTCCTTACTTAGGTAATTCTCAACATAACTAGCGCCAAGACAAAAGTAACCACATGAACGATCAATCTGTAGTCCGACTTGTTTAAATATGTACTATGTAACTAGCTAGTGCTCGTGCCGTTCTCCAGTCTGGTCCCTAGGTGGGCTGTACAGTGTACACAGTCTGGATAGTTATAACGTGCCGGATATTAGAGGCGGAACGATGCCTTTTCCTATTTCCGTTGTATCCAATGAATCGAACTGACAGGCAATGACAGCGAAAGCGTGGACTTGGACTAGTCGAATCTAGCGCTTAGAATGCTAAGCACAGCTAGTAATAGTTGGTTAAGACTGCTGGCGCTGCGTCCATGGTTTCTAGGGGAACGCTGAACTCGCTGATGATGGAGTAATGAGCCGCTCCGTACCAGAAAACAGACAACTCGGAGAGGAATTTTGGAGCACAGATATTAGGGCGTGCAGTAGTATGACGTTGGTGTCATCCTACGGCAGGCTTTGCTTTGCTTCCGACCAAAGACCAGAAATAACATGTACAACAATATGGCAAGGAACACATGGTTGGCTGGTTCTCTAACAAGACCAAGAAGTCGCGGTAGACGCATCCAATGGTATTTGCTCTTATCAAGTAGATCATAAGAAAACAGACACGCACTAAGACGGATATAGTAAAGTTACGCCCGCATACGTACTAAATACGCTAAATTACTAGTGCAATCGGAACCGTATCCCCGGGCCCGCGTAATTGGCGTCTAGGTAAGAAACAATACAGTACCATACGGCGGACTGCAAATCCACTTTCTTTCACCGTTTTTCCTCTTGGGCTGGCCGGAATCCCCATCTAGATCGGCGCGGTACGATCTTTTGGTAGATGAAACAGGGATAAGGACCATCAGCTAAAAGAGCAAACAGAACTGAACTTTCAACTGAGTCAAGCATCGACTTTTGTTTGACTGCTAAGGGAAAATATGAAATAATGCCCTTTGTTCAGCGAGGATCGGTTTGAATTAGTTAGTACAGGTTACAGAGCCAATTTTATGTCAAGCTGAAAGTAAATATGGATCCTGTCCAGTCACAGTAGCCCTGGAAGTTGGAACCTAAGTGCCTACATCGTACGACCAGTGTACACTAATTTCCAAACTAGATGTTATACAGGCAAACACTTGCTCTGTCTGTATTAGAACCCAAAGAACCACTTCCCTAACTCCGCTCTGTATAGTTACTTACTCCGTACATAGTCATAGACAAGATATCCAGGAAAGATTCCATACCCTTCTTCCTACGATGCCAACTAAGTTAGCGAGCACAAAAGACCCATCTCTCTGCAGGGACTAGGGCCCAGAAACTGAAAATCCCACAGTGGATCACTGGATTAGTTCTTTTGCCTTCGTCATAGGCTCATAGGCTCTAGCACAGACTCCAGTCTAGTAGTCTAGCGCGAGACCCATCAGAACCAGAACTATGGTACTACCACACAAAAGTGTTAGTGCTCTTGGCCCGTTTGGAAGGGGAAGAAGGGGATGACAGTTTTTCATTTTGTGTGCAGGGCGCATCTGCTATGTACTGGGTCCTTATTACCTATTACTAGTAGGTAGTTACCCAATATGTACCTGGATGACTACATATTTAGTCCAGTCTGATATCAATATCTTTACTTTTTCTGCTTCCTATTCTCCCATTGACGTCCTGACAGGCATGATGCAGCCAAATTTGTAATTGCTTTGCATGGTGGATCGCCTTGCGTATCCATCGTTATCCATGTTGATTGATGAAGCTCTCAACACACTCTATATGCTGGCTCCACTGTGTTTCGACATAGAAGAAGCAATGCCGCCATCTGAACTATTTTGAACACCATCACTGTCACCCATTCCGTCTTGCTTGAAAGAGGACATCAATTCTGAGAGGTTCTTCTATATTGGATACGTACTGTGGGCAGTTTAAGTATCGACCGGAAAGACCATTGTTTGTGACCTGCTTAGACTTGGCACTGGTTTCTTTCTAATTTTTATTTTATTTTTCTCTAAGAGAAAAACAAATTCTTCGGACAACAGCATTGGATCCGCCTGTCTGTTGTGCACATAGGATTTGTGCATCCGCGTGTGGTTTGCAGGCAAGATCTACATATCAAACAGATCACTCCCGTCCTTTTCAACTGCTCTTGTCAGGGTAAGTTCATGTGGTCATCTATAAAAGAGGCTTTGCCCTGCTCATTGAACGTTGAATCTGAACAGCAAGATCAGAGCTGATTGTGCGGAAAAAGGAGTCATTCATTTGCTTAAGAGCAGGACACAATGTGAGAATCTTCCCTCGTCATTAGAATCACCATAGGGTCATTCATTTTCTCTTCCTTTGACTTAACCTCTGACTCTGTCTCTGACATCAGTCATAGAACTCATCGACACTGAAACCTCTGTCTCTTTCACACACTCTTCTCTTTCAACAACTTCAGTCCAGGTTGAACATTAAACAGGTACATCGACCTCCAATATCTGTATGAGCTCACTTCTTCCAGTTCACTTCTTCCCACCTGCTAACAAAGCCTCAGAAACTCAACCAGCAATCTCAAAGAGCCCTTCCCAACAGCCAGTCATCATGGCCAACCAGTGCTCCGGTCACGTCTTCGCCATCGTCCAAGCAGCCAACGGCAACATTCTCACCTGGCGCTGCTCCGACTGCAACGCTGGTCCATTTGTGGCCATTTGGCGTTGCAAGATCTGCGGCTACAACCGCTGCAACAGCTGCCACTCGTCCAAATCATGATCTACTTCTCCTTTTGACCATGACGAACGATGATGAACGAACGAACGGGTGAGACATATACACACCACTTTGGAAATGTTTCGCGAGAACGATGCTAATTATCCTATTAGATCTGGCATATGTGTCATGTCGAGAAACCTCCAAATAATCAAACCATAATACTGGAATAAAAGCGGGCAAAAAGAAACACAATAGAATGATACCTCGGTTACCTTGCATTCTGAAGATGGGGAGCGAACGTTCGGTACCAGATTGATTGATATGTACTACATACAACAGATAACCATAGAGACAGAATGAAACTAATGGATAAATTTGAATAAAAATTCCTGGAATGCCGCCCGGGCATATTATACCTATTGTTACATGAGTTACCATTTTGGGAAGGACCCGGGAACAGGGAGGTCAATATAGGGTTTTAAGCTTATCTCGTTTAATACCTAGGTATAGATATATATGTGTGTATATATTATCCTTTTATTAATAGAAGAATAAGTAGGAGCCACCAAAGACTACGTTATGCTAAGAATACGGAGTATTTAATTATTCATTGAAAGGGCTTCATCGTATGGATGTTATTTCCTTCCTGGCGCTATAGGATGTTCTCGCCCCCGGTAGACGATGGCTTGCTTGAGGCGTTGCGCATGGATATTATTACTTTTAATTGCATCGGGGTCTGACTCTGCCCACGAATGAGTTTTTCTTTTTCCTGTGCCGTGGGCAATGATCTACATATGCGTAGGCTTGTAAAGCATGGAGTACCTAGGTAGGTGTTTTCTATGAGTCGTTTAAGTGACACAGCTTAGATCTTCATTTAAAGATGTTATATTAATATACCTTTCAGAAATATACATCTCTATCCGGTAACCTCTGATTGCAGCTCTTTAAGCCTTACCCACCCTTCACTGTCTTCCCAGTCCTTGCCCTTGCCCAATATCCCCCTCACCGCACTCCTGCTCTTAAATCTCCAGTCTGGAGCAACCAGTTCTTCTTCTTCCTCTGCTTCATCGTTTTCTCCCCTTTCTTCTCTCTCTTTCGTCATGCCGCCTATCTTCGCATAGCCGTCCCTTACAAGCCGCTCAGTGGCCTTCACAATCTGCATCCACCTCTTCTCATCTCCCATCTGAAAAGCACTCTGCGTACACGAAGACACCGTGGCACGCCATGCTTTTCGTGTGCTGCAAGGGCTTTGCTGGGTCGGTGACGAAATAGCTCCACCCTAGCAACAATGATCCAGAGTGGAGCAGAGTGGGTGATTAGAGGCACAACAACGTCGTCAATAAGGCTTAGAATCTGACCTGCCACTGTCCCACTGCGTAAAATCTTGCGAGCAGTACCATCCTCAATGGGAATAAGAAGATCCTTATACTCGTAATTGTCCACAAGGTGATCTACTAGCATTCCCAGGATGGGTATATCGATAGACTTCTCGCCTTTCTTCGGGGACACGAGTTCAATGACCTTGCGTTGCGCGAGGACAATGTCCTTGTAAGGCCTTATTGGAGGAGGTAGTGAGGCTGCTACTGTAACTATGTTGTCCCATATACGGTGATCGGTTTGTTTCAGCCGGGCGGCATGATGGAGAGCTGTGAGGGCGTCGCGTGTGTATTTGTAAGGATCTACTTCTTTGGCTTCTTCACCATTCGCGTCCTCCGTATGTTCTTTTGCTTTTTCAGTCGTAGCGTTGTCAGAAGGATTGTCATTAGCAGAAGAAACGTGGAGAAGTGCCGCGGCAAGGTTGCTCCACGCTTCAGCATCATCTTGTTCCAGTTGCACTGTGCGAGTAAACGATTCAATAGCCTCATTCCATCGCTCACGGTTTAGTTGCACGCAGCCAATTGCAAACCAAGCGCCGTGATTGAGCGGGTTTATCTTCAAACTCTTCCTGTATGCTTCCTCCGCTTGCTCGAGTGCAGGAGGCTGAGCTTTGAGATATAGCCTGGCAAGTGACCGCTGGGCTCGAGCATACCGTTGACCAGAAACCTCCCAGGCTCGCTCATATAGAGCTGGTTCAGCATCAATGTCGGCCAAGATGCAGAACAAACGCGGTGCATCGGCCGGTAAGGGCGATAGCTCTGGTCCTTCGTATTTTTCGTTATCGTCGTCATCTGCCGCATCCACATTCGTAGGTTGGAATAATTGACGCCGAACAATCGCTTTCGCTTTTTCTTCCCTTTCAGTCGCCGCATAGCACAGGGCAACTTCGGCCCACATTTCCAGTCTCTCATAGATGTCTAGAGCTGTCCTCAAGGCACCCAAGCTAACCCATTTTTGTGCGAGCTCTGCTTCAAGGTTCCACCTTGTCCGGAAATTGAGTGTCCACAGATACTCCAATCGTTCTTCGGCAGGCGCCGACTCTGATTCTTGAGGTCGAGGAAGGAAAGTTGCGGGTTGGCTTTGTTGCTGTCGTTCATTAGCGCCCGTGTTAATCGTCACTACAGTCGAATTGGTAGCTGCAGTATCAGCAATAATTTGATCAACAAGCGCTTGCATTTGTAGGACGCCTCTCTCGACTGTTCGCGATTTATAGGCCTCGCATCGACTTCGGACAAGAAGTGCTTGTGTATAAATTTGCCAATTGGGACTGCCACCGTCAATAACACGCGTTGCATATGGAAGCGTCTCTTCACGGGTCAATCCGTGCTCGGGAGAGTTGTTCGTAATAGCAGATGCTATAGCTAAAAGTATTGCAGAGTCTAAAGGACTAAGTTTTGGTTGGTTTGAAGGATCAATCGACGCTAAGCTGGCGGGCAAGGAAGATTCGTCTTGGACGGTTGTGGACTTTTCAGACTTTGGCCCTTCTTTTGCAAACGCGATGGTCTCAAGAAGGGTGTCGTCGTTGAGATCTAGAGCTTTTGGCACCGACTTTTCCGGTTCTCCTTTCGTCTCTGTACTTTCTGCAATCGATTCTGTATTAGAGCTCAAGGCTAAAACGACAAGCTGACTGATATCTCTATCTTGGAATTTCGTTCGTTTCCCTAGCTTTCCAGTAAGCGCATATTGGAAGCCAGATGCTAAAGCTGCTTTATCTAGATCAGATCTAGCCTTTGCGTCTAGTCCGTGATGTGTATGTATCGTGGCTCTTTCGAGTAGAAACGCTGCCTTCATGGCCCCAGTCGAGTCTGATTTATCACCCAGCACAACCGCAGATATTGTGTCGAGGTCATCGTAAACCGCTTTCTGCAATGTCCCTGCTACTTCGCCCAACATCTTCTGGTGTAAGAAATTCACCCTCATCCGGGCCGTCCGTGCAACAAGAGGCGATTCGTCGGTTACCAATACTCCCGCGTCAACCAAAATAGCTTTCGCAACACAGAATAGCTCAACATTGGGCGTAAGTGGGTAGACAGCTTCTCCATCCACTGACAAATCCCTCAGCATCTTCTGTCGCATCGCATTAAGTGCTAACCTGTCACCCGCAATATCTTGTCCAAACACAACAGTCGCCGAATCGAATTCCAAAGGTGGACCGGTAACATTGGACTGCAGAAAACAGAAAAGTGCGGCCAACCCGACATGCAATATTTGTGAGAGCAGTTCATGGTTGCTGGTTTCACCTGCCACCGCCACGGCGTTACGCACTCTATCCGCGACGAACTGTGTGTAGCATTTGGCACCCAGAGTGATGGCTTTGAGTTCGGATGGTGAGATGGTGGATCCGAGGGTTAGGAGGTCTTCTGCGAGGGAGCTATGAAGGAGCTGGTCCGTAGTGCGAATGCGAATAGGATCGTGCTTCGATTTCGAGGCCTCGTCGTCGTATATCGTATTGAAATGCGTCGGTTCTGTCGTAGACGGCGATGTTTCTCGGGCCATCGTGAGGGAAAGCTGACCGACTGAAGGTATACAGCTCAGGTCAGAGGAGGGACGTAGACACGGGATTCTGCATTCGCAAAACGAGGTATCTGAAAAGAAAGAAAGAAGAAAGAAATAGGGATATAAAAATCTATATTCTGAAACAAGCAAAGCACAACAGTGAATCTGCCCCGCGGCGTCTTTTTTTCCTGTTATCGCTATCAGTGACAAATACGGATTAGCGCCAGATGTCCCTTCACAGTGGGTCTGATTATATACTACGCGCACGGTGATTGGTTCATGCTTGATGCCTTGATCAGTAGAACCTGGATATAACGAACAGAAGGCCTCACTGGGCCTCAGTCAATATAGGCAGGAGTAAGTTTGATTTAGTGACGAAGAGCACTCTAGTGTATAAATCTGGTATATGACTCCCATAACAAAATGGTTTAAGTTGAGATTAATAGAGATAGAGAGGCCGTCCGTTCGCTATAGCCGAGTTCTTCCGTCCATTCCGTATAGAACAATTGTGAATGTGTTGAGAGTATCAGAGTGAGCTTATAGATGATGGTACTAATCAATACTGACAATAATATGGAAAGTCTATTGTCGCCTGACTACCGTCGAGTGCAGCTCTAATTCGTCCTCAGGGATCCCGATCAAGCGTCCTTCAAAACTGTCTCAACCACGCAACAGCCGCATTCTTCCCTCTCTCCATCGCAGCCCTTTCACCAGGCTTGTTCTTATCACCGCGTATAAAGCAATTATGCACAACGCCGGGAAAATGCTGATAACCGAACTGTATATTCCGCTTCTGCCATGTCTCAAACGTATGCAACTTAAGTTCCGCGGTGTAGGCCAGATCAATCTCCGGTGCCAGGACTTGCACGGGGACATCGACTTCATCAATATCACTTTTCTTGACGAGGGACGGATGGCCGATCGAAATACAATCCACCAGTGGTGCGGCTGCGTGCTCCTTTGCCCCGAGTCGAAGCGATGCCCACCCGCCATAGCAATACCCTACGGCACCGACTTTTTATATCCATGCTGCTGTCTCAAAGCACGCGCGCAGTCAAAGATCTCGGACTCGCGCTGCTCGCGGCCATTCCGCTGCAGAAACCCTGGCAGATCGAGTTGATCGAATTTTTCTGCGGCAACCAACTCAAAATCCAGGATTTCACCGCCGAAGAAATCCGGCACGTAGACCGTTGCGCCGACTTCGCGGGCAAAGTGGTCTGCGAGGAGACGGACGTTGGGGAATGTCCAGCCGAAAAGATCGGAGACGAACAGGATGGCGACGTCAGCGTTGTCGCCGGAGATGTAGACATCGTTGCCGGCGAGTTTGTCGATGCGCCCCGTGGGTGTGCCTTGCCATGAGAAGCCCCTGATGCAGCAGTCTGAGATTGACATTGTGATCAATAAGTAGTTTTTGTTGTATGTCTAGGTCTTTTCTTTGCTTTCTTTGCTTTCTTTTATCCCGACGATTGCAACCTCATGCGGCACAGAAGCTACATATAAATATTCGAGCACCATCAACGCCGCCGAGTGATTTGGAAGTTGGAAGTTAGCCGGAAAGTCCGCAGTGAAGACTTCGCTGGCGCGGTTAGGGCTGACCGCCGCTTTCGGCTTAGCCTCCCGACCGAGCCCGACAGTGGCGGCCAACGTCCGACAGGAAGCCCGACAGCATCTCAGGCTTTTATTATCGCCATTGCTGCTCCATATACAACTCGACGTGTCTCAAGCTTTAGTTTGGCGGCATCCAACACAGATTGTCATCATGACGGCCGACTGTGGTCGGCAACGTGTCGGCCAAGCCGCACAGGCATGTGTGATCTGCAAGACACGAAAGAAGAAGTGCAACAAGCTGCTGCCATGTTGTGGATATTGCACCCAGTCGGTTACCCAAGCACCATTTACTACTAGCGCTGCTAAATGTTGACTTGCATTTTAGGAAAAGCTGGATTGCGTTTACGCCTCAAGACCGTGGAGTCGTGCTGCCCAGAGAGAGCAGAATACCTATGGTGAACGGCCACCTGTGGATATGGTATCACCTCGCATGATCCTATCCCCAAAGTTAGTGTCATGCCAGCCTAATCCGAGTTCAGCATTCGTTTAAGATTGTAGCTTAGCTGTTGGTGCTGTCTCGAAGTTAGCATATGGCTGACCAACAGAAATCAGAGGCCAAGTGTACCTTGAGGTCCATGATCTTATTCGTTCGACGGGCCAATTTGTGGACGACATAAGCGCTCGCTATTTCCAAAGCTTTCACCTCCATCTGCCCATCATCTCCCGCACACGCTTCTACAACAACCTCATCACGCTGGGCGCAGCCGCAACTGCCGACTTTTCCGTCTTGCTCTTGACCATCTGTCTTATCACGTATGCTCCCGCACTGGGATACAAACCCAGTCATGAAGCCTCTCGGCCAGTCGAACAGCAGTCTATCTATCTTACTGCGAGGTCTCTCTTTGCCCAGGTGCAGGCATCTTGCCCACCGTCCGTTCCTTTAACCCAGACCGGTCTTTTGCTAGCCGTATATGAGTACACGCATGGCCGGCCGGACGATGCATTTGTGACCATCGCAGGCACTGCACGGATGGCATATGCAGCTCGTATCCACACCCGTGCGCCCCACCAAGCTCAGATGACACATACAGCTGGCAAAATGTAGATACCGACCTCCTGCTGCAGGCTGAAGAAACAGCAAATACGTGGTGGGGCATTGTCATATTTGAGCGGTATGTCTTTTCCCTGGTATACTAGGCAAATGATTGTCGCAACAGGGGTTAACGCTGTGCACAGGACTTTCTTCAACGAGATATCATGCATCGATCAGCCGTTGGTAACTGTCTTTCCCGGCGGAGATGCTAGACTGCCAATCGATCTCCAAGTCTTCGACCAACTCGATGTTTTAGACCCGGAGTCCCTCCCCAACGTCCCTATATCCTGTCTAACGTTGCCAAATATTGGAGGATTTAGTCGGGCAGCCCAAGCGACCTGTCTTCTAGACCAAGTTTTCAAATGTTTTGACACTTCGGACATCGATTCCAAACTACTGCAACTTGACAGGCTAGATACCAATATCCAAGCCTTTCTATCTGTGGTCATGCCAAATACCGTGGGGAAATTAGGTGTCTTTTGTTCTTCAATAAGTATCTCCATTAGGTCAGTCATTGACTCCTCTTATTTTATTATTTATCCATCACCAGCCCGGCCTAACCTACTTGACGTAGGGCGCTGTTTACATTACATCAGCACATCCTCGACCAGCGCCCCAAGCTGTCAGGGCAAATTTCATACCACTGGAGGAGTGGCACAACAGATCGAAAAACGCACTCGATACTGTTACGAAGATGGTTGTCGACATTGCCCAATTCACCATCACTGGGTTTGCTGCACACACGGCGATCTCAGTAATTGACGCCATGCCTCCAATATTTCCATATATTACCCGAGCGGCGCTAAGGCATATTCATAACAGAATCCAGCATGAAGATACTACTTGGCTCCGGAGTGCCGAAGACGTACTCCAGACCGCCGTTAACAAATACTTCCAACGCTGGGACGTGAGTCCTTACTGACCAAACTTGGCGAATGACAGCTTGATAATATAAGAATGTATACTTTTACATCAATATGCTAAATCTAGACAGGTACCCAAACCCATTTGGGAAAGCGAATAAATATCTGAGTGTCTCCTGTATACCAAACAAGAAAAGCGAACCCATCCTGAACGCCAATGCACCCAAACCCTAGTATAACTTGTGTAAGCCGGAAGAAAGAAAAGTAATCGAAAATGAGATGTGAGTAAGATGAAAAAAAAAGAAAAATACATGATTTGCTCATATAAAACTGCTAGTAACCTTCGAACTCTGCACGCGCTTTCTGTAATTAACCCTAAACTGATATCGGCCGATAGTGCCTGCTCAACAGCGATGAACAGCAATCCGGCCCATATACAGGTTACAATCAAGCCCACAGGATAGATCATGATATGTGTTCCGGGGAGGACGAAGACTGACGCAGAGGCAATAATTGGAGAAGACAGCGTTACTGCCTCTGGGGTGGTTATATTTGTCGCCGTGCCGTTGGGCTGCGTGAACTCACCGGCCACATAGGAGAGCGTGTCGGATGCGAGCGAGGTATTGACAGTACCACCAGACGAAGCCTTTGCTCCGAGGGAAATCGATGGAATCATGAGCACGCGGAGATCCGCACTAGAGGGGTGGCGCAACATCAGTTAGACAGACGAAATGATAAGAGGGAGAAAGGGGTGATGATGCTTACTCGGTGAGTTTTGCAAAGTGAAGACCTTTGGACATCTGTCCGATATTCTGAAACCCCAACACAAATTGACCAGTAGCTGGTGTATCTGCCGTAACTGATTCATTGGTCGTCATCATCATCATTGGCGCAGATAAAGTTGCCTCGGGGATTGACAACGACATGGAGAAATCCGACGGAGCCAATCCCTCAAATGAACCGTTAGCCGGAGACTTTTGATACAATCGCACATCGGTCTGGAAGACGCCGGTGGCGTTGTCCCAGACTGCAATATTGTAGCATGCTACAATCCCGCTGGGGTTGATTGCGGCTGTATAGTTGTTAACGGCATTGGCGCATGCAGTAAAAGCACTCTGATTGAATGCAGCTTCATCGAAAGGCGGTAGGGTAGAATTAGAGGTGTCAGCTCGAGCCAGAATTTGCTTTGGTTTCAATGCAAATGTGTTTGTATTGAAGTATGTGTCGTTATCGTTCTGTGTTGTCTCGAGGGAAAAGCGGTGTCTCATTGATGGTAGATCTAGTCTGCGCAATCTCAATGGTAGGTCAACGTCATTGTTGAACAGGCTCTTTGCGAATATCGATGAGCTCTGCAAGAGAAGAATAAGGCATGTGACAGCTCGGTAGTTTGCCATGGTTAATAACGAAAATATGGAATGATGCAAGGTGAGAAGCAGTGGTCTTTGAAATGATAGTAAGTCCGCAACGGAGATTGCTGCTCTATAGAGTTTGAGTAGGGCTTGATTGTTGAGAGTAAAGCTTTGGATCTGTGCAAGTGAAATAAATATGGGTGGAATTCGTATCCACTTATATAGTTAGGCTCAAGCTTCGAGTTTGCGTTGAGATAGCTTCGCGAGAACCCATGTCTGTACATGAAGCACGCCAGGAGAGAGAGATACTGGATGGGGATTCATTGCACGATATCCTGAAGTTGCTTTTCGTTGCGCAAAGTGTCATCAATAGCAACATATCTGTCTGATCAGGCATCGCCGCTGCCAATGTGCCTTTCTTCCAAGTCGTATTCAGACGATATCAATTTCAAACCTGTCTAATACAAATGGAGATGTATGGACTATATCATGCCATGCGTGATTGGTGCAAATTGCCTGCAACTCCGGAAAGAGTTTCTCAACTGTTTGAAGGAGGATATCATCAACACGGCAGAGAAATTAAGGACGAAGCATTCGCTACTAAGGGGTGATAGATACTCACGAGATTCGCTACCGTAGCAGATCTGTCGCAGTCTTGAGACATGCTCTTAGGTATATATGTAAAGTATGTAAGTATTGATTTGCAAGAGAACGAACTCCCAATACAAGCTCAGCTGAGTTATTAAGAGATGCATAATGCGATGTAGATACATTAGAAGGCACCTTGGAAGGACGTAGATTAGTCGAACACAATACATGCATTTATCTGTCTACATAACCAAGGTTAGTGCGAAGGAAAAATAATGCTGTTCAGAAAAAAAATCCCTTCCTATGACGTCTCTAAACCAGGGTTATTCTAAGCTCAGGAACCGACAGGGGTCCAGCCCAAGCTTTTCCGAGCCTCCATACAGGGTCGTCTCAGTGTCTCATACCTAGGTCCAGCTAAGCTCTCTAGAGTAAATAGCACCCAAGTTTGAACTTTCAAGTATTATACTTATTTTTCTGGAATTAGAACTGACCTACCGCTGAGACTGCAACTGTATGATAAAGTGCCTAGACCGATAGAGAAAAAATTAATGCGGCCCAGATCCGGCCAAGGCAACAAACCTCACAGGCTTTTTTATGGAGTTTGAAGTCCTGATAGAGAACGCCTTAGTGTCTGAGCAATTGCAAGCGAGCTTCAAGCTTAAATCCTTTTGCCGCATTTCTGAGACCGTCGGTGTTGCAGGCCTTGCAGCCGTGCATCGGGTCAAGATTTGCCTAATTCGGAAATTTCCGTGGGTAGCTAGCTGTATCCGAACGCAAATTGGGCACGAGGATACTTGTATACTAGTGAGGTGAGGAAGGAAATAGGGAGTAAAGAGAAGCAAAGCCAGGGTTTAGGGACAGACCTAAATCGCCACGCGTTACACAAAAAGTAGTTGGAATTAATGAAACCGCCTAGTGTAACCTCAATAGAGAAATATCGATTGATTACAAAGACAGCGGTCATTATTTAGTAGATTTCTTCGTATACAGTCACGTCACATGTATCATACAGCTATCGCCCCAGGGATAAGAAATGTAATATACTAGACATGCCAAACAGCTATGTATACATAATAGAGTCAGAGAATCGTTAACCGAGCAGGGGTATCTGCAAACAAGAATGAATCAAAAAGGAGCAAGTCATTTATGCGTCAACAATGATGCTGTCCATTATGGGACGAAAAGTAGACTCAAGTGTAAGAAGGGGTTATTGTGAGACCCGAGAGGCTCGCCGTGAAGCATATTTCTTGGATCTACCAGTCCTGCCCACGATCTTTCATCAAAATTTCGATGGCTTCATCTTGTGCCACTGGATTCTCGTTTAACTCCTTGACGTGTCTTGTCAATCCGTCTGCAGCTTCATCAACCTGTTCGGCTGTAAATCCGGTACAGGCCATGACGACCCGGCGATAATTTTCGCCGAGAACCACATTCCTTGACTTCAGAAGTCTAATTTCATCATTTAAATCTTTGTTCAAGTTTCTATACGCCTCAAGGCGCTTTTCTAGAACGGTCACATGCGGTAATGCTGTGAGGAACTTTCGTTGATCTGGGGACAACTCGTCACTGGCGTCGAACTTTGAAAAGAGCGTGCCGAATTCATCCATGTCAACAATAAAATCTTGATCAGCATAGCCAATAGAATACAACTTTGATATGTCAAAGTCATTCCCATAGGTTTTCTTGAGAAAAGCAACTAGTTCTTCCGAATCGCGTTCAAGGTTCTTAATACGTCGGCCAACGTTCAGCCGGTCAGATGCTTTTCGTTTTAGGTCGTCGAGTTCATTTTGATCGATTTGCCTGGCACGCGCACTTTCACGTATTTTTGCATGCCAGTGATCGAATTCTGCTTGTTTTCTGCTCAGCTCCGAGGTCAAGTCTCGGTCAATTCCACCCAAGGTCTCCTCGACCAGAGATCCAATTTGCGCAAGCGTAGCTATCAAGTATAAAATGTTAGCATCAAACATAGTGCATAAGCAATTTAGCTCCTTACCATCGAGAATCTCTTTCTTTGTTTTAGCCAGTTGGTCAATAAAGGAGTCCTTTTCTCCATTTTGCTGTAATTCGGCGCTTTCATTAATCATGTCAACGCCTACACCGTAATCTGCAGGGCGCAAGCCTGTGTGGTTAGGGATTTGAGGATCAGCGCCAACTTCCAGCAACTGTGGCACAAGGACCGATCTTGCACGGCCGGCTATATTCAAAGCCGTGTCTCCTTGATCATCCCGCAAGTTAACCAGCTCGGAGACAAATCTACCGAGACTGATAATCTCGGGACGTGATTGTTCATTCACATGAGTACCATTCCCACTGCTTGCCATCGGTTTCCCATTTCCTTGAGCGCCCTGGTTCCCTGCGCCATTACGAACAACAAATTCTAAAAGTGCTTCGAGATAGTGTTTAGCTGATACATGTCCCCACCGCCGGTCGCAGCCATGAGGGCGATATGATGAAGAATGGACCGGCCGCTGTGATCGACCATGTCAATACTAGGCCCAAGCAACTCTAACAACCGCGGGAATGTCCTGTAATCAAGATTATTTCGCGTCCCTACCGCCTTTGTAGTGCAGTTTCGCCAGCAGCGTTCAGTCGATAGATATTGACACCCTTCTCAACAAGAGCATTAAGCGGGGAAGGCGGGCAAGCATCGCTGCCCAATGAAGAGCACTATTTTGATATTCGTCCAAGGGAATTTCAAGATCCTCACCAGATAGCTGTACAAGGGCCGGGTGGTCGGTAAAATCCTTCATACGTTTGTCAAGGAAGAGAGTCATGATCAGTTTCATTTTCTGGAATCGATCAGGATGTGTGGCTGGAGGGAGTGGGTCTCTTCCATGAATATCATCAACTGCCATTGGGTCGCCTGCCTGCTGGTAGAATGAATCGTTTGGCTCTGTTGGTGTGAGATCATATGCTGACATTGCACTATTTCCCCAAACGAGCGTCGTTGATTCGAAGAGCTCCTAACACGTTTTCGTGGTGGCTCTAACCCATTATCCTGATCGAATGCAAGGTCATTTCTCCCATTATTGGCATTCTGACTTGCAAACCCACTGTCAGAATGTACGCTATACATGCTTGTTTGCGTACCACCGGGCATATTTAGGGACTCTTGACTGCTCATCTGTTGTGACGTTTGCGATGACTGTCGCACAACGCTGGGTGTCCTTTTGTTTGGTGATTCAAAACGGGCTTTGCTGATAGCATTAACGGCACTTGCGGCGGTGCGAGACATATTTTGGAAAAAGGTTGCTTGGGCTGGTTGGCTTATTCCTCGGTTCTCGGCGCTATATAATCTTTTCCGCTGTGCGGCCAACGCTTGTTCCTTGGTTGGAGTTTCAAGCGATGTACGTTTTGAGTTTCCATCGTCCATATCGTACTCGAGCAGGGGCCTGAGTAATTCTTCCACCTGGTACTCACGGCAAAGTTCGACACCTCGTTGATAGTTCACCCATGTGCCTTGATACTTGCCATAGCCGCCTTGGACCTTCTCATGCTCTCCAGCGGCAATTTCTTTCTCCAAGGTCTTGGTTCTTTTCGCTTTGAGGACACCGGCAACTTTCAGGATTTGAGTTGCATTCAACCAGGAATCCGACCGACGTTTCATTACAGCGACACCGTTGACTTCCATCTCGTACACGGAAACATTCGAATAGACGGCCTTGAAGCAGGAAGAGAAAAGTTGTTAGTTATTTTCGGTATTATCTTTACACAGCCCACAGTTCTATCAAAATCACATGCAACACGACTGTCCCAGTACTTGAGAACATACCCGGTAAATTTGAGGCTTGTATTCTTCCTGGTAGGGAGCCATTGCTGCATAGCCGTTTGAGCGTTCGTAGGCCGCAGCGCCGTTTGGCATCGAGGGGTGCGACACCCCGTGTGTAAAGCTATATGACATGGCTGACTGCTGGGATCCTCGCGTAGGTGGCGTTGGGGTGGGAGTGGAGGCGAGTGATTGCGAGTGCATGAATGAGCCCATGTGTGATTTGGACAGAGGCAGTCCATGAGCTGGCTCTGTGCTAGATTGGGAGTATGACATGCTAAGACTGGGCCGTTGGCGGTGATTGCTGCTTGTAGTCATGCTCCCAATGGAATAAATGCTGCGGACTCGGAACTTCTAGGCGGCGATGTGCATCAAGCCTGCGGCTCTAAATGAAGGAATTTCTATGAAACCAAAAGAGAAAAGTCAGTGACTACCTACATTAAATTTGTCCACGATGCAATACTACCGAGTAGGTAGTGAGCGATCAGGCTTCGCTCACAGTGCGAAGGGGCCGGCAAGGGTAGCGCGTTCCAGACGAATCACGATTCACAGAAATGCAACCCCCACAAATGCAGGGAAGCGATGCGCCAAGGACGCACTCTGATATAAGCAATGGGCTGACCACAAGGAGATCACATATACAGCATTTGTGCATGGCAAGAATGAGCCCGATGAACTGCGAGCGCAGCCTTGGAAGAGGAGAATTGGGTGGGTTGGCGAGAAGAAGGTGCGTCTCGAGGAGGAAGTCGCGGGCGGCTTTTCGCGTTCCGCCGAAGACGCGTGACACACTAAACCATTCTTGCCTCTTTCGGCCTAGCCCGGCTTTTCTTATGGTAACCGCCCAGACCTCCTACCTAACTAATCCAACCAGTTACTACGCCTGCTCTGAGCTGGACTCGGAGAATTGAGAGAAATATCATCTCTTTCTTTGCTGGTCTCGCATGTCTCAGGTCTCTCTGCGTCCGCCCGAAGTATGGCGACACCTTCTCCGCGCAACGCTGCGCGAATGCTCATATTTACCCGACCCGATTGCTAGAGAATACATGCACAAATATGTCCTCGATCGTTACCGCAGGAAGTCGTCCTCTCTTTCGCTCTCAGATAACCGAAAAATCTGCCAATCCCAATCCGAGTCCGAGAAATACCGCGAAAAAGTGAAAGTCGCCAGCCTCGAAAGACAAAAGTACTTTGGAAATCCGCCAGAAAGACTCTATCACTACTACGACGGGCCAGCCAGGGATACCACAACTCCCTAGAAAAGGTATTGATGCTAGCATACGGCCGCATCGGCGCCAAGAAATATTCACTACTTTCTGCTCTAATCAGGGATGTGCAAGATGATAAAGTCTTAAACTCCAGCACCGATGTCGAGGAGTTTCTGAGAAAGGTTTCAGTAGTCCGGTTTGGAGATGGGTGGGAGCCTCCTGAAGCACTCACGGCGTTGCTGAAGTCGCAAAACCAGTGTTCATTCCCACAGGGCTCTTACATGAAACGTTTCAAAGTCAACGAAGTTGCAAACGTGCCTAAGTTGAACAGCTGGCAGCTCCCTATGCCAGAGGTTCGTCGCAAGAATATTCGGAAGCGACATTTCAACCGTGCAAGATATGGGGCTTTGCCGCCTCTTGATTCAACCGAGTTAGGCGTTCTGCAAGGCTTAATATCTGGCTCTGAACCATGGAAGCCACCTGTACGACGAGCGAAAATCTCTCCAGTTGCGGGCTTGCCGCAACTAGAGACTTTCTTACGTGATGGACCGCAGAATGGACTGTCGTTCAAAAATACTCGCTGGGCAGGCCGCATCGATTAACGCGAAGATTTATGAAATCTTTGTGGGATCAAATATATAATCTGACCCCTCAGCAAGAGATATACCCTATGGGAAAGCCGAAATTTGATTTCCCAAGTGGAAAGCGTGGCCAAGCTCTAACTATGCCGGTGGAAGATGAAATTTCCCTCGGCATATTCGATAGCGTGGACAATGACCGCGACGTGTGCTAGTCGTTGTGGCTGATAAAGTGTATATATGTAATATATGTATTATATTGTATGACTCTTATGAATGCTACGCCTAACTACTTTTTAAACTGCATGGTACCTCAAGTGATTGTTTGGAGTTTTGATGCATACCTAGGTAAGGTCAAGAGGTCAGTTACGCAATATCTAGCAAGCAGAGCCCCAGTCTGACAGCGGCGTGATTACAAGTAGGTAGGTATTTGAGGTCAATTGGAATATGTACGAATTGGATTAAGTATGGTCTTATGCTGCATATGCAGTCCTTCATGATGAGCAACTAAATGCTGGGCTTCCTGAATGTTATAAATCTTGTTGACTGAGAGACCCGACTCTAATATTGCCCTGGCTCATTTGCTTCTCAAACTCCTTGCGAATTTTGGCTTCTCTCTTCCTCTTTTTCTGTTCAATTTGAAACCTAGATTTGGTGCCAAAGCGTAGTTTCGTTAGCATATCTGCTGCCTGCCCCTTGTTACATCTCGCGGCGTAATGGTGCTTTCTCGAATCTTTCTGCTGTTTAGGAACATTATTTGATTTTCTGTTGCCGGGGCCTGCCGCCATCTTTCCGATGTTTTAATGGTGTGTTCTTTGAATTGCGTGCTAGCGAACGTGTCGGCGCCGTGTACAGCTTGCTCCAAGTTCGGTGCTCGAGCAACAACCCGAGGCCGTGTATGCACTAAACCACCTTTTATATCACCCTGAAGCTTCAGAACATGTTCAACGACCCATGGTCCATCGGCGTCTCGATCACTTCTTTGTATCGTCATCCAACCCGATTTGTCGGCCAGTACATATCGATCAACATCAACACGCACCCAGGCATAACGGCTGATAGAACGAATATGCTGATCTACGCGTTCATCGCGAAGTAGATCGAATATGCTATCATATGTTGTGAACGTGACATCAACGTCTTCACCGCTGAGCGGAACGTCGCCTGCGCAATGTACATGCGAGTCAAAACCTCCAGTCTCCTTTTTCATTTGTATATCCTGCACGCTTTGTTTATCAAGGATCTCGTTGGGATCGAGGCCGAATAAGGTAGGAGTAGACATGATCCCGGTATTTAAATTCGAAACCATATCAATTACATGGCAGTTTTTCTTGCCAGGATATAATCGTAGACCTCGACCTATCATTTGAATCAACAGACTCTTTGATCTGGTAGGACGCGCGAGGACAATGCAATCCACATTCGGAATATCAGTTCCTTCAGTGAAAAGCCCGCAGTTAAGCAGAACAGGAAACTCCCTCTTCTTAAAAGCATCCAATACCTCATTTCTCGTCTGTCTAGCTGTGCTAGCAGTAATATAGCGAGCATCAATGCCATTTTCTCGAAATGTGTTAGTAAGCTGTCTTACGTGTGCGGTATCAACGCAGAAGACGAGTGTCGATTGACGATCATGAGCATTGGAGATCCAGGACCTTACGGTAACATCGTTCACGGTAGCTGTATTGACGGCCTCAGACAAAGCTTTTGTGGCAAAATCTCCAGACGAATCCTTAGCCAAGCGGGAGAGATCAACGTTTGTCTTGACCGTAGTAAATACAGCGTCAGCGAGCCAATTATCACCAATCATGTCAATATAATCTTTATGATAGACAATGTGGTCGATTGCCGAGCCTAACTTCAGGCCATCAAATCTAAAGAATGTGGCAGATACTCCGACGAGTGCCGGCGCATGGTCGGAGGCTTCAGTCAAGCCAAAATATTCGAGGACTTGGCGGTATTGGGGAGCGACAATATGATGTGCCTCATCCACCAACACGAGCTTGAATAGGCTGGGATCAAACTTTTCAAGTCGATCTTTTGATACTAGACTTCTTATCGAAGCTACCGTTATATCAGCTGCCCCAGATGCCTTGGTTGCGCCCATTTCAATATCGACTGATTGGTCTGGATATGCGAGTCGACAGTGATATGCGGCCTGTTCGACAAGCTCCTTTCGATGTGCAATAATAAGCGTTTGGTTTGCTCGGCCATCTCGGGGAGGGATGAGTCCAATTAGTTGGGTGAAAATAACCTAGATAACAATCAGTTAGCCATGTGGCTTGAGGCAGTAACACATCGTGCAGGAAATGAGCCTACCGTCTTGCCCGCACCAGTAGCCAAAGACAATCCCAGGCGATTGTGGCCTTTTGAAGGTGTTCTATAACGGATTGTATGGATTCTTCTTGATAGTCCCGGAGCTGTATCTTTGGAGGGATAACCGTCGAGGCATAGCGAGTGGTTGCTAGACTTCGTGGAATACGAAAAGATATTCCGCGCGCCCAGGGCCTTACAATAGTCTGTACTGCCAGTTGGGCTCCGCCTCGTCGTAGAAGAAGCTCCATACGCATCGCATTTTGCTTGGGTCTCTGGACTACTAACTTAAGGGATCGCCACTGGAGAAGTCGCGACGGAAAGCAAACAATGCAAACAAGCTCTTATCGAGATATTTTTCCAGCTGGGAGAATGCGCTGCTCACTCGCTTGAACATAATATCAACAGTCCATTTTGCAGCGGAGCAGATTTTGATATGGTCAAAGACTCACAGCATGAACGTCGTTCTTGGGAAGAAATCTCCATCTGCAATCTTTCTTCCTTCCATCTGTCATTCTGCTGCGGTCAACATAAACAATGAGCACAAGTGCAGAAGATGAAACTGTTGCAGACAAAAGAGTCAATAATCTTGGACTGCCTGAGGACATCCCGATAATTTCTTTATCGAAACGATGGCGCGACTCTCAGTCCTACATAGGCGAGGAATCTCGTCCAGACGGAGCGCCGGTCCCAGAGGAGGCGGGGAAGCATGGGATTGACGAAACCGGTGAAGTTGAAGGCGAAACTTCAGAGTCGGAAAATGAAGTATCGAAATGGGAGTCATCCAAAAGACATCCAAAGGGCGAGCTAGATTCTTGGATACGGCGCAACGAGAGGCATTACTTCTGGAAAGCGTCATTGGAATCCTATCGGTCTCTACTGGACCAGGAGGAAAGAAATTCAGGTGCATCTAAGCAAAGGGCAGCCACTGAAGATGACTCTACTGTATCGACCCAAATTGGCGAGGTTGAATGGACCAGAGGAGAAGAGGCTAGGCTCTTTGCTGCCATTTCCCGCAGGGAAAATCTCGGACTCTGGAAATTGCGCAGGATATTAAGTCTAAATCACCGACAGAAGCTTCAGAGTATATTCAATTATTAGAAGATGCTG
Source organism: Talaromyces trachyspermus (assembly GCA_020137715.1). NCBI lineage: Eukaryota > Fungi > Ascomycota > Eurotiomycetes > Eurotiales > Trichocomaceae > Talaromyces > Talaromyces trachyspermus. The sequence goes on from JACGXQ010000003.1 coordinate 974,321, forward strand.
CGGAAGACGAAGCTTTACAAAGAATGCAGGCTTCGGTGGTAGAGGAAGATGAAAAGCAACAACAACAACCCCTCTAGCTCTGGCCATACCAGCCGCTGTCGACATTAATGAGGAACTCGAAAAGGCCCTTGACATTATCGCCGAGCATATTTCCATTTTGGAACAGCGCATGAGTGATTTAGAAGGGAAGAAAATCCATGGTCTTGATTTTTGGACTATCGACAGCAACGTTGCGGATAAAATTGAAGAAATTTTAGAATCAAGATCCAAAGAACCTCTGGAATCGCTATCCAGCGTGTATCAAAGCGCGAGCCTGTTGAATATTAAACAGTGGATACGACTATCTGAGAGGCTTTTATGAATGCTGGAGAATCACAGTTTGAGAACAACTGGAGGAACCTTGCTTTTGATGGCGAAAGTCCGTCACTCACAGCCGACGCACTCAGTGACTTTTATAAACTCGCTCGTGACATCACCAAACGCCTAGTAGAGAAGACCTTTTCCGTGGCGCGTGTCCGAGTGGCCGAATCCAAGAGAGTAACAGCCCCTGTTGTGAGAAAAGACGACGTTTTGGAAGCAGCGGATCTTCTACACATGAAGCGCAATTCCTTTAGCTTTTACATCTACCTTGCCCGCCGATTACGACTTGATGTTGCGGACATCATGAATAAAAAGGGAGCACAAGTACATAACGAGTACCTACCATATGATAAAGTCGAAAAGAAGCTGTCACAAGAGAAGAGTTTCAAGGCTGATGCCAAAAGCTCAACCGCAGATCAGAACAAAAGGCATGCCCTTGATGCTACCATCGATAATGAGATCGACAGCGATGAAGACGATTTCCAGAAATCATTGACATCAGACGAGGAAGAAGATAGTGATATGAATAGAGATGACAGCCAATTAGGTGGCAATAAAGAAACAAGCTCGTCACAGGCCGACGATGACACTTGTATTTCCGACGAGTCAGAGCACGAAAATACAGAAAAATCTGAACAAGAGCAAATTGAATATGATCGAAGGGTAGATGAGTACCTTGACTTCTTTGACCGAAAATCCAGCAAACAAGCGGAAGCAGAGCTGCAAGCATTGTTTAGGGAAAACAGCTTTCAGTTGCATGCAGATACAGATGAAGAGGCCTCAGAGCCACCACCGTTACCGACTAAGGCAAAATTTCAAGACCATGCGATTGTTGACTGGAGAACCGACCTAGTCTATCGGACTGAATGGGAGCCAAATGGCGTAAATATGCGCAAGGCTGATAAACAAATCCCAGCTCAGCAGAGGAAAAGAAAACGTATTGAATAGTGAGATCTTCTTTTTGGAAGATTTTCTTTTAAACAAAACAGCCGTTAGACTTGACTCTCCAATGTTGGCATGTTAAATACGTATAAATTTTGTGACTCGAGTGGATCGATTCAACATTTTAATTCCTACAAGACGAACCTAGTTAAATAGCACACAAACAATCCAGAAAGGAAAAGAAAAAAAAGATTAATCTAACACAAACACTTGTAATACAAGACATGGTAATAGAAGATTTGATGACTCCCTGAATTGCGCCCGTCCAATAAAATGTCACGCCCATAGTTTTCCTCAACATCAATCGAAGAAATGTATCATATTCACGTCTGTCATCATCTGCTAGTTGCGGTTTCCTTGTAGACCACCCTTCAATATCGCCGTTGCATATATTGTACAAAACGTGGAAATGAGGATAGAAAACAGAAGAAGACAACAGCCAGACCCAAGAAACAGTAAGTGGTCTGAAGCACCACCGAATTAGAGCCATAAGAAGTAAGAAAGAAGGAAAAGTGAAATCACCATTAAAGATCAAAGCTCTTATAATCTGAACCCGGTTGGACACTCAAGGGCTGAATGTCATTACTTGCTTCACCTCGGACCTGGTTGAAATGGAAACGCGAGCCCATTCCAGCAGAAGCGGCATCATGAATAGCTCGAGTGGTATCTTCGCCTGTTCCTTGCAAGCTAATGTGCTGAAGGGCATCCTGCACTTCCTTGACTCTCTTCTTGAATGCCATCCGGTCAAGGAAAAGTTGTTGCCGTGTCTGCTCTAGTTCTCGTCGCTCTGCTTCAATGATTTCTTCCATTTCATTAAATTGGGCCAATTTAATCTCAAACTTTTGGAGAGTAACATTGACCGCAGCTGAAACGAGGCGTGTCATTTCTCGCTCTTCATGGGAAGCGAGTGCGCCGGCACGAGCTGCAGAGGAAGCAAGAGCAATCGTTGGCAGGGATTCACGCTTCTCGCTTGTGCCAGTTGTTGGCTCAGCCTCACGAGTGTCAACATCCATCGTGTCCTCGGTTTTGAGCTCTTGGCCCTCTTTGTCTTTGCCCTTCTCAGTTGGTGACGGACCTTTATTCAACTGGTCCCTGAGTTCTTTCCGAATCTGCTCAACAGAACGACCAGCGGCAGCAGCAGCCACGGACGGCTCGGCTAGTTGAGCTAGAAAAGTGACGACAGATAGTACAGGGTTATCGAGCTTACTGATCGGATCGCGACCCTGTAGTGCACGTATTGTGGCATCATTTGACCCGTCAACGTCCTCGACATACTTATCCTCAATCTCCAACTGCAGGAATTTCATAACACATTCTTCGCGGGTCCTTGTGCCTACATGAGAGGCAATCTGCTCCCAGTTGTCGTCAAAATTTTCTATTCCTTCAAGAAGCAAAACAAGTTCTGCGTCAGACCATGGAGCATCCTTGTCCAAAACTTTGGTGTAGTCTTCCTCTTCCAGTCGAATAAAATCGGAAGCGTTATGGCTTGCAGGCAGTCGACCTTCCAGGAAGCAGTTAGGACAGACGTCATATTTGCCGTCGGGTACATTAGAATTGCTCGAAACGGGGCAGATTTCGCGTAATGAAATCGCAGACGGGTGCAATCAATGCCGCAAGACCAACAGTTGAAAACTTTCCGGGGCTCTCTGACGGCGCTCTCCATTGCTTTGTTTGCCGCTTCAGATGTGCCATTTGCAGCGGGGTTTCTCCATTCGTCTGCTTCTCCTTATCTTCAGCAGGGGTGATTTCTTTACCCTTGTCGTCATAGATATTGCGCCTAATCTCAAGGTTTAAATCGGCTTTAACAGGTGTTCCTGATGCGGCACGATCAGTGGCTGCCAACGGTTTGCCTGCAGTAACGACATGATTAGGTCCGGGCTGAAATGGGTGAAGACCACGTGGGGTATCTGCAATAACTCGGAAATGGCCTGTAAATGGCGGTCCGATATTGAGGGTCGTGTTTGCGGATCAACCTGTCTTAATTAGCAATGTACTTCCCAAGGTTGGCACCAACAATCAATTCATAGTGCTTACCTGGTAATTGATAAGACCCCACTGCTCCAGAAAAGAGTGAACCCTCATAATAGCACAGACATCCCCGCAAGGTTGCGGCGGCAGGCCGTCACAGTCAAATATTCAACGGATTCAACCGATAGCTGTTGATCATGAAATCTCTATAATCCTTGTAGACTGCTGGAGTTTTGCTTCGATTGCGACCGTTGAAGAATTCGCCCATTGCTTTCTCGATGGGATGAATTTGGTGCATGTCAAACCAGGTCGAATAGCTTGGCAAGATAATTGAATGTGTCTGAGAAATGAGGTGGTTGCGAGCTGCCACTTCGAGCGTAGACTTCTCTGGCACTGACTGGTCGTCGCCCACAGCGTCGACGCCGTGGAGACCTTCCGTGCCATCGTCGGCGCCGTTTTCGTTTTCGCTTCGCTCTCAGTACCGCCCATTTCTTCGTCCTCAGGTTCTGCATCGTTGTCCTGAGGTCTCGGGGATGCAGGAGCATCCAAAGGATTATCAGAAATGCCCTCTGTATTCTTCGCCGGAGACTCCAGGTGGGATGCAGGTGCTAAGAAGAAGATTCCAAGTCAGGCATATTGCACAACTTTGAAGTTTGACAGGGAAAGAATGTTACCAGAAGTTTGAGTCGCCTCGATAGCATCTTGAGTGACTTCTGGAGCATGATGCTCCTCGCCAGTTCCACTGGAAAAATTCTGCGGCTCGTCCATTATGGCGTGTTCGATGGATTGAGGGTTCGATGGTCGCTAGGTCAATCGCAGAGCTCTTCCTTCGGGTCAGGGCCGTCAGGCGCGCGATGGGTACACTGCGCGTCGAAATGATAGCAACTAGTACACAAACTGGTCTTGCTGCCTTGGGGAAAGTTGATATGAGAGAAAACAGTCAAAATCCAATGTTTGAAGCAGGGGTGGACTGGTCGATTGACAGCTGCTACTTTGTCGCGAACACGTACGGGCTGCGACAGGTTCCTTCCAAAATCTCGCGCGGCAAGGATCAAGCCGCAGGCGCTAACCCGAAAAGAATCAACGCCACATATGCTTAGTGGGTCAGCCACAATCGTACCTAATGTGGTTAGACTTGGCTTGGCGCAGAATGCGCCAAGAGAATCACGTGCTTCAGCTAGCGCTCTAGGTCTAGGCTGCAGCCGCTGGTTCTAGGTTAGGCTTAGCGTTAGGGCATCTTGTTAGGACTCGTGATAGTTGATAGATAACACTTGGACATGGCACTTCGAAAGTGAGGAAACCCAAACTTAGACAGACAGCATCCTAATGAACGGTTACAGATACTGTGAAGGCTAAATTTAAAATTCCGTTGGACAGCAATAACGAGATAACCGAGTGTGAGGAAAGGAAGAAATCTTGCTTCCGTACTATAGGAACAGCTTTCAAGGTGTAGTCGGTATTCTAATTTCTAATAAGGAACCGATGTCTAATTGCCAGACCAACTATTCGGGATTCTCGCCACACCCATCTCAGATGCTGAAATACTCGACAATAAGCGTCCTCAACAGTACGCTGGAGAAGTATTGTTGACTTCCTGACAGGTTCCCTCTGGGGCAGTTGAACTTTTTGGGATCGAGAGGACTCGTAAAACGGCCAACTGAAACTTCACAGTATGATATAACAGCCTGAGTGTTGCACATAATATATACAGTTGGCTGTCACCTACCCACGAAGCAGGCGAATTCAATCCCCGGAAATCAATCTCAGATGCGGCATCTCTTCGCCATCGTCCAAGACTGATTCCCGCATAATTGAGTGATTGATAATCACGGAGCTGACCACTCTGAAGCCAAGGCTTTTAAAGATGCTCGAATTCCCTCCGTGAATATGGACTGACACGGGCGGTAGTTTCCCTATGATTACCGCTAGCTTCGCTTTTCGATGCACATAATGGCAATTTTACGCCAACTGCTTATATTGCTCAACTTGACGAGAGATCCTCCTCTTTCTATATCACGGCAGGTGAGAGTGAGACAGAAGTCATCAATCTTTATCATTGACACATCATAGTCGGTCTCATTTATCATCCATGGGATTCCCTGGTCGAGAACCAAGCAACGCTCTCGGATGAAGAGACTCCACCACAAACGCTTTCGTAGATGGTAAAGGGACGCTTTGATGTTAAGATTGGCGGGATCACGATTGAGTCCGATTCGATAAGCCATAGAAACTGCATGTCCCACAAAATATGCCTGGCCCTTCGATTCGTCGGCTCTTTGCGGAAAATAAGTCATGAGGAGCAAGGACTGAATAATGGTGAGTGGGTTAATCTCCCAACCTAAATCATATAGAGCTCGAATTCCCGTGAACATCTCCCGAATATCAGGAAACTCATAACAGGGGCTCTCGTGGGCGTTGAGAAACAGCCGACCAACAAGCATGATGCATTGGTAAAGTAACATGCTGATCTTTTCGCCAGAATCTCTCAAGGATTGGACCATTTGATTTGATCCAGCACAGGAATACATGGGTGTGCATATTTCCAATATGCCATCCATAATTCTGTCTGCACTTTATGATTTGGCAACGTTAGGGCATGCTTACCCTTTAAAAATTGAAGGTCGTCTGTGGTGATATGCGATGGGATTGGCTGGATGTAATTGGGAAGTTGAATGTATTCAGTTTCCCTAAAAAGCATAGTGAGCTTATTGACAATCCACGCGGCTTAAACATGATATACTCGCCCATAGTGTTTCTCATGTTCAACGCTGCCAGAAGATTGCGGTGAAAACCATGACGTACATGCCGATTCTTGACAAGCAGCGCCATAATAGCCATGACTGTAATCCCTTGCATTTAGAAATTCTGTGCAAGGGAATTTGACCTCCTCAGCACCCATGACAAGGAGTATCGATGTTCACCTCTGGGGATTTGTATAGCTGTCCCCAGCACGAAAATAGCAACTTCCATCTTGAACATGGTGTGACTTGAATTGACTATTTATGCTGTCATTGATTCCTGAATACTTCCAAGTCTATGACTCTATATTGCTGTGAAGTCTCTCGACAGCGGAGAAACGGCATGTGCGGGTGCTGCGGGTTCTATGTAAGTTCAGGATGCGAGCAGGCCCGCTTGGGCCAATAATTCGCAACGCTGCCATCTTTCTTGTGTTCAATCACATACGTTGACTTCACAACAAGTTAGCGTCCTCTCATAAAGAGGCAGGATTATTATTGATCTAGTCTTGTTCCTCCAAATTCATGGCATCTGCTGTAAAGTATCGTTTCTTGGAATACATGGATGTGAACATCAGGGGCGCTTGCCCAGAGAAATGGAATTGAGAGATGAACACCACAAATTTCCAAAAGTGCCTTGACAAAAAGCCCAATGTAGAAGCTCAGACAGCACAGCTGGTCGAGAGTGATTAACTCTCATTTTCCATCTTCTTCCGTGCCTTTTGATTTTTTCCTTGAACGACCTCGCTCAAATCTCCGACTGGCAACGCAATGGGAAAGTCAATCGACTCCAACATTTGGGCCACAAAATGTACCATATTGGGAAGCAAAGTACGAAATTGCACGCACCCGCAGCCTTTTAAGCGAGAAATCAGCAGAGTTCCTGTAGTAACAGAATATAAAATCACAAATTGTCGCCACATACCACTTCAGTCCTAGATGCCATCGCAGCATTTCCTAGCGCAGCATAGAAATGAACAGTGCCATAGAGGCTATATGCTATTACCAAGAATAATAGAGCAAGGAACAGACACACATTTGTTCGGATGGAGCAAATAAGATAAATGAAGGTGACTACAGCGAGGATAACGTAATATAGACCTTTTCGAGTTATTAGAATTGTCTTTTCAGCGATTTCTTCAGAGTAGCGCCACATACCTGCAGTTGCGTGGTACCCAGTCGTCTCCACACCTTCAAAACTGTTGCCAGTTGGTGAATAATTGGCACCTACTGCAAAGAATGGTATCATAGAAGATCCTTGGGCCAGCCAAAAAGCCCCTGTTACATAATCGTTAGTTCTCTGATTCCATCAAGGAACAATGGGAGAACACTTGCCGTATGTGAAGAAAACAGCACTGGAAAATGTATTTCCAAGTACCCACTCCCCAATTGCACCGACGACCTGGAGCATTCCGCCGAAGAAGATATAAGCTGGGCTAGATTCGGACTATTAGTTGAGTTGTAAAAAAGAAGGCTTGATCTTACAGGATGGCCCTCCATCTCCTCCAGCGCCCCTCCAACCCATATGGAGCATTGCGTTAGGTGTAGCAGACACCAAGAAGCCCATCAGGCATATCGGAGTTGGGTTGCCAAAAGTGCGCCTCAGGTTTCCTGCAATGGGCATCTTAGGCGTCAGGTAGAGCTTCTCAAACGTATCCCGGGAATGGGAAGCATGACGCTCTCCGCAGTGCGGATGTTATAAAGGATGTCCATGTCGCCTTCGACATGTTCATTGGCGGCTTTTCCAGGCATATTGTCGAGATGATTGATGTTTTAGTTAGAAAAGTTTTAAAAAGTATAGAAAGAGAGGAAACGTTGAGCAAAATGCCTTTTTCCTTCTGGTCGTACTCGGGGCGTATTGAACTATTATATACAGGAGACTGTAGGGGCTGGCTTGCCCCGGCACCCCGGGAAAAATACCCCATACCCCGCATAATTTCGATACGATAGGATGTTTAACACCTAGGCTCGGTCTTGATCCTATGCCATATGGTAAATGTTCGCGAGCTTCTGTATCCGCACAGTTCTTTCTCCGCGGAGATTCAGATTACAGTACACTTCACGGAGTACTCTGGCACAAAAGTTCAAGAGTTCCCACAATTAGGTATCCGTGGCACCAAGACAGAGAGGGCTGCCTACCCGCGGTAGATGCACTATACATAAGTCACGGAATATTGTAGAGAAGAGATGTGATTTTCGAGAATGTGAATTGCCCCGGAAATGCAAAGTATGTCTGGACCACTCGTTTTGAGAGAGCTACGCTGGGGACAATATCCGTAAAACTACATGGAAATGCTCGTATAATACAGCCATTCCACATCCTCTCGAGATTGGATATGAACTCACTAAGATGGGTCTTCATTTTACTCCCTTTGGAAAGGATGTTCTTCTTTTCCCAGAACACAATATATGTAATTATCTCCGATCTACGCCGGCTAGAAGTTATGCCCATATCATTGTAGCTGATGACATACTACTTGTATCAAGGTTCAGAAATAAGGCCAGCAAAGGGGAGGGAAGGAAAAGGAATTGACAGTCTAGATATTGCGTCTAGCTTCAAAGACAAGCCTTTCAAAAGTTTCTGTCAGCTTGGTTGCCTTCTCATCACACGATGGGATAAGCTGCGCTCCCAAAACACCGCAAAGATCAGACTCTCTATCGATGAACTGTCAGAAGTATTAGCATTGCAGGAGGTCGGCTTGCGATTCTTGGCTTACTTACCCAGAACAAGTTAGGCATTCCACTCCAAATCAGCGTATTTTTCTTCGTCCAGATGGCTCGTTTTCCAGAGCCAGTAAACCACCGAACCCCCAGTCATACAAGCGGCTATTGTCATATACGCCGATGAATGAGGAGGCGGGATCGGAATTCTTAATACGTTTCTGAAGGGAATCTCGACTGGCTGGTACAAGTTGTGACTGAAACATCATGGCGATCGACTCGCTCTTGAGGAGCTTTCCGTCATCAGCCAGAATCGAATGAAGTACTTTCAAGTAGTCTTCCATGGAGGCGTATAGGCCCTGTCCGGCAAAGCATTCGGTGACCCCTTCTGTCAGGAAGGGTTCCTTCAGTGGAGTAGTCAACCCAGAAGCCGGGTCTCGAACTGCTATTTTCAGTCGACCTTCAGCGCCCGGGATGTTGGAACGCCAGAAAGATATCCTCTTGATGCCCAGAGGCTCCCAGATATGCCTTTTCATGTAAGCTTCCAAGGTATCTCCGGTAAGGCGCTCGATTAATTGCCCAACCCAGTCTATCCCTGTGCCGTACTCGAATGCGGTATCTGGTTCAAAGACCAATGGGTAGTCAAAACGTTCATTAACCGTAGCAACTTGATTGATTGTTCGTCCTTTATAAGCCGTAAAGCGGGCAAGCTCCGTGTTGCTCATATCATAGCTCGCTCCGCTACTGTGGGTGAGCAGGTTCCGTAGTGTGATGGGATTCTTGCGTTCGCGAGTAAGCGGTTGGCCTGCTTCATCCCAGCCGTACAATATCTGCTGCCCGCCCAACGTTGGGATCAAAGCTGAAACATCCTTGTCGAGGTCGATGATCTTTTCCTCAACCAGCTGAAGAGCAGCAATAGAGGTCAGGAGTTTGGTCATGGACGCAATGGCCATGACCGAACCCAGCTCCAGTGGCGTTCCCTCGGGGCCACACTCATCCTTTCCGAAGGCTTTAGCGTAGTAGAAACTCCCATCTCTGCTCGTCGCGGCAACAACCGCTCCAGGCCACGTCCCATCCTCCACGGACCTGAGAAAGGCTTTCTCGAGATCCTCTAGGGGCTTTCTACTGGAGCCCATGGTGTCTCGGCGTTTTCTTGAAGCCAACTATGGTTGGTACGTTAGCACATGCATTTGCAATAAAAGGACACGTTTATTTCAGAAGAGCTGAAGTACGACTCTGACCGTACGTATTTCTCGTTTAAGAGCTGGGCAGCTGCGGGTGATACGGGAAATGCGGGGAAACATATGCAAAGATTACTAATAGAGGCCAAACTACGAAGCATAACATTAACCACTGACCAGTATAAATGATGCCCAGTTTTGGGTATTGCGGGGCATTGTTCTTGATGCTCGTTCGTGAAGCGGCAATAGCGGGATCACCGCTCGTTGCTGTCTATGTTTTCTCTCACACACCCCCGCGGCTTTCCCGCGGCTTTCCCCGCGCTGAACCCTGTAAGTCGAATGATTGTCTGATTATTGGATGAAATGATAAATTGTCCATAGGTAACACTGTAACAGGGTACGGATCGTTTAGCGGACCTTAGTAGTTGCAGAACTCTGGGTGGGATGATGAAAAGCAGATTTCGACGGCTAGGTAGGTTTGAAGGATTCAGTGTCCACCCCGAACGCTACGTTGACGAGAGAAATCGGAAATCAGGAATGCATTAGGCAATATCTGCCGGCAGACACTGACTCATTGAATCGTTCAATCCATCGTGCATACACAAGTTTATAGTCCCCTGCAATACGTAGTTCGTAGTATAAATTCGACCACGTCTGTGACCTCTGGGTTTGGTAGATCAGGCTAATAAACCGAGAAAAATGGCATTTTCGAAATTCCTTCTTCTATCTCACATCGCTGTTTCAGCGTATGCTTGGCACATGCCACACTTCGCGGACCTCGTGGTTTTGGTGATAGCTGGTCGGATCTGGGACGGCTTCAGTACATTATTACCCACAATGGAAGCCTGCCTCCAGTTGGATGGACTCCTGGCAAGGTTGAAACTGCCCCCAGTCAAGGAACGCAAAACGGTTACAGCTTTCTGACAGTTGTTGCAGGACGCCGTGGCCGCGGACGGTGGGCGCCCCTGGCCGTCGTACGTGGGACAGTATACCGGAGCGAGAGTGCACAACTACGCCGTTTCAGGAGGAGTGTGTTCCCGCAAAATTACACCTGAGGTCATACCAGTAACAGGGCAGCTTTTCCCGGATGTCGACTCTGTTGAAGTCCCAAGTTTTTGCGGACAGCAATTACACGCTTCCAGATGGAACCAAGTTTATGGATATCTCCCTCAATCTACCGTCTTCGCTATCATGATTGGGGAATGATGTTGGAGCCTACGCTTTTCTGACCGACTCCGAAGTCCAGGGCAAGGTTCTCCCGGATTATGTCGATTGTGTCTTTGACCAGATTCAACGTCTATACGACTACGGTGCCCGTTACTTCCTTATTAACAAGCTTGGCGCTATGTACCTGACCCCGGAATATGGAATGCCAGACGCTGGAGGCGTCGCAGCATCCCAATATTGGCCAGACAAATATAGCAATACGACAGCCGCCTCTCAAAGAATGTTGCAGCAGGTAGCTACGGTCAATGCGATATACGATTTTAGAACTCCGTTAGAGGTGGTATACCAGAATAGATACCCCGGAGCGTCTTTTGCCCTCGTGAACCTTGAAGGCATAGTAGGTTCTTCCACCTAACCTGACGACGTGCTGCCGCTTACCTTCTTCTGATAGATGTCCGATATCTATAATAATCCCTCACAATACTTCAACGGCACGCCACCCTACAATGTGACGGGATACATACATCATTGTACACTTCAAGGGACGGACTGTGTTCGCGTCGACGACAACAATCCGGATGCATTCATGTGGTATGATGAGCTGCATCCTTCCGAGCAAACGTGGCGCATGGTTGCCAAAGACTTTGTCGAAGTCATCAACGGCAAAAGCAAGTGGGCACAGTACTTCTCGGGTTGAGGCAACGCGCCTCTCTTTTGGAGGACGTTGAGAAAACATGCCAACACAGGCGATGTTAAGGCAAAAGTACCACGGTTGCTGTATATGGAGTTTTCCATTTCCTGTTTGTCCTTCACTTCTAAGTAGTACTAAGATGAACTGCAAAGGACGCAACCATTGTGTAATGTGTTACAGACTCCTTTTCGTCCCACTCTGTTACACTTGTAGTTTACTTTCTCAACTTGATTATCGTCTTCAAACTTATGTGAATGGGACCTCCCTACTAGCTAGGGCTCAGACGATATCTGCAACATTGAGATCACAGACTGCGTACAATGCGAAGGAGTTGTCAGAAACTTCTACAAGCGTGTTTCTCTCTGGATTCATTCCGGAGGAATAGTATACCCATTTGGTAAGGTCTTCGTAATATTTAGTAAAGTCATACCTAATTCTGCATGAAAAATTCTACTCTCGAATATAAATGTTTGTAATAAGTGCTTTACAGATGAGACGGCATGACAACCTGCTTGCCGGAGTCAGTATTTTCTCGGCGCCAAAGGCTTGTGACAGTCTTTTGTTGGGTGTAGAATGCCAGCCCGGGTTTTCCATAGAACGTGTTTGCTCCTCCCCTGCGATACTCTTCTTATTCCCAGTGAATGAGAACATGGGAAGCAGGACTGGGATTGCAACATTGACACCAACTTGTCCTGCTTCGACATTCTTTTGGAAGTATGCAGCTGATGAGCCCGACTTGGTAAAATAGATGCCCCATTGCCATACTCGTTTGCGTTAAGAAGCTGTACAGCCTCTTCTAGGGTATCTACGGAAAGGCAGACCAAAACGGGACCGAATAATTCTTCCTTGTAACATGCCATATGCGTTTTGACGTTGGTGATAACAGTGGGTGCCACCTGAGAGAACAAGTTAGCAGTGAGAAAAAGGGGAAAGCATTGGTACTCATGCTTCACGTACAAAGTTTCCGTTCGGGTAATTCTCTGGTTTGTACCCTCTGCCGTCCAGTACAATTGTTGCCCCATCACGTTCAGCGCTTGCAATCAGAGACTCAATCCTTGCCTTGCTTTCTGGGCTGATCACAGGGCCGACGTCGGCTTTTGGATCAAAGCCGGCAGACACAACCAGTGCTCGAGCCTTCTCAACCAGTTCCGGGATATACTTGGAACTCTCACCCACTGTGACAAGTACACTCAATGCCATACAACGTTGTCCTGCTGCTCCAAAGGCAGCGCCTGCAAGGGCATTTAGAGCGGAATCTTTATCTGCGTCCGGGAGGAGGGCGGCATGGTTCTTCGCGCCGAGATTTGCCTGGACGCGCTTCCCGTTGGCTGAGCCCCTCGTGTAAATATATTCACCAGCACGATTGCTACCGACGAAGCTGATTGCACGAATCGCGGGCTCGTCAAGGATAAAATTGACAGTGTCCACAGAACCATGCACGAGGTTCAAGACTCCTTCGGGAATCCTGCCTCTCGAGCGAGCTCGGCGAGAATCAAGGAAGCGCCAGGCACTCTTTCCGACGGCTTGAGAACCATAGTGTTCCCCGTCACGACTGCAATCGGAATGCACCAGAGAGGAATCATTGCCGGGAAGTTGAACGGGCAGATGGCAGCGACAACACCGAGAGGTTCCCGATAGCTCCTCGTTTCCATGTCTCGGGCGACTTCGAGAACCTCTCCTGTGAGCTGGGTCGTGATACCGCAGGCAGTTTCAGCCACCTGCAATCCACGTAGGACGTCTCCTCGGGCGTCTTTGAACGTTTTCCCTTGTTCCAAAGTAATTGCTGCAGCTAACCGGTCCCAGTTCTCTCTGATAAGATGCGTAAAGCGGAATAATATTTGCTGTCGGGCAATGATACTAGTCGCCCTCCAGGCGGGGAATGCCTTTGAGCAGAGGCAACTGCTGCAGAGAGTTCTTCTGGGGTCGACTGAGGGACACGCGTGACTAGGTTGTTCGTCGCCGGATCATGGACTGGAATCCACTGCGTAGCCTTGGAAGGCACGAATTCATTATCAATGAAATTGGGAGTATCGGTAGGAGAGGCAATGAGATCGTGCGTCATACTCGAGACTGTTGAAGCAGTCCCAGCAGTCTTGCTAGCCATTTTCTTCTAATGATGAGATGTGCACGAGGTGTTGAGAAAAAAAAAATAGAAACAGAACGGAAAAAATACTGAGGACACAGCGGCGGAGATGGTTATTTGAAAATGATAAAACCCTAAGTGTAATGACTGAGTGCTATTTATTTAATGCTAGAGGAGCTTTGTTGAACCAGTCACTATCGTCGCTTCTCCGAGGATCTGTGGTGAATCGGATATTGCGGTTCGTTTCCGATATTAACGTATTTCCCGAGTAACACCGGTAAATTGGTCGCATATACAAAATGGCTATTTCTACAAATATGCATGTCGACAGTCATCTTCTTTGTAAGCGCCCCACGACTCCGGGGTTCTCCGCACTCTGCTAGGGTTAATCTAAGAACCCCGGAGCTTGGCCGGTTAGAATATACCGAGGCGCATTGTGAATATTCGTTTGTCGGCTATTGCGGCGGGTTCATGGAATTACGCTGTATAATGCACACAGCTGTATCTCTGCCGCTGAGAGATGCTTGACGCTTGCTCACTCGAGACCAACACCAGGAACAGTAAAGGTCCGCTCAGATTTCTTATTGAGAACTCGTCCACTTCCGAGGTCATTTTATAATGTGTGCCTATCCCTTCTCATGGAGTGACATGTCTTTCCTCTTCTTCACATCCTTTCTCCACTCATCATATTCAATATGCATTTCCCTGACAACTTGCTCAACAACATAGGTGCCGACTACCCGTGGACGGCGTCCCCCTCATAGTGTCGGCACCCATGGCCAAAGTCGCGATGCCCAAACTCGCGGTAGCTGTCTCCAAAGCCGGAGGCCTAGGGTTCATTGCAGCAGGATATCATAGCGACCACCTCGAGGATCTGCTGGAGGAAGCCGAGGAACTACTCCAGGAAGGAGAGGCGGATGCTCCAGTAGAGAGTGAGAGTGGACGTCCGAAGTTCTTGCCTGTCGGCGTTGGGTTCATAACGTGGAGCGCCTCCTTGGAAACAGCCCTTCCATCTTTCTCTAGATACTGCCCCGCTGCTGTCTGGCTGTTTGCGCCGCCGACAGGCTTCAGGACTTTATTCCCTGGGCCACCAAAATCAGAGAAGCCACCGCATATAGGTCCAAGATCTGGGTGCAAGTCGGCTCCGTGAAAGACGCGGTTGAGGTAGTTGATGCCATCGACCCGGATGTCGTGGTAGTCCAGGGAATGGACGCTGGTGGGCATTCGCTAGCCAAAGGAGCCAGCGTTGTCTCCCTTGTGCCAGAAATTATAGATAAACTTAGGGATCTTCGTCCCTATCCACGCAAAAGAGCTCATGTTCTAGCCGCCGGTGGAATTTGTGACTACCGAGGGTCGCCGCATCTATAGCTCTTGGAGCGCAGGGTTGTGTACTTGGAACACGTTTCCTTGCCAGTCCCGAATCTATGATCGCTCGGGGCTACCAGAAGGCAATACTTGATTCATCGGATGGAGGACTCAGGACAGTTCGGACAAAGATTTACGACAAGGTTCGCGACATTCATGGCTGGCCAGAGGGTTACGATGGCCGCGGACTGGTAAACAAGACCTTTATAGACCATCAACGCGGTCTGAGTGAAGTCAAAATCGCGAGCTCTATCGTGAGGAGCTGAACCGCGGCGATGAGGGATACGGACCCAACGGAAGACTTACTACATATGCTGGCACCGGGGTTGGGCTGATCAGAGAAGTAATCCCTGCAGGGGATATTGTCAGGTCTTCGCGTGAAGGTGCCCGCAAAATTCTGTATGGACAGCATCAATCCAAGCTATAGAGGGATCTGGTGCCTAGAGAAGCATTCATTTCAACGAGATAGACATGCGATTATTTTTTCGATATCGGATTTTGACGCCTTTTCCGATATATACCGTTATTAATTTGATACCTCCGGTTGGACACGAAACGGAGTGGAAGTTTACATTTTGAAGATCACTCTGGAGAAAGAGAATCTTTCACGCAATATTCAATACACTTGTGCCTTTCAACATCTTTGAGCACCTTAACTGTATATACAAGCCTTTGAATATATGAGTAATGTGTTCGATGCGGTTGAGTAGTAGACATGTCAACGACGAATGAATTTAAGGTACTGCAACTTCGATTTAGCTTTGTATTTTGATGTGCGAGGCGCATAGTTATCCTAGATCTCAGCAACTTGCTGAGGAAGACAAATCTATTGTGCGCAGGGCACTCTATCAACTATCTCGAACGCTAGCGAGATGCCCTAACACTATGTAGACCTAATCTGGAGATCTCCCGTCATATCTCAACTTGAAAAGGGCGTGTCGAGACAAAATCTCCCGCGGATTGCGATTTAACGATCAGTCGGATGAACTCGGCGTAAGTCCTTCATCTATTTCGTTTAATCTACGATAGATAAAGTACATATGAACAGTAATTTTAAGCCTACATTTCAAGTTTCCGGGTGGATACAAGGGTGTGAAATTTTTGGTACGTAATTGTTGTAGACAGGGGAAAAGTCCACCACGGGCAAAGCTGAGGTTTCCGGACCTCTGCACAGCAGACCGGTTTAGTCCGACTCGACTACCAACGTTTTTACAGAACCGACAGGGTTCTCAGGCGAAGACGGAGCGGGTATTGCGGAAGCAGTCTCGAAGCCCGACTCTCCCTTCACGCCCGTAAGCAGAGATGAAAAGATAAAGAGAAATTGTATTCATGATATCTGTTATACTTTTGGAAGAATTTCCACCTCTTTGAAGCTTATCCATTTATTCGCTGAGGAATTAAATCAAGTCTGAATTCATTTCGCTTCTTCGTACTCAACAATGACTCCAGAGCAGGTATCGGTGATCACCAAAACGGTTCCTGTCTTGGAGCAATATGGAGAGACCATCACTAAAGTATTCTATAAGAATATGCTTACTGCTCACCCGGAGCTAAAGAGCGTATTCAACATGACGAACCAGCTTACTGGACACCAGCAAAGGTTCTTGCGCAAGCCCTCCACGCTTACGCAGCGAATATTAACAATCTGGAAGTGCTGGGACCTATGCTGGAGCTGGTTTGTCACAAACATGCATCGCTACAGATCAGCTCAGATCAGTACGACATCGTCGGCAAATATCTGATTGAGGCGATGCAGGAAGTTTTGGGGATAACTTCACGTCAGACGTGCAAGACGCCTGGATTGCTGCCTATGCACAACTCGCTGGGCTCATGATTCAGAAAGAGAGCTCGCTTTATGGCCAACGTGATGAATGGAAAGACTGGAGAGACTTTCGCGTCGTCACCATTTCGCGTGAATCCGATGAGATATCCTCGTTTTATCTTTCCCTGTCGATGGGAAACCCCTTCCTGCCTTCTTGCCTGGCCAATACGTCTCTGTGCGAGCCCCTGTACAGCAACTTGGATACCTTCAGGCGCGACAATACTCCATGAGCGAAATTCCCTTGCCCAACTATTACCGCATTAGTGTGAAGCGCGAACTAAGCCAGCGATTCGCACCAGGTCTACTGTCCAATGTTCTCCACGATTTAGAGGCTCCCGGCCAGATTGTGCAGGTTTCACATCCTCAAGGAGAATTTTTCTTGAGCAGCGTCCGTGAGAGCTCGCCGATTGTTCTCATTGCCGGTGGCGTTGGTATAACCCCATTGCTGTCTATGTTGAAGTCTCTCACGTCAACTGCATCCTCGACGAAGCGGCCTGTCCATCTGATCTACGCCACGAGAACCACGGCGGCACGGGCCTTCTTCAAAGAAATTACGGAAGCCAGTCGCTCCAGTCCTCTAGTCAGAGCGACATACTTTGTCGAATCTCCCGTCGCGAGTGACCAGATTGGCAGGGACTACCATCGTGTAGGTCGCATCAATCTCCCATGTCTTGATGGGCATCGGGATCTTTTCTTGGATGACCCCGTACGCAATACTACATATGCGGACCATCTCCATTTCTTGAAACGGTAAAGAGCTCTCTGCTCACTCAGGAGTAGGATCCCCGGATCAAGATGGAGGTCTTCGGAGCAGGGGTTTTGTCGAAACGACACCTAAGACCCAGGCACATTTGTAAACCTCTATGTAAATATGAGAGAGCCAGTTCAGAGAACATCGAAGAACACATAGAATATTTCATTCCCCACATGTCCAACTATACGAAGTCCGTCTTTCTTAGCCAAATCGCGCATATCTTAGTGATTTACGTAAATCATCCTGTCTAGAAAAGTTGCTTTACAACGGCCGCTGTTCAACAGACCTTTTCCCCAAGGTTTCTCCAGTCCGGGATCTAAAACCCGCAATATCCGCCGAACCAAGAGGCTGCTCTGATACGAAGCTGAAATCCATCAAGGGCATTAAGGAGGGCCCTCAAACAGATTCTCGGTCGCTCACCGAAATGACTCGAATGGTAGGATCTCCACAGTACAATGGTTGGGACCAATTCCTCTTAGCTCAAAATATTGGCCAAAGTACTCTATGCTGTTCATCCGCAGAAGCCGCTACCCAAGTCGTCTCCTCCACAGTCTTCCCCGGATAGTCTGCCCCGATGTATTTAATCTACATGGGTTCAAGTCGAGATGAATAGCAATTCCTACTGTCGTGTATATTCATTTCTGCCTCTCTCTGTCCGTATACTATTCGTTCATTCAGACCGTCTCCTTCCTCGACATACACGCTGTAGCCATGTCTGCTGAGGAGGAGCTCCCGGCCCACGGTACCGTGAATACCGAAGAGACAGAGGCGCCTATCACGGCAAAGGCATACTTCATATGTCTTTTGCAGCGGTTGGTGGTCTGTTTTCGGTTATGACAGTGGATGGTCCGGCGGTGTTCTTGCCATGCCCTTCTTTATTCGCCTCTACACCGGAAATCCCTATCCATCGACCATCTTCGGTGACGATACCACCTCTGCTGCCTATCAAAGTTACGTCAAGCACAAATTCGTCATAAAGGCAAGCCAGCAGTCATTGTTCACTTCCATTCTCTCTGCCGGAACCTTTTCGGTGCCATCGTAGCAGGTGACGTCGCTGACTATATTGGCCGTCGACGTACAATTATCATGGGCTGTGGTATTTTTTCGGTGGGAGCAATATGTCAAATCGCCTCGACAGCATTGCCTCTTATGACCGTCGGCCGTTTCATTGCTGGCTTGGGGTGGGTTTCATCTCCGCAATCATCATCTTGTACATGTCAGAGATCGCGCCTAAGAAAGTCCGCGGTGCCTTGGTCTCTGGCTATCAATTTTGTATCTGTCTCGGCGTTCTTTTGGCCAGCTGCGTTGTCTATGCAACAAAAGACCGCGATGACACGGGATCTTATCGCATTCCCATCGGCATTCAGTTCCTGTGGTCCAGCATCCTCGCTATCGGTCTCTTCTTCCTTCCCGAGTCACCTCGGTATTTTGTCAAGAAGGGCAAAATCCAAAGTGCAGCCAGTGCGCTCGCAAGAATCCGTTCGCAGCCCGTCGAATCTACTTATGTCCAGAATGAACTAGCGGAGATTATTGCGAACTACGAGTACGAAAAGCTCCTGACTAGCGAGACCTCCTATATCGGAAGCTGGACTTCCTGCTTCACAGGCAGCATTTTAAATGGTTCTTCAAACCTCCGGCGCACGCTACTAAGTATTATGCTACAGATGGTGCAGCAGCTTACCGGAATCAACTTCGTTTCCTACTTCGGAACTGTCTTCTTCACATCATTAGGGACGATCTCCAACCCATTTCTAATCACGCTCATCATTACGCTCGTCAACACATGCGCTACCCCGATTTCATTCTGGACCATCGAAAGATTTGGACGTCGTCGGATACTCCTCATTGGCGCCGCCGGTATGATTGTCAGTCAGTTTATCGTTGCCATTGTCGGTTCAACTGCCGGTCAGGCCCATCAAAATCATGCCGCTGTTTCTGCCATGATTGCACTCATCTGTTTGAGTATCGCTTCTTTTGCCACCACCTGGGGCCCTGCTGCGTGGGTCGTCGTGGGTGAAATATTCCCACTCACCATCCGCTCACGAGGAATCGGTCTCTCAACAGCATCGAATTGGTTTTGGAATTGTGTAAGGCGTTCTTTCTTTCTTATACTTCACAATTTTAGGGCAACACCACATTCTAACTTATCCAATAGATCATTGCAGTCATCACTCCTTACTTGGTTGGGTCCGATCCTGGTCAGGCTAACCTTGGGCCAAAAGTCTTTTTCATATGGGGCGGACTCTGCTGTGTCTCCTTGACGTTCGCATACTTCCTTGTCCCTGAAACCAAGGGTCTGTCCCTGGAACAGATCGATAAAATGTTGGAGGAAGTGTCACCTCGGAAGAGCAACAACTGGGTGCCTCATAGCACCTTTGCTGGCGAATAGTAAAGAAGATCATCTAGACATTTTTATATAAACTCCTAGATCAAGGATGTGCAAGCATATGCGACGGAAAACTGAGCTTGCTAAGTATGTCATGCGATTGTGGAGCACGTATGACAGGATATATGATGGTCCAACTTCCAATTCTCTCAGGCACATGGATACCTGAATTACCAATTCCAGCGTGGTATGGAGCACGACATGATATTCTGCTCCACCTCTGCGAAACGCTCCCGTATCGTTATCTTTCCCAGTAACCAATAGCCCCTTGGTGTTGTGCCAACTTGATTTTGTGCGGTATATATCTCAGCAGACTTCGGATTTACCACATGAGTCGCATCTCCGCGGCTCGCGGCATAGGGACGCCTTAAACATGGAAGCAATTGATCGAATGAGGAGCTTTTCCACAACATGACCATAAAATGAAGAGCGAACAAGCTATTAAGGGTCTCAGCAAGTTGCTGAGGAAGATGAATCTATTGTGCTGCAGGGCGCTCTATCAACTATCACGAACCCTAACGCTAAGCCTAACTTAGAACCGGCCAGCGCTACTGTCGGGTACACCTAGTCGGGACATTGTTAAAATTAAAGGCGCCAAAGAATTTCCGTAGGGCATCATATAGCGTATTTAACCATCTCGAAACCTTGCATTGATTAATAAGGTGCCAATTCGAACTTGAAAAGGTCCCATGCGAGGGCTAGAACAAGTACTAGGCCGTATTCTCGGGTAATCGCGTAGGCGTATTGGTCAAATCATTCCAGGATTCTAAGTGAACATCGGGGAGACATGTATGTATTAGGGGCGAGAGGTATGTGGAAGATCAACATCGAGCCCGTCGAGGTGGTAACACAGTACAACGCTAACAAACCCCAGGCACTCCTCCGCATGATCCTAGACTCGGCTTCGGAGATCTCGCTGTTCACAAGCGTTCAAGGTTGCTTGATGGATATTAAACGTTGAACATGTAGTTTAATTCGTTTAATTCATCTTGATTCAATACTATTAGGGTGATTGAAGCTAACAATGCAGACCTACAATGCTGTAAGTGGGATACTCAAAAATACCACTGAAATCTATAGAATTGATGCACTGCATGATGTGCTGATATTTGTATTGTCTTGGTGGTTGCGAGGCCTATTGAAGCTGGTATCTCCGTCTGGTGCGAGGCGGTGATCCGGTAGCAGTAGATAATGCAACAGAGCGCTTCCATCGACTCCATCTCCATGATGCTGCCCCTCAACCCTTTGTTGTTCCCCGGCCTTGCGTAGTACTATGATCCGCTATACTTTCTGCTCCACCTGGGACGTGCTAGCTTCATCTTGCACGGACACTGACTTCTTGAGCACTTCCTGCGATTGCTCTTGGGAAAGGTCAATCTTAGCCTTCCATCCCATATACCAAGGACCAGCAAATAACTCGTCCATTCTCTCCAATGGCACTTGTTTCGTCTCCGGTGCCCAGAGCCCAAGAAGAACGAAGCCAAAGGCACAAATGCAAGCCCAGAAGATGTAGGCCCCGGAGACACCCAGGCCAACAAACATGTTTGGCGTAACACGTACAACGGCAAATTGGCAAATCCAATGAAGAGCCATGTTGACGGCATAACAAAGAGATCTGATTCGCGTGGGATAGATCTCGGTTCCATACAGAGCCTGGCTGTTGCACAGGCCGATTGACCAACCAACAGCATATATGAATACTGCAGCAATGGCGGCATCACTGGCGCTTTTGTTGGAGCCGTCTCTGAACAGAGACATGTAAATGGCCATCCAAACGTGGGACACACACTGAACAAAGAGACCAGTCAGCATTGTTACGCGACGGCCAAAGTAGTCTACTAGCCCCCAGGCAAACACCATCGTGAACACTAGTTTGACGGCTCCATATGCGCCCGAGGTAATCAGAGATTGGCTGGATCCACCAACACCAGCAAGTGTGAAGATTTCTGGGATATAGAAGGTGATGCCGTTGCCGCCTGTCCATTGGGCAATGATCTGCACAGAGGCACCCAAAAGAAAGCGTTCGCGGTATCTCCGAACAGTAAAAATCTCTTTGGCTATTGTAAGGGCAGACGTTGTGACCAGGGCTTCACCACGAAGGTGGATCTGCTCTCGGATGTACTCGTACTCTTCCGCGACAGCGTCAGGGTCCGTGTAAGCTCGACGCAGGCGTGTTAGTGATGCCAGTGCCTCCTCAGTGCGATCCTTGGAAGCCAGCCAGCGGGGAGTGTCTGTCAAGAAGAATGACCCGATCCAGGCAAATCCGACAGGGATGAGCGGAATGGCCTGAACGAGGCGATATTGCATGCGTGTGTCTGGTAGGCTTTACTGACACCGTAGTTGATGAAGAACCCTATTTATTCCTCGTCAGAAAATCTAATCGCATGGTGAAATGGAAAAACATCAGGCATACCTAGCATAAGGAACGACAGCAAGAACACCATTTGAACGGTGACTACCAGCCCTCGCGACTTAGCAGGTGCAATCTCCGATAGGTACAGTGGCGACACCACGGTGAGGCAGCCAGTGCCGAGGCCACCCCAGATTCGGGCGAAGAGCTCAAATCCATAGATTCCAGACGAGAATATCTGCATCAAGAGCCCCGTCATCCACCACAGGGTGGCGCCTTGGAACGTTCGAAGTCTCCCGAATCGGTCGTTTAACGCGAGAGCGAGCAGACACCCGCCAGCAGCTCGAGAACGCCGAACGAGTTTATGTTGCCTACTCGGTTGGCGCGTCCAGTGGGATCATTTGTCCACTCAGAGCGGAGTAGGTGGAAGTCTTTTGGAACGATGGGAGGTTCGTTGACGCGCTGAACCCTCCCTCGTCGTAACCTGGGGTCGGAAAACAAGTCAACATATTGCGGCTGCGAGAGACGCTGGAAGGACAGACCTTTCGGAATCGTCCCACAGGATATCACCACGATGGTGAAGACGTAATACCAGTTGACATCCAGCATGGCTGCAGTCAGGTCAGTCCAGTGCTTCTATTTAATGAAAAACTGCTCGCGATCACTTCCAAGGGTGTTAAATACACAAACACTGGCAGGGTTCTTATAGATCTTTTGAGCCGATGATCCGGGGTAGGCGAACCCCGGAAACATCCATGGATCCCCACATTTCATTCAATATTCAGAGAAAATATCAAGTAGTTACTAGCTACTCAAACAGCGCCTCTGACTGGCTGTGCGAGAGCCTCCACCAGCGTCTGAGAGCTGAGATGAACGTCTGATTGGCCACAATATGATCAGCCTCCCTTCGGTGAACTCCCGAATCCTAGTTAAATCAGCTAAAGCTCGGCGAACTCCCGAGCGCGTTGCCAGTCCACAAAGACATCTATGTACGGTAGCCAGGCAAATGCGACCCAAGATGCCTAGACTCAAATATTCGGGAGTTGGCCGAGGCGGATACGAAGAGTTGCGAAATAACACCTGCAGCTAGCTAGTATGAAAGCGCGAATTCCACTCTGTGGATGGCAGTGGACCGGTCCTGTGATTCAAGCTGCCGACATCGCACAAGACATTCTTTCCATGAGCTGTGGAAAAAGTACTATACTTGTCTTCAAAAGCAAGCATGATACTTCGCCATATGGGACTTATAACTCCGCCGGCTCAACGAGCATCTTCTTCCGTGGCAGCATCACGCAAGATGCTGCTTGGGGCTCGCATTCCCCAGGGTCATGGGACTCGCATATGCACGTCTTTGATCCGGAACGGTTTCCGTTGAAAGCCGATGCTCAATACGCTCCAAAGCCTTATATCGTATCCGACGCCCTTAGATTTGAAGCCTCTGTGGGCATGCACGGCATCGTGCTTGTCCAGCCGTCAGGCTATGGTCAGGACAACTCGTGCGTGTTGGACGCGTTGAGACAATTGGGACCAGAGCATGCAAGAGCGGTCGTTTCTTTCGATCCAGCCACGACACCCTCCGAAACAATTCAAGGGTGGCATACCTTGGGTGTACGCGGTGTACGCATCAATCTACAGTCAGTAGCATGGGAGCCGTCCGAGAAAGAACTGGCTTCAGTAATACACAGCTATGCAGACGCAGTCCGCCCTCTCGATTGGGTCATTCAGATATATGCTCCGCTCGCCACGATCAAGTCTCTGGAGACACTTGTGCCTAGTCTAGGCGTTCGCGTATGCTTTGATCACATCGGCCACCCAACACTGAATTTGCCCGGCTCTTCATACGAGCAGAGTCGAAACCCTTACGAACTTCCTGGCTTCTCATCCCTCATCAGGTTATTACGAGGGGAACGTGTTCGTCAAGCTGTCGGCAGCATACCGATTCAGTCGTGGCAAAGACTATGAGGACGTCGAGCCTATTGCGAAGGAAGTTCTAAGAGTTGCTGGGAAGAATCGTGTAGTCTTTGCGACTGATTGGCCGCATACCAGATTTGAAGGTCTCGATATCTCTCCATGGATGGAAAGGGTACTGGGATGGTGTAACGGCGATCAGGAGCTTATTGACAGAGTATTTCGTGACAACGCCAGGGACTTGTGGAATATTGCATGAAAATCCTACCTGGAAAGCAGTTCTAGGGCTTCGAAAGGAATACGAATATAAATGGGATGAAATAAATAGATTTTATTCATAAAATGCATAAAATATACATAATCATCTTCTGGGTTGTTACATACCGTGTCGGAACTAAAATTCATGAACTATTGACAGATCGGTGTAATCTCAGGAGCTGTATTTTTGTTGGGGCAAACGTTTTTATATGAATATCCTAGGAACATACTCCGATTTCGTTGGACTGAGACAAAATTAAAGGAAAAGGAGTCCCCGTTGACCCGCAAACTTCGCCAACTCGCAGTATTAAACAATTAGGGCCTGCAAAGGGAAAGAAAGGTATACAAACGGATAATAGTCCAGCGATTATCGGCGGGTTCGGCTTTGTCGCGCATAAATACCTTCTCCCTCCCTCTCTCTCTTTTCTCTTTCTATCTACATATATCCTCCTCTGCTTCAGGGTCCCATCGGCTTCTCCTCGCAACCGTCTCAAGCTATCCTCAGATGTCCTCTCCCGTCCAGCCCCCGTGTCCACGGCCCTCCCCTCGGACAGCTACCAGCTGTTGTCGACACAGCAAAAGCCGGTGCCGCCGAGGACGCCCTCTATGAACAACAGGTGCTCGACGTCGAGGCATGGTGGAAGACACCGCGATTCGAGGGCATCAAGCGGCCATACTCGGCCGCGAGCGTAGTGAGCAAGCGCGGCTCGCTGCAGCAGACATATCCTAGCTCGCTAATGGCGCGCAAACTGTTCAATCTGCTCAATGATCGCGCTGCGGCGGGCAGCCTGTGCATACCAGTAAGCTAGATGACCTTGGGTTGGAAGTCTCTTGTTCATAAGCAGTGAAAAACAGTGGGCGCCATTGATCCCGTACAGATGACGCAACAAGCCCCCAACCAGGAAGTCCTATATATCTCTGGCTGGGCCTGCTCCTCTCTCTTGACCACAACCAATGAAGTATCACCTGACTTCGGCGATTATCCATACAACACGGTGCCAAACCAGGTACAGCGTTTGTTCAAGGCGCAGCAGATGCACGATCGGAAGCAGTGGGATGCGCGACGGAAATTGAGTGCTGAGCAGCGCCAGTCTACTCCGTATGTGGACTACCTGCGACCGATTATCGCGGATGGTGATACTGGGTATGTCTTGAAAGTTATCAACTTATCAAAAGGGCAAGAGCTTATTGCTACGTGACAGGCACGGCGGCTTATCCGCAGTCCTCAAACTCGCCAAGCTCTTCGCAGAGAACGGTGCGGCGGCGGTGCATTTCGAAGATCAACTGCATGGCGGGAAGAAGTGCGGACACTTAGCAGGCAAGGTGCTCGTTCCTATGAGCGAGCATATCAACCGGTTAGTGGCTGTCCGGTTCCAGTGGGATATGATGGGCTGCGAGTCCCTAGTGATTGCACGCACCGATTCCGAGAGCGGCAAGCTGATCAGTAGCGCCGTCGACGTGCGCGATCATGAGTTCATCCTCGGCGTGATGGAGGACGTGGAGCCCCTAGCAGAGACTCTGCAGGCGATGGAACGGGAGGGCGCGTCTCCTAGTGAGATTGATGCGTTTGAGCTTGATTGGCTTAAGAGGCACAAGCTAGTTACGTTCGACGAAGGTATATATCTTCTGTTCAGGGATGTTTATTCAGCTTTAACATTATTTCTAGCTGTCGACGCCCACCTGGAAGCCGAATGCGCCTCCCAGTCCGCGCGGGAAGCCTACAAGGCTCATGTGCGAAATAACCCCGAATTTTCCATCTCGCGCCGCCGTGCTCTGGCGAGTACTTATACCAAGTCACCTGTCGTCTGGTCCTGCGACAGCCCGCGCACACGCGAGGGATTCTACCACTACCGGGCCGGCTTCCCAGCCGCTGCCAAACGCGCCCAAGAGTTCGCGCCCTACGCCGACCTCCTGTGGGTCGAAACCGACGAGCCCAACGTGGCGAAGGCCGCGGCGCTGGCCAGTGAGGTGCATGCGGCTTACCCAGGCAAGAAGCTTGTGTATAACCTCAGCCCATCGTTCAACTGGATGGCTCAGGGATTTGACGACGCGTCGCTGAAGTCGTTTATCTGGGAACTAGCGCAGCATGGGTAAGCTACGCTATCCCCATCCCTTATCAGTGACAAGCAGTAAAGAAACTAACTAATGTGGAAAGATTCGTTCTACAATTGATTTCTCTCGCCGGTCTACACAGCAACGCAACCATCACCACCGAATTGTCGTGTGCATTTAAAGATGAGGGCATGCTGGCCTACGTGCGACTGATCCAGGCGCGCGAGAAGGAGCTCGGAGTCGATGTCCTCACGCACCAAAAGTGGAGTGGCGCGGAGTACGTTGATGGTATCTTGGATGCTATCCACAGAGGCAGTAGTAGCAGTAAAAGCATGGGAGAGGGAATACGGAACAGGGTAAGTTTCATGCCAGTAGGCGGCATGGAGTATGCTGATATCGTTTTCTAGGTTTTAAATTCTCTGTTTGTTTGTGTGATGATCTATCAAAGTCTGTTGGGGGTTGTAGCAGGAGATGTAGAGAGTACTCATTCTATTCAATTAATCCACCAATATGTAACTATGCCTGAATCTGCCAAAGTCGTCGAATTACTTCGCACAAACAAATGAAAGCAATTTGGATTTGTACCTTTCAATAAAAATTATAAATTAATAATAATAAAATTAAAATAAAAAATACTGTTACTATTTTCTAAAATTATATACATATATATATAATTCAGAATCTTGTTAAATCTATGAAAAGGTAAATGAATATAAATTGTGCTTTTGATCCTTAAGATTCACTGTTACTAAGCAAGCCCCACATTTTCAATAATCGCCAAGCTATACCCAATTGGCTCACGGGAATTTACCCTGAATTTCATTCACCAACCGAACTCCTACTGTAGTGGCTGTATCATTTCCCGTTTGAATTTATTGGAAGTCATTATTCCTTGCAAGAATGTCAACAGCTCGAAGGACAAAGAAGCTGTCGTTTACGTGCGAGCAATGCCGCAGACGCAAGGTGAGCCAGCGAAGGCTTGATGGCTGGTTGATTCTGACATGTCTCAACTTCGCAGGTCAAATGTGATGGTGCTCAGACGGGATGTAACCGATGCCGGGCTCGTGGTACGGAATGCGAGTACAAGCAGTAAGCCATCCCAAGCTATATGTCCTAGACCTGCACCATCGAAACTGACCGGATATTCCATGAAGATCCCCTACGCTGGTCTATACGCACCGTCTAGAGCAACGTGTGCGAGACCTTGAGGGGAAGTGAGCTCGCTCCGAGGGCAGCTCTCGCAAGTACAAGACAATCCGACTCGAGCAAGCAATGCACATGAAGATGCGGCTGCCGAGCTCTGGCGTGATTTTCCGGGTCTCGAGATTGATGACAAGGGACTCACTACGTACCACGGATCGACTAGTTTTTCCACTTGCTCGGTATCGGAGGCCATGAACCGCAGCATCTAGACAAATCCCTCAGAACATTACAGCCGGGTTTTCAGACATGCGACGAGGGAGTCTGAGCCTAGTGATGAACGCGTGGCTGCAACGCGCTCAGGAGAACCTCACACAAACACCGGTGCGTACATACAACTCTAGACAAGGCTATTGCTCGATAAAAAATTGTGTGAACTGAGCAATAAAAGGAGCCATTTCAGTATCTTCTCAATTTTCATTGGTGTTGGGTCCAACCACTTTTCAATTTTATATACCGACCCGCATTTACTCGTAAGGAAGTTCTTCTCGGTACCTCTTTGCCCGCCGCTTACAACTTTCAGGTGACATGGCAGCGATGGGGCCATACTACTCGCATACTCTAATGAACGCCTTGCTATCACACTCCATCCGCTGGGGCCGAAGTGACCCTACCACTCGCGAGCTTCTCAGGCCGTACGACGACGGCGCGGTATTTGGTCGCCATGCAAGAACGATGATATTTAACGAGCTGAGCCAGGGCATCTGTACTATCCCGACAATACAGACCCTGCTCTTATTAAGCGCCCAGGAGTGCAGCTTTGGCAACAGTGCCCAGGCTTGGGTCTATAGCGGCATAGCATTTCGGCTCATCGACCATCTTGGAATACACTTTGACGGTCAGCGGTATGCTGAATCAGCCTCGCTGACGGACGAAGACATAGAAATTAGACGGCGATTGTTCTGGAGCTGCTATTTCTGGGACAAGCTAATAAGTCTCTATTTGGGGCGGTCACCGTCTTTACAACAGTCCTCTATTTCTCCTCCTCAACGCATTCGTAAGATTTCCAAACAAGTCTAATGACAATTTTCTATGTGGCTAATTTATTTGCAGTTGATGATTCGGCTGAGGACGAGCTCTGGGAGCCGTATGGAATGAAATACGCCAATGGCGAGCAATATCCGCCGGCGCCCTCACACTCAATATCCTCATTCATGCAAATGTGTAAACTCTCCGTCATATTTAACCAAATTCTCATTCACATGTATGACCCAACACAGCGGAACTCTGAACGGGAGATCCGAAACTGCTTTGTCCTCGAAGAAGCATCGTTGAATCGGTGGTGGCAAGAGTTGCCCCTTCTCTCAAGATCGAAACAAATTCACTACCGAGTCTTGCTCCTCCTTACACATCGTCACAATGAAGTATGCTATATATATTTTTTTTCTTTACTCCTCACTTATCAAGTTATTTAATAACAATCACCCCAGTTGTCTCTACCATACCTTCAGAATCCTGTTGTACCGCCCGATGTTATCTTGCCGTTTAGAAAAATCACCAAACGCTGCTTTCGAGTCCCGCCCGGCCCATCTCGTGGAATGTGTATCATCTGCGACCTCAATCATGGCAATATTTGATATGTTTTGTCACACCTTTGACGAGAGGTTCTGCACACTGTCTCTTGCGTATAGCGTCTATATTGCGTCGTCTATCTTCCTCCTTCAAGTTCAAGCGACTCGTAACAACATTCAGGCTCTGAGACGTCTGGAGTATTGTGTGCATGCGCTTGTCAGAGCAAGTAAGATCAACAGCGGTATGTCTCTTATTCTCACTCTAGCAGATATCTGTTCTAATACTGGTCTCAGTGATAAGCAGCGTCGTGTCTCTCATTACCGAGGCGGTTAGCAAACTGGGGCTACAGATGGCTGAACCACCTCTGTTCCAACCACTTTGTGAGATTGACTCTGAAGGAATGACAATTCCTGCCCCGACGGCGGAGTTTGGATCACTGCCCTTCCAGGAGATGTCTGGGGACACAACTTATTCATCGCGCTTCTTTGATAACATAGATTTGGACGGCCTGGACATCTCGCCAGAATTGTTTGAGGCGGTGGCGAATCTGGAGCCTCTGAGTGTTAGGGTTGCGTCTGTAGACGAGCATGCTCCGTAGAGGACACCGGAAAGCGTGAGGAAGAGTCTGTATAATACTAACTATAGATTTCTTTGCGGTACGGTTTATAGCTGTAATGTGGCCTGAGCAATCTTGACCCGGATTTTCGGAGTTCAATTATAGACTTATCCCGAACAAGATATGACTGCATATATGAACGCAAGTAAAGCAATCCCTGTTGGTGGCATGACACTGGAATCTATAGCCTAATTAGGAAATAGCAGGAGTCTCTAGATAGTGCTTATAGTTAAGCTCGAGGACTTCCCTGGCCATGAGGAAGGCCTCAAGCGGTTTATTCTGCACAAAAATATAACCTACTTTTGCTTCATACTTATAAAATTGCCTCAGCACCGAGTCGCATCGTCATTTAGTAGACTCCATATAAACACGTTTAGTCATTCCAGACACCACTACGGAGTAGATTCGGCTGCTGCCGAATCTCCTGCGGGCCTTGCCGTTTTGCTTTGATTCGGCTGAAGCCGAGTCACGCGCCGGTTGTAGCCGAATTAGGAGGGCGGTGAAATAAATCCACACTAGGCCCATTTTGAATTAGCTACAGATAAGAACCGATAAGGGTTAGATATATACCTTCTGAATGCCCTCTGATGCGATATTGTATTGATCTCAGACATTCTTAGCCTCATAAGAAAGACACTCCTTATTATATCGCAGTTACTTGAAAATCGAAACTCAAGGTCTTGTGTTCCTCTGCCGCCCTCCTCCGGGACGTACCTATTGACCATCATGGCAAGCGTTGCACAATCGTATCCAACCAATAATCGCATCCAGCAGCAGTCGTCTTTCTGTGACAAGGATGAACTTCGCAATAGCTTTGCTTTGGCAATGTCTGCCATGTACAGAACCGAAGTGCCACAGTACGGAGACCTCGTGAGAATCGTCCAGGAGGTCAACCGGAAAATTATCCGGAACGGCGACAAGGCGATAGAAAAGAGAGACTCGATGCCGAGAGGCATGGAGCCATTCGTCTGGGGACCTTCTACGAGCTTCGGACTATACGTCGTATCTTTGCCCTTCTTGGAATGTACCCCGTCGACTACTACGACTTGTCAGCAGCCGGACTTCCTATGCATGCAACTGCTTTCCGCCCGATTACCGCTGAAGCGCTGAGCAAAACCCCTTTCGCATTTTCACGACGCTACTTAGACCTGAGCTACTAAAAAGAGCCAAGAGAGCTAGCATTATCTCTTCTCAGCAAGCGTAATATCTTTAGCGATGAGCTTCTGCGACTCACAAAGCTTGGCGAAGAACAGGGTGGATTGTATCCGCACCAAGGAGAAGTTTTCATCATTGAGGCCCTGCACACATTTCAATGGCATTCTATTGCGTCAGCCACGTATGAAGATTATCAGATGCTAGCTACGGAACATCCCATTCTAGCAGATATTGCATGCTTCAACAGTGCCCACATTAACCATTTGACCCCGCGAACTTTGGACATCCAAATGGCTGAGGCTATGATGAAGCAAGAAGGCCTCGCTACCAAGTCAAGAATTGAAGGACCACCCCTTCGGAAACATCCTGTGTTATTACGACAAACCAGCTTTCTAGCCGTTCATGAGCAAATCAGCTTCCCAACAAGAGACTCGACAGGTCTGGTGAGTGGTCATCACAGAGCACGGTTTGGCGAGATTGAGCAGCGAGGAGCAGCTGTAACCTCAAAAGGGCGCCGTCTATACGATCAAATCTTAGATAAGGCATTTCGACAGATGGGAAATAAAACAACAGAACAGTTACAAGAAGAGGCCTACCAACAAGAATTTCGAGATTTTCCAGACGACGACTGGAAGACTCTTATCAGCCAGGACCTCATTTACTGCAAATTCCACTGTTCAGATAACGCTTTTCCTCACCGGAAGTGGTCAGGCCTAGAATCCGCTGTTCCACTGAGGACCCTACTCCATGATGGTATCCTTGTGGCGACACCGCTCACGTATGAGGATTTCTTGCCATTCTCTGCTGCTGGCATCTTCCGATCAAACCTCCAGTCAGCTGCCCGGGGAAGGATGATGAACCTGAAAACGAACATTGTGAGGACAAAGAAGGATTAGAAACCGCATTAGGCTGCTCGGTACTTAATTCACAAGAGTTATACAAAAACATTCAAACACAGAGCCTGAGGAAGTGTGCGGAAGTTCTTGGGATTGCGGAAATTACTCTGTGAGTCTCTCTTGTCGGTTCGTTATTGAACAGCTCTGCTTTCTGCTGCAAGGTGTGTCAATGAATTGGACGTTAATTTTGATATTTCCTATTCGCGTCAACCTATATCTATCGTAATTATTACCAACTGACCAAAGATTGAGCCTTTTCCTCTACCATCTATCTACTTAGGGCCATCTGGGCGCTTTACTAATGTATGCCTGTATGAATTTTCTATGCAAATGAATTTCCAAGTACCACATATGCTTTCG
Organism: Talaromyces trachyspermus; assembly: GCA_020137715.1. Lineage (NCBI taxonomy): Eukaryota > Fungi > Ascomycota > Eurotiomycetes > Eurotiales > Trichocomaceae > Talaromyces > Talaromyces trachyspermus. The sequence goes on from JACGXQ010000003.1 coordinate 1,006,743, forward strand.
GTCGAACACAGGCCATAAATCTTCAATATGGTATTTTATATCTTGGCTTGGCTCAATCCCAGCTCCTTTATCGGTCGTCCTGAAATCGCCCTTCTCGGGTCACCACTCCCTTCTCTCCACCTCCACTTCTTCTCATGCTCACTTGGTAAAACACCTTCTATCATGTTTGCCACATATCGCCCGATGATCGGTAAGAATTTAAAAGCGTGCCCTGAACCCCGCCTGCAACAAAAGTCCGTTCTTCCCTGGCACCGGAGAAATAAGCCAATTCTTGTCATCAGTCATCCCGTCCCAGCAGATCTTCATATCAAAGAAAGGTTTATTCGCCAGACCTGGCGCTGTCATTCTCAGGATCTGCCTCATGCCTTCCTCAGCTTCGACTGGAATGCTGCTACCTGTGCTACTCGGCCATGGCCCTGCCGCGTTGCTGTAAGCACTCATACCCCATCCAATTTTCATGAGACCCGAGGCATCTGGTGGGAAGAAGTAGCCTTGCCCGTGTAGGTCTACCACAGGGTGATTGGCCCATGTAGCAAGCTCTTCTGGTGTCAGACGCCAGTGTGCAACACAGAAACCAAGTGGGTGGACTTGGGACTCTGTGTTGATGAGGCGAGGAATTTCGGCGCCAATTGCGAGAAGTACAGTAGAGGCTCGATATTGGGTGCCATCAATGGTCTGTACACCGGCTACTTTCTCCTCGCCGGAGTTGGAGGGATCGATGAGAAGGGAGATGAAGGTGCCTGACGGCCCTGCAATGAAATTTCCACCGAGAGAGTGGAATTCGTCCAGAGTCGACTGCATGGCTTCTGTAGCATTTGCCCAGCCTGCTGCCTTCAAAAGCGGAAAAGAAAACAACGATAAATGAGTGACCCTAAGGAAATGATTATTGAATTGGGACCCTTACGGGATTACTATAGATATTCCATCCATCGAGATTCCCCGCTAGTCCTGGGAATCTAGCTGCCACGTCGCGGGGTTGCAGAATCTGCACATCTCTTGAAAATAGATTCTTCTGCACCTTATATGAGTCAAGAACAAAATCGTCTCCGGGTAACCCTGCAAACAGCCAGCCTGTCTCATGGAAGGCAGATTTGAAGGTACAATCGGAACGCCACGCATTGAGAGCCTCCTCCCCAAGAGTAGCGTAGAAAGGGTCGGGGTAGTCGGCACGGATGATTCGAGAAGAATCTTGAGATGCAGAGTCTTGACAAGGGAATGATTGTCGATCAAGTAGAGTTACTGAGCAAGAACTGTTTCTTCTCAGATGCAGAGCAGTTGAAAGGCCGAAACAACCGGCACCGACGATAAGGACATCGGACTCTGAGACCATGATGAGAACAGAATTGCAAGCTGTGGATGGAAAGAAGAAGAAGAAAGCCGTTGACAAGACGAGGTAAGAAGAAGAGCCTTGTTGATATTTTTCGCTCTTAAAATACCTGTCTGCAATACCTTACCCAAGACACCAAGGGAAAGAAAAAGCGAGATCACATCAAGCAGATTCAAGGTAATTTGAGGCGAGATATGACAGACGAAGAAATAGTTATCAAAAGTGATAAACCCCTCCTTCAAATAAGTGGGGATTATCTAGCCAGTAAGAATCCTATACATCTTTATACCTAGGTAGGGAATTCATTGATAGCAATAGCTCAACTTGCATCTGGGTATTCTGGTACGTGTACCATCATCATGTTCCTAGGTAAATGAGTTTTGGCATAGAAAGAATATGCCAACTGGGTTCCCCAAGATGTCCTTGAACGCCAAGTTGGAAATCTACCAAATAATAGATTAAAATGAAATGGCAGTAGTCATTTGGAACTTTTCAATGAAAACGGTAACCCGCGAATAAATGCGACGTTATCATAGGTACCTAGCCGATCCGTCGCTTGCAAATACAACATTGCCTCCTCCAGTGTTTCTAGTCGCTAGTAGCTTGTTATTTCTACAGTCTTGCTCGAGTCATCATCCTGTTAATTCTTTCTTGGCTGATCTCGTAGCATTCTGGCAAACCCGTATCCTCCCACGCACCGCCCAGGGCCAAACTGGCCACACCCGGCGCACACGTAAAGATGCTCGCCATGCCTTATACCATGAGTTAACAACGCAAGCCCAGTGACCAGAAATTAGGAGAACTGCTTACCAAAACCATTGAAACCAGCGCAGATGAATTGCCCTTCTAGCCCAGGCATCGCCCCAATAAATGGAACTGTATCTTCGGTCATGCCAATGATTCCTGTCCAAGCATGTTCCAAACCCTCTCCATGCACGTTTGGGGCGCTTGCATCTTGACCAAAGCACGATGTCAGCTGTCTTAATCTATCCGTTACAACTTCCTTATTAAATGTCCTGTCATCGATGCTCACTATTGAGTCTAAGCTAGCCTGCGAGAGTGCAGGATGTTTTAGAGACCCGCCGAGGACTAAAGTGCCGTCGTCTTGTCGCTGAATCACGCTGTAAACATGAAAGAGACCATGCCACAACCTATAAGTATGTTTCAGTGTATTATTGCCCGCCAAGGAATGCGAGGGGACCACGCTTTGAGCTTGGGCACACTTAGGCGTTAGGAAGCGCGTGAGCTGGGGAAGCAAGAATGCAGCGTATGCGTTTGTACAGTGAATGACGGTAGGCGAGGTGATCTCGCCCCGTGGAGTAGCAGTATCCCAGAATTTTCTCCCACTCGCGGCGCTCGAGAGCACGGTGTTTTGCCGAATTTTCAAAGCCGGACAATGACTAAAGAACTTCACTCCCCGTGAGACTACTTCATTCAGGATCCATTGTGTAAGCTTAGCAGGGTGGATTGACGCAGCGGGCCACTCGTACGCTGTGATGGCATCACGGACACGAGTGCGTTTTGAGCCTCCTTGCCAGAGAAAAATGAACATGGGAGACGTCCCTCCTGCAGCCTTGAAGCCCTCAAATGCCGCGGCTTCATAGTTGGCGAATTCGGGGTTAGACAGACGTCAAATGTCGTAGTTACGTGTAAGTCACAGGGCACCGCGTGATGCTTAACAAATTCGACAACCCGCTCAAAAACAAGGCGCTCGTTGGCAATTATTTTCACGGCTTGCTCTGGCCCATGGACTCTTGCATGAGCTGTGAAGCCGCGGAAGGGATCTTGAAGTGTGTAAGCCTTTTTTTCATATCCTGAGGGTCTTTTGGGATGTTCGATGTGTTTCAGCATTTACCTGGCCTGACATGCCCTGCGTTGCGTGCAGTCGCTCCACTCACTGCTTCTCTCGCTTCCAGCAGCACAATATCACTTCCTTTAACACCTCGTTCTATCAATTCGAAGACCGTGAGAGCACCGGCGAGCCCGGATCCTATAACAACATACTTCGCTGTCTTGGGGATAGGAGTATTATAATTGGCGTGTAGTAAAGGAAAGCCACGTGTAGTTCGTTGCCAGTAACTGAGAGATGGATTTGAGACCGGCGGTGTGTGGCCGCCACTGTTATCACCCAGCTCAACTTTTGATGGAATATTCATAGCGAAAAATTTGTTTAAGCAGGACCAAACTCATGTGCAGTCACCGTTTTAAGGATATGGGCCATCGTTCTCTAGATTTGTCTTTGAAATATATACTTGAAAATAAGAAAGACACCCTGGATGGCAAGGATATATCGTCCATGGTAAAATACAAACAGAAATCCTCAATAATCTGCATGACTTATCTCGCCTGTACCTTCCAACCCTATTATAGCCCCGAAAGGGTGTTGAATTAGCACGGATCCTATAAGCTAACCATCACGTAGATCCCCTAACGTTACGTCCCTATTAGTCTTTTAAATCACACCTAGGTAATGCCGGCTTTCTGGGAACTCGTACTATTCGAGTCTCACAAGGATATACTCGGTTTAGTTAATTCGTCAATATCACACTGACAGCGGAATATTAGGCGCCTAGAAGGAGCCTGTTAAGTGAACCGTTTTCGTTAATAGTTAGTTAGTCAATAACCTAGTTATTCCCTTCTTACATAGATACTTTGGTGCGATACCTAGTTAACTACGGTAATCTACACTTTACGCTACGGAGTACATAGCAATCCGAACTCCGAGGCCTGGCTTCCTATCTCGCCTAGGGTTAACTTCTCAATCAGCTTGTCAGTGCCAAAATGATATGTACAGCAGAGAGCCAGCCGACTACAAAGCATGGAGTCTACCTTCCATAAACCCCTATTCCGTCTGGACTTCCTACTAATACCTCAAACGACAGAACATTGAACTGTGCACTTCATGAACAACATGGAGAAGAAGACCGACGTGGCCCATATCCCAGAGGATATAGTGGTACAACAGGTCAGGTACATTAGACCGCAAGACCGCAAATTGCATGACCCTGATGTGATGTTTGAAGAGTATTATCACTATGCACAAAAGACCCGTGAAGAGCAAAAGACTCTCGAGGCTCCAAGTTTGAATTGGCGAAAGATCTTGTTGCATAACAAGGCCACGCAAAATAACAGAAACGAAAATGGATCTGGAGCAGGCGTGAATAGCCTAACTTCAGACAATTATGGGTATCTACCTCGGTTTGAGATATCGGACGAAGAGTGGACCAACGCGAGCCGCGCGTTCCGCACAGCTTCATGGGGAGCTTGTGAGCAGTCCTAGTCATAGCTAAAACGGTAACTGATAGTTACCACTCCGCATAGGTGCTAATGTGTCTGGATAGGCTTTTACTTGATAACTACAGACATTCTGGGGCCGTATGGCGTGGCATTCTCCATGGGCACGTTGGGATGGGGACCAGGTCAGTCCGAATGTCTATATGATCAATTGTATTGTTAACCAACCGATGAACAGGAATTGCGCTATACCTTGCTTTCGGATTCCTCGCGGGCTACTCCGGGTACCTCATCTGGCGTGTTTTTCTCGGTGTCGATAGCTACGAATTCCCATGTCGCAACTACGGCGACCTTGGATTCAGAACATGGGGTGTGGCCACTCGCCATGTTACTAATTTTGCCAGGCATTGGCGCTTCTCCTAATCCTGGGCCAGATTACCATTCAATATGGGCAAAACCTTTCAGAAGTTTCAAAATTCCGTCTATGTTACGTTGTATGCCCCGTGCTCTTTATTTGTGGCGGTTTTGCCCTCACGCAAATCCGGACTCTCAAATCATACGGATGGGTTGCAAACATCTGTGTCTGGCTGAACTTGTCAGTCATCTTTATTACCATGGGCGTTATTCCACATACCACTCCGAATTATAGGATTGCGGCATTAGGCTCAGCTGGCAGCGCAGTTGATGCTGCATCTATTACTCCAAATCCGGAGGGCAAGTATCCAGCAATCATACACTACACTGGCCTTCCACCAAATAGTTTAGTTGGCTCAATTAACGGTTTACTATCTGGTGTGCTAGGATACGCTGGAGCTCAACTTTTGTGGAATTTTTAGCAGAAATGAGGCGCCCTCACGATTTTCTGAAAGCTATGTGGGGAGCGCAGATCTTTATCTGCATTGTCTATCTTGTCTATGGCTGTTACGTCTATCATTTTCAAGGACAGTACAGCTATAATCCTACCTATCAAGGGATCAGCTTATATGCCTGGCAAACAGTAGGCAATATGCTGTCTTTCTGTGCTGCCCTGATCTGTGCTGGACTTTATGGTAATATTGGCATCAAGGTTTTTACAACAACATCCTTATGGACATTTTGAACGCACCACCATTCACCAGCAGGATTGGCAAGATAATTTATGCTGCAATGGTTCCAATATGGTGGACTATTGCATTTATTATTGCAGCAGCTATTCCGGATTACTTTGGCTTTGTGAGCATAATATCTGCATCAATGCTCCTCAATTTGACATATACAATGCCACCATTCTTTGCGCTAGGCTTTGACATTCAGAGAAACGCTATCCGCGCAGATCGAAATGAAGGATTTGACCCTAGTACGGGACGCGTGTTGCGCGAGGAAACCGAAATCAGACGATTAATCCGGGGCTACTTTAGTGGTGGTCCTCTGCAGGTTGCTACTAACGTCTGGCATACCATATACATGCTAGGGTCTCTAGCCCTGTGCGGCTTGGGTATGTATGCCGCTGTCCAAGGTAGGTGTATATACAGATTGGTTATTTGTATTCGCGGTATCCTGCTAACTGCCTTACAGGTTTGATTGAGGCATTTCAGAACCCGCAACTGAACTCGTTCTCCTGCATATCGCCTCTAAATCTTAATGCCAAACGGTGAAGTGCTATGGTGGCAGACTCTTGAATATGGTTGCGTGACTTAAATGACACAAAGGAAATATCCAAGACTTCAATTGTCACTACTATGACGTGGTTCGTGATGACATGATTATTTGTAAGGCCAGCAGAATTAATAGCAGGAAGGAAGCACTGGACCTTTAATAAAAGTGTAGTATACATTCAACATCACTGCATATGGTATGATCTGAACGTGAACTTTAGCTCTCAAATTGGAATCGTAGCGTGTAGGACGCGGACCTTTGCCTTAGTAAACGAACGGTTCGTCGACTACTACACACTGGTTACAAGAATCCAGCCCATGAATTGAGTATGCTCAAGCACCACTAGGCATATTTAGGTTCATAGGGAAACTATATGCAAAATGAAATTTTCGAGTACTGGGAAACATCAATTCTCAACTGGTAGGTCAAAGCTAAGGTCGATACTACTCAAGCCAAGATTCATAGAGAGAGCGGGATTAATGAGGCTGCATGATGCATTTAGAGAAATGCAGGAGTACTACTATATATACATCTATATAATATCTGGAGATATCCGAACTGGAGGCAACGAACCCTCATGCCTGCGACTTCATATTCAGTTTCTGTGCCGTACATCCAGACTCAACATACTTTCTCCAAGAAATACTGGACGTCACATTTGATGAATCCTGTAAGCAATACCCATCAGTTGCTCACCGCTGTTTACCCAAAGACTCGTCAGCTGATAAAGCACCTCACCGGAGACTTCAGCTGCTACGGTAACAAGGATATCTCCCAGAATATCTCGCACCTCGCCAAGAACATCATTGATAGCGACGTGTGCACCAACACGGTGCCGTGGATACCAAAGCCCTTCGGTAGACGCGATAGGGACCGAAAGTTTTACAAAGCGTGGTTCAGGAGTCCCGGACGGTAACGCGGGAGACTGCAACATCCCAAGATAAGCCATGACGCGCATCACACCATTATAATGTAGGGAAACCTTGTCTTCAGAGACCAGGCCGTTGCAACCTGCTTCAGCCGTGATAGCTGGAATTCCGAGTCGGGCAGCATAGCTAGACGAGACGGGCCGGCTTCCAGAAGCTGCAACAACAGTCTCCAGGCCAAATGCGACTGCCAGTTGTTTCGATGCCTCGCTACCTTCGCTGAATATGGTAAAGGGCTTTAGGTCTTCATCCAGATCGCCACCGTGCAGATCTAGATAGGCGTCACATCTCGGGAAGATGCCTGATAGCCAATGAGCAAGGCGCTCGCTAACTGTACCTAGAGGGTTTCCTGGGAATTGTCTGTTTAGGTTTTTCCGTCTTGAGGGTTGACGTAGATGCTTCGGGCACGAAATCCATAAAAATTCATGACTGGCAAGACAAAAGCGTTCCGGCTAACTGATGCATGTTGAAATTCATTAAGCGCAGCGCGGCCTCAATGGAGCACAGCTCCGAACCATGGACTCCTGCGGTTACCAGGAGCGTAGGACCATCTTGAGCTCCCTCCACGATTCCGAATGGGATTTGAAGGCCTTCGATGGGCGAAAGGTGACCCTTTCGGTTGCGAGGGCCACCTGTGCGAAGTTCTGGTATTTTTGTCATGTTGAAGGTCATTTTCCACGGCGACAGAGGTTATTCCCGCTGATCAAGACCGGTGTTGCCGTTGGTCCTTCAGGATGATAGGTATATAAAATCCAGATGGAGCATCGGAATGGCGGTGGGACTTATATATCAACTTGGACATCACTCTTATGTGGCCTCGTAGCGTGACAAGTAGCTAAAATTGCGGAATCCTTCAAGAAACATTGGAAGTTTTGGAAAAATGCCCGAATTAATGCATAACAAGTGAACTTCCTAATTAGGAAGGCTTCATTTAGCCTCGGAGTGGAATGTCGGAGTGTCGGAATGAATATACTTTAATCGATTGGGCAGTAGCTACTACATGCGAGACAACAAAAACTCGTGTAGTATCTATGGAATGGGCAATACCCGGCGTCTACAAGCTCAGCTTCTTTGAAGCTAGATTAGCATTAGTCAGGGCGTTCGTAGCTTCCGATGAACAGCAGCCGGAGGCGAAGTCACTAACTACCTAGGTAGCCACTGGTCAGCCAGAATGGAATACTGAATAACTAGTTATTTGACAGGACATCAAGCTATCTCCGGCGTTCATCGGAGTCTTATCAGGTTATGGGCTTGTCGCGAAATGAAGTGCTCACCCCATCCATCTAGAATGCCAATTTAAGGTTCCAGTAATCCCAGTCTTATCGCCTTCAATCTCGCGGGCTACTTTATTCCAAGGTTCTGTCTAGAAGGCCAAGGCGAATATTGAGCAATATTCAATAGTTACCCGGATATTATGGCATCTTGGGAGGAAATTGCAAACGTAAAGTGATAAAATCATATCCTCGTCTTGTGGATGTCGACGCTGATAATCTGTTGCTTTAGAGCACGCAAGCACAACTGCGCGGTAAAATACCCAAGGCCTCGATGCTGGATGACAGCTTGCTATCTGCCAGTATCAGAAATGTTTCGAAAATACCAGAAATTTGCGGTGTCCTTTCTGCCCATGAGATCGAAGTGACTTCTGTTACGGATGCAACGACCTTGTTGAAAAAGATACACTCGGGAGAATGGTCAGCCAAGGCGATTATGGTGGCTTATTGCAAACATGCCGATATTGCTCATCAGTTGGTGAACACTTTCGCGGGTTATTTACAAGATAAAGCCAATTACTAAACCGTTTTAGGTAAACTGTCTCACAGATATCTCCTTCGACAACGCAATTGCAGACGCCGAGAATCTTAATGAGCACTTTGGAGAATCTGGAAATGTAGCAGGACCTCTCCATGGCCTACCAATCAGCGTCAAGGACCACTCCGGTCAACAGCCGGATATTGTGCTCTTTCTGATAATATCCCGGATGAAGACGCCGTCTTACTCAGAGCATTAAAAGCGCTGGGGCCATTGTCTTTGCTAAAACTATATTACCGGTTACCGGAATGGCGGATTTCTTTGTATTCTGGTTTTTCTTTTCTTTTGCTCCAAATCCTGACGAGAGAGTGACGCTGCTTCAGGTATTCGAAACAATAAGCACCTCTGGGGACAGACAGTTTGACCCTTCAACCATCTCTTAACTTGTGGAGGAAGTTCTGGGAGCGAGCGCACAGACTTCATTAGGGCTAGGATCGGACATAGGAGGATCAGTTCTATCCCATGTGCTTTCAATGGACTCTTTGATCAGGCCAACAACACGCCGACTGAGCTTTGCGGGGAGTACGAGTATCCGAAATGGATGAATTGCTATTGCTTCCGTTGTTGGGCCCATGGCTCACTCCGTGCAAGATTTGAATTTGATTTGCAAAGTTGCGACAGACGCACAGCCGTGGTATGAAGACGTCAACGTCGTCGCAATGGAATGGCAGCCAAGGCCTGTGGTGGCTAAAACCTGGTGATTGGTGTTATGGTTTCTGACAGTGTTGTTCGGCGTCATCCTCCAATCCTCAGAGCTCTAGAACCCGCGGCCGAGGCCCCTAGACTGCTGGCCACGCTGGTATGTACACTTGTTAATTCATCTGGATCTGTTCGGTAACTTAACTAGTTTTCACCTTCGAACCCTATCAAGATCAATGCTGCTGGGATAACATAGTGAGTTGGGATGCCCCTTACTTATGCAGCTATATGTGTTATTACTGACCATCGTTCATGAGGATTTCAGTATCCACTGTTTTATGTTACCGCTGAGAAAGAAATGGCTTCTCGTCTGGGGAAACCCGACAAGCCATGGCCTCCAGCAACTAAGAAATTCAACCCCAATTCAGCTTTGCAGGGCTAAATGTAACAGAGCTCTTCAGGGTGATTATTATTCCATTGCTGCAATCTGTGGTAACTCGTATTTAACAAATAAACTAGCTTCATGGAACTCAACTTCCGTAAATGAAAGCAGCAGGGGCTACCTACCTATCAGAAGACGCGAGACCCCCACAAGGACCGTTTCTTATCAGCGTCTAAATTTCGCCTTAGCCAAATACCAGCAAGTATTGAGTATCGAGATACCACTCATATTCAAGGAGCAAGTCGTCTGGTTTTAGGCCCTACTACAAAAGGCAACGTTGGTATATGTTGACAAAGGAAACGCTCGCCCAATCGGAATCGGAGCTCGGAATAGGTACGCTTTGGCCCCGTCAAAGAGCTCTGACCTAATATTAATTGCTGGGAAATCGCAGGCGAGATAAGCGTCCCCGCGTTTGTGCCTGATTATCCTAAGGACTTAGGGCAGAATTTCATGACTCATAGTCTCTTCCGAAGTTCCTGGCCTCATCTTCCTAGCATCACGAAAGGAAGCTCTTCCGCCAGATAGGAATTATCACTGTAGGATGTGCTGTCTTTTCCTGCTTGTCGTGGTTATGGCGCAACGTAGATTATTTCATGGCCGGTTCAAGACGCCACGCTCGCGAGCCGGGTGTGTGAATTGCCGTCGGCGAAAGCTCAAGTGTAATGGTTCGTGAGTGCCCAAGGAACCGTGTCAAGTCACTAATATCTCCTCAGAAGAAAAACCACAATGTAAGCGCTGTATCGACCGCGGAGAAGAATGCTTATATACAATGAAACTACTATGGCCTGATGAGAACCGGCCACGGGAGTCTGAAACTGTCGTAAGAGACAAAGGCAGAAGCAGGCAAATCCGGAAGGTTTGCATGAGCATCAAAGCTCTTCATCAGATGCAGAGCCGATGATGGACCAAAGGGCGGCGAAAACCTCTTGGACTGGGTTTCTAAATACAACATCAGACGACCTTTTGGCATATGTCCGGAATCATCCCGACATCGAATTCTAGAATGTCTCGTCCAAGCAGTAGCAACTATGATGAGGAGGCCAGAATTGACCATACTTCTCCTGAGTACGAAGAGATTCTTTATAAGATGGTGCCGGTTCATTGTTTGTCGAAAAGTATCTCAAACAGAATCTTTTCTGTTTGACTTTTGTGAGTACTATTTCCCTGCATATAACATCATGTTCCCGATCTCTGAGAACAATTAGATGCCAATAGAATGTGTCCAACTTGCTCGTTATTTGACGGGGATGATAACGGCTACCGAAACGTCCTGATTCCCATGTCGGTCTCGTCTCCTCTTGTAATGAGATCGGTGCTAGCAGTTGCAGCAAATCACCTCAAACTTCAAGACCCCGCCTATCATGTAATCGCTCTGAAGTATAAAGGGTTGACGTTAAATAGTCTCCAACGAGTGCTGTCAAGCAAGACGCAGACGATCTCCAAGTTGGAAGTTCTATGCGTCATTTTGATGCTTTGCTTCTTCGATATCTCTGACGGTTGCCAGCCTGACTGGACAAGACACCTTGACGGAGGCAGCGCAGTAATGATACAACCATGGCGGTGGTCCTCATTGCAAGAAGACGTCAGCATTCGTTCCGGCAATTCCGCTGCCCTATCCTTTATTGGACAGTACTTTGCCGTACACAACATCATGGCATACACAGCGATATGGGACTCGGCGAGAGAACTAATTCTTCTCAAAACGGATTTTACTGGCTGGAGCAGATCAATAGACCGCCAAACGAGATAGATTGTTATGTTGGATGTTCAAAGGAGCTCATGACGGTAATTCTCAAAATATGCCACCAGGTCCGAGACTACAACAGAAGGATTAGGACTCCAGAACAGAATGATAGTACGGAGTTGCTATCGTGGAAAATCGAAATGGAAAACAGAATCAAGGGCTTGACCCAAGTCATTTCAAGCCACTACTACTGCCCTAACCCAACATCAAATAATTACAACAATATCGATAATAACAACAGGAGGGTCGACGCAGTCATAAAACAGCTGAAGCTTTTCGTCTCGCAGCGATGATCCTTCTCAATATCTCAATCCTGCACAGAACTCGTTCCATGTTCAAGATTACGTCCGCAGCATACTGGACATCATGAAAGTATTACCAATCGACCCAAACGGGCGCAGATCCAGCGCTATATGGCCATATTTTATTGCATCGTGTCATGCAATGTTAGATGAAGATCGGGTGTTTGTTCTCAGGCGCTTTAATCGATTGGAAACACAGAAGCGCTTTGGAAACATCGTGCCCGTGAGGAAGGTCGTGGAACAGGTATGGAAGCAGAAGGATTTAATGGCTGACACAGGCATAGGGAGGCGGATAGGGACAAGCTGGGCCATCGATGCTTCGAGTGGGAGAATGCAATGGCGGTTTTGGGTATAAATCTCAGCTTGACCTGATTTTAGTCTGAAAAATGTCATTAAAATTTCCTAGCCCTAGTTTTACGAAATGCCCGCATTCGGCAAGCCCGAAGCTTACCAAGGAACATGCAATTATCCATTTTAAGACTAGCGTGGTTTACATCGCGTCGAACGCGTTCTCCCGCGTCAACGTCGTCAGGACTCAGTTAACGATGTCTGACATGTCGCTATCAAGCACCTCCTCATTTATCACGACTCTGTGCACTCTGTATCATCATTGATGGCGAATGATTTTCCCTCGTCCGACTTCGACCCCGCACTGTATCTTCATTCTGAACCACCAGAAAGTCAATCCGAGCCAGAACTCGATTCATTTGCCGACGACATCGAGGCGCTACAACAGCGGCGCTTGGAGATTGCTGAAGAAAATCGGCGCAAGGGAGTTGTAATTCAGCATCGCTCTTGGAATCTATCCGATGTGTTTCGAAGTGACGACGACATACAACCATGTACGCAAGATCTATCATAGTTCTGTGTAGTATTTACTGATCGAGGAATAGTAACTCCAACGAAGTCCTTGAACTATCCTCAGCTGGATGAAGGCCTCGTCGCGAGAAATTTCCTACCTTCAACCCCTCCAACGGCAATGGCGCCGTTCATATCAGCGGAGTTCGCTCTCACACCTAGTCCCTCATTGACAGATCCTAGAAAGAGAAAGTTCGAATCATCATTGCCAGATGAGGACTTGAAACGGCAAAAATAGGCGTCCAGGAAAAATCGAGTGCTCTGCGAGACGCGAACTTGGGTGGCAATGACCGTCATGGACCACGAATGATAGGCGGATTTATTGATGACGATGATGACGACAACGATGAGGATGCATTGGCCGAACTAGAAGAATATGGAAGCGAAATCTACTCATTTCAAAACACAGAACCTGGAAAAGGGCAGGAATATTGTTACAGGAAATGTACCCAATCAGAAGACTCATGGACCATTTATTGAAGACGAGGACAAAACAAAAGAGGATACTGTCAATGCACAAAGGGAAACATCCGCGAACAGAGACGCCACTTTACTCCAAATGATGTCTAATTCGGCTTTCAATGAGACATCACAACAAAGGGCATCGTCAACAGGCATCCGGACAACTTTGATAGGGTTAGATAGTACGTCGTCGGAAAGGGCAAAACTTATCACTATCAAAACTTGCTCGGGAAAAACACTTCGAGTCCGATCGCGTCAGCCAACAAGCGATTTATCGTATGAAAGGATTGTTGCGAGTCGCTCAAAGACCGTTGCAGGAAAGGCTCAACGCAGCTACTACGGAATTGAAATCCACCGGCTATTGGACGATGCTGCCAGTGAAATAAAGGAGGATATTAACCGCAAACGGGAATCAATGCAAATTGAGCATTCGATTGAAGCGACGGAAGTCGGAAAGTCGGAGAAGAAGTATGCTAATCCAATGTGGACGGAAAAATATCGTGCTCGGAGATTTGCAGATCTCATCGGAGACGAGCGGACTCATAGATCAGTCTTACGATGGCTTAAGGGATGGGATCCGGTTGTCTTCCCCGGCCTTGCCAGGTCGAAGCAGACGACAAAGGCCGCTGAAGAGGGCGAACGAACACACCGCAAAATTCTCATGTTGGCCGGTCCTCCGGGTCTAGGCAAAACTACCCTAGCTCATGTTTGTGCGCAACAGGCTGGTTACGAAGTCTTGGAGATCAATGCCAGCGATGAGCGTAGCAGGGACGTCGTCAAAGGTCGCATCAGCGATGCGGTTGGAACAGAGAACGTGAAAAGCGTAAGAATTGACGCTAATTCAAGCAAGGCCATCAAAGCCAGTCGTCCTATTTGCGTCGTGGTGGATGAGGTCGACGGTGTCGTTGGCGGTTCAGGTTCGGGTGGTGAAGGCGGCTTTATCAAAGCTCTCATCGATCTAGTCATGACAGACGAAAGAAATTCTGCTCGGATTAGGGAAAGCGTATCATCCAGGGGCAGGAAAAGAAAAGGCGACAACTTCAGACTGTTGAGGCCCATAATCCTCATTTGCAATGATGCATATCATTCCAGTTTAAGGCCACTTCGCACTTCCAGCATCGCTGAGGTGATACACGTTCGACAAGTGCCGATGGAAAATGTAATACAGCGTCTAAAGACGATATTGACAAAAGAAAATATCCAATATGATGGCGGCGGAGTCAGAAGACTTTGCGAAGCATCCTGGGGTATGAGTGCCAAGAAAGACCGCACGGAGAAGAGTCGCGGTGTTGGTGAGGGCGACATACGAAGCATTCTAGTCTCAGCGGAGTGGGTGGCGCGTAAGCTTCGAGCTGTCTCAACAGCGACACCTCGTTTAACCAAACGTTGGTTAGAGGACAATATCCTCAACGACGGCCAATCTAATGGATATATCAAGGGGCTCGGAAGAGGTGGTGTTCGAGAGATTACAGATCGTGTTTTCATCGAGGGCGCTGGCTTCCCACCAGCGCCTACTGGCGTTGAATCATTTAATGACCCCTTGACCAAGAAAGAACCAAAACTCCAGTGGGGTTGCAGAGCTGCGCAGACGCCATGCAGCGTCCAAGCTGCGCGAGATGATTGATGCATGCGGGGACTATGACCGGTGTATCACGGACTGTTTCATGGAATATCCTACGCGAATTTTTCAGGACGATACGTTTCTTTCCAAACCTAACTCCGCTTACGATTGGCTGCAATTTCACGACATGATTTCATCCAAAGTATTTTCAAACAAGGACTGGGAGTTGAATCCTTACCTGAGCCAGTCGATTCTTGCGTTCCATCATTTGTTTGCCAGTGCAACTAGTTCTTCCAATAAGAGAAAATTCGATGACGACAATGCACAAGAAGAAGACCATCCTTTTCTGGACCAAGGGCAGACTTTGCGGCGTTTGAAGCACTCAAACAAAATAAATCGACACTTGTCAGTTTTCAATCAACCTTTTCCGCACCACTGATGAGACTATTCCGCTCTGTTGACTGTGTGGCTACTGATCTGGTGCCGAATCTGGTGCGCATGCTATCGCCCGATATAAAGCCGGTCGTTGTGCGAGGCAGTGATCAAACCAATGTTGCCAGTGTCAGAAAAGAGAGCGAAAAGGCACTGGTTCGTTCTGCAGTAACAGTGATGGGTGGTTTGGGCGTGACGTTTGAAAGGGTGCGTGTAGGAAATGAAGGTTCCACACGGGGTGGGTGTACAGAATGGAGCCGTAAGTCTTTGTCCTCCCTTTGCTAACTTAAGTCAAGTCCATTGGACTAACTCGTTCAAGGCCTATCGACACTTTAATCGGTTTCTCTAAGATAAAGGGCACCATACTCGATACTGGTGGCTCGGGTCCCGTACGCTACGCCGTTCGGCAGGTGCTCGATCAAGAGTACCGAAAAGAGACGCTGCGCAAACAGGAGAAACCTCCCAAGCTAAAATGGGACTTCCGTTGAGCAATAGCACTAAGAAGTCAAAGCAAAAGCAGATTCATAACGACGACGACAAGGAGAATGGCCTCAACGCAAAGTCTAGTACAGATGCAGGCGTCAAAAGAGATTTCTTTGGCAGGGTCATTCACAATAATGAATCTGGCAGTGCTCCGCGTCACCAAGACAATAAACGGAAATCGAGTGGGCACGAACACGACCGCAAGGTATGGGTGACGTTCCACGAAGGGTTTTCAAACGCAGTACGCAAGCCTGTTTCGATGGCCGAACTGTTGGCGGAGCTGTAGCGACTTAATCGTTGTATCTTCATCCAACGCGGCATTGTCAAAGCATAATGGTTAGCGGACCGCATACATAGGAAGTCAGGGATCTGCGAATAGTCTCATGCTTCAAATCAACCACTCCATATTTTTGAAACTTGAATCTTGATTAAATTCGAGTATCATCGCGTCTATGTATATGTGTATATCGTTGCTTGAGGGAAATTGAGTGCACGATGAGATTCCTTACCTAGGTAGAAGACAGAGGGGAAAAGAGTAAAAACATGATATAGATGTACATGCATATCCATGAGAGCGTAGTGCAACACGTAAAAACGTGAAAAAAGGCAGAAAGACATGTTCAAGAGTAGACGCTAAAGAACAAGAGCGCCGGTCTATGCGAATAAATATACAAAAGTAAAACGTGCTGTACAAAAAAAAAAAAGAAAACAAACGATAAACCTATCCATTCACGGCTTCTTTTAATATGGTGCTTCCCCGTATCTTTCTCCGATACACTCCCACTATTACTGCCGCTCTTTATATTGATGATATTATGATGATAGTCATCCGTCTTCAGTATACGAATGATGCGCTGGACGGAAAACCCGCCTGATATTAGGTAAACGATGACAAGCCAGGCCGCGAAGATATTGGCCACATGGTGGAGGAGGTAGGCGTATGAGACGCCATAGACAGCCGAATAGCCGGCAAGGCAGAGGAGAAGGATATATGTGATGTGTTTGGCTCTGTTTCGTCCGTTAAAACAAGAATCTTTTTGAAAAATATGAAGCGGCAAATAAAACATACCGTGAGAAGATTCGCGGAATCATCAGACCGCTCGTCAACGTCTCTACGAGGATCAAAAATGGCATGATGGATAATACGTTGTGGTGAGAAGAAAATGGCGTCAACCAATGTACAGCCAGGTTGTGTACCCAGACTACCAGTACAAGAATGTTGATTGGGAGTACCCAGAGCATAAGGGTAAAAATCGAATGCGCATAATTAAAGAAACTCGAGTTGATTGCCAGACGCTGAGATCGTCAGTACGCGGAACATCCATTTAATAGATACCCGGTACTCGGTCGACTAGCTAGTCGAAAATAAGAGAGTAAATGGGGAGAAAATAAAATTAAAACGTACCGTTTCCTTTGCGTGCCATAGTGCCCGCACACATGTCGCAACTTGAACCATACATGCAACCATGTATGCAAACTGATATGGAATAACCGTTCCAACGAACACGAGCAATATGCTAGCATTGACAACCCTCCGGCGAGGACTTGGGTGTGAAAATATCGGCCCGTTCCTGCAACTAGTTAGAATCTGGCATACATAGAAAACACGGAAAACAACTCACCCTCGTTCGTCACGACGGATGTAACCAGTCCTAGTCCGCAGCATCCCATACACAGATGACAGAACGTTTAATATTACCAGCGATGCATAATTTATAACAACGCAGGCACCGATGCTGACCAAACCAAACAGAGGAACGAGAAACCAGAAAAATGCATCCTGCGCACCAAGAAGAAGGTCGTATTTGGTAAAATCAACTGCTGTCTCCGTCGAATTTTTGTGCCAATGAAAGGGGTCATCATTAGGAGGTACTTTTCTGGTAGAGGCGAGAGAGATGCCAGCAGTGAAAGAATGCACAGTATGAGAGGCAATGACGAACGAAGACAAAGATTCAAGCTTTCCATGAAAGTAATGAAGTAGCCGGTCTCGTCATAAACCTTGAACTGTTTGCGCAATACAAGAGCAACAACCAGTAGCGGAACGCTGCAAAACTGTCCTATACCGCATTACTAGCTCCCCAAAACTGTTGGGGACGCTGACAGTCAGGGATAGGTCAACGCTCGATGAACACGTTGGATCTGACCAGAGGTGGAACGATACGCCGTACGCTGCTTGTTCCCGTAGAGACGGGGGCATATATGGCGCCACACCGTGAAGATTAACGTCGACGTCGTGAACATTAATGAAGAACTTGGACTCGTGGGGTTCCGGCATTGATTGGCGTAGCAAGGGTGCAAAAGCGGAGTAGAGTCAGAGCAGCCCGCGGTATGCACCGAGAGCTTGTACCCGAGCAAACTGGAATGCAACGACGGGATTTTGACTTCGGTGAGCATCGGCCTGTTGGCGGGTAGCTTCATATGAAGCCCAGCACTAAGCAAGCGGCCCAATCCTACACGTGTTGGGATTATTGCATCTGAGCTGTCTGAGAACTCCGCAATCACCCATCCGCTATTTCGAGATGTTGCCTTATCCACAACTGCGACAAACTGATGCTCAGCCAATTCTTCTAGGTCGTATTGAAGATACGAAAAGGGTTGAGCATCACTGGTGACTCTTTGTGACGAAGATGTTGATGCTGGAAGGTGTATCCTGTCTGGACCAGCATTTTTGCATCCCAGCCGTGTAGATCCTGATCCGCCCCGCGAAAGATCCAAGTTCATCGAGAAGAGAGAAGATCCACGTCCTGCCTGCATAGGGAAGACAGTACAGAAGAGTACTTCCACGTTTCCATCCGTCGCATCGAATGGCTGATCTGTGAGGAGAGTGAACTTTTCCCCGGAACTCCTCCGGGAGGAACTGGCATCAGATGTGCCTCCGGTTCTCTATGATTTCCTAATTCGCGTAATACAAGACGTTCACCCTGAGACAAGATAGCGTTGGTGGTGGATTCTAACGTAAGGAGAAAATTCGGTTCTATAACATATCTACGTCAGCATTGATCAAAGGGAAAAAGGGGTGAAATTAAAGCTGATAGAGGGATAAAGCCAAGCCTACCTTGCTGAGCAAGCGTCCGCTCCGCGGTTGACTCCATGCCAGTTAGGAACCATTTCTTAAAGATGCGTATTCGTTCCGCGCGAGATTTTGTTTGACTTGGCCGGTGAACGTCCACCACTTCAAAGAGCGATTTGACAACGGCTTTTCGGAACTGGTCGCACCAAGTAATTGAAAGATGATCTGTGCCAACCCAGACATCCGGAATGGTAGACGTGAAGACCGTGAACCCGTGAGTTTCTGGGACGAGGGAAGAGAGGCTAGCGTAGTCAGACGGAACGATCGTGTCCCTAGCACCCCTGCAATGGAAATGAGGGTTACATGCCAAAGGGATTGTTGTTGGCCCATTCCTGTGAATAGGCTCCTCTCCAGTAATCATTGATCTGTTTATATGTATGGACGATGTCTGAATCAAATGACACCGGCGGCTTTGCATGTGGAGCTGACATAGTGATGATTGTGTTGACGGAGTTTGCTTGATAGTTGGCCATTGTCAAGACAGTGCGTGCCACAATGCCACCCATTGAGTGGCCGATCAGGATAACAGAGCTAGGGTCAGGAAGGCTTGGGTCACGGTGGGAGCGATTGGGGTCATGATATAGCGAAAGAATATATGCTAAAGCTTCGTTCACGTACTCGGCCTGGTCCAAAAGAGTCTGTCCATGAAAGGCGGCCATATCTTCGTTGAAATCGATCATGAAGAAATCCAAACTGCGGGTACCCGTATCCAGGCGTTCCTGATCATGCTCGATGACATCTCGATAATGCCTCGAGGCTTCGGCGGCTAGCGAACGTACTTGTTTATAACTGCCAGCATTGCCAGGAGAAATAATACAGGTGCGCCGCTAAGCTAAAGATATCGCAACAAAAGTAAAAGTGTTAATGGGCTGTCTTTGTTTTTCTTTAGCATATTGATTGAAACGTACCCCAATATTCTCTTGCGAGTAATTGTCCACGCCTTCCTCTCGGTAGAGATAGAGATTATATTTGCTTGCAAAGCGCGTGTGTTCCGCATCGAACCCGACCATCCGCAGATATGTCGGACTCATGACGGGAACCTGACAACCATCGACTCCGACAGGCCGGTTTACAAAGGAATGCATGATGAAGAGAAAGAAAAATATACCGGCAAGCGCAGTGGACAGGGACAGAATGGACACCGACCACGGACTGCGAGGCCGAAAGTGTCTACTGCGCTGGGTCTCCGGCGAGCCCTCAAAGGAGAGCTGCCGGGAGGCCAAGGGCATCATCGCGGCCTCTGGCTGTGTGGACGTCGGCGTGGGGAGGCATGCGCAGCAGCAGCAGTAAACGAGGAAGACGAGAAAGGGTTTCGTAGAGCGCTTAGATTCCGAGACCGGGGAGGAGACAGAATGGCTGAGGCGATGATCCGAATTGCTAGCGACGGGGGCAGGAGCAGCTATTTCGAGTTGAGTATCTGCGGTCCTGGAGGCGGTGCTGCTAGCTCCATGACCACCATCGGTCGACACGCGAGACTGAAAGTGATGCTGATGCTGATGCTGATTTTCAGTCCCGTCCGAATGTTCGGACGAGCGCCTGTGCATTTGAAGGGCTCTGACCTAGAACAATGCAGACAGAAGCTGGGGGCTTTCAGGAGCAGCGGGAGGGGAGAAGTCGGAAGGCTGGGGACGCCTCGCTGGCCAATCATATCTGGCCTTTCTGCCGCACAAACTGCTGAGCGGTGAAGAGTCATTTCGACTACCTACTCTACGACGAGCGTGTTTATTGCATTCATATGTATGTGAATTGTGTATTCTAAACCTGGAGGCTTTCCGGGTTAAGTCCTTGGGCGCTTTTCATGGCGGGCTGTAGTAACGACAATTGCTCCAACGTGAATATCGAGATGCATTAAGGTTGCAATAGGAAGAAAACATTCGCCATGGTAGAGCGACACACCTTGCTTCAACTTTGAATTCAAGCATCAAAGTTGTCACTAATGTGCATAGGCAGCAAATACCCTGGACGGCCTACCGGTTGAACTCAAGCTATGCATCCTCCAACAAATGCCCAACATCCAATGCATTCGCACATTGAGTCTTGCTTCATCGAAATACTACCAAGCATACACGCACTTCCGCTCCCAGGTTCTCTACACCCTACTCTGTCGCCAACACAATGGCGAGGTCGAAATCGCCGATGCAATCATTGCTATACGTTCAGAGGGCGTCCTAGCCCATGATATCCGTAATCAAGACAAGATTTTCGCGTTGTTGGACTGTCGACGCCGAGGCACAAAGGAGCGCAAAACCAGATTGAGGCATGACTCCTTCACCATCGAGGAAATTGTGAAGATGATGAAAATGCACGAAGCAGCCGAATGTCTCATGAAGGATTATGCTGTTACCATGCCAGTGCCGGAGTGGTGGGATCATAAATCACGGAAATGGGAGCCGCCGATAGATTTTTCGCACACGGAACGCGCCCGATTCTTTCGAGCTTTTATAGGCTTCAGACATGGTGTTATATCTTTGGGCGGCCGGAATATCGCTGTTCTTCTTCGGCTCCTTCTTCTGCACCTGCGTTTTCAAGAGAACGGGATCATCCATCTGAGAATGAGTGGACGGACCGGACTTTCACCCAGGAACAGGCATGGCGTATGATATGGGGCACAATGCCACCTTGGGAGGTTGAGGAGGTAGGGTGCCTTCTGCGCTACCTTATGTGGAAATACGTCTATATTTTTCAGGAGGTTGGGATTGTGCTTATTAATTGTCATCATCCGGATAACTCTGCAGACGAGGAGGAGAATCCCGAGTCTTCGTCATTGACTTCATCTTTTCGAGAAACTTCGCCGCCTGTAGGAACGCAGTCGCTGGGGTCCATCCGTCGTTTATATGGATTACGTGGTATGTTCACCTATGAAATCGGATGTATATCGAACTGGATAGCTGAAATAACTCAGTAGATCCATGGTCCTTTACAACAACCTTCCGCTTCTCCATGATCGAGATAGGCCCTTACTTCCTCTACAAGATCCTGCAACAACCCTTCGACGAGCGACACGTCACCATCTCCAGCAATTTACGTAGCGTCTTCACTACAGAGATTGTGGGAGCCACCCATCTCAGCGAGGAACAGAGGGTACGTCTTATCTCACCAGCGGATAAATATGAGCGTGAGGATCTTGCGACGATCATATCCTCGTGGCATGTTTTGGACCGTCCCAATCAATCTTGGATACTTCATTGGACAGATTCGAAGGGACAAATTCATCCGCGTCTGTGGCTTGATCGTGAGTTCAGTGCGTATATTCCGTATCCGACTATAAATAGCAGTATGTGGGAATGGGGTTATGTGCTTTGGGATGATGAGCGGCTGGATGAGTGGCAAGCGTGGAGTAGTTTTTATTTGATCTGAATATTTTTTCTCCGTTATTTCTGGGAGGTTTGTCTGCTAAGAGAGGCTGAACCTTCGCTGCTCTGAATGCTTAACATGCGTGAGGTAATCTTCGGATTCCACAGTTCTCTGCACGCTGCAGGTAAAGAAAACATGAAACTACCCCGATTGGACTCGGAAGTATGGCAAAAGGCACTAGCCTTGAGCAACCGGAGGATAGTATTGGATTAATCGCCGCATTTGCGACTCTAGAAGACTAGGAAAACGTCCCATGGCCTCATATCTTACGCAAGCTGCGTCTAGATGGGTATTTCACCCGCCTTCTCCCTGTGCTGCATACCTAACCTAGGTATACTTACTATAAATTTGCATATCTATAGACATGAGCTTAATGGCCCCGAGGTTGTGTTTTTGTCATCAAAGCCCTAACATGCCCAGATGCAATTACTAATATCTAGTCACCTTGACGAACTTGAGTAGTTAACTAATGATAGTGCACCGAGTTGATCCGAGAAGCAACCTTTTCCTATAATGAATTCAGCTGACGCTTTCGATTTGCCGGAAGGATACTCCTGGACCAGCAAGCCCTCACAGTATCATGAAGATTCCAAATAACTAAACTACAAGTAATCGATCTTTACGACTGCCTTCGTGGGTTGGATCCACAACGTTATAAGGCCATGTAGACTCTTGATGTCATTGCCGCATTAGGAAATTTCGGTGCCACCTCACTCGGACGGCCTGCCAGAATCTTCGGAGAACCGAATCTCAATACTAATAAGATCTTAGAAATACACCCTGCTTTAAAGAGTTGAATGAGCCGCAATCTTGATTCAAGCTCCTTTTCCCTTTTCTCTCGATCCTACTTCTCACGCAGTGCAAACAGTCTTCTCATCGAGTGTCTGATCCGTATCCTTGGTAGTAAGTATATGGATTACTGGAGACAGCACTACAAGATTCAACAGAGACATCACCGAAAGATTTTCCCGGCGATCGGGTCAATTTCTACACGTGGAAATTAGGTATCAGAAGGCTCGGTGAAATCCGCTGGGTGGAGAGGCCCGAAACCAGAGCCTTGGGTAAAGAAGGTTTACGTCGGTGCTGGAAATGGCATTTTCCCGTCGAGAACCCAAGGTAATGGGTAGGATTTTCGACCTAGGCCTTCGCTTTTAGTAAGTCGGCCGTTCGCCGAAGACTGTACCAGTGTGTCGGGTGGCGATGGGCCTACCTACACCAGATTCCTTCTTTTCCACTGGGTCATTCTCGGGGCGTAATAGATCCGAGGCTCTTGATTTGTATTCCTGAAGTTCTTTGAGCGTACGAACGACAGTTGGTAATAAGTAATGCGCAGTTACTAAAGTATTCGGTCTGTTCTACTTCCATAAACCACCATATGAGTGCTCTGATGTGAGGGTTATTTTTACAAAGGGTCCGTTAGGCACAAGCCGGGTACAAATGGTCAAATGGTCAAATAACTTGTATAACTCATAATGAATATCGACAGAGCTTTGGTACATTCATCTTCGGTATCCGCTTCCAATGCTTCTCCATCAGCTCTCGTAGCTGCAGGCGGATACAGTTACAATGCCTTCCTTCAAGGACAGAATCTGGAAACGCGGTCTGCCGTTGGGGATCCATCGGATCCCTGGCTGCGAACTGTCAATCGAATCGTCGCTGGTGTTGGGATTGGATTGAGTACGAGCTTGCTCATTATGCGAATCTATACGAAAGCAAGAATTATGAGGAAGTTTTGGTGGGATGATAGTATGCTTGTTCTTGTTTTGAGTCTTTTGAAAATCTATTTCTAACGTATTTAGCCTTCATTATTCTTGCTTGGGTATGTGTATCTCTCTCCTCTTGCGGCTGATATCCGGCCATAATTGACAGTCGAGCACATCGTAGATATTCTCTATGGCGTGTCAAGCCATAATGCTTTGTAGGTACACCTTCTTCCAAATGTCTACTTCTGATCCAGTCAACTGACTTGCAATTGATGCCGGGCATTTTAGATGGATACGCTTATTCAGGGTACGGAGTGCATGTATGGAGTTTGAGTCCATCCGCTCTACGAATCTACCCAAAGGCAAGTTTACCCAACTGTCCTGAGTACCTATTTACCGTATAGTAATTTAACTAATATCTATGACGTTGTCCAACAGACTATGCTCGCATCAACAGCTGTCTATGTTCCATGTCTAGCATGCGCCAAACTAGCAATCCTGATGTTCTACTACGCGCTGCTAAACGTGGTAGAATTCTGGAAAAATGTCATTTACATCGTTGGCGGTATCATCACGGCTTACAGCGTCGCCATCTTCCTCGCTACCATATTCGCGTGTCATCCAATCCAGAAAAATTGGGACAGTCCTGGGATGACGACAGAGGGCTCGTGCATCAGTCGGCCAGCGCTGTATCTTGCATTGGCCACCAGTAATACGACTACTGATATCATGTTGATTTTGATTCCGATTCCGACTATATGGCGGTTACACGTCGGACTGTGCAAAAGTTGGGTATTGCAGCTATGTTTGGGATCGGGTGTTTGTGAGTTTTGGCTTCTATGTTTTGTTGCGGTATTCGTTTGCTATGTAGCTGACGATTCAAACAATTTTAGGACGATTATTACAAGTATAGTGCGCTTAGCAACTATATGGCAGTTATCGACCTCGAAAGATCAGTCATATGAAATTGCATTGGCTGCTTTGCTTGTGTGAGTTTCGACAGCCTTTTTTTGCTTATTCATTGTTCCTAGGGCTCAATTAGCTGACAAATGACACACAAGGCACATCGAAGCAAACTTCATCATCATGTGCGGATGCCTTCCTTATCTGCGCCAGTTTCTTCGCCACCATGCTCCAAGAATGGTTGGTCATGGGAGCAATGCGAGTTCTTCTGACTCGGGATATCAATCAAAGGGGAGTTTGTGCAAGCGGATGAGATTACATCCAAGTGCATCGGCATCGAAACCAGCGCGGGTATCGGAGGGACCTTTATTTACCCATGCGCTTGCCCAGGAGGTTAGCCTGAATCAGGTGTGAATTGGATATCTCAGAATTGGGACACGGAGCAATTCTCCAAGAAAAAGCCGAATTGTGATTTGAATTGCTCATAGATTGTTAGAAATGAGAGCTGAATAGACGTGAATCTGACCGACACGAGTCCACGTTGTAGAGATAGACACACAAAGAAATCGGAAGGTGGGCTGATGAAGTATGAACAAAGGGTTCGGCAAAATTGCCTGAATTCAGCTCATATTTCATTGTTCGCTTGCATTAGTAGGCATTATCATGATAATAAATCGCGATGTGCGATTCAGCTCCGATTGACCGCCACCTAGAGGACAAGGTAACAATAGTATGTAAATATGTTTCGGGCGTCCTTCCAGAACCATTCAAAGCCATTACTGCAGGTACAAGAAAATGGATCGGAGCGTAACTCACGGTTCCCCATTCTTTTCTTTGTATCATTTTCATCTCAACCATGGAATCAATCATGTAAGCGAGTCCTCCAAGAAAGTGGTATTAGATTCCTTTGTACTTTTGATGGCGACTTTGCGTTGGCCTCTGGTTGACCGTACCCCATACTCCGTAATCCCCGTGCTCCGTAACCCCGGGGCCCGCACGCAAAAGTCAATACGAGGGATCGGCGCGCTATGCCTCGTGGCTTCGGGTTTGGCAACTTGGCATCACGTCCACGGGGACTTTGCAGGCCCTGGGTTCTGGCGCATTCTCAACTACCAGCCGTGAACCAGCAAGTGCAAAGGTGAATTTGATGTCATAAGAGAGTCAGGCGAGCGCCTAGTTGGGACAAAATAATCAATTGGCAGACGAGACGAAGGATCAAAGTGGACTGGAAATGGTGACGACCACGGTAGTTTAACTGGCCAAATCAGCTTCCCCGGCCCTGTTACTAGGCAGTTAGCGGAGAAGAAGGCGGCAGGTGCGGGGTTCTGTGAGCTAAGTCGACTAGCCTCTTGTGTCCCAACTCACCTCCAGGCTCCACGACGAGCCAAACAACTTGTGAGCCAGTGATGCCGTTGGTGGGATCGACGGGAAAAGAGGTGGTGGGATGTAGCTGCAAGGTAAGTTATTCAAATGGCCTCGTGCCGCCAGGTCCTTCCTTCGCTCCTTCCCTCCCACCCTCCTTCCTCCTCGCGCTGCTCTTGCCCTTGGGCCTCTCTTATTCCTCCTTCCTCCTTCCTCCTTCCTTCTCTTTTCTCTTTTCTCTTTTCTCTTCTCTCTTCTTCACCCTCCACACCATAAAGCACCTTTCTAGCACTGCATAGACAATGGCTAGTGCAACGGAAATCGAAGTCCAGCCGCCTGCGCAGTTCGAAGACGAGAGGAACATGGGCATCGGTCGGTACCTGGCCACTCGTGTGACCACTTTGGTCCCTCCAATGAACAGGGCGCCAAATCCTTTTAAGGCCTTGATGTTGCTGAACAGACAGCAATGGCTCTTTTTCCTCGTACGTGCGATATACTTTGACTTCAGCTATACAGGGCTGGCCGGATTTCTGACAATGGCATTGTACAGGTTGCCTTTTGTGGCTGGACATGGGACGCCTTCGACTTCTTCTCGGTCTCAATTGCATTAACTAGCCTGGCTAAATATTTCGATCGTCCCAATTCCGAGATCACCTGGGGCATTACCCTCGTGCTAATGCTGCGCTCTGTCGGTGCCATCATCTTCGGTATCCTGTCTGACCGCTACGGCCGCAAATGGCCCTTTGTTGCCAACAATGTGCTTTTCATTGTGTTGGAGTTGGGCACTGGCTTTTGCCAAACATACAAACAATTCCTGGCATGTCGCGCACTTTTGGCATTGCCATGGGAGGTTTGTACGGTAACATTGCCGCCACCGCATTAGAGGACTGTCCTCTGGAGGCGCGAGGAATTGTCTCTGGAATTCTACAACAGGGGTACGCTTTTGGTTACTTATTGGCTACCGCATTTGCTCGCGCCCTCGTTGATACTACTTCGCATGCCTGGCGCCCACTTTTCTGGTTCGGCGCTTGTCCACCTGTGTTGTTCATCATTTTCCGTCTGTCCTTGCCTGAAACACAGGCTTACCAAGGGCGCGAACGAGTGCGAAATTCACTGGCCGGTGGTGTGACGGGAAATTTCCTGTCTGAGGGTAAAGTCGCCGTCAAGAATCATTGGCTTCTGCTGCTCTATCTTATTCTGTTGATGACTGGTTTCAACTATATGGTATTATCTCCCTCTCTTCTCCCTTTTTTTACTCAAGGGGCCTCTTTTCAGTCATTTGTATTAGAGCCAAGCTAATAAATGGCCACAGTCACACGGTTCCCAGGATCTTTACCCTACCCTTCTCGCATCCCAATTCGGCTTTTCTAGCAACGCTGTAACAGTTACTCAAGTGGTTTCTAACCTGGGGGCTATGACTGGCGGCTCGATTTGCGGGTGGGCTAGTCAAATATTCGGACGACGGTTCTCCATCATCGTGATGTCCATCGTGGGCGGGGCTCTGTTGTATCCGTATACTTTTGTCAGCTCGACTTCAGTCATGGCAGCGGCATTCTTTGAGCAGTTCTGCGTCCAAGGGGCCTGGGGTGTTATCCCAATTCATCTGATGGAACTGGCTCCCGGCCCCATTCGCACATTTACTGTTGGCACCGCATATCAACTGGGTAACCTGGTGTCATCGGCGTCGTCAACCATCGAGTCCACTATTGGTGAACGTTTTCCGCTACCGCCAAGTGCCTCAGGTGCGAAGCGGTATGAGTATGGCAAAGTTATTTGTATACTCATGGGATGTGTATACGGGTATACCATTCTTGTCACGTTCTTGGGACCTGAACGCATGGGCCGTGAGTTTGACGCTGAGCACGACACGGACTTGAATGAAGCTGCTGCTGCTCGCTTGGCTAGTGAAAAGATGGACCCGGAGAAGGCCACTGTTCAACATGCGGAGTAATTTGGATTATGCGAGATTTATTTATATAGCTATTCATGTTGCATGCTTCTGTGATGCGTGTCTAGGCAGCTATGTAGTATGACGATCTTGGATGTATAGTGAGTATGATGTTGATGATTTGATTGATGTCTATGAAGTATTCAATGGCATGATATTCCTCCTCAGAAAACAATCAACGAAAAGCAAATACATGTAATCGGCAACTATTCTTGGCAGCTCTAGCAGGCTGGTCCCATGGAATGCACGTCCGGATTGGAAGCAGTATTCCTGGTTCCATGATTTATTTTTTCTAGAACTGCTCCACCTCGCACTGACTTCATACTACAGTAAAGCCGGTTATAACGCACTCGGTTAGTACGGAATGTCAGCCCACAACGGATTGGCAACGTGTCTGAATTATTCACCACCAAAACACCATATAAAATCCGTTAAAATTGATTACTACGTATTTCGTTATTTTTCAAAGGTGTTCCCATACAAAATCCGTTATAAAATGAGGCCTTTACTAACCTATTTGGGACAAAATATCAGAAAATGCCCTTTTAGAAGTGCCGGCAAGTACGTGTTGGCGAATCTAGTTACCTAGTAACGTCCTAGAGCTTCACCTAGTTGACGAATCTATGCGACGAATCTAGTTAACGTCCTAGGGCTTCACCTAGTTGACGCATCTAGTTGACGCATCTAGGTGACGAATCTAGGTGACGAATCTACATAGTAGTTGACGAATCTAGTTGACGTCCTAGGGCTTCTCTAGTTGACGAATTTAGGTGACGTCCTAGGGTTTCATCTAGTTGACAAAAGAGCGCTCTTTTTTAATATTTGATTATAAGATTAGTTAGAAATCTAGTTAGCAAGCTTTGGTGTAGTTTACTAGGAAAATTGCTCAAATAAACACGTTTATCTACTACGGTGCCTACCCGTGCAAGAATTGAATATATATTTATATGGCCCCACCCGCTCCGGAGCCTCAACGTCAAGTTGACAATGCCTAATAATCGGTATAACATCTCAACACCACGTTTTTAGAGATAATTAATGAATCTAGGGCATTCTAAAAGCCTCAAAAAGGTCTCAAAAACTTTTCGCGCCTCCGGCGCGATTTTATCGAGTTAGAAGGATTTTCTATGCGCCGCTGGTTATATCGGATTCTTACTCTATAACGGAATTTACGGCTGCCGGAATTAATACGTTATAACCGGCTTTTACTGTAGCAAAAGGGAAAATGGAAAAATGCGTATCCGAAGGCAGACCTTCCGGAGCCGGGTTTGCCACTGTCCTGTGGCTGATCCATAGTTGGAAATGCCATTCATCTGCGATATCCATTACTATTGGTTCATTCAAAAGGTATGTAGATTGATTTGAGACAGATTTGGAATCTACTGCCTTATCTTATCTCAAGATAGTGCCGTACTAATACAGTAATTGACTTGATCGATGGCCTTGGGAAGATCGCACCATACTGGATCAATGCGATGCCTGTGTAGAAAGTCGCAGGCAGCGTGCAATATTACGCCAAAAGTTTGGAGAAGATTCCAATGTAGGTGTTGTTCACGCAAAGAGTCTCAGTTGCTCAGTTATCACAGAATCGGCAGGAATTGCAAAATTCGATTTGTAATTCATCAACTTTTCCAAATACCTTTGTTTGCGAAGGTTGTCGCAAATTTATTGAGGAAAGAGGGCCGTCTTCGGACAACTGGAGACCATGAGGAATTCCTATGCTCCCTGATCCGATCGATCAAAACGTTCAGGTACCGAGCCAGTGGTTTGTGAAAACTGTACTGCTATCGCCGCTTGTGAACATGGTTCTCAAAATGTTCGGAAGGTGGTGAGATCACTTGGGTGTGGTTGACCAGGGGAGAAGTTGGACAATCTCACCTAAGTTGAAATTTTGTGCAGAAGGATGCGTATTAGCAGAGGTTGATTTTCTAGTATTTGAGATGATGAGGAGCGAGTTCTCGTTGAATGCGTGTTATTAGCTTGATAGGGTCCAAGGCGTAACCCCTTCACTTGATGGAGTTCTGAGCAAGTGGGACAAGTTGGTGAGTGTTTCTTAAGTGACCTTAAGTGATTTCGCACAATCTGATGACTTCTTCAAAATAATGCTTACTGCAAAAGATTGGAATTTCTAATACATCCTGTTTATGGTTAGGGAAATACTTCCGCTTCGCGTTGACGCCTTTAGGCTTTAGAGAAAATATCGACTGTTACCTAGGCCTCCGACTCTGATAGGCCAGATGCTGTTGAAGAAAGCCCTGTCGAGTCTTGTTGTGGCATGTTCTCATGTGGTAAGACTACCAGTACCTCTTCGCTGATTCCCTCTGTATAGTGTCCTCCCACGCTATAAGTTGACGTCAATCCCTGCAGTCTCCGAGTAGGCTAACCTGTAGTGCCATCTGGTCATATTCGTGCTGGGCATGAGATCGTGAAGGTTTACCTTCTTATTAACCCCAGGAACAATGTTTCTTCCAGAAATTTAAGTCTAGAAATTAGCAACTCGGCTCTGAATATAAAGTCCTGTGTAACAGCTGCCTTTGGGTGATTGCGACTAGTACTCTACCTGTATATCTATATTGCTGCTATAACGTGCTTTATTACACTTTTGGGTAGATCTTGATTGTCTTTTGCTTT
Organism: Talaromyces trachyspermus; assembly: GCA_020137715.1. Classification (NCBI taxonomy): domain Eukaryota; kingdom Fungi; phylum Ascomycota; class Eurotiomycetes; order Eurotiales; family Trichocomaceae; genus Talaromyces; species Talaromyces trachyspermus. The sequence goes on from JACGXQ010000003.1 coordinate 1,037,568, forward strand.
CTCCTACTTCTTATATCTATAGGAAATCGATCTGTTCCGCCTACCAGGGAGATTGTTATTGTTTTATTCTGTGGGCAACTTGGATTATTCTGTTGGAATGGTGAATTGGGGCTAGTCGATAGGAACCAATAGTGACTTCCTATAGAAGCCCCGTCGTTTCTCAGAGCGTGTTGGATTTTCTATTCCAAGAAATAAAGTAGTGATACAATACTGCAATGTCAATCGGGGAGGTGATGGCGTAATGAATAAGACTCAGAAAAACATTTCGGATTGATGACGTCACTACTTGTTATTCCTTCCGAAGGGAATATATAAAAGAATGCAATAGCCGATGCTTTTCGCTCAAACTGCCTAACAGGAATCTTGAAAGCACCAGCAGCTCAGAAAACGTCCAGACTCCCAAACAACAGGGTTTAAATATCATATCCCGCACTCTTTCCGACCTCCAGTGTGAGTCGTTGGAGTCTCCTTGAGTCGAAAGAGAACATCCACCGGAGCTTCGCCTCAGACCCTCATCTGCTCTGATCCAATTGCTACTTTGGAGAAGTTGAACGGTCTCATTGAACTGCCTTCAAATCAGACTAATACCTCGATATTTCGGGCTACTGAACAACCTCTAGACCTAGTCTTACCTCCACAAGCACTCCTACAAATGTCATATCAGATGCTCCTTCAAAAGAAGAGCTTTGCTGCCGATACTATGCTCCCTTCAACCTTTTCCAGTATATCGACCAAATTTATGCATCGAAAGAGTGCAAACCTCATCCACTTCCTGTGGCACTGTTCAATATGTTTGTGTTCCAAGGCCTGGGTGATATGAGCTCCTTCTTCATGGATGAGCTTTCGTTTGGGTATCTTCAACCCTTTATCGAAAAATGCCGTGGGGGCCTTGCAACTAGGATCTCTGTTCACTGACTGCACCATCATGAATGTCCGGTGCCTACTCTTTATTGTAACCATACATCCCTGTTAATCGGGCCTTTAATGTAGGTTTCTGGGCGGAGTTTAAAGACACTCCATGGTTCGAGAATCTTCGACCCAGAATAGACCTGGCTTTGATTCAAGAAGAAATAAAGTGCGTCCTCAGTGGCAATTGGGCCCATCAAAGACTCGGAGAAATCCGTGCCGATTGGATGGAATCATCTCTCGAAGGTCTTCATGGAAAGACTTGGCCGCACGGATTTCTTAGGGAAGAAAAACACCGAGGACCATCATAATAGAGTCGCCTGAAGAAAAGATATGATCCCCGAGGAAAATTCGCATCACACACTATCGACATGGAATTTACAACAAGGCCGCCCATTGAATAAATTAGTATTAGACCATCATGTAAATGGCGTTCACTATGTAACTTGGTAAGCGACATGAAATTGATAGCTTGGGGGTTCTGCAGTGACAGCGCTAGTCTACTACTCCCCGGCGAGAACAAACACTCGATTCCAAGGTTGTTTTCTTCAAAATTTGCCCATAAGCAAATTGCCAATCATTTCGCGTCCTGTGATGACGGTGGTGCGCCACATAGTTGGGATATCGAGGGTACTAGTAAAGGCGTCGCCGAAGCCGAAGAACATCATAGGCGGGATCCAACCGCGTGCATACTCAAGCGCGAAGCAGTTGTCGGGTATCTTGTATCCCTTCACGGTGCCCCGAACAAGATGGTGCACCGAGCCCGGCGGGTAGACTTCACGTGTATACTCTCCGGCTTTGTATGCCCATTGCTCGCCCATCAAGATGTGGAAGTAGTCATCTGCCGTGTGTCGTCCGGAGTGGCCTTCGGTGCCGATGGCCGAGCCGAAGATGATCAAGTATTCTGTTATGCCTATTAAAGGGGTGAGTAGGTAGGTGTCAAAGGAAGGCATTAGTCACTGACTTGCGTGGATAATGTACATGGAACCCATCGCGCCGCCATGGTTATTGAAAACCATTCCTGGTCTAGGTTGATGTTGCTGGGATGCATCGCGTGGAGCTCAGAAACGATATAGTCGACGATGGCGTGTGTGTTGTTTCCATGGGCAGCAATGCCACGCTTGGCCAGGTCGTGGAGATGGTCTGTCTGGAAGATGTAGAACGACTCGAGATTGCGGTCGAGCAGGTAAAGAACTGGCGACAAAGCCCCGACCAGCACAGCGAGGTAAGTTAGCAGTCTTGTCATGATGGGCAACTAAATAACCATAACCACAGATGACCAACTAGGAGAGAAGACGGGGAGGAGGAGGAGAAGGTAGAATTGAGAGATGGAAATTCAAGGTGTCATTTTCGTTTGTTTTGCGGCTGCAGCTTCATCCGATGATGCCATGCGTAATCCCTGCTAGCCCGAGAATCCTTGTATCATTGGTGGAAATATTGGCTGAATGTGGTGTCTCTGTGTGAGTCTGAAGAATCAGGCCAGTTGAGTCGAGTCAGGGAGGAAAAGAAGGTAATGAGATGAAAAGGATCGTTTAGCTTCACCTGTGATTATGAACGTTTGAATTTAACCTATTGATTGATCTATCTGTCATACAGGACTTCCTTTTAAAGCACTATTGGCTCTTTCCTCTTTTCGAGATCCTTTAGATAAGAAAGAAAGATCTATGAGAAAAGTCCGGAGTAAATTTTTAAGGTTTTCCCTTCCAGGCCCACTGACCCGGTTTTTCTTCGCTTTTCGCGGGGTATTCCGATCTGAAGTATGGAGTATGAACTAAGAAAGGGACGTTGAAGGAAAGGAGAAAAAAATTAAAAATAAAAATAAAAACAAGCAAGAAAGAACACGGGAATTCGGCAGATGGCAGATGCAGACTCCACAGTCTGGAGTATGGGGAGGGTCCCCTACTTTTAGTCTGCAGGCCCTTTGTAATGTACTCCGTGTTGATCGTCTAATTCTAGGGGGCTGAAAGTTTTTGGGGTGGAAAAGTTGTCAAGGGGCTAACTTTGTCCAGCAATGGATAGATACTTTGGGTGGACGTTGAACGTTCGTAGCAGGAGTAAGGGGTCGAGCATCGAATCATGGTCGGACGTACGAGTTGAGAATCAGATATCTGTTTCGCTCATAGGTATAAAGCATTTGGTACAATAAATAAATTCTGGCAACTAGTGTCATCTGCGGCTGGAAATGACTTGGAATTTTCAGGGGTGCTTTGACGGCTGACTTTGTATCCAATGATCTATACGGATTGATGCATTGATTTCTGCACCTAATTCTGGCGGGTGGCAACGAAAAGACGGTCCTAAGCTCTGCCAATGGGTGAATCGGCCGGTGCATTTTTCGCCACATCGGCTGAGGAATGCATTTACTTTCTCAGTTACTTCCCCGAGGCTGGATTTCAATTCAAGCCAGTCGTCGTCGTCGTCGTCGTCGTCGTCGTCGATATTATAATCCCTGCGCTTTGACTGGCAGTGTAGCAGACTGAGCAGTAGACCGCTCTATGACTCAGGGCCTAAGGCGCCCAGGCAGCCACGGAAGGGTGTTCCCGCTGGCCAATCAGCGGCCGGCATTTTGTGCGAGCGGGCCTCGGCTGTTTCGGGCTTAGTGGCGTGCAGGCTCTTCAGCACTAAGCCGCATCGGGTCTTAGGCCGAAGCCAAGCCCGAATGAAAACGCAAAAATAAAATTTTTGGGCGAGGCGAAAATTTCGCAGGGGAAAAGACAAGTTGGGCGAGGGGCCAACTTTAGCGATAAATAATCTCTTCACCCCTCTCCCTTTTCTCCCTCTTCCATCTCACTGCCATTTTTCCCCTTCTGTTTATCCCAACATCTCTTTAGGAAAAAGAGGGCGGGTTGTCTTTTGCATTTCTCTGTCTTGAAAAATAGACTAGACAGCAGATAGATCTTTTTTTTCTATTTCTGGCCTTGCTAGAGCGCAGTTGCGTTGTCGAGGAGCGCGAATCCCTGCGCCGCCACCACCGAAGCGAAAAAAACGACGACACCACACTCGCAGATACCCTCATAGATCAGCTTTTTTCGCATTTCACGCCTTAATATTTTTTCCTACTACGACTCGTCAAAATTACTTCCACCACGTCGTCCAAAATGCCTGCTGTCGATGTTTCTTCCGTCCCCGCCGTCTCCGGCAAGGAGACTGCCGGTTCCGTCGCCCTCGTCGAGAGCCTGATCAAGAACTTGTCCATTTCCAAGACCCTCGATGAGGCCAATGTTCACGCCAACAGCCTGGCCACTCTCTTGAACGGCCCGATCGAGGAGAACACCGTGCCTCTCAAGGCTGTCGAGTCGCTCAAGAAGCAACTCGCTAACAAGAAGGATGCCAATGCTCGGGAGCGTGCTCTCGACGCCATCCGTGCGATCGCCGAGCACTCTACTCTTGCGCCCGGCGTCGAGCCTCACTTGGTCTCTCTTTTGGGACCTACCCTGAGTGCCGTCGGTGACAAGATGACCAACGTTAAGAACGTCGCCCAGGTGGCCGCCATCTCTCTCGTCAAGGCCATCAACCCGAACGCCACCAAGGCTGCCCTGCCATTCATCATCAACTCCATTCTCTCTGCCCAAAATGGCCCGAGAAGATGACTGGTCTTCAGTGTATTGAGGCCCTTGTCGAGACCGCTCCGGCCCAACTTGCTTTCCTCGTTCCCAGCCTCATCCCCATTGTCTCCGAATCCATGTGGGACACCAAGCCTGAGGTCAAGAAGGCTGCCTACGGCACTATGGAGAAAGTTTGCGCCTTGATTGTCAACAAGGATATCGAGCGTTTCATTCCAGAGCTTATCAAATGTATTTCCAAGCCCGAGAACGTTCCCGAGACCGTTCACTTACTTGGTGCCACCACTTTCGTCACCGACGTCCATGAGCCTACCTTGGCCATCATGGTCCCCTTCTTGAGCGTGGTCTTGCGGAGCGTGAGACTGCCATCAAGCGTAAGTCCGCTGTCATCGTTGACAACATGTGCAAGCTTGTCGAAGACCCTCAGATTGTCGCCGCTTTCTTGCCCAAGTTGATGCCCGCTCTTAACAAGAACTTTGAGACTCTTGCCGACCCCGAGGCTCGTTCAAAGACCAAGCAGGCTCTCGACACCTTGATCCGTGTCGGCGATGTCAAGGATGGCAAGATCCCAGAAGTTTCCCACGCTGGTGATGTCTCTACTGTTTCTGCTATCCTCAAGGAGCTTCTTGAGCCCAAGCACAAGGCTCAGATTGCTGATTCTGAGGCTGCTATTAACTACATTGCTGCCATTGCCGGTCAACTCATTGATGAAAAAGTCATCGAATCAGTCACTTGGATTGAGAACACTACTCCTTACTTGGCCGCTCTTGTTGGTGACGATGACGCCAAGTCTCTTGCTGAGAACCTCCGCAAGCGCGCTTCTCCTGCTGCTGCCGAGGAGGAGGAAGCTCTTCCCGACGAGGAGGAGGGCGAGGACCTTTGCAACTGTACTTTCAACTTGGCCTACGGTGCTAAGATTCTTCTCAACCAGACCCACTTGCGTCTCAAGCGTGGTCAACGTTACGGCCTTCTGGGACCCAACGGTTCGGGCAAGTCCACCCTCATGCGTGCCATCAACAACGAGCAAGTTGAGGGTTTCCCCAAGAAGGACGAGGTTAAGACTGTCTTCGTTGAGCACGATCTCGACGCTGCTGATACCGAACAAACCGTCATTGGCTGGACCGAGAAGAAGCTGCGCAGCGTCGGCGTCACTACCCCCGCGAAGAGATCGAAGCTAAGTTGGCTGAGTTCGGTTTCCTGAGGGAGCAATTCGAGGGTCCCATCACCGCTCTTTCTGGCGGTTGGAAGATGAAGTTGGCTTTGGCCCGTGCTGTGTTCGAAAATCCCGATATCCTTCTCCTTGACGAGCCCACCAACCACTTGGACGTCAAGAACGTTGCCTGGTTGGAGCAGTACCTCATCAACTCTCCTTGCACATCCATCATCGTCTCACGACAGCAAGTTCCTGGACAATGTCATCCAGCACGTCATCCACTACGAGCGATTCAAGCTCCGCCGCTACCGTGGCAATCTGACCGAATTCGTTAAGAAGGTTCCATCTGCCCGCTCCTACCACGAGCTCAGCGCCTCGGACATGGAATTCAAGTTCCCCGAGCCCGGTTTCCTCGAGGGTGTCAAGACCAAGGCCAAGGCCATCGTCAAGGTCAGCAACATGTCCTTCCAGTACCCAGGTACCCCGAAACCCCAGATCTCGGACATTACCTTCCAAGTCTCTCTCGGTTCTCGTATTGCCGTCATTGGTCCCAACGGTGCTGGCAAGTCTACATTGGTCAACGTCCTGACCGGTGAGCTCATCCCCACTAGTGGTGAGGTCTACCAACACGAGAACATCCGTATTGCCTATATCAAGCAGCATGCTTTCGCCCACATTGATAACCATCTCGATAAGACTCCTTCTGAGTACATCCAGTGGCGTTTCCAGACTGGTGAGGACCGCGAGACTATGGACCGTGCCAACAAGATTGTCACCGAAGAGGACGAGAAGGCTATGGACAAGATCTACAAGATCGAAGGCACATCGCGTCGCGTCATTGGTATTCATGCTCGTCGTAAGTTCAAGAACTCTTACGAATACGAGTGTTCTTTTGCCCTCGGTGAAAACCTTGGCCAGAAGAACGAGAAGTGGACTCCCATGTCTACTCAGGACAATGCCTGGATTCCTCGTTCTGAGATCCTGGCTTCCCACGCCAAGATGGTTGCTGAAGTTGACCAGAAGGAGGCCCTTGCCAGCGGTCAATTCCGTCCTCTAGTCCGTCGTGAGATCGAAGAGCACTGCGCCAACTTTGGCTTGGATGCTGAGCTTGTTTCTCACTCCCGCATGCGCGGTCTGTCTGGTGGCCAGCGTGTCAAGGTTGTGCTTGCCGCTTGCTCATGGCAACGTCCTCACTTGATCGTCCTCGACGAGCCTACCAACTACCTTGACCGTGACTCCCTTGGTGCCTTGTCCAAGGCTATCAAGACCTTTGAGGGTGGTGTTGTCATCATCACTCACTCCCGCGAGTTCACTGAGAACCTAACTGAGGAAGTCTGGGCTGTTATGGACGGTAAAATGACTCCTTCAGGGCACAATTGGGTGCAAGGACAGGGGTCAGGTGCTAGATTGACCAAAAGAAGGAGGATCCTGACGCAGTCAAACTTGACGCACTGGGCAACAAGCTGGACCAACCGAAGCAGAAGCAGAAGCTTTCTAGCGCTGAATTAAGGAAGAAGAGAAAGGAAAGGATGGCTCGCCGTAAACGAGGCGAAGAGGTCTTCTCAGATGAAGATGATTGAAGTTGAGGGCCTGGTTACATGGTTAGCGGAGTTTTATGATTATGATGCATGCATTTTTTCTTATGTGGTATTTCATTTGTTCATTCTCTTACTTTCTTATTTTACTCATGTCAATAGAGCCTATGGTGCTTTAAAAGAAGTCCGGTATGGAAAATAGATCAATTCATGGACAGACAGACGATGATGCTATTCACTGTATATCCCGTGCTGCGACCCGCACACCCACCACACTGGCACGCAAAAGCGATAAATCTAAGTACCTACCTAGGTAGTACATAAATGTATATGCGGTGTACGCCTTGTATGCAAATCAAGGAATAAAATACTGCGTAGCGAGGTTATTCTCGGAGGAATGGCCAGTCGGCCATTACTGAGAAAGCTTCCTCTATTGATTCTATCCAGGAGAGCACTCCAATATATTATTATGAAGATAGTCGTTTAGTTCTACGCGGCATTAAGGCCGCATTAATTTTGAAGCACTCATCATACGTTATAAGTCTTCAAGCTATCTCTTGATCGCTTTGCCTTTGACAACCGAGCCCAAAAGAAGGTGTCGTAGATGTCCAGGCTATTCATAGAAGTGCCATATTTTTCCTCTCCTGCCGGAGCGTCAGAGCTGGAGACCTTTTGTTTATGGTAGTCATATCCTTTTCGTACCTAGGGAGGCAGTCATGAATGTGTAGCACGGTTTGATCAAGGAACTTCATATGACCTAGGATATAGGTATACGTCTTTTTATGTGATAGAGGATTGCCATAGATGAGCAGATGAAGAATCCGCTTTATCCAATTCAAAACCAACTGAAAGAAGAAGAAATGAAATAAAGAAAAGAAAAGGTGACCATCAAGCCACTGAAAAAATGGTCCCTTCCAAGTTATGAGGCCTTTGGAAATGCTCAATTCTGGACAGACTCAAGATTAGGCATCTTGGTACGCTTGAGGTCTTCCCCAAAGCAAAGGCCATGACGACGTCCCAGTGCTACATTATTAATTAATAGGATGATAGAAATAAAACACAAACCTAGGTACACTCGTGACGTAAAATGCACTTTGCGTTTGGTGTAAGTAGTAGCAAATATTTCTTCGACCGCCGTTTTCATCTGTGCAACTACAAGGGACTGAATCAGCTCGCAATCAGTTAGCAATCACTTGGATCAAGTTCATCAAAACTAGTAGTAAAATAGTTTGGACTGAGTTACATACCCTTGCACATACGGTGTGGCAAAACACGGAGGACCGTACTCTTCTTTTGCGATGTTGCTGCTACTTCTTCCCTCACTACGAGCCACTTGACGAGGCTCTGACTTGGAGCAGATCATCAATGTACCAGAAACATCTTGAGAGCATATACGTAGATATTGTAGCAAAATATATCCACTTAGAAGATCTTGTCAACACTAAATATGCTGTGATCGAATATGGGTGTCAAAGAGGAACAACGAATATTGAAATTGCAACGAGATAATCAGAAAAATGTCGAACAGCACCTGGGCACTCTTCTGTATTCCTTGGGTGAGCTTTCAACTTCTATTTTGGCAACCGACAAATTTCGGTTGGCTCTGCTCTTTAGACATTTTGCACAGCCCATGTAGTGTTCGCACTCACGTGTGCGGTACTTGGATAGTCGCACAGTGGACAGCCCCGTACGCCTTCACTGGGCGTAGTAGGCTAGAATCAGATCCATTGAGGGTAGTAGCGTTATGAACTGCTCCTCTCAAAGCATTGGCACGAGTGATCTGGAGTCCGTAGGAGTTTTGGGGCATTTTCCACGTTCTCAAGCCTCACATCACAGAACTTGCTTCCATCAAAGCAAGTTGACTCGGGCGAAATCTGAGTTCTCGCTTTCGAAGATTCTCTGCCTCGTCTACAACAAAGCGACCGCGCGTGAATTTGAAGAATTCATCATTAGAATCCAATCTGCTACAAATGAGTAATATGCTCAAATGGGCATGCTTACCGATCTGAGAAGGGCCGAGGACAGTGGTCGTATGATGACGCTGGGCTCTGTTGCGAGCATGGTTTCATACTGTGAATGTAGCACCAAAGACGTGGATAGTAGTCGATCCATGTTTCATGAAATGCCTCTGATAATTTCTACCATTAGAATGTCGGATGTTGCTTTGCTGGAGAATGGAAAGTGGCCGTAGGGTCGTGTGAGCGATTGGGATCATGCCAACGGTTCAAAATGGAACTGCACCATGTTTGTCTACCCTTCAATAGAAACTACTATCTGTTTCCCATGGAGATCTTCCGATCTCAATCGTATTCCGCACGGAATTCGATGTGAATCAATTTTCACTCCGACCAGCCCAAGCCCTACGGAGCTAATCCTTAAGTGGCTTAGTGTCGTAGTGTCGCAAAGATATTTACTTTTCTTGTCTTTTTCTTGATATCACCCAAGATGGTCCCGGTGACTATTCACCTATTATTATCTGCGTCTATTGAATAAGCCATAAATGAACTATACTACACAACCTTGGAAATCATCCATATATTTTCACTTATATGATTGTATACAGGGATTAGAAATAACCTGCAAGTGGCCGCTTCGAGCAGTGATCAGCCATCACAAGACGACCTTCGAGAGTAGACAAAAGACGTTGAGTTGAGGTTTGTAACTTAGAAGTGAATCAGAATATGCCTATTCCATGCATAGACAACGTTCCAGACGTTCCAGCCAGTCTCTTCGTGAGGCTCTAAGTGTAAACCGGAGTATAATGTTAGCACAGGTGGACTGCTCGGATTCGGCATCGGAGTTCGGAATAGTAAGAAAAGAAGTCCCCGCGAGTAGCCTCTGCCTAGAAAGTCCGAAACGATGTGAGTTGCCTGACGTGACTACTAAAAGTATTCGCGAGGCTCAACTGCGCTGCCTGATTGGTTGCGATGAGGCTCGTGGACCATCGCAAATCTGGATCGTCGTCTCGGAGTTGAATGGGATACCTAGCTACGGAATGAGCGTGAATTTTCTGTATATTAGGCAATATGGAGAAATGGCAAGTATATAAAGAGTGAGAATTCCTGTTGAGATGTCTCACCGTCATCATCATCATCAGACAGTTAAAGACGAACAAGACTACCACCTCAACCACCACCTCGTTACACACCTACACCATATACATATACAGTACACGTCAAAATGTACGGTCTACACGCTCCCACCATCACACGCAGCGAATTCGACGGCTCTGACACCCAGCTGGTTCTCGCTCTCAAAATGGCCGCCGCAAGGAAGCGCAGTGGCAACACAACGCCCAACTCAAGCAGCAGCGTCACTTCGTCTGCCCGCGCGTCCCTCGATGAGAAGAACATGCAGCAGAGCGCTGCGAGCTCCACGCAGAAGAAGCGTCTGAACATGTTCAAGACTGCGGCGACGGTTTTCTCGTTGAAATGATGCATCGATCTGCAGATGCAATATGGCTGACGAAGCCCTAACCGAATCAACCGAATCAAACCAAAAACCATGAAAAGAACCTCTCTAGAATCACGATCGATACGACTAATTCCTTATATTTACTACTATACCACCTCGCATGCTTGACCACAAAACCTACACACGAATCGGCGTTTGGGCGGATACATCAATTTCAGCCTGGATATAGAATCTACTACGTTATAATAATAATAATTCTACTCCAACTTAGTATTGCTAGAGTCCTTGCTATACGTAAAGAGACAGATCCATTCTTTAACACGAATAAGTAATCAAGCAGTAAAGTTTAATCAGCACACCATCCATCCCAACGACCAGCCGTACCAGACCCAAACCAAACCGAGCAAACCAGGAAGAATCAAACCCCGAACATTTAAAACAAGCATTCATTCATGCCTTCGACGGTATACACGGTATATATCTATCCATCTCAACGAGAGGTAGGCAGACAGACAAGATGATCTCTCCATCGAAAAACAACCGAGGGAACAACATGTCTAACCACCGAAACCGTACAGAGTACGTCCCTGGCGTTTCAACGCATACACCACGTCCAGCGAGGTAACAGTCTTGCGCTTGGCGTGTTCAGTGTACGTGACAGCGTCACGGATGACGGATTCCAGGAACGTCTTGAGGACGCCACGGGTCTCCTCGTAGATCACTACAAAAAACCCCAGTCAGTATACCAATTTATTAAATGGATGAGGAGACGCACTAGCTGAAATACGCTTGACACCGCCACGACGCGCCAGGCGGCGAATGGCCGGCTTCGTGATACCCTGGATGTTGTCGCGCAGAATCTTGCGATGGCGCTTGGCACCGCCCTTGCCGAGGCCCTTGCCACCTTTGCCGCCTGAGTAGGATGGTTAGTATATAAATATATATAATCATTAAATAAAATAATAAGAACAATAACAAGATAGAATTTCAATATAGGATGTGTGGTGGTCGGATTGGTGTGGCGACACGCGTGGCTTATGTAATGCAGATGCAGTCATCACCACGCGCGGCGATCAATAAAGAATTTTGATTCCATCAACGAGTCGAGGGACAGTATAAAAATATACAATGAAAAATAAATACTTACGACCAGTCATGATGAACAGGAACGAAAATAAATCGAGAAGCCGATGAAAATCGATGAAAAAGTGGTGAAAAGTGATGGCGATAACACGTCAATCGAGCGCGAGAAGAAGTGGGTGAGAAAAGAAGGAGAAAGAAGGAGAAAGACGGAGAGAAAAAGTGGGAAAACCAGCGTGTTTAAATAACTCTAGCCGGGCCCAGAAAACCCAGATCCTTAAGGCAGGCAGGCCCCAAGGCCCCAAGGCAGCCAGAATGAATGACTAAGCCAGGGAAAAGGGAAGAATGAAGACAGTTGTGTGCAGCGGCTCTCTGATTGGCGGCTCAAACCGCAGTTATGATGTGCTGCTTTGCGGCCTGCGATTTTGCGCTTTCACGCGGCCAATCACGTTGCCGCGCGGGCGTCGAGGGTCGCGGGTAGACTAGGCCGCATCGGGACTGGATCGGTCATGTGACTGCCCTCGACTGATCCTCGTTCATTTTGTTCTACGTACCGACAGTGCTATTTTATTATTTCACAATCTATGGTTATTCGTGATTTATTGCACTGCATAAAGCATATATCGTAATGCATACTATGTATACCATAACTCTTAGCTCATAGCTCGTCCGTCCTCGTCAACAGCCAACATGTTAACAATATCTAACTAAACGCCGCATAAAACGTAAGCATAAGCATAAACCGTTTGCTGCTTGCATGCAAAAGAACAAAAAGAAAAACAGGCAAAAACGAAATCCCACTAATTTCGAGCTTCAAGTTCCTCAAAGTCCCACTTTTCCATGACTCCGTGCAAAAACGATGCAGAAAAGAACAAACGCCCAGATCAAACTTCCGACGGATTCGCAGTATAATGCATTAAAGACAAGTAAGAATATAGATAGAACGGCCACAGAAATGCTCATAGGTATCTCGAAGTCAAGAATATGTATCAGCGTTATGATTGGAGAAAATTTTTCTTTCCGCAATCTCGAGCATAAGATTGTGCGAGGATCCAAAGTCGAGGATCATCCGAGGATGGCAGCAGGCTGCGACTCGGCAAGAAACGGGCTGTGCGATCGGGAAATAGACTCGCGGTACAGCGCATTGAATAGAATCGGCGAACTGTTATAAGGAGAACCTGTCGGGCTATCCGATGGTAGATTCATTGCAACTCCTGAATCCGCACGAGGCATCCCTTCCGGAGATGTAGTGCCCGAGTTGCTCGTACTAGAATTCAAAGGACTGCCCGAGTCAGATTTTTGGCCGAGCCAAACTATGTCATCATTAGTGAGTTTTCGCTCAGAAGAAGGAGCTGAACTTACAAAACAGTATTTGTCCACCAATTCCTTATATACAGGCGATTCAAGATGCGGCTTGCTGGAAATAATTGCAGATGGCTGAAATGCACTGTCGCCCCTTGGTGGCAGGGGATGCGGATGTACAGTAGGCGGGGTCTCAGCTCTCGAGGACAAAGACTTGGCCTTGGCCGACAACGTCGTGCGGTCCTCAGTGGCACCGCTGCTTTTCGCTGCCGAAAGCGAAAGCCCAAAATCATAACGAGCGCCGAAAGCCTGTGGCGCTGGTCTCTCTCGCCGCTTGGGTGCTTCGAGAAGCCAGTCGTGAGAATCGGCTGCTGTGAGGTGGAAATCTGGATCGGCATGTTGACCGCTGCTGCCGCCGTCCAATGACGCAGGAAAGCAGGACTCGGACGGTCTGAAGTCATCGAAGCTTGCAGGGGCATTGAACGAGGCCGAGCGGCAAGAGAATGGCTGCTTCGGCTCCGAGGCAGTGCTCGCCCGTGTTCCCCTGTGTACGGGCTCTGTTGTTGTTCCTGTTCGTATTTCTCCGTCTTGGAAAATTCAACTTGGTAGTTCATGCTGTCATTGTTGTCCCAATATTCCTGTCCATCCACTGAATAGCGGATGCAAAGAAAAAGTCTTTTGTCCAAATCCGTGATATCAGATAATTGAATATTAAAGTCAAACCGATCGTATCCATCGTGCGCTTGCTTCCGACGGATATCGTGATTATATTCGGCCGTGACTTCAGAGACTGTCTTCCAATAATCAACAGTAAAGCGAGCAACAACTTTCTTTTGAAAAGCCAGGTTGGCAACCGACACCACGCCCACTAGGTTCTTTTGGTCGGCGGATAGAAACATGCGCTCCAGGCGGACAGGCTGGTGTTTTCGACGGGGAGCGGCATTGGACGGAAAGTTGGGCACTTTGATCCCCATTCGATTCTGCTTTGAGCCTTTCTGCTCCCAAAAGGATACTCGTGTTCTTCGGTGTATGTCTCGACTGGGGAGGTGTTGGCACTGACCGCCAAGGGCTTATCAAGTTGGAGGAAGTGCCGGATATGTTCCAAGTGAGCATCGAAGTGGACGTTCTTCGAGAATACCGGGGTGCCCGGCATGCTGGATGGTCGGCGCTTCGACCGCAAGGCCGGACGAACGAGCTCGCCTGACTTTTACGAACCATGGGCGGTTTTGCACCGCGGTCGTCGTCCTCCTCTTGGTCACTGTCAACGGAAGATGTTTCTGAGGAATCAGGAATAGCAGAATCGGGGATAGGAGCCAGGCTGGACTCGGTTGATGTAGAGCGCGAGTGTGAGATTTTCCGTGCTTCTCGTGTGAGCGCCGGTATTGAGGCAGCTTCCTTGTTTCCAGTGCTTTCCCATTTTGCTTGTTAGCCTCGCCCTTGTCCTCACTTAGACCATCTGCGGTCTTTCTTTCGACTTCCAATGATTTGATTGCAGCGTCTATCAGATCCATCTGGCGGACTTCGGTCGTCGGTGATACTTCGTCATCGCTCGAGTTTCCAACGGATTCCGGGGCGAGATCACGGCGCCTGCGGGGATGGAGGCATTATTGCGGGGTGGAGGGACTGTCGGAGACTTGCATGGGGTCAATGGATGCAGACCTTGGAACTGTGTTAGCCCGAATTCAATTCCTGTCGTAGCTTCTCTGTCATGTCAACTTACCACTGCGTCCCATCCGTCGAACCGGCCAAGGTATGGTTATGGCCGTCTAACTTCTCCCCACAGACGAAAACGTCGCCTTGCTATAGGAGGGGCTGCGTCGGTGTCTGCGAAGATACGACTGCGACGAGAAGGAACGTGAAGTCGACGGTCGGTTGGGGTGTGCGTGAGGAAGTGAGAGGGAGCGTGAACGCGGGTGTATATGAGTATTTGCACTTTCATTCGTATGCGAGTGAGTGTGAGGATGGAGAAGCGAATGGGACGAATTCGCCTCAGAGAGGGTGGTTTGCGGTTGCGCAAGTGGCGCTGACGGTGAAGTGTAGGGCATCCTCTGTGACGGGTCTGGAGGCAACTCGTCCAGCTCAAGCAGTAGGATGGAAACCACCCTGAAGCGAGGTTAGAGAGATTGCATGGGAAAAGATTTTCTCCTTTGCCAGGAGAGTAGAGAGACGGGATTGATCGAGTTGACTTGTGTAAAGCGGAGGAAGCAGCACAAGGAAGGAAGGAGCCTCGAGTGGGGAAGGGCGACACCTCAGGCCATGCATATAAAATGCGCGCAGTTCTACTCACCTCACTTCGCGCGGTTAATACGAAAAGAAAATGCCCGGCATCGTCGCAGCACAGGAAGAAAAAAGAGGAAGGGCTGTGTACGGAAGACTCGGACGAGGTGGTGTGAGGGTGGTTTTTGGCCGGGGAAAAGTCGAATGATAGAGCGCTTACCTAAGGAGTATAGAGTTGACTAGCGCAGCCCCAATCGCATTATATAACATTCTATATAGTATACACTATATACCAAGATAATATCGTACGACGGGCGTCGACGCCATTCAATCAGCGTCATTTCCGCAGTTACCTATCTATGCATGCACGATAGTGAACCCCGCCATCGCAGGATTAATATTAATTCCACGGACTGCCCCAACGAGGAGGGCGAGGATCTGCCATTGGGGCCGGAGTCGCACTAGAACTGTCAATAGCAGCACGCACTAAGAAGCAGATGGCCCACTGAAAACTTTGATAGCACGGTATGCCGTACGGTATGGTATTTTTCGATCCCGAAGCTTCTCATATACATATAT
This sequence comes from Talaromyces trachyspermus, assembly GCA_020137715.1. Classification (NCBI taxonomy): domain Eukaryota; kingdom Fungi; phylum Ascomycota; class Eurotiomycetes; order Eurotiales; family Trichocomaceae; genus Talaromyces; species Talaromyces trachyspermus. The sequence continues at coordinate 1,053,317 of JACGXQ010000003.1, forward strand.
ACATATATCTATATCTAAATCTTATACATCTTATATATAGGTATATATTGATATTCATTCCTCTACTTGTCTCTGTTATACGAGCACAAGGACACACACAAGATAGACACAAAATAGAGACGGCATAGAGACCGATAATTGCAGGTGTATTGCCAATACCGCATAAATACATAATCACGCCACCGTGCGATATGTGCCGCACGTTGAAGCCCTGCAGGGCCAATGGCGCTGCTGATTGGTTCAATGCCAGTCATAGTGTTAGTGCAGAGATAAAAATGCCTTGATTTTGTTACTGTGCACCGTTTCACACAGAGTGGAAGCCCAGATAAAGGCCGCCCCACCTCTTTTTGCCCTTCGCCACTTGACCATTGGCATGGGAAATACGGAGTACGGAGCATTCATATGTATATTAGTTATATATACCTACCGTAAACTACCTAACTCGTTAACGACGGAGTATACTGTCTCTATCCTTGCGAATGATGCTGGCGCCCGATTTCCAAGGCAGGAATTGCCGTGACGTCACCATCGAGGACTTGGCCAATCAGTTGGCGAAGTCGCCGGGTCTAGACTCATTCACGAGTCAGAGTAGAGAAAAGTTGTGAATAGTTACACCTTTGCGACATAATAGTAAGTCAGATCTTGGCAGCTACCTATGTACGATATTCCGTGAAGACATTATATATATATATATATATATATATTCCGTGTTCTGTACGACCTATGTGCGCAGTGGCAATGGAGAACCCGTAGGGCTGTACGCACCAGCTTCAGAACATCCTGCCTGTAGACTACCTACCTAATATAACAGACCTTGATTTGGAGGCCTTTGGTCTCGCTTTGCGTAGGCGAGAAAACCTAAAAACGTCAGCACCACAGAGACAAGCTACCAGTGCCAACTCTTTAAAAGCTGGCAGACGTTTTGAATACCCCCATTTTATGCGATTGATAGATAGACGACAAAACAATACGTAATAGTTTCAATGTATAACGAAATCTATATACCTATGCTTGGCGCACAGTGGTGGCAATCCCCGGTCAAATCCTACCCGGGGATACAAATTTCGGTGGAGAGTAGTAACCTTGGTGGAGAGCACGTACTACGTAGTATCTACTATTTGATAAGTTTTGTCGAAGGCTTAGCAGCCCTCAGCACTGACTTGTAGTCAATGCTTCTCTTTCTTATATCCAGAATAAAAAATTGTTTCGCCCGGTAGAAGCAAGGAATAGACCAATTGCCCGAACAGGCAGGCACTCAGACGGCTAACAAATTATATGCTTGTTCGCCATATTATATCATTAATTGGTATTCAACGCAAATTCTTCTATAAAGCCGTACACACGCAACGATGGCATGACGGCCAAGACATACAACAGGCAATGCACTGAATGCAGCCACCAAAACTCTATAACGCCATGCTGATTGGTCACAGAATACGGAGTAAGACGGAGAGCTCCAGCCTCTGAAGTAGCTACTACCTAGTTAGTAGTTCCAGGCCTAGGCCAAGGACTAATGCAGCTAAGAGTGCTCCCTGGCCTGGGCTCTGCCTCGTTCCCTGTTTCGTTCGAGCGCAGCTTCCACGGTTTCCTTGTTCTGCTCCTACAATTCCGGTATTTTATTCTCTTGTCCCATTGACTCGGATTGAATTCATGCATGTACATCGACATGGAGGGAGCATAGCTACCATATAAGTAGCGGTCAAGGAATGTGTTTCATGCGCACCAGTCAAAGCGCCCAATAATATTGTGCTCACACGTCCTACAAAACCCCGAGACAGTCGATATTTGAATCGGCCGGTGTAACTTGCACATAAGCATAGGTAAAACAATGTAAAACAATGTGGCTTACGAATTGCATCCTTATCTGCGGGGCAAAACCCTGGTCTGCCAACTCAACGCGTCGCCCAGCGTCCGAGCATCTATATAACTATACATCTACTACTCAAACAATGAGGAGGTTCCAGGGATGATTCCAGTTCAAGCTTCACTTTTGCGGGGTAGGAAGTCTGTTGAACGCTTGTGAGCTATCATATGGTATCTGATTGGAACGAGCAGGAGGGTGGTAAGTGCGGTAATTTGATGTCTATTTTCAAGGTTTCTTTGAACCCCTGCTTAGCTTCAATATCTAGGTAATTATTAGTTATGGTTGAGGCACATGCAGAGAGCTGAAAGTCGCCCTAGAATACTAACCCCGTCATCTACCTAGAGTAATACTGCGGTAACATAGTAGTTAACTATTATGAGGGCGTTCTATACCTGAGCCCTGAACTTAGGTGTATGTTACATCTGGACTAATACCCTGGTAGATAGCAGCATCAACCTTGCAACACATGCTATTCTTTGTGCGAGTGATCCGTTATAACTTCTCTATGAGTCTTGCGTCGTCGCATGGTCGATGAATCTCCTGCCAGAACACTATTAAGACAAGCACTCTTTTAACAGGCACTGCACCACCTCCGGATACCCAGGTAACTTGGTCAGGTATAGTTACTTCAATCATGACTCACCCATATAGACTGTATCGACTTTCAGGTCAATTCAGCAATATGCGCTGGTCTAATGCTCCTATTTCAGGACGACCTTGACTTTCCACTGCTTGGTCATCAATCTTGTACTTTGTCTGGTCTTAAAACGTACCTAGGTATTGTTGTGGGCATGGCTTCAATCGTCCCACTGCCTTGGCTCTGACTATGTGAATCATCTAATAGCTGAACACGTTGAATACCTCGTCACGCTTGACCCAGTCCAGTACCTCGGTTTGTTGCGCCATCGGTCAGCGCAAACATAGATTCTTCTGGTGTCTGAGTCGAAATATGGTCTTTCCGAGCTACGTGAAGGAAGCATTAAAGATGTGCAAATTAAATAAAGGATAGTTATATTTGTACTTCGCTTTTCTTAGTAATACCAAACACAGCTTTAACGCCTAGGTGATCCGTAACCCAGGCCTTCTCGAAGCCGAATGATAGTAACTGATCCCTCTGGTCCTTTTCCTTTTCAGGAACCTCAATATCAGCGCCGAAGCTATCGAAACCTAGCAATTTCAGATCTCCACCGCGGTAGTACACTTTGTCCATCCGCGAGCATCCGTAGAGCTTTCGCAATTCCGGCAGCGCCTGCTGTCCCCAGGTATACCCTTCGTCCGTGTTCTCAACTCCGCCGAGCTCGAGGTACGCATCCTTGAGGTCGTTGTCCGAGCGTAGGGAGATATCAAACGGCTGGATAGCGTTGAAGTCACCCGTGACTATCGCCCCCGATACATACTCTGCGTGCATGTACGATGCGATAACTTGCATCTGGGCCGGCCGGAATGGTGGCTCCATAGCAAGCGACTCAAGATGTGTGTTACAGAGTCGGAGCTTCTTGCCGTGGCTGCTGGAGATGTCGACAAACAGTGCATCCCGCTCCATGCGGGTCTTGGAGTAATGGACCCGGAAACACGACGATATGTCCAATCGACGATCGACCAGTGTGAGTGTGCCGTAGGACCCTGATGCCCAGGTAGACACGTCGATGTCGGTCATGTAGAAGCTGTCTCGAATCCATTGCTTCTGGCTGATGGCGACGAGGTCCGACGGGACACATTCCTGCAGGTTGATCACAACGGCTGCGTTCGGGTCTGTCAGATGCTGATTCGTGAGTTCCTGCAGATGCGCCATTGCGGCATCCATCCGTGAGTCCGGGAATGGCAACATAAAGTCAATGTTCCAGCTGTACACGGCTATCGTGGAAATAGCAGTAGAAGCAGGCTTCCGAGACGACGACGAAGCTGGCTGCCATTCATTCTTCTCATCGACCCAAGAATAGTAAGGCTGAGTCCATGGCTCATCGTCTTTCCATGGAATCGATTCTGGTGTTTTTCCGGGCTTCAGCCTGTTTGATTGCATTCCGAACTAGCTCATCCATAATTCGTATAATTCTGTGGCAGGCTTCTTCAGCTTCTGAGGTCAAGCCGTGCGTAAACAGGGAGGAGTGGTGCCGCAGCGCTGACAGTTTGGCAGCGAGTGTCATCAAGCCCTGGAGTCATCAAAGAATGTGATGTCAGCTCCAGTTGTTGCCTAGGCAAACGCTAAGCGCAATGGTAATATTAATACATGCCGTTACAGAACCTTTTAGGGATCGATGGGCAGCGATTAGGGCTTGGGGCACTTAATTTCACAGCCACGTGGGGAGGTGAGGGTTGAGCATTACATACGATTACATACACTAACATTTCCTCTCCGAAGCTTTGCCAAATCTGGCATCTGTTCTCGCTAGCCCTAACATCTGCACACGAACAGTCGTAGTGGCATTGAATCACCCTCGTTCGCTTCAGTTGGGAGCTTGAGTACGATCTTGAACTAGGTGTTAATGTTGCTTCTGCTGTTGCTTTTCAATATCACAGGGTACGTTAGCTAAGAGAGCCTGGAGCTGACAGACCTGGAGCCATGATCTGGCGTTGTGAAGAACATTATAAAAGGCTTTCTTCGGCAACAATTAGAGCGATGAGAGTGGACGGAGTGGAAAGAGGAAGAGTTTGGAGGAGGTCGAGAGATTTTATATCCCCTTCCCAGACTCATTTCTGTCTAAGGCTTCCTATTGCAGCAGTCTTCAGGCAAACCGGCAAAGACGAATGCAGCATTACCATCTCTCACCTGCAGTCAATAATCATGGATTAACAACAAAAATCTAAAACCACATTTCAGGGTCTTGGCATGGCCACCTTGACATTCACCTCACCTCACCTCACCTCCCCTAACTTCATCGCTCAATACTTCAATACCTTTTGAGCACTCGTTCTTGCGAAGATCAACGCTGCGTCACAATGCCTTCAAGAACAAATCCTGCATTCTTCAAACCCCGGAAGAGACGCTTTCAATATTTGATGACCTCCCCGAAGACAATGACGACCAGATAGAGAATGAGGCTGAGGACGGGCCTGAAGGTGAGTCAATTCATCAGCGCAAACCTTTTCATGCAATCATACATATATTCCACATTCAATTCACCAAAATATTCATCTCTACTACTTTCATACATCTTCTAACCCGCGAATTACAAAACAGTCTCATCGTCGTCTAGTTCGCAATATCAAGAATTCCGAAACCTTTTCCCGAACCTTTTTCCGCCTCGACGCGATTCGGAATATCACAATATTATCATGCACGAAGTGGTCATGAAGCATTCGGACAGACCCGGAAGACAGAAAATTACGATGAGGATGACGATGATGAGCCAGCGGTGTTTCTGAACAAGCCCAGACGCCCACCGCGGTTGCCTACGTTGACAGGACTAGGAGAGATCGTCCAAAGTATATAAGAGATCGGACACGGCGATCTCCGTATCCTCTCCCAGTTACTACGAACGTTTTCCAGTCGTCGATTAGACAGCAAAAGAATCGAGCAGCTGCAACGCCTGGCGGATACCGAGGCAGAAGTTTGCAGGCACCTTGAAGAGTTTCCCAACGATACGACGCTGTGTGGGAAGTTACTCCATCTTCAAGCATGCAAAGGCAGGCTTGAAGGAGGAGAAGGCGAAATACTCAGCCCTGGCGAGGTCAGGTTCCTGTATGATACTAACAGGTTGCTTGAGAGGCGGCAGGTTTCGAATGAGGAGAAAAAGTTTTTGAGACAGGCCAAAGAGGCGCTACATTTTCGCGGTCGGGGAATAGGAGGAGGCCAGAATTGGAAAGGAGAAAGACGTGAGCGCGAAGAGGCGGTGGTTCGGTCTTCTTCTTCCTATCCTTCGTCTAGTCCAGTGCGGAAGAGGTCATACTCACCATCTCCTCATCCGACCACCGGTGGAAAGTTGGTTCTCCATAATCCGAAACGTCAGAAAGTTGATAGTGAAGATGGGGAGGACAACAATGACGACGAAGAGGAAGAACACATCACGTATGGTGGTAAGACGATTGGCCAGGGGAAGCATTAAAAGTTGAAAAATATGACGTTCACGCAGTGCTCAAGGAACAGGAGGACGACGGGGAAAAGAATGACAAAAGAGGAGAGCGAGGATAGTGATGAAAGCAGCGATGGCGAGACTGATCTTGATCAGTAATAATTGCATGTTTCTACATTTAGATATATTCGGGCAGTTTAATCTTACAAACAAGCACATTCCAGGCCTAAGCCATGCTCCCCGTAAAACTTTTCTATCAGGGCTTCACCTACAGTGGGTGTGCAGTAGTGTTTACACCCCTGCAGGGGTCTCCCGATCTAAATACAACGTCCAGAAGAATGACCAAGACAATTCGAAGCCCTTCTACAATCTAGATAAAGAAAATAGTGTTTCTATATAGTAATATCCTAGGGAGGTCTCTAAATATTGATAAGTGATTGTTATTAGACAGTATAATGTTTAAGGGAGGGTGCTAACACTACACCCCGTAGGTAGGAATAGGATGATGTGAAGGCAAGATGTTTCAATCCACATTGGAGAGAGATGTGACTGTTTCTAGTTGATTGGGGTTCTTTTCGATGATTATCTCTTTTCAATCACCAAGTAGGTAAGTCAAAAACTCACTTGCGCGGGGTTCTTGAGATAGAGAGTGAGGTGAGCTGGCCCTAATCTTTCAGTCGTCGACTCGCAGGCAAGCGCTTCGTGATAGATCTGAAAGCTATCAGACGGTGACAGTTCGAAATGTCATGTCCGGCGCCTGATCTTCAGTCTACATAAGGTGATTCCGAAGTATTCTCACAACCGTTCTCGAGAGATGATGCTGACCTCACCACGACCATAAAAGTGACGGCTACCAGCTTGAAATCAGATTCCTTCGCAGTAACCAGCTCTTGGTGAGGCTTGCATAGAGGCCAATTGCTTCCTAATCTGCACTCAATGACTGATGAGCCCTCGGTAAGTGCAATACTCCCATCCATCCTACGGAATTGAATTCGTGGTTGCAATTCCCCGGAGCTGTACTAACGATTTTTCTTACTCGTCCAACCCCTCAAGACATTGATAACCGTGACATCTTTCGAAGGAAGTCCTCGCTTGAATCCCATTCAACAGCCATGTCACGAAATACAGCGGCTCGTTCCAAACGACAGCGCGTCAAGTTCACGCCCACCAAGCCCTACAGCATAGAGAGACTAGAACAAGCTCTCCGAGTATTTGGAAAATTCAAGACCAAAACCCGTCTCCCTAGACGTGGCCTGCAATACAGCAATCTCGGAACTTATCTCAGGTCATCTTATAACCTTCGCATCCGACAATCCCGAGGCTTGGACGCAATGGACCTGGAAATACAGGACGATGACGATAATGACGCGAATTACCAACCTAGAAAAGAGTCGTCCAGAGGAAAGAAGAACAAACAAGTCCAGCAACAGTCAAGGTCTCCTTCTCCTGAGAGGCCCGAACGGCACATTGTGACATTCACCTTTCGTCAATACACGCCAAGATGCTCCTGCATAAACTACTACATACTGCCGCTTTCGCGGATGCGCATGACGATGATGATGATCACATAACCAGACTGGCGCCCATGGAGCATGAGAACGGCAAGAATGAAAGCACAGAAGTTGCATTCACGCAGCCACCGCCCGGTATAAATAGTGTGCGGAAGATTCGTACCGCCTTTTCTCATCCTATCGACTGTGAACTGGGTAATAACTGCGGAGTACCGTGCCAATTCTGTGAAGACTTCACCTTTGGCATGTTTGGCCTCGGGTCAAGACAAGTGGAAGTAATCGACCATGGCAATTTTTCGAGGAACTTGAAGGAGGACACCGCGAGGAAGGCCAGGAGCAAACGCGCATTTGCAATATATGTGCACTCGAGCGACTGCACATCTTGAATTGCGCAGGCCATACCATATCCCCCATAGCAAACTCGGATCCAGGCAGGTTCAATTACCAGAAGGCCTTCAACAGTCTGAATCCGCGCAAAAGAGGCAAAGGACCACATCCACAGCTTAACCCATGGTGCTCTTTCTGCGTCAACCCTGCCTTTTCCCGATGTTCCACCATTCAGGCGGTCGATATCTTCGCTGACGACATTGATGCCTCATCCCCGGAGGCTGAGGGGTGTGGATTATTTCTCTGCGAGGGCTGCAAGGAGCTCATGGTCGCAAATCATAATGATGTTGGGCGCGTCGTCGCAGCAGTTTCCGAGACGGAGAGTGTGCGCGCTGCGGGGTTTTGGTCGCAGGGAGCGATCTTAATCGGTATTTCAACGAGTGATATCTAGTGCCTATCAGCTAAAATCCAATTTAATGTGTTCTTCATACCTTTCATATATGCAGCCTTGTGCGATCATTTTGAGTCCATAACGAACGGTGCCTTCCTTAAACATTGTACTGTCTAATAGCAATCACTGATCAATATTTGGAGCCCTCCCTAGCATACTATTGTATAGAAATACCATTTTCTTTATATAGATTGCAGGAGGGCTTCACATTACCTTGGTGATTCTTCTAGATGTTGTATTTGGATGGGGAGACCTCCTTGTTCACAGACTGCAGGAGGTAGAGAGCATGTGACAGCCGTGTATGACGTCGTTTACATTATCTGCAACCTCGGCTTTGCATCGTCCACGCACACTTCACTTCCGTCCTGCTTCCCATCTCCCAGGCTGTGTTGATGATCGAGTCAGCAGCAGTTATTCGCGAAACTATTGCCAACTGCCTAAGTGCGCAGGGAACATGTCAATTGTTGAACCTCAAGTGCAATGCTGCTTGGCTACTAGCTAGCATGTGAGCAGGCTACCTGGTAGATATCGGAACATTTGCAATCACCTACACTCTGTATATAAGATTTGTGCCTATTTTACTCTTTAACCATGGCAGACGATGATGACAGAACAACATACGAAGCTAGGCTTGTACGTGAGGAAGCCAACATTACATGCCTGCTTATCACGCAAACTGACTTACTCTCCTCTCCAACAGGATGCCTTCGAGCTATACCACAAATATGAATACCCTGAACGCCCCAGGGTTAATGGCGACTGGAAAGTCGCTGCACTAAGAGGCCCAGCGCTGCCAGCACTCGGACACGCTGTCGCGGGTGCCGCCGGCTCGGCTGTGTCGAATGTTGCAACATACCCATTGAAGTTGATTGTGACGAGACTGCAAATGAAAAGACAGACTACTCGGCAATCAAATAGCAAAAACGGTGTTGAGCAGGCGGGCTATCACGCCATTGCGGACGCAGCACGCCGAATTTACGCAAAGGAGGGGTAAGGGGTTTTTCGTTGGTGTAAGCGACGACACGTGGAAGACAATAGCGGATTCCTTCTTGTTTTTCCTTGCGTATACCATCTTGCGACAACGCAGACTTAACTCTAGGATGAAGGCCAGCGGGAGAAAACATGTGGTGTTACCGGTCCTGGATGAGCTAGCTATCGGCGTGTTAGCCGGGCCTTTTCGAAGCTGTGGACAACACCTTTAGCAAACATAGTGACGAGAAAGCAAACGGCACACCCTACATATCAAGCAGAGCCAATCTCGACGAGGAAAGTCGCAGAGCAGATCATGGCTGAGAAGGGGATACCTGGGCTCTGGTCTGGATATTCCGAGAGTTTGATCTTGACATTGAACCCGTCCATTACATTCGTCTTGAATGAATTCCTGAGATATTTACTTCTGCCACGCCACAGACGACGTAATGCTCCTGCTACAGCGACGTTTCTGCTGGCAGCAGTCAGTAAATCTGTCGCTTCTGCCATCACTTACCCAGTCTCGCTAGCCAAGACGCGAGCACAAGCGGATTCATCTCGGGGTAAAGATGATAAACAAGGGAATCGCACCAAGGCTTTTGCATTCAATCTGTTCACGAGTCTCCACGCTATTGCCGCAGAAGAAGGTATCGGCGCATTATACGACGGTCTCATTGGAGAAGTGCTCAAGGGATTTCTCTCTCACGGGATTACGATGTTGACCAAGGATACCGTTCACTCCGGCATCGTACATACTTACTACGCATTGCTCATGTTGATGAAGAAGTACCCGAGTCCTGAAGAACTCATCGTCCAAGCGCGTCTGCAAGCCGAAGAGTATGCAGAGGTCGTGCGAGAAGGAGCGAAAGACTTGGCTGACACAGTAAAGAAGGTGTCTCATCGGTGACGAGCACAAATGCGTCCGTTGACATGTCCTCGCATGCGCCCCCGGCATATTCTCCTTTTGAAGACACGAATGAACTGGCAGAAATAGTCCACGACTACGTTGAAGATGACGCCGTAGAATGGCGCAGTTTGTATCATTGGTTCTGGAGTCGTATTAAAGCGTGATTGATATAGTCTCGTTGGTCAGATTGAGTAGATTAAAGTAGTGGGTCAATCGATTAATCTATGACGTTCCGTAGGTCTCAAAATCCATAAAGTTCATCATTTAATTTAACTATCGCCGAGGAATATATTTCACAATTTATTGATCAGACACTATCCATTCGTCTCTTTGGCTATGGAGTGGCACCCGGCGTCATTCTTCCGAACGGACATCATTCCGCCCAATCCGTACGCGATATTGATACTGAACCAGCCCATCAACGAGAACGCTTTCGATGCTGTGAGGCGACATGGTATGTTATATATCTGTCTTCTATCTTATTTCTCCTCATCGTATCCCCTTCCAAGGTTCAAGGCAACATTTGCGGCTATTTAAATGGCAAGACTTTGAATCTTGTACCCCGCGGCAGTTTCTGCGCGAACCTCATTACCCTAGCACGAGACCAACTTCAACGGAAAAAAGAGAGCCAGAAATATGACCTCCTATTAATACATGGTACTAATGTCAGACTTCATACAGCATGCTATATCCTCCTCGCCGACGGCGGCGCAAACCGGTACTATGACTTGATGAAATCGCGATCCATCGAGAATACCGACGTACGACCCAACCCATTCCACATACGGAATTAAGAAAGATTTATGCTTAATGTATAGTTTGTAACAGCTCCCTCATGCATCCTCGGCGACCTCGACTCAATCCATCCACCCGTGCGCGCGCACTACTCCTCGCACAAAATCCCCGTCTTGTACGACCCAGACCAGTACTCAACGGACTTTATGAAATGCCTCCGATTCCTGCGCGCGCATGCACACGCAATCCTGTCACAGGAGAATCCGGCAGTGACATCCGACAACCATGATCTATACATGACATCCAGACCGGCGGCGACGTCGTCATCCTTAACCGCGACCACCGAGCCGAGAAAGACGCAAAAGCTAGATATCGTCATCCTAGGCGGATTAGGGGAAGGGTCGACCAGGGCTTTTCGCAAGTCCACCACCTATACGCCGCGTACGAAGAGAAGAAAGAAGAAGACAAAGACCCGCTCAATGGCCAAGCAATAGGAGATCTATACCTCCTCTCCGAAGAAAGCCTATCATTTATTCTCCCCGGGCAAGAACGTTGTTCACACGCCTCTCACCCATCGCCAAGACCAGGGCAGAAACGGGGAAGCAGAAAAGGCAAAATCGAGATGTGTCTTCTCCGAAAACGTAGGCGTAATCCCCTCTCCGGGCCGACGCTCATCTCCTGCGGGGCTTTGAGTGGGATGTCACAGACTGGCGCACGGAGATAGGGGAATATGTCGACTAGCAATCACATTCGCGCAGACCAGCTTGGAGTTGACGTGAATGAAGCGAAGGGGAGAGCGGTGTTGTTTACGGTTGAGTTGGGCGAGACGTTTAAGAAGGGTTCGTCGTCTACACAATAACACTACTACTACTACTAGTTCCTTATCCTTTCTATGTCAGTGATCTGTCTACCTCCTAGTCTGCAACACGAGCGCAGCGTACAGTAAAACGGCCTCTCAGGGCCCAAGTCAATATACCCAGAAGTAAGCTTGATTGACAGATGAAAAGCGCTCTAATATATTACTTTTATATAGTTTAATATATTTCAGTGCTCATTGCTGCCATATCAAAGTAATCTAAGCTGAGATAAATATAGATATAGAGAGGGCGCCCAAGCCCATTTGTAATAAAGAGGACGAATAAATGTACAAACAGCTCTGACGAGATTTTGAATATCTGGGGAAAAGTAGAGAGAGAATGGTCCATATCGCTGCCAGTCCCATTTGCTATATCTTATATTAGTTAAGTGTGAAGCAACTGGGCATTACTATCAAACCTTCCAACTTTGAATAAAATGATGTGAGATGCATAAGTACGTCCATGGTCCTAGACGTCTTCAAAGTCATCATCGGACAATTTTGGAAAGTGGCTTCTTCCGGTGATGTTTGTCTCTCTTTAAACAGATCTTTTAAGTCGATTCTGATCAGAACGAGTTACTGATTCACTTATTGACTGTGCCACATCATCCATGCTCCCAAACGGAGTCAAAGCTACTCGAGGAGTTTGACCACCACACACTTTCACTAAAAATTAAACCTCGATGTTAGTCATATACAAAAGAGTTCAATGAAAGATAAACCTACTAGATAAAGAATAGCAAAACCGGCCTCCTTGATATAATTGTAGAGAAGCTTACTATCGTCGTCTGGGAGATACACTAGTAATAAAGCTGCCTAAGATCTTGACAGTTCGATCTTAGCTCGAGGATAAATAGTATTGAGAGAACTTCTCTTAGGCTGCGCTTCGTAGAACTTCTAGCGATGACTCAAGAGACGGCAGTGAGCTGCTCGTAGGCTCGCTCGTAGGTTATAGATATAAGTGCCACAGGTGGCCAGTAGGCCAGTAGAAAATATTGTTGGCCCGCATGAATATGAAGAACCCAATCTGAGTGAGGTACTCGTATTGGGTAAAACGTTGGGCCAGCCCGAGTAAAGTGGCTAGTATACGACCTGTAATCCACTCATTTCACTGAAAAGCTTGGCTCAGCTGTGAATCTGGCACTGCGTTGATGCCCAAGATGATTATCGTGACGACGTGAGGTGTAGATGAGCGAGTATATTCATTATCGTTCGTCAACGTGTGTCAGCCAATAGCAAGTATTGCAACGTCTCTCGCTACATCGGTACTGCCATCAGCAGCGAGTTGTGGCAGATCTCGTAACGTTTCAAGATCTTGTAAAGTTTCGTCGATTACTTCTGCCATACCAGAAGCATGTAGAATTTGATATAAGTGTTCTGATCCGCCTGGGGTAATCAATAAGCATAGATTCCTTTGGTCGAACCTTAGCATAGCACTCACAGTTGCCTCTAACGCAATTCTAAGCGCGGCAAATTCCTCATTGAGTGGTGCAAGGACCGTCATCACATTTCTCAGTTCATTGATTGATTCCGCTCTACAAAGCAAAGAGAGTGGTCCATATCGATGCAAGTTGCACTTATGGGGCTTCGTGGCAATGCTCTTATATGGCCTCGTTTTCCGCTGTCAGAGGTGTAGGAAGGAGGAATTGCCTCGAAGAAGCCTCGAAGGAAAGCCAACTGTGTTGGATGCTATGTCACATGACGAAGAACGACAATTACATAAGCACAGCTAGTTGGCACGTGATCGAATCGGATTGTTCAAAAAGGGTTTTCTTAGGTATGGCTCCAGATTATCTTGGTCATTCTTCTAGATGTTGTATTTAGATCGGGAGCCCTGTATAGGAGTAGTCTTCACTTTTATATCAAGCTGAGATTAATGTCGAGAGGCTGCCCATTCGCTGTAGCCAGGTTCTACTGTGCCAAATTCTTTAGGGTTACCCTTTGTAGGTCCAAGAAGCCCTAAAGAAAGCGAAGGATATCCGATTAAAACCAAACCAAGCCAAACCATACAATACAACAGTAGCATATTGGAAACATTAAGCATAAAGCATAACATCAACGAACAAGCCAGACAAGTAAAACATCGAGTATAAGCAGTAACGAAGAAAAGAGGACATCGAGAGCTTCTCAAACGAACGCCGCCAATAACATGGACTCTGAAAACTCAAGACTGACCTGATCTCGTACACCAGGGAGACAAGAAAAGAAGTCCCCTATACCATACCTCCTATTTCAACTCCGCATTCATTATTTATAAAGCATGGCACTGTGTCTCCCCTCTCTCAGCCCCAAACTGCTTTCTTTCTCTCTTCTTCTGTTCTGTCCTCATTCTTTTCAACCAATGACAGGGAAAGAATGGAAGAAAATGGGATACCAGAGGAAACGAAAATTCTCCAAAACGCCTAAAAAGGAAAACAAACAAAACAGCGCAAGAAATATATAATAAAAGCCAGTCCTCAGCCTAACGTCTTTAGAAGTAAGGAATTCCAAACCAAATAATCAACGGCGGGTGCTCAAGTCAATCCATTGAGGATTGTTTATTTCCGCAGAACAGCTTCGTACAAGCTGGTAAGGATACCAATGGCAGATCCCGTTACAAGACCAGTCCATTGGCCAGGGATGGCCACATTCACTCTCCACTGCGTAGTGGCTGAAGACATTCCAGAAAGTGAAATGATTCGCATACACAAAGTACGCAATCAAGGCCTTGGCGATGTTATACACCAAGGGGTCAAAACTGGCCAGTTCCTGCGTGGCCGCAGAAGCGCGACGGGTGTTGTGCGAATGGGTCGACTGCGCATGCAGACTCAAGTTGAAGAAGTACGCAAAAGTCAATGGAAGGACCAAGCTAGTCAGGGCCCAGAGCAGGAACGGCGCCCAGAAACCGCCCGTAATTAGAATGAAAAAGTCGGGGATCTTGACGGAAAACTCCGGTGTAGAGACAGTCTCGACAGCGGGGACGGTGGTCAGATAGCGCAAAGGAATCAGCTCGCGAAACAAGCCGATCAATTCCAGGACAACCATGATGGTTTCGATCGACTTGACACTGCTCAGCGCAGCACGCAGCGCGTCGCTGCGCTCCGAAATGCCCGACTTTGTCCACGCGGTTGACACCTTTCGCGAACGATAGTCGTCTGGCGATCAATGGCATCGGTGACAACGGCGGGCGAGGGCGGCAGTGAAACGAACGACAATGGGGAGCGCGCCGGAGTGCGCGCAGCGACAGCAGCAACAGTAGTTGACACAGGTGTCTTTGCAGGTCCCTCGGCTTCCTCGCTGTCATTCTTTCTTGTCAGTATACCTCACACAGGTTAGGAAGTCACGCGCAAACGCGTCAAAAGTATGCTATCTGGGGAAACGTACGCTTCAACAGAGGTTTTGCGCCGACGCGACCACGGCTTCTTTTCCTCGGCGGAAGAAGGAGCAGACGCCTCGGCCTTTGGCTCTTTCTTTACTGGCGACGAGACGCGCGAGGGTTGCGACAGACGTCTGTAGTAGTCGGAAAGGCGCTTCTCGCCGGAAAAATGGAGCTGTTGGCGCGCAAGTGATTATCCAAAGCGACTTCGAGCTCCGTCTTTTGAGGTCGGCGTAGCTTTTCGCGGACAAACAGACAAGCATTAGCTTCTAGTTCTTGTTCAAAGTGCGCGACCGCCCTGGCAGGAAAAAGGAAAATAAAACACGCACTCTTTCAAATCGGAAATTTCGGCCAGCTCGGCCAGCTCGCTCTTGCGCAGACTGCGCAGGTAAGGACCAGCGGCTGACGACATGGTAGGGTGGTTCGGGATAGCAGAGAACGTATAGGTAGAATCTAAATCGCGCAGACCATGCGACAGCAAGGTATAAGACTCGAGGGTTGGTATACAAGACAGAGAGTAGTATATAGGAAGTATAGGGTATGCGAACTGGGGGTTTCGAGGTTGACGAGTTCGGGGAAGGCGGCGTGCTTGTTTACACTCTGCAGTTTTAGCGTGTTTTCCTTTCGGCCCGCGCCCCCAGCCACTTTTAGCCTTGAGTTCTTTGACTGAACACTGAACACTGAACAATATTGAATATGCAGAGATCTATAAGTTACTATGAACTACCATACCTAGAGAGAGTATGAACTGACAAGTAATATACAAGTACATCGGAGGACACCCAACATACAAACAAGTCTATTCGCATGCCACAACCACAAAGAAAACGCCAACCATGCCTCATACCGCGTAGGGTATGTATGTGTGTTGTGTATGCGCTGCCCAATCATGCAGGAGTGCTGTCACTGGGATAAAAGAGAAAGAACAATAATATAATAATGACAACGACAATGACAATTCGGTCATTCTGTCATAGATGCAGTGGATCTTCAGGGTGCGGTCTTTCATATAACTGGCGCCGATTCTTCGGCACTCCGCTGTATTGCTTCCAGCTTCTTGAGCAGGTACTGATACATAACCAGCATCGTGCCACATTGGACACTGGTCCAGACAGCTCGCGGTCCGACACCACGGAACCAGCCCGCAAATCCTTCGGTTTTGTAGATGAGCCGCAGCCCCGTGAACACTGAAGACGTGTGCAATACGGAAGCGCCAGGTTGAGGTGTAGTTGTTGATGGGGAGGTGGTGGAGATCGGGCGTAAATGGGTTTTGGATGACGAGGCTGATGGGTTTGTTGTGTTATGATGATGATGATGTTGTTGATGTTGATGTTGGCGACTATCCTTCTTCGATATTCGTTCTGCGGTCGACGACGACGACGACAATGGCGGTTTTGAATCAGGATTCTGTTGCGTCTGAATCCTCGTCTTGACAACGTCCAACGGACAAGTCAGAATTCCCGCCATACCACCAGCCGTTGTAGCCGTGAGAATTTCAAGGGGCAATCCAATATCCCTCTTCCCAGTCCATCGCTTGGCCCATTTTTGTTCCTGCTCGTAAAAGCGAATTCCAAAGCCGAGAACGGCAGGTCCCGATAGAGGGTAGCTCTATATCCTGAGAACATCGCTCTGACCCCTTCTGTGCGGACAATCGTACGGAACGCATCCGTTGTGCTTCGGTAGTTATATCCAGAACTAAAATATGGATTGTTATAGCGTCCCTGCAGCTGTAGTCGCGTTTTGAGAACTTCTGACGGCACATAGACCACCGAAGCAGCCAGATCTGCAATAAAGCCTATGGTGGTAATCAGTTAGAAATAAAAAGTAATCCTATAACAGGAGAAAAAAGAAGACAACCTCACCAGCAGAAAGATATGACAACGTAGCATTAACCCCCATCAAGCATATGTCTCTTAGACCATTCATATATCCCAAAAATATAACTGTCCCCGGAAAAGAGCCGATCAACGCCGGACTCACACCGCTATAAAGACCGCGCCGGAACCCTTCCTCTCGAAAAATTTTCAAATACGATGCTGACGTCGAGCCATATTTTGGCGGGAAGTGAGGGTCCCCTTGTTGCCGAGTTTTGACCGTATCGAGAGAGTGCATGAGCATGTCACCGGTCGAGCCACCAATGCCACCTGCCAGCATTGACTGTTTATATCACCAGTATCGTCAGCGGGAAGAAGAAGAAGGGAAACGGAGACATACATGGATATACAGCGGTCTTTTCTCATGTTCGTCATAATCTTCTCTAGCCGTCAATGGCGCCGACTCCGAGAAATCCATTGTCCGCGACCCCAATATGTTGCCCATTATCTGACTGGATAGTTGCTTAGACCCAGTACTCTCTGCATAACTCAGTTGGGATGCATCGTGACGATGATCGCCGCTGGACGAGGACGATGATGACGACGATAAGCGTTGGAAAGAGGAGGGATAATTCGAGTTCACCGCGGGGTTATAAATGTCCGGGGCTTTCGAGGGCGAGTCGAGGCTCATGACAACCAACCCCTTGGCGCCGTTCTCTTCGTTGTTCGCTCAGTTGGATCTATGTTTATCGAATGCTATAAAGTGCGCCACGCGGAAATTGACAAGGCCGGTGAAACCGCAAAAGAAAATCCCAAATTAAAACAAAAGAGAAGGAGGAAGTCAAAAATATATAACTAACAAAGGAAATAAATAATAAGGAAGACAGAAAATGCAGATCAGGGGATTTGCAGCACTCGACTGATGGCTCACGACTTTTTCGGGGAGTTGAGTTTGATAGTGAACTAACTTAACTAACTTAGTTAAGTTAACGAGTTCATTTTGATTACATAAGCAGGTCGACTACAAACGCCTCCACTCAAGGCTAACAACAGTTACATGGAGATTCAATTTATGGGATATGGCATTGGTGTGCACATGAAGAAGAATCAAACTGTGAGAGTCTCAAAGTTGCGCCAGGGCAAGATTTGATTAAATTTCGTATTTTTCTGCCAGGATCTACACGGAAGGGCCCGTAACCACCATCAATCCCGCAGTGATCTGGGATGGATATTCGAAAGAACGATTCAAGCTTACTCTTTGATAGAATAATGTCCTCTCGAGCGCTCAAAGATAGTTATGTTGGACCTAGTATGTCTGTCATAGCTGACGGGGACCTCGGGAATATTCTTAATTTGGACTACATCGAACAGTGCTCAACTTACATTCTATACAGTCAATTATCCATCTGTCTGGTCATTCTACAAGTTACACTATGAGCCTGTATCATAGGTAGGCACAATGAGTAGCATTGACCGAGAGCCGTCCACGTACGTACATGCAACACTCGCTCCGTATACAACACGTAACCAGTGTGACGCAAAACATATTGACAAGACGTGATAACAATGAACAGACAAAAATAATAAGACCAGAATTTTTTCGCATCAAACAATGAAAGAAAGAAAGAAGAAAGAAAACTAATCTGACAGAGAAGGTCATCCCTCGACGCCAAACACGCCTCACTGATTGTACGCAACCGTGTTACAAGATAAGGAAATATGACCCCCTCATCAACTGTTTCTTCATAATTCTAATGATACGCCAAAGCTTGTAATGTAAGGCTGCTCCAGCTTCCTATCCGCTCTAGCTGGATCTCCCTCCCCGCCCCAAAAGTTCGTATAGCCGTAGCGCTCACGTCGAGCTGCAGCTTAGAAACGTCAATCATGCGTGCCGGAATAGATGCAATCGTTATAAGCGTTACCGGTAATTGAGGTTGCTTGTTTTCGTACAACAGCGCATTGCTACTTTGCAATATGTGTCGTTGATGCACATTGTAGTCAACCCTATTTCCGGGTTCAAAGTGTCTACTGAGGCTTCTTGCCTGCAGCACCCGGTTCACCACCAAGGTAGCGTTTAATATCAGTAGCTCCGTATACTTGGGCGGTAACACCCTTGAAAGATTCCCAGCCCTGGCGAACCTGAGGAGGAGTGCTCTGATGAGATACCAAGGTATCAACGCGAGCAGTGAATCGGGCCACGGCGCTCTGGACGAAGGAGCTCTGAGAGTAGCGGGCACGGAAGAAGGCCAAGTAGATCACCAACAAAACCCAGCTGCCCTTGGAGAATGTCAGGGCAGAGAGAACCAGGCGGAAAAGCAGTCCAAGTTCGAGCAATGCGACGAGATACATGCTGGAATCATAGTACTGCTTCACGAACTTTCCAATGCTGTCTGCCAGCGGTGACTGCTTAGCAGCCGGGCGTGAGCCACCAGGGGAAGCCGGTCCGGCATTACCCTGAGGACTTGGCTGTAGTGTAGGAAGCAGGTATGTACGAGTATAAGTGGCCACGTGGAAGACGGAGTAGACGCTGAAGGGCAAGAGCGCCAGAGGAATCTGGCGAGAGTAAAGCCACACAAGGGCCATTGCTAAATATAAAAGGGTAAGCAAGAAAGAAGGTAAAAAGGGCCCAGTCATGTAAAGAACAGAAATAGATATATCTCGTCAAAGGCAAGACAGGAAAGATGGTTCTCACCGAGATATTGAACATTCTCATCGCTCAATAATTTGAAGGCTATCTGCACTGGAGATCCAGACAGCTTGCCTCGAGCAATATATTGCTTATATACCACAATTCCATAGGTAGCCGCGGCGGAAACGAAGGCTAGACGGTAGGAGATCTTGGCCCAGCGGGAGTAATAGTTGAAAAAATATAGGACAGTCCATATCGGAAGACCGTTAAAAGAAGGGTCAGGTGGCTATTTCAACAGATACGTCAGCTTGATTTGTTTTCTACTTCCGCGGCAGTCCACGCGTGCGTGCTGCGCTCGATTCGGCGGCACCATTTGTGCGGTGAGGCTGATTGACATACCCTACGAACCAACCGAACCTGTTAAGCGTGAAATCGTTAGAAAGATCATTACGTCAATAACCTTCTTTCCACAGGGGAGCGAAACATACTGCAAAGTCTGGGCCAGCGCCTTGATTCTCTCGCCCAAAGGCAAGGTGGCCGGAGGTGGAGGAGCCATAGCGGATCAGAAGCGGCCGAGAGGAAGGAAGAATGAAGGAGAAAGAAAAGGATGGTGCGAGTGAGATCAAATATGTAATGCAAAACACCGCACGGAATGGGTTATCCTAGTTTTCTTTCCTTTTCCTTTTCCTTTTCGTGCCGTGGTTCCTTTGTGCCGGGAGGTGTTAATAGTGAGTCTGACAAAGTGGGAGGCTGGTCAGGTCTTGTGTTGCTTCGGGGAAGGTGGTCTAGGCAGATAAGCTGCTGATTGGCCAGTCCAGCTCGGCTGGTCCGTGCTCGCCCATGACGTTCCTTTTCCCGGCAGCCTGCGGCCTCAGGCAGCCACAATGTCATCACTTGAGTTACTACGTGTTACCAATACTCAATTGAGAGAAACGATTTAATGAGCATCTAAAACACAAACAAACAATACAGGAAAGAAAGACACGGCGGACGAGGAGGTATACAGGCCAAGAAAGTACATGAAAAGAAGATAATGAATCTAGTGACTGGACGTGGGATACCATCTCAACGAGCTTGCAGAAAAAGAAGAAGAGAGAAACCAGATCCCACTGTAGAAGCTTGTGTCTGCAGGGCAGCCCGCTTCCAAAAGAAAAGGGCAAGGGTATGCCGATATTAAGAGTCTTTCTTTTTTTAATGTGAGACAAAAACAAGTGAGAAGGGAAAGATAAAAACATTCTTTTTCTTGGTTGGCCCGATATCAAGCAGTCATTAGTGGAGAGTAGTAGACGGAAATAGGAGAAGTCAATGAGCGTGAGTGGAAGGAAAGCAGATGGAAAAAGGGAAAAGATATAAGAACGAGTGAGCAAGTAAATCAATAGATAGGGAAAAGAGCGCAGTCTCCATAGCCAGCTCGCCCCGTAAAAATAACCCACGCCATTAATTAGGTCGTCGCATTCGCGGAATGGCAGTTCTTGCCCGCTGTTTCTGCGCTCGGGAGAATCTAGCGGAGCGAGAAACCCTTTCGTTTGCTCTCCTTTTCGATAGGCCGTCCACTCTCGAGGCGAGCCTTCTTCTCTTCCAGGTCTTGTCGCTGACGTTCCAGTTGATCTTTCATCTCCCGATGGCGAGCATACAACTCGTCTTCGCTTTGTTTCAGCTTGCTCTCCTTTTCGCGCACTTTCTGCTCGAAGACCATCTTCATTTCGGTCTCCATCTTCGCTAGCTTCTGCTCGTGCAGGGCGCGTTCCTCCTCTTGCTTGACGGCCGGGTTGACCTCCTTAAAGACGCTTGGGTCTTGAGCAACACCCATCTGGGTAAGCTTGTCGGAGCGGTAGTTCTCATACAAGACGTTGTTCGTGTGCTCCTTAAGTTCCTCCATGTGTGTGCGGATAAGCATCTGGCGCAGCTTGACGAAGTCGCAGTGTTCCTCGTTGTCGACCTCGATGACACCCCATGGGTACCGACGACCGCGGACCTTGCGTCCATCAGGGTAGTGACCTCAGCGTTGGCACCGACGATGGCGAAAGGAACCTTGGACATGATCTCCTGGTTCTCAGCAATAGTCTCTTCGTCGTCAAGCTCGTAGCGGGGCCCTCGAAGATTTGAATGGAGTGGTACTGAATATCGGCGAGGATCTATATTGAGCAGATCGCGGTCAGCATACATATAAATTCATAGACACATTCAGGGGTAAATATATAATCATACTCTTTGCTTGAACAGGGCGATCTCCTCGTCGGTAAGGGTATCGGATTTGGCAATAACGGGGATCAAGTTGACCTTGGTGTGCAAGCGGCGCATGACCTCAATATCGAGAGGCTTCAGGGAGTGGCCGGTAGGCTGGATAAAGTAGACACAGGCATGAACGCGGTTGTCAACAATGTTCATGCGGTTAACCTTGTTCTCGGCTTCGAGATAGGCGTCAAATCGCTGCTCGATATTTTCGACAATGGGTCTCCACGAGTCGTCATTGTTGACGAAGTCACCAAATCCCGGGTGTCAACAACAGTCAACCGAAGACGGACTCCGTTTTCTTCAATGTCGGCACTGATTGACTGAATGGAGACGGTCTTGGGAATGATATCATGACTAGGTCCCTTGCGCTCCTTGGGTGGGTAGAGAGAGGTATTGAACAGAGTGTTGATCAACGTCGATTTTCCGAGACCAGATTCACCTATAAGAGAGAAAGAAGAAAGCGGAAGCGCGTTAGTTGCATAATTCTTTCTCTTCTGATAATATTATCTCCACTTACCAACAACCATGACATTGAAATTGAATCCCTTGCGGACACTCTTGCGGTGCCACTGGTTGGGTAGATTGGCGAAGCCGACGTAGCCGGTCAATTTGCGGCGAACGACATTGCGCATGTCTGTGGCAGCTTGGGCAACGGCTTTCGGGTCCTTGGAGCTCACGGTTTGAGCATTGCTTGAACCGCCCATCGGGTTGCTTCGTTCGACATATGGTGACGCAGCCTTGCTGGAGGTGCTGGGGATGGGCGAGGTGGGCTTCTGGCCAGGCGCCGTAGCGGAGCCATTAATAGCTTTGGTTGCTAGATCCCAGTTAGTATAATCAAATCGATCCATGTCGCTATCATCAGATATTAAAGACGGAGAAGGGAGCGAAGGCGGCGTGGACTGGGCCTGGGATTGAGACTGAGAGCTGGTCGATGTGCTGTGATAGAGGTCGTTGAAGTCGGTTCTCGACAGGCGGGTGCTTTTCCATCCATGCTGGAACGGTACTTGACGCCAACGACGCGATATTTGGGACCAGGCATTTTGGCTCTTTTCTTGCCCAATCACGCTGCCGAACCTTATTTTACAACCAACAAACGAACACAACAAGCCCCTGAACGTGGACAATGACGGATGTAGACGGCGGTGAAGATGAAGGTGATGGTGACGGTCAAGGTGATGGAAAAGATGGCTTACCCATTATTGCAAGAAGAAGAAAGACTCAAGGCTTGCGAAACGAGCGTCGGGAAGGTGGGAAAGTGCTGGGGAAAGGTGTGCCTTCCGGTTAACTGTCAGCGGTGCTTGGTTCAACAACAGGAAGGCACGAGCGAGTCAGGTGAGGCAGAAATATTGCAGCAGCAAATGGCAATCGCTCTTTCTGTTTCTGATTCAATTCACACCACGGCCAACAACGAAATAAATATGCGATGTAATGCTTCTGCTGCGGGGAAGTCGAATTGGGACGTACCGTGGACCAAGGTTGCCCAGTCAGGAGGAAGTAAGACAAAGGACAACAGCCAAAAAGAAAAAAATATCTGAAGAGACAATGGACAGACAATCCAGAAAAGAATAGGGAAAAAGAGCGCTCAATCAGAGAGCACTGGGCCGTCAAAAATAGACAACGAAGAGATCGAAGAGAACGAAAGAAGGGTACAGGGGCAGGCACAAACTCAGGACTCAGGAGACTTGGAAACAACAACTCACTAACCGCTAACAAAACTGTCTGGAGAAGGCGGGCGGCCAACGGCAGACGGCGAGAAAGGGGTGCCGGCAGCCCTTCCCCGATGGGGGCTAGCGCCATATTTCCGCCAATCAGCGGCGTTGTCTGGCCAAAGTCACGGATATGTAAATTTATTGACTACAGTCCTGAGTCTACCAGTAGTTATCACGCCTGCAATATTCTAAGCCTGTTCGATCGACTATCCTCGTACGTATCAAATTTGAAATCTTGTAGGCGAATGTCTCTGGCAGACTGCGGCAGGAAACTCGCCTACCTGCGTGTAGCGCCAGCACCCAGGAGAATCTGCGACAATCCATCCTTGGGCGAGATATTATCATGCTGTCACACCGACAACATGGATAATGAGTCCATTATTAGCACATCACCGCGCACTCGGCATGGACGATCTGCTCCGTTCTACACCGGAACACCCATCCATCATTGATGAGTGGCTTGGTATGCACCAGGTTTGTCCTCGCGGACGTCCGCGGCATATAGCCTGGTTCGCTATCAAAACAAAACCATGTCTGAGACCTATCTACGTCTGCAAGCAGACGGTTGGCGAAGTGCAGGGCCAGGCGGGAGACTGCATGGCCTAGCAGGCCAATCAGAACATGGAGTCGGACTTGGTTGGTCTTTTAACGACTGCTCAACGAACTTCGGAGTGCGACTGACGAGTTAGTTTTCCTGTCGATTGAGCCCTCCTCTAATGGCTGCTATAACTAGCGCCAGAGCTGGACTGCTGAAGCTCGAAGGAGTCTGGAGAGTCACACCAAGAACTTGCAAGGGTCAGTCTGTGCGCCACGGCAGCCGTTGCAGTGTTGCACTAAGTAGTTGACAAGGCGGGCAAGTTGTTATTGCCTTTCGCTTATACCACCAGGAAAGGCCATTGTGTTTGTAATCCAATCGAGAGCTTAACTAGTTATCTTCCAAGTATCCTCCGTACACACCACCAGCCAGCTTAACCTATGAGCCCATAGCTGGCTGGGCAACGGCGAGACAGATTTTCCGAGCAGCGCCCGCCTAACCCAATTGGTGCTGGCCGTGACCTGTCCGCCTCAGAAAAGACGAGCAGCGCAATTATTAATCACTCATGCAAGCAGCAAAAGAAGGAAACATAAGCATCACCAATTGATTCCCTATCCATGGGCTTTTCTCCTTAACGTTACTCCTACGTACTGTATTACTAGATTTTTGTTCTTCTCAATTGGTCAGTCAACCATGTTGCGGACATCGGCCACGAGGCGTGCAGCTCTGCTCTTTCGCAGTAGCACCACTGCCACCACCACCACATCCAACTCTTGTGCGATCTCATGTCGCATTGCAGGTCAAAGACGATTTGCGAGCACCGAAGGAGGCAACGCCTTCGTCCCTCCCCGCCCTCACAGAAACGGCGCAGCTGGAGAAATCGCCTGGTGCGCTTAGGTCTGGCCGGCGGTGCTATCTACTTTTATAACACATCGACTGTCTTCGCCGAGGAACCCACGCTCTCCCTTCGACCACAACCCATCGATGCGGAGGATGCGCCAACCTTGAACACACTCAGTGAAAAGATCGGCATCCAGCAACCAGTCTCAACCGATGTGCAGTCCTCACAACCCCACGGCGAGCCGCAGCAAGAAGGAAGCCTAGAAGACCTTGAATCGCAGGCTGGTCAAGAAGGCGCCTTCAACCCCGAGACTGGAGAAATCAATTGGGACTGTCCGTGCCTAGGCGGCATGGCCCATGGTCCATGTGGCGAGGAATTCAAAGCCGCTTTCAGCTGCTTCGTCTACTCGACGGAAGAGCCCAAGGGAATGGACTGCATTGAAAAGTTCAAGTTTGTCTCCCTCCGCCAACGACTACCAATTCCTTTCCCCTTCACTCCTTTTTTCATGTAAAAGACTCCACTAACATACCTTAAAAGGGCATGCAAGACTGCTTCCGCTTGCACCCGGATGTCTACGGCTCCGAGCTCCAGGAAGATGAAGTCGACGAACAATTAACCGAACAAATCGCGCAACGAGACCGGGAAGAGCAAGCACAAAAGAACAGCAACAACCTTCGTCCTCCGAAGTACAACAACATCAAGCCGAAAAAGAAATCACATTACAAGACCCTGCAGTCTCCAGCCTAAACAAAGCCGAGAAACATGCTGAGATAGAAGTAATACGAAAAGCATCTGAAGCACAGCCTTCTGAACAACAAGAAGAAGACCTTGTCCCAAGGGCATGGCATGAAAGTAACGGCGACGGACTACCCAAGAAGACCGAAAAATAAGAGGAAATAGACCCTGTTGTTCGTTCGTCCCATCTGACCTTTTCAACCCTCATCACCTACATACCCTCCCCAAGTCTCAATATACGACGACAATGAATTCAGTCTAGCCTACCTTTGCGGGCCAGAAATCCTGTTCTATACAAAACATGTATTGTTATTCTCCTCTCTTATTCATTTCGTTTCCCATATTTTGAGTGAAAATGATGTATAACCAATTCTTTTTTTCCTTTCGTTTTGATTATTGACTACTGACTTACTTGCATTATTGCATGAGCGAGATCATAAAACAGGCGGGAATAATAGAGAGAGAGAGAAAGAACCCTTTCCGAGGAAGAATAGAGATATTTGTACATTACCTGATATTGTCTCTGTTTTGGTATACAGATCAATGATAGTTATGGTAATAACCAGTTACTACTTAAGTATGATTGAATCTAATAGATGCATGTACATACTTGAGCAACTTCTGTCTTCAATTTGATTTCCCTTCTGACCTCTCTCTCGACATCCGCACCTCTAATCATTGATATATCCTATCCACCCTCGCACCCCAGCCTCACCAACTCTTGCTTTAGAAATGTCCCAAACTCAAGGATGAGCTAGCTAGCTTGTTATATGGATCCAGTACATACGCTAGAGGCGCAGACTCTATCATAACGCAGAGTGTGATAGGGCTCGCTGCTTACGGTCCAACTCTTCGGATCCTTCTGACGTTAGTGAGGACAACTCGACCGGTTTTTCTCCGCCGAATAAATAGGAATGGCTGATGTGATATTCTCCGAAAAATCAAAAGAATAAGATCGAGAGCATTCCTTTTGTTGGCCATCACAACTAGTATTGATTGAATGGTGTGAACCACAGTAAGCAAAGCTTTCACGTCCTGCATGCATCCATCTACTGTCAGTACCCAAACAAACGTGATTTAATAATATATAAGACCTTACCAGTCAACATCGCTCAGCTGTAGTCGGCGTGCACGAAACCCCGATCTATTCGACTTATCCGTTCTGTTATCCCGCGATGGTCGCTTTTCTAAACAGTTTTGAGGCTTCTTAGCATCTGCATTCTTATTGGGCTTCCAGCGGGTTCCTGGGTAACAATGGGTTCCTGGGTAATAGAAAAAGGCCATCTTCACCTTCGGGTTGTTCAGTGTCTCCAGGGTCATAGCTTAAAACGAGATTCTTAATACGTTGCTGCTCCTCTCGATCCGCCTGTTGTTGCGTTTTCATGGCGACTGCAAAGCTGGAATCCGACGGCAACTCAATCGTGCGAGTCTATAAAACGTTAGTACATAACTGTTTTCCCGCGACAATACCCCGGCTAATTCTAACCTGCGGCCGGTTGCCCTTCTTTGTCATCAGGAGAACGCCATAGTATTCGTTGGTTGTTGTGTCTCTGTCGATGTCTCATCGCCTCCAGTGGGATCCCGGCGAGACGGCCGCATAGGAAGAGGAATATCGAACAGAGTCTTCCGTTCAAATCTCCTGCCTTCGATACTTTCAGCCATCATTTTCTCAAAAGCCCGGTCAAATTCGGCCTCCGCCTCAGGGTCCCTCTCTTCTTCCTGGCGAGAAACATATATCTTTTCGTCTTCTGATTCCGAGTCGACGCCTTCGCCATCTTGCTCTGCATTATGACTAAAGGTTCAGCTTCCTCCGTCGAAGAGTGCACGTCGTCAATATCAGGAACACCATCCTCGTCAAGGCCTTCCTCGCCGTTCGCATCAGACGAAATACTTTCAACTTCATCGTCCTCTACCTCGGCACCTTTATCGCCGTCCTGGACTTTATAATTCTGAGCAATGGCTTCGCTGAACAATCGTCCAGCTTCTTCAAGATCAGGCGCGATTTTCCATTGAGGACGAACTAGAGTAAGTATCTTGAACGAGAATTCGACATCCATGGGCAACGGATCTTTCGTAAAGATGTAATACTGTGACTGGTTAGTAATCGTACAACACTTCCATGTATTTGCAATACCTGAAAGAAGGTGAGGAAAAGTCAAGCTTCTTCTTAGCTGATCCACGGTCAAAGCAAACACCGCATGTGTCGAGTATTGTGCAAACAAGGCGAATACGGAAGAAATCGTCCGGCATATCAAGGACGTTAATTTTTCCAGGACTGGCGTTCCATTTTCTATTTTTTTTCCCCGTTAGTCTTCTAAAAAGAAACTGCAAGTTCAAACAATATCAGCATACCATGTCCAAATGCAACTATGCGGTACAGTGCATCAAAGATTACTGGAGAATCGATAATTTTGTAGTTATAGAGTTCTCCAAGATATTTGACTTCCGCAACACGCTTCTGATTGAACTTGAAATCGTTCTGTTCCAGTCCTATTGTGATGCTCTCGAGGACATTATCCACAACGCCAATGACGAATTCCTGGTGATAGCGGTATAGTGCACTAGCGAGAATGGCCAGCAAGTGAATGTTGCCGTACTTTACCTTGTTCGGCCTGCTGAAAACGCGCTCAAGGATATCAACCACCTAGCAGAAAAAGCAAGGGAAAAATCAGCATGTCCTAAGATCCGGCCCTCCAAGGATATCGTATCTACCTCTGACTCTTCCCAGTGAAGTTTCCTGATAGATTTTAGTATCTTGGTATAGTTGCGTTTGTTCATATCCAGGTATAGCAACTTCCGAATGTACAGCTCCATCGGCGTACGCTCCTTTTGTCGAATAGCAGGCCGCACAGGGGATCCACGTAGTACATAGCATTCTCGATGATCATTCGTTCCTGCTGGCCCAAATGAGTGGCAGCTTTCTTGCGACCCAGCGTTTCTAGGAATGATGCCATTCTTGGTGAAGTTTCCGGGTTTCGTAGGAGATAACGACCGCAATTTTCGAGCAGGTTGCCCATTATCTCTATGTTTGTACGAGAGAAGTCATCTAAACACACTTTAAGACAGTGGAAAATGACATGCTCGGGAACGACGCCAAATTTGGTCAACTCAGCCAGGTATCGTATGTTGATCATTCTGACCTGTCCGAGAAACTCCTTTTGTTTGCGACGTTGCAAGCTTCTGAATTCTTCATCCAGATATGTGATCAATCCTTGGGGAACATCAGGCATATGCTGACCAAGGGTAGCTACAAGGCGGGAATAGAACGGCAGTAGATCGGTACGGCCCTTGGGAATATCCTGTATAGCCTTGATGAGTCGGTTGCGAGACGCTTTAGAGTTCAAAAGCAGAAGTCTAGAGCAAGTTGATCCACTTGATCCTTGTTTTGCAAGTCGGGAAGTTTGATTAGAAGCGCATCTACCTGGGCTCCAACGGTTTTGTTGACAACTGCGACCGACTCGGTATCGGCTTCAGCAGGCCTCCCCTCTGTTGTAGTCACATCAGTCACTGTATCTGTTTTGTCCGAGATATCTTGCCCTTTCGCTTGTTCGTCGGCGTCACCTTTCTTCTTCTTGCCATCTTCCAAGAGCACAGCAGGCACTTTCCCTTTGAGGTCTGCAAGATTCTCGTAGAAACGCCGCTCCTCCTCGTCTTCCCAAATGCCTGCTCCATCACCTTGGCCACGAAGATATTCAGCGGTCTTGACAAGGCCAATTCCCCACTTGTTGAAGAGTCTGCAGCCTCCTTGTCAACTAAATTAGGCATTTCAACTCCGAGTATCTCACACATAACATGTGTATTGGCAACTAGCTTCTCATGTGCTTTGGATTGTTTCTCGAAATTCGCTTGTCGATCTTCGAAAATTTCGCCACTTTTGACGTACGCTTCGGCATTGCGACGACTCTGAGCATTGAGTGCCTTTTGATCACGAACCACGTGCGTTTTCACGTCTTCCAAGTACCGAGTGAGGATGTTCCTGAAACGCAATTGTACTTTCTCGGAGGCTAGTGGTGGCTCATTTGCGGCGTCTCCGTTAGCCTCTTCAACCGGAGGAACGCCGCCCTCCACTGCGGTTGTAGTGCCATCAGCGTCGACATTTTACGACCTTCTTCAACGGGTTTCACTCCTAGTATATCCCAGCTAAAAGTTTTCACGAAAAGAACGGCGAGAGGAAGGTTCGTGTGGTCCCTGTCATATCCCAAGAGATCTTTTAAGACTTCCAGGGGATACGGGTCAGCTTCCTTATCCTGGTCGCCCTTGGCCGCAGTTCTAGCTCTAGATGGTCCATCCATGACCTTTCCGCCCGTGCTTGAACTGGCATCTTTACTCTTCGTACCGAGGTCGTCCGGGCGTTCAATGTCATCCAGGGTTTTCAAACACTTAACAAGCCACAATTCCGTAACCACACGAAGTAGAACTCGGTGTCTCGACAAGCGCTCCTTCTCTTCCCTCTCACGGACATCCTGGCTGAGCGCTTTAAGTTGCGACTTATCCGGTGAACTCAGTCCTCGCCCCAGCAGCCATCCGATCTGCTTCGTGAATTCGTTCGGCCCGAACCTCTGATGTAATGCGCTTACGATTTCAACGCCAGCCGCGACCTCGCCTGGAGACTTCAATTTGCACAAGCCTTCGTAGCATGCTGAGATGATTTCAGAAAGATACTTGTGTAGCGACAGAGTGCGGATATCGGTGAGGAAGGTGGCGAGCGCAGATGCGGTAATGCCAGTGCGAAGGCGCTTGATAAAGGCGGTGTTCTTCTTGAGCGACGAGTCCAACGACTTGTTGACCTCAAAACATCTGTGGATAGGATAGTCTTATGTTAGAAACGAGTCTCAAAAGGTATCGCAGCGTGGACAGCTGGCTCCAGTAACTCATACCGTTTTCTCCTGCCCACGCTCGTTCATTCAGATCGCGGAGCTCCCTAGATTGAATATGCGTCAGTAAAAAGCGATCGGCTGTTTATCTGGTCTGAAAGAGGATAGCATACGCTTTCTTTTCTGTTCCATATCCTTTCCACTCAGTGGCGCATGGGGGTTTGCACCGCTTGCGAATTTCAGCGGAAGATCAATGACGGATAGACCGTTCGCTCTGATTAACTCCGAGACGAACGAAAATGCCAAAGATGAGCTTCATGCCACATTGGATTGTGGGGACGGGGCGATCTCTGTTGAAGCGCAACTCTCTCTCTGACGACAACAGAACAAAAGCGTGCAAGTCACTTTGATGTTTCTCATAAGTGAATGGGAAGTGAAGTCTTAGTGGGTTGCTCTCTGCTTTGCCCGGCCGCACTTTCCCCACCGAATCTCATTTGTTTCCTCAGGCATCCAATATCAACCTCGGAGAGCAGTCATGGAATTCATTCTGAAAAGAAGGCCTCTGGCAGCAAATGAATCAATCAAGATGTATAGAAATTATATTGTTCATTTCTTTCCGTTACATCGACTAACTACACGCTTCGCACTAGTACTCATACAGTGACAGGGTAAGTCAAGCAAATAAATGTAGAAGGCGTAAAACAAGAAATCAACTTTCCAAGGTCATTCGCTGTCAGTACAGCTTTTTCTGACCCAGACAGTTCGTGACACGGCAAAAGCAGCGAGACATGAAGAGATGCAACCCATCCAACAGGTACATTTGTTGTGTGCCCACTCGACAGGGAAACCGACTCTCGACTTGAAGTAAAAACTGAAATCAACCGCCTTTTAATGATACACAGCACCGTAAAACAAAAGAGAGATGCAAGATAGGGACTATACCCACGCAGCGCTATGCGGTAGACTCTGACAATTATAAAATGAGTTTCGAATATGTGACAAGAATGTAAGTCGGGAGGGAAGCAGATGGCAACTGCGCGCAACCATAATTCGTATTCGGCAGGGTATTATAAAATGCATGCTCATCATTTGGGCTTTCGCCAGTAGTATTGCTGCGTCATCATCAGTCAGTCTCACATATAAAAAGCAAAACCGTTATTAACATCGTTGACTCACTTTGTGTTGCTTTCTGCAATTCCGCAAACCTGGTTTGCGTAAATCGTTGACAACCGCCTGCCGACGCATTTCATCGTCATCGAAATCAGGAATGTAATAGAACTCGCTTTCCAACGCTTTCCCAGCAGCATCTTTGCCTTCTCGCGTGACTTCTCCGATGCACTTCGTGGTCTCAAGAATAGCTCGGACTTCATCTCGAGAAAAGCATTCCGTTGCATGGGCCCCAGACTTCCAGAGAGAAGCCGGCAAATTTTGAAGAATCGTGGAGAACGGTGTTGATGAGAGGCGGGAAAAGGCAAGCTGGTTCGCTGCGTGATTCTGAATTAAAGCAATAGCAGCAGCTCTTTGTTCATTCACCTTCGTTTCTCCTTCTTCCTTTTCCCCTCTTCCAGCTCCTTTTCTTCATCTTTCCCTCCTTCGCCTCCTCCATCTCCTTTTTCGGCAATTTAGCGGCTAGTGGCTGAAGCGGGGCACTCACTGGACGTAGAGGTTCTACCTGAGGCCGGGAGGGACGGGCAGGTCTTGTTGG
Source organism: Talaromyces trachyspermus (assembly GCA_020137715.1). Lineage (NCBI taxonomy): Eukaryota > Fungi > Ascomycota > Eurotiomycetes > Eurotiales > Trichocomaceae > Talaromyces > Talaromyces trachyspermus. The sequence continues at coordinate 1,085,319 of JACGXQ010000003.1, forward strand.
GGATTCACCAGCACGGAAGGAAGCCATACGCGGCAAGAGGTTGTCGCCGAAAGGACCAAAGGAATGTACTATTGGGTCATTCTCCTCGTCGTGATCAGAAAAGTCCTCGTACGGCTCAGACAGTTGGCTGAGGGAACTGCTTTGGGAGCGATTCAACCTTTCATCAAAGGTTGTTGTATGTGACGCGGCAAGATCTTTTTCTTCTCTTCGGTTGTCAGGTGTCGGGGATTGTTCATCTTCATAAATAGATATCGTAGTATGTGGACGGCTAGGGCTGATCAAAGGGAAGATGGAGGAATGCGAGACCGGCCAACGGGGAGGGACGTAGGCGACACAAGGCCAGGTTGTTCCCTGACCGGGCTTTCGCGGCCGTCACGACGCGTTTTAGGGTTCCGCTGAGGAGAACTTGCGTCCCAGGCGAGATCAGAGTCGGCTGAGGTTGAACCTTTCCTCTCATTTCGAGGCCATTGCACCAGAACTCGAGCGTCATGAACATCAATCATGATATCGGCATCTCTAATATCAGAAGTAAATGTCTTGCCCTTGGCCAAGTCATAAGTCTTTCCTTGGCAGTGCAACTTAATACCATTCCAACCCGTGCACATGATCTCGATGCGGTCACGATCGAAGGGGTTACCAGCAGGCTTGTATGTTGCCTTCACATGGACGCGTGAAATTAACCGATTAGCAGAGAGCTGATGGTGGCACGACGCACTGGATCGTCCCATAAGAAGAGATTCTCCAGAACTAGGAAGCATCAAAGTCGGAACTGTTGACAAAGGGGCACGTTCCGAGTTCGTTGAGAAGACGCCACGCTGTAGCATTGACCGCGCCAGAGGCAGACGAGGGGAGACGAGGACAAGATGTGAGTAGAAGAAGTGGGCACGGGGGTGGGATAATCTCCCGCATCGCGTGCCAGTCTCTTCTGGGGTCGAGGAAGAGACGGCGAGGAGCTCAGAGGCTCGAAAGCGGGCAGCAACGAAGCAGGACGCTTTACACCTGCCGCAGAGACGCCGCCTAACGTGGTGGCCCTGGGCGGAGACGACTCCATTGTATGTACGTAGAGTTGCTAGTAGGACAGCTGTGGATATAGACACGTGGATAGCCTATATGAATTGATCGAGACGAGATATTCGTTGTTCAGAGCCGAGCAGCACCAAGAGAGCCTCGAATTGAAAACAAGTTGTACATGGAGCAGAGGGAAGACAGAGGCTAAAAGGCAAGAAGAGGTAGTAGACAGCTCAGGAGGCTGGGGACTGCACGATGCATCAATGTTGATGAGCGTAAGAAGGTATCGGCAACCATTAAGGAAAATGACGGAGAGCTCGGAGAGTGGTGCAGGAAAGAATGTATGTGCGTTCTCGTCTCGTTCACGTCTGCCGCTTCACGCTTTCGCCCGCTCCGAGACGCGTTGAGCAGGCGCCAATGGGGCTCCACTGCGTCCTCGCGCTTTTCCGCCTCGAAAATGCTGGCAAGTGAAACGCATTCAAGTCAGGATCGCTTATGAATGCACGCTGGACTGTGGATTATTGCTTTTCGCAAGTGCGGCAGGCCCTCAGTCGCAGCAAGGGGACCATGCCTGGGTGCATCGCAGGAAACTGATATCACGCACGCTTTATGACGACGCTATAGACGCGTTGGTCACGTGCTCCGTCCACGACTTGCATTGACCTCTCGTTTTCTCTCATCTCTGCCAGTCGAATTTTCTTCTCTGTCATCATCCACATCTTGACCGCTCAAATTCGGACGACAAACGCGATTGCGTTAAATTTGATGCCTTATTTACACATGAAACGAGCATTACCAAAAGCCTATTACGAGCCCCTCTGGGGTATATTGTCAATGCTCTGTTGTTATGTATGTCACCAATGAATCAAGAAGACCTGGAGGCTTTTTGGCGATGACTGATGGCTTGGACAATGGATGGCTTTTGGGTTTTCTGGTTTTCTTGCTAAATTAGCTGCTCGGCGCACAGAGAAAAGGCTTAATGATGCTATTGCGCTGCTTCAACTGGATGTTACCAAGCAGGACTTCACATCTATAGTTGAGGCGCGAGAAATTTACTTGGCTTAACTGCGATTCTCTGCGCCTCATTGTGCAAGTACCTAGCAGATCGAGTTGACCGGGTGGCCCATCCTATGATATCTCCAAATTTAGAATTACACGCTCCGAAATTGAGGGCATGTATGAGGACGAGCTATAGAACGATAAGAAAGCCTTGTCCGGTTTCACTCCACAGTACAAACGGGATTCGGGAGGATGTAGCAGGCATTCGAGTTCGATGCCCTATTAGCAAGATTTTGCCAGTGAAATATGAGGTTTATTTACACATAAATTAGCATCACCAAGAGCCCATGAAGGGGTCCCTTTTGGTGACTTAATAACTAATCGTATATACCTTACGAGTATGCAATTTTCACCGATGGTCACAAGGGCAAGTAATTTGTCGAGAAGGTGCTTCATTCTTCGCCCTTTGGGAAGTTCAAAGGAAGTCATACATGTCGAGTAAGCATCGAAACGGACATATTTTGTTTTCAGAGTCATGAAACAAGTCCTCTTGAGTCGGCTTTCCAGCTATCTTTACTTCAATCGAGATCCTGAACCTGGAGCTCGCTATCCACTGTCTACCTAGGTGTGAGCGCATGGGATAATTGAAATCGGGCGATTAGGTATAGACAAGAAGAGTCCCCGTACCTAGGTAACTGATGCGATTGAGCTTCCGGAAATTTTGGCAGTCGCGAGATATATAAAACAACCAACGTGATGATCACATGCCTGAGGCATCCATACACCATCAAACTTGGAAACACCAGAGGAAGTAGCATGATGCGATATACGCCGTAGTGTGCGATTCCTAGTCGGGTCCTTTTGAATTTCTTTTTCCTCTTTTTCATTTTTCAAAGTTCATACGCACAGGAAATCTTAGATTCGTGTATATATAGTACCACAAGGGCTGTGTGGCAGGGCACGAAGATTAGATACTACCTACCTATATACTTGTCCCCGAAAATGCAGCTCACCAAAACCCATTTCCGTCCTGGGACGGGAGTGGACCAGGAGCATCGCCGCTTTAATATATCATGTGACGGAGACTGCGGGAGGATGTCGGGCGCAATGCGCGAGTTTACGCGAGGCAACGCGAGTCAAGCTAAAGCTGACGCGAGTTCCCTGCAATATTCTAGGGATCCACCAACCTGCTGACTCGGCTATTCTTTCTCTAGGTTACGTGTTTAATTCCCGCCCTTGTGCCCAGATGAGACGATGGCTGTTACACCTATGTAAAGCCCAAATGAGATTTATACTCATTGCCTAACAGCTGTGACGGCAGCCAAATCGAATGATATTATGAATCTATCGAGTACTATGTACGAAAAGAAACAGCATGGAGAAGGAAAGAAGAAGAAGAACAGCCCCCAGCATGGTGTTGAGCTTTTACAAAGGCACGGATGCAAACAGGACAAACAGGTAGGAACAGTAGGAACGGTAAGAATGGTGGGAAAGGTAGGAATATCTAGGGCTTCCTCCGCCGGAACCCTACCATGTGACCTCTGCCTCAGGCCTCAACCGGCCGTGCCACTATGCATGCCGTGACATGTGGAAGCGATGCTGATTCGCGCGCCCCTGACGAGTCGTCCCGATCAGGTTTAGCGGCCTGTGCGTGGCCCGAAGGACCCCGTTCGGGTTTAGCGTGGCCGGATCGGGAATGGCGCGGGTTCGGGGTGGGTCGCGAGGTATATAAACCGCGAGTGCGTCGCTCGACGACCACCCTCCGTCTGCCTTCTTTTCTCGCCCTCGCTCGCTCGCTCGCTCGCGCACCCGGGCTGGTCCCGCCGCTGGCTCAGCTGAAGCACGGTGTCGCCACCCGGCCCCTATGCGCAGCGCCGCGCTGATTGCTAATCCGAATTGCCCCTGGTACTATCCACCTCTCTGCTGGGCTGTTTACGCAGCCAGCGGGGCAGTGGTGTAGGGATAGTGGACAGCCGCTGCAGTGTGAGCTGGTAGTAGCCGAGGTCGTGATCAAGAGTTGCGCTGGTGTGACGAATGATTGCGGCCCATTGACCGTGGAAGAGTCCACCATGTCTCAGAAGGACGACCGAGAACGGGATGGGTGATGTCCTGTGATGGGGCTTCAATTTGACGATGAACGCCACCGGTGGTGTGCCAGGCCGTCTTGTCCAATGCTGCTGCCAGACAAGATGCATGCCGTGACACAGCCATCAGAAAATGCCTCACGGGGGCTCATTGCCGGGCTGTGGAAAGGGACTGGCACCAATGAAAAATTGGCCGCGTATCCAGGCGTTGCTCGGATTGATGCGGAACGCGTCACCTGTGACTCATGAGCATCAGCCATGGCCGGAGTCCTGTATCTCTCTGTCCAATGCGAAGGCTGGATCTGGCCGAAGGAGAAGCCTGATGTGACGTTACCACGTCAGAAGTGGTCTCATTTGCATGCATCATGGGGTTGTGATTGCAGAGACGGCCAATCACAAAATTCACGCACCGGGAAGACGAAGATGGATCTGACGTGGTGACGATTCTTGCCGGAAATTTTCCGGAAAGGGAGAAAGGAGAAAGGAAGGCAGGCGTGGGTGGATTGATTGGAGAGTTGCTGCAGCCGCGGAGATGGGAACGTCATTCTCCGTGTCACAACCGTGCTCCTTTGGATACTAAAAGCAGCCATTTGTCCTGGTCTTTCAAGGGGTTCATGCTTGGTCCGTTCCTCGTCCTTTTCCTGTCTTGTCCCGGAATTCCCTCACCTTCCACCCATCGCAACGATGATCTCCTGGACGAGATTCCTTCCCATCACTCCATCCGCTGCCTCAAAAGCCCAATTCCCAGACAAACTTACCCCTGAATCCTGTCCGACCGCAGCGGTCACGACATGAGTCGTCGCCTGCATCAACTCGCCATCAAAGAACGTCTCCAATGTCTCCGTGCGCCAATGATTTCGATATGGCACTCGCAGCTTTTGACAATATAACTGCCGGAGGTACTGGCACGAGTACGGTCCCAGAGAGTGAACAGCGACATGATCGTAGCAGCAACAATCCGATCGATAATCCTACGAAATCTCATCAAGTGAGTTAACCCCTTCCTGAGAACTTCTGAAAGCGTTTGAGAGTCGTACTTGTCTGACAATCAAATAGAGAATGCCGACGTCGCGTCCCAAAGCGTGCTCGACTATGGCGGTCAGAGGGGCCTACATCCTGTGATTGAAGACGGCGAAGATCCATCGCTACCCGGGTCCGCAGTTTCCGTGCTGCCTGCAAAAGAGCCAGCACTCAGCATGTACCGAGTAAGTCCTCTTTAACCACTATCATGTTCTCTCCTCGGGGAAATGCGCAGCACTGACGGTGTGAGACTAGGAAATGAGAACAGCGAGCTGTTCAACAGCACGGATCAACCATGCGGTGTTCGGATGGATGCTACACAGCTCACGGATCTGAGCCGTGTCCTGCTTCGCAAACGACCCTACCACCGGCGGGAGGTTGTACCACGAACGCCGACTCTGCAGAGGATGTAACACAAATTTGGAATTCTAGCATCAGAACTACGGAAAATATTGATGGACTCGACACGAGCGGGGCCACTGAGAATATTGAAAGAGATTATGGCACCAAGACCCTCTGTCAGATCCGATTCCGCGACAGAGCCTGGCTGCAAGGTTTACGGTGCAGGGCAATGCCACTAGCCGAGATGCCGGGACGGTACGTGAAAACAATGAAACCGTCACCATGACACCCACCTGCTTTGAGGATTGGCCAAAATCGCGGCGCCATAAGAAGAAAGGAGGGGCGCACCGGAACCGCCAGGTCACGACGGTTCCCCAAAAACGCTGCCCTGCAACCCACAACCTCAAAAGTCAACTGGACAACCTCATCGCGAACGCCGGAAGAAACGAAGATATCGATCGCCGTCACTCGGAGACTACGATAGTGACGATCCTGACGACTTGGACGATGATGATTACATCGATCCAGCTGGGTGTGTGAACGACCAGCGTCGCCCAACAAAGAGGCCAAGGCAGATCCCCATGGCTAATACCGATCAGCCGGAATGGGAAATTATGATTGGATCACAACTCGGCGGTCTGTCACTTCCGGACCTGGCTACCGTGTGCCGAGGAACTCTCACCTGCGAGATCTTTCCAGGAGAAATTATATACCACCTCTCGTGGGTGTTTGGGCGAGAGAGGTCTGATGATCTTCAATAGACTGAGCATCTCCCCAGCAGGCAAGTGATTCGCGCGAGACGAGTAGCACGCTGGAAGATGATTCCCACATGCCCCCGAAACGCAAGAGCGCCAAAGCGCCGTGGACTGAGGAAGAGGAGGCTGATTTGAAACGGCTGAAAGAGTACGACGGATTGCCATGGTCGCGGATCAAGAAGTACTTTCCCGATCGCACTGAGGGAGCGATCATGGTTCATTACTATACGAAGCTTAAGGACCAGGCCGTGCCGTGTCCGTCTCTACCGACCCCAAGTGACGATGGCGACTTGGATGTACGCTCCCGCCATCGCCGCCATCACCGGGTGGTCATCGAGATCGTCGTGGTTGATTGCAGCGTTCTCCCCGCGCCAGGGCAGAGTCATCACGTCGATATGGCCCGCCGAGGTCTCGGCGAGGTGTGGAGCGCTATTCGCCATAGGGATTTTGGTTCGGCATAGGTTCTTCGTTATAGTTTATATCATGCGGCGCATAGACGTGCTCAGGACCTTGATCCACAGGGACATCCCTCGCAGGGTCCTGATATCGAAATCGAAACAGCCGTTCTCACTGATACGTTTCGAGCCACCGGCAACAGCAGAGAAGATGTGAATCCTCATAAGAAAAGAAACCCGCCAGCATACAGTTTAGATCAGCTGTTCAAGCGTGTTCATACCGGGACCACACTTCCTTCGGAACTTTAGTAATATTTCTTTCCATTTGAGCCGGCGACGCCTGATCCTGCGCCCGGCCCGTCCTCATCGCGCCAAACTCGATCGGGGAATTCCCCAGATCCGGCTTAGCGCTCGTCGAGCCCCATCCCGATCGGGGATCGCGGCGCCGCCCGAGGTATATAAACCGCGAGTGCGTCGCTCGACGACCGCCAGCCGTCTGCCTTCGCATTTTCCCTTCCTTCACTCGACCTCGCGCTCGGAGGCTGCAGCAGCAAGCTGAAAAAGGATACTACTCCCAGGCCCCACCGCGCAAAGAGCGCCCAGGCGATGCGGTGGACCAATGTTGGCCCGCCGGTCTGCTGTGCGGGCCTGCCTAGCTCAGCTCATATGTGTGTGTGTGTGTGTGTGTGTGTGTGTGTGTGCTTGGATTTCACACGGTCATCACGCAGGGGTTGGCGAGCACGGCGTGACGAATGAGCGTGAAGCGAGAACGTCCATCCATGGTGAAGTTGGAACCGTGGTGGTGAGTCTCAGGGGCAACGGCCGAATGCGACGACACAAGGTGCGTCTGGTAGATGGGCGTCTCGCATCTTGAGACACGCCGCTGACGGTGGGCCGCATTGTCTCAAGTTGAGTGGTGTCTGGATGAGGTGGCCGATGCAACACTGCCACTCAGGAAATCCCTCACGACAGCTGATCTCTGCGTTATCGCCGACGAAGGCCGCTAATGAAAAACTCGCCGCGCCTCCAGGTAATCGTCGGACGCATGCAGAACACGTCAGCGGTGTCTTGCGAATCCTGCCTTGGAGTGATATCTCAGACACTCTCAGCCAGGAGCGGTGGTCGGAGGAGAGTGGCCCGATGTGACAGTACCGCAAAGTAGCCATCTCACGAGGATGGATCCCAGGCTCAGGATGGCGGATGCTGCCAATCAGAAAAATCGCGCATGGGAAAGGCGCTATTCGAATGCCGTCGAGAAGGTCAGCTGCGGTAGCCCAAATGGGTTCACGGTGATGGAAATGGTGGAAAGAATCGGGAGCACGGCGGCTCACGGAATGGATTGGGTCGCATACTGCCTTGAAACACGTGGACGGCATCGGTCGTGGCTGAGGCGATGGCCTTGCCTGCGGGATACTTAAGGAGGCGGTCGTTCGCATTTTCAGAGACCTGATATTGAGAAGCCGGTCCTTCACCTTATTCACATTCCACTACCTCCATTCCATTTCTTGTCCTCCCACTGCCTGGCCTGTCGCAATGACGATCAATCTAGACAAGATTATCCCATATCAGCCTCCCCTTCCTCCCAAGCCGTCCCAATCCTTCAAAATCAGCCCATTGCCACCAAAACCTCCTCCACTGATCCACCCTCTACCGCAAAGGCCTCATTCCCGAAGCAAGTTACCCTCGTACCCCAATTTCATTTCTTCCCCATCATTGAAGAGCCGACATGTCCATTACCTCCAGACACAAACGTTTTCGACAAAGCACTTGAAGTGTGGAGTAATATGGCGGGCAGAAACGCCGCATTTGTCGACGCAGTCGCTGAAGATATAGACCGGCAGCAAGGTCATAATCGCAGCAAGGGTCGAACAAATAACTCTAGGGAACCATCACCTAGTGAGTGTGACTAGGCCTCAGGCTATTCTATATGCAGTTTGAGAGATCGAGAGAATGCTAACAAGAGACATCTCTCAGGCGAACGTAGTGGAAGTACAAGTCTACGGCCTGCGAATCACGACCACAAGATCTGTCCAATGAGCAGCGTTCATGGAGCCCGTGCAGCCAGTGCACGAAGTAGTTGCACAAACAGGTCCAAGTCCACAGCGACATGGATCTAGTGCTTCTCAGAACAACGCCCTATTCGAGCCTCCGCAGCCCTTTCCCAAGGATTCAAACACTGGCCGACCGAGGGACGTTTGGATAGAGATCGCACGTCCCGCTGTCATGAACATGTCGGACGCGTGTAGCAGGTCGCCAGATTCCTCGTCTCCAGATACTCCGACCCGGTCGCCTATTGTCGAGGTCCGGGATAGCTTCGATGAGGGTCCGGTTATTATGAGCGTACCGGATCAGGGCGAAATTCACCCAAATATCCTTCCTTCGGACACGATTTTCGACGAGACCCTACCTACACCTCACAATGAGGGAGCCCGAACGGGTTCAATCGCAGGATTCGTTGAAGAGATACCGTCTTGGGCAGCGTAAGAGGTGACGGCCGAAGTGTCTCACTGTTCAGAGTTCCGAATTTCCCAGAGTAGGCTCCCTTTTCTTGCTGCGGCGTCTCTTCGCAAGTATGCAAAAGACTGATCGAGTTCAAATAGTTTGTGAACCTGGGAGCGGGAGCCAAGGCGCAGAGATGGTCAGCAGCACAGACTCGTCGGAGGCAGTTCCCACGGATGTCGCAGACTGGGACATGACTTCCCAGTCTGGGGAGACTGCGACCCAACCGCCCGATATGCATGTCCGAGATTTTGCCCCTGAGGATGAGTCTGATCTGAGTGGCCATCCCTCGGAAACGGCTTTGGGTGAGAGCCGGGAGCTAGAGCGTGGTCCCATAATGCAAGACAGCGATGGTGATCGAGAGACTGGGAATTCGCGCCAAAGCAACCAAGCAATCAAAGAGACGGCCTCCGACTACTCTCAAGCACCGCCAGCATCAACGTCTGGTACGCCAAGAAGACTCCGTTCACATGCAAAGAGCACAAAGAGCGCCGTCTCCGTAGTCGTACCTACAACACCGCCAGTCAAGCCACGAGCACCAGAGCCAACTGGACGCTCGCACCGTGCGCCTCGCGGAAACGAAAGTATAGGTCGGAGTCGCTGGAAGATAGTAACGACCCCGACAGCTCCGACGATGGAGATTATATCGATATGGCTCCGCATGCGGATGGCGAGCGCCAGCCAACAAAGAGGTCAAGACAACCCCATATCACGGATGGCGATCAGTCTACATCAAGAACTCAGGTCGAGTTGCAATCAGGGAGCCTCACACTCCCAGACTTGCGGACGATCCCTCAAGGAACACTCACATGCGAGGTCTTCCCCGACCATATTCTATATCTTTTCTCATGGATGGAAAAAGAGAAGGCGCGGATCACCAGTCAAAGAGAATCTACATAGCCGAGCAAGTTGTGCGCCGGATCTGAGTAAGGCGCATGGAATTAACTCGGGAACGATTCAGAAAGTCCGACGTAGCAGTGAGTGGACGGACAAGGAGAATACTCGTTTGACACAACTAGTGGAAGAGGATGGCCTCTCGTGGCCGCGGGTCAAAAGACGATTCCCTCGTCGGACACAGGTAGAAGTCAAATTGCAGTACGATAAGATCAAAACGTCGTATGACCGACTCTCTGTGACGGTATCGGCTTGGATTGGATACCAGATACCAGTCCCTTCTCGTCGCAGAGATCGGCTCATAGGGCTTGTAGGCGCTTCAGCGGAGCCATCACCTTGAAAGAGCGCAACTTGGCCCTGTCGACCTGTGAACGGCCATGCACCGTTGTAACCCAGTTTAGATATCCTATCTGGAAATCGGAGAGGTGGTCAGTCAATTAGTCGACCATTGGTTCGCGGTCTGTAATACTTCGGATTATTCTTATCTGTGATTTCGGTCCTCAGTCTTGCTGAAGCGCTTTATGAAAGCATTTTCGGAGAGGATGACAGGCGTCTCTGTAAAACCTCGGTTGCGATAACAATCAGTTGAAAGAGAATGTACCTAGCCGAGCAAGTCGTGCGCCGGAACTAAGTAAGGCGCAAGAAATCAACTCGGAACGATTCAGAAAGTCCAACGCCGCAATGAGTGGACGGACGAGGAGAATACTCGTTTGATATGGCTGGTGAAAGAAGATAGCCTCTCGTGGCTGCAAATAAAACGGCAATTCCCTCGTCGGACGCAGGAAGAAGTCAAGTCGCAGTACGATAAGCTCAAAAACGGCACATGACGGACTCTATGTAAATTCTCCCGTGCATGCTACTATGCTTTGACATTTCGTTCGTCCTCGCGTATGCGCATCCGCGTGGTCAATAGACCGCCAACGCTTTTCACAGGTGTCAATACCTTTCCCAGCGACATTGTACTGATTTCAAGTGCAGCCGAGTTGGTTAACGTAATGGATGGACGAGCCACGCGCCGCAGAGCCGGAACCGGATTTTCTAATTTTACGGGCACTCTGTACTTAGAGACGCTTGACAAGTATATACTATCCTTCTGTATTACGAAAATAATTGGTATGGTATTGAATACGTCTCCTATGGGTTAAGTAGGCAACACAGGTCAAAGGAGAGAACGATTTCGCACTATCTAATATATCTGATAACCCTACATAAGTTGGTATAAGTGTTACATGCCATACTGTATTTCCATCCAACATATAACAACGAAACGAAGATTTAGGTTACTGACTACACGGCGAATGCAACTGACGCAAGGAATTTCTTTTTATTCCGCTTGGTGGGGGTAAAGGGCCGTGGCCAAGAGCGGTTAGGCATCAGAGCCCCACCTGGAACATTAATACCCGATATTTGGGAAAATTTCCCTTGTCATATTTCTTTTCCAAAATCATATATAACGCCATTCAAAGTATTACTTTGAGTTCAAAACTTTCTCTGAAGTAAGTTCAGATATCAAGCACCTGAATCGCAGAAAAATGCATATCTTTGTCCTCTTCGCCGGCTTGTTATTATTCTTTTTGTTGCATCATCAATTACTAGTCGCTATTTAGTTTTGTGGCGAGACTCGCTGGCAAGAGCTGACTGTCTTTCCTGCGAAGGTATGAAAACTTTTACTTTGCTTTAAACTCCTTGATTCATTAACAAAGACTGTTGAAGATTGGAGACCTAACTATTCACAATTATTATAGTCTGAGCATTTGTGTCAAGATCATTGCAGCTTTCAAGAAATCGACTCGCTATCTACGTCCAACATGGTTGAGGGCATAACAAAGATATCCACGGAAAGGACTGAACCCCGAGAGCTTTTGGAGGAGATCCAGGAAAAAGTATATCATTAAAGCACTCAGTGTTTCAAAATCAGCTAAATTATGCACAGGCAAAATGCGGTGACCCTCTCATAGAACTAGAATTAACTTGGACGACTCCTTCCAAGGGAACACGGGTCTCTCCTCCCCGGGCACGGTCGCAATAGTAGTCAACCTCGTCGATAATCCAGGCGCGATTCGAATATTCCAAGGCGAAACGTTTATCGATGGTGTATTCATAGATGACACTTCAGGTAGCCGGGAGATTGTGTTGTGGAAAGATGGATGGTGGTTTAGAGCATCCGGATCTCCCAAAGTTGCCTATGTTTCAAAGAAATGAGCTTTTACATAATTCGTGTGCGTTGCGAAGTAAAATAATTTGTCAAATCATTCGTTATTTTTATAGTAACGAAAGGGGCGTATGGCGGTTGTAAGGATCCGTCAGACAAATTTGATCCACTGTGTGACGCGAAACTGCAATTGCCAGAAGGTCAACAATGGTGAGTTCATAGACATCACCTCGTAGGGCGGCTGGAAAATGTTGTAAGTAGCGCGTAGAGTTCGGCATGATTACAATAAATACCTTGTCCCTGTCCTTCCTCTAAAGCAGATAGGCTTTGTACGGAGCCTGTGAAATCCGCGACACTTTGAATTGGAAGTCCTACCAACGAGCCTAAATGCAACGAATATCAATGCTCTGTCAGATGCACATGTAAACAATGCGGAAGGAAATTTACCAATCGATAACGCCAACGGGTCGCCTCTATTAGGTAGTGCTTCGATTCCAGTTCCTGATCCAGGAAGAAAGCCAAACGATAAAGAATGCATATTTGCAACCTCTAGACGGGGCCGCTTTCTTTGAGTTTGCACATATTGATCTTCTCCGTGGGCTTCCGTCATGGCAGTCGGAAATTGAGCCGTCACCTCGAAACGATCATTGGTATCACTAACGGATGTTCCACATTTTGAGAAAATCCTTTGCATGCGTCTGTTTTTCGGTTAGAGATTGTTATCAAAGACTTTCTCATTGTTCGAACATACCTAAAAGTATTTTGCTATTTACGTTGTTTCCACATACTTCCTCGATCATCGTTGTGAACCTCTTCACAACAGCTGGATGCATGGCACAGCTCTCGATAACAGCAATAACCAGATCCGCGAATTCCGTATCCAGACCGTGTTCTTTGATCTGTTCACAAAACGATTTCTTGAAACTGTAACAGCATAATATGAAAAGCTCTATATATTTGTGACACGCCTGTTTTGGTGGCTCATCAGATGGACCTTCGATAAAAGGGAGAAGAATATGCGCAGCAAGACCCCTCGAGAAACTTGTTCGACATTCCCTTTAAATTGTTCCTTTTTGATGTTCGTATTTCTGAGTTCACATGAAGCATCTCCAGCCTTGACTTGTCTAACTCAAGTTGTTTCCGTAGATGAGTGAAAAGTGAGCTTTCCCAAGATATGAGTCTGGGCACTCAGCTCAACGCTTATTCCAAAGAGAACTTTGTCAGCATCGGACCAGTCACGTGGCATAATGACGCTTGATGTACACAGGATGAGCAAGCAGGCAAGCAAGACAAGAGCAAATTGATGCGAAAGATGAGTCAAAGGTGATGAACAAAAATGAGGGCAAATTGTTGAAATTTGATTGAATAGTTGGCTAATGGACTGCGGAGCAAGTTGCAAGCAAGAAGAATCGTAAGTTGCGACGCGAATGACGGGAAAGGGCGGAACTTAAGTACTGTACTTGTTCAAGGCACCCCACTCCTGGCCCACAGAAACACGAGGGATCTCCCCACTGCGATGTGGCATCGAATCCCTCTACTATTGCGAAAGTCGTCAAAATAATGGCTCGCTCGATGACCTTGTCCCTGCTCTTTTCTGAGACACGATTTTTGAAGTAGGCAATATGAGGTCGATGGTTTGATGACTGACGGCTAGGCTCAAACGGAAGGTATCAGGTGACGACGTAGAATTTCTGAGTACTCTAGCACCAGAGTCCTCCTAGATTATGTTTGGAAGTGGTCATAGCCAGGTACAATCATTTCATTCAAATCCTAGCTACAGTTCTCCAACAAGTACTCCTTGATCATGAAAAAACTGAAGAAATCGTTCTCACGTCTGGCATGTTGTGCATTTTCGATTGCCCATCCGGGAGTGCCCGATTTGCAAAGTTCTTCTCCCTCCTGTTTGCATGAATCAAAATCAATGATAACAGGCCTATCATCTTCATTGACCATAATATTTCTTGGGTTGATATCATTGTGGATAAGCCCTAATGCGTGCAAGTGACGTATTCCACATTCGATGTTTTGGAGATAACAATCCAAATCAAGGGGTTCACCAGTCTCAACCCTTTGTATGAGATCCTTCGAATATTTCACAAAACATAAACCCTTTATGCTGCCATTTTCCTCGACGCATCCCAAATATTCGGCAATATTGGGGTGTGGATTATTTCGTAGTATCTCGCATATTTTCGCTTCACACATAATCTGATCGCGGAGACTTTGGGCTTGCTCATCACTGTAGTACAAAAGACTTGGTCGCTTAATATAATGATTCGCAGGTAGCGGAATTGGGGCTCGTGTTAAGGATCGGTCAAAGGGCGGCCAAGGAACTCGCAGAGGTATTGGTCGTAACTTATTTATATCAAACGGGACCGAAGGATAAAGACGACTTTTGGTTTCGGAGTAAAAGTAATTGCCGGTTTTTTCTTTGAGAATGAATTTCGTGTGATCAAAGACATAGTCATTGCCTTCTTCGACGAACATCTCACACTGCTCACAGATCTCCATAATCTGTTTTAGTGTCAGCAAGGTATTGTGATGGGAGTAAGATATTTACTTCCAGAAGGTCGTACTTCACGAGAGAACGCGATGGTGCTTATACGTAACTGTGCTTTAAAAGAAGAGGAAAATCTGTCTCGCAGGCGAGGATATGGCTCACCAAACCAGACTAATTTTGATTCGGTCAAACTTTTATACGGGTTCCCCAATGAACGTGATGGATGTTGCCCAGCAGAGCCCAATGAGAGGTTGGTTATTTTACGATTTACCCGTCACCGATTCGGTTCACTATGGTCCGGTTGGTAAATAACGTTAGTAAGCCCCACAAGAACCTTTCCAATTTAATACTCATGCACACGCACAAAATCTTGCACTGGTAGCCTCAGTTAGCGCCCTGTATTAATAGTATTAATACGGCATCCATTGAGGTTTCTTAGTGTAATTGGGTACTGCAGTGCTTGTTTGTATGTGACTAACCGGCTCGAACTATTTCCAGGGTCATCTGTACCCCATAATTGGCTACTCTACGTCTCGCACATCCCGCGGCACGGTGGTCTGGTCACTTTGAAAAGTAACGTTGTTTGGAACGTGCTAAGAATCGCCCTTTGCTTCACTCATCGCCTTCATATAGTAAATTACATGCGGCATCTTCTTCCTGTTAATTTGGTGTACATGCAACTAGCTCCGTAGGCTATGTCTTCACAACTTGCTTCTCGAGCTGATACAAAAGGACATATAAGTATTCTGCTAGCAGTTCTTTGACTATCATAAACCCTGACAATTTCCCACTAGAAAGGCTGATCGGTCGAACTGATATGAGAGCTTTAAGGAATGGTCAGAAGCCGGGCAGCAACTAAAGGAGCCAATTCTATCACAGACCTTTTCTACTGCTGAGGTTGAGGGGAACATAACTGGAGGACCATTTGCAAGTGGTCTGACCGCAGTCGGAAAGTTTGGCTCGATATGTGGACCCGTCTTGCCGCTTCAGGGTTCTCCACTCGCAGGAGTCCACTAGGACCGGAACTTCTCCAGCAGACATTTTCTGGTGACGAGACGACAATATAGAGAAAGTAGGGGTCACTGATATTCTTTGAAAAGAAGCAAATAGAGTTTCGTTTACGAGGTATGTCTTGAGTGCAGAGACTTTTGAAAAGATAACTGGATTGCTTTTGCGGAATGCCGTATTTATATTCCCCGGAACGACTTAGTAGTGTTGGCGAGCGCGGAGACTAGCATGGTTCCCCAATCTGCGCAGCAACTTGCCGGACTTCTTGCTAGACGTCTTGCTGGACTTCTTGCTGGACTTCTTGCTGGACTTCTTGCTGGACTTCTTGCTGGACTTCTTGCTGGACTTCTTGCTGGACTTCTTGCTGGACTTCTTGCTGGACTTCTTGCTGGACTTCTTGCTGTGCAACTTTAGCTTATAGTGCACGTCAGCCTGCTCCCATATTGTCTCCTCCTCTACTAGCTCAAGAAACTAAACTCGTCCACTGGTCTTAACTTCCAAAATAGGCAATATAAGCTCATCATTGAAAACAAGATGTCTATAAAGATGCCAGCCTTGTCCCAGGTTCACCGCAATTCGACACAGACCAATTCAAGTCACCGGTTTCAAGCCATCAATCGGCTCGACTTCATTATTTCCCTGGATAATGGGCAGAGGCGCACACAATACTACCGGTGTAAAGAAGCCTGGCGCCCCAAGTCCCCTGAAGCGTCTACCCTCAGCTCGCATCATTTCAATTCGGACTGCTTAGCCTCGCATTTCAATCGTGACCGTGCATGCCTGCATACCTCTATAGCCAGCACAGACTACCGTATCGTTTTCAACCTTGTTTGACAATATTAGAGGTATGTAGTATGCAGCTGGTTGGAAGTGAAGCTAATGAGATGTGTTAGATGACGGCACTGTTTCGATGGTTGCAGAGGTCGAGCTTCAAGCGCCGTCACTCTAGCGATCTAACTGCTTTCGACGTGAGTAACTTCAATTAGGCTTTAGTTACTCTTCTTATTAACTATGGCGATAGGACCCCGAGCCCCTCTGTATTGTTGAAGATCTCAAGTTTTCCGGCGCTACAAATCCATATTTACATGAAAAGTCAGGTCGTCTTATGGTCGATATTTTTGGGTGAATTCGATAGACATCGGAGAACTTGAGATCAGAGCTATTGACCGATGGAGTGTTAAAGATGGAAAGATACGAGTAATCTTCGGTCGTGGTCTGCGGGAATTTGAGTTATCTGTCCCGTATGACTATATGTTAGATCGCGGCCTGGTCAAATAAATGAATGGTATTAGAGGTCTAGGCAATAGAGTGAAATAAAGGGGAACGTGTATTTGATCCTTCCATTTCTATAGAGGGGCTTCGGGAAAAGGTTTTGGCTATGCGAGCATCGCGAAAATAAAGGTTTATATACTGTTTCAAGACCAATTCTATCATTGACCAGCATGTCCTCTCTGTCATTGGCTGGTATAATCTGATTCTCGTCATAGAAATATGGACCTCATTATCATATACCATAGGCGAAGTCTTTGCTATACACTTGTGGCGTAATCCTCTTTCAAGGATTCATTGGTCGATCTAGATTCAAGCAACCTTGCCACGTATTATGTGCTGTAGACGTTATTATGCCCCGTTCTTAGTGCTCTGGGCTAGCTGAGAAGCATAGTCTTGCTCTAATTGACGCATGATATAATGATGCATATTCTTGCATCTGGCTAGGCATTAATCTCAAGCCATTACCAGCATATGGTGGCGCCTTTCTTCATGCAGCTAAGTTGCAGTATTTACCCTATCAGCCATCAGCCCCTGGTCCATAACTAGTTCTGCCTCAGAGCCAAGGCGAGTCAGAAAGCCTACTATATAAAAGAGCCATGGTCTCCCTGTAACGATATCCTCTTGTCAACAAACACTGCGCGTTGGCGAGCTTCGCATATCAGTATTCTCAGGGTGGAGTTGATACCTTCACGTGATTGGTCTGTTGCCGACGGCTGCCCGCATATAACATCCAAAATGGAATCAGTCGAAGACGACGCTTGTGGAGAAGCGGACATGGATTTCTTTGGATATGAGATTATTGAGGCGCAGGACAACCCTTCAAGGAGACTTGAAATTATTGAGACTACATTTCGGGTCCAAAAGAAAGAGACGATGGGACTGACAACTCATTGTGTTGGTAGCGAAGAAAGTAATCGTTTTTGGACGATGGTTTGCAGCGACCGGTAAGCCGAATCGTAGATTAATTTTTGGGTGTTGCTGACAGCGGCTACTAGATCTCAGATTGGGCTAAGGAGCGTCTCGGAGACATAGTCTATTCACAAGGCCCGATCATAGTCAGCCCCGATTTCTCGCCTCAGCAGGTTACAACTACTATCAAGAAATCCGCACATCCGTCGCGCCTAGCTCTTTCTTTTATCCGCGTGGTAAAAGTAGCGAACAAGGGTTTCTAAAGCTATATCCAGGATCACATCAGAACCTGCCGGATTATTCTATACGAGTGGTACTCAACCGAAATCAGTTGCTGTGCATGTGGGGTGCCTTGAAGATCGAAATCGTCGCGCAACCTAACTGTCTCTTTGTCTGGAAGGGATTTTCGGTGCGGAAACTGGGCAGAGATATTCTATCACCGGATGCATTGCCATTTATGATATTTACCGGACCCTCCGTGGTACGAAACTTCAATGTGAAAGACAAAATACAGCAACGACCTATACAGGCGAGGGATGTTGTACAAAGAGTTAAAAATCGGATCAGCGATGTTCAAGCTTTCTTCAAGAACGACTTCTCCTTGATGATCTTGAAATTTCGGCCTCTTCCTAGTGTCGATATCCGGGTTCTTAGTCTTCAGCCAAAAGCTCAGGAGGAAAATGCATGGGAAGCACATCTAAGGCACATGATTGGATCAAGAAGTCTCGCCTTGAAGGAGCGTCCGTGGCTATCGGAACGTGGTCGAAGCTGGGATACTCCGTTGGCCAAAGCTCATGGACTAGGCCCCACATTCCTACGCAGTCAGAAACTTGAAGATAATAGGCACAACAATCATTCCCTGCGCATCGGTCGCTTAACACAGCGCATTGAGCTAAAGTCTGGGCAACCAGGAACTTTGTTACTATTGATTCCAGTCTATCCTTTACTTTCCGGTTTGAAACGCGGCCAAGAAGATGAGCTTATTCAGTTACTGCTAGACGATGCCGAACTAGTAAGACTAGGCCAGGAGCTCACGTCGGATATGTTGGAGTACTATGACTTATACGAAACATTATTGGGCATGTATCCACAAAGTGGGTCGGGGCCCTGAGAACGCAACTCTACGTAGTAGTGGAATGTCCCGCATATTTCTATATTAGGTTAATTATACTTTTGCATATCACTTCCGAATCCTTGTGCAATGTATCATCATCGAGACGCTTGGTGCGCTTGAGCTAACTAATTTAGTCTATAAGGGTTGTTTTGGGAAGTGATCTGCCTTAAGACTAATTAGCCGAATAAGGTAAAGTATTTGTGGAGCGGCACTTAGTCTCTGCTGGCACGCAAGGGTGTGTTCGCTAGTTTAGATGCATCAAGCCCAATCAAGGCAGTTAGCACCCGGTCTAGACCAATGGCTATATGTAGTAGTGTTTCCGATGTATGATTTCATGGCCGCTTTACTTATATGGAGACAAGGTCGCCCTAGAACCTGGGACCATCTTCATCTCTCACACATCGTCAGAATGTGTTCTCCATTTAGCAGTTCATCTTTAACATTAGTACCCGAGGGTCCAGCATGCCGGAGACTTAGCAAAGTTGATCATCCCTTCAACATCGAGTTTACCGAAAAGGACGCCAGAAAGGATGCCGAAGAGGACGCTGAAGACACAACCATTGTACCCGAAAGTCCAGCATGCTGGAGACTCCGCGAAGTTGAGAGTGCTGTGAGAGAAGGGAATAAACGTCACCTCTTTATTCTTCATTTCTTTACTCTGCGCAGGAAGGAGCTGCTCCTCGACCGTCTCGTCAGGTATCATCCCTTCAACATCGAGTTTATTGCCGCTCGACCAGACCTCTGTTCTCTACGGAAACGGCTCGAAAAGGCGAAAGAGAAGGCCAAAAAGGATGCCAAAGACTATGTTCCACGACGAATAGAACTCAATAAACTGTTGGAAGATGGAAGCGAAGAACTGTGTCGATTGATTCGTGAAATTCCATTTAGTGATTGGGTACAGCAAGCTCTGGGTTTATCTCCAACATCCGTTCAACTCTTTGAGCTGTCATTCTTCATGTTATGCAGTCTGCTCCGAAGATCAACGAAGCCGGAGGAAATTCGAAAGATTGCAGAAAAGGTATGTCATCGGCTTCATTATCGCAATAACGCTAATGCAGTTTTAGATGTCGCAGGAGCATAACCCGTTCGCATCTATAATAGCCAGTGCCTGCGATCGGTCTGCAAAACGGCCAGAACTCAATTTTTCATTTGTCGTCAAACCTATTCATGAAGTCCTATCATCTCCTGATACGCTATCAGATATCCTACAAAAGTTGGATGTACTTGACGTCCGCTTTCAACACCACTTCTCAAACGCGTTCTTTGACTGGAGGAAAAGGTTCGATACTGCCACTCCATTATTGGATCTTCTTCACGAAACGGACACGCCGGCCATTCCAACGACAGAAAGTGATCTGAACGAGTTCTGTAAACTACGCGTGGTTCAAGAGCCTAAAGATATTGACAAGAACGTGCTACAATCACTTGGTTTTCGGTGGAACTCACTCTGCCAGGCAGTGGAAGAATGCGCTGTGCTCCCCGAGTTACAAGAGAAGTTGATTCAATATGCAAAGGTGAATTGTGACTGCATCCTATCAATTTATAGCACTAACCCAATCACTAGGATCTGAACAAACTTGGGAATTATTATTCATTGAGTGCAGTCATGCAAGGCTTACGTGGTACACAAGCATGTCGACGCCTGAAGGAGTTTTCATCCCTGTTTGACGGAGACAACAACTATCAATTATATCGGCAAAACATAGGCCTACATCCTGCCCTTCCCTTTTGTTCCCCTGGTAAAGGAAGCGTGTGCAGGAAACAAGCAAGTTATGAAGGCTATCTTTAGTTTCACGCGCTACGAGGTGAGGCCCTACAAGGTGCAAAGAACACTATTTTACAGACTATTTCAGTTTGAGGAGTATGGGAATTAGGAGCGAGGATCGCACTTAATATTTTTTCTCTGGCTTCCTATGTACCTTGGTCAACTGTCAGCTTGCTATCCTAATATCCAACAGGAACAAATTTGTATACGGTGGGCCAGCGGGCTTTGTTAATCTAGCGTAGTTGACTTAATGTAGATCCGCTTCGCGGAGCTGCGCCTACTATAGTAGTCCGTGCTGGGTTGCCTCAACTCGATCTAATACAAGCGGCCGGCGTAAGTGAAACTAGGTATTAATTATACATGGATGTATGCTGCAGCATATGCAACGACGGCCTCGTATGCGGACCGCCACAGTCCGCTAGACTACATGAAATCCCAGCTTACCCCTTTCCTCCTGTTTACTACTGGTCAATGCTTTAATTGGCTACCTTGATGCTACGTACTCCATGGTTTCAAGCGAACTTCAATGGCCGCGTGAATGGGACCAGTGGATCCCTCTAGATAGGCCCAGAAGGGCCGGCAAGTTGATGGAATTAGTACGGGGCCTTAGCAAGCAGTGCCACAAGTAGCCAGCCTGGCTCTGCATATGCATCTAGCAGTAGTGATAAGCAAATGCAGCTCTACGGCAGAGGTCAACTTGCTTTTATTACACTCGGTTAGTGGCCTGCTGCCAATGCGTATGCATGCACCGAAGCCTGCAGTTCTATAGACATCAGTCTGCATAGTCAGTTCTCTAGCTATGGGTTGTGCCGCAGCACGAAAGGCTCCCTCCAGATCGTCGAAGCAGGCCACGCAGACTCCCCAGCCCGGGTCAACCTCGACTGCATTGGCCCGCTTTGATTCCATTGAGGCGGCCAGCTGGGGTGTAGATCTGTTTGCAGGTCCAGAGTCCATTCGCAAGAGCCCCTCTCTATTAGTACGATCTCAGGTTGCATTAGATACTGCAAACAAATCTAAGTAAGCCACAGCCAGAAAGTCAATTAAAGTGATGGCCAAAATATTAGCGACCGGGACAAGCCAGCTGAACAATATTAGTCTAGGCAGAGACAGCAGCCCCTCTCGGCACTTTATCTTGCCTCATCCTCGATGAAAACAGTCAAAAGTTGCGTCAATTTGCCAAACCAGTCTTTCCTTCAAATTACGAGCTATGGAGACACTTCCAATGGATGTCTGGGTGCTCATTCTTGATTATATCCACATGTCGGATTTTCGCAGTCTTTGTCGAACATGTCGAAAACTACGTCTACTATGGGAAGAGAACTGTTGTAAGAAGCTTGTCAATGTAAGCTTGATTGGAAGGCAATTCTTATCCCTCAAGAACTGAATATTTCCCTAGAAACACCAATATCACTCCAAAGAAGCACAGCTAGCTCGTGATGGAAAAATCACTTACCTCCAAGCTCTTGGTCGTCTGCTCGACATAACCGACGCTATAACGACAGCACAGCCATATTCAATTGCGGTAGTAGCTTATGCCGAACGGTTCATCTATCAAGAGGGATATTGTCCTATGTGATTGGCAACGAGATCCGCATATTAGATATTCACGAAGCCCAATGCTGGGAACGGACATGTAAATTCCATGCAGATGCTACTGTTATCCCCTGCATTATTCAGAGGGATTGCTGGCACTTTGCGTGGAAAGACAGGACAGATTTTCTCTCCGTCTCCTTGACGTGTCGGGTGGAAAAATGCGAACAAAATTCAAAAGGACAATGGATCCTCCCAGTCGGATAT
Organism: Talaromyces trachyspermus; assembly: GCA_020137715.1. Lineage (NCBI taxonomy): Eukaryota > Fungi > Ascomycota > Eurotiomycetes > Eurotiales > Trichocomaceae > Talaromyces > Talaromyces trachyspermus. Next base: position 1,107,832 of record JACGXQ010000003.1, read on the forward strand.
TTGTGCGTTACAATCGTCGCCATCTTTTCTTCGGCATCTACAGAGATATTCATGGTCACGATGAGAAACACTGGGTCATCCATTGGTTCAACCTTGAGGATAACAGCGAAGATTCTACGATCGTATACAACTTCGCAGGCAGGGACATAGGCAAGGATGTCTGCTTTGAATTGCTTGATAACCATCTTTATGGGGTATCCGTTGATCCTGAACGTGATCATGGTTCAAGGTCTTATTACCAATGCGTCTGCATCCCACCTGCATATACCTCAGACCGTATTCGAGCTAGCGAGAGGTGGAGGCGGACGTCTGCGAAGGAACCACTATCGAAACCTGGGCAAGTTTGTCTTTGCATGTTGATGAGGCTACTGGTCAGCTTAGGATTATTGAAATTCGCAGAGAGCATCCGGAATCTGGTTCAACTTGGCATCGAATCTGCTACAGTGAACCCCTGCCTCCTAGTTCTGATCTACTCCATCTGCAGCAGAACGGACAGGCGCCTTTGCCCGAGATCCCATTGCTTGGACCGACGGAAGAGGACATGGCGCAACAAAAAGGGAGGGCAAGTATGTACACAGGGAATACCGTAGTGGGCTTTGCAAAAGACAGGACGTACTACTAGCACATACCAAATACCGCACATACAATTTTCCTAGTCATGCATTTATTGACCTCGTGAGCATGAAACCAGGTACATTGCAGCTTCGATTCAACTCCCACCAATGCATCCCGGACCAGAAGCATGATTCTGTCCAGTTCTGGCCATCGGAAGGTGCTGGAGTCCAGCTATGCTACCAAGCAGAGCAAGAGACCAGAATCTATGCTCAAGCCGACGAAAGATCTCTGATCTACTCTGTTACCGGCGCTGGGAAATCAGCAATCGTTTTCATTAGCTTTGCACCACACATAGGCTTTCCCTGCATGCGTAGTGGGAACGCAGGCATAGTTGAAGATCTGCCGGCTTCTTCAAACTTGAGCGAGCGAACCGAGCCTGCCAAGCATCTGACCGAGGGCAAAGGAGTATGGTTGAGAAAGAAAACCGAAAGTATAAAAGACGAAGCAGTATAAAACCAGCATGTCCTCTCTCTAATCGAGTGACTGTATTTGTCCTCGATTACCAAGCTCTGCACTTCACCGGCGTGATAGTGTAGATCACGTTCATCTCAACACAACATTTTACCTCAGTTAGGACCGTCATTAAGTTCAACTCCGTCATGTTTTACAGCAAGCACAAATAACAACCGCTCCACAATCTAGCTAGGAAGCACCTTTGCGTACTCGCTCTATGCAAGCATCTAGCGTGATTTTCTTGGACTAGGCTAGGTATTGATTATACTAGCTGAATACAAGGGTGTGCTAAGAAAGAAAACATGGGTTATATATAACACCATCCTAGTTCATGCAACGCGGACCTTCCGACCCGGGCATATTACCAGGATGGGTCAGTGCTGTAGTATCCTTTCACCGCTGATAACAGGTGTAATTGCCCTGTTCTAGACCGCACAATTGTAGGGGTCACCGAGGTCCAGTTAGAATTGACTATCATCTCAGGGCCAAAGCAGCATATATAGGTTTAAAGACGATCTTGCGTCAGTAATGCCTTCCGAAGCAATACGTTTTCAGGTTCCGAGTCACAACGCATTGCAGCATCTCTACCGATATGTCGCCTGCTTGTCCCAATTTCTAGAAATCTTTTGTCGGATATATATGAGCCCATGGGAAATATGTTATCCATCGCTTCGCTTCTGAACCCATTACACGAAGTGCCTGAACAACCAAGGGCATGCAGTGAACCTGGTTGTGCTTTAAAGAGACAAACGGACTTGACAAACCACACGCGTAAAGCGGACCATGCGAAAGTGCATAGCGAAGAACGGCCACACGCCGGCGCAGAAGGCCGTCAAGAGATACCGAACGGTAGGAGCTCGTCACTTTATCGTACTTTCTAATCCTAACTTGTGCCAACTTGGATTAACCATTGCTAACGGGTTTCCGCATGAGATAGACGAGCTTGCAGTCAGATCAAGAAAACGTCTAACTCCTATTACTCAGAGAGTATCGATCCCACTCCTCGACCCGTGAGAAATGTGCTCATGTGATGCATTATATTCAGGCAAAGAAAAGCTAGCAACTCAAACAAATCGTCAGTCTCTAAGGCCCATTCGCATGGCAGTCTCAACGGTAAGGATATGGTGATATTTGAATAGGCTGTGGAAGTCAAGACTAACATTTTTTTTTTTTTCTTCTATGCAGACAGCAGCGCCGCTATCGCAAAACGGATCTTTCTTCTTCGTTGATCCCGATCCCGCCTCCTCGACCCGTGAGAAACGTGCTCATGTGATGCGACATTATATTCAGGCAAAGAAAAGCTAGCAACTCAAACAAATCGTCAGTCTCTAAGGCCCATTCGCATGGCAGTCTCAACGGTAAGGATATGGTGATATTTGAATAGGCTGTGGAAGTCAAGACTAACATTTTTTCTTTTTTCTTCTATGCAGACAGAAGCACCGCTATCGCAAAACGGATCTTTCTTCTTCGTTAATCCCACCTCCTCGAGCCGTGAGAAACGTGCTCATGTGATGCGACATTATATTCAGGCAAGAAAAGGCTAAAAGATGCTTGCAACTCAAACCACTTGTCAATCTCCAAGGCCCATTCGCAAGGTAGCAACGCCGCTATCACAGACCTATCTTAAGCCAGATAACGCAGTTCTGGGATCAATCAAATTTGAGGACACGCGCGAAGGCTTCCATCCACCTGACTGCGCAGTCTGCCGACATAGATGATAATGGCAAGGAAGCTGTCAAGGCTCAGTGTCAGCGCCCAATTCCAGTAGATTTGAGTGTCAAGCCTTCATATTTTTCTCTTTTCCTTAATTCTAAGCAATTCTTCTATTGTATTTGCTTTACACTTGCCTCTATTTACTTAGACAAGACTGATTTTTGCAATTTTACGCGAATAAGAGTGTATAAAATGCATCACGAAAGAAGTGGTAATTGGTAAAGGTCAACGCATCAACGTCTTTTGGGAATGCTACGAGAGCGCGCTCACTATATGAAGGTGGTCGTCAAATATGTTTCATTTATTTCTCACTTGTATTCCAGGCTTCCTGCTTTCTCTCATATCTCGACAGAGTCGCACGGTATCCTTAATCTGACTTGGAAATTGGAAGATATAGACTACTTCGCTGGCGTTTGAGCTTCTAGCAATGGAGGGTTTCTTTCCTACAGCACGTGCTGTCTTCTTTGTAAGTCGTCCCTCCGGCAATCTGTTAGAATCTAAAGTAACATAGCAAAGGAGGATTGATCTACCTCAGTACTGTCTTCTTCTTTTCTTTTGTTTATCCCTTGCTCTCCTCCGAGCCTTGAGAGCTTCAACGGTTGCGACGGTTTCAGCTGCCTGTCTACAGGGCTTCTGCAGGTACTTCAACGTGCTGCTGCGAATTGGTCTGTGGTAGATAAGCCGGTGGATGGGTCTGCGTGATATATCCTGGATAGACCTGTGGATAGGCTTCTTCTCAAGTCATCCGTCTGCGATCCGTTAGAACCTGAGGTTGATATAGGAAAAAGGGGCTTGAATACCTCGGTGCTATCTTCTTTACTCCCTGGCTGTCTTCTGAGCCCTGAGAGCCTTGCGACGTTGGAGCAGTAGTACAATAAAACAAGGGACCCAGAAGATAGCTAGAACCACAGCAATCGGCATAAAGAAAAGGAGAAGGAATCGGCAGACATTCAAGAACGTGTTATTTTTCATGATGCAAACTAGTTGGGCTCGTCACCGGTGCCTAGCATATCAACTTTAGAGAGGCCAGGCCATTATTTATGCCAGCTGAATCCATGGACTATAGTGTCAGCCGAAAGGGGCGGTCACAGACCTTCTTTCTGAGCAGGGCTCACATTGAGCCTGAACACGCCACTAGTCAACTTGTTACGATCTAATCCACCCTCTTGGACACGTCATTAGCCGGTTTCGTTGGCCCCTTCGTCTTACAGGAAAACCCAGCTTAATTTCCTCTGCAATATCCTAGTTTATGCAGTAGCCGACGTAATGCTGCAGTATATGCACTAAAGACCCTCGTCTTCCATGTAGACCAACCTACATCTCGATCATCGAGACGCTTGGTGCGGTTGAGCTAACTAATTTAGTCTATAAGGGTTGTTTTGGGAAGTGATCTGCCATAAAACTAATTAGCCGAATGAGGTAAAGTGTTTGTGGAGCGGCATTTAGTCTGCATGAACTAGGTACATATACCTTTACCTAGACACGGCAATTCCGGCAGTTGTATGACGGGATATACAACTGCAATACTACCTAGCTAGACTTAGCAACGCGGGCACTGTTTTTCACGTCTACTTGTAATTAGCTAGAAATACCAGATGCTGCCCACCGTGGTTCTCGGCTCAATCGAACAAAGGTGGAAAACAGGCCTGGTTGTCCGGTCAAAATAGGACTAGTCTTACATACCCAGTAACCGGTTGGGCCATCAATCGGCTTGACATACCTGCTCCTTAATTAGTGCGAATCTTGTATCGTAACCCTGCTCATCCTTGTTCCTAGCGCTTTGAGTGAACTGACACTGACGCGTCAGTGGCTTATTTGGCGTGAGTCCTTGCGAGCCTCGTGTATTGACGCCTCCTTTCTTACCGGGAAGCAGTGAAGGCCGTATAATCAGCCTCAGACTTAATAGCTGAGTCGTGGACACTCTGCATTACGGCCTGCATAATCACACCTCCATCATGCGGGCCATTGCATCAGCTAAGAGGGACTTGGGCTTTTGCCTGGGCTTTTGCCCGGGCTAAAAACACGTACATCTTTGCTCCGGGTAGACACAGCATGTTGGCATAGCCTGATCTTCTCCCTCATCCAGGGACTGCACCGGTTATGCTTCTATCTCGGTTGACCCCAGCTCTTCGGTTATAAATTTCTTTCTTTCCACTCCCCTTCAACTTTTGGACTTGCTCTACTATTATGTTTCGCCCATCACCCTGTCTTGCTAACTTGCATATTTCACACCCTTGATTGTATTCCACCAGTGATCATCAATCAAAATGACGGTAATGGATCAGACTGTCGGTAATAAATACCGCATCGGCCGCAAGATTGGAAGCGGAAGTTTCGGTGACATTTATCTCGGTAGGCCATGCTCTCTATGCTCTTGGGAATTTTGGAGGGAGGGGAAGCACACTAACCATCTGCTCGTGGACATCAGGCACCAACATTATCTCGGGCGAGGAAATTGCCATCAAGCTCGAGAGCGTCAAAGCGAAGCATCCTCAGCTGGAATATGAAGCCCGTGTCTACAAGTCACTCGCCGGCGGCGTTGGTATCCCTTTGTACGCTGGTTCAGTACTGAGTGTGACTACAATGCCATGGTTATCGATCACCTCGGCCCTAGTTTGGAGGATCTGTTCAACTTTTGCAACCGCAAATTCTCCCTGAAGACTGTCCTGCTGCTGGCCGATCAGCTCATTTCCCGCATCGAGTACATTCACGCCAATTCTTTCATTCACCGTGATATCAAGCCGGACAACTTCCTTATGGGAACTGGAAAGCGCGGAAACCAGGTCAATGTCATAGATTTTGGTCTGGCTAAGAAGTACCGTGACCCAAAACTCACTTCCATATCCCTTACCGTGAAAACAAGGACTTGACTGGTACTGCCCGCTATGCCAGTATCAACACTCACTTGGGTGTCGAGCAGTCTCGCCGTGATGACATGGAATCTCTAGGCTACGTCTTGCTGTATTTCTGTCGTGGCTCTCTCCTGGCAGGGTATCAAAGCTGCTACCAAAAGCAGAAATATGACCGCATCATGAAGAAGAAGATGACCACTCCGACTGAGGTTCTCTGCCGCGGATTCCCCAATGAATTCGCCATTTACTTGAACTACACCCGCTCCCTACGATTCGACGACAAGCCCGATTACTCCTATCTACGCAAGATCTTCCACGACCTCTTCGTGCGTGAAACCTTCCAGTACGATTACGTCTTCGATTGGACCGTCTACAGGTACCAGAAGAATGCGGCCATGATTGTAGACGCAGCAAACCCCAAGAAAGGCCAGGAAAATAAGTTGCTCAAACACGGTCCCGAGGAAGGCAAACACGGTACCGACATGTAAGTTTCCCCAAAATCTTCTTCTCTAGACGCCTGACCTAACCCCGTGACAGGCCGTCTGGAGATAGCTTCCGTCCTCTCAAGATCACCAATGCAAAGGAATTCTATGGCAACACAGATCATGAAAAATCTGCTGGCTTCCTGCCGGGCCACACCCTTCAGACGCAGCTGCTGGCTTCAAGGAGCTCCGCCTCCGCAATCGAACTTCTCAAGAATATGAGATATCCAGCAACATAGCACAGAGGAGCTTGTCTGGCAACGAATTCGATTCGTCACCGCCTCCGATGAAAGACAACGACAACTCTGTGCCTTCAAGTGACCAGCAGCGACAAAGTGTTGAATACACTGGTTCCTCAGAGTCGCGTTCAGTTTCTGCATCCCCTTCATCTGCAAAAGAGATGTTTATCCAACTACCGCCGACCAACCAAGCGGTATCTTCCTGCAGCCAGAAACACATCCCATCACCGAAGAACAGCTTGTCAACGAAGTGCGAGCCATCTATGCTGGTCTAGTGATGGTGGAAAAAAGTGCATCGAGATTGTGAAGCAACTGAACGAAAAACCGGAAGAACTTACTGGTCTGCAGTGGCAGGCCCTTACTGCGCTTCACAGAACGCTTCTCCATGAACATCATGACTTTTTCCTCGCTTCAAACCATCCAGTGGCAAGCGAGACTTTAAGAGGATTGGCTAAGACGTATTCTATGCCTGCCCGAATGTGGCGTTATGGGATTCATTCATTTTTAGAGCTGCTACGAAAGAAGTTGCCTCATTCCCTCGAGTATATGCTTACATTTATCTATATGGCATATGCAATGATTACGCTACTTTTGGAAAGCATCCCAGCCTTTGAAGAGACATGGATTGAGTGCCTTGGGGATCTTGCTCGCTACCGGATGGCTATCGAAGAGGTGGATATGCGTGATCGGGAAATTTATACTCGAGTGGCTAGATATTGGTATACCAAAGCGGCAGATCTGAACCCAGATGTAGGAAGAATTCAGCATCACCTTGCTGTACTCGCGCGGCCAAATCAGCTGCAGCAGCTCTTTTACTATTCAAAAGCCTTGATAAGCGTGCAGTCCTTTACGAATGCGCGTGACAGCATCATGCTTCTTTTCGGCCCTCTATTAGATCCCGCGAGGGCTGAGAACAAGTATTCCAGATATTATCCCCGAGTTCTCACCCTCTTCGTTGAGGCGCATGGAGCCCTTTTCATGAGACATGATATTTCTAGTTTTGTGATGCCTGCTGAGCAGTTCCTAGATCAGCTTGATAAACACGCTGGGATTATTGGTCCACTGTTTCGGGAACAGGGTGTTTATATCGCGGCTGCTAATTATGCTGCTATATTCGATTTTGGTCATAACGATGCAATCATTCCCTCAATGTTCAATGGCCTGGGACAAAAGCCAAGACCAGAGGTGCTTGATAAGGCCTGTAAATATTGGCAAGAGAACTCTGCCTGTTTTCAGACTGATATTGCCTGCCGAATGACTAGCGACCAGCACATCAGCAATACTAAGCAAGTTGCATCCTTTGCATCCCATCTTGCGTTTATCACTTTAGACATTATCCTTGAACGCGTGGGCGACAAGAATATGTTGCCATGTGTGCATGTCTCTCTAGCATTCCTGTGGTGTACAGCCATGGTACCAGAAAGCATGTCATACATCCAAGCAGACGTGCCTTGGGGACGGCTGGCCTCGTTTCTAAACGCACTCATTAGGCCGGATACCGATATGTCTGAAATCGTTGAAAAGGAGGAAGAGTTCCCCATGCATGAACCAGGTGCTTTACGGCAGCTACCGGAGGATTTCTTGATTCACGGTCTCTGCTGGAGTCAACTTTACTACCCACCGGGCTTTTCAGTGATGTCGCTGAGGACGATGAGCGATCTATCGAGCTCCCGTCCGTGGCAGTCCCGCGAACACGGCGCTGTCTGTGGTTGGGAATTCGTATTGCCAAGGTGAGTCTTTTTTCAACTAGTTTAGAAGTACTTAACTATGAGAGACTCCCTCTAACCATCTTTGTACCATCTAGTTCCACTGTTGGCTTGACTACAACCCCGATAGCCGTACATTTTCCGCAACTGCTTTTGCACACGAGCTTGCTGCGCTGTCTGGGCAGCATCAGGTTTTGCGCAGAGGATTGACTGGACAGGACGATGCGGATACCTCGATGGATGACGTATAGTCTGCCACCCTGTACCGCTGATAATATGAATTTATTGCAAAGGTAAGGTTTAGAACGACTTGTTGGGAATTTCTTTTAACTATCTCTTCTGGCTAGTTCAATCGTTGGCTTGACTACAATCTTGAGCGCAGCAACTGCTTTTGCAAATGAACTTACTATATTCTAGACAGCATCAAGTTCTGCATAGTGAAGGTGCGTGGATCTACTGCCAGCTCTCCCTGGAGCTTGGGTCATTGATTATCAGAATGTAGATAAGGGCTTTCGAATATGGACTCCATTATCTATGGCCGAAGTTTTCTTTATTCTGCTTGACTTTTTGTTTCCTACCTGTCTCTGTCTTTGATATTATTTTTGGTATTTCTTCAGCGAGTTACGCTTGTTAATAATTAGCCCAAGCGAAACAAACTTTCAAGCAAAGACGGGCTCCCACCTTCAAATGTCATATCTTAGATTCCAGCATAGACTCTGCTCTCCCACATCATTTTGCCCACACTTTCACCTCATCTGGGCTCCAGGCGTCCTCGTCTTCTGTATCATCGCCCAGCCAGTCACCGAATTCATCCAGGGGATCAAAATCGTCGTATCGCACAAGGATGAATGTTTCTCCTTTGAGATATGCGAATTCAAAGTCGTCCTTAACTAAGCAATATACCGGTCGCCTCCCATTTCCACTCCCATCTCTGAACCAAAAGCCAACGAGTACGCCTTCATCGGTGAATTTAGGAGTTGAACGCAGATCACAACCTTGATCATCCTCCTCGAAAGCAATATCTTGTTTCATGTAACTCTCTTGCTCTATCGAAGCAAGTGGTTTGTCTGGATCATATGGTGTTAAGCATTGCATCCTTTTGCAGCGTGCTGGTCTGAATAACTCAGATTCTGTTTTCGTTTGCGTTTCAAAGATGAGCGGCGAGTCGACTCTGAGATAGACCGTTGAGTTGGCGATTCAAGGCTTTCCCGAATTACAACTTCCGGGCTTGACGATTAGCACGCTTCTTGCACGGCGATACTGGGCACTATACCTTTGCTTTGATGTCACTGGACTTCTTTCAACGTTCGCTGTTGCTGGAGAGAATGGTATTAATGAGGTTTTAGGAAAATAATTTTGGAAGAGGGAGCATACCACGTCCAGCGGGTGTCCGGAGGGGTTTATATATCTCATAGAAGTCGCTAAGCAGCCATCTATGACTCAGGTGAAAGGGTCTAGTTAATACATTTGCGCATTCGGAGTGCAGAGTCACCGTGGCTTAGCCAGGCTCGACATAGAAAGACTAGGGTATGTCGACTAGTGACTGACTTAGCACCAAGAGTCACTAATTCGAATGCATGTGTTCGGACTGCTGAGTTGCTGTGGCGGAGATAGGGTTGACATGGAATGACAAGGGCAGGTTTTGCCAGTGATAGCATGATATTTGACTCCAACCTGGTCCGAATTACAGGCTCAGAATCTCTGGCTCTGCCGCCTGGCTGAAAGATGGCGAGACACCATGATGCAGCTAATGCGGCGTGTTTATCATGGCTCGACGCGGCAGCAACCATGACTGGTCCAGCGTACCTAGATCACGAGGACCATCTGCAAAAGGCATTCCTGGCTGTGTTCCATTCAGACGCCAAAATTTCAGTCCAGGTTCCCTAACCGGAAAGAATATGAACGAATTAGGGCCGTAGTGGCAACCCTACCCTCGCAAGGCACCTCCAGCTTTCAAGTATGTTCAGACGAACTGTGCCTTGACCCATATAAATAGCTCATTACTCTCTCTAGTCGGAGGTCAGATGCTGAGCAAACATCATGGCTGCAAACTTGCAATCACAGTTTCCAGGGGTGGAGTTTGTCGGAGAGATGTCATCGACAACCTTCATCGGAAATGTAACCATATCCCCAGGGGCAAGGATCGATCTGTCTCGAGGAGTTTGTTTATGCGATAGTACTGTTGGCCGCGACGCCATCATTGAAGGGGCCGCATCAAAGGCTCTATTATTGAAGGTCGTATCTCAGGAGGAAGGATCGAAGACTCCAATGTTGGTGTCTTCGCAAGGATCAGTGGTGGAACGCCCGACACTGCACAATTCAAGGTCATGGCCGGGTAGGGAGTGGCAGTACACTTCAAGACACTACTGTGACCGACAACGCACAAATCAGTGGCAGTCAAGCTTATGACTCCGAGATATCTGGCAACAGTCGGGTCACCGGAGGTTTTCTTGTCCGATCAATTATCCAGGATGATGCGCTGGTGACTGGAGGACAGGCTTTCGATTCGTTGATTTCCAAGCATGGTCGTCTCAGCCACGGACGGATCGTGGAGGCGCGAATCGACGGCAATCCACTCAGCTTGCGTCCAACCGGCCGAGGTGAGGAACTCCCTCGTCACGATTTTCGTATCCCCGAGCCCGATCAACCCCTGGCACGGCCATGTCATGTCCTTCGGCGCAATTGAGCAACTGCCAACCACCTGATGTTCTCATTGACAAATTGACCGGCAACCTTATCATTCAGGCAGCTTGCATGCCAGACGGTGAGACCTACGACCAGTCAACTATCCGCCGACTGGCTGTATCTCAAGGAAAATGCTACCCCAACCGAGAGATTCAATATCTCAGCGACCGATGGAGACAATATGCGGCAGCCTGTGGCTTGATGCGCATCAAAGGCCACACCGATTATCCCCGTTCGAGCTACCTCAATTTGTTGACCCCATTACATCCCAGCCGATCATTGCAGCCGTACTATGTCCTTGCGGTCAGACTTATGATCGGTTGAGCATTGAACGGTATATCCGGCAACACCATATCTGTCCCATGACTGGGCGCCCACTCCGGATAAAGGACCTGTACGTCAACCAGGCCGTTCAAAGGATGATTGCCTTTGAAGAAAAGACGTGAAAAGTCACGTGCTACGATGCCAAGATGGGTTGCGCCTCGGCCGGCGTCATTAATCAGTCTGCTCCCGTGGATCTGCTGCGACGCTGATTTTAAGATCAGAGTTGTAAAGTAGAATCAAGACTTCAAGATATTGCACCAAGGCTATTTTTGCTAAGGCCTGGATCGAATCAGGTAGCTAATCAGACAGCCCCATGTGAAGGGTTAAACATGATTGGTCTGTTGCAAATGCCGCTAATGGAGAATGTGCCTCCTGTACCTTGTTCGTGCGTTGTCCCTGTAGTTTCTAAGCTGCGCAATGTGGCTGTGCGTTACGAACTGTCCACTATATAAACAGTGAATGATAACCTCCTCTCGCTTGTCGTTCTCTCACAAAAAACTTCTTCATCTTTCAGGACCTCAAGGCATTATAGATGGATATGGATCTCTACAGAGGACGCATGACTCCTGCCCAGGTAAACCAATATCGCATGAATTTTGTTCAGAATACTGACAATAATTTCCAAGCTTGCCTCTTCGATAGCCGAAGACCTTAAGGGATTGATGATGCTGGAATTCTCTACTCTACGGGCAACCATGGTTGAACTACAGCAACTTTTACCACCCTGTATCCGGGTCTATCAGGCAGATGGGAATTTCCAAATCAACATCGTTCCCAGTCACGTACCGGACCTGATGTCTTTAGAAAATATATTACATGGCCAGACGAAGTAAACCACAAAGAAGACAGCGATACTCTAGACAGCTGTCCAGACACGGCCGGAGATTATGAGAGTTATATTGATGAAATGCCGGCGTATAATGAGGAGTACCTATGGGAAAATTTCGATGTTGTTGATTGGCCAACTTGGATAGAGGATGAACTCCCTAATTGAAAGCTTGCATTGAACTAGCGGATATTATGTAACAAAATTCAATTATTTTCGAAGTCTTGCTCAATGACCCCTACCTTTTTCGAGTACCGATTGCCCAAAACTGTAGACATCGCTGTTCAGGCTCTTCAACCAAAAGTAGCTTGCGCTAGGACCTCTCTCATCAGCCTGTAAGATAGCATGGCATATTTCTTTATTCAGGCGAGCTCCTCTATTTCATCCTATCTCCAGTGTGGAGGTTGACACTCCAGCACGAAGGATTTGGTGGTTGAGGGGTCCATTACAATTGATGGCAGCCTCGGCTTGATGCCTTTGAACTTGTATTACATTTGGCTGCAAGGTGATGGGAAGGCTCTGAGACAATTAATCTTGTTGTTTCTCAAGCGGGACGCCATGTCAACCTTCTCTTTTTATAATTTGTCACGCTCAGCCCGTACCTCACTGAGCCTAAGTAGCAATCTTTGCCATACAGGCCGTGCTTAGGCTAAATGGTAACGGTGTAATGCAAGGCGCCCTTCGGCCGAGCTTGCCGTAATGGCAGACGGTTATTATTGTAGTTATTTCCATGTTAGCTTACTTAGGGTGGTCAGCCGCAGCTGAGAGGCCTTTTCAATTCGAATGAATTGGTCCCTGAACCGGAACGGGACTCACTGTATCCTTGCACTTGACTGAGTCATTTCTTGCTGCAGCGCCGCAAGAGTCCCGCTAACAAACTCTATATGTACTGTGCGAGGATAATGATTGGGCATGCGGGCCGCGCCTCCCCGACCCGGCAGAGTGGTAAGCTTAAATTTAGCTCCTGTTCACTGTCCAATTATAAATACTGTGACCCACACAATGAAATTGTTTGCATTATATAGATGATACCTCGACCCTTTTGTACTTTCCTTATCTTTTTGTCCTGTTCTGTTCTCATTCATCCAAGCAACATCTGTAAAATGGAACCAAGCAACACCTACAATATGCCATGGCTAACTGGAGTCGATCTCAATGACTTGCCCAATGTCTTACCTAACGCATTATCAAACACCACCTTGCCAAGCACTTTACTGTGGATTCCGAGTTCCCACGAGAGCAGTCCAAGTTATTCGCACCAACAAATACCTCCACAATGGGTTAACAAGGGCAGGTCGTTAGATCCCTCAAGTGAACAATTTACAGTGTTGGAGAATTTTTATCTAGCCAACTGCAATTATTGCTAGAGCTCATCTTTTGAAGGTTTAATGCGGCGAGCTCTAGAAGCTCTCGCATCAGTTACTCTTAGTCATAGTCATACTAGATCTTCTTTAGCAATTCAGCCCTAGCCTTCTGACGCATTCTCAATAATTAACTGTTAAGCTTTTGATGTAGTTTATAGTCCGGCGTTCCTTTATACCATAACATAGGCCGTCCAAGACGTCGACTCGGTTCATCCCGTTTGTGAATAATTTCTTGGATTTCTGGCAGTTTATTCACTGAAGACAACTGCGTTGTCGTAAGGTCGATCGGTCGATTTGGATCGATGGTCCTGCTTATGCAACATGCGGCTCGCATTATATCTTCCTGAGGTGCTATCTAGGTACTAGATCTCTCTGCTGTGGATCCTGCTTACGGATCTCGCTAGCCACATCCACGTTGACCTCTCGATCAAATTTCGAACATCCAATGCCTTTCCCACCCCGCGTCGGAATACGTACGGGTGAACGAGCTGTCGGAAGCCCCTTAGAGTGCCAAGTCTTTGAATCCAACGTAATATAGTCGAGTAAGGGAGAGGCTGATCTTTGGAAGGTACGTTTCCTTCGAATTCTCGCGATATTTGGCGGAAGACTGGAACATTGTCTAGCTCTGGCTTGAGCAATAGAGAGATTATTAGAGCCAGGGGATGTGCAAATGTAAGAGCTGTTTTGCCGATACTAACTGTTCCTTGCCCTCCCACTCTTTGAAGGCGCTATCTCCAAATAACAAGCTTAACAAGAAGACATGTGGGCTGAGGATGAGTGATAGATCAAAAAGGATCTCTGGTATTGGGAAGGTAAGACTGTGTTAGAGTTAAAGATGTCTACTATTTGGCTAGAGGCGAAACTTTACTTATGGATCCTTAACACCTAGAAAAATCTTCGTAAATTCGAAGGTAAATTCGATCAAAATCTGATACGGACCACCGGTGGGATCACGAATAAGCGTTACTCGAATATGCCGATAACAAAGATCTAAGATTGCCCCAGGCCGGTTGGCTGTAAAACCAGCAAGTTGTAGAAATAAACACAGTTCAATGCGGTGACGGCCATGATCAAACCTCTTCTATGTTGATATCACAGCAGTTTCCACGACCAATGCAAGATCTTCTATGTAAGCTGTTGCTTTTTGTGCCCTTCGGAGGTCAACCTGTACTTTTGGCAAGCTCTTGCATAAGCTGATGCGAGATCATTAGCTTAAAACGTTCTAATAAACTATAACTTTGTGATGGGGTGCTTACTGGCCCTATCTTGATCTGGATTTCATTCGGGATCTTCTGAGAATTGGCCCTTTCATAGATTAGGCGAAATATTTTCCAGAATATATGAAATGAGCTCTGGGTCTTGATACCCTTGAGCAACCTTCCATTTTTCCCCTGAGTCTGGTTCAAGATTCATTCTAAGAGTATATGACACCATTGAACGCTCAGCGTTTTGTATAATTGAATCGTGTCCTTTCTTAGATAGGCACAGAATCTGAAGAGGTACATTAGCTGTGATAGGCTATCTACAACCGGAGCTACGTAGCATGATTTAGACCTTGCAGCAACAATTAGAGGAACAGAAAGCACGGGAAGAGAAACTTCTCGCTCAAATGGAAGAGCAGAGAGCACGGGAAGAGAAGCTCCTCGCTCAAATAGAAGAGCAGATAGCAGAGCAGAAGGCACGGGAAGAGAAGCTCCTCGCTCAAATGGAAGAATAGAGAGCAGAGCAGAAAGTACGAGAGGAACGACAGAGGTTACAAGAAGAAAAACTCCTTGAGCTTCTGGAACAGAGATAATAAAGTGGAAATCCATCACGGTAAATCTCAGTGCATTTCACCTGGTAGATATCTAATTATAGGCCAGTAAGTCCTAATCACTGGCGGGTTCCAGGTTTGATGCTCTATTCACAGTTTACTGATACAAGCTATCATCTGACGCTGTCATCTGATGTCAAGATGCCTGTGTGCTCCTTCTCACAAATATCAAATGGCCCATTAAGCCTATTTAGTAACTTGACTTTGCCTAAGACACGAGCCCGTCAGTTACTGCGAGGTTATAAATAGAGAAAAAAAAGAAAAGAAAAGAAAAGCAATCCCGCATCCTATAGAGGGCATTACGAAAAGTAGAAGGCGGTGGCAAAACAATTCGGGCGGCAATACGTGTGACAAAGTTATGCCCGAGATTAAGACGTGATTCAAGTCAACCAGTACATAGTAAAGCATATTATACCTCGTTCTGGAAAGGCTTTTCCAAATATGCACTCCGAGACTTGAGCGAACTGGCCGGCTTGACTGGCGCTTGCTGACACAGGTGACATACATGATGCGAGAACACGGCCTTAGACAGCACTAGCACCAGTCATCAGCATGGGACTTGCGAGTCAGCAAGTACCGTTATGAGCGCCACATCCCTATAACTGCGTTCCGTCACCCATAGCTATTTAAAATCTACTTACGAAAAATTTCGAGAGTGAAAAAATAAAACAAATAAATCACTGGAATTTTAATACTCGAGATTCTTGGTTCCTGTACAAAGATTCCGTACTTTGCTATTCCTACCACGCTCATCGCTATAGCCGTCATGCTCGGAGCGCTCAAATTTGCCTATAGGTCCATTCTCGGCCTCTTCAGCGGCTCTAGTCCAGTTCCTAAGTACGAGCTAAAGCTCACACAACTCACAAACATCATATGGAATGTTCGCAATCCTGTGGAAACAGCTCGTACAGACTCCGGCGGTAAACCAGATCTCAATAGAGAGGTTTTCTAGCAGCGTGACCGTCGTCTTATCCAGTCGATATGGTGACAAAGACTGGCTCATTTCCATAGAAGATACTTCTCTGCGAGGGATTTTACAGACAGATTCGAAACCTCCTTCATGTCACGGACCTGGATCCACCTTAGTTCAACAGTGTTGTGTCGAGGTACGTTAGGCTTGGTTGAACCACACAAAGGTTCTTTGAACAATAGGTCGATAAGGTAACTTAGGTAAACAAGTAACAATAGTCGAACTGGTGCTTCGGTAGACTTGAACGTAACTAAGATAGAAGAGATCCCCGTACAGCCTGGTGCCCGTACGAGTTAGAATGCCTTGCTGACTCTCACTGGCAAGTCTGATATTAAGTGACTCATGTTAAAGAGCTATGAAGAACTAAATACATGATGGTAAAAGAGCGTCCTTATATATCCAGTCCTCCTGGTTTCGTAGTGTCCATATCGTAGTATCGTAGCATACTACGATATACCTTACTACGATACTATAAAACTCCTTCCAATAGTATCCTGTCTTTTCGTAGTATCCCTTATCTATCTCGTGGAGCGGTATATTATTCGTATCTCCACGTGACTTGGTGCGTGTCCCATACCGAGGTGTCTCAGTCTGACATCCTTCCACTGGTCTTGTCATCGTATGGTTCATACGCTCGCAAATCCAAAGTGACCTTTCCTCCTTGGTCATAGTATACTTTAGCGTCATGCAGGTTGATTCGTAACACTTCATTTCTTACATACTCTCTCCTTAATTTTGCTCCACTGTGGACCGCACTAGCTACAGGCCTAGCGTGCAAATGTATTTTACCTACGATTAGCGTACGTTTCATACGTACTGTTACTCCGTACAATTCAATAAGTGGTCGGTCCGACGTCAACCCGAGATATCTTGGCAGTGGCCCATCCACGAAGCAGCGATGTCTTATCCGATGAGCCTACCAGGCTGAGTGACCGAATTACTATTTTCAATTAAAGTTAATTCTAAGAACAAGTAGATCGATTTTCAACCCCTAACGATATTCATATGACTTAGACGGATAGAGGCAATGCGTATATTGCAAAAATAACGAGTTGCAACAAACAAATAATTCCGGTCGTCGTAAACGCTCTGGTAGGTAAATCGGATCCAGTAGGTTGTCACCTGTGTCCAGGCAGCCAGCTTATAGTAGATGGTATCCGGCAATTCGGGCACGACATCTTTGACTGTGTCTGCACCTGCTCTAGGAACCATTCCGACAGGCAGTCGCGGTGAAAGATGTGCACACAATTGCTCGGTTTGAGCCCCATTTCGCCTTCGCGTATTGGCATTTCATGACAGATGGAACACATTTCTTTGAGAATCGCTCTCTCGTACATACCCATGTCAGTAGCCATACCAATTACAGATTCCACAAGCTGCTCTCGTAGTGCGATAATCGAGCTATTCTCTTTCTCAAAATTGTAAGAGAATCTCACACAATTCATAGCCATATCAATATTTTTGCGCTCGTAAAGGTTTCCCCTGCTCTGTAAAGAGCTTTTACAACCTTTTGTTTGTTCAATGTGCTCGCTGAGGGATTCGCTAAAAGCGAAGCAGAGACAGAGCATCATTCGATTCATACTGCTCTAAGCGACGACCACATTGTAATATATTGGATCGTAAATCGAGTTCCAGCTCTGAACTGCCGCTCTGCCGTGGGGTAATTGAGAAAGAATTGACCGGTACCGCGCAAGTGCATTCGCGTAATCGCCGGATTGATACAATGTATTTGCTTCATTTTTTCGCGATAAAAATGTTCCATTGTATGAGACAGATACAAGTACGCTACCTTGATGGCTGTCACGCAATATTGAAACGAGAGGTTTTATAGAGAATCAAGAATATAAGAGCTGTAACAAAATCTCTCCCGTGTTATGCTCAACGTGCTTGCGGTGTACTGTAGACAAGAGCAAGAGTGAGTGCTCGTATGTACAGTCATAAGATTTAGAAATACTGCCGAGTTGTCGGGTGTCTACACTCTGTCATGTTTGATATGTTTGCAATGACTCGAAGCTTCTAGACATGTTTGTACCGTAGTCATATTCGGCTTAGCGTTGTTGAGTGACCAGGATTAGGTATTAATGGCCTGAGCGCGGAACCTTTTTATCTCAGGGCTGATTACGATGCGCTGTCCTACGACCACGCGATCGATTCGATGAAGTGAGATATCACTGTTGTCATAATATAACTACATGAAAGGTGAGCATAACCCTATCTTGGACATCGTAAGGTATTGTAATCTAATCATGATTTCAAGATTAATACAAACACAAAAATGAGTATCCAGAGGGTAAAAGTTAGCCCATTTGGGGCACAATAAAAGAGAGTGTGTAAACAGGGTGAAGGAGGTTTCGAATTTCGGTCAAAATAAGGTGTAAAACCTGAAACCTGCTTCACTCTTGCACACTCTCTCTTCTTTAGTAAGCCCCACCTGTGAGCGTAAATTGAAGGCTCTACCCTGAATAAGGTTAGCTTTGTATTGTCCGTCATTTAACACATTCTATCTCTACTCCGAGACTAGCGGAGTGGAACAACATTTATCCGATAGGGCTAATGGGGAGGGTTCTGTTGAAACTAAAATACGAGCGAATACGGAACGTTCGCACCGATACAAACCAATACCAAAAACCCCACAAAGGGGATCTCCTTTTGGGCGAGTTGGTATTTGGTGACCGTTTTAGTTCCGATAGGTTCCCCTAGTCATGTGTTTGAGCCGCACACTTAGCGGAGTTGGGGATAGGGTCGTGTAGTTTCTTTTTCCTTCCTCTCTCCATACTCAGTTTTCTTGTAGTTTAGCTTCCAATATGACTATTGATTGAACTGTCACACATATAATCAACTGGTCGGTCGGATCAGCGCTAAGATATTTAATAAGCGGAGCCTGAGTGACCGTGATACGTTCATCATCGAACGCAGCCTGAAATTACCAGCGGATATCTTTTATTCCTTGCGGCCTGGGCAATGGCTCGACCCTTGGGTCATTAAAGTAGCTATGCACATAGCAGACCGACCAGCTTTCGTCCATTTTCGCGATAGCATCCCGGTAGACGACATTGGAAGGCACGGTGAACGATACAAAATTCGACCATTCCGATTTCCTGCGCATGCCACGCATTTTTACAACCGCTCGATGGAGTACCATTTCAGCAAGATAAACATGTCCGTACAGCCCTCCTTTCCAGGGACGAAACATCACAAACATGCATAGAAAACATTCCTTTACCATCCCTCGGAGTCCTATTAAAGCCCCACCATAGTACACTCACCATTGGAGGCTAGGTTACCACAGCATCAAGCCAAGGCTCAGCCAGTAATTCCATCGTCGATTTCCTTTCTTCTGGATCAATCCTCATGAGAGACCTTAAAACATAACAAATTTCCCTTTGTTCTCTCCATCCAACTCCCCAGAAATTCCCTCGATTCCAGCCCGGCCCGGTTGAGTGGAGGCAAACCTTTAATTCTCCCTTCACTGTCAAAGTATTTTTGGACAAGCTCTTGATTACCCTTTTGCAGGAAAGACCATGGAAACGGCCCAAATAAATCCACAATTTCATGAAGATGGAATCGAATCTCATAATTTCCATCTGGTGGACCCTCCCACTAAACATGCGCACAGCGCGGAACACTTCCAAAACAACTGCCCCTAGATTCCAAAGATCAGCTGATGGGCCCCAGGGCGCCCCGATTAGTACTTCTGGGGCTCGAAGAGCTACAGGCTGTATTAGCTCGGAAAGGTGAGAATCAGTCCAACAAGCGACACCCCAGTCACCCAATGCAACGTCAAACTGCAGGAGATTTGCTCCATCCTGAAGTAGTGCCACTTAAGTGGCTGAGATGGAATTGTCCAGGGATCAGCTGATGTGTCAAAAGCTACTGGATAGGAAGGTTGTTCGGTAGATATATTTCCGAAATTAGTGAATCATCCTGGATCTGAACGAAAATGTTATCGGGTTTAATGTCTGACCAGTGTAGTTAGCAGCGGGTTGGACGATGATAGATGGAAGAGTTACCAGTGTGAATGACGCCGTGATCATGAGCATAGTCCAGCGCCAGGAGGAGCTGGATAGTGAAACGCCGCATTATCTCGTTGGGGATCGTATGGTCTTCAAACCAGGTTCCGAAGCTCCGGAGCGTCTCGCCCATAACCCGGAAAATGAGGCAGACATGGTGTCCATTGGGGCCATGATGTTCGAATGAATCGACCAATGTTGAGATGTAAGCATAGCCAGGGTGTGAAGGATCCGCATCTCGCAGATGCTCGAGAATCTCGCGCTCATAGATATCCTTTGAGCCCCCATAACATTCTGCACTCAGAACCTTTAATGCTCTGAAGTTGTGCTCTCTAAATATGGTTATTGTTAACTTTACGCTTGCTGGGCTGAATGGGGAACCAACTCCTTATTTTGGACGAGCCACACGGTCGAATATCTCCCAAAGCCAAGTTTCCTCAGTACTTCGTATTTTCCATTGTACACCTCTCCAAGGTAAACAGGATGGAAGCCGCCGTGACAATACATATCTGGCCCTTCCTCTGCTTTGGGGGTGGGAGTGAACTCCTGATTCGGGCTTGACATTTTCTCGCCGCAAAATTAGACCACGACTGGTTCACGGGCTTACTGGTAGCGGTTGTTAGAGAAGAGACAGCCTAATAGTCAGTTGGGAAGGTAGAATCTGTTCTTCAGTCGCAGAACTCATTCCATGTGGCGCCAAGTCTTGCAGGAACTAAAAGTCTTGGCGCCAAATTTGTGGTGCCACGTCGAGTTGGAAAACTCAGCGCACATGGCCAGTTTCGAGGCCAGAGCATCTACAGAGGGAAGGGATTGGCTTCTTCCCTCCTTTTCCCAGAGACTCTGACGTGTCATGTCATGGCACGTCTCATCTCATGTTGGTAGGGTCTCGTGTTTGGACAGTTCCACAATAAAACCAAACCCTCCTTTGCAAATGATGGGCAAGCAACTTCACCTTTCCACTTCCTTGTCCTGCTGAAAAGACTCGTTACATATATCCCATTTCAGTACTTGCTAAATATGCCTGTTGACAAGTCCAAGATTAGTTTTACGAACCAACATGCTCGGAGTGCTTCTGCTGAAGATGCCATCGTCAAATTTAGCGCGCAGCTTGATTCAAGAGGAGCTGATTCTGCTAAAGTGAAATGCACACCTGCGTATGTTTAGAAATGTGAGGTGTGCCCAAGAAACATCTGCTGAACCCCGTTTTTCCAGCGGACAATCGTGGCACGTCGGCGGAACCGATCCAAAAGAACCCGAGCATCTAACTGTCGAGTTTAACGATGCTACTGGCAATCATATCACTACGAAACATGTTTACCGTTCCTGAGCATCATAGGCGAGAGGATATTTGGTTACTGTTTAACCAACCTCCAGTAAATAGATGCTTACCGATGAATCTACTGGGCGAAGGCTGTTTCTGACCAGAGAGTGCTTGATCAAGATAACAAATGGCAGCTGCTAGAAATGTTGATCAGCAGGGTGCTACAACATAACCTGTGATGGCGGGATGGTCTTGGCTGGATGTTGTGTTGATGTAATTTCCTGCATTGTTCTTGCTGTCATGATCATGCCCTCTTGTCTCCCCTTGTTGCTTAATGCCTAGACCGATTGCAATGGCTTGCTAAATTCAGACTTCGATTGAAAAGAAGTCTCATACTATGGGCCGTAGAATAAATAGTAAACCAACCTCATAACAAGCGGAATTTTCTGTTGGGAAAAAGAGCATATATGACTTTGCATGATAAAGACAATTATTACACATCCGCTCATCTGAGATGCATTTTCCTTCTCTCTCTCTCTCTCTCTCTCTCTCAATCCCGTAATGCGTCTGCAATCACCTCTGTAGCCATCAACGTCTGTTCATCCTGGAACCGCCATCCAACAATCTGGATACCACACGGCGCACCATCAACAATGCTCGCATCATCTACATAAATCTGTTAGTTCTCCATTTTGATTATCCCTTGCGCTCCAATGAAGGCAACTCACATCCATCCTTGGAATCGAGGATCTTGTCAGCCTTACCAACAGGCACAACACTTGCTGGGCACTATACATCAGTTAGCTTCCTGCCTCTCGAGAATCTGAGAATCCGGGGAGGGTGTTTGGGGTCTTACATCCAGAAGACTCCACACCATGGTATAGAACAGCGGGCCAAACTCCCCATGCGGCACCGCCGTTCCACGACACGGCGGGCAAATCAATACATCCAGATCATGCGCCCACCAAATCTTCGCCCAATCATCTCTGTAGTCTTCCAAATCCGCACTAACTCGCAGATTCTCATCCATATCCGCAACGAAGTCATCATCGAGATAATCAGAGACGTTCATTGCCGCCAGCTCCGGGACCGGATCCTCGCGCGCGTCTGCGAGAAACTTCTGTCCCAGACCAGGCCCGCCCAGCGCCAAGGAGCGCATGCCGATCTTCATGGCCCTCATAGTCGAGGGGTGAATCGAGGATCTTGACGCTGTGGCCTGCGGCTTTGAGCTTGTCCACGGCTGTGGCCATGACCCTCGCCATTGTTGGGAAGACGGGGAACTCGGGGTCTTGCAACCAAACGCCGATCGTCAGCTTTTTCTTCTTGGGAACATCATGCCACGGCACTGCAAGCGCCGTGGAATCATACAGCCACGGCCGGGATTGAATGACAGTCTTCATGAAAAGCGTGAGATCCTCGGCGGAGCGTGTCATCGGACCCAGGGTAGGGTAGAGGCCCGTCCATCCCTTCCTGAGCAACTCTGCCTGTTTGGCCCAGGGAAGGCGGTTGATTGTTGGCCTGAAGCCATAGATTCCAGTCGTAATAGCGGGTGTGCGGACCGAGCCAGAGAGATCTGAGCCCACGCCCATGATGGACCCCTGGAGGCCGATCTGGGCTGCTTCGCCGGAGCTGCTGCCGCCGGGGGTGAGGCACAACTTGTATGGGTTGAGGGTCTGTCCAAAGACGTTGTTGTAGGATTCAGAGACCTGAAGAAAAGAGTCAGTCAAGACCTTGCGGTCGTCTGGTTTTGGCCAATCGAGGAGGGAGGCGGAGCTGGCTTCTTACAAAGAGTGTCTGGGGACGTTGGTCTTGCAGTAGAACACCGCCCCTGCGCGATCGAGAATGTCAACAATGACGCAGTTCTCATCCGCGGCAGGATATTTCAGGTGGGATACAAATCCCACCGTCGAGCACTCTCCCTTTATGTGACACGGGTCCTACATTTTGTCAGCGCTGGATCTGCCAAGTGCACAAGTCTTCCTCTTCGAGACCTGGTCGTCTAGCAGCCTGAATAGAGAAACGCGCCTTGAGAGTGATAGGCAGACCGTGTAATGGTCCGATAGTCCTGCCCTCCTTTGCGAAATACTCATCAAGCCATCGCGCTCGTTCCAATGCCTTGTCGAAAAAGATCTCCGTGAGGGAGTTTGTCTAATCGGAGTGAACAGTCAGTTATCTTGACACTCTCATCCAAGTCTAAGAATCCCAGGCTGTTGCAACGTACCAACTGATGAACCAGCGCTGCACGTTTACAAAACGTCACCGCCACCTCATACGACGACAGCTCGCCCTTTGCAATCTTTACGATGAGCGACGTAGCAGTATTTCCTCCGTGATCTCGATCTCACGGGGAGTCAACATCGCTGACTCCTTCAGGAGGTCGAAGGCGCTTTCCTTGCTGGTCTTGGAGACTCTACTTAGGATCGACTCTGGGAGCCTCCATTCCTTGGGGATGAGGGCATCCCGGGCCGCCCTCTTCATCTTGATCAGATCCTGCCACTCGGCGGATACCATGATGAGAAAACACACACAAAGATGCTTTGGAATTTTTGGCTTGAAGAAAAAGGAAAAAGAAGTTAATATGGAGATGGAACAAAAGAGCAGTTTGAAGACATCTTTCCCGTCATCTAAGAATCCCAGAGGCTCACTGAATACCGATTCCTCGCCGGAGGTCTCCGGCTATATTGGGAATATTTGCTGACATGCGTCGGTACCAGATTCAAGATATATGATTGATTATGACGCGGGCCAGTACAGGGCACGGACTCTAGGGGCATGTCAGCATGCAGCCTAATGTTGCGGCCCCATACCTCCATGGCACTAATGCATGTCTGTGGATCCTTCCATACTCTATCTTGACTACAGACAAATCCTTAATCAGTTATGCTCAGAAATGGACTTCTACTGCCAGTTCAAGACTTTCTTTGCTAGCTTTTTATTATTCTCCATTCCCCAAGCATCATAGGTAATTTTTTTCAAACTTAGAGGTATATCCTTTAATTGCTCTATAAAATGGATTCTATTTTCGAGTCACAAGATACCGAACCAGGGCATACAGCTGAAACTATTTTCGAAGACAGATCCCGAGTCGATTCTCTTTTCTCTAAAATTGACGAAATACAACGAGCTGAAGATCTAGCTCTCACCAGTCAACTCCGTCACCAAAATGCAATGCTTTGGCTGACAACTATATCCCGCAGACCGCGAGATACGAATAGTTTCATTCGACTATTAGAAGAAACAGTGGAAATTCTGGTCTCTTTGGAACGTGTCCTAGCGGAAATCGATCTTATCAAGGAGGAAGCCGAGCAGTCATAATTGAGGCTACTAGAATATTGTCCTTACAGTTTTTGTGTGTGTGTGTGTATTCCAATAGGCCAACCGTTGAGCAGCCCCTTAGTTTGCTTATCCCACACTTGAAACCCTCCTCCGATTTGACTTCAAGCGTGAAGCCTTCATCACGGCATTTGCAGAGATAATCAAGAGCATGGTTGGTGATAATTGCACAACGGAGCCATTTGGTCTGTGTTTTGTTTTTAATTTCGGGCACTTCTCTCAACGTTTCATCCCATTCTCATAATCCCTAGTAGATTCTGATGGATCTCAATCACCTTTCCATAACTCCATATGTTTCTGTTGGGCCAATTCCATTTGTAAACGGCTTTTAGGATAGCATGAATAGGAAAGAGAAACTCTTTCCGTCGACGAAGGGGAATGTTTATATACCAACCAAAATCTCCGCTAGTAAGCTGCATATTGACTGAAACCAGGCCACGCGGAGCTTGATCTCAGCATGGTATCCAATCCAGCTCACATTGTAGTTGCTGTGAAGCTTCTTCGTCATCCAAGTATTAGATACTAGCCGTCCGTGCTCGCTTCCGATCGCGGGTCGCGACCGTTGTCTGGAAGACTTCGTTGCGATTTCGTGCAGTAGCGATTCTGAAGAACCTGGTCGCTCGGAAGAAGTTATACACGTGACGAAACAAATTTTCCCCGCCCAAATCGCCATTTGCGCATAAGCGCAGTTGTTCCTTGGCATTGTGCCTGCGCTCCTTCAGCTGCTTGACACGGAAGGCCGCTACTCCATCATACGGTCCAGTCCGTGTCGGTTCTGGGCCCTCTCGCCATGTCATTTCCTCATTCGGTGATCTCTGATCGGTATCTAAGGAAGCCGTTTGGCGGGAATGGCCTGGGACCCTGAGGACACGTGCGCATGGATTATTGTGGGGATTACCTGCAGAAATCTACTATAGTACGTATCGGCGGCGTATCCAAATGATTCAGGGCAGATGCTGAAGTTGGTTCGCGGTCGAAGCGCGAGCCAACGGCCGTGGTGGGTACATAGTTTTTAACACCCCAAAGTAATCCCGTTGTAAACAACAACGCCAAAAATCACAAAATTTCGCTCTGGTGAGTTTATCGATCAGTATTGAAAGGATTCAGGACCGCAGTGCTGGATCAATCAATCAGGGTTCCCATAAACAATAACTCGAAAGGAGTGATAAGAGACAACCATATTGTAAAAGGTTTGTTCTTGCCTAATTTCTCTTGTTACCAACTTGAGTTTCGGGCACATGGAATATAAGATAATTCTGTCAAAATCGGTATTTCATGGACGGCCAAAAGCAGCCGTGGGTAGTCCCATGTTGGTTTTCCCATTTATACTAGCTTTATATATAAACAAAGACGAAACTTGACATAGGAACAATCGTACTCTCTTCTAAAAGAGTGGAGATGGCTGAAAGTGTTAATCATCGAGGCGCGCCGAATCTGAAGCCGCTTCCACTCAGCCCCGAGCTATCCAAGAGGGGCGTGAGAACGCTCTGTTCGGAGCTATTCAAGGAGCGCGCCGCCGCCTTCAGGCCTTGCAGCAACAAGAAACATCTCATGTCGATGCTCGAGTAGCAGAGTTGTTTTATCTACTTGAGGAAAATTCAAGACTCAGGGACGAGCTAGCCTACATTCATCGGTTAGAGAGCGCAAATAGGAAGCTCATAGATGAGGTGGGTTCTATTGCCACACGTCTTCGAAGGGCGATTTTGGATTATCGGGCGGAACAGGATGGCTTGGATAAGGAGTTCCTAGAGCGAACGCAGTTTTAGCCAAGGTAAGAACGCCTTGAAGGGACGATTGAAATGCTAACAATAAGAGCTAAGCCCGCAAAGAGATATTATTAGATTCAGGTTTCCCTAAATAGCATAGCGGCATATTAAGCAGTCACCTGACAAATAACTTCACGTGCTACATTTTATAAGTCCCAGATGGTAATTTCTAAAAATAGGACGATAGACCTAAAGGAGGAAGAAGAGATCTCAATATTTAATTCGTCCATGCCAGCTTTCAGAATTTCGAAGAATTATCTTATTTAGTCATTATGAAAAAAAGGAGCTCGCCGAAAGACCCCAAAGCAATGGATCTGTAACAAGGAAGGAAAATGCAAGGTATATTAGTCCAGACCTCGCTTTGCCGTCTCATGGAAACTGATCTCAGCAGAAAAACGAAGAAGCCCGGATAATTAATATCACACCTGAAGCTATGGAGGATAATGGTAGGAAGAAAGACAAGCGCTTGGTGCGATTTCCAAAGAAGACGCGTCTTCCGGCAAAAGAACCGCTTGCAATACGCATTGAATTCCTACGTTTTCCGGAGTCTCCTGCAGGTGAGTTTTACCTGTGACAGATTGGCCTAATTTCTCTCTTGAGTGCAATGATCTGTTTTGTTTATATGAGAGATGAATAAATTTCCACGACAGAGGGACATCTAAGTCATTTGTGATAGTACATGTACTATTTACTAAGTAAGAATGTAGAATCAGCTTTCTTACGTCTAGCTCTAGTTAACACCATATTTAGTGTGCGTATAAGAATGTCGTCTATTTTTATTTGGTAACGTATGTATTATGCTGACAACTATTGCTCGTTCTGGACTTTCAAGGAATGAATTTGGCCTCGGCGACAAGTTCATTTTCCTCCTTCAGAGCCGCTGGAAGACTGCTCTGATTCTGTTTCCGATGAAAAGTGACTAAGATATAATGCGCCATCTGAGGAAAGATCACCTGGTACTTGCTTTGACTCCAATATGACGTCTCTCAGGGTATCTTCTGCCTAATATTGCTATTAGTCTTGTTGATTTAATCTCGGGCTGTCGGTACTGACCAATTTCTGCATCTTGATTTGATCCTGTAGATCCCGGATTTTATCCCGAAACTCCCAGTTTGCCTTCCTCAACTCTTCTATATTCGTCTGCAGAGTCTTATTGATGGCCTGGAAGTTATTGACCTCGTGGCATAAAATACTGTTATTCGTACGAAGGAGCATGTTCTCGTGCAGACTGTTTAATATCTTTTCCTGTTTTCTTTTTACGATTTCGACAGAGTCACGACAACCCTCGAGCCCAACAAAAATGCAGGAGAAGTATTCTTCCATACATTTCAGGTACACTTGAGCCTCAGAGATTGCTTCGGTGATATCGGACGCTTCTTCAGCGGGAAGGTGCGGTGGAGTCTATAAACAGAACTTAGCTTACAAGTAATATTAGGAAGGGAAAAAACCTCACTTGTTCCATTGTTTACAGCCTTTGTTCACAGAATATTGAAAAGGAGTTGATGGTCGAGCACAAGGAGGGAGAATGACCATTTCAGCCATTTTATGTGCCAGCTGGAAGCTTAATTTTGCACTAATTTGGGAACATACGCCGGGGATGTCATCATCCCTTGTACTTCTGTAAGCAGA
Source organism: Talaromyces trachyspermus (assembly GCA_020137715.1). Taxonomy (NCBI): domain Eukaryota; kingdom Fungi; phylum Ascomycota; class Eurotiomycetes; order Eurotiales; family Trichocomaceae; genus Talaromyces; species Talaromyces trachyspermus. Next base: position 1,135,873 of record JACGXQ010000003.1, read on the forward strand.
CCCACAGTGGAGGGTCTCGGAATGTAAGTTTATGCCACGCAATAGCACCTGGGCACCCTCAGTTTCCCTTCAGAACACATCGATATGGCCAACGAAGACTATTTCAGATTGTTCGAAAGTCCCTCTCAACTTCCAGAAAATTGGGCCTCCAATTTGACTGAGCCAACCCTTTTATCGAACTGGGGTACGGAAGGCTTTCCTAGCAGCTCATGGGAAACGGGAGAACCTCTTCCTGAGAACACTATCACGGAGGCATCTGAATCTGTGATCCCATCCCTAGAAGCATTCGACCTTCGTACGGAAACTGCATTGCGGCAAAAGATTGAGGAGCTGTCATGGAGGCTACAATGTATTCAAAACGACCTTTCCCAGCGAGAACAAGAGTAAGTTTCCATATGACATATGCTTCGTTTCTTGTGCTAATAACCTCAAGGATTGGGCAAATATTGAGGTAACATAGAAACCGCAGGTTGTGTAAGTCTTGCTAACGCTTTATTCAGCAGGCTAACCAACATTGAACGATGCCTTATCAGCTTCAAGAATTGGGCGGATGGTTTCCATCAGACTGTACAGGCCACGGTAACAGAAATTATTCTCAAATTAAAGAGTAAATAACTTTCCTGAGGGAATTATTCTTCTTCTTCGATTGTACAGTCATTCTCGAAATCGCCTTGACCAACAAACAGTGATGACTCTTTTCGTGCTCCACCGCCAAGACCTTAGTCTGTGACTTCTGTGGAGTCGCTGCTTTTAACTGAGGGCTGCTGTAAATTGCTGGTTGTGTAAAACGTAAAATATACATAGTATTGTATCTGTATTACGGCGTGTCATTGTCCAGATCTACTCAGTGATGTATTGATGGCGGATCCGGAACGCTGTATTGGCTAGTATTAGGAATACTACACAATCTGCATATCCAACTAAAAGAGTGTAATCCAGAGGCCATTTGAGGCCATATTTATACACAAATAGGGGTCAACTAGGCCACGTATCGTGAAGCCTAATCCGGCAAATTCCGTGTTGGTGATGGATTACATGCTGTATCCGGAATAGCAGTCATAATCCGCCGTCATGTATGTATCTCTATCTTACTCTGTTAGGAGGGTTACTCAGTGGATCGCATCAAATCGCTATGTTGTAAACAGTTAGTAAAATGATCTACATTTAGCGGCGGTAGATCTCCAAAATCCTCTTTCTATGCGCATTAGAAGCGTTGGTTTCGGCGGAGAACAGGTGGGAAGTGGCTTGTTTAAGCCAATCACACAGCATAAAAGATATTACTGTTCCTGTTGGTTTGTGGAAGGCCGCCGCTCGTCCCGGTGGTTAGAGGCTCTACAAAAGGTAGTAACTCAAGAGGCCGAGCAGGTAATATGTGAGTAAGCATAGTCGAAGGCTTCCAGATACCCTATCATCTGGATAACAGCGGCGCAGACCACCAGGATGTGCATGAATGAGTGGGAGCTGCACATGTCGAATTTTCCAGGCCACCAACTTTCGGGAAACCTCATCTTTCAAATCACGTGTATTAGGATCAATTTTTCTCCTGTATGGGCAAAATGGGAGACTCACTGCATAAAGCCCGGTTCCAGATAGAAGGCAGCCTATCTTTGCCACCATAGTATAGGTGAAGGCTTTTTGTTCATCAGGTCTAGCCCGAATATATCGAGCCCATGAATCAATGGTGCCACAATGGACATGCCAGTCGCCACGAACGCTAGTGTTCGCATAGAGCGATACTTGTGGCTCTGGAGCTTGGGATGGACGTTCGTGATGATGGTCAATGCCCCGAAAACCCCAATCTATTGACCGATGAAGGCGGTGTTAGATCCGATTACCAGTCCTGGGACAGAAAAAGCCGAGCATATGGAGATCAACTAACCATAGACCAATAAATATTGCGTAGCGTAGTCTCACACCAAAAGATTATGTATACTCCCAAGACAATGTCACCGACTATGAAGATCCCTATACCAAGCATATCTAGTCGGTGGCAGAAATGGTCCACAGTGTAAGAGTGGTTCATCAAAGTATGATAAAGAGCCGAAAATGCATAGCAAATAGTCGCTGTAAGCATGAAGAATGAGAAAGCAACAAAATCGGTGCTAGTAACTCTGGAATATTTGCCAGCAAGGTACTGCAAGATGAACCACTCGCCGAGGAGGAAGACAACGGCTGGAATGAGATGAGAATAGATGTTGACTGTCTCGTTATGGAGATACCACCAACTGCGGAACGAGGCGCGAACCGAGCCCGATATAGGCCGGTAACCGTGAAGAATCCACTGGTTGTTGTCGTGTTGAAACCATTCCGGCATCTCATCGAACGAGAGAAGAGATGGGCGTCCTGCCTCACTGGACCCGGACCCAGATGCGTCGTCTTCCATTCCCCGCCCTTTGCGCGCCTCTGGCGGAACTCGGAGACGGGGAGCGGACGCCATTTACTGTCGCGCCGGGTGATGTGTAATGTCTGAAGGCCGGAATTTGAGAGTGAGTAAGAATGTAATCGAACAAATGCGTTCCCTTTACTTCATAGTTTTTGGGGACTGGCTAATAGGCCCCCATTTCGTCTAAGCAGGCCCCGAATGGTGGCATGGACTTTTGCCAATCAAAGTCTTAAATATCCTAGTCTCCAATGCGAGGGCCATGTGTCAACAATTGCACGGTTGCTGTAGCTGTTGTGGCCCCAGCAGCCAGTTGCCTAATTTGATTAGAATCTCCTGGTACTAGTGCGCTACGGAGGTGTGCACCAACTATATCCCGCAGACAGCGGGATACGAATAATTTCATTTGACTTTTATGTAATTGCGGGTTCCATCAATCGAGAACGACTGTAGAGACCATTTAAATGTGGTCTACGGCCCCTAGCTATTTCTCTTCCTCTCCCTCATACTCAATGTTCTCTTTACATGCACACGTTCCTACTTCGGTTCCTATCGTTACTCGTAGGCCTGTAGGGTTGGCTCCCTACGAGGTAACTAATTTAGACATATAAGAAATATCAGAAAAGTGAGTGTTTCAAAGAAAGAAAATACGATGATTGGTTCGTGTGAGGCCGATTCCTGATTCACAGACACCCGCGACGGCTGCCAGAAGTCTATGTCAGCGTGCATTATATCGCTGTCAGCATGCGCATGTCATCATACATTTATTCGGCTTGGAGGTGGTTCTTGGTTCTTTCTTTTTCATTCCTTCTCCCAGCTTAGTATTTTAACTGGACCACCTAAATCTTACCTTATTGCCAGCGAAAGGCTAGATAAAGAGATCTTGGCTGAGATGGCCATTCTAGTAGATCATATGCTGCAAACCAATAGGAAGTTTGCGGATACCGAGCAGGCGAAGAAGCGGCTGTCTAGGAAGGATTCGAGGTGGCATCTTAGAGACAGGCAGTTACTGTTCCAAGATAGGCTTGATGTCCCTGATGCAGGACATTTATTCTGAATGGGACATTGACAAAGTCTTGGAATCCCGAATCCGGAGGAGAAAGCCCCAGTACGGCGTGAGCTGGCTAGGCCGGGATCCTGATCCTAAATGGTACTCTGTGTGACAGCTGCCAGCTCTTGCCAGCTCAGCGGCCGGGTATGTAGGGCACAAGCCCTATCCCAGCAACTGTATTGGGAACCGTTCGAGTCGGAGCTAGATAAGGGATAGACCCTCGCACATAAGGAGACACATTGGGGAGATCTAATCCTTCTTCTTCTCTCTCCCATGCTTAGTATTTTCGTCGACTCGCACCATCTTATTTAGTTAGCTGAATCAAGTTGTTGGCATTGTCACACTCTGCTGTACTAAGCTTGGGTTTGATCTTAGTGCCTGTTTTGCTACTTCGTCGCGAGAAAAGGGACACCCAGCCATAGTATCCAGTGACAGGCTTTCACTCCTGAGGGAAACCCCTAAGTTCGTTTACCTTCGATGGTAGGCCAGCACGAGCGCATGTCAGTAATATCAGGACGATATTAAAATCAGACGGCTCGTTACAATGGTGCTGGTTGCTGAAGGTGTCGATATTCCCTTGAGTGTCTCAGTTAGGATAGGAGGGACCAGCATGAACTGTAGCTCAATTCGATCAGAGGAAACTATTTCAAATTTCAACAAAACTAACATTACAAGAGACTTGTTCATACATTTCACAGACTTATTGAATCAAAAAGCACTCCAAGCATTCCTAATAAATCCAAGTTTACAGCGGAGGTGACGGTATCACGCTCGAAATCGACATTGCAGAGTCTTCGGACTCAGAGGATGTATCATTCTTTTGAAATCGCTTAGCATGCCTCCCTTTCTCAGACTCGGAGGATGTGTCTTGCTGCCGCTTTCTGTTCTCGGGCAGGCGCAAGCGCTTAGGAGGATTTTACCGCCCTTTCTCGCTTTTAACTCCTTTTCATCCTCGTATTTTCGCTTGGTCAGTGGCACATTTCCGAACATCGACGGATATCTATCCAAAAGGTCCCATTTTCTCATCTCTGCGAGGTCTTCTTTATCTTGGATCTAGACCATCGGTTAGTTTCTGTGCTATACCTACTCAAGGAATATATCCTACACTTCCATCCGCTGCACGATCTAGTTTGCTGATGATGAATATCACAGTATCGTACAATGCTTGGGTGTCGTCCAGAAGACGTGCAACGTCAGAATTGCTTAATTCATTGCCATTAAACTTCGAGCGAAATCTTTTGTAACGTGCTGCAATATCCGTCAGCTCTTGGCTACTAATCTTTGGCCTTGGGAGCCCTCGGAGCTTTGGGAGCTGCCTCTGGAGCTTTGGGACCGGCATTGGAATACTTCAGACCGACTGTCGGCAGAATTGGTTTAACCTAGTCCTGGTTCCTGGTGTCACCATGGTCATTTATATACTAGAATTAACTTACTGATCGAATTGAGCCCATATGGTACTTGGGGCCGAATTGTAGCACGTCTCAAATCGACCTTTTGCAGCCCGTTCGGGCCTTTACACCAAGGCAACTTTTGGACTTCTATGTGATACATACACCCAGCCTCGCCGTTGAATGCCATTTTCTCTTTACTAAAAATCTTTAACTTGGCAGCTCTCTGCTGCGCGGTGACAATGTTGGCCGCTGGTGTTATCAATTTAATAATCAGCTTGACAATCAAATAATCATTATTGTTAGCAGGTTAAAGATTGATCAGAGGAGTAAGGAATAAAAAGATTGATTAATTCTCTTCTTTTTGTTTGATGGGGATATGGCCTCAAAGAGCGTTAATGGGGACATTTGGGAGACGTTCTTTAGGCGGATGGACACAACACAGGGTCCTGGCACTGGATACGGCGAGTGGTCTTCATTTGGTCACGATTTTACCCCTGCAGCAACATCTAGATCTGACTCCACAGATCGGTTGAATGTGCACGGGTACCTGGATCAGGCCGTCGAGGGTTACACAGACTGGAAGATATCTCAAGCGATCAATGATACTTGGAAGGACGGCTTTCGCCGCGCGGGTGACATTGCTTTACAAAGGGCTTTGATCTTGACCTGCTCTATAAGAAGGGCAAGAAGGTCTTTGATGGACACGATATTCTCGAGGGTCTGGCAGAACAATATGTGCGCGATATCAAGTTCTGGATCGAGAACTATCACCAGGACGATAAAGAAGTCTAGTTTCATGTCGAGTCAGTCGATTATTGTGACCGGATTTTCGTTCTGTGATTTTAGGTTCCCTTCATAACCGGTACACATTCTTGATGCAAAGATTTGAGTTGAATATCTGGCTGGCTAGAAATGCTATGGCGCGTGCCTACGTGCATGCCGTGACAAATATGCTTGATTTCAAATCAATATACGTGATTTTTATAAGTCTGAAACAGATAGCTGTTTTATCCTAGTTTTATAATAATTCTGAAACCAGTAGTTGTTTTATCCTAGTTTCATTATAGTTTTGGTATTGTTTCATATTTGTATAGCTTTTCTATGTGTTTTTGAATTCTGTGTGAACTGCGGATGAACTTTATATGAGCGTTGTATTGTATAGGTGTTTGGTATTGTCTTGGCCAGTTGACCTTTATAAACTTACAATTATTCCGCATTATGGACGGGATCAAAGACACGCTAGTATAGATATGGCTTAGTTCAGTAATAATGTTAATCCGAAAGTTACGCTGGACAATCTAGGCGTGCCTCCTACCTGTCAAACAGAGCTTGCCCAAGGTACTGAAGTATCTTGATGTTGAATCGAGGACTCCAACCTCCCAGTATACGCAGCCAGCGAGTACTCTCGATTGGAGAGTACTAGTGGTGGAGAAGTGCATAATTCATGCAGCTACTAGCAATTCTTCTCGGCAACCTGGTCGATGGTTTACAGCTAACATACGGGAACACTAATATTAGGTTTGTCACACTTTTCGTATCGAGACTATGAGTTACACTCCCCGCTATGCCGAAAACGAATCGCCTCAGCCCCTCGTTTGGGCAGGGTTGCTGCCTTGCGATCCGCCTTGGGCGCTTGGGTACGGTATATAACTAATCACTTCGGCCCACATTCAGCAATCCTACGTGGCAGTCCCTCTGAAATACCAAACTTAGGTGTTTACTACGAGCGAACTGATAAATTAGTTATCGAGGGCAACACGCAGAATGGGTACCCTTTCGCCCAAGACTAAGGTCGTGACGCTTGAACCACCACTGGATCTTGCCGCTGAGTCAGAAATCTGTTTTGGGTCGGTATGGAACTAATTATTATTCGACTTACTCTGCTTTCTCTAAAACCCTTGTCCCATAGGTTCATATTCCAGATCGATCCGACAGCGCTAGAGCTTTTGACGAGGACGAATACGGCGATGACTGGATCGATATCCAAGGAGATGAACCTGATATTCTCAATGCCTTGGCACGAGATACAGTCAGTGAGCTCGTAACACTTGGCTGCAGAGTTTCTTATCAAAGATCTGAAAGAGCAGGTGATGAGGTTATCAGTATCTACGGGCCGCCAACCCTCCTTACCTCAATGGAATTCGACAATATCATGAGAAACAGAAATTTTTTCTACAGACTCCACTTCGTCCTGATATCAACAACGTACGATATGAAAATCCACAATGGTTGAAATTTGACAAAGGCGAAGGCTGTCCTTTCACAACAAAGGGAACGACCTACATAAGGACGGTTATAAACATCCCAGAGGGATATTGAAGGAGAGTTTCAAACGATCATTTGTTTTCTTTAAAGAGACAGTAATGGTATTTTTGGAGCCATTGGATTTAGCAATAGTTCTCGATCAAGAAGGATGATTAAAGTTGCATGGTTGCTCTAGGAGGATATGCCGCCGGTCGAAGCCTGCTGAAAGCTCAAACTTGGCGGAGCACGTGATGTTCCGCATGCAGCTTCGTATGGGACATGGGGCGAATCGCGAGCCACTACAGGTAATTTACAGGTGGCCATTACTAGATAATACTACGAACTCAGTATTGTACCTCGCAGAATTATTTCGGCGCTAACCACATATATACTAGCGTGTCTCCAGTCCCTTCTATAATGCAGAGTAATGTTTATTTGATTGTCATTATGCAACATACTGTAACAACAGACACTCTCATTAGCTAGATCAATACATTGTCATAACTCGAACATCAAAACAGTCTATTGAATCTCAGATTTACAAATAGCTAATCCATATCATTCTGTTTCCCTGTCAAATCGCTAGGTTCCCCAAAAGCACACAATATTCGGCACATGTCAATTAATTATGATGAAAGCAGGTCCAAATACAGTGGAATTGGAGACTGCCGCAGCATCCTGGAATGGACCAGAGCTGTTTGTCACAGTCAAGATGGTCAGGCCATTCATTTTGTTTTCACTGTATGGGAAGAGTGCCTTCGCCGTAACAGTCCTGTTCGCCACCTCTTCAACTACAATTTCCTCAACTATCGGCAGGTTTTGCTGGTTAATGAAAACAGCAGAAAGAGTTGTGTTTCCGCACATTCCATCCAGGTAACTGAACTGAATCATTCCTGTTTCAGCAACAGGAGTGGTGATAAGTTCCAAAGGGTAAAAGGTATTCAGGCTGATGGTATCCTGATAGGAGCAGGAGCCGTGGATAAATCTCTGAATGGTTGTGAAGGTGAAATCACGGTTACCAGTGGTCAAGAAGGGAAGCTCGCTGGGAAACTTGTCCTGAAGGATCCGGAAAAACCCTTCCTGTTCTCCCTCTTGGCCAATTATAGATGTTAAACCTGATATGAGGAAATCATCTCCCGATTGTGAGAAGATCTGAGCCACTTCCTGTAATGTTCCAAGAGCGGTGCTCGTAAATAAGGCAGCAAATTCAATGGCTTCATCCCAATTCGAGACAGGAAATAAATAGTTGCATGGTTGGATAGGTTCACTTCCGAAATGCTGAAGCAGCTGGTTCGCTTGTAACGCGTGGAGTTCCTCTTGCTAAGTGAGGTCAGTACCATCTCTGCTTCAGGTCGGGAATACCTACGTTTTTATAATAAGAATAGTATCAGTGGTAAAACTTCCAGTGGTGTTATTAGTCAGATCAAAGCCATCGACGTGGTTAGTCAAGTTGAAAAGAAGTTGCTCAAAAAGGCAACTTCGAATAGTTCATTAAAGGCAATTAGCTGTAGGTTTGTGATGCTGTCTTGACTGATATTTGCCGGCAGTGTCATATTGAACAGCGTACCATGTGCCTCTAGCTCAATAGTCTCTAGCTGTTCATAACTGGGATTGGGGAAACCATCGGCCGAAGAGCTTGCCGTGTAGCCCACAGCAGCGGTAACGAGAGATACGACAGCGAGAATGGAAGATCTCATCATGTTGATAGAAAACGATGCTCGAATGAAAATTAGGTAATATTAGAACAGAGAATTAAGAATTTATTTCGGAGATCCTTGGATATTCACTGCCTATAAATATAGCCTAATGGAAAGCTGTTCTGGGCGTAATAGGGGTCCGTTTTCGGCTTTTGTTTGAAAAGCTCATTCGAGCTTCTCTAGATTGGGAAGACTTTACAGTCGCACCAGAAATCTCCTTCCCGGATGTACATACATAGATTGCTTTTCAACCCCTAATTCGAAACGTAACTAGACTACATACGCTTAGTAGATATTTCAAGTGAAAGATTACGTTGTATCAGACATGTTATTTATATATAAATTTGTTGAGATTGGAGCGGGGTAGAAATCGCTGTTTTATATGTGATTACAACGCTTGCGGTTTACCCGTGAAATACGTTACCTGTAACCCTACTGCATGCTGACACTATGCAAAAATCTCCTCAAAATGGCGTTTTTAGTCCAATTGGCCAACGCCAGAAAACAGCACTTTTATAAGGACTTCCTTGTCATCCTCGTTTAGATTATGTCAACTGCAACTTGCACGTCTTCCTCCACCTCCTATGTACCTATGTATAAAAGAAGCGTCTTCACTACTGTCACACCGCTTCCTTCTTACGTCCTCAGAGACACAGTGCTAGACTGTCTTCACAATCATGACGATATGATTGATTTGAATCCTCTTATCATAAAACGCAACCGATGTGATCCACCACGAGATGCTCCTGTGGATGAGTTCTACTGTATCTGGTATGAGTTGATTAATAAGATTCAGTACCTCCCTGGAATTTCAGGCAAGGTTTCATGTAAAGCCTGCTTTCATGATTTGCCTACAGGTCTTCAGACTCATGTATATGCTCCAACTGGTCTCAATATTCAGGAAAAATGGTCGGTTGGAGGGAACATGCCTGGTGAGCCATGTCAACCCATCGAATTGGGACTCAAGATTCCAAGGGAAGGGTTATATTTGCGGGAGGATGTGGACATGCGCTGCAGCATTTTCGCTTCTGAATTTGTTAAGAGAACTCTTCAAAGTGCACATGAGAGTCTTGCTCAAAGACTTATTGTCAGAGCTAATCTGTTACGACTACGAACATCGATTCCAACTACCAGTTCTTCCAGATCTTCGCCTTCGTTCTATGGGTCAGTGATAGATCAGTACGAATCTGAAGACTGCAGAGATTCATGCAGCATAACAACAAATTTCCGATCTCTGCCGCAAATGGAAATGGACCTGGGTATTATTCCTATCCACTACGTCCATCCAGAAATCGTTCCTTTAGCCCGGAAGAAAAGCGAGCAGGCAGAGTTTTATGGCAATTGGAATAGGTGGCTGAATTCTTGTTTCATCATATTAATACCATGTATCCAAATATGCATCCTTTACATCAGTTATGGTACATGTCGTTGATTCCAGCCTTGCATAGTGCAGATGCCATGTGCATAGGTCAAGATCGCCACTGATAACATCATGCCACACCGACGCATCGTGGCTCATTTGACCCGGAGCTCACGGCAGGATCTTGTCGCAGACATTCGGACACGCCTGGGATTTTGCTGCCCCTGAAACCAAGCGAACCGTAGGTTTATCATGAATACAGCGTCCGAAATCTTGCAAAACAATACCAACAAACATAAAGAAACCGCCTTTAATGGCAAGAGAACTGCATGTATTAGAGCTAGACTGTAGAGACCAGTCCTTCTCTAGAACTTGTACAATCATCGTTACAAAACAATAGTTCACCATCCAGTGAATTCTCCAACTCCGCACACCAATACCACAATAGATAGGCATAGCTCTCCATTCTTGCAGGCGCAGAACCAAAGTGTATTCCAAGTGGCACTATCTGATCTTCACGTATTGTGAGAACCAGACTCCCAGAGTCTCCCTCGTCGGCAAACGGTTCACTTGCCGAAAGCCATTGAGTGACGATGCAGTACAGATCATCCTTCTTGGATAGTAAAGGTTCGGCATCGCCGTTGGTACTAACGCTCGTGTTGCATCGACTATAAGGTCGAATAGCAGTCATTATTCCGGCCGTTATACCTGTTTTGATCCCTTTCTTGAACACGACCATGGGCATGACATTGCGCAGTGATTTGATCAGATGGGAGATATTATCAGGTATCCGGGGCGAATGATCGATAATATGCTCTGAAACGATATTCCGCAGCTCGCGAGGAATGGTGTAAAACATGCTGCACTTAACGGGCAATAAAATGAGCGAGTGCGGAACGGGGAGTCTGCAGGTAGTTCCTCGGCTGATATGAGGCAAATCTCTTCTAGGCATGGATTGAAGGGACGTGATTTTCGGAATTCCGGTTTGCGTATCCCTCTATAATGATCGTCCCATACCCGATCGCATCCGTCTATTGGTGGTAATAGCGTTGCGTGTGTCAGGTCACAGAGATCGAGTAGATCGTCGTCGGGTGTAGCTAGTAGTTCACTGGCGTCTACAAGGTGGCCAACTGTCACAAAGATCTGTTTTGGACGCCGCCTTGGTCGAAAATGCCCACGAATGCAATCGTACCAGCGCTGAAAAATGGCGACTGTAATGGAGGGATAGATTCATTACCAGACTCGCTTCCTTGATCACGACTAGGATCATCAGCTGGTGGTAAACGTTCCCACTTGAATCCTCCTGGCGATGGCCCGTCTGCTATGTCTTCACAGGTAGTAATGATGGGAAGGTCATTCAGAAAGTCAGGAAGAGTGAAGTCTTTTCCACGCCAATAGTGCACCACATATTGCCAGCGGCCGTCCGGTAATTTCTTTTCTGTCAGATGAGCATACCTATAAGCACCGTAACCGAAGCAGGTCTCTATTAGCCCCGGAAACTTTGAAAAAAAAAGAAGTCGGAATAGGTATACCCATCGATTTTCATCAATCTTTCATGGAGCGTCAGTTCCATAGCATGGCAGAGGACATCCCGTGCTCGGTTATGATTGATATCAAAACCATCATGTACGCAAGGAACATATCGGTAAACAATATCTGCGTCATGCACTCGATAAAGCTCGTCTCGCTCCTCCGCCGGTACTAAGAGGATGTCGCGAATGTCATCCTCACTTAGCTGTGATGGGATAATGTCGTATGTGAGCTCGTTGAAGATTCGATCCCAGACTCGCCTTTCTTGACGCCACTCTAGACGGGGGTTGGGTGGATTGTTTTCTGCTTCGTTGCTGTTGCTGATGTTCTCAGCCATTGTGACTGTATGTACATACTTCACTTTTGCACCTCCCACTTCAAAAGGGTTGGTTAGTTTAAGAATAGCACATTATGCCAGAGTATAACATACGATGACAGTATTTTTGTTCGTTTAGACGTCTAGTCGTTGTGTCATCGAGGCATATGGAAAAGGTAGAGTCATGAAAGTGAATCGTTTCCTGACGGAGGTCTCAGGGTCTGTGGCGTGCAAGAAAATTGAGTTCATGAGTGGATTTCTTCATGCCAACAAGATGTTTCTTGTACTGTAATCAATACTAACTTGACAAGACAAAATATTTAGGATTTTGATTTCGGATGAGGGCACGGCCTGTCTGATTCTGGGCCAGCTTTTAATTCGAGATTCCGAGTTCGCAATGATGCTACCAAATAAGCAGCAATTTTGCCCTATCCATATATATTATGGTATATGGCACCTGAGATACTCCATGACCTTATAAGTTGATGTTTAAAACTCCATTCTGATATTTTAGTCTCACTTGTTAGATGTTAAGCAGTGCAACTACCAAAAAGGCCATTCAAAAACTTCTTGAATAAGATTAGGACGCTCTTGGATTAACTACACTAGCTGCTTGCATTACTAAGAAGAGAGTAGAATCTAAAGATTGCTAAGAAAGCACTGGACAAGAAATTGCACAATTCAGACACTTCGTTATGAACAGTAGAGGGTTAAACAAGAGGAGGTAATTCGGAAGAACAAACGTCCATGGTAGCCACATAAATGCTGACACAGATATAATATATGATGACATGAGCATGCTGACAGCAATTTAATGCACGCTGACGTAGACTTCAGCTTATGCAAATCTAGTTGATCATTGATATTTTGGCCTCTGATCTCCTGTCTCCATTGAAACTTCTATATACGTACGAAGACTTTGCCACGCTTGTCTTTTGTCTGTCCGGCCAATGGATCGAGAGCAATTCCGAGCGGCGGCTCATGCAGCCATTGAAGACAGTCAGTACAGTATCACCCCGTGGACTAGAAAATCAATGGCTTTAATCTACAGTCTCATATAGCTCCGTACTAATTATTTTTGTTTTTCAACACAGTTATAAGTCATTTCGATTCCCTCCCGGAGCGCCGAGTTCTCCCTACCATTGAACCCGGTTATCTTCGGCCACAGATTCCGGAAAATCCACCCATCGAGCCAGAAGAATGGCCTGGGATTCAAGCAGATATCAAATCCAAAATTGAGCCAGGCCTGACACATTGGCAATCACCCAATTTTATGGCCTTTTTCCCAGCATCAGTCACATACCCCAGTATATTGGGTGAGATGTACTCAGCAGCTTTTAATTCACCAGCTTTTAATTGATCTGCTCCCAGCTTGCACAGAGCTTGAGACTATTATTATGGACTGGATTGCAAAGGCGTTAGGATTACCAGAGTGTTTCCTAAGTACATCTGAAAACCATGGCGGTGGTGTTATTCAGGGTTCTGCTAGCGAGTCCGCGGCGATCATGTTAATTGCTGCCCGTGAACGACGTGCATATGAACTTACACTTGCTGATGGTGTGAAAGATAATAGCCTCGAGTATGAAGATCGCATGTGTATGCAACGCTCTAAACTTGTTGCTCTTGGCAGTGATCAAGCTCATAGCAGTATTACTAAGGCTGCTTTGATTGCTGGGACAAGGTTTCGTTCTATCCCAACCAGGTTGGAAGATAATCTAGAAATGACAGGAGAATCATTGCGTACTGCTCTGATAAAAGTTGAAAAAGAGGATGGAGTGCCTTTTTATTACTTTTACTATGGGCACAACTAACTCATGTGCTGTGGATCGATTTGCAGAGCTCAAGGCTGTTTTGAGTGAAAGAGAGTCATGGAGACGAATATGGGTGCATATTGACGCTGCTTATGCTGGTGCTGCTTTAGTGGCAGACGAGTATCAATACATTCCGCAAAACTTTGCTGAGGGTGTAGACAGTTTTAATATGAACATGCACAAGTGGCTTCTGGTGAATGTCGATGCTAGGTATGCCTTTTCTCTATGACTATGCTTCATGATAATTGTGGTACTGATTACGAATGAGAATAGCTGCCTGTTTGTCCGGAATCGCATGGACCTTATTAATGCCCTTGCCATCACCCCTACATATCTCTACAATCCTTACTCTGAAACAGGCGCTGTAATTGATTACCGCAACTGGCAGATTTCATTATCACGGCGGTTTCGAAGCTTGAAAATCTGGTTCGTCATGCGTAGCTATGGCTTGAATGGCATGAAAGCACATATTCGCAATGGTATCCAATTGGGCAATCTCTTCGCCGAAAAGTCAACAGTCGTCCGGATCTCTTTGAGGTTATCACAAAGCCCGCCTTTGCGTTGACTGTGCTTCGTGTGCGCAACAGTGCTATGTCCAATGGCAGCACCAATGGCATGGTCAAGCACGGTGTTGCCCAAGTCGATGAGAGGGCGAACGAAATTACCAAGACAGTGTATGATCTAATCATCTCTCGTGGTGAGATATATCTGACTTCGAGTGTCATTGCGGGTATATATGTGATCAGGATTGTGGGCGTAAGCACCCAGGCCGATGAAGCACATACGTTGCGCGCGTTTAATATATTGGAGGAGACAGCAGAGGAAGTCTTGCGTGGCCTATATAATAACTAGCCAGTGACGATCTTACCAAAATGATGTCATCCTGTTTTTGGAATATTATTATTGTAGAGCTTTACCATAGGTTAGGTGAAACAATTGAATTGAGTAAAGGGACCGGCAATTGCTAGTAATAGTGGGTTCTGAATGACCTGAACAATCCTTGCTGGCGCATCTCTGAGTGTATTACATTCAGGTAGTATAAAGCCTAGGTTATTCCCACCAAAGGTGTTGCCTGTCCTCAGAGATTCTTTCTCCAACCGACAAACACGCTGCAATTGAACAAACTCAATAGTACTGCTCTCTTTTATACACGCAGTCATACGTTCTCGACTATGTCCTCAGACACATGGTTTATCGAAATCCTAGATGCGCAAAACGACCAGTCGCTTATACTTATTCAAAATATGAAAATAAAATGAGCGCGTTCAGTGTACCAGGCACACATCGACGGTCACGTAGACGAAGAAAGCGAAATCCGAATTCCATTCTTATAAAACAACAAACGGAGGATCCGAAAGAGAAGCTCTATAATCCACTCCAACGAGAAGTTGATGAATCATCACGCTCTACGCTTTGCCCAGATCACGCAGGACCTTCCAATAGAAGCCACTGTCGAATCTACCATCGATGTTCTCTCCGACGAAGATGATGATTATGACCAAGTCCCTATCTTTGTCCATGCAGGCGTTCTGGTGGGATTTTGGTATTCAGATAGCTCCGGAAAGGAAGAAGGCCAGTTTATTGTCATATAGATGACAATTTCCAATTCTCGTGCCTAAAGGATGGGGTATTCTCTGATGTGCGCTGGGTCGATTTCGACCCTCTGGATGATCTCGGAGGTTGGTTGGGGACGACACAGAAAATAATGATTATGATGGTGACGATGAAATAATGAGTCCAGAGAAGGTGAGAGAATGGGTGATGTTAATGTGGTATAGCAGGGAGTATTGTGGTGTAGAAACTTGCCATATCCGGATATACAACCAAGAAAATTTGCATTATCTCAGGAGCTCAGACCCTCTTTTCTGCTTCACCGCCCTCGCGGCAGCGGATCCGAAGGTAATTCGGCAGAATTCTCGCGCTAACTAGTTTAGGAGCGTCTGGGCCTCTGAGATAAAATTTGCACGACATGTAGACTTACGAATGTGGCACAGGAACAGGGCTGCATTGAGGTGCCAGCAATGCTCCAGGAAGTAAGAAAATGAAGCGTAAGGAGGATGGATTCTCTTAAGATAGGAAGCTCTCAAGGTGATCTATATAGTGGTTGATTATATGATCTAAAACTGGTAAGTTATACAAGTATCCGTGGCGTAGGCCTAGATTCTTGAATTAGTATGCACTCAACGGGGTCAATTAGTAGGCACTCAACCAACACGGAGGTGCATCTAATTGGTCAAATTAGGCTTCATGATACGTGCCTAACTATACTAGTTAGGTGACAATACAGCGTTCCGATTCCTCAATTTCGAACCCCTAAATTGGCAATTTTACACTATGCCCAAATGGTAGTTGTACGCATAAGCCTTACTCTAGGCCGAGGACCCGTATGGTTACTTTTATCTGGCTAATCGCTAGGGCATAAGATCTATTCGCAACATCCACTGTCCAGTGAGCGTAGTTTTATCTATAGAGGGCTAGCTGATCACAAGGCTGCATTGGCGCATGGCGATAAGGTCACATGACGAAACGGTCCGAGTCGAAATATAAATACCCCAGTGCGACAGTTGGTTTGCAGCTTGCTAACAATTACCTATTCTTTGTCAAAATAATGATGAACTCAAGACCTACCAAACACCCCGCAACAAAGTCCCGCTTACCGGAGGAAAATCATCCCTCACGAAGTTCGTAATCTATTTTCCTTGTGTCGTGCCGTTGCTAATAGTCGTTTGATAGAAAGGGGACGGGGATGAGAGAGAGACTTGAAAAACTTGAAAGACAAGTGGAATTACTGCAAGCCGCAGTAAATCATCTTATTATGAGCTTAGGAACAGACACCCGATCATATCAGCCTTCAATACCGACGGTCGCTCAGGGCATGCCCCAAACCATGTTGTCACAGAATGGGACGCCCACGAACTGGGAAGAAGAGGGGAATCAAGGCCTCTGCGATTCGGACACAAACCAAATGAATTCATCTCCTGAATCAGCTCGGTTGACGATTCTTGGTTCCAAGATTTCCAGTGGAACGGGTGGAATGAAACGTATACTAGTTTTGAGACCTAGGACATACAGGAGGCTTTTGTGGTGCATTTGACACTAGTGGAATGAGAATGAAACGTATCGATGTTGACATACAGGAGGCCTTTGTGACGAGTTTTACACTAGTGGAGCTTTGGGATAGGGAGGCTTTTGTGACGGTTTTACACTAGTGGAGCTTTGGGATAGGGAGGCTTTTGTGACAGGGTTTTTACTGACTTACTTATCAGCGCAGAAATCAAGGTCAGCGTGCATATACATTTATATATTAATCCGTAGGCAGTACAGCAAATATTTAAATGCCCCCACTGTCCCTCAAGCCATCCAAAAGCAACGATAAAATGAGCAGCATCCAGCGGTTACCAATTCCGATGACTACTAGTCCGACGGAGAGACGTCGTGAGCAAAATCGACTCGCACAGCGCCGACATAGTGAGCATACTTAAACATAAAGTTGTCGACCATTTTCTTACTTTCACCAGGAGATAGATCTGATGAGATCATGAAGGCACGCATTTTACAGCTTGAGAGGCGCATTGCGCATCTTGCGGCAGCGGTCAAATACATTATAGAGAGCAACAAGATACAACTCTATGAGAGACATCAGCAAGTACAGATAGCCGAAACCTACTATCGACGAATTGATGACCAGGAAGTGCAAGGAAGAGGCGGCGGTGCTTGATTTCATGAGCTTGGTCCCATTCCATAGTCTTGTACCTAGTCTACACTTTTGGGTCAATGTCGGGCCAGGAGCGCACCTTCAAACAACGGCCGTGTGGCAAGTGTTTTTAATTTCTAGACGATTCATTTGCATACCTAGCACAGCGTGACTGACTCGCTAAGTGCCAGAGCGCGGCCTAGAATTTTGCCAGGTCTCTTCCAATAATAGGTGATATTATACATTTTGTACTTACTACTAGATAGGAACTCGGGGTTCTTCCTGAGCAGGTTAGCATGACACGGCCGATCCAGTTCCTCGGGACCGTACTAGAGAGAAACAGGAGGTAGCTTCAAAACAGGCAAAATGGCACCATGTCAGCTTGCATATTAAACGTAACCCTCCTATATTGACTTAGATTAGTATGACGGCCCCATTAATGCAGAGTGCGCATGTCAGCACTGGGATCTTCCGTTGTCAGCTTGCGATTCCGTGATCGGCTTTCGTCCGAAGACTGGTCAGCATATCCAGGTTAAATGTGCACGAAAACGCTTAAAATAGATGGAATGCATTTTGAGACTTTGAAGACCCAAAATGGATCTCTGTAACATTTTGTCTTCGTCGGCGGAAAGCCAAGTTCGACCTGAGCAGCTCGAGGAAATGGCGCCTACAACATTACCACTAGCTAGAACTCATCAAGACACCTCAGTTCACGAACTGGCAGGGCTAGAGCCTGGCCATTGCCGTTCAGAATGCCCGATCCATCCACATCTACGTTATCACTGGGATATCGAAAACCAGTGGTTCCTTCTGGATGACGCGCGCTTGAAATTTCTTCTGGAGAAAATGAGCCCCTACGAGTCAATTGCGGCTATCAAACGAATCTTAGGTCGTGATTCTAACAGTATTAGCCACCGAAGGCGAATTCTCCTACAGCAGTCCCTTCCAATTGTCATGATTGTTTCAGCCTTAATCAATCCATGGAAAGATACAGATCCATGTGAGTAAGGAATTACCTCGTCTAGAGAGAAATGACTTACATATCAATCAGATACAATGATACAATTTGGGGTATCAGATATACTTTCAATAAGGGACCCATTGATGTTCTAATACCGCCTCCACGATATATCGCCTGCTATACACCATTCCCACTGCCGGTTGTTGTCAAGGTAACCCCAAGGAAGTGGCCTAAACGACTCCAGGTGCATGTTTTCCTCAACGGATCACTCCAGGCAATGTGCAACTTTGACCGAGGGTATTGTGTTCTTCCATGTCTTGTATTATACCACCAGGGGCCATCCTGCCTGAAAATAAACGTCGGCAAAGATTGCACTATTAGCTATTCTATCAACTGTGACTAGATTTCTACCCGATGTCGTCCCGTCCCATTTGTCCTCTGCTTCTTCCCATCCAGATTTATTTCCATCCTTTTGTCGTTTCAACTTCTCGATGGCCTTTCCGATTCTTAGGGTTATCTAGTCTCCACTCCTGTGGGTAATCAAAGTTAACTTTGAACCTGGAGAATAAGGTTGTTCTATTGCTCTGTGCAAAGAATTGAGGAGTTGCTTATCGTTCGGCGTGCTATTTATACGTTTCATAAGTGTTTTGACACAATTCGAATATGTGTCCAAAGCAGATAGTTGGATTAAAAATGATTTTTCATGTGTCCGTTATTTTTATTAATCTTTTTGATTCTGCGATTGAAATTTTTGATCTTGGCTCGATTTTCCTCGCTTCGATGGGGATAGAAGTCTGGGATAGGTTGTGACACCGTTGGTATTGGATCCGCTTCGGCTTCGGACTTTTCGTCGCCAGAAGCATTAGTGTGAAAGTCTTCATCCCAATGGTCAAGCTTAAAATCTCCGTTCTTCACATGTTTTCACCTGGTAGGTTATACTCTTCCCTGTCATGCTTATTGCTTATTTGGTGTTAGATACTCATGTTGAATCGCGGCTGTCGCATCCTCCTTGAAGTTATTTTGTTCTGTGTGTATTTGATTGCGTAATAATCCCTCTTGTCACATTTCAATATCCTGCTTGCGTCCTTTCTTTGCTGGATACTTCAAACAAATCTTTGTCATCATATCGCTCAGAAATGCTCGAAACGGACGGTGAGTCTGGCCTATTTGAGCCTCTCTTTGTAGTCCAGAAACAGACTGTTTCGTTCTCCTCACATTATTTTAACCTGGACTGCCGACAAAGCAGGAATCGCCTGTTTTTTCTTTCGTGAAATTAATTTTCCTCGTTGCTCTACTGTGCATAATGATCGCTGACAGCGCTCTCAATCGTCCGAGGAGTTGCCAAACCGCTAACCCGCCATCTGCCCCTTCTGAGACTCTTAATTATGCGGTGATTGTCTTTGGGAGTGATGTTGACGGTCTGACAGGATCGGGTACTGTCACACAGTCAAGCAACTTGTCCGACTACAGCACAAGTAGGGTGAATCAGACCCTACCACCACTCCTGGGCCGCTGTTTCGCGATATATCGACCCTTGCAGCGCCATCCATATTCCTTAATACGAACCCAGTCGCAAGTAACACCTTGAGTACTGGTGTTTCAGGGCTGGCATCCATACTTACCAGTAGCTCTGCTACCTTGCCTGTGAAACAGCCTGCTACTGTTGTCTGTTTGCTTTTTATTATATTTCAAGTTATTGTGGGAAGGTTTTGGTGATCTGCCCAAGGCCCATTTCTTTTTCCTGTTAAGGTTTAATTGCTTTTATGCCATTGAGTACGTATGTAGCTCTAGAAACTAAAAACTGAAATCAAATACTGAAAAATTCTTTACTCATCTTTTCATCTGTTTTCGCAACGTGATTCTATATAAGAGACATTCATATTGCTTCACAGCAATACATTATTGACTATAATGAGCTGAATATTGACCACAGCCAGCTGAAGCATATTACATCTAGATACGCACCCCAACTTATACAGTAGAGTTAGGGTTGACCTGTAGCTGCCAAGTTTACCGTTTTCAAAAATGTTCGCTCTGTTACCTTATTGGTACAGGTATTCTCGAATTCGGCTTGATCAATACTCTCTTGTGTTGATCATTTGAGACCCCACTACTTACCCCGTGTCTTACGTTAAAAGATTTGATTGGTCGCCTTATGCTCATATAGCCAATCGGTAAGATTTTGATGTTTCAGGTACCGTTAATAGTGGGACATAATAATTGATCAGGGATGTTTTGTTAGTCAAGCCGATTTCGAGAATGACTGTAGGAACCCGTGCGAGGTTCAACTGATATCTGCTAAGATTTCAATGCCTTGATCTGAAAGAGTAATATTTGGCAGCTATGATCCAAAAGCCTCCGCATTTGCGAGAAGATATAGGAAAAACCTGTGAAAGACAGGAAAAACCCATATCAAGGCAAACACAATTAAAAGATTTGCAACATCCTATACATGATAACATGTCATTGAATAAATCCTCTTAGCCCAGAAAACTATTGCTGAATGCATCATACCACGCAAACTGGTCGAAATTACTGCCGGGTTATTACTTTATCAGTAGCCCTTCAACAGTTGCTGCTTGAAACATTACTTACTTCATCCGTACTGTGACCACCATCACCATGGATCAGAACTTACAGGCTATTTATCATCATCATCAGTATAGTTATTATAATCGTTTCTTTGACTACTTACCTCAGCTACCTGTTGCTCATCTAGCTCATTTGATCTCTCGCTCGTTGGCCAAGGCCAACTCATTACAGAGGTAATAAGAAGTGCTAAGATAAAGATTGGTTTCATGTTGAAGCAGCTGTTCCGTTCTCGACATATAAAACCCGTCGTTTGTGATCAAATATGAAACTGTAATATTTTCTGAAATTGAACTTTCAGTAGAGTGGAGTACCCTTCTTACATATTTATAATGACTCTTGCCAGCTATTCTTACTCATATTCTCACGTGCGGGCTGTGCATCGTCAGCATCCTCGGAATGGATTGCAAAGTGGGGCTTTCAAACAATGAATCTGGTCAAGGCGATTTCGAGAATCACTGTAAAGGCTTGTTTGGCTAGATTGCTGCGACAAACGTTGCGGTTTGAAAAGATAAGAAATGGATTCAGGAGGCTTTTGCTGACAGTACCTAGATGAATGCTGACACTTATAGGCATGCTGACGTGTGGCGTTTCCTAATTGTAGTCGTAGCGAAAAAAAAAGAAAAACAAGGATGAGTAGGTGGTAAGAGGGGCAGGCCTGACATCGTGCTAATAGTCTCTAATACCATATGGTTTATCTGGCTAGCTATCTTATTCCTCCAATTTGTCTCCAAACCTTCACACAAACCGCTCACTTGAATATGGCTAGTCTTCGAATGACCAACGGACATATCTTAGATGTTGCTTCCGAGGTCAATCACACATCTTCTTGCGAAGCTGCAACTCAGAGTACTATTCCTTTCGACGAGACTTCGCAAGATCCTGGTGACCAATATTTGCCTACTTCGCCGGTAATGGAAATAAGCGATGATGAGCAAAGCCTCTTGCCTGTTCCATATGATGATCAAATCACAGCATCACCAAATCCACGTGAGGACACTGCAGTGGATTCTACTTCCACTCTTGTGAGTAGACTTGCCTAACTTTATCATTTTAATACTTACCATTAGTAGATTCCATATTTCCTACGTATTCAACGTCGGTATGATGCGAGCATCAAGCGAAACGGACAATTGAAGAAGGAAAATAGCCGACTGAAAGGGAAAATGGCCAACTAAAAGAGGAAGATTGGCAACTGATGGAGGAAAATAGGCAACTGAAGGACGCACTCGGCCAAGCGAAGAAGGAAAATGACCAACTGAAGGGGAAAATGGCCAGCTAAAAGGGAAGATTGGCAACTGAAGGAGGCACTCGGCCAAGCGAAGAAGGAAAAGGACCAACTGAAGAAGGCACTCCGCCGAGAGAAGACATGGTACAAAGGGCAAGTGCGTATGTCGAAACTACAGATCGAAGGCTTTCGACGACAGATTGAGGAACAAAAGAAAAGAGGTGTGCTGACATGTTCAATGTGTCCTTTCCCCACTTTTCCAGGAGAGCTGGCAAGTACTTGGTTGTGGCCATATACTGTGTACACAATGTGTGGAAGGCATCAAGTCCCGGTTTTCCCTCTACGAGTATCCTTGTCCTCAGTGCAGGGCACCTATCAAATCTTGCGTTAAATGCCATCCCAATCTGGTCAATGCATAAATTTGGCTGGCTAGATAGAAGCCTCACTTTGATACGGCAAAACGGAGAGACAACCAATGAATTCGCTTATACTGTATCCATTGTTGCTTTATTCAGCTACTCGAGATGTAAAATTCTTGGAGCGTGACCGGTCCAGTGAATATAAACTCCCTCCCAATAATGGATACGTATAGGAATTTCTATAACAACCCCGAACTGGACGGCTATGGATACTTTAAAATAATTGGATCAAGCACAATAAGAACCTTGAATGACACATAGATATTCCAACCCAGAAAATACTGTATCAATATTGTCATTAGCAATCGCCCTAGCATTGTAAAATGGTCCCGCTGTGTTTACAGTACCTATGGCATTAATCTTGTTTTTCTTGTTGTTCCGTTTCAACGCCATCCCGACTGTTATCGATTGTATTCGAACACTGCAATTGGAATATAGTCTGCACAAGTTAGTTTGTATTAGTATTGACTAGGCCATCGATATACCTCTTGCTGTAGCTGTACTTGTGATTGTAGTGCCAATATGGTGCCATTCAAGGAATCTATGATTTGTTGCTGTTCAGCTACCACATTGCTCAGAAGGTGATTTTGCTGGACTATATTCTTGATTTCGATTGACAGTTCTTGATAGATTGCTAAGAAGGTTCTGTGAGATAGAGAAAGCCCGTTAAGGCTGTTGTACGGGTGGGCGAAACTCATGACTGTGATGATCAACACGTTACTTTGCGTTATCATCGATATTTATAGCCAGTGCTTACCCCTCAAGGTCAGGGCCCTATAAATAGCACCTGATACCCTCATTCGCGATGATTACTACCAATCGGAGCCAAGTATATTCGTAGACGTCACAGCGTGGCCTACTATTTCCACTTAACGTCGGGATGACATCCTACAGGGTAATGATTACATTGCATTCAAAAATACCTCTGTGCATTATTGGCATGAAACACCCGAGACCTGACAGGGATAATGCAAAAAGCCTAGCTAATATGCTCTGTGCCAAAATACACCAAAAGAGCTAACTAATATGCTCTGTGCCAAATATGCTCTATGCCAAATGTGCTCTATTGCCCAAATACACCAAAAAGAGCTAACTAATATGCTCTGTGCCAAATATGCTCTATGCCAAATGTGCTTTATTGCCAAGATACAAAAAGAGCTAACTAATATGCTCTGTGCCGAATATGCTCTGTGCCAAATATGCTCTATGCCAAATGTGCTCTATTGCCCAAATACACCAAAAAGAGCTAACTAATATGCTCTGTGCCGAATATGCTCTGTGCCAAATATGCTCTATGCCAAATGTGCTCTATTGCCCAAATACACCAAAAAGAGCTAACTAATATGCTCTGTGCCGAATATGCTCTGTGCCAAATATGCTCTATGCCAAATGTGCTCTATTGCCCAAATACACCAAAAACCTAACTAATATGCTCTGTGCCGAATATGCTCTGTGCCAAATATGCTCTATGCCAAATGTGCTCTATTGCCCAAATACACCAAAAAACCTAACTAATATGCTCTGTGCTAAATGTGCTCTATGCCAAAATACACTTAAAAAACCTAACTAATATGCTCTGTGCTAAATGTGCTCTATGCCAAAATACACTTAAAAACCTAACTAATATGCTCTGTGCCAAATGCGCTCCGCTAACCTGCCTAGGTACCAAATTTATTATTCCACCGACCAAGACTCCTGAAATGTTCTGGTAAGCAGCCTTCAATACTAAACATAGCACATTCTAATTGCTTGTACAGCGAAAATTTAACTATCTAGGCACATGATGACTGAGCTTGGTTTTCTTTCCTTCAATTGTCATGTTCAAGCAGTGGATAAAACGCCTTGCAGGATTCGATGGGCTCCCTGCAGTGAGGACAGTTGGAGTTGAATAGTGGCTCAGCTTCGTCCATGGCACTTATACATGTGGTACAATACACATGACCACAACCAAGTCTGCGCCAATATGCCTTTGATGACTCGAGACAGATCCCGCATTGCAAGTACATGTGGTTTTTCCGTTTATCAAGCGCCTGTTGGAGTTTCTGCGTCTGCTCTTCTGAAGCACGAAGCTTCTCTTGCAGGTCTTCCTTCTGCTTCCTTAGCTCATCATTCTCTTGTTTTGATCCCTTTAACTCTTCATTGTGGTCTTTCAACTCTTGATTCTGCTGACGGGAAACGAGCAGCTCTTCTTTCAACTCTTGATTCTGCTGATGGGAAACGAGCAGCTCTTCTTTCGACGCTTGATTCTGCTGACGGGAAACGAGCAGCTCTTCTTCCAACCCTTTTACCATACGGTACAATAGGCGATAATGACCTTCAATCTTTGTATAGGAATCGTCCTATGGGTCTGTGTTAGTAGAGAATGAGACTCTAGATAGATTTGCTCACAAGGATTGATGTGATGTCTGCAGTTTCAACATCGAGATTACCGCGCGTTCTCCTTCGCTTTCGTTGACCGGATGTTGTGGTCGCGTCTTCGATCCTGTCCAGGAAGGCCTTGTAGGTGTAATCAGGCCGACCAGCATTGGCGCGCCGAGGCCGTGATGAAGGCTGTGGCGGTCCGTCATCCTCGCTATCGTCTATCATTATCGGATCGGAGCGGGGTTCCACTCCCATAGGACCATTGGATGGCAGTTGCCTCTCAAGGTCCGGGTACAGAAATGACCCTTCATCTAGGGAATGGTGGAGGGCGGTGAGTCCATATCATTTTGTATTGCACCGCCACGAGAAGAGGCTAGATCTGCTCTAGGCACTGGAGGTACGGCTACTGCAGAAGAGGCCTGAATCGTTTCCATGATGATGATTGTGCTAGAATGTGGAAAGAAAGAATTTTTTGAACGGAAGAGGAAGACCTCATCTACGGGGCGTCAAGAGGCTTTATATACCCCAAGAATCACTCTAGTGCAAATGCAGTGCGACAGAGCTAGGCTTGAAATGGAATGACGAGAGCATTTGTTGCCAGTGATAGTGTGTCATTTGACTCCGACATAGTCCGAATTACATGTCGCTCCGCCGCGTGGCTGAAAGATAGCGAGACACCATGATGCAGCTAATGCAACGTGCTTATCATGGCCCAGCACTGTAGCAATCGTGACTGGTCCAGCGTACCTAGTCTGGGACGATCTGCGAAAGGAATTCGAGGCTGTGTTCCATTGCGACACCAAAATCCCAGTCCAGACTCCGCAACCTGAAAGAACGTGGATGAATCGGGACCGCAGTGTGACATTGAGGGCCGTGTCTCTGGACGGGGATCGAAGACTCCTATATTAAGCGTCTTCGCAAGGATCAGTGGTGGACGCTTCGAGGCTGCACAATCCAAGATCATGGCCAGGTGGGGAGTGGCAGTACACTTCAAGACACTACTGTGACATCTCAGCCATGAACGGATCACGGAGGCGCAAGTAGACGGCAATCCACTCAGTTTGCGTCCAACAGACAGGTGAGAAACTCCCTGGCCAGGATTTTAGTATCCCCTAGCCCACTCAGCCCCTGGTGCGGTCGTATCACGTCTGCCGGGGCAATTGGAGAATCGTGGGGCTTTGAACCTGGAGCGCCTGCTATTAGACTACAGACCGCGTGGGGAGTGAGCACTGGTCCTTACCTATAGAGATAGACAGCGGACCATTTCATATGCAGGAATGCGAAGGGAGCTGTATAGCTTTATTGGCTAAAATTATTGTTTTGATTTGGACTTCAGTGACAACTATGACCTCTGCATTGTTGAAATGCTGAGGTGAGTAAATAAAAATCAAAAATAACCCGTGCCCAACTTCATATGAGTATTGATCATATCTCATGTACAGTACTGTACAATTGAAAAGTTTTGCGGGAGTTTCTCCTCAAAATATCAGGCTCCAAATCAACGGAGTTGCCTCAGGACCTTTGCTCCAAATCGACGGAGTTGCCTCAGGACCTTTGTTCCAAATCAACGGAGTTGCCTCAGGACCTTTGCTCCAAATCAACGGAGTTGCCTCAGGACCTTTGCTCCAAATCGACGGAGTTGCCTCAGGACCTTTGCTCCAAATCGACGGAGTTGCCTCAGGACCTTTGTTCCAAATCAACGGAGTTGCCTCAGGACCTTTGCTCCAAATCAACGGAGTTGCCTCAGGACCTTTGCTCCAAATCGACGGAGTTGCCTCAGGACCTTTGCCATCCGGTGTAGGCACCACGGCAGGAAGAGAGTCGTTAAAGACGGTTAGTTTTCCGCAAGGAAGGGCGTCATTAAAGGGACGCGATTGGGCGTTGGTAGCGGCAGATGCATTTGATTGGGTAGGCTTTACACCTACAGCGGGTGAAAATGTCATGGATGGTGGACACATTCTGACTGCGACTTGACAGAAAGGAAGGAGATAGGACTGTTTGTTGAGAAATTATAGGTAATTTTGTAGGGCCGATATACCCGTATTTATATCATCTCCGATCACCTTGGGAAACCCTCAAATACGTCAATCCAGCTGCTGACACTGATGTAACGCATGCTGACAGATCGCTGGACTTGATAAGTTGATATCTTCTGTAGATAGGACCATTAACCAGTCAGAGTAAAAGAAATTTATCATTACCAAAGCAGTAATGATAACAGCCAGAAGAAAATTTGCACACCAATATCTCGCTAGCGCCGAATTCGTTAAGCGTACATTGGGTTAGTCAGTCACGTGACTTGAACAGCCCTAGCCAATTTTAATTCGCTCTGTAGCTACAGCAATGGAAGTCGCTCTGTTTACGTATGGTTCATTGTAAAAAGTACATAATACTTCACGGTTGATTGAATTGAGTCAGGACAGATAAATCAATCAGTCGCAGCTGATATCGTAGCGAACAGCCCAACTGTTGCCCACACTAATTTTCATGCAGACAGGCCCTCGCCTACAAAAGGTAAAACATGGAAGAACACAATACCCTCGTTTAAAAGGCCTCACTGCCTGGAGTATTTCATCAAGGAATACCTGGACCAACACCTTCTTAGACCACATTCTTGGATTTATCTTGATAATTACCGGTAATGGAAATACTCTAAAGCAGGCGATGCGGCTCGGAGGAGGTATCAGTATATCGATGGGCCCTTCAGCTGAGGTATATCTTACACCCCAAGTGGTCCTATTATATCTAGGAATGTATAAGCCATTTGATCCTCCAGAGGCAACTCATCACTCACATCGATCTATATGAATCCACTGCTGATCTAAGTTTGTTACAGTTGATACAGTCTCGTGTGTATTGCCGTGAGAGAACGCGTTTTCGGTGATGAATAGTATCAGGACCACGGTCTAAGACTTTTGTGATGGCCCGCATTGACTCATAGTAGTGCATTTTCTCCAAGAGGAATTTCAAACGTGCGTCATCTTCAAGCAACCACAGGCTCCAATCGTCTCGTAAAGCCGTATGGATTGGACAGTCCAAGTGGTGATGGCGACAATTGGTGCTTTGCTCTTCTCGGCTTGGAGTTCCCTGTACTGAGTCCCGAGGATTACCATCATTCGACAATGCTGCAGACGCAACATCCTCAAACTGTTTAGGTTGCAATGGGGTCTCCAGCATCGGGATGGATGATGAGCTTGATGAATCCATAGCATCGTTGCCTGGCAACAAAATCTTGCTGAGGTCCATTTTTGAATTTAAAATCTTAGACCGACTTTTATCTTATAAGGATTAGACGGGCTGAATGTTATAACCGAGCATTGGCTTCAATAGATAGTCTGCATGCATGTCAGCTTTCGCCCAAAATCTGTCAGCAAGCATGCATGATGACATGACTAATTCAGGAAACCTTCTTCTTGGCGTTAGTAGCGGGCCGATGGAGTGGTTCAAAGGCGTCATACTATATGCATGATGGAAGCTCCAGTGCAAGGCTCCAAGTTCCAACAGCCAAAACTTGGCTGTTTAGGAGGGAGTGAGGCTCCTGACTATGTGCGATCCGATTTTGTTCGCGATGTCTATTCGATACCATCAAAACTTGTGACTCTTCATGCTGATCGTTTTCGTTGTTATTCTTGACTTTGACCCAAGCAGGGATGGTGGGACTATTATGTGACATTCACATGTACGCTGACAAGCCATTTAACAGTAGTTGGAAAGCGGAAAAACTAGCTAAAAGCGAAAGTCCTCGAATGAAAAGCCTCCTATGCAACCAATTATGCACGCTTACATGTATGTAAACCGCCGAGTGACCGTCCTCAAACTACCTAGCGCTGTGGGGAACCTGTCTCAAAGCGTCCTGCGTGACTGCATACGCTAGGAAAACCTAGGCTATTACGCTCCTGTAGAGCTTGGAACCAATCCTCAATCGAGCTCATTCCGGCATTCATTTGGCTTTGTCCGACGTCGATATGGCCAAGGCCCGGACTGTCTCTGGCTTCCCAAAGTGTGCCCATTGCGTTCTGTGTGCTTTGAGAGGTGGCCTGAGCCAGATTGGGTAGCTGATGCGGATCTGCTTCAGGCCTGCGTAACACAGCACTTAGAAGATGATTCACGGTGGAATGCAGCACATCCACCTTTATTTCGAGTTCTCTGATTCTTTCATTTGCGGTCTTCTATGAATACGTATTAGCAGCAACAACTCAAAGGATTACTTATAACGAACCTCGCAAGGAAGGCTCTTTTGCCTCGTTCAATTGAGGTAGGTAGGAATTTTCCGAATTGGAAGGACTGGTAAAATTGGACACTGAATCCATGATTTTGACAAGTAATCAAACGTGTGACCGGCAAGTGAGCGATGCGGAAGGAGGATTTATACTATGCTGGCCATTTTGTCACGTGACCTTCCCGTGATGCGATCTTAGTCTTTCTCTCCGCAAGCTCAGACCGCTGCACTAAAAGAGATAAGTGGGTACGGAGCCGGATGTGATTCCGAGCCCTATCTAAATAACAGGATACATTCCCGATACTGGAACATGCACGGTAGTTACGTGTCTCGAGGGCATTAATAATGCATCTTTCGAGCTCCATTAATATTTTCACCTAATACAATCTAGTCCTAAAACCACCCTGACCGGGCTTCGACAGCCCTACGCGATTGGTTGTGTCAAAGAGCCGTTAGCGCCTCAGGTCAAGGGTTGCCGCCGTCATTGATTTACCAAACGCTGCCAATGAATCCTTCGTCTTTTACGAGATCTACTTTCACTATTCTGCGATGAATATCTCCGTTTCCGATGGTTTACCTGACCAAAAAGGAATCCAGATTCTGATCACGGACCCTCGTTTTGATGCAAAACGGCGACCCGCTGATCTGCTGTGGTTCGGAGTAGAGTGTCTCAAGCTGGACTGATACCGTCTCTTGTGTTGTTACAAACTCGACTCTCTGGCGCACATTGCCTGTCCCATCCAAGAATGATCGATCTCTGATTCTTCCGGATATTGGAATTCCGTCGAAAGAGAATCTAGCGTCGCCTTCTATCAACTTATCTAGTAAAACATCATATGCCGGATGGCCCTTTTGAGGTCGCAGAATATGTGTCCTGCGCCCATTATGCGATCACCTGCTTTTCTCGGAACATCGTCCAGTTCGAAGTGGAAATGTGCTGCAATGAGTCTGGATACGAGCTCGCCGAGTCGACTAGAATCACGGAACTGCTCATCGGCCGTGTTTGCCATTATTGGAATCTGGTGAGTGTCATCCAGCTCAGGTAGCTTGTCACAAAAGCTAATATCGAATCTGAAATAGTTATTGCCCGAGCGCCAGTACCTCTTGCTGCTCACAGATGACACCAGAGCCTCATAAAGTCGATAAATCAACCCATTCTTCCAATTTCCTCTGTGTTCCGGAGGTATCGTTTCTCTGCCAGCTTCTTCTGCAAATCCAGTCCCGACTGATACGACTAATGGTTCGTCTTTATTGGAGGAAATCGCCTTGATCTCGGAATCTACTAGCGAGGTTGGATCGTTCATCCAGAGACCCCCATCTTGGTAATAACTTCCGGTCGATGCGATACGGTAGGGTGTAAAATACCTATTGTCTTTATTAGGTCTGTTTTGTGGACGCTAGAAGAGATACCCACCCCGGAGCTGCTGAGGTGCATCTCGCTCTATTGATCTGTTAGTGCTTCCATCCCTACGATAGAGTTGGTTACCTACATCTCCCATACACGGGGCCCACTCTCATTCACCACGCGATATCCTGCATCATTAATCTCGGTCTGAGTATAGCAAGCTCGAGTCATCCACTCACCACAATCAGGCAACCGCAGCCGCTTCCCACGATAGTTTGTAAAGAGAAAAGGTTTGCATCCTATAACGGAAGTTGCAAGCACTGCAATCTTGGCGCCAATTTCCGTTGCGTGTGAGCAGTCGAACATGGTGCGATCTTCACCAAATACCTGTTTTACCGCCGTTTCTATGCCTGCAGCTGGATACTTGCCGCCCGCAAGAAATGACACTATTCGCTGAACCAGCCACAAAAGCCAAAAAGGACCCGGCAGAAGAATTTGACGCGGTTCAAATGCTTTCTCAGCTAGGACTTCGAATATCTGAATGGCAATATTAACTGGTACGCCAATTATGACCAGGGCTAGGATACTAAGGGCACCTGGTACCGAATCAGTGGGTCAGATCAAAGGTATGGATCAAAACCTACCGGAACTGGGCGCAATAAAAATATCGAAATTCTGCTGCACGGGATACGGAAGGCCCACTCGATCTTCCAGAACCTGAAGAAACCTCAGTGGAATTATGCCTCTACATCCACCACCATCAAGGCAGAGAACACGGAGCCCTCGTGAGGGTTGTGCATCTTTATCACTACCTTCGGTTGGAAGACTGAATGGCAGAAAGGGCAGCCTTCCAATTCATATAACCAAGGATCATGGGGGTGCTTTGCACGTGAATCTGGATGCATATGTCACAGATTGCGTGCTTGCAGGGTAGGTTATGGTCCGGGGACGTTGCAGACAGATCATCGAACAGAGTTCGTGATCGGCGACAGCGTAGAGGGAGTGGCGAAACCTGCTGAGAATCTGTCGGTGAGCCACTGCGGATTTCTCCACTGACCCTTCTATCACTTGTTGGAATCTTAATGAGAACTGCTCCTCAATCAATTTCACTAAACCTGATGGTGAAAGCATCTGTAATTCGGTGACCTGGTGGGACCTCTTCCTTCCAACACGGAGGCAGATATCACGGTAAAGGGTATTAAACACCTCAATGGCATGAAACACTCCGTTTGTTAGCATGTTTGGTTGTAAGGAAGGATACGTAAAACATACAATGCATATCTGGAGGATAGGCATCAAGGAGTAACGTCGAGCTGACAATAGGGACAGCTACCTCAATGAGATCTGCCATGGACGAGAAATGCAGAAGAAATCGAAGGAGATGTGCCTCCAACGTCGGAGATACAGGATTACGAAACCGAGAAGCAGTTATAAAGTCAAAGGGTTTATGGGCCATTGTAACAAAGTGGTCACAAGCATATTTGAAAACACGCTAAAATGGGTAGCTGAAAAGAGCATTTTGCTTGCATTCGGCGTACCGTTGCTTGGTTCGTTGCAGTCCGGAGGCGTTCCTTTAGTCGTCTCCATCGGGTAGGACTAGATAACTGTCCATGAGGGAAAATAGTCACGACATTGATGTCGCTAAAATGGCTGGAGAGCTTTAAAGTTGTTTGATGGCTCAGACATCTCACAAGCTCGGTCTTGATACTCATTTCGAGGCGGGCCCCTGGCATGTACCTTTCGACAACCAAAATAAGAGAATGATGGGGTTTTACCGAGGTGGTTGTCACTTGCACATTGTCCATCCACGATGCAAGAAATTCCGCGACGGAATCCAGGTTGTTAAAGTCTTCATAAAATAGGCAGACCACGTCGGCGAATGGCGCGAGCAGCTGCGAGTACATACTCTGTGTTACCTGAACAGTGTCCGGCATGCAATGGTCGATTTTCTGGATGGTGCGAGAAACGATATCTGGGCAATCCTCACATATTGTGTTGCTAGAGATCTGATCAGGCAGGGGCAGTCAGCGTAGAGAAGGGGCCTCTCATTAAATATGGTACTTGGGTCAAGTAGGAGTTGAATTGGTCTCTTTGGCTTCCTATCTGATATGCATTCCTTCTTCGCGGAAGGAAAAACTCCTTCATGAACATTCTCTTTTGCTTTTGGCCGATGAGGACCAACAAGCTTGGATGTCGGGTGTCAGGATTGGGCAGCTGGTCAATGAGAACCTGGAGTTGGTTGGTTTCGTCTAGTACAATTTCAGAACCTCGGCTGGCAAGGCCAAGCCAGTGATTGTGGTGTCGACCCATGATTCTATTCTGGTGACTAAATTCTCACCGTGGCAGCGCACGCATTTATCTACGTCTGGTAAGGCTCGTTTGGGAATGCGTGGGTCGCCAAATATGATCTGGCGAAGTCCCAAAGAGCTAATGTCCATTTCTCATCGGAGGATTAAACAAGGACAAAAAGGCTGAAGCAGCATTGGAACTTGGGCATGCCAAAATCCTTACAATCATGTCACCGTGCGAGTCTTATCAGGAACGCTTTGTTCGAAGGCAAGTAATTTCTTGTGAAGTAGAATGGTGGCTAACCCTATGTCACAAATCGTAAAATCACAGAACGAAAATCCAGTCGAAAGGATCGACTGATCGATCCTACCCAAGTTAGACCACCTAATTAAAGTACCCATACTGTGCATACATACTCAATCGATCTGTCAAGTCGGATCTTGTTATTGGTGCCAGAGTTAGATTATAGCTATCACTTGATAAAACTCCAACTGTAATGATCCAATTCAATTCCTAATCCATTCCGTACTGTGAAACCCGCACCAAATAGGCTGACTTCGTACATCCCAAACCCCAAATATCTGCCCATCTATACACGCCACCACGATAGTTCTCAACGCATGGACGATCCTTTTGTGAGCCACAATTGTGGGTTGCCTTGAATAATCTCTTCACAAAGGTCGACAAAGCCAAGTAATGACACCGCATAACGATGATCAATATTTTCCGTCTTCATCTTCTCCAACTTGCTTTTCATCCGACTCTCCCACCGTGCAATATCCGATGTCTCCAAACACTCGCTTTTGTACACCATCTCGTTCCATTCCAATAGATGATCGAACTCTTCGTACCCGCCATTGTGACAACGAGCTTCCAAAGCACACCAAACCTGATCTGCGTGCTCTCGAATCAACTCTTGCTTTCGCTGTGTATTCTTCAACCAATGATAACGTAGTATCAGTTCAACCAACACCGGAAAGGACTCTACTGGCCCGGCTTGCCGCAACTTCTCCTCCATGGATGAAATCGTCATGATCCCTGTGCCAGAGATGCAAATATACCAGTTACTTATGCAATGAGGCACTTCGCTGGATTCACTATAGATATTGCCTCCCGGAAAGCATTATATAAAATCTGTATGTTCGCCTTCATGTCGACGATTCGAGTATTGCATTCCTGTAGATTGAAAGCCGTATGTTTGATGAGATCCAATGAGTCATCCCAGATTGAATCCTCTGCATACAGAATACGACTTTCAATATTGTCTCTTGTAGGGTTGATTCCATTCTCCGACTGTGAACATCCATAGTCTTTTAATAATTGCTCAACTTGGATAGCGGCTTTCACTGGCCCGCCAGAGGAGTTACAGAGGATGATTGTCCTCCGGTCCGAATCGAAGATGACTAGAAGCTCATGATTTTGCGGTCCAGAAAACACATCATCAGACATGTATTTTTGGAGTTCCTCCCGGGAATTAGTCTAGGTGTCTTGTATGTCGACCGAGTATCCATCTCGGGAAGATGGAATGGCCGATATGCTGAGATGGGTTTATTTTCTGAAAGCCGTATCATTCTATCTCTGTGTCTCATCCTTGAAAGCAATTTCGGCAATAATTCTGCATTGCCAAGTTCGGTAGAACCATAAGTTGTACATATATCCTCGTCGCGTAGGCCTTGGCTCTTGCGTAGACAATCGAGTATTGCCGAAGCCTCGTCATCGCAGAAAGGCTCAATGATAGCAGCGACTTCCTTTCGGAAATCGCTGATATCACGGTTCTCAAATCCGACATCTGTACAATGCGTTTTCAGGCGTAATAGGTTCTGGATTTGATTCTGATCGAATATCCCCAGCTTAGTGACGATTTCAGCCACGATATCTGTATCGTTCTTCAATTGCACAGAATTGCTAGCGTTGGCAATTTCACTAATGAGATACTCAAGGCATTCAATAGTTGTATATGTTCTTGAGTTCATCTTGTTATGATTGTGGAAACAAAGTTGGAGAAGGTGTTGTGTCAAAATATTTTGATGCGGCCCTGAACCCAGGGGCTCCTCGAGTTATAAACTAAACCACGGCCCCACTTGTCAAGGCAGATTCCGCCTTGTATACATTTACTGGTGGATCGCACAAAGATATGGTTGGTAGGAATTCCCGCCAGCATGCATGATGAGTTGTTACATAGTAGGCAAAAGCTCTCGTCTCTAATTACTGTAATTTACACCGTCCCGATCAGTTCCTCAGTTTCCTTAGTTAATGTCCGACTGGATTGTAATGGATGTTCGAAACATACGCTGACGTAGATAAAATACAAGAGAGAGACATTTTCACGCTAGCTATGGACTCCGCAGTGGGGCAAAATTAACAAAGAGAGCGCAACGATATGAAGGAGGTTTCGAATCTGTCTGTATTACCAGTGACTTTATAATTTTAACAATATAAAACTCAAAAATTTACCGCAGGCTTTAGCTCAATTATGTACATGAAATTTATCCAGCAAACTTATTTCCTGAATTGCTACCCTGAAACATGTTTGCTAGCGTGTTCTGAACAGTATCACGAAACTCGGTCGCCCATTCTTTAAAGCTGAGAATGCATTGCTCGATGGTAGTTAGCCTGCTAATTGAAAGTTAGCGAGATCACGGACATTCGTGGGTTTAGGTAGTACCTCATTATTTGCTCAGCCCTTGATAAAATTAGCGCTTGAACAAAGGTAAGGGTCAGAGCGGAACTTACTCCTGCTTCCGTTGTGAAAACTCGTCTTCCATGTCTTGTAGCCTCTGTTGGAATTCTGCCACTTTCTTTGATAGACCATCGAATACTTCTGTAGATGGGAATAGAGGATCAGGAACCTCTGTGGCAAAATTTTCTGCTGTAGGTGCCCCTGAACAGATGGCGTCACTCCCGTGAGCTAGAAGGAAGATCTTCAGTAGTCAAGCAATTTGATGGAATGGTTAAAGTATCAGAAGATTCAATCAACTGTAACCATTCTTCTGAAGTTGGGGAAACTGGAGAAATCTGAAATAATCTCCTTCGGTTGCCATACTGATCACCGCTGGATATGGATTTGCTCTGAAAGGGGATGTGAACCGATGGACGTTAAATGCTATATAAATTAGACCCATTTGAACTATTGCAAGCTTGTTACGGTCCGCAGACTTCTCGTCGAGGCTGGTGGGGCTGGGGATTATTCGTCAGGGTATGCATACTGCATGTCAGCAGTTTCCAGCGCACCTGACATTTGACCATTGGTGGGCGCCTAAGTTCCAAATAGTGAACAGGTTCACTCCTATATGAGACATAAAAGGCCAAAAAGCATTAATTACTCTACCCTACATGAGCGTGAGCCTTTCGATGTTCGGAGGACAAAGCGATGGAGCAAGTAAGTGTTCTCCTTCTTAAAGATGACTGGAAACTAAGGGTTTACAGAGCCTACCTACATTTTCCATATTAACTGAGGAGCTGTCCGAGATGAAAAATGCTATCTCCGACGCTCAAGTATACATGCGGTGTATGGAAGAACACTCTTCCTGCCTTCGGTTGGGCTTGCAGGCTATCGCAACTCTGTCGCGACCATCAACGAAAAATTAACTTCCATCCTAGATAAACAGTGTCATATGGTAGAATGTCTACGAGAGAACACGTTTCTTCGCACCAATAATGACATTTTATGCCGTGAGATCAGCTACCTCAAGAGTTCTGTAGCCCAGTTGAAAAAAGCAACCGTGAGCTTCGAGGTCAATCACAGGAACTGCAGGAACAATTGCAGATACAGGTATCGGTTAGTAGTATGGAAAACACAACTTATACAGTACATGACTGATAGCAAAGCCAGGTTGAAAATTCTCTGAGAGCTGTACTGTTCGAGACGCAAACCCAGGCCTCAGAGGAGGTCTCCGCTACTCGCTGGAGTCCTCCGGTGAGCTGCATGCCATCAAATGCGAAATGTAGTAATTTCTCGACGGAAACAGAATCCACAAATTCCAATTTCTCGCCAAAGCAACCAATGGATGGGGAAGAGGAAGAACGTTTAAATGATCAGCCAACTTTGAGCAGACTACGGAGGAAGATGAAAAGAATGGATTTGCGATTAAAATAATGGCGCACAATAACAATCCTTCATCTAATCCAAGTCTTAAACTGCTTCCACTCAGTCCTCTTGCTCAAATGCGTGAAACAAGTCTGTCTGGAGCTATTCAGGAGCGCAGCGGCGTCTTCAGGCCTTGAAACAACAGAAAACATCTCACGTAGATGCTCAAATAGCAGAGTTGTTCTATCTCAGAGGAAAATTTGAGACTCAGGGATGAGCTAGCTTACATTCACTAGTTACAGAGTGCAAATTGAAAGTTAATAGATAACGTCAGCTCTATTGCTGTACATCTTCAAAGAACATTGGTGGAATATCGCACCCAACAGGGCTAGACAATGAATTCAATGAGAAAACGTAATTTTAGGTGAGGCGGAGTGCTCATTGAAGCTGATTTTGGAATACTGTAACCTAAGCCCCGTACAAAGATATTTTTAGAGTTTCCTAAAATAGGACAGTCCAAAAGAAGTTCATGACAGGTGAATAACTTCATATGCTGTTTTTAGACTTGCTTGTGAAGTCCCAAATGTGCATTCTAATAAAAGAAATAAAAATAAAACCAGCAGAAAGTCTCAGAAATCTCAAAAATCTCAAAAATGAAAGCTGAGAAGTCGTACCCCCAGCAAGCAATTATGCAGAGGCCACCACCCAAGGACCGCAAGGCAACAGATCGCAAGAGAAGTGAAGGCGTGATCAGCAAAGCGCATCAGTATGCTAAAATTTGCAAGGGAGAAATAGCCGTCTTCATACGTAACCAGGAAGGAAAGTGCAAGATATACCAGTCTAGCGACAGAAATACATGGCGATCATTCTTTCAGCAACTTGTACAAATGAGCCTTACCCCGCTTGCCTTTTCATGACTGACCTACCATAGAAGAAAGAAGAATCCCACATAATTAACATCACACCTGAGGATCTTGATGATAATGGCAAGAAGAAGAAGAAGAAACGAATAACACGATCTCGAAAGACTCACTCTGCTCGTTACGGCTATACATTACCGCTCCCTAAATTTCCCTCGATCAAGTCAGAGAGCGAAGAATGGCTCCATCTTGATAAAACACGAACAGCTTTAGTCAAGATGGACAATATATGTGCGGAAGCGCTTTAAAGATTCCGAATATCCCCAAGACAATATCATTGGATCCAAGCAGTGAATTTCTAGATGTGATACCACATTTTCCAGAACCTCCTGTGGTTGATTTTTGCTCGTGATGGATGAAATCTTCAAATGTTATGTATCCTTAAGAAAGTTTACTGTACTATTCGCTATACGCATTATTTATATGATCCTTTCAGTACTGTAGCTGATCAATATATTGGGCGACTCTCTGCCTCCTCCTCAAGTCAAAGTCTTCAATCACACATTTTAGCAGGAGCACAACGTCCGCCGCTTCTTCAGCGTCGTTTGGCTTAGACAAAACCGAATGCATTGGGGCGATTTCCGACCCGTGTCTTGCTTCTCCAGGCTTTGTGTAAGCAAAGTACAGGCATCATCGATGTTTGTGAATGAACAGTGTCAGCACAAATGTTTATGTCAGCATGCAGGTCAGTATGCAGGTCAGCACTGGTCGCAGTGTCAGCTTGCAGTTCACTATAGTACCTAGCAGGGTTGCATTATCTTCTTTCCTTTGAAATAGAGATGAATGATTTGTCAAGATAAGAATCACTCTTAGGCAATGTATTTCTACCATCTAATGCGTAATGAAGTGTGTTTTATATTGTTACAGATAGTCAGAAGATGATAAAAGAATCCTGAACATCAATACCCTCGTGGATGGTCTCAACGTTAAAATTCGCAGACGGGAGTAATTGCTGCAAATCTGAAATTTTCAAATGAGTGCGTGGATAATTTCCCTGACCTCCTCAAGATAAACGGGCGTTTACGAAGTTCATCTTGTTCCAACGAGTCATTTTGTCCTAGTAAACCATTTTCGACTATAAGCACGTCCTACCAGAAATACAGTTGGTTGCAAAACCAGTGCGCGCTTTTACTCACTGCAATTGTTTGGATGTGTTTCACCCTAACCTATATCGGGGAAATTAATATTCCAAAGTTTCACTTAACCGTAATTTACCGTAAAATAAAGTGACATCACTTGAAACTCCAATACATCGTAGAGAAACACTCTTGTGGCTTCTGCACTCTATTTTCATGAGTAAGGTTTTGATATATGGTAAGTATTTGAGTTGTGAATAATGCCCGAATCGGCTATAGAGTACTAGATACACTACGATAATGATGAAGAAAATAACAAAGGAGCGCTATTCTGACAAAAAAGTCAACATGTGTAGGCTAGTTCATCTCATTAAGAGGCTCATCTTCAACTGGACAAATTTTCCATGTTTCAACAGTCTCACCCCTTTTGATTCCAGTTTTTCATCATCTAAGAACTTCACATGGCAAACCCTCGGATCTGCGTGAAAAGTATGATGTTCTTTGCCATCTTCACGATTCCAACATTTAACCGGTCCACCTTCATATGCTGCGGCCAGTATCTTGCCATTTGGAGAGAATGCTATGGACCAAACTTCACCGTAAGAGCCTCGAAGTTGAAATAACATTTTGTCTTTTGTAAGATCCCAGACTTGAACGAGTCCTTTTCGTAACCTGCAGCGAGGAACTGGTCATTAGAGGAAAAGGCGATAGACGTGATGGGTTCCTCCTGCATGTATGGTTGTCGGTTGCGGCGATTTATGGTCTGATCCGAACCACGACCTAATAAACCTCTCTTATGACCATTTCCAACATTCCAGACGCTTATGATTCCACAATCGTCCCAGGAGGCCACCAGCTGGCCACTGGATGAGAATTGAACTTCCACATAGTCCTCAGTGAGAATCTCGATCTGCTTGTCCGTTTCGGAGGGCAAAAGGTTGAATCTAAGAATTTTTCGCCGCTCGCGACATTCCAGAGTGTGATAGCAGTTTTAGAGTGCGCGGCAGCTATTTCTGAATCTGGGGATATGGCCACAGACGTTACTGGCTCGAGATTCTCTAGAATTTGCACTATTTGGCCGGTGTGAGAGTCCCGTAAGGTGAAAGTTCTGTGGGACCGTTCAGCCTTGATTCTGGAGTTCGGGTTCGTCATATCTCCCAACTCGTATAGGAGGTCAAGATACACTGCGCTAGGTCACTGAATCTTTGATTCCGTGTCGTTTTGCAAAGTGAGACAATGTGTTAGCATGAAAAGAATACAGATTTGATACAGGGCGTCCTTGGAGATATATAGTCCTTGATTGAAAGTGCCCGTGACGTGCGACATCCGGGATCAATATCAGACCGGCCACCTGCAGGAATTTCCCAAGATCAATTTGGAAGTACGGGTCTCGCGTGAGGTAGCGTATATATTATGGAATACACGTAAAGTAACTATTGCTCTGGGTCTGAAACATTTCATACCGTCCCATTACTAAGCCCTGAGACTGGGGTTCGGAATAATTAACTACAGGGGTTGAGAAACAATTGAACTGAATAAAAGCGCGCACTGGTTTTGCAACCATCTGTACACAATGGATAAACTATGATATTCAATACGCAATTTGCTCTAGAGCATTTCTGATATGGAGGCAAATATATTTAGCTGGCCTAAGGGATAGTATTTTCAAGTTCTCTCTCCATATCCGCTAGGGAGCTTTCAGTTGATTTTACCCTTTCGGATAATAAATCTTTTGAGACTCGAGGAGTGCTGCTTGTTTATGAAGAGCAGTCAATTCCTTTTATCAATTAGTAGCTAGTCCATTAGATACTTAGGAAAATCAACATACGGCTTGATATTGCTTCACTAAGACCAAATAAGGCTGTACGTGCTTAGTACGGTCCAGTTCGTCATTAAGCTGCCTGTTTGACGCTCGTAAATTTCGGATTTCTGCAGTCATATCTCGAGCCTTGGCTTGAAGATAATGATTTTCCTGCCGCTCGCGATAATAGGCATCAACCCAGCCGCGGTAGTTATTCAGAACAGCGGATAAGGCTTGGATATGCTGGTCAAGGCATTCAATGGGTGTCTGGGCTTCCCCAAAGAATTGGAGGATGTTTTGGTGTTCCAGTATGAATCTTCCGAATCACTCTATCCAAACGTTAGTACCAAGTTCGAAAGAAAACTAAATTAGGACTCACCATGGCGGAGTCATTGAAGGGAGTTTATATATTGATAGTTTGTCGCAGTGCGCTGTACAGAGATACTAGGTAGTCTTAACGGCAACACTTGTTCTCAAATATATATTTAAACAGATGACGGTGTGACCCGCTCAGGCACTTACAATTGTACAGCTGAAACATGGAGGAGGTCCTCTGGGCTTTCCATCTTGGCTCTTCTGGGCATTTTTATCTGCTGGTGAACGGACAGGAACGGATATAAGACGGCCAATTTGATCGGCTGTTGAAATGCGTCCGTGGCAGACCTTAATCCGGCAGGGTGGGGTACCTAGGTAGCCCATAAACTCTCCGCTGAGGCCATTCCTGGAGGCTATAGTTGTGCTTCGCTTAGGTACCAACCCAAGATTAACATAGATTGAGATTGTATTGGAATTTATTATTGTATATGAGGATACATATAATTGAGTTCTTAGAACCCAAGCATTCTGCAGGAATAAGAATATAACAGTATCGTCCTCACTAATTACCATAATTACCCCATATCATCTATCAGATCACCATCTGGCTAATTTGCAGCTCTTAAAGAGCGTTATGCTATATGAAGCTATAAGGAACTTTTAGCTGAGCAGAATTCACTCAAGGCTCACTAACAACTCGAAAACGGATCGAATTGGATAATTGAATGTTGACATGCTCTAGTAATACCAATACTGGACTTGGGAACAATTTGAATGTTCGTGAGGGAAAAGGAGTTAGGATGCACTTTGGTGTAAATGAAATTTTCCAATCCCTCCAAGGCATTTGATAATCGGAGGACCGGCGACGGCTCAACAGGTCACACGAATCGTGATATACGTTCTCGCCGGAGGACCGCCGAAGGCAAGCGAACTTGAGGTATATTCCGCAACAACAAATCCCTGTCGCCGGTCAACACAATGCGCACTTTTTCTCCCGACGAAGTAGCAAAATAGGAACTAAAATCAAAAGCAAGCTTATGAATCCCAACACGGCACTGTCCCAGGCCACCCCAAGGCATGATACATTTGCCTACCGAAAAGTGGTGTTACTGCGCCAGCAATATACCTAGCAAAGTTGGCTGCAGCGACTGCACTGTTTGCGTACTGCACGTACCGATCTAAAATATAGCTTAACCCAGATAGAAAAATCATAAATATGCCACATCCAATAAACACGCCAGCAGACCCTTGAGGTAGCCAGGAAAACGCTGGATCAGATGTCGCAGCAAACCAGAAGAGACCGATCGTCAGGGAAATACCACCAACGATCATCTGAAGCAGTCGTTGGGTTCCAACAGAACCATTGCTGGGTGAATATGCCTCCCAAATCATAATGAAAGACATCCCCACACAGGTCCCAAGAGCCACGATGAGGAACGGCAGTGTCGCTTCGGGCTGATGCCAGCCGCGAACCTCCATGAACACGATCGGGTATAACTCGCAAAATAAAAACAATACTCCGTAAACAAACATTAAGTAGAAGGACACGGAGGAAAGAAGTGGTTCAGTGACCAACATGACTAGTGGTCTGAGGAGGTGCTTCCTAAATATCTCTTTCCATCCTACTCGTTCTTCATCTAACTTGGCGTGATAGGCCCAGTCTTGTTGCCGTAACCGGATATCTTGTGCACGCTGTTGAAAAATCACAAGGCTGTAGGTCTCGGGTAGAGCAAGCACCGCTGCGAGAAAAAGCGGAACCATCATGATCATAGTAATCCATTCCGTCCATCTCCACCCAAGTGTGGAAGTGATTATGCATGCACCGAGAACCGGTCCAACCGCCAACCCGATGAAACTGCACGCCAGGTATGCTAAGATTGCAACACCGCGGCTGTCCTTGTCCCATATATCATATAGTGCTCCACCAGCAATAATGACAGATGCGATTCCAAAGAAGCCCTCAAACAGCCTTGAGATTATGATTGTTGATATATTTGATGCCGTGCC
Source organism: Talaromyces trachyspermus (assembly GCA_020137715.1). Taxonomy (NCBI): domain Eukaryota; kingdom Fungi; phylum Ascomycota; class Eurotiomycetes; order Eurotiales; family Trichocomaceae; genus Talaromyces; species Talaromyces trachyspermus. The sequence goes on from JACGXQ010000003.1 coordinate 1,178,904, forward strand.
AATTGGGAGGTGGAAGATGATATATCCCAAACATCCTAGAAGCAGCGGAGGGCGACGTCCGTAACGTTCAGAGAGTGGTCCCCATACCATGGATCCTATGCTTGAGCCCTGAAGAATGTCAGAATATCATACTCGATCAGGAGAGGCTCCATACTATGTTAAACAAGGTCACAGTAAGTGTTGCGACTGTGTCAGACACCCTATAGTATTGTTCTAGCTCGGTCGAGGTTGCAATGAAGATGCTGCTTGAAATCACCAAGCAGAAGCCCATCAAAGAGTAAGTCGCGGTGATGAAGAGTTTCTTCGTTGCTGACCAGTTCTGAGGGTTTCCTTCGTCATTTGGACCATTCCATGCCGCCAGTAGAGTCGACGGGTGACTCTCCGCCATAGTGGGGAAAAATATTTATCGAGATGACAATTCATCGTGGGCAAAAGGATCAGCATTAAAAGTAAGTGTTCGCGAAGCCGCGGAATTAAGAATTTCATCTTGGTTAGGTAGGCCCCGTTCTGTAAATAACCCTTTCTGGCTTTCTGGACGAAGCGCTGTATGCATATTTAGACAACGTCAGCATTTGTCCAACGGCTGTCAGCATATTTCTGATTACAAATGCGGAAAAGTGAAATGGATCCAGTGCCATACAATGGCTCTTTGACATTCATATTCAACTTCGGGTTGGGATTTACCTCTTTCAGCTCTCAGCCGCAGTCCCTGGGAAGTCATCTGGCTTACCTGCCTACATAGTCCTCATTTTATGTATTTCTTCAACAATGCGAGTGTGAACAAACGTCTATGTTTATATTTCTTTGTTTCCGCGCGGCACTCAGGTAAACACAGCCGTTAATCCTAAAAGTATCTCTATACTGAGTCATTAATCTTTAAGTTCATCAAAGTGTACAGTGTCGGCAATGACTATCTTATGAGTAATATTTTAGAAACTTTTGAAGGCCAAGATGCTGTTCTCTCCCCATTGCAACTGCGAGCGCCAAGAAATACGAGCATCTTATTGATATTGCCATCAAGGCTGGTGTGAAGAGATTTGTATTTGGAAGTGGACACCTCCAATGAAAAGGCATTATAAATTTTGCCACAGAATCAAACGCATGACACGAATAATGCATGCGACAATAAACATGAACATGATGCAGATAACAAACTGCCTAATAACATAGGAAATTATTCTCCATAACATGAAAAGCGATAATACGACAAAGGCTGTTTTCCCAGCCGTGGTTTGGAGTGCGATCTTAAGCAGCTCATTCAGTATAAAACACAGCTCATTCAGTATAAAACACACGAAATGCTGGCAAATTACTGTATCAGCCTGGGACAGTTGCTCAAGGTACTGGAGACATACACATGTATTTAAGAATCCTGCCATCTTCGTGTCCATGAAACAGAGAGTGGATTTGGTGTAGATAGTTAAAAGTCACACAGTTTTAGTGAGGAGATCACACCATTTATGTCAAAGGTGGGGGCAACAATCGGACGTTCCAAAGTCCAAATATGATCCCTTCTCGACAGTCATTTTCGGGCTTCAGGGTTACGGGAGTTAAATTCCACTCCTTGTTCTCCAAGATATCACAAACAATGTTTCCAAACGTCAACGCACCTCGAGAAAATGTCTTCATTGAAGACCTACACTCATTTCTAAATGATCTACAGAGCCAGATAGGAACTTTTGAAGTTCAAGGGACTCTGCTGCGATGGCTTGCCGCCGAGGAAAACAAGCTTAAGGGGTTTGGAGGAAAGACTTCTAGTGGTGGCAAGTCTGCTGAAAACGAAATCTTTACTTGGAGGAAGTCGATGAATCACAATGCCCTCTCTGAGGAAGAGTTCAGCAAGCTGAAAATGGAAATCTGCGAACTGTTACATATGCTATTTTAAAATAAATACTCATTTTATTGCTACACTTGGTTGCAAAACTAGCATATACCAAGAGCCTATTCAGCATCTCCCGTTGATCAGTGCGTTATGGGTTATATAAATGTCGGCATACCTTAACTACTTGGATATCTCACTTACTCTCCCTTACAATATTTTTCTAGCCTTTTCTATCACTCAAGGTTTCTAGTACAGCAACGTCAGACGTTCTCCAACATGCCTTCAGCCAACTCAGAAGTCCAGTACAGCGGTCCCACAATCGCTCAGATCGCTATAAAGGAAAAGATAGCGATGGAAGTGGTAGCACAGTTACGATCGTTAGGTATTTTGATGTCTGGAGAGACTATCCTTGATGTCGGCTTTGGTTTTGGCCTCAATGCAAAAGCAATGAGCTCAATGGGTGCCAAAGTCTTCGGTGTGGAGCCAGACAAGGACGCTTACAGCTGGGCCATACAAGAGAAGAAAATCAGGGACGTCGATGCGTTTTGTGGGAACCTGCAGGATATGCCGATGCATTTAGCTGACAAAGTTGATGTGGCTACGGTGCTTTTATGGAATATCTATCGATCGCAATATGACGAGGTCCTCGAGGCATTGTCACGGAGGATTTCTCCGCAAGGGAAGGTTATCATAGGCATCCACGATGAACTATATGTCTCGGATCCGTATGGAGTGGCTGTGAAGCCTCATGCAGAACGATACTTTGGCACAGTGCGAGCTGAATCTTTCCCGGGCATGCAGAACAAGTACATGCTCATTTGTACAAATCCAAGGCATCAACAGCACTGACTATATCATCCACGCTAGATCTTTCTGTGAAGCGGGAGATGGATATATTATTCTCGTCGATGCCTGTAAGCGTCGAACCATCTAAACCGTGTTTTTGTTTGAATACGGCGTCTTCTTCATGGGCTTAGGGGCATCCACGGCAAATACCGTTCAAAAAAAAAAAAAAAAAACGTCACGAGATGTGGTAGATAATATACGGTATACAGAATGCGAAGGGCTGGATATATAAGGACGCTCATTACCATCATGTATTTAGTTCTTCATAGCTCTTTATTCTAAGTCACTTGATATCAGACTTTGACAGTGAGAGTCAGCAAGGCATTCTAACTCATACGGGCACCAGGCTGTACGGGGATCTCTTCTATCTTAGTTACGCTTAAGACTTCCAAACCCCTGTTCGACTATTGATATTTCGTTTACTCAAACCACTCTATCGACGACTATCTAAGGGACCTTTGTGTGGTTCAACCAAGCCTAGCGTACCTCGACACAACACTGTTTAACTAAGGTGGATCCAGGTCCGTGACAATGAAGGAGGTTTCGAATCTGTCTGTATTTACACTGTATCCGTCCTCAACTTTATACCTGAAAAGAGGCCAACGGTCTCAGATCAAAGACGTCATCAACTCTTGGGACGGATAATTCGTCTTAAAAGACCTAAGGTTCTACTAGTCTGCCATACCAAAGGCTACAGCGATCTATCGATGCAGCAATTTCATGTGCCTTGCAACGGTGATTACAAAATGGGCTATAAATCCATATGGATTGATACCGAAACGGAGATCAATATTGTGCAGTCATTTCATCCTTCAAGAGCTGTGAATTATACGCCCTGCAATCCAGAGTACAAGGCTTTACTATTGTATCATTCTAAACCTCATCATATGATATGGGTCGAAGTCACGCCTGCCAGAGGCAATTCCCAACCCAATTAATCTAACAGAAACTAGGGGTAGAAATCTAATTCCTCCAGCCAGACTCCCTTACCCGAACTCGCCGCAACAATCTTACGCACTTTGTCAGCCATTTCTTTGTGCACGCAAGCTATACGTCCGTTAATATCTGCCTCTACGTCGTGGAGAATTTGCTTACTTGAAATAAGCAATGGGTCTTTTCGATCCTCCTTGTTGATCTCACTGACCACTGCTTTCTCTATGTCGATGGGGTAGAATGCGACTTTTATGCGATCGCCACTCCCTTTGGCCCCGACATCCCAGCCACTGCCCCTGGGGTTGTATATTTTCCGAGGACAAACATTCGAATATTGAGCATCTATCAACGATGAGACATAGAATCATGAAGACTTAGAGGAACGACTGACCTTGTTCGAGAGAAGCTCTTCCATATATGGATGAACCCACCTTCCATGGACTGAAGGAAACTTGTTAGAAAAGTTTCACTGACAACCAGGAGCCACTTACCCTCCTCCTCAACCTCCCAATATAGTGCGATGTTCTGCGTCTTGACAAGCTCCTGGCGGTGTTCTTCCAACAACTGTTTAATATATGGCATTTGGCCTGCAATGCCGATTCCGGTGGCAAACATAACGACCGTTCCATAGTTGCCAATTGGAAGAGGGTTTCCGTAAGGGCCCTCGATTAGGACTCTCATTTTAGGATATTCCGAACTACCGAGGCATAAACAAAAATCTTTCGCAATATCTCCCTTATGTTGCACCAGGTCAATAGCGGTATTTCCAGATAGACTGTTTAAGGCTTTCGTAAAGCCCTTTGTGGTTGAATGATGACAACAGCCGTATCGGGCCGCCCTACGTGAGCCCATCTGTCTTCCTCATCGAGTACGTCTCGGCTTCGATGCCACCAAGCGACGACAAAAGGGTGCGACTGGAATATGCCCAATGGACCTAGTCCTGGGAAAGACATGTATGCGAATTGGCCAGGTCGGAAATCCCATGGCCTGGACAACTTGACACAAACGAGAAACGCCCCTGGCATTGAAATCACTGACGCTTCGGTTATACTGCCGCGGTGGCGAAGACTACGGAACATAATATTGAATAGCCGTGTGATTCGGCTCAACAACCAGATGCTCGCAGACACGAGGAGGAATATGACAGGCTGCCGATGCCAGTCCTGTATATCGAGATGTATTGATAATGTGCTGAGCAGGAGGAGAAAGAAGAGCAAGTGCGTTTTAACGAAAACCTCAAAAAGCGGTGTTGGACGAAGCACGTCAGAAGGATGCCCGCAAGAGAAATTGCCGCCTATATTAAAAATTAGCGTCAATATCAGGCTGATTGGCTATGACTTTCTCACTATTAGGGCAGCGACTGATGGAAACTGCCTGTTTACGCCCTGACTGACCGCGGCCATGATCGAGTGTGACAAGCCTTCAAGGATGGCCATCGTTCCAACCCATCGATGAACACGTTGATGGTTTCGGAGACCGACCTTACAGCGGTCCACAAGAATATTCATATGTCCTCCGAGTGCCAGAGGCAAACTGTTAACAAGGACCATAGTTCCCGTCCGTTGGATGGCCTGCGATAGGGTGTGGATTCCAAGAATGTTGCAAAGGACGTTACCAAGGAGCAATAAAGCTAACAGCAAATCAAATGGCGTAACATCCCTTATTAGAAACTGTGGAAATTGTGTGGAGTGAACATATTTCATAAAATAGTATATTAGAGTTCGGCTTAGAAGTCTTATAAATGGCCATATGATGTGAATAACAACACAAACGGCGACGACCACTCCCAGGCTCACCGCGTACCATTCAGTCACGTTCATGGTATCCATGATCAAGTAAGTTGCTAACGATTTCAAGGAGCATGCACGGGTAGATTGATATACCAGCAGTGTTGAGCTGGAAACGGCCCGAAGCGAATGTCCAAAACGGTCTTCGTCTGAGCTAGTTTGGGCAATAAGATAGGGGTCACCCTCTACGTTTGGTAGGACGTTCCTCTTCTGCGGCTATAACATTGCTGGAAACTTGTGGAGGCTCAATGTGGATCTGGGGACCGAAGAAATCCCAGCAAAATCAGAACGAGGTAGACGAGGCTCGGGGTGCTTGAACACGGCTGCTCTCTTTCTCCGCTCTACTTGAGCTTCAGATGAAGGAAGCTGGTCTATTCGACCATCTACAGTTTCTCCTTCTGGGATTAGAACGATAGTATAAGTGTTGTTGTTTTTGATTTTCTCAAAAGCATTTGCCGGCGTTATCGCCTTTCTGTCGGAAGTATAGAGGTATAGTGGTCTCCTCTTCCTGACAAATTTGGTTGCTATCCGCTCCAGCTGAGAGGGAGTCAACGGGGCTGTGGTCTCCCTAAAACTTCCATTTTCGTAGTATTGAAAATGTATAGGCTTCGGGATTTCTTCGGAGGTCGCAGTCTGATCTTGGACCTGAACAGAAATTAGCTTGGAAATCTCTAAAGTCAGATAGTTGCCCGACCTCTCTAATTGTTGCCTCTAACATCAACTGATCAGCTTTTCTTTGATCCCAGTAATTCAGTTCCGCGGTAAAAGTGCTGTTTGCTTCGGTTCGTAATTTGCGGATTTGTTCTTTTAAATTTGAATTCTCTGCTCTTATTGCGAAAAGATCTGCTTCAAGGGAGGTATTTCTTTGCGTTAAGGCCTCATAGGTAGCTTTTGCAGTTGTAGTTCCTTTATTTCTTTTTGCAGTTGATCTTTCTCTGTGATATGACTCTGTTCTTCGCTTTTTGTTTGTTTTCTTAAGGTCTCATACTCAGCTTTCGTATTCTTCAGTTCTTCTTGAGTCTGTGCTAGATCCTGAGCAACCGCAGATCCTGCCTGAAGTTTGTTCTGGAGCTGCGTTATTTCTTCTTGCAGCTTATTGTTCTGCATTGTGTGATTCTGGTTTTCGTTGTCAATCTGACTTTTTAGTGCTTCATGCTCTGCTTTTGTATTCTTCAGTTCTTCTTGAGTCTGTGCTAGGTCCTGAGCAACCGCGGATTCTGCCTGAAGTTTGTTCTGGAGCTGTGCTATTTCTTCTTGCAGCTTGTTGTTCTGCATTATGTGATTCTGGTTTTCGCTGTCAATCCGACTTTTTAGTGCTTCGTGCTCTGCTTTTGTATTCTTCAGTTCTTCTTGAGTCTGTGCTAGGTCCTGAGCAACCGCGGATTCATTATATCTCTGCAGTAGATCTCTTTCTTGTCGCATTAGATTACTTTCTTTTGTAATATAAAAGTCCTTTCTTCCTCGAGTCTATTCAGACGGGCTTTCAAATCTAATATCGTCGTTTCAGAGTTCTCGTTTTTTGCTGTAAACCCTTAATTCTATCTTGTGCTTGGCCATTGAGCTTTGAGAGGTCGTGCAACTGGGACTTTAGCCTACCAACCTCTTCTTCAAGTGCTCCTTCCCGTGTGTTATGTTCAGGATGTTGCTCTGAGTCTTCTTGAACGTCTCTCATATGTTTACGTAAGCCCTCATTTTCAGCTTTCATTGTTCCAAGCTCATTTTGGATATGAGAAATCTGCTGCTCGAGCTTAGCTTTTTCTGTAAAGAGTTCACTGAACTGGGTGCTTTGATGTTGTGTTTGAGAAAGATTATTTTCGAGCACTTGGATCTGCTCTTTCAACGTATTTGAGTATGTTTGAAGGTTTAAAATCTCCTGACGTAGGCCTCCGTTTTCAGTTTGAAGATTGAGGATCTGCCTTTGAGCGTCTTGTTGAGTATTTATAACCTGATTTTGAATTTGAGAAAGCTGTTGGTCGATCTTAGCTTTCTCTGCAGTGAGTCCGTTGAACTGCGTAATAGTCCTTTCTAATGCGTCGTTTCTTTGTCTGAATTCAACCACTTCACGTCTGGATTGGGAAGGTCATGTTCGAGAGCCATAATCTGACGAGTCTTGCGTTCATTTTCCTTCCGTAACTCGCTTCGTTCATTTTGCCACAGCATTCGGTCACCTTGCTGAGAATCATTGGCGAGAGCGCTGAGCTCAAAGGGTCCTCGGACAAAGTTTGCTGACTCCATGTTGAACGTGGGTTTCCCAAAAATGCCCTAAAACAGATATTCTCACAAAGAGGGAGGTGATTCCATTTCCTCCACCGTCACTCATGCTGAGAACTGCGTCCAGAAAAGACACCGACGGTCGCTTCTATAGGCCCTCTCAAAAGCACGACCGCATCTTCTCTCAATATCTTCGCCACGACCATCAGTGTAAAGGTTAGTGGTTCGGGCTCACAGGCCATTTCCTCCGCTGTTGCAAACATGGCCACAATTTCTTGCTGGAAGGACTCAAATGCAGCGTCGTCATACTTGAATCTGTCCTCTTTACGTGCCTCGAGCAGCATTGCCCGAGCGATTTCCTTATCCGGATCGTTATTTTTCAACTCGTGAATAGCATCACTTTCAAATCCAAGCTTGGAAGCCAGCGTCGCAAATGAACACCAAAGAGACGCGTCTGGTGGCTCCGGCTTTGGCATCGGTTCCCCGTCCTCTTTCCTTGGAGATTCTTTAACCATGGATGCGAAGTTTCGTGCTGCAAACAGCCATAATTGGAAAATACCAAGAGTCACACGCTCCTGGACCCCACCACGATAGGAGTTGAGAGAACCGTCTATTTCTTGAACTAGAACTTCACCATCTTCCTGGTTTGCTCCTGAGTAAGCTTCCTCCATGCCCTGCTGTATTGACTCTCCGCGTTTTCCTGCTAGGAGTCGGTTCATGATCGTAGCGCACGGCTTGATGTATTTTATATCTTCAAAAGGGTATACAGTGTTGGTATCAATACATCAATGGTAAGCAGGTTGTTCCAGATCCTCTGTCGACACTCCTCTATGTTGATGGCGGGAAAAGATCGCCATTTTCAAAAGTTTCCGCAAGTATTTCCTGTCTGAGGAACATTTCCTGGAACTCTGAGCTGCAGCAACTCCACCGTTCTGCGATCTGTCAACTTCATCAATTCCAAATCCCTCCGAGTATAGTACTAAACACATCCAAGATGGCACTAAGATAATGGACAATTTGCTAGGTTTCGTTAGTACCTCATCAGATGGAGATTGGCATGGATCCCCACCTCTTGACAACGCAAACCAAAGAGGTCTTTCAGCCTTGAAATCCTGAATCCACTCCAGACACCGGGAATAGCAAGGAGACTATCAAAAGCTTGACGATATTCTTTCTTTTTGTCCTTGAATAGGCGCATCAGGTTGTCCTGCTTATTATTTGACAACCGCGCCCACCAATTCTTTTCTGCAAATCGATGGCTGGCATCGTCTGAGCGGCGTTTAGCCTTTCTGTAATGGCAGATCTTCAGATAGACCTCCCCGTCGCAGAAATTGGATGAGTTGGAGAAATTCTCCATGAGCGATCTTCTCAACTCGGAACGAGAATCTAGATCACGTTAGCCACGGCTCCACACCTGTACGGAGCGAAGATGGAGCGAGCCTTCAAGGTAGAGATCAATCCCCACCATCTATCTTCCGAACGCAAGGCCTGCTCTGCCGCTTTTGCACGACTTCGTCCCTTTAAGCATTGAAGCCGAAAGCCTGGAGGGAATTTGAGGGAAGGGGGATGTTTGCGGGATTCGTAAGAGAGCATCAAGAGTTGTTCCTGATAAATGTATCGCATCTCTGAGAGCTCTCTGGCTAATGACTGCAGGAATCCGGTTCTCCGGTTCAAGTCGATAACACCCTCTGTTTTAAAAATACGTCGCAGTCTTTCGATATTCTGTCGGTCTACCTGTCGTGAGCCCTCTAAGCCAAACTCCAGCGATTCAATCCGGACGCACGCGGTACCACGATACTTAGTGGCACGTTCCTCACATATGATATTTTCGTACAGATCGACAGAGCTTTGCTTCATTGTGCGGATAGCTATTGCTCGCCCCTTTGATGTTCCGGGGAAAACATAGCTCTAAGAGACCTGTTTATACAGGCTCTATGGCTCGTTTCAGCCGTCGACCAAAATCCCAAATTAGCCGGCATGTTCCTTGTTTATAAATGCCTGCTTAGCGCTCTTGGGGCTTATGTTATCCGCGTATAATCCATTACTCTATCACTAATCATATCCTAGATATGTCTTCCAATTCCAGACAAACACAATTTTTGACGATACCGAGAAATGGTCGCTACTAAGTCGAGTAAACAACAAACAGACGTCCGGTGATCAAGGACCAGGCTTGAAATCCACTAAATCGATTAGTGCCGAAGTCAGAATAGAGGCTAGGCAGCAAATCATCGAAGTCCGAAGAGGTAGTCCCTGGAAATTTTACCATAAAAGATACGAGATTGAATTGGCGGGATGGGCTGCAGTATGCCACACGAGACCAGCAACGTCAAGCCTCTTTCAGATACGAGGGTTGCATAGTTCTGAGGCTAAAGCAAAAGTTGATATGTTTCGTCGATTACATCATGACAATATCCTTGAGATCTACGAGATATTTCAGTGTGACAACATGTATTATACAGTATCGGAAAATGTCGCAATTACCCTCGTCGAAATCGTGGCTACTCCGACATACCCAAGTGAGCCTGAACTAGCGGCTGTCGTCTCTCAGGTAAATTATCAGATCCGAGATTATCAGAACGATTCAAACCATTGCTGAGAGACGTATAGATCTTGGGAGGCATCTTCTACCTCAATTCTCAAGGCTTAGTTCACGGATCACTCGACTGTGCCAGCGTTGTTTTGTCAAGAGAAGGAGAAGTCAAACTAGGTACAAGAACACTCCATATGGCACCTTGCAGAATTGACTCTTCATCCAGGTAACTTAGAGAGCTGTCTCGATATCTGCTCAAATGAACGGAATGCAGATATTGTTGCGTTGGGACAAATCATGGTTACCTTGATGCAGAAAGCCCTCCAGGAGATACGCCGCTTGTGGAGGAACCGGACAAGTGGTCTCCAGATCTGGTAAATTTTGTCTCTCTGACATTTGCGGCATCCATTACAGATCTACTAAGGGTAAGTGGGAAGGCCTCTCTAGGTGATCTGTTCTAACAGCGCTTGCAGCATCAGTTCCTGAAGGACACTCCACAGAAGGCAGAACTGATTTGGTTGGTATCCTTGGCGCAAATGTGTGCGTCCAGAACATATCAAGTTCAGTGATCGTAACAGGAAAGATGTCTCAAATCAGCTTATGGGCTGTTTAAGGGCTGTTTAAGGATGCTTCGGGAAGTATGTCAGCATGCCTTAGTTAATACATGGAATTCCGTCAGAATGCGTTGTATTGTGTCAGCATCCGTCCCGTACGGAGGTTTATTACTGGTTAGGGTCGGTGTGGTCATGTAAACTACCTACAGTTTTTCGTTGTAACATATTGTCACTTGACACTGAAATTAGGTGAAGTGTTTGGGCAGACCAAATGTAGAACACAACGAAAAGGCTGAGAACATTCCACTCCAGGCTGGATATTTTAAGTGCATATGGTTATTTTGGACAGTTGAATCTGCCCTCTCAATGCTTCGTGACGATCAAGAATTGATTTCTATCAATCCTAAGCATATGGCCGAAATGAGACTTTAAGGTCTTTTTCTTAAATACTGCCAATAACCGATTTAATCCGATATCCCAAATTGGCCTAGATTACACATTGAGACAAGATATAAAGATTCGTTCCAAGCAGTCGAATTCAATAGCTTGCATAAAATAACCAGGACTTGAAATTCAGATTTTGGCATAATGACTTTACCCAAAAGTTTGCTAGTCCAACTCACTGATATGCTATGGAAATCCGCCGAAACCTTTACTGATCTGCTTGACCTTAACGTCCAATTTATTAGGGGAACTTGAAATGACACCGTATCATGATAGCCCGCTTGACCCTGAAACAGACAGTCTAATCCCTGGGCTTCTCAAGCTACATGAATTACGGATCTTTACCATTTCGAGCCAGCCTTTTATGGCAACCATCAAAAAGCAAAAGAGCAAGGGCGAAAGATACGTCGAGATAAAGCAGCGGCCTGTCATAGACCTTGTAGTGGCAGATGCAGATCATCCCATGCAACTCTTTGATATTTTGAGAGACAACAAGAACATTAGAGTCTATGGACTCAAATTGTACCAGTCAAAGACGTCGGAATACGAAGTGTTAAATGGCTCGCGGACCACGAAGAGGGTAGTCACAAAAGCACGTCAGGCTAGATCAGTTCAGAGGCTGGATAAAAACCGTGGAACCCTTACTCAGCCAAACATCTATTAAGTAAGGACGAAGTCGAGGACTTTTCACAGATTATAAAGTTTGGAAGAGTGTAAAGCCTTGGTTGATCACCGTTGTTGGTGCATCGTGGGATAAAGACACAGACCTGGTAGAGATTATAGTCAAGGCTGCTGAAAAAGTACTGTAAAAAGGAATTAGAGGGCATGAGGGGTACTTTTAGAGAAATCAATTGTAAAAATTTACGAGTTCATCTGGGCCTTGAAAACAATAGCATGTATAACTGTACAGTATAGTAGATACTGTAGCCTCGCATACATAATAATAAAAGATACTGGGATACATAGGAAATTATTTGGCCTGAGGGAAAATAAATATTGATCAGGTGTGAGCGAGATAACCCATGAGCAAGGGCCGTATCCGGCCGCTTTGATCAAAGTTGACGCGCTGCCTGACCACCGCGCGAAGCTTATACAGATCGAACCCACTCCCTTACATGCTAGCTAATCGACGTAACTAGTTGAAGCCCACGGTGTGTAAAAGGGAACGCCTGTATTGAAATCCATTATTGTGGACTTTGTAAGCCCAAATTGGGCTTCGAAGCCAAGGTCCATTTCGATCACTTTCAAATCGAGCAGAACAGACCCTTTGATCCAAGGCCCAAATAGGCCCCGGCCGCAAGTATTTAAAGATGGCAAAGAACTTTACTTTCAACTTTATTGACTTCATATTCTTTGATAACAAAGTGATACCAGTATGTCCGAACCTACAAGCGACAGTGATCAGCCGGGGTCACCCGAGTCACGTAATACAATTGACTACCCTGACCTTGCGCCTGCTATGCCACAACAAAAAGAACAACAAAAACAAGGAAAACAAAGAAAACAAGAAAAGAAACAACAGAAAAAGAAAGCCGAAGATCCTCCTAGCCCTGACCTTCCAATACGTCACCGAAGAAACAAACAGTTAATATTGAGCAATTAAGTGACATCTTAGAACAGTCTTTCAGAGACGAGAGGAGGGATAAACATGAAAACAAACTGGCACCCAAAAAGGAAAATAAGGATAAAGAGACTGGGGAAAAGGAGGAAAGAACAAACAAGCAACAATTGAAGATGGGGATGGGTTTACTGATGTGGTTGAAGGACCCGAGGGAAAAAAGGAAAGAACAAACGAGCAACAATTGAAGATGGGGATGGGGTTGATGATGTGGTTGCAGAGTCTGAGCGAAAAAATGGAAAGAAGGAACAAGCAACAGTTGATCATGACGGAGATACCAATATGATTGAAGAATCTAAGGGGAAAAAGGAAAGAAGAAACAAGTGACAGTTGGTCATGATGGAGATACCAATATGATTGAAGAACGCGAGGGAAAAAGGGAAAAAGAAACAAGCAACAGCCGAAGATGGAGATGGAGAAGGAGACACGACAGAGACGGAAGAACCTCACAAGAAAGCCACCACCTTCACCCCAGAACAGAGAAAAGCATTGACTAAGGTGATGAAATGTGGCGAGAAAGACTACTACGGTATGCTTGGCGTTGAGCAAAGCTGTCCTCGAAGTGAGATCAGGAAGGCGTACTTTAAGCTATCCTTTTGATACACCCAGACAGGAACCGATTCAGTGATTCTACAGGAGGATTTAAACGTGAGTACTTTATACCTCGCGAGATAACCGTTCGCTAACTATCATTAGGAATACAACAGGCATATGAAACACTAAATGATAGCCATAAAAGGAAGAGATACGACAATAAACTGGAGAAATATAAGGAAGATGGCCTTCTCGATCCGGAGCCGTGGGACGAAGACTTTTTACCAGAACGCCTCTGGTGACGAAACTGAGTCTGACTCTGAGTCTGACCCTGAACCTGAACCAACCCCGATCCCACCAAAAGATATCCTAGAAATCTATCGGAAAGCCACACCTGCTGTGAATAATTATTTGTCTCGTCGGGATGATCAGTATGCGGACCAGATTAAGCAGTTTAATTCTGAGATCAAAAAGAAGAACAAAAAGGCTGGACGACATGAGAATCAATTTTAATCCAATTTTCGGCACTTGTAACGATAGCGGGATATATGGACTACTGCGCTACAAATCTCGGGTTTGAAACAGCGGATACTGAGAAATTCCGAAAATTACTTAAGACCTGGGAGAGGACCCAGAAACAATTCGCCAACTTGAAACAAAATTTGAGCTATCCAAAAGAATGGACGTGTAACCTCCCAGCTGAAATACGGAAGGGCATAGCGCAGATTCAGGATCCAAAAATGAAGGATACAGCGCAAAAAAGAGATAGGATGGACATGGATTCCCCTCGGATGAAGATGCAATGGACTGGGTCTCCACTGACCCTCCTGACCGGAAAAAGGGTGACTGGAAAGCAGGGGAAACAAGGAAAGGGGAGAAAATCCTTGGGCATATCCCGTTCTATGGAAGAGATGCTAAGACTGGCGAAAAGAAACTTCGAGGTATACAATTTATTATTGAGAAAAGGGTCAACCTAATCCTATTGCGCTGGTATCAGGTAGTGACGTCGGACGCCGAGTCGTGCGAGCCTATTTAAGATTGCCAAAATCAGAGCGACATGACCTCAGAGGTACCGCAAATCATTATGGATATAATGATATTGACAATTTCGGTGAGATCAAGGGTTTTGCAAGTAAACCATTCCGAAATAAATCTAGGAGTTCGAACAGGAGTATCCCAACGGCTATGCGCTAGTTCAAATGAAAAATGGTGACGAAAATATTATGAGCAGAGAGGCAGTGAGGAAGATACTGGGTAAAGAAGACGCGGATAATGAGATTCAGGAATTTTACGATGGGATTGGTGAAAGGGGCCCTTGGACTGTTACGCCTTTGGGTTGGAGGAAGCAGAAACTCTTGACAGCGGGAGACGAGGTGACGCGACACCGGAAAAGCGACATAGTTCCTATTCGGACACTGACAGCAGCTCCGAGTCCGATTACCGTGGTGCCAGGAGTGGCGTTAACTATAGAGAAGCAAGACAAAAGAGGCGAAAGCAGCGAGAGAAATCGACGAATCAAATGCATACGAGCAGCCGTCGCAGGCAGCATAGCTCTTATTCAGACACTGAGAGCAGCTCTATGTCGGATAGTGACAGCAGCTCCGAGTCCGATCACGATGGTGCCAGACGTGGTTTCAACTATAGAGAAGCAAGACAAAAGAGGCGAAAGCAGCGAGAGAAATCGACGAATCAAAAGCATAAGAGCAGCCGTCGCAGGCAGCATAGCTCTTATTCAGACACTGAGAGCAGCTCTATGTCGGATACTGACATCAGCTCCGAGTCCGATCACGATGGTGCCAGACGTGGTTTCAACTATAGAGAAGCAAGACAAAAGAGGAAGAATCCGCGAGATAAGTCGAAGAATGAAAAGAATAAAAGCGGCCATCGCAGGCGGCAAATCGAAGCAGGCATCGACGGCATTTCAAATCAACTCCGTGAATTGATTTTTAACTCTCGATTACAATAAATGTTGTCGAATCGGTGGTTTCGTCGGCCAATTCTGGTGGGCATGGAAAGGGGCGGGATGATTGACTAGCAAGATTGTATTGAGTACTTCGTCTGTCTGGAAGTCTTGGTTTTTAGATGCGATCAGTGGGCTTTAAGCGGGTATAGTCTGTATGGTGATTTTGGAATATGATGACATCTATTATGTAGGGCTTAGCCGTTCAAATCAATTTCTTTGGCGAATCTCCCCTACACCTTTCTTCCCACATTAACAGAACAGACCAAGATGATAGCCTGTGAAGAGCTGTTCCCTAGCTAAATAGGAAAGCCTATGGACAGAGTATTCACGGTGAGAATAAATAACTTTATATTGCTTAAAGGACGCTCCTGTTCAATAGATACTGAGGGTTTTGTAAGAATTTGGGTGTTCTACAGCCTATACCTAGAATATATCGCTATGAAAGGCCGTTCTGACAAGTGATTAAAAGCTATTTTCGCCTCTGTCATTTATTCCCATATTCATACTATCCAAAATCTTCATCATTGCATTGGAGCCTTGATGACATTGGTTAACGCCGTCATGTAGTTGACCTGAGACCCTTTTCCATTGATCGATTTCTCGCTGCATACGTTGCCTTTCTTCCTCCAACTGCTTCACCCTGCTCCGAAGCCGATTCGCTTCGTGCTGTAATTCATGCCTCTTCTGGGATTCTGACTCGGCTATGTTCTTCCATTCAAGCAACTCACTGCTCAATCTATCCATCTCCTGTTGCTGTATACTGATCTTTTCCTTGAAACTAAGATTTACTGGGGCATTTTTCGGAACATGTTTCGAAAGCGCGTTAACCTTGAGTTTCCCTCATCCTCATTCAATGCCTCGTATAGTCGCATCAGGGATCCAGAGGAAAGATCACTAAAGTTCTGTCTGAATATAGGTTCCATATCCTCCGTTCTTTCCCAGACATAGGCGTCATCAGTACTCTCGGTCTTTAGTCGAACTTGTGATGGTTCAATAATCAGTCCCAGGCGGTCACCTAAATCCTGTCAGTGCTGTATTAAAGCAAAAGTGGAACAGTTGGCCTACGAAGTTGTGAGGCGAGCTTCTCTCGACACTGCCTGGCCAACTCACTACGTCTTTCGTTGTATGCTCGACGACCTGCCTTCATTTTCGGTGCTCCCAAAGTGTAATACCAAGCGGCCATCTTGACTAGAACCATTTATATACCAAAATGTCTTAATGTGGGGCTACCATCGATGAATGAACGCGGTCAATGCGCCCGTGTGTACACCTCCTGCATGCTGACATGCTTCGGGTGTCAGCAACGGGTTGGCTATGCACTCGACGCTTTATTTAGAACTCGGGCCCAAAACGGCCTTTTAAAAGTTCGGGAGGTAATCCGTTCCACCGGCTTCCAGGCCGCTATAAAAGGATAGTCATCGCTTAGGCCTAGGTCCAAGTCTCATGCGACATGGTCAACTAACCAAATGTATAAAGAAGCATTTTCACTACCGTGACGGCACTTCCCCGTACGTCGATAGAGATACAGTGGTACACTGTCTACATAACCATGGCGATATGATTAAGCTGAATCCTCTTGTCGTGAAATATGAAGAGTGTGAACCGCCCCGAGACGCGCCTATCGATGAGTTCGACTGTAACTGGTACGAGTTGACAGATAAAATCCGGTATCTTGGCATCCCGAGCAGCGTTTCATACAAGGCATGCTTCCATAATCTACCTACTGGTCTTCAAACTCACGTATATGCTCCAACGGGCCTCGATATCCAGGAAAAATGGTCGGTTGGAGGGAACATGCCGGGCGAACCTCGTCAACCCATTGAATTAGGACTCAGAGATGCTCCAAGGGAAGGACTGTACTTGAGGGAAGATGTGAAGATGCGCTGCAACATTTTTGCTTCTGACTTTGTCAAGAGAACCCTTCAGCGTGCACATCAGTGTCTTGTTCAGAGATTGATCGTCAGAGCTGACATACTACGGCTACAAAAGAAGACTATATAGACATGCGATCGACTATGAGATCTCCATCTGCCATGCCATCACCTTCATCCTACGGACGATCATTTATCGATCAATACGAGCATGCTGGATTGTCTCACGAAGTCGCTGAATGCCCCAGGTATCCGTTGGATCCAGGGCTTCTTCCTCGACCACCGCATTTCTCTGCGAATCGTACCCATAGCTCAAGGGATCCGCAATGGCCATCCCGGCGAAATGGAGTTGTACTGGAACTAGATTAAGAATTGATAATGTGTAAATTTCGAGGATACGCCTCCTATCATCTTCCCAGCATTTTGTCTATGGTGTCTATTAGGCCTCAATGTCTTGTGTATTAACATGTGACCTTGTAAAAATCGTACAGTGGATACTGCAATTATGTCGATGTCTCTAATTTTTGATATTTGTCTTGCAGTAGGTCAAAACCAACTTGGTATATGTGGAGATCCAATACACGTGCTGTTCTAGAATGTTCGTTCTCATGGTTCTGGCCATTTATTGATGGCTACATCAATTTCAGGCTAGTGTAACTCCAAATAGATTTGGAGGTGCATATACTTGCACTATTCCCATGTAAATTAGTCTAGATTCTATATTACCAAATGAGCTATGACAGAGCTGCCGTCCACATAGTCCAACTAAAACTAAGAACTATCTAATTCAAGGTTCTACTGAAAACCTAGAAATGTAGGTGAGTGACTCAATAGAAAATAAAAATGGGGAAACAGTTTTTAACAGGATGAAATTATTAATAATTAAAATTATTAGCAGGTTAGTGCTTGTGATTCTAGTTACACTAACTCAATTGCTGAAACAAATCCATCAGTAACACCCCGTGATACTGAGGTGGAAAGTTGAATCTGGTGCATAAAAGGGTAAGTAAAATTCCCAATGCATTATTTTTGAACATAATTAGAAAATGTTCTTTTAGAACCAACTGTGACAGTGCCAATCAGCTTGATTCGACTAGCTAACTAACAAACAAGAAGGTGCGTATCAACAAGCAATACTAAACATGGGAAGGAAGGAAAGAGGAAGAACGAAGAACCAGCTCTTAATCGAATAAACACTGTGTGCAGGGCGTAGGCCTAACCCCCATCTGGCTCCGATGCACCGATCTAGCAATATCGAGATAGGGCTCATGCCCTATCTGAATCCGGTAGGCTGCGACCGGTGAACTGGTGGTGTACTCGCAACCGTCACATTACCCCCTTCCAAAGACGCTTGACCGCAAGCGTAAGCAACCGCTGCTCAAAAAGAAAATAAAAGTGACAAGAGGAGGACTTGAACCCATACCACAGGGCAGTCCAGTTAAAACAACCACACTCCCCGGCTGTCCGACCCCATTCCGCAGCACATAAGAAAAACAAGGTGCAGAGAAAAAGAGAGGTACAGGGTTACCGAGGTCGACTGTAACGTTGATGACCTGAAGAAGCGGCCAAGCCACCTCTTCTGGCCACCTACATAACAGCTTCACCAACGGGCCCTGTCATCCAGTTCCCCAGGTTCTAGAATGATAAATGCCAAGGCCTAGCCAGCCCCTACTGGCAATCTGTCATTATCAGCATCATCCACAAAGCGGTCCTCCTCAGCAGCCTTTAGCCACTGTTTCAAACGTTTCGGCGGACCCGGCTTATCGGATGGAAAGCTTTCAACGCTAGCGGAGCGTTCTTCAAATGGCCAGCAGGATACCACTCAGGGTCAGGGTCCCGGCCTAGCCAGCTTATTCGGTAATAGAGCCTCTTCCGCCGGATTCGGGATTCTAAAACCTCGTCGATCTCCGTTACCGTTAACCTGGAGCTCCGGGCTAGGGTCCTCAAGCTGGCCTGTAAGGGGCTTCGTAGAACTGGCCAACCGTAACTTATCCGGCGAGAAGATGCGGTGCACATCAAGACCTGGGGCAGCTCTAGTTCAAACGAATTGCCGACTTGGCGCGTAATCAGGAATGGGCCTTGCTGTTGATGATCAAGCTTCCGACTTGGACGCCCTGTATCCCAGCCTTCACTAGACCAAGTCACCAACTGTGAAGTCGACTGGGCGGCGCTTCTTATTAGCCTGTCGCATCTGGCGCTCCTATGCCTGTTTCATATTTGCTCTGGCGAACTCCCAAGCGCTCTGGATTCTTCTTGTCTAAGCCCGGGCCTCTGTCTTGTTGAGTGTTAACCTTCTTGAAGATGCAGGCTTCTTCTAATTAAACAGCATTTAGGTTGGTATCCCTTCTCGATCATAAATGGGGACATGCCCACAGAATCTTGGGGCAACATCGAGGCCGCAAAATCAATGACTGGGAGTAGCTCGGACCAATTGTCCATAGCAAAGCTAACATAGGGCCTCAGCCGCTGCTGGAGATACTGGTTGGCAATTTCCGTCTGTCCGTCTGTCTGCGCATGCCTAGCAGTATCTTGATCCTGATTCCCAATATGCGGCACACTTCACTCCAAAACTCGGAGATGAACTGACCGCCACGGTCAGACACGATACTATCTGGTAGGCTAGTCCAAGGAATACATATCGGAGCCACAACCTGGCCATGTCTGTGGCTTTGACCGTCTTAAGACATGGGATGGATACAGGGCGTTTGCTCAACCTGTCCACCACCACAAACACGGCATTGTAGCCATGCTGGTCCTGTGGAGCTCCATCCATTGAGAGATGCTGCCAGGGTCGGTCAGGGATAGGAAGTGGCTGTAGGAGGCCAGGGGCTCGATTTCGCCATGTATTAGTTCGCTTGCGTGTTTTAATTTGATGGAAGTAATCGGGAAAGCAATGGATACAGAGAAAGGGTCTGATTCTGCAAAATGATATCCGGAGTCTATATTCGTTCAGTTGGTTTCAATTCCTCCGTTGATGCATCCTCAAACGCCTGCTGGAGTAATCTATCGTATTCCCTCCTATCCGCCATTTTGGTCGCCGCGATTTTTACATACTCTGGGGACCAATACCATGGCACAATCTGCTGGAATTCATTGTGCTGATCACAATATTGAAGAAATATCGGTTGAATCCGCTTGTAAAAATAGTGAATAGGCTGGTAGGACTAGAAAGTGCAAGAGAGTACCAAAATGTCCCGGACTTCTACGAGCCTTTGGAGGCGGTCGAGAGGCACTACTCGACCCTGATCATGGCTGGTGCTGCGAGGAGTCGAACTCCGCCCGACGCCTTCGACTGCGGGGTCATGATCACGTTCAAGAAGCCGCCCGTGTCCGCGCTGGGGCTCCTCTTCTCGATGTCGGCGTTGTCGTCGTTCCCGGCCAAGGACCCGATCGAGAGCAGCGTGTTGTGGTAGATGATGCCCGGGGTCATGACCAAGCGCATCATCGCCCTCGCGTGCGAGTTGCTCTCCGTGCTCTCGTCGAGCATCGGGATCGGGATCGGCGACTAAATAATCCGCTGCATGGCCTTTTGCTGTAGAGCCACGTTCTTGAACATCAACGCGATCGTCTCCAAGTGGTCGAAGATGAACGACCGCAACATGCCGACCGTGCACGTGTTCAAGGACGTGAAGGTGCTCAAGATCGTCTATGAGGGCCCCTGCGTGGACACGATGTGCGTCTACCACTCGGACACGATCAGGTTACATGAACGCCATCACGTTGATGTACACGCCCTTCTCTGTGTTCACGACCGAGCCAGGTCCAACCTCGCGGCGCAGATGATGTATGGCAACGAGATCCTCTCCTCGGACGTGCACGAGCTCCTGACCGCGTGCATGAGGTCGGACATGATCAACGGCTCCTGCTCGCCCATGGACGTGAGGGTGGCATCGCCCTGCACGATCATCGAGTTGAGGCCCTGCAACAAGTACATGGTCACGGCCTTCATCAACCGCATGCCCAACATGGAGGACGCCTGCTCGATCTCGGAGGAGTACACGGACTCGGGGCACTTCGTGTGGATGGGCGAGATCAACTACCCGATGCCCGTCAACTCGGGACGCGTAAGACCGGGTACCATGCTCAAGGACCAGCCGTGCTGGAAGCCCAATCTTACGGGCCTCGTCACGTGCGTGGGCATGAGCAAGATCGGGGAGCCGTACGCGGTCGTGTTGGTGGGCTCGAAGACGTTGGAGACCAGGGACAAGTTGGCGACCCGCAGGGCTCAAGTTCACGGTCGGGGATAAGATCCCGTACGAGGAGATGATCACGCTCGTGGACGAGGAGACAGGCGACATCTTCAAGCCGCAGTAAACCCTCAGTGTGCCGATTTACGCACTGAATCTCGCTTGTGAGCCGTTCGATAAGCCTCACAAATCCGAATCCGACCTCCTTCCCGTACGAATCTCCCATATGAATCTGCATATTGAACAATAGCATTTATAGGTGTGGTTTCTGTGGTAGCTCTGAGTATGACATCGTCTTCAATCCTCCTCAATCGTCCTTAATCAGAATGGAGGTCGATTTCCGTGTCTGGTACCATGCAACCAATAGCTGACCATCAGTCATTTTGTCGCAGGTCGAGTGACCTTGATTCTTTACACTCGTCGCTGCCTGGCTATGGTGGCCATGAGATTCCAGGGCATACCGCAAAAAGGAAACTTAACTTGTATCAACTCCACAAGTGTTGAGGACTTGATGTAAGGTGTGAGTGAAGTAGGCCGGCTAAGGTAGTTCTTACAGCTTTGTCTCATATATTCCTGGGCCTCCATATAATCATATGTAATACCGTTCTCCTCAAAAAGTTGACGCAGGATTTCCGGTACTGTTTGATGAATGAATCGAATGGAGCCAGAAGACTTATCTACCTCCACGAGACCTCTTGAATTGGTGACAACGAATTTTTCTACCTCCAGCTTGGTCCATGTTGAAGGCTTATTTGGTCGATCAGGCAACCCAGACAGGACTGCAAAAATAATTCCTCCATACTTAGCGGACGTTTAGCATGCATCACACATTGCACACACAGCAAAAGATCCAAGTAGGTTCCCTCAACACCTCGTACACTCACGATATTGTCCAGGCATTGTTTCATTTCTGGCAACACCTCGTCCAGCAGTGCAATTTGGACATCATGCACAATCAGACTTTCTATCCAGAGAAAGCATCCAGAGGACTTTTGTAGTATTTCGTCAACAAGAGAATCACGCATATCTGGGACAAGATGATCAGACTCCAAGTTCTCTTTCAGATAACTTTGAATTTCGCCATAATGACCCTGCTGTTCTTCTAAAACCACGGTTGGGTCTCCGCAAACATCGATGTACGGATAATGCCGGCTTGAAAACAGAATTTGACGGACGAAGAAGATGAAATCTTCCTACAAAAGTTAAGGAGTTGTGATAATTCGTCCGACAAACAAGAATCCAACGCATCTATGAAGCATATCAATGGCCTGGACATGTTCGTAATGGCAGTTTCCAAACAAGACTTTAAGTAGCCTTTACCATAGATCTTCTTAAGACTCGTATCAAGCTCCGGATTGCGAGATAGAATCTGATAAAGCATGACGCCGTATATTTCTGCCAATGATTTGCATGGATACAGCCGAGTACTAGCGACTGAACAGAAAGTCACCGTTGCTTGATCGCGCATCTGATAAGCGGTGAACCGAGCAATATGCTCCATCAAAGTAGATTTACCAGCGCCAGGCTTGCCCTTGATCCACAGAAATCGTTCCCAGGATTTAAATTCTTTTGTTTCCAGCAGCCAGTGGTCCGGAACAGATCGTCGTGGTTTAAAAGAACTCTCCGAAGGGGTCATCGCAGAATTATGTCTGAGATGCTCAATGCTCTTGCGGCTTCGTGGAATTTCGGGTAACCCGAGCGCTCGGCGGCGCGCTTGTCGACGTGTGATCGTCATAGGCAGTTGAAAGCTAAATCCAGCCGTGAATGAATGGTTGACAGTCTGAGACAGGCTGTAATGGAAGATCAACCTAATTTCTGTATAAGAAAAGTCGATCCTGTTGGGACTGTTGAGCAGAGGTAAGTTTGGAAGTATATATATGAGGGGTTGACGGATGGTTATATACACCATGTATGCACAGACCCACTTCCTTATCGGAACAATACGACAGCAGTTCTCATTGGTTTAAGCGTCTCCTGTCTGGAGTTTACTTACTCGTCTCGTCGCAGCCCCCACCCTGCCGGGTTGGGAGGGTGGGGCTGCGACGAGACGAGTATCAAGGAGATAAGGGGTATTGGGCGCTTGAAGCGGACAGGAAACAAATACCGTCTATGCATAATGCATTGTAGGTATTAACTAGCGCTGGTAGGTTGCAATTCATGCAGCCGGCGTGTCAGAAGCTGCATATTAGGAGTTAGTTGCCCAATAGGATCCCAACTATCCTTCGCCGTCACAGCCGAGCCTGGCGAGAACTAGTGAGTGCTGGCCCCGGAGATAAGCAAATCACCATTGTTCCCACTTGGGCAATACTTGTGTACATCCCGTCAGCTACTTTTGTGGCACAGCAGTCATTGTAAAGTCCGGAAAGTTTGCTATTGGCTGGAATACGACGTTCAAACCAGAAGGAAAGGAGCGGAATGTGCCATGAATCACACGGATGCGCCGGCGACACAGGACTTGGACGCACGCCGACGGGGCTGTAACAAGCAATAAAAGGATGCGGTCTATAATAAATCAGCAAGGCTTGTTGGAGTAGGATCTTGGACAGCACCAGGGTCATGAAGTCAATTGAAAAGACCGATACAGGTCCAGGCTGTTGCCAGAGATCATCTACAGGTATTTCTAGGCTACAGGATACCCTGACCGTCTCTTGATTTTTGAATCCCGCTAGATCCTTCTTCCTGGACGGTCGTGGCGTTGAATGTGTCATGCCGGATTGCTGCATGCGGGGCTCTGTAACGGGGCCGAACAACAAGGCTGGCGCTTAGCAAGAAAAACTAAATAAAAGGGTATATATTCAGTGCAAGAAACAAAGCAAAAGGGACACCTCTTTCTTCATCTTGCATTTTACTTACTCTCAAGGTTCGGCATTATATTATCAACAGGCACGACAGCAAATGGCATCTGCTTCCCGTCTTCGAGTTCCGCCCACGCAGCAGCCAGAGACGCACAAAGGGCGAGGGATGCATTTCATCAGCGACACCACATCCAAGGCTGGCAAGGCAGGACCAGTTCTCCTCTCGTTTGATGAGATGCCGGAATGGTTCCGACGTGAATCTAACCAGTGGATTCTCCGTGGCTATCGGCCCATCTCAGGCTCGGCTCACGCTTCGTTCTGCAGTTGGTTGTATATCCACAACGAGTCAGTCAACATCTATTCCCACCTTATACCGGCGGTTTTCTTCCTGCTTGGCGAGTGGTATATCCAGCAGTACCTTATCAGCAGATACTCCGGGGTCACTGGCGCCGATTTCATTGCTTTCTCCATTTTCATGTTGACAGCCGTCATGTGCCTGTCGTTGTCGGCGACATACCATACCTTGATGAACCACTCCCGACATGTGGAACATTTCTGCCTCAGACTGGACATGCTGGGTGTAGTGACCTTCATACTGGGCGACCTTGTCTTGGGAATATATATAGTTTTCTGGTGTGAACCTTTGCCACGCAATATCTATTGGTCTATGGTTAGTTAAATTCCGTGTGCACAGTTTTATTTTCCTCTCATCTCGGACCTGATACTTGAGTCTAATACTCTTCTTTTCTCGGGTGATAGATTGGGGTTTTCGGGACATTGACCATCTTCATGACAATGCATCCCAAGTTCCAGGGCTCAAAGTATCGCCTCTTCCGAGCATTGATGTTCGTGGCGACTGGCTTGTGCGGTGTTGCGCCCTTGATCCATGGACTCAATGCGTTCGGCATGTCGCAGATGATGAGAAAAGCTTTTCCCTATACTATGGCAAAAGCAGGCTGCCTCCTATCTGGGACTTGGTTTTATGCAGTAAGTCTCCCAATTGCGCACACAGGAGAAAGAATAACCCTAACATATGTGCTTCTGAAGACCAGGTTTCCCGAAAGCCAATATCCTGGCAAATTCGACCTATCGGGCTCCCATTCGATCTTTCACATCCTGGTGGTATGCGCCGCTGTGATCCAGTTGATGGGGTATCTGGATGCCTTCGACTATGCGCAGGCAAATCTTACTTGCTCGTCTCTTTGAAATCTGTTCTCCAAGGTTTCTCTAGTATTGTCAGGTATCCTGAACGGATTCACGCATAACGTGATCAACACTAGCACGAGGCAGCACAGCCGCTGCCTACGACTGAACACAAGTATAAGAAATCGACTTTTTCGTCGCTATTTTAGATAAGAATGTTTTCGTTTTCAAAGCCCATGAGGATATTCCCTATATTTAGATCTAACAGGTAAATTAGGTCTTGAAATTCCCAATAGGCACAGGAGATCGACGTCAAACACTCACCCGTGTGGACGACTTTGCACTCTGAGTGAAGATACTCAAGGCCAGCAGGGGAAATGGGAAGATGAATCTTGCAGTCAACGCAATGCCTTTGTAAAATCCAGAGAGGCTTGTGCTTTCCTTCCGGATCAGTCACTTCGAATTCATCCAGGCATATCCGTAGAAATACGCAGCCACGATGCTCGGAATGTTGATGGGTAATATGACTTTCAATCTCCCTCTCATAACAAGCATCGTCAGCGTTCCTTAGTATTAATTATCTTCAGAGACACGGTTTTCTCAGATTGCCATCTGAGGACCAGGGTTAATTTCTCGTAGTCAACATGAAGCAAGCACGCGTGGTTACCTGGAATGTCTCTTCATTGTGGTCCCCATCTGATTTCGACAAGTGTCGCCGGAGGGCGGGTATAAAGTCGCTGAATTTGTAGTCAGAACAAATGTCTTCGTCAACAAGTTCCTGTTAAGGAACTGACTTGGGCAGTAACTGCCAAAGTGACTTTTGGCGAAGGAGAACATAGTACGCCTCGGTATCAAGGTCAATCAAGATCATGGAGGAAGCCGAGTAATGACTAAGCGCCAAGCACCACCTGACTTGTGATTCATGAGGCATTTGTGGACTCAGTCTATCCACGACCTTTGGAAGGCAGAGACCAGGGTCGGCCTCCTGAATCTTTGCCGCACTCAGGAAGGACTCGCAACCTCGCGACCGCCCGCACCGCGCCTTCTCACCATGGAAAGTCTCGAGCGCGCGGTGCTCGGATATGTGAGCTTCATAATACAGCTTTATGGAGCTATCGGCAGATTCACAGGAAATATCCTCAAATCCCAGTGTCAACCATCGCTTATACGATTGAGAAGGAATCCGAACGGGTTATCAGGCTTCCAAACCACGCGCTGGAGCCCCTTCTAAGCTCTCAGCTGAGGATAAAACAGCTCTAGTTGATCAGACAAAGGCCAATTCCCATATAAAATATAGGGAATTGCAGGAATTCGTGGATATGCGCTGCTCAAAGAAAGCTATCCAAAGAGTCTTCCAAACCCTACATATGAAGAAGTGGTTACAAAAGGAACGGCCTGAGATTACTCCAGAGAACGCTGCAAAACGATTTGACTGGGCTCAAAGGCATGCTCTCTACACTTCTGACGACTTTAAAAGGATCCTATGGACTGATGAATGCTCTATCGAGCGTGGAAAAGGTGCCTGATTAATCTGGACTTGGAACAACCCTCATGAACAGATTATTAAAGGTGACGTACGTACGCAGCGTACTGGCAAAGGCGTCAAGAAGATGTTTTGGGGTGCAATGGCCTTTAATAGGCGCTCATTGTTGATTCCATTACATGGTGATCCAGAGGCCTCTAAGCAAGGTGTCACAAGTAGGATTATCTATGCACTTTACCAGGCACAACTTCCGGAGCTACTTAAAGAAGGAGATATCTTCATGCAGGACAATGCACCAGTTCATAAAGCGCGTATTGTGAAGGAATTACTTGAGGAAATGCATATTGAAGTAATGGAATGGCCGCCTTATTCACCAGATCTCAATCCAATCGAAAACCTATGGGCAATTATGAAGGGCTATATATATGAATGGTATCCTTGGTTAGAGCATGCACCAGATAATGCTGAGGCTCTATATCAACTTATAGAGGCTGCACAGCGCTGTTGGGAACGAATTGATATGCAAATATTGGAATCGTTGTGCCTCTCCATGCCTTATAGGGTGCAGGCCGTACTCAACGCGGATGGGTGGTATACGGCTTATTAGGGCTTTTGGAACTTTGTACGTAACCTAAATAGGAAGGCGGTGTGACGCGTAAAGTGGGTCAAAATCAAGGGTGTCCAAATACTTGTGTCCAGGTACTGTACCCGTGCCAGCTGCGCCCCACACCTGGCGGTGACGGTGCCAATCCAGTTCGAATAGCTAACTAACAACCTAACTAACGAACTAGGTACGAGTACACGAGAATAACAAGCATGAGGAGAGGAAGGAGAAGAGGAAAATCTCGCTCTGGCTACGTGCCTTTTGTGCGTACATGCCCGAGTCCCAATTCGGCACCGAACGTGAGGCTATTCCCAAGTCGGCCCCGTCGAGATAGGGCTTCGTTGGAGTTAGCCCTATGCCATCCGACATCTGCCATCTGCCATCTGCCATCCGTCTACGTGCCAGCGAACCGTCACAATACCCCTTCAAGACATGCGCTTGCCCTCAAGCGCGCGAATCGTCCATGATCCAACGCTGTAGCAACCGTGGAGGCCCTGGCTTATTAGGATATCGGTCATGGAACTCCTTTAGGCGTTGAGGCGCATGCCGAAAATTCTCTGCTGGATACCATTGAGGGTCCGGGTCGTGGCCTAACCATTTGACACGTTAGTATAGCTTCCTCCAACGGAGACGTGAGTCCAAAATTTCCTGTACTTCCCATTCCTGGTCACCGTTGATGACCACGGGCGGAGAGGGATCGATAACCTGGCCTGGCAGTCGCTTCGTACGCGTTGCCAGTCGTAACTTATCTGGGGAGAACACTGGATGCACGTTCATGCCCGGAGGCAATTCCAATTTAAAAGCGTTTCCTACTTTCGCAACGATCTTAAAGGTCCCTCCGCCTGGTGCCCCAGCTTTCGACTCGGCCGACCAGTATCCCAATTCCGATTTGTAACGAAAACTTCATCCCCAACCCCAAAATCAACGTCACGGCGATGCCTATCTGCCTGGGCCCTTTGCCGTAGCTGTGAATCGGCTAAATTTCCACGTGCGAACTCCCAAACCGTGTGCATACGATTCACCCACTCTTGGCCCTCCGTTCATTGATCGTAAGACGTTTTGGCGCAGAATTGACAACACGTCCCTTTTGGATTATCGCGATGAGGAGCATTACATTCCTGATCAAGACCTCATGGTCATTATTATGTCTGCTCGCTGTTGGACCACAGCATATCTCAATCCTAATGCGAAGACGTCGAAAAGCTATTGTTGAAGCGAAAGGAGATGAGATGGCTGAGTAAAAACACCTCATCCCAGTCTCCCGGCGAGCTTTTCCATCCAAGAAATTTGCTTTGGGTGGATGTTGTTCGATGAAAGTCATAAGGAGAAGTCAGCGACCACCGGCCTTGTTAAAAGTATCTACTTCTATCCCAAAGCAAACGTCCAGTTGTTTTCTGGCACCCTCCTTGAGGGGATCTCGAGATGGATCTAGACCCGCAGGTCAAGGCGGGGAGCTATCTGGTTGACTGGGATGCTCATCGGATTTTGCATGTTTTCAGTGGGACATCGTTAGATTACGTTTTGAATTTGGCAAAGCGAGTCCGGGAAGGAAAAGCCACCCGTGAGGAGGTGCGAAAGGTGCATAAGGATTTGAGCACAGCATTGCCGCACCTACTTATCCAACGAAGGGTGGAGTCGCGTACGGTGGTGCAGTGTGAAAAGGTGCAGCCTGGGAGACTTGTATGGAAAACTATAGACGTGTCTCCATCTCCAGAGTTCAGGCGTGCCATGGACCTTCTCAAGGTGAATCAATTAGTCAGGTCAATAATAACTTGATTCGATCATGGAAGAATTTCATGATGTACGCGATGCAACTGCGGGTGTGTTGCTCGTTTCCTGTCGTCGCGGGACTTGATTGCAAAGGGTCTGGTCAAAGGTACGGGTGGTGAAGTCAGCAAATACGGGTGGTATTTGGAGCAGTTAATCTTCTCGGAACGGAATGTGTATTGGAGACACATTGGTGCTCTTATGCAGTCACCCAAGATCATCGAATTATTTAAATTGTTCGAGACAGAGTACAAGAATCCCGACAGCAGCTTTAAGAAGGTTGTTATCATGTCGCAGTTGCCATTAGCGATATTTCTAATGTACCTGGTATAATTCCAACAATTACTTTCTAACGCAGTCAGCGACTAATATTTGCATTAACTAGTGTTTAATGAAGAAATACCCGCATATGCGCAAAACCACTTATCTGATGCCGCCTCACCACAGTACCAAGGTTCGGGCGGAGAAAAGCCGGTGTTTCCAGGACGAGCCAGATCATCCTTCGCTCCGTCTGTGGCTCGCCACTACTAGCATGGGGATTGGTGTTAATCTATGT
This sequence comes from Talaromyces trachyspermus, assembly GCA_020137715.1. Taxonomy (NCBI): domain Eukaryota; kingdom Fungi; phylum Ascomycota; class Eurotiomycetes; order Eurotiales; family Trichocomaceae; genus Talaromyces; species Talaromyces trachyspermus. The sequence continues at coordinate 1,208,555 of JACGXQ010000003.1, forward strand.
AAAGCGCATAAATTCGTGCTTATGGGGCCGTGTTGGTTTCTGGCTACGGAAATCCAAGCAGCTTGCCGTTTGAGTCGCATCGGGCAAGAAGCGAAGGAAGTGTCTGCTGTGAAACTAACGTGTCAAAGCGAATGGATCGAAAAGAACATACTGGCTTCACAGAGTCAACGCAGACATATGAATGAACAGATCTTCAGCAAAATGATCGCAGAGCTGCAAGGCGACTTAGCAGAGGGCAGACACAGAGTCCAAGGCGGTGAAGAGGTGGTATGGATCAGCGGATAATCTCTAAGACTGTAATTCTGAGCCCGTGGGTGGTATCGTGTAGGTTGGGAATGGTGAAATAAGAAAAGGAAGCTGAACATGTCTATGATGATTTATAGATAACTAGTTATTTTATCCTTTTATGGTTACTAAAAACTTCAGAGTCATTTAAAATGTGAATCATCATTTTTAGCTGGTTATAGCTGCCTTAGAGACTGCTAGTAACGGTATTGACAGTGATACTGTAAAGCTGATGGCCTCTGTTACATTCTAGAGCTAAGAACTAATTTCAGTAAGAGGGATTTTCGTGGCAGAGTCAGCTCTCTAAAAATAAACATGAGCCAAGTCCAATATTGGCTTTAGTGCCAAAAGGACCAACAAACGTCCATTTTGGATACGAGAGCCACTTAGAGTTACAGCTCGCTAGTGTAGTAAGGCTATATATATCAGGAAGATATCCAACAAAAACTAATGAGGATAAAACAGAAATCAAATTCATAATGGGTCTATTTACAAAAGAAGTCCTTGCGAGAGCCAGCCATCTACTGCCTCTCAGCCTGGCCATGTCGAGCCCAAGTCTGCCTTTAGCAATCTCAAGCAGTTGCCTGCCTCTCAGCCTGGCCATGTCGAGCCCTGGTCTCCCTTTAGCAATCTCAAGCAGTTGCCTGCCTCTCAGCCTGGCCATGTCGAGCCCTGGTCTCCCTTTAGCAATCTCAAGCAGTTGCCTGCCTCTCAGCCTGGCCATGTCGAGCCCAAGTCTGCCTTTAGCAATCTCAAGCAGTTGCCTGCCTCTCAGCCTGGCCATGTCGAGCCCTGGTCTCCCTTTAGCAATCTCAAGCAGTTGCCTGCCTCTCAGCCTGGCCATGTCGAGCCCAAGTCTGCCTTTAGCAATCTCAAGCAGTTGCCTGCCTCTCAGCCTGGCCATGTCGAGCCCAAGTTTGGCCAGTCGTCTGGCCCTGTTTTTGGCAAGCCCAAACCTGGCCCTACCTTCAGCAAACCTGGCTTCTAACTAGAATATACTCTTCCTATCCTTGGCAAACCTGATTTCTTGCAAGCTATCTACCACTTCTCAAACTTCAAAATATTACACCGCAGATCATATTCTTCGGCTATCTCCTAAGGCGATTTTGATGGGCAGCAGGCTGGAAAGGTAGAATGTCGAGTAAGAGCCTGATGAGAAATTTTGTAATGTAGGAATCACAGAACTAGTCTCCCAATCAAACACTTGAAAGCTTCCTGGCCATGATAATCTTTTAGGCTACTAGATATAAGCAAAAAGTTACACTATATTCTAATGACAATATTTGGTGTAAAATTCAACAACAAAGAGAATAATCCTCTGCATACTTCCTGGAGCAAATAAATATGTGAGATCTCTGCGAAACCCAAGTCACTGATGATATATTCTTCTGGCTGAGATTTGCGTGAACCGCACCAACCATCCTAATTCCTTGGGATTCACGGCGTCACGGAGAAAGGGGTGCTCGTCAATGTTAGCAGTGTGAAAAGGTAGAATACTTGAAGGTAGCTGGCATACCTGCAGCAGCTCTTTGGGCGTTGAGGACGTTGTAAGGGCCAGAAAGTCCTCCGCTTGGCGTTTCCATCTGCCAGGCTCTTCGAGGCCAATAAAAGTTCCATCTGGTAGCACTTTTCCATCAAACAACGGCGTCACTTGCAACCAGTCTGTTTTCTGTGGTAAATGCCTTTTCACTCTAGCTACCATACCTACTGACCTTGGAGTTCTGTAGGGAGCAGGTGCTGGGTCCCTCTTCTGGGGTCCGTTGTCAGAACGTTTCGGACGACGCAAGCCAATCTTGACTGGGTTTGCCACCTTTATCATATTCCTGTATACAGCTTTCCTCCGCACTACCTTTATTGGCCTTAGACAGTCATTCCTTTCTAATAACGTAGCCGAAGAACTGCACAAGCCTGTATGAAGACGGAGATGCGGCAATTACTGGACGAGTTCTGAAAATCACGACGGTGGGTGAGGGCTACTGAATATCCGTACTCCGCCGTGCTCCAGGATTTGATAGAGGAGGTAGTTGTTTAGGTTGGAGATGGGCAATTCATTTTATTTAGATATCACCTATTAACGAGGAGAGCAGGAAATCGATATGCTAGTCAGCGGCAGAAAGACCGGTATTACGCCAGAGCTCTACCAACAACAACCTGCATAGGATGTGTGTAGAAGCCACCACGTTTTATTTCCTCATAAGCACCGCTGATTAAACCCTTTAGTTCATCTCTCTTGCCTGACTCTCCCTTCTTATCCAACTCCTGGGAAAGCTCGTCCATGACCAGACACCAATTTTCCATAATAGCGTGCCTCTGCCATTGTTTCTGCAGATATACTTCATTTGCTACGACCCCAAGCTTGTATATCTTGAAAGTCTCAGGTAAATGGGGAACCCATCTGTTATGCATAGTCGGTTAGAAGACGTAATCGTGTACCAGGTTCCAGTAATGATTGTATTCACGCACTCGATAGGCTTAACATTCAGAAACACCTGGCGGATTTTTTCCAAATATGGTGTAGGCAGCTCAGCTTGTGGCCGAAAAGACCGCATTTGTTGGATGACTACCTCATCCCATTGCAGGATGCCACCTGTCTCTAAAATTCTAGTCAGTAATCTGAGTGCCTCTCGGAAAGTTTGAACAACAGTAAGTATTTTCTATCGCTTTACTCACTGAGCAGCCTTTGTAGGTTCCGGAGAAGAATAGATGGATCATCATTCTCAACAGCAAATCCAACGTGCCGAATATGCACAACGTCATAGATACCAACCATGGACTCAGGGGTCTTCAGTTGCGTCCCAGGTCTGAAGACGGACATTTGGCGGTAGACATGAGATATGTGGAAACTGCTCTGCAGAAAGATCAAACCCATCTAACTGCGCGGTCCCAGGCACATATTTGGATAATTCACTAAGCCAGAGCCCCGTGCCTGTAGCCACATCAGCCACTTTCAAGCCTGGGTTTGTTAGATCGACCAAAGGATGAACAATGTATCCAAGGGCTTCCTGCCATAGGTAGAACTGGAAGGTCAGCCTGGGGAGACTGATTAGCATTGATGATGCGTAGGCAGCTACTTTTCCGGGGATATCTTAAGAGCAACGAAGCATACCTGACAGACGGGTATAAACCTCGGGGTAGAGCGTAGTTTGTTCCGGTCATCCTGATGAAAGGGCTGTGCTGCGGTCAAAGAACTCTCTATTGTGGGATGACCAGAAAGCACCGTTGGAAGAAGGAATCCTCGCACAATATATATGCGAAACCCTAATCCCTTAGGTAGGTACGTATAGGCGCCACCGAGTGGAGCAAAGAATACTATGTAAGTGTCAGTCTGAGTACCGTCGACGGGGTAGCTAAGTCATCGCCCACCGACCCCGGTGTGGTAATGCAAAGTTAGGTGGGAATTGATATCGGAGGGAGATCTGTCTGTTAGACTGGGCCACAGGCGGGGTTGCTAGACCCTGGATTTCTGACCCGATCGGCGGTTGGAGAAGCGTGTCAGCATGCATATTTACAATAATTCTCACATGTCAGCTTTCGTCCCAAAGCCGTCAGCTTCCTGTCCATCCAGCAAGAACCAGCAACTATCCTCAGATACAGTAGCATGAGAGAACCGACTCAGGATCTGTCTTTGAAAATAGTTTCAATAGTATAGACTCGTTCAGTGTCTTGTGACTCGAAAATAGAATCCATTTTATGGAGCAATTAAAGCATATACCTGTAAGTTTGAAAAGATTATTTGCTATGCTTGGAGGGAATAGCTAATAATAAAAAGCTAGCAAAGAAAGTCTCAAACTGGCAGCAGAAGTCCATTTCTAGGCATGACTGATAATTTGTCTGTAGTCAAGATAGAGTACAGAAGGATCCACAGACATGCATTAGTGCCATGGAGGTATGGGGCCGCAACATTAGGCTGCATGCTGACATCCCACTAGCGTCCTTGCCCCGTACTAGCCCGCGTCAATCATATCTTGGAACCACGACCACGCCGCACCCGGTACCGACGCATGTCAGCAAGCACTGAAAGAAGAAAAGCAGTCAGCCAGCATTCTTGAATCTGAGAGAAGCTGGTCAGCCAACTGCCACTGACAATCGCAAAGATATCAGCAATCGGGTAAAGACTAAATTTAGTAGGATTAAAATACATAAATGATCAATTTGTTTCGTGCCAGATAACGCGACTACTTTTAGTTTACAGCCGGTTTACTAGGTGTTATCAAGATTTAATTTCAAAACGAAAAAAGAGCGCTCGATATGAATCTTTGGAGCTGGCTACTGCCGAGCATGATCTCGCTTCTTCTCTTCATCATAACGAAGAAATTTGTCCATGCGGTTGTCTTTTCTCCATTGAATCAGTTTCCAGGGACAATTTTGGCCAGGTTCACGAACCTGTGGCGGCTCTGGGTAGTTTTCACCGGCCATGCCCATCTTACCCACACTCGGCTTCACAGGACCTTTGGCTCTGCCGTGCTTCTTGGCCCGAATTTTGTCTCTCTCGATGATCCCGACCATATTCGTACCATATATGGAGATGAACGTTTCGTCAAGGTGAGGCTGGTTCCTGGGCGCAGTTTGTACCGACGACTAATATGCAACAGAGTGATTTCTACACCGTTGCAGACAGCCAGTCAGACAGGGGCGAAAGGATCCCAAATATCTTCAGTACAACAGATCCTGCGTTTCACAGTAGGGAAATCCGTACCCTTGGGCTTCACTATTCCGTGAACAATACTAGAAGATTCGAACCCGTTGTGGATCGCACCATCGTAAAAGTGGTAGATATCTTGGATCAACGTTCCTCAGTGTGCGATCTTGGCCAATGGTTGAAACTATGTTAGTTCAAAGCAGCGTTTGATAAGGTTTTAGACTGACCAAGAATGCAGTTGCCTGGGATGCAATTGCCGAAATCACATTCGGTGCGCCTCTGGGATTCCTAGATGAGGGAAAGATGTGTACAACCTCATCAAATCTAATCAAAAGGCTATAAGATATTTCGCTCTGGTGAGTTTATCGAATTACGGGTCTTTCTCGCTGTTAACAAACAGAAGGTCGGTCAGGTTCCTAGGCTTGACCACGTATTGAGAAAACTTCCGCTATGCAGAAGTGGCTCAGCCTTCGCCTATGCAGTACAGTTCAGTATCGAAAGGATTCGGGACCGCAGTGCTGTATCAATCAGTCAGGGTTCCCAGGAAAATGGAAATCTTTTAGACATGTTTATTGGCAGCCAGAAGCCATCTAACCAGAATCAGAATCAACTAGTGTCTCAGTTGTTAGCTAGCGTGGTGGCTGGGGCGGACACAACGGCAAGCACGTTGATATCCGTGGTATACTTTGTACTTAAACATGGCAGTGTCCTCGAAACCTTGCGAGGAGAACTCGACAGAAAAGCCTTAGACATGCCCGCGGCGTTTGATCAGGTCCACAACCTCCCTTATCTCAAGGCCGTTGTCAACGAAACGATGCGCCTCCAACCAGCCGTGGGTCTTACTCTCGAACGCGTCGTCCCAGAAGGTGGATTCACCCTCCCTGACGGCCGTACCATACCCGAAGGGAGCATCGTTGGGATGAATCCTTATGTGATCCACCGAAATGAGAAGGTTTTGGACGCGATCCTGATGTATTCCGACCGGAACGCTGGCTTCGTCAAGAAAGTGAGGATGAAGTTGCATTCAACCAGCGGGTTAGTCGAATGATGCAGTGCAATCTTACCTTCGGATATGGTAAGAGAATCTGCATCGGTCGGCATGTGAGCTCGCTAGAAATCTACAAGATGGTTGCAACACTGTTCTATCTCTACGATGTACGTGAATACCCACACAAAGTGTTCTCAAATCTCTTTCTCACATGGTTAGATATCCCTCATACATCCGATGCAAAATTGCGGCGTACAGAATTACTGGTTTGTAGATGTAAGCGGCCTAGTTGTCAATGTTTGCAGGAGGCGAGCTTAACCGGATAGCATTGCCACACGCTCCTGGCTGGTAGCATAGGGCCGCCCGGCCGGTTGACCGGCGAGTACTATATCTATACCAGCAGATTTGGAACGCTTTAATCTGTTCAAACACTCGTTAATTCCTCTACGCATTAGTAAAGCTGCTAACTTAACTAGTTAGTTAGTTAACTATCCTTATGAGTGCTTAGTCACCTAATGTAGACTCTAGTTAGCTTAAATACACCCGATCCCAGTCCCATGATTCATTTTACTCTCAGACCAAAAATGCACATTATGTACCCTTAGACAATCTTCTCGACCTAAATATTCATCATGCTGAATTCCAAGAAACGACCGAGTGATTTTACACCAAAGAAAAAGCCGAAGAGCGACCAGCAATTACCTGTACCAGCAGAGATACTGCTACTTATTTTTCAGTACTTACCCTGGGTGACCTTTATTCGTTGTCAATATCAGCGGAGTACCCTAGTTGCCTAACTGACGTAGCTAGGGGCCTCTCTGGTGGAAGGCGCGGTTTTACCAAACATTTCTCCCATCCGAAGAAAGACTGAGTTTGAGCTATAATAACTACTTTAACGAGTCTAGGGTTGTTTGGATTGTTCGCAGATATCAGCTACGTGAGCTTCGTAGGCCTTACTTTGGGTCTGTCACTGGAGTCAGAAGATAGAAATATACAGACTACCCTGGGCCTTTCGGCCAATTCCATGACAAGCATCTACTCTCCGGGCGGTTCTTGGTCAAAGTGCTAATCGAAGGTCTAGCCAGACGTATATACTAGCATTCCTTAACACTATATTCTAGCAGAGCGAAGAGAGTTTTACTTTCAGTAATTTATATTGAAACCCATCCCAATCATAGCACTGAAGTAGTATACATACGTTGATGGCTCAAGTGTATAAATGATCTATTTATACTCACAACACTATAAATGCTGGACCAAATACAGTGGCATTCGCAACCGCCCTGGCGTTCAGAAATGGTCCCGTTGTATTCGTTAACGCAATAATAGTCAACCCATTCATTTCATAGTCATCATATGGAAACACTGCTTCAGCTGTGATCTGACTCCCTCAATGACAGGGTCAACATAGGCTCCACGATAGGAGTGTTTTGCTGGTTAATATAGACGACACTAAGCGACTGCTCTTGGGCAGTGTTATCAAAAGTAAAACTGATATTAGTAGTTTCTTTCAGTGGAGTTGTAAGCAAATCCAATGTTGCAAAGACAGGCAAGTCTATTGCGTCCGTTGACGGACAATCGGTAGAAATAACTCTGTGGAGCGCACTGAACAAGAATTCCCGAACGCCTGTGGTAAGAAAGGGCAGTTCATTCGGAGTCTTGCCCTGTAAAATCCTGTAGAAACCTTCCTGTTCACCTTCCTGTCCCACCACAGATGACAGTTCTCCAGCCAGCTCGGAATCTCCATTCTCAGCGAAAACTTGTATCAAGTCCTGTAGAGTTCCCGCGACAACGCTTGTAAAAATACTCGCAAAACGTATAGAATCTTCGAAATTAGCCACAGGAAAGGAATAGCTGCAAGGAAGAATCGGCTCTGCTCCAAAATGTTGTAGAGCGGTGTTTGCATTAAGCGTGTGGAGTTGTTCTTGCTGTGTCCTTGTTAGTCGGGCACGTATTAACTCAAGATCTGTCTTACATTGTGCGCAGCCACCAAAGCATCGAGTAGAATACTGTCGGGCTGGATGTCATAGCCGTCTATATTATTGGTAATATTCCAGAGGAGCTCTGTAAAGAAGGCAACCTCAGCAAGCTCATTAAAGGCGATGAGTTGTAAATTCGTTATTCCTTCGGCACTGATATATGGAGGTGGATTGCCATTAGGTAGAGTTCCAAGGCCTTGTTGCTCAATGCTTAGAATCTGGGCGCTATCAGGATTGGGAAATCCGTTTGCAAGGGAAAGACAACGCGGGAGGATGTAAGCATCCAAAGTTGTGAGAAAAGAAACACCTTGTAGAACATGTTGAGCCTAGTATATGGTATATAGCATATGATCAAATCGTCTTATTTATACCTTCCAAAGCTAATACATGTTTCTAATTATGCCTATGGCCTCCGTTGACATTGCTGATGACATTGCTGATGGCATTGCTGACATTGCTGACATTGCAGTGCTGCAAACACAATCTATGCTAATATGGTTACCACCTGATACTGTATTGTTGCCGAATGGCCAGAACAATCGCCTTCCAGATGTGATGGAAACTACATAACCTGAGATAATACCAGAATGCCTCTAAAAATTGCTATTGATCAGGAGAGAAATGGCTACTTATAATCTCCAAGCCACATCCAAATTCACCAATGCTAGAGCCGAAAGACTCTCTGTCACCTTACTCATAATAGCCAAGCAGCTAATATAGTCTGATTTAATCGCACAGAGGACAGACGAGAAGGATGCGAGGAATAGATAGCGAGGTTTCACTTCCTGCATCGAGGCGGTATTATTAGCAGGGTATCTACAATAACCAGTCGGGCACTTAGCATTATTGCGCAGTGAGACAGTATCCATAATAAGTAGTTAGGCGCTTGGCGATATAATTAATAAATAGCGTTGCTTTAGCAAGCTTGATTCGGTGAACAGTAAAGGAGTAGATTATATACTAGCGGGCATCTTAAGCAGAGCCTAGACTACAATAGCCTTGCATTATTACGCACTAGAAGAACACAAGTAGAGCTTTTAAAGATTATACTATCCTTGCTCAGCATATTAAGTTGAATTAGGTCAAGCAATATAATCCCTGTTTTAGCATGTATATATATTGCATATTTCTAGCTGTGTTTAAAATTGTATAACCACCAGCCTAGCCTTGTCCAAGTAATTGCATATTGACTGCCATATAATCTACTAGCAAGATGGCTAAAGACAACAATGGCTACTACTCTGATAGTGGCTTATCCACGACTATCATTAGTAGCTTAGTGTATCTTACATACATGTATATAGGATGAGTATATTCCAACTACTTTCCTGTATATTATTCTCTTATGGGGTCTGAACAGAGCTAATATAATCAAGGAATACTTATTGGTACACCTCCCTTATGTTGGTATCTTCTACTAACCGTCCACAGCTTACCTGTCGATAAACAGGAGCAGAACCATCTCAAAATAGTGAGCATACCTATCCTGCAACTTTTCTCCCAGTCTAATGATGTCTAGCAACATGATCTATGAGCAGCCTTATCCCATCACATCACTGATCTGGACTCACGCGCAGAAGATTGTTCTTCACTCAATGTCGTAAGCTATATCAAGCACCGCTTGATAAACCAGGAAGAACTTTAGATATTGGAACTAGAACAGGTTCGTGGACAATAGCGATTAGCGAGTAAGATACATGCTATCCTAAAAACACATACTGTTGACTCTAATCGCAGTAAATACCCTCTACCATGATTAAAGGTATTAATAACCTATGTCTTTAACCAACGCTCATACTACCTAATGTCTACTTTGTGATTATTAACCTAGAAATCCTCGACACATACAAGAGCAATTATTGGAACCTTGTTTATACCTAAGATCTAAATAGATAAGTATGCTCCTATATTTTATCTACTAATATTTATTAATAATAGATTCCTTTTAATGCCGACCGATTCTCTTATGATGTTTTGAATATTCTTGCACCTAATGGTTACTTTAAATATATAAAAATTAATCAATAGACAATCCTATAGAATAAACAATATCTATATCTATCTAAGTTTCTTTATCTATTTATATAAATACTAATAAATCTGTTATAATCTCTAGAAGACTTAGTGTAATTCTTGGAGAAGACAGGATTTAAGAGTATTTAGAAGAAGGAATAGACTATTTTATCCAATTATTATATGTATATAGATTGCGGTTCTTCATACAAGACCTGCACTAGACAGATTTAGAATTTATAGTCTTGACTGTATTAATTTGGAAGGAGCTTATAATAGAGAGCTTTAATCTGAACCTATAGATTCTTCCTAAAGCTCAATTAAATAATAACTGATGTTTTTATAGATATAGCATATATAATCAAAAGCTGAGTATAAGATAAAACCTATTATTTTATGTAAGATGTGAATATATTATGATATATAATAGTAATTAAACTTTATATAGTATCTATTTTTGTAATAAAAATTAAATTTGATTATGCAATAAATAGATAGAAATTATTGCCTTTGTTCCGTATATAATATTAATATAATCTCTAGAGACTAAAATTCTTATTATACTTAGATCTGCGTTTATTTCTTTATTATTCTTCTTCTCTAGTCTTCTCTGCCGTGCCTATAGCCCTAACTTCTTTGTTGATCACTAAAATTCCTTTGTTTTTCATGACTTAATCTATTTAATATACTTTATATATATATTAATATGGTTTGTAAATTATATTGGCCTAGCGGTTACTTAGATAATGAACAGCCTAGTCTAACTCTGTCTAATTTAGCATATGAAATGGTATATAGAGATGAACTGAATTATTGCAAGATCCCTCCTATACTCTAATATAAATTGCTAACAAGTATATCAAATTAAATGGCTAGATATATAGGATTTTTAAATCAGGTATAATAAGCTTCAAAGTTATTATAAACTAAGTTATGCCAGTTTATAAGCTACTAGTAATTTATAGCCACTCTAATAAACCTAATATATGCAGCAAGCCAAAGCCTTTATATGAATATAAATTAATATATGGTCTTACCTGTTTATAATTACAGTGATAGTCACTAATAATAACCTTAAATAACATATACTATGCACTCTATATACCTGCTATACTCTAAGAAATCTATATACTCCATATAATCTGCATCCCCTACATACCTATCATACTCCATATACCAAACACAACTTTTATTTTATACCAATGACACAGGCCCAGGCAAGAACAATATTAACGAGTTAATGTGGATTTGGTCTAACAAACAGTTTATTAACCTATCATTAGGGTTAGAGCTAGCAGATACAGTGTATAGTAAAGAGCAGTTCTTAGCTTTACTTCTTAGCGTCTTTGCTTATATAAAGGCAGGAGATTTAGAGAAAGCTGCTACACTTTTACTTAATACATATACACTCCTCTTTAGTATAAATCATGCTGGAAAACCTATCAATGCTGAAAAATTGGTAAGATCTTTCTGTATATTTAATATTGCTATTCTAACTTTTCCACAAGGCTTATTGAAAGACGACACACATAATCCAAGGAAAGATGCCCAACTATGGAACGACTTTAATATTTGTTGGCTTGCACTGTGCCAAAACAAAAGGATTATGGCGGATTTCTCGGCAAGACGTCGTTGACAGTTGACAGGATGAAGTCAATGGGCAGTACTCTTGTCCAATGGTGTGACGCACTTGAGCAGTATGGATTGGTAGACTACCAGCTTGGTGTCTGGGAGGAAGAAATTCTAGATAGTACGTATAAAAGTCGGGAATACTGAGCCTAATATTGACTTTAGATAGAATAGTACTCAGTCAATGTATTTGTCTTATGGAATCCACTAGCAAACATAATAAAGATTAGAGGAAGGATAAAAATGTATATTTGACAATTTCCCTGATGGATGAAGACAAAACCAGCCCTAGCTCACTGAGCATTGTGATAGTTGGGTGTTAATCAAATAGAATTCCATTCAGATCAACAACAGCCACTAAAATAAGACATGAACATCATCCTATCCTAGGCCAGCTTTTTGCATTTCTAGCTTGCATATCCGTATTAGGCCTATTAGGCATCCTTTTGGCATATAATAGATTATGTTATACTACCAACAAGTCACTCAAGCACTAGGGGCAAAGAGCGACCAATCTAGCCCCCTTTTCCATTGCTCCAGGATCTTCAATTATGACTGCTCAACCTAAGAAGTGACCTGCAAGAACTAGGAGCTAGGATGGTTGAGCTAGGCTTTGCTCTGTGCTTTCATTGTCTAGACATTAGTTTAGCATGAATATTTCTACTCAATCCCTCCATATAATCTCCACCTGCTAAACTGCGCATTAACACGAAGCTTCTCTATAACATCCTCTCAGTATCGTCCTTCTTGTATCATTACCATGCGTGTATATTACAGCTAGTATTATACCTAGAGCCCTTGATAAAGTGCTATATCTGCTATGTATTATTAGTAGTAGCTGCATATTCTAAACGTATCTAAAATCGCGGTCTGTGTCTAGACCAATATAGACGCGTTTTACTAATTTTGAAAGAGATAACAGGCTTTTTAGTTAAAAAGCCTAGTATAATATCATAAGCGCTATCTGGCCTTTTTATTTGAGTCAGCTCTTTATAAGGAGCTTCTACTTTGTTATAGACATCTATCTGGACAGTTATCCTTGCAATACTAAGGATGATCTAGGGTTCTATCTTAACAGGTCAAGTGACACGCAGTGTGCTTTGACCATCTTTAGATTAAGAAGAAAGAAGCTATTATAAAAGCAAGATTGTTATAGTCATAGATAGCAGTCAGCCGCATAAGCCTCACTTTCCTATGCAGGTCAATATGAAATCGATTATATTAGACTCAGTTCTTTTTACCATGCGGTGTACTGAGGTCCGCGTCGGCTCAAAAAGGAGGATCACCGATATAGTTAGAAACTGTGTCTTGCAGGATGGATTATACATTAAAATAAGGACTGATATAGACTAGTTTAAGATTTAGCTTTTAAAAATACCTACGTCGGACATGGCCCTTTAATATGGTGCGGTGTTATATAAAGTAGCCAGTGCTATGAAATTCATGTCTTAAAATTCCTTTCATTATTTTAAACCTTCCAAAAATTTTATATACACAGCCGATTCATATATACCAGGGAGACTTTCTGAGCTCTTTATATCACTATGGCAATAGGAAAATAAATGCGTTTAATAGAAATTCTAAAGATCGACACTGCCATGCAGGATATCCTGAAAATGCCTATGAGAGATTATATTATAGTGACAGAACTTAATAAAGACTTTCCAGGGCAAGTTATCAAAAGGAATAAGAATCTGGAAGTCAAAATTATAGATGCAAGGTGGTATTCCTCCTCTTACATGATCGCCCTGGTGGCTGCTAGCGCCAGAGTCTTTGTATATAAAATAAACATGGAGAAGCTAGTTATAAGGCAAATTGGATTGACAAGAATAGATAAATATTTCAGCTACTTTAACGCTTACAATTAAGCTCACTTAATACCTGATTTTACCGCGGCACAGCTTAATAGATTGCCAAGTGAAATTAGGGATATTATAGAGAAGCCGTCTTATCAAGCCTTAAGAGAAAAGCGTGCTCTTTTAAGATTAATGCGTGAAGAGGCCTATAAGGACCTTTCTAGTTCAGATATAATATTGAAAAGAGAAGCTAATAAGAAACTTATAAAGGCTTATGAGGGTCTTCCTGGTTACAATAAAATATCAAAAAAGAAGTTTATAAGATGAAAAGAAGCATTCTTAAACTTATGCAGGCCGCTAGAGTATTGAAAATAATTCATTAAGAAGTGATTATTAATATGATGGCCACATAGCTGGAAGCAAATAAGCCTGTTTTTATGATTACTAGTAGTTAAATTAATCTGGAAACACTAGGCCTTGACTACCTCATCAGGACTCTTGGATTTGTGGAAGAATACCTCATGGGTAGTGAAGAGATGGAAAACCTGATCCAAAAATCTCTAAGAGTCAATAATGCCTTTAGAGGCAGACACAAGCGCTTAGTGCTTTAGGCTTGTTGAAAATAAATCTTCTTAGCATTGTAGTTATTAGTAGAGAAGTGACTGGGCTAAGCTATGCGTTAGATTTACTTGAGCATATCCAGCTTAAGTTGCTGTAACTTGTTATTATTAGCCTAGAAATAAAATCAACTGTGCCATCTTTAATTGTTGATACCCAGCGGAAGATGAGCTACAACTTAATTCCCGGCTATATATCTGGATTGGTATTATCAGAAGATGAGAAAACTCTTGAATCAATGAAGGTTATTCGTTTCCCTAAACGCAAGGTGCGAGAAATCTATGCAAGCCTTTTCATTTATACACACAATGAGGTAGAGCCGCGTGGGGAATAGGAGTTGGAATTCTCCTGCGCAAGGGATTTAGTCACAAAGCTGCTTGATGAGAAAGTTCCTATCAATGGATTGGTGAGGGATCATCATATTACCCCACGAGAGGAAGCTAGGAATATAGAATTTAGGATCAAGGAACCGTGGAAAGCAAGCCTTAATGATGATTCCATACTAAGAGGAAGGATCTAAGATCTTATTCAGCAACAGGATCATGAACAGGTTACTATCATTGTCAATAAAGACAACCCAATGATCAAGCGCGTCACATGGTTCGCAGTATCATTAGATTATCATAGGCAGTTTCTTCAGGTGGCGTTGCCACATATAGAGGAACTTAAAGAAGCCCTTAAGAAAAGAAGTATATAAAGCATGATGTGAGAGGATGGCTAAGAAAGGATGGGACTAACTTTAAAATGGCAAGTTTAGGCTTGGAGTTCGAGATTCACAAGATAGCTTTATTTCTAGCATGCTAGATGTTGATGCCATTATAAACGCGGCAGGAAAGACCAAGAAAACCCTGCTTATCAATGCTATGATAGAGGGGTATATCTACAATGAAGATGGAGTTCTTCATTCTAATCATCACACATTGTCTGGTCACCCCATAGTTTTTAATGGTGTATATGTTAAAAGTAAGATAGAATCTCCCTCTGTAACGTTGGTATCATATTTAAACCCGAGATCTATACAACCTAGAGGATGGGAATTGGCATTCAATTTTGCCTGTGAGATGTCAGGAAACTGTACTTGAAAAGCAGAAAGAGTGGCCTGCAGGAATTTCTGTCTAGATTTCTGCCGCAAAGTCTAAATCATGATATATAACTCTAGTTGTAGGCTCCAAGTTTGTGAGGATTCTGCACAACTATATTCAGGCTGTTTCTAAGCATTCCATTCTCGGTGCGACCAAACCTCGCGCGTCGCATAGTTGATATTTAATTCCGCCTTCGTCAATATAGCAATTCATGTGTACAGAAGATGACGGCGCTTAGAATCTCCCGCCTCGTGGACAGCACGTGGTCTTTTGATTGGACTCGTTCTCCCATCAGCTGGGGGTTGATTTGAGATCGATGAAAGTCTATGATCATGACCCGACCCAGTTCGTCATTCCATAACATGTTTTGAAGTCGCAAATCGCCATGCACGACTCCTAAGTTGCGAATTTGTTTCATCGATCTCCAGATCTCAGCCTGTCTTTCGCCTGTCCCTATCGTCTTTCCACCCCAAGCCATAAGCAACATATGTCGGATCTCTCCAGCCCCATGAAGGAAATAGATCATTTCTAGATCAATTGCTCCAAGGAACACTGGGACCACAAGCCCCTGTACCTTCCGGAGAATCTGGTATACCTCGGCTTCACGAGAAACCTCCCTCCAGAGTCGGGATGTCGTCCCCTTTCCAACCACTGTATAGCCGTATGTAGCACATGTGATCTTGAATGGCGCACCATAGGATCCACAATCTCCCAACGGAGTACAGTTATGGTCAAGGTCCTGATCGAGCTGCTCTTTTAGCAACCGTACTAGCTGTTCCGCATTGATACAATGTCGGTTGCTTTCTTGGCCATGTCGATGGAGGTCGACATTAGGACAAAGGACATCAATGCACCTCCTCGCTGCAGACCGAGCAGACACCGCTGTGTACAAAAACGCGACATGTGCTGTTGACGTTGGTCACTAGGAGCGGTCGAGCCAGCTGGACGGGTTGATTCACGTTGACTAGGCGGAGAGGACATGATTTGGCTGAAGCCTCGCTTTCGGCCTTGAGTTGCTGGGCTGGTATCAGAATCAGACGAGTCCATCGGTTCTCTCCGAGACGTTTCAACGTCCGCGCAGTTGCGTTGAGACCGCAAAGAAATTCGACGGACTGCCCTGATGTTGATTCCAATGGGGAAGATGGCAAGTATTCGGAGCCAGTGAATTCCGAACTTGGATACTCTGAATCTGGGGAGCTTCCTGCAGCTCTTCATCAGGAATCTGTGAGCGTGTATGGTCAAAACTCGTCTTCCATATGTGTAGCTGGGATCTCGCGTTGTTACGCCATGTTTGGTCTCGGGTTTGGGAGTTGAAACTCATCAAACAGAGACATAACACCCGGCGACGGCCGTGATTGGTTGTTGGGAGTATTCAGGACTGTCTGGATTCACCTCCATGTTTGGCTCACACAGGTAATAATAGAGCGTACTGGGGTCGTGATATGGAACATGGAGAAGAACTATGGCCAGCCCATTGGTAATATAGGAGTATTCAAGCCCTTCCTGAATCATAACATGATATTCCTGAACCAACACTGAACCAGACAGCTGTTCGGCATTGTATATTAGCTTTTCATTCTTGTCAGTAGGGATCTTGTCTCGGTTGACGACTTCGGTCCAAAACTCCATTGGCCGAAGACCCTTTCGGAGGTTTTCGACGGACAGCTTGTGCGGTGGTTTATATTCGACTGTGGTAAGCAAAGTATTGGTGAAACCATCGACTCGATGGATGCAAAATTGATCCGCCTTTGGATTTTGCGAAGTCGATGTGTCCAGCACCTCTGTGTCGTCATCCGAATCGTCAAGGGTGTTCGCGTGGTTGTCAAACACAATCCCATTGCCTAGTCGGAATCTCTTTTTAGCGTCTGCTATTTTGCACAGTTCGGCGATAATATCATGGACATGGTCTTCCACCGCAAACCGCTCGTAGCTCTCCAAATCCTTTTCACTTCGAAGCAGGCGGCGAGAGAATCGCCGACTAAGGCCCTGCAGCTCGGCCAGGGATGCAAACAGCCGAGTGGGTTTTGTTCTGTTGGTTGTAGGTAAGTGCTAACAGCATTATAAATTTCTCGCTGCTGCACTGGACATTCCAACCAGAAGCGGAGTCTTGTCGGGCAGTACTTGCCAGTGGGAGTCGGAATCTGTCCCTTGGTGGATTTGGTAGGCGTACCAACTCCTAATTTTCGGGAAAATAAATCGTGACAGGCTTGGATAAACTCTCTAAAAGACGTTGGTTGGGTACGCGCTTCTGCTTGTTTTCGTAGCTCCGTTTCCTGTTGCTCTCGTTCCTTTGCCTGTTGCTCTCGTTCCTTTGCCTGTTGCTCTCGTTCCTTTGCCTGTTGCTCTCGGTCTTCTGCCTGTTTCCGCTGTTCCGACTCCTGCCTTCGTTCCTCTTCGGCTTTATAGAAGAGAGCTTTATAATCGGGTGAACCGTTATCAGCCATAGAGATTTCGATGGATTTGTAAAGCCTATGGAAAGGGTAAATTAAACATGGCAATGGTCTGGCGTTGCTTAAACGATAACCGATCACCGATCACGGAATCGGTCAAATAATTTCCCGGACTTGTGACTACCACCAGCTAAAGACCTGCCACCAATTATCAGCAGCGAACCATCAGATCGAGAACGATCTGTTCAAAATGAAGTGAATGAAGCATTGTATGAGACAGGAAACGAATTAGTAGTAAAAACATTGGCCGTTGAGCCCGCCTGGCCGTTGAGCTGTCGGGGCCGCGGTTAACGCGGCCCCGGATGACTAAGAAGGGGCCGGTTATCAATCCTACACAAATTTTTCACCAATCCTTGCACCAACACGCGCCAACGTACGCGTCAATCCCACAAATCAATTGCGCGAATTCGCCCTCCAATTCGGCCGTTCCCAGACGAATCCTCACAAATCTGTACGTTTACATCCTCGTCTTCGTCGTACTGCCTCTTTGTCAGCCTCTCTGATTTAAAGGAGAAGAGGCCGCCAGCCTTCTCTTCAATTGTTTACCACTTTTTGAATTCGTTCCTCCTCAAACAGACGTCTATCACTGTTTGCTCAAACCTGAATCGATCGTTGAATCCCTTCATATACCGTCAGCCTTGCTTTCACCTTGCACCATCATGTCGACCGGTATTGATAATAAACCTATTTCTACTTCTCAATCAATCAACTGCCAGAAATACTGTGACTGGTTGGGGAAAGCTATTTTCCTAGTTAAATACTTTCTGTCAGAGGGTGTGGATACTACTGTGTCTTCTATTGAAGAAATGTCTGGAGAGTGTGGCTTGCTTGTTGAGGCTACGGGAGATCAAAATACATTAGTGAGGGCCGTTAATCAGAAAATTAACTCCCAATCTTTGGACGAATGGAAATATGACACAAATTATCTGGAGGATTGCGAAAGGACTTTGATGAAGAATTACCAAGACGCGGGTTGCCCAGAGCCATACCATACATCCTTTATTCATCCACTGGCAACGGCAACGGCAACGGCAACGGCAACGATTTATGTGGGAACTGAAAGGTCATGGAAGGCATGACCCAGTATATCGCTTCACCAAAATATGTCTGACTTGTCGAGGCCGTCGTCCATTACTAAGACCCAAGCGTGAAACCTCTGTCGTCTCGCTGTCTGGAGCAAACAATACCTGAGTGACCGTGTGGATTATATTTCCAGTCACTTTCGTTACAATATCGAAGATAGCGGGAGGTGTTCTTGATTTGGTTGATGAACAAAAGTAGTTATGCGTCATGTTGAAGCGTTCAATTCAACACGGAGGAAAAAAATTTAGCTACTAGCTTAAATAGACATCATCGTACTCGCTTTCGACGTTATATCTGTGGAAGCTACGAGACCGCCTAATAGTCCACACGTGGCCCCTTCTATTTTGTCACTAAAGAAGAGCTGAAATGGTTGTTTGTGGAAGTGCTGGGAATTCAAAGCGCACAACCTACCTCGGATGGCAAGGATTCAAGCAGCAACGAGAAGCCTGAAGAACAAGACAGTGATAGAGTAAGGATTCATGCCTCAAAGGCAGAGTATAAGACCGTCAAGGAGGTGTATGTCGGTGAAACTATCTCATGAGCGTCGCTAACCGCAGATAGATGGGATTCCGTGAAGTATGCATATAAGATCACCATTTCCACCCCAATGCCAGCCGTCGATGAATTAGATGAATATATGTTTGTGATTTGTGAACGTAGTCATGAGTTGTACCGCCTATAAATTGAATAACACTGACACCTTGTAGACAAGTACACCGAAGAGCTCATTGTTTATGTTGACATCAAATCACCCGGATTAAGTTGCATCTTAAGGACGATTCTAAAAGACATCCGAACCGTGAACCTCGATGCAGATCCGCCTGCGGTATGTTGACAGGATTCCAAGATCAGCTCCATCGCTGATTGAGCACATAGGTTGAGCGTGATCTTTTATATCACTACCTGGATAAGCTCAGAGATCATCTTAAGAGTTCTCGTTCCCAAGAAGCGACCTCGGACAATGTTATGCTGCATCTAAGCAAACTGATACAGTACCTTGAAGAAACCTATACACCGGTGATAGAGCAATTGAAGCTGCTCCGAGAATCTCAAAGAATCACCTGGGATCTCGTGTGGGCTCTGCTGAAACCAGGGACACTGGTCTTTGCGACTTGCCCCTCCACCGGCCTGCCGCGATGCATTCGATACGATTATCTTGAGAAGAAAACCATCAGAGGCCGTGAATTTCTTCAAGTCCACGGACGATATCTTGATTATGACGGAGAAATTTTCGGTGAATCAACTGAGACGCTGCAGATTGGATCGTTTCGAGGAGCCAAGCAGATCCAGACCTTGCCTGTTTATCCACTGAACTACCACACCGACCCAAAGATCTGGTCGCGGCTCGTGTGGTGGCCGTCATTCATTTCCTGATCGGCAGTCACCATCGCAAGTATTGTGGAAATATGTTCATCCCAGACGAGATCGGATTACTGAAGTTCCACGTGCATGGAAGGATCATGGTCGATGCTGCCATTTTCCGCAAGACGAATCCAAACTATCTGAAGTTAATAATCAAAAACCGGATGCGGTCGATTTTTCTTCGAACAGGCGAAACAGGGTGGACCAAAAGCCGTATTCGAGGCAAGGATATCGACTTCAGTGCGATGAAAGAAGAGGACCTGGCAATTTGCAGTCCAACAGTGCTAGGATTCTCCTTGAACGACAAAGTCTGGGGTGAGTATTATCAAGCCAGAAATAGCCCAGATGGTGATTGACGTGATATAGGAGAATTCGGTGTGGAAAGTATCAAGGAAATCACGTTCTCGAACGCCCCTTTCGACATGTTAACGGTCCCTAAAGATAAGAAAAAGGTGATCAAGTCCCTTGTAGAGAGCCGTGTCACACTGGGTATGAAGACGCCTTTGATGATATTATTGCAGGAAAAGGACGAGGGGTCATCATTCTCTTATAGTATGTTTATCTATCTGCATATTACAGTGTGACGCTAATGAGCATGAACAATGGCCCACCAGGTGTTGGGAAGACGCTGACTGCAGAAGCCATCTCTGAACGGCTTCAAAGGCCTCTGTATTCAGTATGGGTCTCCTTTCTTTATAACAGTCTACTGATCCTTGCAGATCTCGTCGGGAGACCTGAGTACACGGGCGGAGGAGCTTGAGGCGCAGCTCACCCGTACCTTTCAAGCTGGGACCTGTCCCTGACTTCGTTAGTTCAAACTAGTTGTAGTCACCCTGCCCAGGCCGTGGGGAAATCGGGTTAATGATAATCCGGGAACTAACCAACTCCCTGCCAAGCGCGTGAATCTGAAGCAAGTTCCAAGTTCTTTTCTATCGGACAACCTGTTCGAAGATCATTGATATTATTTATTGATTTCCAGACCATGGCCCCAAAAGAACCGTCTGGGCGCAATTGGCGCAAATCAATTACTTATGACGAAGCCAAAGATGATGAACACCACAACATGTTGATCGAACTTACGTACCCGGACAAAGAAGCCAAATTCTTTGATTTCATACATTCTCGAAGCGAACTTATTGAGCGTCGGGTGTCGTATCATTTTCGAGTTCCTCTTAGTAGCTGCCATATGGATCAAAATCGTGATCATTGGATGAAGGGGTCCTTCAACGTTTGTGTGCCGGTGAAGATTGATGGTTTTGGACGTGTCATTGTTCGACTCCGTTTCTATATCGTGTAGGAGGCAAGGAAAATGGAGATGAGAAGGTTCGGTGCGAGGCAGGCACATACGCATGGATACAGCAAAATTGTCCAATGGTGCCGATCCCGCGACTACACGGTTTCGCTTTAGCCTCTGGCCACTGTGTAAGAGACATGGTTAAGATTATCTAGATCTTGGGCTTACTTCTCTCTAGTTTACTGCTGTGTATCACCTGCCATTGTATCGTCGCCTGCCGCATCTTATTAAATGCTGGTTTCTGAAGGTTCTAGGACAGTCGACCCCAACCCAGTTCGTCAGAGACAACTATCAAACGGAAAATGATCTCGGAGCGTATCTGATCATTGATTTCATTGAAGAGGGAGAAATGCTACCTTGGACTGGCCTCAACTCCTGTCCTAATTTGCGGGCGAATCTTTTCCGTGATCTAGCGAAAGTGATGCTGGCCATCAGCCGGGTCAACTTACCCAAGATCGGATCATTCATTATTGACAATGATGGATGTCTCCGTCTGGCAAACAGACCACTTATGCTTATGCTTCATGAACTCGAAAATCAAGGAATTGCCGTTGATATATCAAGAACTCAGACTTTTGCCAGTGTTGACTCTTACATCAACAAGCTTATTACTTGCCACGATAATCACCTATGTTTGCGGCCTAATGCAGTGAAAGGTCCGGGTGATTGTGCTGCCCAGATGACTGCTCTCGCGCTGATGAGAACTCTACAACATCACTTCTTCGATCCACAGCTGAACGAAGGACCGTTTGTCTTTTGCCTGACCGACTTACGCCCGGAGAATATCTTAGTGGACAGAGATTGGCATATCAAGTGCGTCGTCGACCTGGAGTGGGCTTGTTCTCTGCCGATTGAATTCACTCGTCCTCCAATCTGGCTTACAAGTGAAGCGATTGACAGGATCACTATTCAGGATTATGACGAGCTACGACAGCAATTCATGAATATATATGAAGAAGAAGAGGCTATGTACGCACACAATAGCCTACGCAGGTCACATATCATGAGCATTACTTGGAATTTGCATACTTTTTGGTTTTGTAATGCGTTAAGAAGCCCAACTGGACTGCATGCCATTTTCTACAATCACATACAACCACTGTATTCAGAGAAACATGCCGACGACCCTAATTTCTTCGTCGTCGTGTGCCAATACTGGGGACGTGGAACTTCGAAATTTATCAATTCGCGACTCGAGTCGAAAGCGGATTATGACAAGAAACTAAAGGATATGTTCTAAGGCTCTTGATATGATCAGCAATGACTCTCTCAGCAGTAAGACTATGTGCATACCTACTTGAGATTTAGTATAACTCATTTCTTCTCCGTTTTATCTTCTGGCGTGGAAAACTCGGCCATCACCGCCTGGTCAAGCGCTTTTGCAGCCTTAACAGTACGAGCCTGCTTGGCAGCGTCTGCCGAAGAAGAGAGTTGTTGGAATGTGCTCTGGCTTATTGTTTTGTTGGTTCCTTGCACAGCCACCTCAGCTTTTTCGATCGTGGCCCCGGTGTAGTCATTGGAGGAGATGGAAGATCGATCTGCCATAGTTCGGGAGAGGTTGTTTTCTTGCGCGGTCGTTTTCTTGATAATATACAAACCACCTTTTTATTTATCCGAGAGTTGTGGGTCTTTGTATACGTCACATGACTAAATTGAAAATTTGGCCAAACAGGCCTTAGATTCGTCGTCTTCGACAGAGACATCATGGAGTATGTACTATGTATGCAGTCAAGTGATCGATCTTGGCATAATACCTTGCGGTTAATGCACAAAAATCTAGAGCCTGCAGCCTGATTGGGTAAGGAACAGGGAGTCAGTTGTAAGCGTCTCATTTCATGCATGTCATGTATGGATACTAGATACCAATTTCCATGGTTTTGACGACGTTGGTATAAAAGTGGCAGGATTTGAGCAAAGCATCTTTGCAAACAATAGCGGAGACTTTCAATAAGTTATTATTGTTCGGTTCCTACCAGAATTGTCAATTCAACTGCCCACTTTGGGTTGCAAATTATTTTCACTGCCCCACTTATTATGGCCTGATGGAATGTCACGAGGCGGGGCACTTCGCTCAACATTCAGTTCACCGGAGATATTGTTCTATTTCAAATTATTTACATCGCCAGGGCTCTCCCAACATTGATACTTCTGAAATCTGCTGCTAGCTGTGCATCCGACATGAACAACCCCAAACCCCAAAAATTCAACGTGACTGATTTGAAGAATGACGAAACATCGCTTGTGAATAAAGCTACTGAGGCGATCGGCGAATCAGTGACTTTGGACAAGACAGAGACTGAGGTTAGCGACTTCGGCAGTCTTTCCTTAGATACTAGTCCTCCCATTCCTGCCATCTTAGTCACAGAAAATGGTGGAGGAGGCGCGGTGCAGATTCATACAAAGAATGGTGATCTTGTGGATAGGCAAACCACAGGCCCGAATCAACCGGAGAACTATTGGCTCATCATCATAAAGAGTGGACAAAATTTTCGATTTTTGGGGCGTCCAACAGTTCGCTATTTCAGATTCGCAAGTGAGGCATAACCCATCTTACCAGCTGCTCACTAAAAGTGATATCGACGGGAATGTTATACTCGATCTCCACGGAAGGGGCCCCGTCCCAAGGACAGATCATGGCTATTTTTCTCGCATGGCGCAGACTCGGACCAACGATATTCCCGAAAGCGTTTGCATATCCGTTTTAGTAATGAAGTCCAGGAATTGGTCCTGAGATAGCGGCAATCTCGATTCGACCGGCTGGTGTAGTGGACGAAGGTAGACAGCTTCACATTATTAGAATGGGCAGAAATGTATAGGGAGGGCGGAAGGGGACATACGAATGCCTTGTTCTGAAACTGTGCTAACTGGTACTATTTCCAGCTCATCAGTGGGTGGGATATCTGTTTGCTTGGTTTGTGTATGGGTAAGATCCGTTTGACCTGCTCTTGGATCTGCCCACTTGTCTGTATTGTCTGATAGTGAACGCACTTTCTTTGTAGGGTTGAGTGTGTCTTATTCAATGAGTTAGTATAATTCATTCAAACTGGGAATGGTATCGATTCAATACCGGCCTCATCATTATGTGGGCTAATTATTTCTGTATGTAGATTGATATCCGGGTCCTCAGTATGAGTGCGCTTTCGATCACCAATTATCCCTAGCTTGATATCAGGTTGAGACGCCTGCTTCTGTGCTTTCCAATAATGGCGATGAACTCTTCTCCGCAGGATCAAGTGTATCTTGAACTGAAAATTAGTATATCTTATTGGAACTGGGTAGCAGTAGGCATACCGAGTGTAGCTTGTAGTTGACCATCCACGCTCGGCGCAACAGACCCGTCATCGTGTGGGTTATTTGATTGATTGGCATTTAACCCATCGTGAGACATCTGCAACAAGCCAAAGTCGTTCAAAACGGATGACGCCCATTTTTCTCGGCGGTCTGATTGCGGCAACGTTTCCTTTGCGAAATATACTGCACCATCTTCTCAATGTTAGTATATTCTATGTCTGCTCTGTGATGACGTACCGTATAGCTTGCGCCTTGTAATATTCATTTGTCAAGCTCTTCAAATAAGTCATCCAATCATCAAACAGATTATCTCCACCCGAAACATATGTATTAAATACAGTTTCAATGATGGTTGACTTGTGATCGATAGTTGTAAGCTGGGCAACTGTAAGGTAGAATGGTAGACAGATAAGACGATCGAAAGGGATTTTGATGTAGGCCTCTGAGTTCCGATTCTGAGCAATATAGTTACAAGAAGCCTTGTAACGTGGTCGTCGTTTGACCTGCATTGGAATAATGGAAGAACTAGTGAGGGTGCGAAAAACGACGTAGGTGTGAAAAATGACAGGGTGTGCGAAAAATAACGTAGGTATGGAAAATTGACAAGAGTAAGAAGAAATAACAGTGTGTACAAAAATGACATAAGTATAAAAATCAACAAGAGTGAGAAAAAAAAAGAGTAGAATAAAAACAGGATATATAAAAATGACAGGGTGTGCGAAAAACAACACAGGTGGGCCTTGCAAGCCATCAAAAATAACGATGATTGGTACGATCAGCAAGCCAATCATAGCTAATGGCAGTCCATCTTAGCCCTAATTCAACGCAGAACGAATAGCTACAATATGCATCCTTGCAAATGGCTATACAATGCCAGCCTTGTCTCCGACTCACCGCTGTTCGACATGGTCAGTTGGAGTCGCTCAGCGGTTTCAAGACAAGGCTGACTTCTGCCCCGACAATGGGCAGAGGAGCATACGACACTACCGGTGCCTGGCCAACAGAAACCCCGAAACGTTGTTAACACTATTTCAACATGGACCGGCTAGCATACAGGTCAGAATTGGACATTGAAAGCGGACCTCTCACGGCTGTATCGGTCTGCTACTTTTAACCGATGGTGAGAGAAAAAGCATGGTCTCGTCGCAGCCTTACCCTCTGGAATGAGGTGCCCCGGCTTAATTGATACCCCGGCTCAGTTGCCATCCAGTGCTACTAGCGTACGGCAGTGCTGTTAGCGTATGGCAGTGCTGCTAGCGTACGGCAGTGCTGTTAGCGTATGGCAGTGCTGCTAGCGCGTGGCAGTGCTGCTAGCATAGGGCAGCCTAGTGTTAGCTTATCGGAGGTCCGCTCACCGCCAAATTACTTTGAACCGGCCTTAATATACGACTATCGAACTCATGTATGAACTAATGCCTCACTATACACTGAACCTTTAGACAATTGATTCACATGCATTTCTCCTAGCCGCTTGTTTCTCCAGCTTATAAAACCAGCCTTCTTGCCCTCATGTCAATCTACAACTCTGTCAAGACATGGAAGTGAAAAAAGGCGACTTAAAATCGCAGCGGACTGCAAAAGGGCTCGAAGAGAGCTAGACAAAGAACTCTTTATCCAATGGGGAACTTATGACACCAAATTTCCGACCTTCGATAATCCTAGCATCAAAGAAATATATGATTTCTTGCAGGCGATTGATGAGAGATCCAGTTATCCAACGATAATAGCGTCCGAACTAAGCAAACTGTCGAAATTTGAAATACTTCACCGAATTTCCCGTCCCCTTCGAAAAGATGATATCATCAGAGTACAAGATCTAGACATGTTGGATGATATACTTTGTGAACCATTTGCCTCTCCGATATTTTATCGAAATACACAGCTGGACAATTCGCTTAATATTCAAACATTTTTGGAGGGCCTTAAAGAATATCGGGAACGTGAATTGCATGTTTATGACTGTTCTATAACGGACCCTTCTCAAAGGACACGATGCACTACTATTGACGAGGCTTTCCGATATTTTCCTTCCAATCCTGATTCTCTCCCTCTTAATTTTCTTGATATCGAAAACCGGACCGGCACTACCTTCTGCCCATGGCAAATCAATCGGCATAATATACAAATGAAAATTGCTGCTTGGAAACCAGACAAGATAGGTAAAATTGACTCTCAATGGACGTTAAAGGGAAGCAGTGAATTTTTCTACTTTCCTCCCGAAATGCAGTTTCTACAATCCATATTGACACCGGTGGTCAACTTACATGGATACGCATTTTGGAGGGACGAAAGATTTGGTATTTTCCACGGGTTCTCAATTCGACGGCAGTTCGTTGGTTGGCTGAGGCTGGTTCCCAGTCCCCGGAGAATTACAGGGACGATTGGGTAAAGGTGGAACTATGTGCTGGTGATCTTCTGTAAGTCTAAGTCTGTTACATTATATTGATTTTTCTAACAATTTAGTATAATGCCCCTGGTTGTCCTCACGCGGTCTATACTCCAGAAGATTGCCTTGCTGTGGGTGGTCACTTCTGGACTACAGCCTACCTGGGATATACTCTGGAGATTCTAAAGCTGCAGGAAACCTATCCGATGATATCCAACGAGGATATCTATGGTAAGCTTTATGATACCTTGGGAGAGATTGTCCAGGAGTGTGATTCTGTCATGAATCAGGTTGAGATTGCAGATGTTTGCTCCCATTCTTCTCTTTTCGTTGAGGATATTAATGATTTGGCTACACCATGTCTTAAATCCCGTCTAGAATCTCAGGGCATTGAGTGCAGTGGGTTATCAAGAAAGGAAGTAATGGCACTGCTAGATAGTCTTCCATCTAGAAAGTTTAGTCGGATTGTTAACCAATTCCGCTCTAGGCATCAGAGTTCGACTGATTGATTTGTACAGGAAGAATGTACTGTCAAATACTCTAATCTTACATTATGGAATCAAATTAGAACAGCCCTATGTTCATATAAATAAATTATGGTACTGTATGATGAGCTAGAGAACCTGATGTAAATTTCTTGGTCTATTCACCTATCTCTACATAATCTTTTATCTATATAGGGATTCTAACTTGCTACGCGCCGAATCTTGGCCATGATGGGGAAGAGTATAGACATCTTTCAGGATAAAGTGTGACGGTTCGCTGGCACGTAGTCAGATGGCAGATGGCAGATGGCGGATGTCGGATGGCATAGGGCTAGTTCCAACGAAGCCCTATCTTGTACGGGGCCGACTTGGGAATAGCCTCTGTGACGGCAGCTGGCGGATGGCAGCTGGCGGTGCCGAATTGGGACTCGGGCACGTACGCACAAAGGGCACGTAGCCAGAGCGAGATTTTTCCTCTTCTCCTTCCTTTCCTCATGCTTGTTATTCTCGTGTACTCGTACCTAGTTCGTTAGTTAGTTGGGTTGTTAGTTAGCTATTCGAATTGGATTGGCACCGTCACATAAAGTAGAAGTATATCATCCAGACCGACAACGTGGGCAAGAGGACAAGTTCACGGAGGAATTCCAAAAATTCAAGCCGCATATGACATATTATCGGACCAAGAGGCCAGGGATAAACAACGGGCTGAGTACAGGAAGCACAAGGTACCAACATCATTTAGTAATATGGCACCACGGGCTGCGCTATCCTGGAACGACCAGTCATTCCACACGGAAAAGGCAAGGTTTTAACCCTGGAGCCCAAGGTGGAGATGAGCCTATGGCGTCAAACATCTCGTCATACTCGAGTGTACCTCGCCCTGAATGGCGTTCCCATTTCAGTGTAGACACGCTTTTACCTGAATCGGCAGAAAGACGAAGAAGTCTGAGCTGCGGAGGCATTGTATATCAAAGCTACCTGTACTGGGCCAATCAGAGGCATTTCAGCGCCCATAGTTCCTCGTCGCGCTGATTGGCTAAGATGAAGTGGTTACTCACGTGACCTAATCGTTATTCTGCCGGGCGGACCCACGCTTCAGCTTCTTCAATCACCGAGGTTGAGCATTCACACGTGTACACACGCAAGATGTCTGACCCCAAAATTCAGTATGTGCTGCCCTCTGTCCCATGTCCAGATTTTGCTGTTTATATCTGGAGAGAATAAACATGTTGGCTGTTGACATATCAGATCAATCTCACTCACCAAAGCTATTTTCTTTGCGCTAACCATTACTTCTCTATTGCACAGGGAACTCTTGAACAAGCCTCGCAGTGAGCTCACGTATGTTAGCTTTTTTCTCTTCTATCCCAAGCAGATGTTCTCTTTTGCGTCGCCGTCACAGCCCTCGCCATCCTGCAATTTTATCATACCCTCGAGCCATTTGTCAGAAACTGAAAAACCATCAAGCTAATGTTGAATCTCAATAGTGAATACGAGGTTGGACTTGTAGAGGAGTACGAGTTTACCACGGGACCCCTGTCTCTCCTTCAGACTGCTACTCGAACCCACACACAAGTATTGATATCATGCCGCAATAACCGCAAGATTCTCGCTCGAGTGAAAGCTTTCGATCGTCACTGCAACATGGTCTTGGAGAACGTCAAAGAAATGTGGACAGAGAAGCCAAAAGGCGGCAAAGGCCGCGGTGTCAACAAGGATCGCTTTATTAGCAAAATGTATGTCTTCTCTATACCTCTGCCGATTTTCACTGCGTCATTTTCATCGCTATCATGATTACCGTCCTCGTTGTTTCAGATCTTGCTAATATTTGTTTTAGGTTCTTACGAGGCGATTCAGTAATCCTTGTCTTGCTTAGCTGAACGGTCGTTTCCCGAGACTTCCTTCGAATCCGTGCTCTTGATTTTGCTCGAGATTTGCCCATTGGCAATACACCATGTGCATCAATCGGAACTTGTCAAGGAATGGGATACATGACAACCTCGGCCATGTTTTCATAGGGATCTAGGGTGCAGTTTCTCGTCTTGCTCTCTTCTCTGATGCAATATGATTCCTATTCGGCTTATATGCGCCGCGAACTATTTTATTCACTTTCCGTACCGCATTCGGGGTTTGTTCGATCAGCTGCGCATTCCAGCTGTCCATATTACCGATGTTCAGATGTGCAGCGTATGTTGTCTGTGTGGAGGAATCGAGAAGGAAACGAAAAGAAAAAGAGCTCATATCATATGTTCATGTTATGGATCAGGCGGATACTCCTTATATTTTAAATCAATTACCTCTTAGAACGGAGATTCTGACCTGATATTGTTTAGACCCTGAAGAATATACTGTAGTACTACCAACAAAGCAATGGTGAACAGTGTTTTACAGCTATACCCAATTGGTCTTGTCATCTCCTTGTCAACATGCCAATCGACTTGATTTAGCTATCGAACTAACTAAACAAGAGGGTGCTTTTCAACGAGAATATTGAGCATGGAGAGAGGAAGGAGGAAAGAAGAACAATTCCAGTGTGCGTACGTGCCCTTATATGCGAATCGGGCGCCCGTACGCCTTTCCCCAATTGGCACCGTTGCTGAGGCCGCCAGCTGCCATCTGCCAGCTGCCATCTCACCGACATCAGATAGGTGCCTCAGGCACCGTATAGAGGTCCGGAGCCGTCACATCCTCAGGCAACACTTCCATAAAGCGCTTCAACAAGACTGAGGACTGACATTACACATAGAAATGATCCGGAGTATTGCAGATCATGAACCAATGACCGACCAATTGGCTAACCACCTCTCCGATTTCCAGATAGAGAGTGGACATCTCGGTGGAGGTGTTGGCAATTGTTGTGTACGACGGCGGTCCAGGCCGCCAGCACGCCCAAACAGTTCGGTTCGGCCTTAACAGAGCTGGATCCATTACGGCGGGTCATTACTTGCAGCTGGAGGCAAAAAGGGAGAAAAAACAGCGAGGTGCATAATGTTTGCTTCGGGTTTCGCCGATTTCCCGACGAGCCGCACGCACCGTCGATTGGTTTGTTTTCTTTATGTTTCATTCAACCAGGGCATCAAGACCAACAAGCCACGAACGTCCTGCGAGTCATAATCGCCCAACAGCATCGGCGACACAGCCAATCAATCAGTCCAAAACTTGATACGAACTTGATACTAACTTGATACGAACTTCGGCCTTTCCATCTATATTCTAGAGGCCATTTGAGGAAGAATGCGGGGATATAGAAAAAGAAAACGCCCCTGAATGGCGCTGCTGACCAGGATCTCATGCTTACTGAATTGCCGAGTGTTGCCGAGGCATATTTCATTTTTTAAATCTTTCAATATTTTCCCCATGCAGTTTGACCATTTTGGTTAATGTAAATCATGGCAAAACAAGATTGTCCAGCCCTTGACAGAGAGAGGTCATCCTGTCAAATAAAAAATATATCAGTGTGTAATCATGTTGTACATGCGGAGAACGAACCATGTTTGTCTCTATCTTGGTCAAGATGTGGAAAATGCTTGATCTCAGCAAGACTTTACCACTGATCTTTGAAACGACAGTATGCGACAGAAGGAACCAGAGAGAAGGCGCCCCTTATATGTCTCCGTTAGGAAGCTTCACTACTTGCATTTCTATCGGAGACAACTCTATAGACTCGAGTCATGAATACACATTTGGTGCCTGGCGGTCTCAACTGGGTGTATTAATCCTTGACTATAAAAATATGCAGGTTGGTTTCATGAATGAGTCGACATCATTACCGAAATTTACTACAGCCTCCCTTGACATTATTGCAATGAATTAGTTCATTAGCTTGTCAGATATGCCTTGATAGTTGACTCTTACCTAGAAAGTAGACTCTCCGGTAATTAAATAAGTGATTATAAATTGCACATCTATTTGACAACAGCTTTGAAGCGCAAGGACCAATAAGATAGTCTTAAATAAGGCCGTTTGGCTGGATAACTGAATCCTACAGTGGTCGTAGTCTCGCTAGCCGTCTGCGTCATGTCTACATGCCGTACTAGTATCTGATTTGGCCGTTTCTAGCGTCCCCACTAGGATACTTTGTGATTGAATCTGGAATACTTATTTGGTATGGCATATCTTGTAATGGAGATTTATAAATGAGACTGCAACTTTCAAGGATCTAAGAATAGCGGAAGCCTTGCCATGTTGTTATGGAGCGTTGAACGGGCTTGGAGATCGCTGTCGAATTGATCTGATGGTACGGCTTATATTGGTTAGATCACTGATTCTGGCACGGAATTCGTAGCCCCAAGACCAGTTAGTTTTATACACGTTAGTGTATTTTGCAATACCTGATTGGACACAAGCTCAGCCCTGCAGACCCATTCATGAAGAAAAGAAAAATAATGAATCGTCATGTGAGTTAAGTCATAAATTATATAGGTAAGACGTTGGGCATCAACGCTTTTAAGAAAAGATATCATCCTACCTTTATTGTCAAACATGATCAAAGGTCAAGCCATATAGCTGTCCTGATTTCGAAGACGAAGATTCTCTCTCATGGAAAAAGTGGGGTTAGTCATTGTTCACGTGCTCGTTAGAGATTCTTCCTAACCCCGCCATAAGAACTAGGATCATCGTGTATATCGATAAAAGAACCAAGTCTTGCAAAATTTGCATATGCACTTGAAACGGTGGGCGCTCAGTTAACGAGACAAATGGCCTATCTTCGTCAAGCCGCTAAAAGCCCCGATCAGGTATGCGATAACCTGAGAAACTGGCTGCCAATGGCAAAATTTTCTACAGAGGATGATGCGCCGCATATGAGGTTGTGCCGGAATGTCCCTGGATATCTTCTCCAACCCTTCCAGAAGGAGGTATGATATGAATGTCTATTAGCTTATTTGCTATTCGCTATTTAAACCACTGATGTTGGAGCTAGAATATGAAAACCAGCTTGATACGATTTGCGAACGGAGCATCCCCGCGAGAACCTTATGGCACTCTTACTGCGGTTACTCTACATGAAGAAACGGCAACAGTTTCGCTCGTCAATCACGACACAAAATCACTCTAGCAGACGGCGATTCCATAGAATGGAGTGGATTGATAGAGATTCTAAACTCGTGTACCTGCGTGGTGACCTGGAGCAAGAACATCTGAAAAATATCATAGGTCAAGGTGGTTGTCAGGGGATGGAATACCTGTTATCTGGGAAAAGGATGGAATGTCAAGTAAATTAGATGGAAGACCTGAAGGTTCGTGAGATGCTGGAGAACAGGAACCGGACGGCAACGGTATCGCAGATATTGCATTGAAGGACGGAAGTGAAAACGGAGAGTCTCTATCTGCAGATTCCGTAAGAAACAGATTGCGAAAACCTAAATATGATTTTAACCATTAGCTCCACTGATTTTCTGATTCGAGTAAAGAGAGAATTTACCAGCGTCCTGCTGTGGTTGGCTTGCTCCCTCAACCGTGAGACCTCCATTAAAGATTGTCCCGGAGTGTCCTTGTTTGGTTGCCTGTGACT
This sequence comes from Talaromyces trachyspermus, assembly GCA_020137715.1. Classification (NCBI taxonomy): domain Eukaryota; kingdom Fungi; phylum Ascomycota; class Eurotiomycetes; order Eurotiales; family Trichocomaceae; genus Talaromyces; species Talaromyces trachyspermus. The sequence continues at coordinate 1,241,447 of JACGXQ010000003.1, forward strand.
CTGTAACCACTCCGCTGAAAGTTGGGCCGGAACTTGATGCATGGACATTCTGAAAGGTAGTACTGGCCAGGTGATTCTTAGATGCTGATTGTGAAAAGTTCGTTGAGCCTTGGTTCGTCATATTGGTTATGGATGAAGAGCTTGGAGAACTATATGTAGGCACTGACATGTTGGACCTAGGATTGTTAACTTGTGACCCTGATCGTGGCAACAAATCGCGGCTAGATGAAGGTACAGCGGTCTGGAAGGGAGCTGCTATATTTGTCTGCGGAAATAAATTGGCTTCTGGAGGCTTAAATTGCGCTGAATTCAATAGTGGTACTTGTGATGTAGGAATAGTAGACCGGTTTATAAGTAGATAAGCTTGCTCGAGTGGTAACTTTGATGTTTGAGGGTCGTGTTGTTCGAAAATATGACGCTGGTCACCTATGTTGGGGAGAGTTGCAGCGCGAGTCTCTTCTCTCATACCATCTAATTGTGAAGTATTAACCGAATGAGGTTTGTAGCTGTAGTTTTCTGATATAGTTCCCTGTCGATACGGAAAGTTCGCCGAAGGATACGGTCTCGCAGCACTGTGATCAAGACATGGACGTTTCGGAGAAGGCTGCGCAAAATCGTCATCTTCCGCTAGATCGGTTGCGACGGAAGACGTGTCGGACCACTGACGGTGTGCATCGGACGTATCAGAGCAATGACCGTTCGACGATTGAATACATTCCCTGAGCTCTGTGCTGCTGCTACCAGCCCCTCTGCGAGTCTTCAACGAAGTGTAACAGGATTGGAAGTCGGAACTCCATGGTGATAGTTCTAGTAAAATTTCTAGAATCCGACGTGGCCGTTCCTCTGTAGTTGAACTCTTCTTCCTGAGAGGATTTATTTCTGGATTTGCGACTATACAAGAGATCAAGTCACGAATTGTCTCGAAGCTAGCAAAGCTGAATCTTGCAACCGCTGCTAGCACCGCTGCTAATCCAGCTGTATTCAATGATTGGGACAACCGCTTTTCGAGTAAACGTTCAGCCACCAGTATCCTGAGGCCGGTGTAGACACCTTCAAGAGCACTTCCGTATTCATCATGGTGAGATTCAAGGCATATATGATCCTTCACGAAACATGCAATCGAGTGGGATTTTTGGTTGAGTATACTCCGGCTCTGGTCCGTGTCTATGGCTAAATTGAGAACAGCAAGACATAGTTCTTCGACTCTCGAGGGTCTGCCTTGAAGTTCTTGTTCCTGAATGAATTGGAGCGCTAAGGATCGCTGAGCATACCCTCTAAAAGGATTTCTTGACGCGTTGCCTTTCTACGACAGCGTAGAATATCGTCAAGCCTTGGATCCCAAGTACGGCTGCCCTTTTTCTGAATTATCGCTTCAGGCGAATGTTTTGTGAAGTCAAGCAACCAAGGTATGCTTCTTTCCACATGTTTAAACAAGGAGATCGCTTTACTGTTCTCCGGCGTTGGATGCGGAGAAGACGAGGTGGAAGGCGATGGGGTGGGAGGCGACGAGGTGGAAGACGATGGGGTGGGAGGCGACGAGGTGCGAGATGGAGGTATTATTGTGTAAGCGCTGGTAGTTACAACGAGACTTTGTACGCGTCCCAGAGTTTCGAAAATCAAGTCGTGTATACTCTCACTAGCAAGCGCTTCCTTCAACTCTTCATCGGATGCATTATATATGACATTTAACGCTGACAGGACGTCCATTTCTGCTTTTGGGTAGCAGAGTGATGTCTGAAGTGGTTGCCAGAATATCAGGTTGAGTGCCCCGAGTAAGCCCGGATCCAGAAGCAGATCTACCCCTCATCACCTCCGTCGACTATCGACCACTTGAGTAATTAATGCAAGGTGACCCACACTTGCCAGACATCAGACAAGTGTGGGTCATAAATTGCTCCACAATCTTCCCGCTTTCCCCACAGTCTACCTCCGTTTGCCAAAGCGCAAAAGTGCGACTTTGGCAAAATGCGCCATCGCATGCAGCTTCTCACATTGATGGTTGCCTATTGACCGGGCATGGAACAATCTAGCCTCAAAGGATTGCGCTCTTCACCATACTTAATGATCTGGCAAGCAGCGTCGCCCATGCCGATCTTTTGTTCGTAAAGGTGTGATAACCTTGTTTGGAGTACATGGATGGCAGGAGCAATAGCTCACCATCTTAGTATAACAGGGTTCTTGATCGATAGTCTCATATAATCTAGCAGCAACTAGACCTTGATGGCCATAGCAAGGTGATATCTATAAAGATGCCAGCCTCGTCCAAGTTCACCGCAATTCAACACAGACCGCCTCAAGTCACCGGCTTCAGGCCATCAATCGGATCGAATGAGCGCAGGCAGCGGAGCATACCACTGCACGAAAGCCTGGCGCCCCAAAACCCTCCAAAGAGATCATCTCGCATCATTTCATTTCAGACTGCTTAGGCGGTTTTCAAGCCCTAGCCCAAAACTCAGGGTGCACAAGCCATCTTTGCAATCTCAATCCTTACGCAAACGACCTTCACCATGCTCTACGCGCTATTCCGATGGCTACAGGGTTTCTTACACAAACGGAGCTTGTCACGTCATGAATCCGAGGATCTGCCTTCATCGAGTTCAATCGAAATACGAGTCGAAACACAAGTAAGTAGCTTGGATTGCAATTTAGCTCATCATTTAACGCTGAAATAGATAACGACTAGCGAAATTAACAATGAGATCATTGCTACCTATCATGGCTCTGGTATAGCCTCTTTTCTATGCCCCAGACGGACATGGATGATACCATTGGCTCTAGAGTCTATGTGAACCTGGGTTATTTTCTTTTTGAAGAATGGCAGCTCCTAAACTCTCCAGGTCATCCTATTTCATTGCGTTTTCGCTATAAATGTTGGACTGTTCGCATATGTATTCCGTACGTGGAAGTGAGACGTCGACTTCATTATCTTCAGCTACCCTTCAAGGACCTGGGAGACACAGATGTCTACTCTGATTAATCTTTCTTCCAATGACAATGTGAGTGTACCAGTCCAGGTTCTCGTTTGATGAATGAGCGAGCTGATTATTATCCCCAGGGCTTCCGATGAAAGCAAAACGGAAGTTATCTTACGTATAAGATTGGTGGAGCATTGGCTGCAGGACCGAGGGCGAGGATGTTGGAATCGCTGGTCTTGCTTTGAAAACCACACGAGACCTTCATGCTATACTTAAAGACCATGAGAAGAGACTCCGGCAGATCTATCTTCAGAAATTAAAGTCTTTTTCTTTAGATATGCTGCGACAAACGATCGAGATGAATCGACGGGCCAATCGGCGATGAGGTACCAAGACATAGGATGGAGCTGGAGTGATTCAAATATCTGTTAGCTGAGATTAGTTCATAAAGTGGACCTTAATAGCGTGCATGATGGGAGAAGCCTTTCCAATCTGCAATGCAGGGTGTATTGGCATCAGACCGCAATACCGGAGCAATGAAAAGGGGCTGGACTGGCCACTTTAGGCGTATCGAGTTTAAGCAATCTAGGTTCCTGTATTTAGACCGCTATATGTGCTATTAATTACCAAGCCTTGTTCATAGCACGTTGATTGAATCCTCACTGGCATGTCAGTAGCATGCTTGACGCTAGGCCTTTTGCATTTGCTAATCTCGCAGTAGAACGCTTTAGCAATATGCAGTGCCCAGCCGATCAGCCTCGAACCTGGTAGCACTCCAAAGCTGGATAGCCTCCTGTATATATAAGTCTGTACTCTCCCTCAAGCATAGCATGTTAACGTATCCACGCATGAGAGCTCCGCTCCACCTGATTGGCCAACAGACTAAGCCACCCCACATACTTACTGCCGTACAATGCAATCCCACGACGATGATGCCGATGCTCCAGCACACCTTGACGACAGCATGGAGTATCTTGGATACAGGATTATCAAATGTCGTGCACCTCCTACACAGAGGGTACAAGCTGTTGAAGATACTTTTCGGTACCAACGCAAAGAGATGAGAGGCCCGACAACTCATTGTCGTGGTATTCGAGAATGTGAGCGGTTCTTGCAAGATGGGTTAGACGAGAAGGTGAGCCGGTCTTTAGGAGTGTCCCAAGCATCGCTGACAATATCGAGTAGATTTCTGCAATAGTTGAACGGGAGCTTAAGATTCCCTATCAGAATGTTTATATCTCCTCTTCAATTGTGCTAAGTCATAACCCTAAGTACTCTCCTGCCAGCAGACTTGAAGAAAGTATCAAGACAGCGTATCCATCTAGCTCAGCTCTTACGTTTATCCGAATGGCCAATGGTGAAGTACAAGACAAAACGGATTTTTGAAGTTATATCCGACATCCCACCACCAGATTGTTAAAGATTTCATCCAGTTTCCGTCTACTGCTATGCAACCAGCGCTTTGTCCAGATGACTTACTCATCATGTATGGGGACCTGAAGTGGGATATCGTCCCTCCCCTGGCTGTCTCCTGGTAATACAATCATTCTCGAAGACCAAAATGTTGCTCAATGCTTTGTCACCATATACATTGCCGTGTATGACATTTACGACATACCAAGCCATAACAAGGCCCTCGCTGGAGACTAGTACAGGGAAACTACAAGCGAGAGATCTTCTTCAAGGGGTTTTGGATTCGATGACTGATCATGGAGTATTCTTTAAGCAACGTGATTATTCTTCCATGGTTCTCAAATTTCGCCCCAGTCCATTAACGATATATGGATTCACTGCGTCCACCCTAAAGAGGAAGATCGATGGCAAGAACACCTGTTGCGCATCATTGCGGCGAAGGTCTTGGTTTCGAAGGAGCGTCTATGGATGTCTCAGCATGGCGCAGACTTTGAGAGAAACGGACTCGGTGCCGAATTTCTACGCAGCCAGGGCCTTAAAACAGTAATCCCACTCGAGATTTCCTGGAGGTGGCCCACAAACTGGAACGGATTGAACGGCGACTTGGAGTGCCAGGGATCTGGCTGATGTGGATCCCAGTACTGCCATTATTCCGTCGTTTATATCGTGATCAAGAAAAGAGCTTATTACGTTACTGGAAAAGAGCCAATATATGATGTTATCATTGAGCAAGGGAAAAACATACATTGGACACTAGGGAATATCAGGACTTGTTTGAAAAAGTACTCGGTTATTTTTCATAGTGTCACGGCACGCACGTAGGCACGGCCGGTTGAGGCCTGAGGCAGGGGTCACGTGACTCTGTTTACTTTGTTGACTCTGTCGACTCTGTCGACTCTGTTGACTTTGTCCACTCCGTCTACTCCGTCTATTCCTACTGTTCCTACCTGTTTGTCCTGTTTGCTGTGTTTGTCCTATTTGCATCCATTCCTATTATTCCTCAACACCGTGCTGGGGGTATATTCTTCTTCTCCTTTCCTTCTCCATGCTGTTTCTTCTCGTACATAGTGCTCAATAGATTCTCAATATCATTTGATTTGGCTGCCGTCACACATAGGATTTTACTTTATCTAGGTTAGTTGACTTATAGTAGATCACTTCCTGTATCAGTTTAGTATGCGGGTCGTCTCCTTGACGTCCGAGGACACTAGTTACCTTCCATAGATGGAACTCACATGTTAATCGCCTGTGCGGAACTCAGTGTGAATTACCCCCACGCCGATACAGCTGTACCAAAGCAATAGCGAGCACCTAGATTAGCATCCGGTCTAGATCCATGGCTAAAGTAGTGTTGCCAATATGCTTGGTCGCTTCGCTTATATTGAGACCATGTCGCCTAGGCGGACAGCAATCAACTTACCTCCTCAGCAACATGTATACTCGATTCATATCATTCAGCAGTTCATCTGCGACATTAGTTGACCAGACACTGCCTGGTCCAACCATTGAACCTGAAGATCCAGCATGCTGGAGACGGAGTGAAGTGGAGAGTGCCGTGAGAGAAAGGAATTCACTTGACCTCAATCGTATCATCCGATATCCTCCCTTCAATATTGAGTTTATTACCGCTCGACCCGACCTCTCTTTTCTGTGGAAGATGCTACAGACCATGTTCCACGACACATAGAACTCAAAGAGTTGTTAAAAGACGCCATTCCCTCCGACGCTCTCGATACAGAGCTGCGGCAACTTCTTCTTGAAGTCCCATTTGGTGATTGGGTACAGAGAGCTCTAGGTCTATCTCCAACTTCACTTGAACATCTTCAAATATCATTGTTCAATTTAAACAATCAACTCCGAAGAGCTACTGAGCGGGAGAAAATAATAATTCGAGAGATTGCGGAAAAGGTAAGCAGCTCCTTTCAGCATCGACATGTCGCTAATTTAATGTCAGATGTCGCAGGAACAGAACCCATTCGCATCTATCATTACCAGTGCCTATAGTCTGTCTACAAAACTTGATTTCGCATTTATCGTTGAACCTCTTCAAGAAGCACTGTCATCTCCTGACACGCTATCGCTATCGGATATTCTACAAAATTGGACATACTTGCAGTCCGCTTTCGGCGCCTCTACTCGAACGAGTTCATTGACTGGAGAGAAAGATACGATAGTGCTACTCCATTATTAGATCTTCTTCGCGAAACAGACACCCCGGCTATTTCAACGACGGAAAGCGATTTAGACGAGTTTCATAAACTACCTGTGCTTAAGGAACCTGAAGGCTTGAAGGTGCATACAAAGTCACTTGGTATTCGGTGGAACTCACTCTGCCGGGCAAGTTGAAGAATGTGCGATGCTTCCTGAGCTACAAAAGAAATTAGTGAAATATGCAAGGGTGAATATATATCCTATATACTATGATGGCTATCGCTAACACGGTCGCTAGGATCTGGGCAAACTTCGAAATCATTTTTATTGAGTGCTGTTATTCATGGTGATACACAAGTCTGCTGCTCTGACTTGAAGGAGTTTTATTCCTTATGAATGGAGATGCCAACTACAAACTTTATCGGCAGAATATTAGTAGACAGCGTGCCCTTCCCTTTCTGTTTCCTCTTATGAGGGAAGCTTGTGCGGGAGATAAGCAAGCTATGAAGGATATTTTTCGTTTCAGACGCTATACGCGTAAGAGGAACTAGAGCTAGCAGACTTAGTTTTATCCGAGTTAGTTGACTTAATGCAGATCCCTTCCTTACTTATTATGTGGCACCTAGTCTGCTGCTTCCACTTATCAATTACCGTGGCGTTCTGCATAGCGTGTCTGAGCCCGTCACTGCTTTCGAGTTAGAAGCTTGGCGCCATTGGTTCAAATCAGCCAATCAATAAAAGCGATAGTCATGGTAATAGGGGCAAGAATGAACTCGGACTAGACTAGACAAGGGTCTAGCACGGGTAGCACAGAGTATAGCTTGGTGTAATTATCCAGGTCTGTGGCATATCGTCGTCTATAAAGGCACAGCCTGGACCGTATGTTGTCGTGGAATATCACACCAGCTTCAACCAAAAGATGAATACCACATCAGTACCAAACGCGTGGCCATGTGAATCATGCGCCCAGCTAGGCTACCAAGTAAGTCGATATCTGCTTGAATCGAAATTCCCACTAACCCTATAAAGTGCAGCGCAGGCGTGACTTCCTGTCAACGGTGTGAGGCACTACATATACAATGCGTTCCCTTCAATATGCAACTGCACATTTGCAATACCCAACGCCAAATAGCAGATCTGTCCCGAAATATGTGCCATATCGAACGGATGGAAAACGAAATTATGATGCTGCGAAGAGCAATTGTTACGCTAAACTCCAACTACTACGCCAAGTTCAGTGCATTGGAAGGTCAGATCGCTCAATACTCAGAACAAAATGACGCCAAGTTCAGTGCATTGGAAGGTCAGGTCGCTCAATACTCAGAACAAAATGACGCCAAGTTCAGTGCATTGGAAGGTCAGATCGCTCAATACTCAGAACAAAATGACGCCAAGTTCAGTGCATTGGAAGGTCAGGTCGCTCAATACTCAGAACAAAATGACGCCAAGTTCAGTGCATTGGAAGGTCAGATCGCTCAATACTCAGAACAAAATGCTGCCAAGTTCAGTGCATTGGAAGGTCAGATCGCTCAATACTCAGAACAAAATGCTGCCAAGTTCAGTGCATTGGAAGGTCAGATCGCTCAATACTCAGAACAAAATGCTGCCAAGTTCAGTGCATTGGAAGGTCAGGTCGCTCAATACTCAGAACAAAATGCTGCCAAGTTCAGTGCATTGGAAGATCAGGTTGGCTCAGACCCGAGATCGAAACGGTATCGTGAAGAAAGTGCTTATATTCTGGAACTTCGCAAAACATATTCATGGGAAATTACTGCAGTTAAGTTTCAGGAACGCTTTTGCTATAGACTTGGTATCCATACCCTTCAAGGTCGCGTTAGAAAATCACGGCAGAAAGCTCAAGTGCGAGAAATACTCACCCCAGAGCCTCACGCATAAGGAGGAAGACAAGAGCTCAAGATCAGGAATATCTATATAGTTAGCCTTGGGATAAACAGAGATTGTTTTCAAGGCAGGATACAGATATCTACCAAACAAGCCGCTCTTATTATCTTCTCATCCTCTTTCTTTTCTCTCCCTCTTTCGAACTTTACAGTTTCGTTTCCAGCCTTTGCGTCATTTCCAGCTTGTGCGTCACTTCCATCGTCCAGATGTTTGCACTGATCGACGCACGTGGTAGGGCTCTGGCGGAGGAAACCCTAGATGTTTCCTACCTTTCCTACCTTCCTACCTTTCCTACTGTTCCTACATTTCCTACCATTCCCACCGTTCCTACGGTTTACCCTGTTGCTCTGTTTGTCCTATTTGCATCCGTGCCTTTGCAGAGGCTCAACACCATGCTGGGGGATGTTCTTCTTCTTCTTTCCTTCTCCATGCTGTTTCTTTTCGTACATAGTGCTCGATAGATTCTCAATATCATTCGATTTGGCTGCCGTCATCGAGTTCGCGGAATATATTCAATGCGGCTTCCCTGGACATTAGTGAACACGGGTTTGGAGTTCTGTACGGAGTGGACGGAGTGGGCAGAGGAGACGGAGCAGGCGTAGTACATGGGTACCGAGAAGGGATATTCCTATGTGACAGTTCTGGGCATTCAGACTATTCTCGATCGGTGCCCATTTGGTTCCAGTGTCAACTACGACGGCATATCCTGTATAGGGCACAAGCCCTATCCTGATATCGAATTCGTACATGTCGGAGCTGGATACGGATTAGGTCGCGCGCACAGTATTTGTTGACCTGGAGGCCGTAGCTTGCTTGATTCCTTCCTTCCTTTTCCCATGCTCAATATTCTCGTTGAAAAGCACCCTCTTATTTAGTTAGTTCGATAGCTAAATCAAGTCGATTGGCATGTTGACACCCTACTGGTTTTCATCCAGTCGCGTCCCTGGGTACGGGACCACGGATTGGGAGCGCTGTACAGAGTAGACAGAGTAGACAGAGTAGACAGAGTAGGCGAAGTAGGCGAAGTAGGCGAAGTAGGCGGAATAGGCGGAATAGGCGAAGTAGGCGGAATAGGCGGAATAGGCGGAGTAGGTGGAGTGGACCAGAGCGGAAGGTCATGGCATGCTGACAGGTCGTTGGACTTTGCATTCAAGTTTCCAGGCGCACGCTGCGTGTGCCTTGGCCTAAACCCATTCTGGCCCAGTGGATTACATACCGCAAATGGAATAGCGGCGCGAATCCAGATTTCGAGAATTTCACCAACTTCCTTCCGGCACTTCATTAGCAGTTAGTTGGTTGTTGTACTCTCAATAGATCTGAGCATGTTACTCACGAGATCAAAAAGCGAAAAGGGACATAAGTTTTGTTACGAAAAGAGATAGAAACTTTTGGTTCTTTAGAAATGAGTCAGGGAGTTCAACGAACTCAGGGAGCTCGTCGAGTTACAAACTATTATCACGGCCCCACTTGTCACGGCAGATTCCGCCTTGTACTTTTACTGGCTGGGTGGAGGAAGTCGCACAAAGCTATGGTTGGTGGGAATCCCTGCCAGCATGCATGATGAGTTGTTACGTACAGAGTATAGTTAAAACTATCCGCCTCTAATTACTGTAATTTATCAATTCTCTGTACTACGTACTACGGTAGAATCCCTAAGTAACGTTAGTAGGCTCCACTAGGCACCTTTCCTATTTAGTATGCACTAGTTATATACACGCTCAAAATCTCGTATATCCATCACCAGCCTTAATTATGGCCTTATAGCGTTTAGGCATTGATTCTAATAATTCTATGAGATAAGCCTCTGGGATAGCTTCCCATGCCTCTTGTAAGGCTATTCTTAGCTTAGAAATACTTATCTAGTCTGGGAAATTTGCTTGGATAAAGTCTTTTATTTAATTCTAAACCATCTCAATTGGGTTCAAATCCGGGGAGAATGGGGGCCAATATATCATATTAATCCCATATTCCCGCATCTTATTTTGTGTTGCTTGAGCCTTATGGCCAGGTGCGCCATCTTGCATAAGCGATAGATGAGGATATTGGGACATAAAATCTCGAATTGTAGGTAATATATGCTGATAGTATATATCTGAATTAATCATCCTCCACTCCTTTTCCCAGATTATAAAAGGTCCTTTTATATTCTTAAAAAGGCTCCCTAAATTATCCATTCTTTGCCTCGAGGTCTACGTTCAATGATGCATGTATCCTCATAGATCTTATCTTTCCGGCGTGTAATCTAAGTACAAGTATATCGTCCTCTAAGCACCCAAGACTTATTGGTCCATAGTATATTTTTCTAGTCGTTATATGTCCAATTGATATGCTTATAAGCCTATATAAGTCGCTTTGTTTTATTCTCTGAAGAAAGAGGTGGCTTCTAGCGTACAATATAGCGAAAATAGCCCCGAGAATTCAATGCTGATTTTATAGCCTTTTTAAGCATCTAAAATCAAGATGATGTGCCAACTCAGTGTACGAGAGGTGACGAGTATATTGAGATGAAGTCATGTACTCAATAAGCCTATCAATTTCCTCAGATGTAAGGGATAGTAGTCTGCCTTTCCTCTTTCTAGGTGTTGGATGTGTATCCTGACAAGCTAACTGAACCTAGCGTATAGAATGACCAGTAGATTGAGCAATTTGCTTGTACGTGAGCTTGCCATAGGTTTATAAAGCTTGAATTTGAAGCCATTCATCTCGGTATAACTGGTAATGTGTAGGTGTGGTGGGAGCCATGTATTTTTACTAAGAAATAGAGTGTCAAAGTACATATAAGCCATCAGAGAGATATTGTGTGTGTTTATAGCAGGAGGGTGGATTCGCAATATTTCCACGGCCTTCTTCGCCCCACCGTACTAACATTACTTAGGGACATACCATAGTACATTGTAAGAGTACGTTCGAAACATACGCTAATGTAAATAAAATACAAGAGGGAGACGTTTTCACGCTAGCTATGGACTCCGCGGTGGGGCAAAATCAACGAAGAGAGCGCAATGATATGAAGGAGGTTTCGAATCTGTCTGTAACACAATTGAACCCGATTACGTACTCCGTACTCTGCAGCTATTCCTTGTTGTCTAGGAACTAGCCTAGTTTGGGATTGCGAAGACTTAGTTCCAAAATTACCGGTACCGCACGTGACTACTCCACTGGCGGGAGATCAGGTACTCTGTACCAGGGTGTTGGTAAGTCTATTCCTGGGTTCACGAGGCCAATAAGCACTTCATTTCTCACTCAACCACATACTACGCGTGCAATCTAGCGACATGCTGACGTTGCTGTCTCTAAATACAGAGTTGTTGCTTATGGTTTTGGGTTCTTCGACGATCTTGATGATCCCGTATCTCTCGCGAACACATGTGAGAAGCTTTCTTTAATTTTTCGAACTCACAAGCGACTTATCGGTTGGTCAATAATGGTATGTTCTGAACTAATCTGATGAGGAGACAAGTATTGATTTTCTACAGCATCACAGCGAATATCACAAGTATGATGCACCTCTCTACCAATTGCTCAACTACATGCATGGTAGTGAAACCAACGTCACTTTAAAGCCCCTTTGAAACAAGAGACGCGAGATCCTCCAGCTCATATACGCGAGGACTATTCCAAGAGCTATCTTAATTACTCTCAACTCAACAGAGATCTTTACTTTGAGCGCGTCATTTTATGGTGGGCTCAGACTAAGAGCCTTTACGACATATACATCAACAGCCCTACTTACATGGCGGCACCGTCTTTCCGACATGATTTGGACTTTGAGGATAATAATCAACTTCACTATTGCATAGCGTTGTATCTGTATAATCGCTCGAGGCTTCCGGATGAACTTCTCTCCACTTCTAGTGACGGAAAGAGACCCCTTGTATCAAAAAAGGTTCTATCGTGCGATAATAGGACGATTCCTTGACGCAAAAGCCAATCAGTTTGCACTTCTCTTTCCAAAATATCCGGGTTGGAGGAAATGGAAAAAGACATCGAGTATTCTTGGGCATATGAAAATCACCACCGCACACTCCGAGAATCTTTAGAGATGCTTGAGATATTTGACTTCACCTCGCACTTCTTACTCTCGAGTATCCTCGATGTTAAATCAACCCAGACATTCTCTGCGGCGGATTCACCGCTTTTATCTAAGTGGGGCGATGCTATGTTTTCTCTTCAGCCAGTCTTGACGCCATTTGATATTCTGTCGCTACAATCATGCCCCTACAAATAGCAAATTCGCGATACCTGCGAGACCTCATTCTTCAGGAAGATTTCAAAGGAGGCCTTGCGATTGAGTTTTCTGTGGGAGTCCAATTTCCAGAAGCAGTGTATCACGACTGGTGCAGCTATCGACGTTCACGCTGGCGAGTTGCTGTTAGGGGCAATGTTTCTCTGAGTCATTTGATGAGAAGCGTGTCATATATGACATTGAACAATCCTGGTTAGGCGACAAATGTCGGTCTCAGGACCAACCTAAGTTGAAAGATTGGTGGAAAGACCTGACTATGTCCCCTCAGTTCGATGGTAATGCCGTTCTTTCGGTCCCTTTCCGGGCAGTTTGGCTCAGTGAGAATGGATCGGCTACAGAAAAGTGTTTGCCACTTTATGTTTGAAAGAACAGTATCATATCTTGTAACGCGGATTGGTATGCTTAGTTACGCTCAGAACGTTCGTTTACAGAAACCATAATAGTGGTATCATCTGACCGTAAACGCCGATAGCTTGTCTTTCTATGGCGCATACCTAGCTTGATTGACCTTTTCCTTTATGTTGCCAATACTTGAAGGGTATCTCAGAGCTTCTCCACTATCTGGCTACTCCACGATTGTTGAAGTGCCTCCGCTCGATTAATTCAAAATTGGGTTGTTGCTGCTACACAGTAGTGGATGGTATGTTACGAGAAATACGGGGCAATTATCATGCACGTCATTTTATGGTACAGTAAGATACTGGTTTTGCAATCAAATGTACTACATTCGTCCACTAGATTCACCTAGATTCGTCAACGAGATTCTCAACGAGATTCTCAACGAGATTCTCAACGAGATCCATCAAATTTCATTCAGGTTTATGCGTGCTAGCCTAGCACGCGCCTCCAGTTCTGTAGGCTAGTATTATACGTTGCAACACCAGCTCAAAAATGTGAGGGTTGCGAGGGTTAGACGCGTGCTGAGAGTTCGTATGAATCCTCGCAGCGGAAACTAAATAGACACGTGGATCACATGACTCACGAGCCCTAGCCCTGCGATCATGTGACCACGCGGATCGCGGGCCTTGTAAGAAACGATTCCTTACAAATGCTGGTGCATAGACATGGGTTTAGAGACCAGCCGGAAGGGCATGGAAATATGCCTTATAAGACACATTCTTTGAAAGACCAGGTAGATATTTGATTTGATTTATGATTTGAATAGCTCTCTCTTGCCACTTAGCGGCACTACATTTGCCGCCGATGAATAGCACTATCCTGTAAATAGTATGAACATTTGAAGAGCACAACAAAAACACGACAATCGTTGATCATCAAAATCAGCCTTTTATAGCGGTACTGCAATGTGGAGGCACTTTTGACACCTGCATGGGTAAATGCGACCAATTATCTGCTTTCATTAGAGTGTTTAACGCTTGCTTTTGCTGTACTATGAGTAGTATCTAGTCCGAACTCATTGGCTACTGATGCTCCATAAAGCCCCACCAACTTAAGATAAACAACCAATGGTGGAAAAGGAATGATCTAATTATAGACATAGTAATCAAAAGCAAGTTTTCTCAAAGCAGCCAACCAAAACCCTGTCATCAGGTGATTCACTCGTTTGGTGTCCGATTCCGAGATAGTCGAATCAAGACATTTTGTACGGACGAATCGAGCTTGTCATAAATAGGTAGTGTAGCTCTTGTGCGATATTCAGCCTTCATTGGATGCTAACAGATGCATTGGTCACCAAGCCATGATTCCTCTGTGTCAGGATCACCGAGCATAAAATGGTATCATCTGTGATAATTACTAGGTAGACATGCATTAGCATGAGCAGACTCCCAGAATCATCTGTGTGCAACGCACGCTAGTCATCATCCTCATTGGGCGTATAGGTACATAGATTCGGCGTACAGCGCAGCAAATCATGATATTGAGTCTAGGCAACACCACAGCTAACCAATTAATATCTATCTCGCATGGAGCATGAGACAGTATGCATGGGATTCCACATCTGGACTTAGCCAACGTCGCAGTCAATATACCCAGCTACAATATGCTGCTCCAACTCTGTAGAAGGTGGCCATTTATCGGAAGAGCACTGACGCAGAACCAAGCAAGGTATAAACAGGAATCGTTTTTGCTGCCAGTCCATTGATCCAAGCGTCCTAGATTGGATTGAAACTATTGCTCCCGTTATCAACTAGCGATCACTTCATGGCGACACGGTCGGCACACCGACTCACAACTGGCAAGGGAGAGGCAGTGATAGCGATTTCACGCCCTCCGAGGACTTGCTGCAGGAATGGAGCTCTATAGGGCGACTTGAGGGCTTTCGAGCCCGAGCCCGAGCCTGAACCTGGAAACCAAGGTATTACGCTTGGAGCCATTCCCGCACACGAGCTGCTTGACCCCCAGAGCCACCCTTTTCATGGTTCTCGTATGACTGAAACCGAAACAGCCGTCATCCCCGAGGTATTTCGAGCCGCTGGCAACACCAGTCAAGATATAACATCCGACAAGAGAGGAAGTCTGCCAGAGTATGGTTCGGACCAGCCATTCAAGCGAGTTCACACTGGACCATACCAAGCGAAGACACGAACCTCCCTCTCCTCCCTACGCTTTGTTCTCAATTCTTGAAAACACCCCTGGACAGTCGGTTGGAGTTCCTCTCCTGGCTGTTTGAGGGTCCACTGGAACGGTGCGCGTCCGCACTGCCAACCGCGCCGGCACCCTCATTAGATCGGGCTCGAAGCAAAGGCTGTAAACGTCGTCAAGTACAGCATCCTGCCCCGACAACTTCCGAACCCGGCCGGCCGGCGCCGCCGAGACGTAAGAGACAGTGGAAACCCGAGGAAATCAAGCTTTTGGTGAAGCTGCGGAAGGAAGAGAACCAATGGTCGGACATGGTCGAGCGCTTTACAGCACAGTTTCCTGGGCATAGTGCAGCATCAATCCAGATGTATTAGTCCAACAACTTGAAAGATGAGCAGGAGAAATCACGTGGAAATAATGATAAGAAAAACAAGTCGGTCGCTGTCGTTATCCACAGCGTGTAAATTACTCTTACTCCCTATCCCGTCATCGCTAGAATAAGCGACGCCAATAGAAAGCAGTGAGTCAGTCAGAAAAGTATAGATCCCCATTAGTCTGTCATAAACGAGCCGCCACATCGACACGGCATTTGGTCTTGTAGAGATATGACGCATTATGCATCCTTAGCACGTTGAAGCAACAGACGCAGAAACTCTGACGAGGTCGCGCTATCCAGGATAGCCTCGGAGAGAGTCCAGTCATCGTGAGCGTACCGGATGACCCAAATGCCCTTTGGACATGATTTTTCAAGCTCCGCTAGCTGGTCAAAAATAGCCAAACACCATGACGCCACTAAAATACGAGCAAAGGAAAGGATGGGAAAACAAATCCACCGTCATTTAGCTAGGCAGTAATTGTTGCGCACGGGTCTCGGGTGTATAATATAATATGTCTGTTACAAGGAAATAGTTTCTTGCCAATCCAGATTCATCCCTCAGGAGAGTAAACTGCGTTACAGCAATTGCGGCCGGAAAGAAATGAAGAAGCAAGAGGAGGACTTGAACTCGTGATCTCCATGGAGTAGGTCAGCCTACATGACAGCAACAGCTGACAGTCCGATGCCATTCCCTGTGCACACCAAAAAATAAGGCGTAGAAAAAGGAGAGCGACAGGATGACTAGTGGCTGATCTTCAGATCTCGGCTACTGCTAATTGCAGACGAATCGCCAACAATTTGCAGTAGCCAGACTTACCAACCAAGCTACCAGGTCCTGCCACTTAACTTCCTGGATCTCTAAACAATAAGGGGTGAAGGCCTAGCCAGCTACTATTAATACTCCATCGTCATCACTGTCCTCCACAAAACGATCCTCCTCAGCAGCCTTAAGCCAGCCGCATCGGCGGGCCCGGTCGGTCAGGGTAGCGATCATGAAAAGCTTTCAATGCGAGTGGCGCATTCTTAAGGTTGACCTGTCAAGGGCTCTCAGGTGTAGAGCTGGCGAGCCGTAGTTTATCTGGTGAGAAGACACGGTGTATATTGAGGCCTGGGGAAGATCTAGCTCAAATGAATTGCCTACCTGACGGATAATAGTAGATAAGTGAGGATACATTGAGGCGTAGGATGGCAGGCCTTTTGCTGTTATCTGATGAATGTCTCTCGTTCTTCTTCATAGTCCTTCAATCTAATTACACACTGCCAGCAAGCTTCACTATCTATATACTCTCAAGAACTTCTGTGGTTCAACCTGACACAGCTAGTACTGAGATTTGAAGTCACTTCACTACTTGTTTGTAATTTGACAATAAAGTTATTGAGGACGCTATTTGAAATTCTCGTTATCAGCAAGACATGACAGTATAATTCCAGACTGATCTGATAAGTAGGAGCTAAAATCAAAATAAGCGGCTAGAGATTTGGGTCCACAGGACAGTCGAGATCAGATGGTCCAAAATTGTCTTCCCATTCAGCTTGAGGGAAGGACGCCGTTGTTTGGCTCTCGAGGTCTTCGCCGGCGGCCCACCAGCTGTCGGCAGAGAGGGTGCTATCTGAGTCAGCCAATGGCTGCATGCCCTCATAGTTACTGAAACAACCACGAACGCCCACATCGAGGGAACGCTTTTGGGGTGATGAAACAAACTTTTCAGTTTCATTGACAAAGACATAATCTCTAGACGGGGAGGAGACCAAGGAGAGAGAGTTAAATTTCTGCACACACCGACGTTTCTTTGACGAATTGAGGTCCATTTCCATATCAGCCTGTACCTTCCTCTTCTTGGCGAACTCAAGGCCATGAATATCCTCGAGGTGGAAGCGTAGCTCTAGGTCTGTGACAGATAATGCGGCGCACTTGGGATGTGGATGTGGGCATGATATAAGCCCATTCACGCCGGGAATTTGAAGCTGTTTCTTTACCCAGACCTCAAGACAGCGGCTAATGTGGTCCTTCCATGTTATTCGATTGAGGAATTGGTACATCCGCTTGGACGGTAGCAGTTCTGGATCATGTTGACAGACAGGACAGCAGCCAGGTTCAACTAGCGTACCTCCAAAATAAGAGGATCACACTGCACCATACGATCTGGTGACTGAAGGTGTGATAAGCAATGTTGTTCCCAATTAGACTCCTTGACGAACCATTGATCGCAGCGAAAACAGAACTCCGCGAAATCGTTGGTGTTCTGGAGGTATGCCTTATGGCATTGGTAAATATGTTTCCAGCTCTGGGGTCCTAATTCATGACTAAGAGTAATAATCAGCATGAATTTATAATAGTGCGTCGCATAAGAAAAAAGACACACTAACCCTGTAACCCTTTTGCATTTCCCGTCCTTTGAAGACCTGTCCTGGTTTTCACAGTGACATTTGTCATCCTCTAAGCCGAGGCGAACCTCAATCTCACGTTCCTGCCTACACAGAGTGATCATGTCATCCAGGACTTGGCGTCCTAACTCACTGCGAAATGTTGCCACTTGCAAGATATTGGCCGCTAAGCGTTGGCGTGCAGGCATCATCCGGCAGGCCCTGCTGAACCGCGACCGATGCGGGCCTAAGGCATATGTATCCTCTGTCTCCTCATGAGGGGCCCGATGAGCCTGAGCTTTCTGACATTTTCGGAGTTCTGTACCAACCAGCTTCCTTTTCTCGTTGTAGAGAGCTTGTCGTTTCTTTTGCACAGCATCCGAAGACCCTTTCAGATTAGAGAGCCGTTTCTATGCGTAGGTAATCCTCACGATTCTCTAATTGATACCTCTTCTCTGCCGGCAGAGTTTGATAGAGATCAGGTTTTCGTCTAAGCGATAGTCCTCGAAAGAGATCGCTGACATGCGTGCGTACATCGTCTCCAAGATATGCAGCTTGCCCGTCAGTCCCATTATTTGGCGCATAATACAGGGAATAGGTCGTAGGATTTCGATGTCCAGCGTGGACCATCCGCTGAGCCTCCGAATAGAGCTTGTCTGGTAAACTGTCAGCTAGATCGAACAAACTTTGACAGGGAAAATGCAGGATTATACTAATTGCAAATAAGCCCTCCGCTCGGAGATCATGCACCGTCAGCCCGTCAGGATACCCGCTTCGTACCACCAATTCTCTCAGAATCTTTGAAAACGCCGCCGCCGTTTGGATCTTCCCGTCCAGGCCTTCAAACAAAGGGCATTCTGGATCCCTCCACTCCAGGACATAGACCTCATCTTGTGGGGGCACGGATCTTTAAAACCTGGTCCGCCGTATGATAGTCTCGTAGCCTTTCGCCTGCGATAAACATGGCGAGAATGGGAAACATTGGATTCACAAGTAGCGGACGCGGCCTCGTGGATAGTCCTTCATACAACTCATGTTCCGGCCTGGTAGTTGAAGGACTGTCAGCATATTTCTGAAACTAGGTTGCAGTATGAAGCAACTCACCGCTTCTCAGGCGAGTCACTCATGCCCTTCGCATCCTTGACCACCTGGATCGCGAGTTCGGGTTCGCCAAGTTCATTCCGAATAACCCCAAACGTGATGTCCTAGGTCAATGACGACACATCAGTCAAAGCCCTTTGAAATTAATGGACAAGATGGCCACCAACCCTACAATACAAACCTCGGCCAGAGTTTTTCCGAGACACCCCTTCAAGATACTCACAAACTCTTGCGGAAGAAAACGCATATAGTAGCAATTCGGCCCATGTGCTCACTCTCATGATGGGTAGCTTGTATTCATGCCAGTCACCTCCCCATAGATGCCGGCCTACATTGAAAAAGTGATTCTTTCGTGCGTGTTTGCGCTTTCGCTTAATCTTCTGACACCCACGCTTAGGGAATACTATTTGCTCAAGGAACTAGAAGGATTTCACGTGAGCACGATTGACAGGTAGGATGATGCGATAGCTACATACGTTTGTCACGCTGAGAGTGATATGGCCCGGATAGCATCATGGTTACGCTTGAAGTTTGCTGTAAATCTTTTCCACACCTGCATCACAGAGCCTTGGCCTGCGACATCGTCATTGTATTTCCCTTCAATTCCATAAGCAACGTAGTGCATAAATTCTTTCAATGACTCCAAATCGTAAGCACTCGCCACTGGATCTTTTCCCTTATAAGAGCAAAATCTATCGTGAGGATGTTAGGACCCATATAGAGATGCAGTGCAGGTTTAAGAGGAATCAGGACGACTTACTCTTCCCACATCACTTGTATCCTATCATAACCCGTTTCTGTCACTGGCTCGAGCTTACTATTAACTTTTAAGCCATTAATGCCACTTCTGTGAGTCTCTGCCCCATTGTCAAGAGCCTTGTTAAGAAAGGATTTGGAGCCTCGAGCTGGCATCGTGTCAAGACTATGTTGCAGAATTCTGGGAGAAATGAGAGAGAAGTCGAGGCTGTACTTGACGGCGACAACGGACTCAATAAATACCGGCTGAAGAGGCCCTGTATACCGTGTTTGGGTCCCCATGTACAGCCACGCGACAGGCCCATTTCGTCCATTCGTTATGAATGAGACGGTGCGGACCGGATACCAGGGGTTGAGACAGGCCATTATGAGAAACTCGTCTAAAGTTGACAATATTCGATAGCAGGCTGTCGTGGCAAACGTGGGCAAAAAGGCCAGAATGGGCGCAAGCAGAGCGAGTGGGAGCGAGTAGTGCAAGGGGCGGGAACGGACGGGAGCTGACGCGCGAGCTGAGGGGAGGCACGGGAGAGTTGACGGGAGCGTGACGGGAGCATGGCGGGAGTCGAGGGGAGTCAAGAGAACAAAAGCGGCAAGGGACTTGGCTCAAACAGGCCTTCTCAAGAGCTGCATTTTCGGGGTAAACTACCTAGGTAACTGAGCGCGAGACGGGGGTACCTGTCCCAATCTAGTTCGTGCGGCCGCCGCTATAAGGTGCGGCATGCAAGCGGCCAGGGTGCGGCAGTAGCGGCCACGTCGGCGGCAGCTTTGCATGGCGTGCCGTTGCAGTCAGCTTCTCTTTATCTCTAGCTGGTTATGTGACAGTACAGCACCACGCTAGTCCTAATAAGGATAGGGTCCGCAATTTTTAGCATGTCTAGACAGAAAGGCCCATCGCCAGGCTGGCGGTTTCGCGCAGGGCAGTATGGAGTACGGAGGAGTATAAGTTATGAATATACTAACCCCTTTCTATAACGAATGATATTTTCCATGCCAACTAGTATATTTCATTTTTCAATGTTTCGCTGAAGTCTGTTGAATTACGTTTAAGATTATCCAACTCACTTAGATAAGGGACTTGAGAAATCCAAATGCATTAAGAAACAAAAACAAGGACCGCATCAGATAGGGATTGTAGGGAACACGTATTCAATTCACACATGTAGTAGGTAACAGCGCTTTTGGTCTTCCAGAGCTAGGGATCGCGGAAATGCAGTGACATAATCAATTTAAGCCCACCCCTAATGTCCACTCCAGGCCCTCTTTTGATATCGTCAACAATGAGTTCTTTTCTTGTTACCTTATCCAGTATGAGAAACTATATGATACCCCTTGATACGAAAGATAAAGGACGCAATCATATCGAATATCGCGTCTCTTCATGCTAGGCCCGTTAATGCCGATTATGTTGGGTGGTGAAAGTTGTCAGGATCTTGATAGAAAGCAAGTAGCAGTATCGGATTTATCGAATGTAGGGGTCCGATAATTAGCAAACTAATCGCTATCTTCCTTAGTAGAGGATATTCTATGTCCTTATATCTTCAGCGGCTATCTTGTTCCCATGGTTCGGTCTTATATCGGTATATAAGAGTTTTCACTTCGTACCAGCGGATGGCTAATTAGATGGTGTATGGGTGAGGAGCCTTGGACGACCCTTAGGTGTAGTATCAGCGCAGGGTTGGGCGAGGGTTCTCACACTCTATCACTATAAAAGAGGTGTAGTCATTTTTAAGATTCTGTAACTTTTATTGGAAGTTTATATGAAACTATAACTAGCCATATTACTAAACCGCTGAATCAGCTTACTAGGATGGATGTATCCTTTAAGTAGTCAGCAGAATGCTATAAGGCCTTTAACCTATTAAAGAATAGCCTGGCTGATATTCTAATATTAGCTTATTACTAACTAGAGTGAGCTATACAGATAGAGACTAACACATTGTCAGAAGAATCGGTGAACTACAGCCAATGAATATACGGAAAAACAGATTATCCGGACAAGGGTCAGGAGTGGGCAGTTCCAACTGTTCCCACCGTTCCTACCTTTCCCACCTTTCCTACTATTCCCACCGTTCCCCATTCCTCAGGCACCAAGAAATAGATGCCTTACGGGTAAGGCATCAAAGCACCAAGCATAGCAGCAGTATGCTGGAACAGAGCAGCGCGTATAAATAGATTTTTCGAGGTGTAGTAATAACTAATATAGGCAGGCGGTAAGCGTTTCCTTGCTGACCGCCTACACCCCTGTAAGCCCCACCGTACTATGGAAATTAACGGGGTCAACCATAGTAATTCCACAAGAGCAACAGGATTCGTGCAATCGACTATCCATGTATAGTTATATACGTACGATATGATATGTGCTATGATATCACATAATCTAATCCAAGCCCAGATTCAGATTGGTGAAATCCAAAATCAACGTGTTCATGGTCTGCTGCATCCTCCCTAACTCATCAAGAATCAGCTGGGCCCAGGAATTCTGGCCCACCAGCGGTAGCCAGAGAGCCCGCAACTGATTGATTCGCCGTGTCACCCAGATCTCCACATTCTCAATGTCTGGAATCACCACGCGCAGTACGTACTCCTGGTACATCTGGCGCGGAAAAATTGATACATTGTCCACTCGCTGCACCCGGTTCTGGTAGTCATCGTAGATAGCCACCACAGTATTCACGACTGTCGCCCAGTTCGCGTTGACCCGGGCGTCGTTCAGATAGCTCATCACCTGCATCGTCGTGCGAATTGCTGTGATAGCGCCCGTGGTACAATCCACGTCCGCGAGGTCGAACCCGTTACTATTCCACGTATCATCGCTCATGGGCTGATGTCCAACCCACACACGGGCCTTGTATCCATTCAGTACACTGTCCGCGTTCACCAGCACATTCGGGTTCGTATCGGACCCATACGCGTTCGTGATCATATCGATCGGCCGCCCGGTGACGGGGATCTGGGTCTGGCCGACGGTGATGGTCGACGGGCCGTTGGGGTCCCAGGTTGCATAGGTCGTGAACAGGTAACTGTTCGGATCGAGATACGATCTGGGAACAGCCGGGTGGGAGCTGGTCACTAATGTTGAGTCGCCCCTCCTCGCCTGCGTGGACATCATGAATTCTTGCGCCTGTGCCTCCGTCTGTCGTTCATGGATGTGCTCGCTCACCAGCCGCGAGTCAGGATCGTCGCTCGACAAACTCACCCCGATATCACCGCAGTCGCCGCAGCTCGCTGCCCCATATAGGTCAGTTGTACCCCTCTGGCTTGGTTCAAGCTCGCGCTGTTCTGCCTATTCAGGTACCGGTTCATGGTGATGGACCAGCTGTTGCTGGTGGGGATTCACGGTGTAGTCGACCAGTGCCCTATAAGTGATGGCATGACGCTCGAGATCGATCTCAACAATCAGATCATCTTCCGTATAGGGCTTTCCGGTCTCCGGATCCAGATTCAGGGTCGGGTCAAGGTCTCGCAGGTGGGGGTTGGGTATGCCATGACCGCGTCCATGTCCTCAGCGCTGCCGTCGTCGTTTGGTAACGAAATCATAGACATCTCCAGTCTCCGGATCAAGATCTAGGGTGCGATCAAACTGGTCCATCGCGCTCATGCAGTAACAGTCTTCCAGACCGGACCTGTTCCCACTACTGTTACTACAGCCCATGAGATCATGGTTCCCGAAGAGTGCATACCTGTTGATATCTGGAGCACCACGAGAATCCGGTGTCTCTGCGCCCTCGTGGAGCACGAGTGCGTTCCCTTGACCGATGACAGTTTGGACCGGATCGTCGCCCCAGGAAGGTCACCGACAGTATAGGACTCTAGCGTCCCCAGGGAGTTACTGAAGATGATCTGCGGGGAGCCGTCGCTCTTCTTCTTGATCCGAAGGTAGCTGTCCAGGGACTGGTTGAACTGCACACTCGCGGCGACCTCTTTGGATTGGAAGAGGTTGAGGTCCAGTTTCATTTGGGAGGTGGTGAGGAAGCGCAGGGCGAGGATTGTCGCATCACTGCTCTGTCTCTTCTTCAAAGATGAGGAGGAAGAGGGCAATGTGAGAGCTCCCGAGAACGGGTCCGAGAGTAGTTGATTGCTCACACCTCCCGAATGACTGCCTGTCGACGCGGGCAGACTATCCGTGACGGGCCCATCATTACCGATGATGAAGTTCGCTGTAAAGTCTCCGTTGATCTCACCCTCTCCCGTCATTTGCACCTCGATGTTGGCCCATGGCCCGAAGCTGCAGATCCCCGGATGCGAGAATCCCCAGGCACTCACGGGGCTGCTGAACATATTCGCACCGGCCATGCCCGCGGGCACAGAGAAGTAGCCCTTGCCATTGAAGTTCAGGGCCCCGTGAGTGTCAGACTGGTGTCGTAGTATCCGTATGCCTCCTCAATGTTGAAGTTGGGCGAGATGGTGCCGACAAACGAGTAGCCGAATTCTAGTTCTTTGTATAGGGTTCCCGAGATGTCCATCTTCAGAAATCCGTCGTCGCTGAAGGAGGAGGAGCAATCGTCCTTGGTCTCGCCGCTAAGCAGGACGTTGAACTTAGTCTTTCCAGGTATCCCTGGCCGAGTATGGTAATTGTTTTGCCGGCGTTACGGACCTCGTCGAATTTGGCCTTCCAGTCGGATGCCGAGGAGCTGTAGAATCGTTCATGCAGGGGCCGCGGACCGTTTCTGTCTGGCGGGATCCCCTGCACGATGGATTTCCAGTACCCCAAGCTGTTTGAGTAGTCGATTTGGATGTAGATGTCCCGGAATCGCGCTTGACCAAGCCAAAGTCGTACGAGATCTCTGCCTCCAGGATTTCCGGGTCCCAAGAGGCTGAGCGAACGATATGGTACGGGAGGGACCGGTCTGGTGCTGGGTGAAGAGCATGTAAAACAGTATAGCTGCCAGGTCCACAGTCCTCTGGCATGCGGAGAATTGTCCCCTCTACGCCTCCCCTATGGAGCTTGTCGCACGTACTGTTGAACTCTCGGGGACAGATAAGCCGGAAGTGACTGTGTCCGTCAGCCCGGATGTTTCCACAATCGAGGACGTGCAGGTCTGAACCATCTCGTCGACGGAGGGACTGCACCGTATCCTCGGGTCCCACGATGATAACCATGCCAAAGGTATTCGCATTCAGATCGGTGGTGAGCACGCTGTTCCCTCCCAGATTCTGCAGGTCGAACTGGGGATAATCCTCAGCTGGTGGGAGAGTTGGGAATACCTTATCCAGCGCCACGGGCAGGAAGGGATTGAGGTTCTTAGGGCTATCACAACAGAGCACCTTTTGCGACTGTTCCCTACACAGCTGCTGGGACTATCGCTATACATGGCCGTGTCTACCTGGACATCGTTGTCGTCGCACTTATTATTATCACAGGTTCCTTTGCCAACCCAGTGGCAGTTCTGGAACGCCGCATCAGCCGGGCAACACAGGTGCTGTACCTGGCCCCAGTAGCAGTTATCCTGCTTCTAGGCAATCTTAACCATGCCCTTGGTGCTGTCCTCAGTCCCGCACTCTTTCCCACAGCTGCCATACACACACGCTTCGATCTGGCGTGCCCACGTCTCTGCCGTACAGCAGAACGCCTGGAATCCCAGCCGCAGACAGTTCTTGGTCGCGTGCCGCGAGTGGAACAGTGTTGACTCGCCAGTATGACACTGGCCGTGGCAGGAAGGTCTCCCCACAGAAGACTCCCCACCACGCCAAAGACACTCTGTCGGCATTGCATCTAACGGGCAGCAGATAATCCTAAACTTGGTACTGCCGCAGTCATCCTGGAAGCCATTGCCGTTCGGCGCCATTCCGTAGCCCGCCGGGCATTGAGCAGGGTTGCCACAGTCCGACATGACACATTGCTGTCCATTGATGGAGGTCTAGTGGCCTGCGTCTGTGACCTGGGCACGTTTCAGGTTCAGGTCGTAGTCTTGCAGTGATGTGCCCAGAAGGCCCTCGAGTGCGGTGAACTGCTTGTCATCCTGGTCGATCGACCAGATCATGAGCCCGCCGAGGCCGACATCGTTGGCGTAGTCGGTCTTTGCTTGAAGGTGTCTTTGTCGTCGAAGCTGACCCATTGGTCATTACTGAAAGTGAAGTATTTTACCCCGGCGTCTTCGTCGTGGATGATTTCAGGGTCCTCTTTAGATATGATGTCTTGAATCTCGAAGCTACCATTCAGAGAGATTAGACAGATCGAACCAACTTAAGAGATAGTGAGGGTTAGGAGGAGACATACTATGCCAAAGTTCCCGCGTTATTCGTGCAATCACCCGCCTTTGCAGCCCCTGCAAACTGACACCCAGGCGATGAGCACGTCCGACTCTTCAGCTGGAAGGACCGTCCGTAGAAGCCTAGCCCGAGGACGACCTTCTCAGGAGGGACGTTGTTACGCCATAGAAGGTCCATGGACTGTTTGATTTCCGTCAAGTTTGTATGTCCCTGGATGATATCTCCAATGGGGTTCTCCTTGTCCCACACCCCATGGAGATCATAGGACATCATGTTGGTCCAGTCGGCATACTTCAGCATGCTAGGGACATCAAACCACCGGAGATACCAGTAGGAACTGGGGATGGTAAAGGTCAGGCCGTAGGGGCCATGGAAGGACCTGTCGAATGTCTCTCGGAGCGTCTTGAGGAGGAGGACGTAGTTTTGGGTGTCTTCTTCACGGCCACCTCGGTCGCCGGCTCTAGGGTATCTGTAGGCATCTATATGTCAATACTATTTCTTTGGAAGCTGAAAGTGGGTATGATTGAAGGTATAACATACTCCCAGTCTAAATCAACACCATCAAACCCATATTTCTTCATGAAATCCACGAGGTTATTAGCAAACGTCTGCTGATCACCCTCTGTACTCGCAATGTCCCCAAACATCGGCTGCGTCGCCATATCATTATCACTAAACGTCTACCCACCAAGCGAGACAAATACCGCCAGATCAGACAAGCCCGTCTTGAAGGTCCTCACATCGGCCGTCTGCGTGAACAGTGAGGAAGGGGTAAGTCCGTCCATGGGCACAATCTTAAACGACTTCGGGTCAATATATCCAAAAGCAAAGTTTAGATGCGTTAGTCCTTGAATGGGGATCGCGGCAGGAGGGAAAGGATAATATTCTCGGCGTGCACTCCAGGCCTCATAGTAGCCAATCACTTTGTTTGTGACTGGCTCCGAGCTTTTCTTGGGGTACAGCAGGACTACCGCAGTTGCTCTGGCAGCCCTGGGAGACATCGCAGAACTCATCTGTCGTTCCACAAAACCCATATTTGCTGCAGCAGACGTTCAAAGGACAAGTCTTGCCAGGGGTCGGCGTCTGCGCCACATTCTGGTTTCGCATCACACTGGCTGACGCAGTCAGAGCCGCAGAATGTGTCGCCGAAGCCGCAGGTGCCGACGTCACCCCGAAGAAAGAGCCACCTGTAGCTGGGGGTTAGAATAGGAGCAGCTATAAAAGTTGGGGTTCTCACAGCAAGCTACTGTATGGCAGGGATGTCCTTGGTACAAGAGTAGGGATCCAGCCTGCGGTAAATGGTATAATTGTGCGGCTCAGGTTCTTCAAGAAACACCGCCGCGTCTTCGGCGGCGGGTCGCTTAAGAGAATGAACCTGGGGCACAGGAGGATTCCGGTATACATATGAAAGAAGTACGATGGCAATAACCGCCAGGGAGGAAAAGGCAATGGGCAATTTCAAAGTGTTGGACTGCTGCGAGGGCCGGCGAGTGTCCGACACCATCTCGACAGACACACAATCGGAAAGAATAAAGATGCAAACTTCTACCAGATAGCAGGATCTCAAGAGGGTAAAAATAGGAGCGGCATTGGTGCATATGAAATACCTCACCCGCTCAGCATTGCCCTGGCTTATATCCGGCACCTAGAAGACTTGGTGGGCGAGACCAAATGATCCCGCAGAATGTTGCAACGCTAATTCAATAGAATTTTCGCAGGATCACGAGGTTGTAAGAATCATCCGAGCCGTTCAAATAGATCTGCTAGAGAGTTACTACGTAGTACATAGTAGGACAGATCCATTGAGTGGAGTACGAGCTGCGCTAGATTTTGCTAAAAGAGGGCCCTTAATATAAGATGCGAATCAGATGAGCCGACGAGTAATGGTTGTCCGTAGAGTAATTTATAGTAGTATATTTTCTCTCGCCCTCTCGCCCCCTCCGCGCAACACGCCAACCGGGTCAGCATTCCTCTAACAATGGCTCTTGATCGAAAAGGCATATACCTCTTGGTGGGTATCTTCACCCTCTTGTGTGCCTGGGTTGATGCGCAGGCGTTCCTCCCTGAGGAGGATGGCACGATACTGTCAGTCGGGTTTCCTGATACGCTCTCAACTGCGTGCCAGTAAGCTACTCCAATTGAATTCATAGAGGCAACCAAGACACTAATCCAACACCTAACAGAATAGCACTTAATCAGACGACCCAATGCAACTCAACTCTGAGTTTTATCGCCTTTGATGGCCTCTTCCCTCTAGCGAGGTCCTCGCAGACATTTGCACTGATAGCTGCATGGAGTCTCTGCAGAGCTTCCGGTCCTAGGAAGTGGAAGCATGTGGCGACGAATACTATCAAATCGATGGACAGCTCGTCCCTGCCAGCTACGGCGTGGACCAGTTGCTGTTTACGTACTCGTATACCTGTCTACAGGATGGGTGAGAGACTCTTGATGGAACCAACCATCTACAGCTACTAATACCTATTCAGAACCATGGATGAATACTGCGCACCACTAATTGACGAATGGTCGCAGGCTGGGCCAACAGCTGAGCAATCCTGCTCTGAGTGCATGTTGAAGACCTTCCAGGCAGAGCTGAACTCATCATTCGGCTATGACGATGAATTCGCCAGTTATTACAGCTCTCTCACATTGAGGTGTGTATTATAGCGCCCTTTTGACTCTTTACTATGCTCACCCTGAGCAGCTGCAGTGTCTCAGACTATCCTTTTACTTCACCACCTCCATACACCGTGACGGCTACTTCGGTCACTAGTACTACTACCTCAGCTACTCTGTCCATCAGCTGCGCCTCTAAATATACTGTTGAAGAGGGCGATGATTATAGCAGTGTGAGCAATAACCAGAAGGTCTCCGAGGCAATGCTCCGCTACAACAATGATATCACGGCCGATTGTTTCAATTTCCTGATGTAGGCACCTCGCTCTGTCTTCCTGCCACTTGCGATGTGTACACCTTACAGGCAAACCAGACCTGCTATGATATCACTCTGGTTTATAATTCCACTTTCACGGTGACGCAGTTGATCTCGTGGAATCCAGATATCAACCGAGACTGCAGTAACTTGGAGGTAATGATTGGGACCCATCTCTGCGTCAGGTACGCGGTATCCCTTCTATTCTTCCTTCTCTGCGGTCCTTCCTGCTGACATCTGAAAGCCCTCCAGGAGACACAGGGGATCTAGCATGACGATGACCACGACGTCAACCATTGCAACGCCCATGTAAGTTGCCTCACTAACACTTAACTTCACAATCATACGATCATTCTATATGCTGATAACCCTACAATCAAGACCTGCACCAACCAATATCGCGAATGGGACAAACACCCGTTGCAGCAAGTACTACGAAGCAGTGCCAGGGGATACCTGCAGCTCCGTAACTGTGATGATGTCCATTAGCTTGGCCAATTTCTATTTCCTGGTAAGACTCTTTCCAAATCCTTCTCGCGTAGACAGAAACAACTCAACTACTCTAGAACCCCGAGGTCAACAGCACCAGCTACAACAATCTCCTGGCCGGCTCCTCCTACTGCGTCCAGGCCGTGGGCGATATCGCGACCTATCCAGGATACGGGTGTGTCTCTCTACCCGCTCAGCGTTGTTCAATTGACTCTCTGCCTGGTTACTGAACCAATTCATTTTACAGAGCATATCGCAACCCTGCGTAACGTCGGTTCCTCTTCCATCCAGCTGCCTAGCAACCGCAGTGTCGACCACCAACTCTGACTGGATATTTCCCACCTACACGACCAATGCCTCCCAGCCGACCCCTTTGCCACTGGCTCTGGGGACCTGGTCCAACTGCTCGACTTATACCCAGTACATTGCGCCGATGCGGAATACCTCGACGATTAACTCTTGCTACGTTGTGGCAAGCATGTATGATAGTGAATAGATGAACAAAATCTCTTCCTTTCGAGAAAACTGGGTTAATTGACCTATTCCTACTACAGTGGACGTGACAAATTTTGTCTTCTGGAATCCCTCCCTCTCTTATGACCTGGACGCAGCTGATCCCAATGACTGCTAACTCAAACCGGGGTATCAGTACTGTCTCCAGTTGACTAAAACACGGCAATACCTACCACCACAACGACGACGATGACAACCAGCACAACAACCAGTGGACAGGCCACGAGCACGGGACCAAACGGCCAGCCGACCCCGTTGCCTATCCAGGTACTTACATCCTCTCTACCCCCATTCCATTCCGCAAGTCAAGGATCCGAAACTCACTTGATATACTCTGAACAGGACGGAATGACTAACAGTTGCGGCGCCTTCTATCTCGTCAAAACGGACGACAGCTGCTATGACATCGCAGCGTCGTACGATATCGCCCTAGACAACCTATATGCCTGGAATCCGGCACTAAACGGGGACTGTACGGGTTTGTATCCGGATTATTATATCTGTGTTGGGTTGCTCGGTAGCACAACCGCCACCGCAACGACGACGACTACATCCGGTGAAGTTCCAACCCCCACTCTAACCCAAGCCGGAATGGTAGCGGACTGTACTTCGTTCTATTACGTTCAAAGTAGAGACAGCTGCTATGATATTGCAGCTGAAAACGGGATCGCCTTGAATACGTTGTATGTCTGGAACCTAGCGCTGAATAGGGACTGTTCTGGCTTGTGGCCTGACTATTATATCTATGTTGGCGTTGGTTCTGCCACTACTACAAGTACAGCTACTACTACCATGGTGCTAGGGGCAGTCGTAACACCGACTCCAACCCAATCTGGGATGATAAGTGGTTGTAAATCATTTTATTACGTTCAAAGTGGAGACAGCTGCTATGATATTGCAGCTGAAAATGGGATCGCCTTGAATACGTTGTATGTCTGGAACCCGGCACTGAATGGGGACTGCAGTGGGTTGTGGCCGGATTATTATCTTTGTGTGGGGATGTAAACATTC
Source organism: Talaromyces trachyspermus (assembly GCA_020137715.1). Taxonomy (NCBI): domain Eukaryota; kingdom Fungi; phylum Ascomycota; class Eurotiomycetes; order Eurotiales; family Trichocomaceae; genus Talaromyces; species Talaromyces trachyspermus. Next base: position 1,272,367 of record JACGXQ010000003.1, read on the forward strand.
TACATATGTACCTACATGGAATAGTGGTAGCTCATAGGCAAGATAAGTGGATGGTGTCTACTCAAACTGACATTTCGTCTTCTTTCTCGGACTGCAATGGAAAGACCATTATCTAATCACGATAGGCGATATGAGCTAGCTTGGTGTAGCTTCACTACTGGAATCGAGCAGGTGGCGGCCAAATCCCATCTCTTTCCTCTCTATATGTCGCATTGGCGGCCGCATGCAACCTGGTCAGCTCGGATGTATGCCGGTAGGGCTTCCGTCTCGCCTCGCCCTGGAGATCGCGCTGAACCAACCGCGCAAACAATGTCGGGGCGATATGCTTGATGTCAACTTTCAGGGGTTGCAAAGCCTCAGGCTGAGCTCCAGTCGCAGCTTCGGTTCCGGATCTAGTCTGAGTTCCTAGCTCTGGCTCTCGCTCTATCTTTGACTCGGACTGGGGTTCAGGCTCAGCTAACCAGAGATACGGCCGTGTCGTTTCACGCGAGCGGAACGCCTCGTCATCCACATAGAGAAAAACATCGCGTCGAAAGCCAGCAGGAATCTCGTTATTTGAGAGCATTGTGCTGAACCTGCTCCGTAGTGCACTTGGGTCCATGCTGTTATTACTACCTGGAACAGCCACCCAGTGCAATATGAACCAGTCTCTCGTCTCGTCCTTAATTAGCCTCGGTGAATAGTGTAGTCCATGGTAAACAGCCGTTCTGATCTGGGATTTATATTCTGGAAGGCGGCCTCCTTCCTCTTCTTTCAGGTAGAATACCACAAGACCAAAGCGACCACCTGCTTCACCAGGGCCCTGACCACCAGGGCCAGAATCACGCGCTGAAGCTAAACTAGATTACAGTACATGTTCCTGCCAAGGAACGTTCATCGCAAACCAAATATTCTTAATGTCATCATCGTTCAGCGCGTTGGCCGCCGCCAGCTCCACCTCTAGCCATCGCTGCTTGATCCTCTGCGCCACCTCCTGAGCAGCCTGAATATCGTCCGTCGTCGCCGCTTCCATAGCTCGAGTCTTAAGGTCCCGATCTCCAGGAGAAAGGCGCGCCACCTCGGACAGGATATGGCCCGATTGTCCCTCGACTACGCCGGCTGTTAAGAGACTGGCTTCTTTATAGCTCAGGCCGAGGCTGCCAAGGGGAAGCCATCATTGTCATTGCCATTGTTGTTGCTGCTATTGATGGCTTTGGTAACTAGCTCGCCCATGGACAAGCCGCAGGCATTTCGACAGAGGGTGTCTTCCTCGTCTGGTGGGTTGCGGTGGGTGATGAGTCGGTGTTCTTGATCCGTTAGTGAGGAGGGGTTGGATATGGCGTGGTTATAGAGGGTGCGTGTCGACTCATCCAGGACTAAAGGGGTTCTATCTGCGCTTATGCTGAAAGGGTTGATACCTCCAGCATCGATGGAAAACGACATGTTGACAATGACGTGATTATTTAGAAAGAAGAGGGTGATTTTGTGAAGGAACTTGGGAGTAGCCGAGTTAGACTACGGTGGCAGGGTCGACACCTGACACAAAGCATTAGTGTTATGGTTCGGCCGGGCGCCGCCTTTGTTTCTTTGTTAGGACTAAGAATAGGGACACGGCTGCGCTGCCGTCCCTTTCTTAGGAGGCTTTGTTCAGCGTCCCGCCCCTATTCTTAGAGCCTACTACGTAGTAGAGCCTGGCAGCTCGCCTATATGTACTATGGTATATCCCTAAGTAACGTTAGTACAGTGGGGCGAAGAAGGCCGTGGAAATATTGCGAATCCACCCGCCTGCTACCCCTTCGTTGGGGACGATTGATTTTTAGCGGCTCGGCATGCACCTAGGGTCCTGATTGGTGGAAGCCTCCATGAAGACCCACCTTATCTAAAATATCGGCAGAAAAGCGGCAGAAAGTACGACTGCCTCTCGTAAGCTTCATATCGCTATATATACGATTTTCAAGCATCAAAAAGCACACCAAAAGCATGGATTCTATGCCAAAAACTCGGACTCTAACACCCATATCCCTGAGTCAAATCCCCAGCCAATTTTATGGGAAAAAAGCTGAAGCTATGGAGATTTTAGCACAGATTCCTGAGTTGAAGAATATCGAATTTACTCCGTTACGAATCAACACTAATCGCCCCCAGCTCCAGCTGCCTACGGAAATCGATATAATGAATCCATATGAATTCTTTACGTTATTTTTGATAAATCTTCATGGAAAGTTCTCGCTGATAATATAAATTTCTATGCGAACGCGTAAGAATCAAAAACAATTCTTTACACCGACGTCATTGGCGATCTACGACCCCGGCCGAGATAAAGGTCTTTGTTGGGATTCAAATTTATATGGGAATTACACGAGAGCCTACACAAAAGATTACTGGAATGAGAATCCAAATCATGGCGCTATTCATCCCGTATCACAAGTTATGAGTCAATATCGATATGAACAGCTTCGACGTTATTTTCATATATCTCCACCCTCCGAGATTCTCAAAGGCGTCATTTCTACATATTATTCTCACGAACCTACTCCGGATCAGGAAATCCGAATGAATAACGAGCAATTGAGCAATATTTGGTGGCATAAAGTGCATTTTATCCTCGACATACTACGAAAAGCTTCAAAAAGCATTATATTCCTTCGGCAAATGTCTCTATCGATGAGGCTATGATTAGAAGCTTGTCGGAAACTTCGGTATCTTTACCGTCGAGTATAGCTAGGATAGCTATTAACGGGCGAAGTTAATAGGTGTGAGGGAGCCAATCTAACTACATATAAGGATGCAGCTAGATGCAGATACACGAAAATATCAAACATGGGGAGGAAAGAAGGCAGCTCTGCACCGGGGTGCACCGTGCCTTTATGCCTCACCAGGCCATGGGTGCGTGTCTCAGCTTGCTGGCGATCTGCGCATAGTTGCGCCGAATATTCCCTAAAGGGGAATATTGATGCCAAACGGCCTGGGGAAAGCATGCAGATTACAGAGGTGCGTAGCCGTTGAGAGCTCACATGCGCGCTAGGGCGCTCTGCGCCTGGTGTAGAGACGGATGCAAATAGGACAAACAGAGCAAACAGGACAAACAGGTAGGAACAGGAGGAACGGTGGGAAAGGTAGGAAAGGTAGGAAAGGTGGGAAAGGTAGGAAAGGTAGGAAAGGTAGGAATATCTCTAGGGTTTCCTCCGCCAGAGCCCTGCCACGTGACCTCTGCCTCAGGCCTCAACCGGCCGTGCCTACGTGCGTGCCGTTACATCTCCGGTATGTTGGTGCCTTGATGCCTTACCCGTAAGGCATCCACTTCTTGGTGCCTGAGGAAAGGGGGAACGGTGGGAATAGTAGGAAAGGTGGGAAAGGTAGGAATGTGACAGCGCGTCGCATGGCTCCACGTGGCAAAGCACGTGGAAAGGCATCGGAACGGCGCCAGGAGGCAGATCGATCTGTATAGGGCTGCAGCCCTACGGAGGCCGGATTAGGAAGGGGTCAGCGGTACTGTATTGGGGAAGGGCTCTCCCACAAAGGAGCGCATATAAAGGCCTTCTGCAGGGCGGATCCTTGTTGATTTTCTTCTTCTCTTTCCCATGCTTGATTTTCTCGTACGTAGGCGCCTCATGTGGTCGTTCTAGCTAGATCGAATACATTGAGCTTTGGCCGTTGTCACATAACCTACTTAATCATTGGCTGTCACTACCCGGAAGCCCAATAGGCTTAGCTGTTCTTCTGATAATCCCTCCTCTAAAGGCTGGCTGTCAGAAGAATCGGGGATTCTCAGCCAATAAATATACGGAAAAACAGATTATTAGGACAAGGGTCGGGAGTAGGCAGTTCCAACAATTCCCGCTGTTCCCACCTTTCCCACCTTTCCTACTATTCCCACCGTTCCTCAGGCACCAAGAAGTGGATGCCTTGCGGATAAGGCATTAAGGCACCAACATAGCCAGCAGGGCACGGCTCTGATGGATATGTTAGGTATTAGAGCCACCAGGGCCAGGATATGATAGGTATGATGAAGGATTCAGAGCCTAGCTATGATGGCTATGATGAAAGGAAGCTATATAAAGACGCTCGTTTACCATGTATCTAGTTTTCTTCTTTCGTCTTGAATTAACCGTGTTAAGTGCACCTTAACTGTGATAACTTGAGTATACGTTCTTCTACGAACAGGATATTCGAGCCTTATTCTCTTTTACTTTGCTTTTCCAAAGCCTTTCATACCTCAGAAGCCTATTAACTTCGCCTGTTAATAGCTATCCTAGCTATACTTGACGGTAACCTAACCGAAGTTTCCGACACCATTCTTAGAGGCACTTCCGCAGCTAGGATGCCTTAGATATACTAAAGGTACTAATCTGTTAGTACTATACTAGAGGATGAATCTATAATAATAGTCTAGTTCTTCTACATACTTGATAGATTTAGTCATCTCTAGACATAGCCTCTTATTCCGCTCGCGTATATACTGGGCCAATGTATCCTTCTACGCCAGCTCTATATAGCTGGCAGCAGGATATTCATTCTTCTAGGACTAAGGCCGCATCACTTGTACAATCTATTTAATATAATATTTTACTATTTAATGATTATTAAGGTCATTCATCTCTATTCTAGGATAGATTTAACAGTATCTAGTGTCATGATGTAAGCATGTCACAGCGCCAGTACGTATTAAACCTCCGGCACATATCCAACTATTGTTGGGAGGTCTCCCTCGATCATGTATGAGGCCTTGGGTATAAAGATGTGGCCGTTGACCCCTAGCTAGTTCTTCCTTCCTCTATCCTGAATATTCTTGTTTACATGCACACGTTCCTACTCCGGTTCCTATCGTAGGCCTGTAGGTTCCCAGCAAGCCCTAATCAATATGACGGAGTATGCCGGAGATGATCCGAACTGTCACAAGCATTATTCCCTTAAAGGGAACTTGGTTCACTAAGACATATATTAGCTATTTCTCCCACATGTTATTATAGCACTTGCATGTTTCTTCTTCCAGCTTTTAGTAGGCTGAAGCACAGCTAAGAGATGTTTTATCACTATTAAAGCCTTTCATTTCTTAACGCTATTACTTCTCCTTCTTGGTCAGTTTTCTTGCTATATTAAAAATGAGAGAAATGAAAATAGTTTTAGAGATATATTAGTAATTATACTTATAATGCTTAGCAGCACTAAATATAGACTCTTTAATCCTCTAGACTCCATGATCAAAGATTTCTAATAAGAAGTAAAGAATAAACAACTCCCTCAGACATAAACCACCTCATTATTCCTTTTTATTTTCTTTTTATTTTAGCCCCTCCCTCTTTGCTTAAGATCGAAATCGCCTGCTGGCCCACCCCGTACCCTTTATCGCGTAAAGTTGACCATGTCTACGATTCTGCAGTTCTCCGGTTTCGAGGACACGAGTGCGGATGGGGGTGAGGAATGGATGAGGAGGGTGAGGATAAAGCGGCGGGCCGCACGCGCTAATCCGGAAAGTGAACACCCACGATCTCTCCATACCTACCTAGGTAGGTCTAAGCACACAGGCCTAAGAGAAGGAATTACAGAGTACACTTGAATAGTTACCTGACTATGAAGGTCTATCAATATTTACCTACATACCTACATGGCCATTTAGTTTCGAGAATAGAAAGGTCAGCTGCGAGAGAGTAACTCTATACCCAAGAGTTATTGTTATACCCACAGGCATGCTTTGTGTTTTACAAGAGAAACAAGACTGCATTGAACAATAAAAACTATCAGACAAATAAAGGGTATAAATCAACATGAATTAAGCCACCTTTGGCTTCCGTTGAAACGTTCATGCCTGACGAGTTTTTTGCTTCCGATTCGCGACATGCTCACTTTTTACTAGGCAGCATGGGATAGAATTAAGCGAAATCAAAGTGAAAACCCGCCGAAATTGCAAAGAAAGACGTTGAAAAAAGGATATCAAGGCTAGAACGGATGCTGAAGCCCTAAGGAGAAGATAAATAAAAGTATTTTGAAATGAGCGAAGAACATAATCAGGACCGCGCAAACTTTGTTATCCTCACAAATGGCAGAATCGTCAGATATATGAGACATGGGACTTCTCAACATTCACACAAAGGTAGACGAAGAATAAGGTCCAAATAATTTACAAATAGACGTGAGTTGTCCAAGGAGGAAAAAGGAGTTGTTGTTAAAACCAAATCGTCTAAGACAAGACGAGAGTGGCACTACCGCCTGAAGGAATGGAAACTGTGCAGCCCGAAGAGCTGCTACCGGAGCCAGATTTATATGTCCTCGCAGAGGCGTCCCAGGAGCAGTTTTGACTGACATCACCCTCGTACGCGACGTTAAATTCGAGCAGAGCGTCCGTGGTGGGTGTGTTGGGGAAGATGGAGGCAAATGTAGCGCCATTCGAGTAGCCCAGACCCAGGTTCATTGGAGCCCAGTTGCCTAGAGTAGGCTTGCTGGAGGATCCCCAAGTACAAGCCTCCTCCTCACTTGCGCCAGCAGGATTAATGTAATATTGAGCAGAGGTCGCCTTGCCTTCCCAAGTATAGTAGGTGCTTCCGTCAGGGTTGGCGAGCTGCACAGTCTCACCGGCACCAACGCAGGTAGGTAGAGTTTCGCTCTCAGTACCTTGGTTGCAAATTAGCTTCACTTATGTCTGTAATATGGAAGCCAGAAAATTTACATAAACTTACCAGGATAGTCAGTGCGGCAAAAGCAAACAGGTTGCGAAAGCGTGTTTTTAACGGACAAAGCTTGAACACCAGCGACACACAGAGTTTCATAGTCTTTATTGGTTCGATACAGTTTTCCGTTTGTGCAAGTGATACCACCAACCGACTGACCAGTGCCTCCCTGGGCGGAAGGCCACTGCGACTTCAAGTAACCAACCGGGCACTGGTAAGAGCACATAGCGCCCTCAGTGCAGCTCTCACCACTGACGGCGGTCACGATGTTCTCAACGGCGGTTGCAAGAGAGTTTAGTGTAACATATTGGATGCCACTCCAGCCTCTAAGACCGTGGTAGTCCAAAGGCACCGCGCCATAGGCAGAAGGAAAGTATCACAAGAAAGCTCGCCATCAGGAAAGAGGCATCTATGCCAGTGGCCGTACTAGGGCTGCTACTGTAAGTCTTCGAAGAAGTAGCAAGAGGGGTGCTGCTAGTCGAGCTTGAGGTAGAAGTAGGGGTAGAGCTGGTAGTGGAGCTGGTTGTAGAGCTGCTCGTGGGAGTGGGAGTGGAGGAAGTGGTGCTCGCGGATGAGATGCTAACAATTGATGAAGAGCTAGAGGTCTCAATGAACTCGGCGGCCTGAATTGAGATGCTGGTGCTGGTGGGGGTGGCAGTGGGAGTAACGCAGGCTCCATAAGGACCATTGCCATCAGCCCACTTGTATTTGCCGTCTTTGATACCCTGGCAGACATCGGCGACTGGAACAGGAGTTCCATCAAGTTGGTAGACAGTCACGACTTCGTCGACAACTGAGGTTGCCACGGTATCGCGCTTGTGGACGTGCTGGTGAGCGTGGTGATGACCTTGGGCAGCGGCTAACGAGCCCGCAGCAGCGAGGGCGATGGTCGCAGAAAGCTTCATGGCGACCGTTTGTCTGTATAAACCGTTGCTTTTGTGACAAGATTCTGTCTCGAGATGCTCTGCGAAAAATCTGGGTCTTTCATCCCAATTGTCAGTATTCATCTAGTCCATATGGTCATATGGTCGACAATGAGGTTGTCCTGGGAGGAATTAATTGGTGTAGCACAGATGAACAACCATGTTTCTGTTGTACGGACAGAATGTGAATATGGCCACCTCATCACATGTCACATCTCCCTCCACACATAGACGTCGGAGAAAGAAAACGTACAGGTTTGTGTATTCCTTTGCAAGGCAATTGAAGCGATCTTGGTGTCGCGTAGATCGATTGATCGCGCGGCGTAACGAATGATGTTGAAGGCTGTCTTTCAAAGCTTCCTAAAGAACGTGGTAGAGAGCAGAGCGTCTCTCTGGTCGGAGGGAAACTCGCGATAGAACACAAGGAGAGCAAACGAGCGAACGTTCAGGAGGGACGGTGAAGGAAGGGGTGAAGGCAAGGTCAGACCGGACTGAAGCCAGGGGAAGGGAATTGGCGGCAGCCCAGAGTGGGTAGCACTACGTACGCACGTTCTGCTAGGCACTGGTAAAATTACGCCAGCCAAAACCTCGGCATGACACGCCAGAGACAGTGCGAATATTTCAGCCAGTACGCAAATTCATGGTTGCACAAATGTTACTGGGCCAGCCAGTCTGGGCTTTAAATTTCCGATTGCCAATCGTGGACAAATTCAAGGTATTCAGCGGGGCCATCTTCCCAATCGAGCAAGTCCGTGTGGCATTTGCAAAGGGCGCATCAAAACAATGTAGTATACAATACCATTAAAAATACCAGACCAACCACAAAGGGATGTTTTGCCATTTCCTGTTCCTGACAATGGCCCCACTTGGCGGGAGACCTTTAAAATCGTCTCGACAAACCCTCCAATCACAAAGCACGGAGGCTGCACAAGTGCCTTGGCGTTGAACCGCAGTGCCAATCAAAAGCGCCCATGTAATTGCGGTTGATATAGCATGGAGCTAAAGTAGGCTCAATAATAAATACATATGCCCTGCCTCTGGCTGAGCAGTGAATTACCTAATATGCTCGCATCCTGGGATAACGTATTTCACAAGCGAACCGGCCACCCTAGCGAACCGGCCACCTCTCCCGAAAATAACTCTCTATATTGATTCTTCATATTTCGACGCGTCAAAATGCCACCAATTCGCAAAAAGATCCTCTACAATCAGCTCAGATAGAGGGAAAGATTGAATTAGCTATTTCCGACTTAAAAATGGAAGAATTCGCAGTATTCGTGAAGCTGCTAGAATCTATACAGTCCCTCATACTACTCTTCAGGATCGCATGAATGGAGTATAATATCGATAAATAATATGCGCTAATCACCATATATTGACTCAATCTGAAGAGGATTCGCTTGTTAAATGGATTCTTGATCTAGATAAATATGGATTACCTCCCCGGCACTCTCTTGTACAAGAAATGGTCAATTATCTTCTTTTACAACGTGACAAACCATAAGTTGGAAAAAATTGGATAACTAATCTAATTAAACGCCATCTAGAGATTGATTCCAAATTCGCAAGGAAATATAACTATGAATGTGCCAAATGTGAAGATCCGAAGATAATCCAGGAACATTTTGACCGCATATAAGCTGCTATATCTGAATATGGAATCTTACTGGAAGATATTTATAACTTTAATAAGACTGGATTTGCTATGGGACTCTGTTCATCTGTAAAATTATTACTAGAAGCGATCGATATACTCAGCTAAAGCTTTTACAACCTAGAAATTAAGAATAGGTGACTGCAATTGAAGCAATAAATTCAACTGGTTGGACTATTCCTTCGTACATTATTTTCAAGATAAAGAAAACTATACGATTAGGCTGGTTTGATGATCTACCAAGTGATTAGAAGATTAATATTAGTGAAAATGGCTGGACTACAGATCAAATAGGATTAGAATGGCTTAAAACCCATTTTATTCCTTATATTAATGGCCGGTCAATGGGATCATATAGAATGTTAATTCTTGATGGCCATGAAAGCCATTTAACTGCGGAATTTGATCATACATGCACTGATAATAAGATTATTCCAATCTACATGCCTCCTTATTCCTCACATCTCTTACAGTCTCTTGATGTTGGCTGTTTTGCAGTTTTAAAACAGTATTATAGGCAGGTTATTGAGCAACGAATGAGGCTTGGATTTAACTATATCGATAAACTGGACTTTTTGATAGCATTTCTACAGGCTCATACAGTAGCATATAAAGCTCAAACTATTCAGAATAGCTTTATAGCCACTGGATTAATACCTTTTAATCCGGATCAAGTTATTCAACAACTTAATATTTAATTAAAGACACCAACACCTCCTCCAAGTCGATCAAGTAATATATAATCATCTTCTTGCTTACAAACTCCTCAAAATATACGTCAATTCATACGCCAGTTAACTACAATCAAGAGACGTATAAGTGATCATACAGGAAGCCCAAATCAAGTGATTAATCAAGCAATTATGCGGATGTCAAAGGCTTACGAAATAACTATGAATGACCTTTTACTCGTACGGAAGGAAAACTGTGATTTATGAGCTGCACATGAAAAGAGAAGTAAAAATACCAAAAATCTAAGAAACAGATATCTATTGAGCATGGGATTACTAGCGAAGAAGCTCAAGCGCTTATACAAGATCAGATTGAGGCATCTCAAGCTGTTATTACTGCTCCAGGTGAGCCGGAGCTCCCAGCTTCTCAAGCAGTTGTACGCCGCCAATTTCGCTGCAGTGGTTGTGGGATTGAAGGACATAAAATAAATCGGTGTCCTAATCGTACTAGTAATTAGTTTTTATATAGAAATTGTATGTGGGTTTGAAATTGGGGTTTGAAATCAATATAGAGAGTTATTTTCGGGAGAGGTGGCCGGTTCGCTAGGGTGGCCGGTTCGCTTGTGAAATACGTTAGCTACGGAGTAATTGCAGTCCCTAGCATTATCTGACATTCAATACGTATTTATATTCTGTGTGTATCATGTTGCCTGCTGCCCTCAATTTCAAGGTCGATGCATGTACCGACTGGTTAAGTAACTACAGCGCAGTTGATTACTTAACCGCAGACTGGAGTCTCTGGACAGCGGACGCACTGCCATTAATTAAAATAATTAATCTTTGTCCGGACATTGCCGGCTTCTAGAGTACACAGTGCACACTGCACACTCCTGTTCGTTTAAGCTCTTCACTACAAAGCGCGTTGAACGAATTTCACTCCCTCTTTCTCTAGGTCTAATTGTGCAGATATGAACTCGTTGAATCCTCCCTTCGTACTTGTGTGGAGTCTATGTAATCTCTAACCGTGACGAGGGCTATGAGTATGGGTCAACCCCCACACCACACTCCCTAGCTAGGTAGGTTTGGATGATGATGAAAGAATACGGTGAGTTAACTTTTCAGGTAACCAGTAGCTACAAGACTATCTAATATCTGTGCTAGTCTAATTCGTTCCTTTAACTGAGTACTCCCTAGGATGTCTCGCAAAATCTCCCAAATCAACAAGGCGTTCGAAGTCGAGACTTTCTAGTATGACGGACGGTAAATTGGCTAGCTTGGTCGTAAAGACAGCCCTATATAGCTTCGTCAGTGAGAGCTTCTCCTTCCCGCAGTGTGTCAAGGCAGCGTCCTTGAAGCGGATCAAGCTTTCTGATGAAAGCGCTATTGATCTGCCGGGGTTGTGTCCTTTGTTTCGTCTTGAGTCGCGATGGCGCCTGGGAAGCGAGTGCCCCTGTCCTTGACTTTCTTCTGTTTCTTCTCTACAACAGGGGCGGGTAGGCCTTCGAAGTAATCTCCTGCCACTCCGGAGAGGCTTGGTAAGCTGCCTGTATAGGTGCCATCAAACTGATAAGGCCAGCTGCGACGGCAGGCTTGAGGAGTTGTGGCGTTAACTAAGAGCCATTATAGTCAGTTGGCTAGGCTCAAGATTGATATGGTACGACAATACGTACGACGTCATTCTTGTAATCTTCCTGGAGCTGCTTAATGTCGGTATATACCAAAGGTTCCGCATCTCTCCGCTCAACTGTGAATTCTTTGCGGCCCCTGAGGCCAGCTGCGGGTAGCAGAACAAATTCCACTAGGCCAATGATTCCATTGTCTTCGATAACCCGAGGAGCAGCTTCAGCTTTCCTAATCTTCTTCAAAATGGCCTCGGGTGGGTCTAGAAGGTCAATTTTACTATCTAATTGATGTTAGTTATGACAGTTATCCATCAAAAAGTGGGTGAAAATACCTTGGATACTAGAACTCATCTTGCCTCCAGAAAGCCCACCAATGAGGGGCGTAATAAGGTGCGCACGCTTGCAACAGATTTATTAGAGTATGCAATTGATTTGAATCAAAAATGGATGTAATACCTTTCGATATCCGAGTTTAGGTAGCCATTCTGTGGCGGCTACGAAAAGCTTTCTTTGATCGACACCTCCCAGCTGGCAATCAACTTTCAGGTGCTCTTCATCCAGAACCTGGAGCACCGGGTACAAAAGTCCACTCAGAGGGGCGTTACTGCTCTGCTTGACAACCTCCGCGCCGGCCTTTTTAGCGTCGTGTTCAGAAATCAAGGCTGATAACCGATAGACGTCCATCACATAGTCCGCAGACTTTTGGTAAGAACTCCCAAGAACAATCTCCAGCTTCTCTGTAGACACGCCGACAGACTTGAGAATTTCCGTGATGATATTTTGATAATATTTGGCACGATTCTCAACGAGCTCGAGCGGCGCCTTGAGGTTGTCAAGGAAACCGTGAATATCAGCTAGCAGGACAACAACATCACATCCAGCGGCGAGCAGTTGGGCGATTTTCAGCGCGCCGACGAAGTAGCCTGTATGCGGTCGACCGGTTGTTGCGGTCTAACAGAGGAGTTAGCCTCACGAAGCAGAGAAATTATTGCGCGACTCACTGACTCACCCCCAATAGATTCGAGGGTTACGGCCCTCTGCCAGAATGGCTTCAATGATCTCAGGGTTCAGGGCCTCAGCAAGATTCTCGTTGATGAGATCGAACCGAGCTTTTGCTGCCGAATCCATCATGAACACGAGGCCAGGGAACGCGCGAGTATGCAATTACTAACTAAATGCAAAAAGGAAGGTGGCATGGTGGGATGAATCATCCACGTCGGGCCGGAAAAATAGTTCCTCCGAAAGCGGCAGAATGACTCAGCCAGTCGTCGGAGCCTTGGCGGTGAGAGTTGACAGAACTGACCCACTTTCAATGCCAAGCCGAGCCTACCGCAATAATTTTTTTTTGGAAGGTCTGAATCAATCTTCGATAAGAGGAGAATTGTGATTCATTGCGATAACTACGACTCAGCCAAGATGGTCGCAACAAAGAAGCGTTGACCACGAAAGTGGCATCGGGGACTCCTTACCAGCTAGATAAACCACAGGTATGCTGAGGCAACTTTATCCCTCACCGAGTAGTGTCACTAATTGGCATCACAGGTCCTTAGAGCCTCAACCGCCCTGCTTCGTCACATCAAATCCCAACAGCAAGAAAAGGCAGAGGCATCAACTAAAAACCACTCATTGGCGATGACGACTCTGATGCGGAAGAATCTTCAACCACCAACGAAGTGATTTGGCTGATTATAACAACGAAGAAGCACGTGGTGGACAAGAACCGCCTAAAACCCGGCAAAATTAGCATCCCACACTCTTTAAATAAATCTTCTTCGCTAAACATTTGTCTGATCACTGCCGATCCGCAACGTTCCGTGAAAGATATCATCGCCGAACCGGCCTTTCCGTCTACTCTTTCCTCGCGCATCACCAGAGTCATCGGGCTGACAAAACTGAGGGAACGCTACAAGAGCTTCGAGAGTCGGCGACAGCTGCTTGCAGAGCATGACGTCTTTCTTGCCGACGACCGAATTATCATGCGATTGGTTGAGACTCTAGGCAAAACCTTCTACCAGTCCAGCAAGCGCCCAATCCCTATCCGCATCGAGCAAGTTGACAAGGTTGATGGCAAGCGTGTGAAGAACAAATCATCTAAAGCTAAAGAAGAACGCAAAGCCAATTTTGCACCACCCCTTGTGGTTGCGAAAGAGATTGAGAGAGCTTTGAACAGCACGCCTGTTTACCTCGCCCCATCTACTTCAACAGCAGTGCGCGTTGGAACCTCCGGTTTGACTCCGGAGCAACTAGTTGAGAATGTGCAAACCGTGGTGAATGGCTTAACAGAGAAGTTTATCACAAAAGGCTGGAGAAATGTAAAAGCCCTTCATATCAAGGGACCCATGACGATGGCCTTGCCCATCTGGCTCGCGGACGAATTATGGCTGGAGGAAACAGATGTCCTAGAAGGCCGAGGAGGAGTTGAAGACAGAAGACAGTGATAAGAACGTGAAAAAGAGGCGGAACCTGGACGACGATGTGCCACGAGAGTCGGCCAAGAAGACCAAAAGCTCAAGGCAGCTACAGACGATGACGAAGCTTTCCGGAAAGAAAAGCTGCGGAAACGCAAAGTGCAAGCACTGGAAGAAGGAATGGTTAAGAGATAGAAGTTAACAATTGATTTGTTTTGTAATGTTCTCTGTCTGGTGTTTACATGGGTTATGAGGCGTCCAAAATTCGCTGATGGTCGGGATTTTTCTTTCACTTCCTGCCTATCTGTCCATATAATTACTCAGCTGGTTTTGTGCCCATTGATTGAACATACTAAGTACACTAAAGAAGTACCGTGCTGTATAATTCGTAGTTGACGAAATTGCTTCCAGACGTATGAGTCGGCCAGTAAAATGATAAATCCCTCCTTGACTGACAGCCGAGGTGCGGGAATCGTCGGTGGCTGCGGCTAACTTACTCTCGCCGACTCGGTCTTGGGCCGGCCCTGCCCATCGTCATCACCACCATCCAACCGAAGCCCGCATTGAGTGCAGGACAATTCGAAACGATCTACTTGATGTTGCCGGTCTTATAACAAACTGCGAGTTCTCGATTGCTCATAGCACAATGATTTCTGCCGCGCGACCTACGGTGCTGCGTGCAGTGCGGTCGCAGCTTCATCCGTCGCGATCAATTTTCGCATCCCGGTTATCGGCGGTCACACGATTATTGTCGACCCTTGCAGTTCTCGAGCAACGAGATGGAAAGCTTTCAACATCTTCATTGTCCGCTATCGCAGCTGCCCAGAAACTGGGAGGATCTGTCACAGGATTCGTTGCTGGGAGCGGCGTGAAGTCATCTGCAGCCGCCGAAGCGGCAAAGATAAAGGGCGTTGAGAAGGTTGTTGCAATTGAGAATGAGGCTTACGAGAAGGTGCGTTGGTTTCAGGAACAAGAAAACGGCAAGGGTTATTAGTATTAATGAGATTATTCTATAGGGATTGCCCGAAAATTACGCACCGTTGCTCGTGGATAACATCAGAAACGGCGGATACTCACATGTGGTTGCCGCACACTCGGCCTTTGGCAAGGGCTTGTTGCCTCGTGTGGCAGCACTGCTCGATGTACAGCAAGTTTCTGACATTACGGGTATTGAGAGTGAAGATAGTATGATGAAAGCAACAATAGCCAACTCTTTGAAGGCACATAACTGACACGAAATAGCTTTCGTTCGACCGATATACGCTGGCAACGCCATCCTTACAGTGCAATCCGAAGACCCAATCAAAGTTATCACCGTCCGGGGTACTGCTTTTCAGGGGTGGAGACGGAGGGAGGCTCTGCAGAGATTGTTGACGGCTCAGATCCCAAGGCAGAGAGTACAACTGAATGGGTGTCGGAGGATCTTGCGAAGTCTGACCGTCCCGACTTGGGAACAGCTTCTCGAGTTGTTTCTGGTGGTCGCGGCTTGAAGTCCAAGGAGGAATTTGATCGTGTGATGGTGCCACTCGCCGATGCTTTAGGTGCCGCTATTGGTGCTTCTCGCGCTGCTGTTGATAGTGGATATGCCGACAACAGCCTTCAGGTTGGCCAGACTGGGAAGAACGTGGCACCTCAGTTGTATCTGGCAGTCGGTATCTCTGGAGCAATTCAACATTTAGCCGGTATGAAGGATAGCAAGGTTATCGCGGCTATCAATAAGGAGGCTGATGCGCCCATTTTTCAGGTAGCTGATGTGGGATTGGTGGGTGATCTTTTCGAGAAGGTGCCTGAACTCACTGAAAAGCTTAGAAAATAAACTTTTGTCTCTTCAATGAATGCATGTTAGGTTAAAATGTGAACTTGGTGACCAAGGCGTGGATTGTGACACTGGTGTCCTGACTAGGTATCTTTGTACGGATGAATATATTAGATGATTGACATAATATCATGAAAAACAGGTTCTACATGGCATCTATTGTCACGACATCTAGGTATATGATCATTTTGAACTGCTAAGCACAACCTTCGAAATTGCTCATGACTAGATACATTGGGTCACAACATTCGGTACATACATGAACGCGCCAGCTAAGCTTGGAATAATGTACACTATAGACTACCTAACTTACCTGCCTAGATACCAGCTGGAGAGGGCCGTTTCATAGACTTATGGAACTCTACCTGATCGACCTCTATTGACTTTGGATCTATCAGCTTGAGATTCCACTGTCCAGACCCATTCTTTACCAAGGTCACTTTCGACGCCTTCGCAACCTCCTCTCGTTCATGAGGCTTCTCATCCAGTGTGTCAAATCTGGCCCTGTCCTCCGCAGAAATTGCAAAGAGACTCGTGATAACAGAGTCCTTCAAACTATCTACTTTGCGTACTTTCGAGTCAAGGATGACCCAGATCAAAAACACTACAGACAAAAAGATCTGGACGGCCAAGAAGATTAGATATGGCCATCGTACGACAATATAGGAATCCGAAATGAAGCTTTGTCCCACGACTGGCGAAGCGAAGAATGAACGAAGCCTGTGGTATGGAAACGAGTTGGCATGAGAAAAATAATCGAATCTTTTCGATGCAATAAATGGCGAAGAAATATAAGACAAGGAAGGATACTTACCAGTTAGTCATACCTCGAGCCGTGTTACTTAACACATTGTCGACAGCGTTAAGCATCAGCTTGTCTCTTGCGGTCCCCGTGGTAGCGTTGATATTCTGGCTTTTATATATAGCTGTGCCGAGGGAATAACTGAAAGGAGTCATGTCAAATAAGCCATAGGTGCCGATGTAGTTATATGAGCCTAACAACGAGTTTTGGATAATCTCAGATACAGATGTTGATACATCGTAATAGCTGTAATTGAGACCGTCCACGGTAAACGTCCGGTTATCAATAATGGTTGGATATCGGCTGTCTGCAAGAGCGCCATATTGGTCAAACCAGGTAACGTTGCTAGTGGTCGAAGTCACGTTTGTAAAAGTCGTTCCATTTGTAGTCGTGACGTTGTAGGTCTCAACACACATGTAGAATAGGGATTCAACGGCGCGTGCATACGTCAGAAACAATTGTGTGTTATTGAGAGTTTCTGCGCCGAAGTCAACCGCATCAGTGGTATTCAAGTAAATGGTCTGGACTGCTGTAAGGGCGTTGTAGCCAAAACTCTCATTGGTGAAGGTATAGAGATACGACCAGTAAGGGTTGTTCAGTCCATCGAGCGTTATGCTAGTTGAGTTTAGACTGATGTCTTGATGTGGTTTGAGCCAGAAATACTCGTTCTGAGCAAGTCCTATCTGGGTGCAATTCGAACAGCTTTCCTGCCAAGTCCAGCCTTCAAATCTATTTGTAGCATTTTCAGTGCAACATTGTACGGCTGTTTCTTCGAAAACCAGTTTATCCGTAATGTCGTTGGTCTCGACACATACTGCAAGAGATCCAAATGATGGCCATTGGCAGTTCCTGTCGGACATTCTGGCTCGGTGAAGTTATAAGTCGTATTGCCTGAGGTAAACATTGCGCTTATCATGTAGCCTGTCATTTGATTGATAGATGAAGTGTAATCAGCTGCACCAACATTAGTCGACCTGACTATGCATGTCTTCGGAAACTTGAAGGGTACAAACAGCCGTCATGTATCATTCTATAGATCGTAGCGTTCTGATTGTTGGAGACATATCTTGTGCTCTGGCTAAGTACCGCTTGCGTGATGGTCGAAGTCACAGCAGACGTTATCAAGAGGATGGCTGCCAGCAAAACCGAAAGCCTTTGTAGATAATATGTATGAGCCTCGAGCCAAGTAGACGAACGGTCCGAGGATACTTACCTCCCTTTCGTACTGAAAAGAAGCAAAATGCTGCCCCATGCTCCTCGACTGGCATTGTCAAATCTTTCGAAGTCCTCCAATGGCCTATTTTTCGCCATAAACCAGACCCATTTCATTTGCGAAAGACCTTGAACAACTGGGAAGACAAACGTAGACTGGCTGACAGCAGTCAAAAATGCTATGAGCGTGTTGGTGGTAATTCCGAGCGGCCATGAAGGGAGCCCTTTTCCATCATACTCATGGAGTACCACAATCATGCTCATAAAAGCAGCTAAACTTATCACACAGGAGATATATTCCAGGGCCCAGCCCTGGGGTAACACGTCCAAGAAGAAATGGGTGTATTTTCTCCATGCTGATCTTGGTTCTGATTTTATCACGTCCCGCGCTTGGGATTTGCTAGCAGACCTAGAACCACTCTTCTGCCCAGTACCGGAGGTAGCTTCTGATCCGAGGTTCCTTCAGTTCTGAAAGGTGGGAAGAGTGTGCTGGGCGATTCCGAGTTTATTGTAGAAACAGACGCAGCCCGCTGCGAATCATGGAGTGAAATTTGACTCATGTTGAAGAAAAGAAACAATGGAAATCGAGACCCGAACGAAAACCTTAAAAATTGACAAGAAAAGTGGTTACCAAAGATCTTGAAACGACAACGTGTTCGCACAGTTCTCTCTGGCAGTCTAAGCGTTGGCCCGTCTTATTATATACCTGAACACGTCGACAGAAACCTACATCTATGGAAACTCGAGATTGATACTTGGATTCTTAATTTGGATGCTCTATTTACTGATGAAACAAAACTGGGCGCTTATGGTATTGTTTGCTCAACCGCTCCTACCTTGACCTGCAGGCGTACTTTGAAGTCAGCAAATGAAATGCCATAAAACCGTGGTGCTAATCGCTCCTACTGCTGCTGCGCCGCATTGTACCCTGTAAAGGACATGGGAATTTTGTCCTACCTCGGTTTACAATCAGCGAATCGCTGCGATTAGGCAAGCAACAGCGCCGCATGGTGGATGGTCGCTTTGGAGAAATCGGCCAGTGATGTTGCTTTAAAAGGCCGTACTAGCAAATGGTCAAACCACCCAATAGTATCCATTTTAATCGGCCAATCTCGTTTAGTTATAGAGTGAATTCTGTTATGCAATGTGGAAGCCATCCAGGGTGCTGTTCGGCCAATGGCTGTGCGTGAATACGCGCCGGAACACGCACTTGCATGGTGCACCCATCCAATTCGACACTGCAACTTGATGCATGTAGATGCTATTTTTGTATACACACTTGAACATGCTCCAACCTTTTTTTTTTATAAAAAAAAACAATGGAAAAGGCAGAAAAAAGGGCAGCTGTGGTCGTATCATTTCTTTAAAAGCAAACAACAAAATCGTCGCGGGGACTTAGGGCTTGGGGACTTCCCAAACGGGAAAGTTGCGTTTGTGTGGTTATTCACATGTCACTCCTATGATTTTAAATGTCACTAAGAAAGAAAAGTAATCGACCTATTAATGAAAAGTATCCAGACATATTTTAAAAATAAAATGTTCGTTCCTATATTGAGTGCTCTCTAGCTTGTCACTACTGAGTGCAGTGCCCTTAAGTGATTGTTACCTAGGTATCTGACAGACACATATGAACCTGCTCGGAAAGACTTCCCCTCATGCACCTACATATTCCCAAAAATTGATGTCAAAGAAGATTGGTCAGAAGTTCGCACCGAATCCTTTGAGAGACGAGATTGTCGCCGGCGGATAGGTCAAGCCACCTACTTTTCAGCACGTTCTCGACGAATAGATTTTACCGGAGTCTTCGGAGGTGAGTCTCATTATCTCTGGAGTAATGCACAAGAAGTGGAGCAGAAAAGGTCAGACCAGTTCTGGCATTACCATTTATGGACTTTCTCGCAGGGCTTGCCAGTCTCAGTCGTTATTCTTCTAGTTCATTCTATGGACCTTGCTCATAGAATGATATTCGCTACCTACCTAGGTAGGAATTGAAAACTCCTCCAGCCACCCTTGTAAGCACGGTTGAGATTTGGTGTTACGTGACAGGGGCAAGCTTGGATGATAACTTCCCGAAATTCCTTGGGACATCATGCGGCCCGCTCTAAAATGACAAGGACGGAAATATACCTATATCATGTATATTATTTTCTCCGACAGGCAAAAGCTTTCATAAACCTTGCAAACCAGCTTTCGAAAGACAGCATATATCTAAAAAAGATGGTGTACGCACCATCAGGGACCTGATGCAAAAAGATCGAATAGGTAGGACAAAACTATACCGCAACGAGAAAGCAGTCGATCAATGACGAAGGCATATCCAGTCATTGATCGAGCCGACAGTCCGAAGCCCTGGGCTTGGAATTGTGTGATGTGGTATTCATGATATTCATTTATAACGCCAACTAGATATGTAGTATTTTGCAAAAACGGAAATTATGCACTAACTAATAGTTTCGGCACGACGGTGCTCTTATTGCTTGCCAATCTATGAGATCGTTTACTTATCTAGGTCCACTTCTTGCATAGTTCGTGGGGTTCACAATGCGAAGACTGGGATAGAAAAAGCAACGAGATCTGGCATGTCGGAAATACCTTTGTGACGGCCTCAACATTTTGACTTCCACTCTGAGTAGTATGAATGACGTGAAGAGAGTTAGGAAGGTAACCAATTGTCTGGCAGCTTCCGATTGCCAACAGAAATTGCTTGATCCTTAGTAATGCTATATAAACCTCCTGCTCGCTTGGGCAAGAATGTAGTCCTTGCAAGGCTTTGGACGAGCTAGGCTGTTCCAGGCTTCTACCTAGGTATCAGATCCTACCTAGGTATGTGAACCCCGCCACTGGCAATTTAACTTTCATCAATCTTCCTCTGAAATGCCAGAAATTATAAACATGTCCTCGATGATTCCTTCCTGCCCAGGGCTTTACAGCGCAGCAACCGGCGCTGCAGCGTATGTCCTACTTTTCCGACATGGAGAATGGGATGGCAGTGCACCCAAGGTTTTGATCTCCTATTTAGCAATTTTCACTATTCTAAACGCAACAAACCTCGCAGAGTTGGCCACTGGTGTAAAAGATCCGAATGCTTTCCTGCTTCTTGCGTGTCACCTCGTCGGTCTCTACGGAAGCATTATCATATACCGTGTATTCTTCCACCGTCTACGAAAGTTCCCTGGCCCTCTTGCTGCTGCTGTAACAGCTTTATATGCCAGTTTCCTGCCGGCCAAGAGACTTAACAAATTCGAAGAAGTGGGGAAATTACACCGAAAGTATGGCGACTACATTCGTCTAGGTCCACGAGAGCTGTCGATAGCAGACCCGCGGGCAGTACCTTTCATATACGGTCCTGCGTCGAGAACGACGAAGGGTCCCTTCTATGACGGTGGTGAGCCATACATATCGGTTCACACTACAAGAGATAAACTGGAGCATGCTCGTCGTCGAAAGGCGTGGGATCGTGCATTCAGCTTCAAATGTACGTATGTTTTGTTTATTTCAAAGGTTTCCGTCACCAAGGAGAATGAGTTCGCGTCTGAGACAACGAGTAAGTAGCTCTCCGTGACTACGAGCAGCGGGTGTCAAGATATAGTGCGCAGCTGCTGTCAGTGATTGCAGAGAATGTTAGTCGACCCATCGACATGGCCCGCTGGTTCAATTACTACAGTTTCGATGTCATGGGCGATTTGACGTTTGGGAAATCATTCGAAATGCTCATAACCGGCAAGGATGCCTATATGCTCGAAACCTTGCATAAGGACATGCAATCCATGGGACCTTTTCTTCATGCAATGTGGATTCTCCCCTTTTTCAAGATGATACCAATACTGAACAGGAGCTATCTTACATATTTTAAGTGGCTTGAGATACAGGTCGATAATCGAACAAAGGTATCTCTGACCCATTAGATGTTGGGATTGCCCTCAGGAAGAAAGTGAATTTTGCTAAACTCGAACGCTAGAATGAGCCCGAGAAACCGGACGTCTTTACACAGCTTGTGAGAGAGTTTGAATCCGGGCCGAAGACAAAGAAAGACCGATTGAATTTCCATGGAGATGTCAACGTGGCTGTTGTCGCTGGAAGGTTGGCTACCTGCTGTCTGTGCCTAGAGATGCAGCAGTACTGACACGCATGTAGTGATACGACGGCATCTACTCTAACAAATTTATTTTACGAGCTAGCCAGCTCACCGGAATTCTCTCGGATGCTTCAGGTTGAAATAGACTCAGCCACGGAAAAGTCATATCAGGAGTTGTCCCAAATGAAATTACTTAATGCCGCTATTGACGAAACATTGCGCCTGCATCCAGCTATACCCTCCGGCATGCAGCGTGTGACTCCCCAGAAAGGCATCCAGATTGACGATATCTATATCCCGGGTGACTGTTTGGTGCAGATGCCCCTTTACTCATTGTTTAGAGGTAGCTATTACATCCTTTTGTCCCTCTTCTTAAATTGATTCCCTGGCTAACGCGACATAGACGAACGTTGCTTTGTTCATCCGAACCAGTTCATTCCGCAGCGATGGACGAACCGGCCAGACCTTGTTAAGGATGCATCCATCTATATGCCATTTGGGCTTGGTAGGGTCTCATTTCTAGCTCTATTAAAGAAAGCCGGGATGGAGTTTCACTAATGAATGGATAACATTAAAACAGGGGCGTATGCATGCGCCGGCAAACAGCTTGCGTTAATGGAGATTCGGCGCGTAACGGTAGACATTCTGTCTCGCTATGACGTTTCTTTTGCAAAGGGCCAGACGCACGAGGCATTTTATCAGGGACAGCAGGATGTGTTTACATTGGTCTGTGGGGAGCTGCAGCTTCTTTTCACTAAGCGGGTTTCAGAATGAAAAATGATTTTCATGTTCGGCGATTACATAGTTTTCTGAGCTAGTTAGCCTTAGTTTGTCCCTCTTATCCAGTAAACTTATATTCTCTAGTGCTGAGTACAGCCTCGGATGATCTGGGCTTGTTAGCTGAGTTCAAAGTTCAGAGACTTCCTGCTAGTCTGTCCAAATTAGGAGAGTATAGTTCGCCATCCATACCCCTTAGAATCCGCGAGAGCTAGCAGAGAAGTAATCAAAGCCACCACATGGCAAAAGGCAGCATTGGAATTAGAATCGAGATGGAGCTTCTTTTGAAGAGCCGTACTCCACTTCGTCATTTCCCGATTTGGCAGGACATGTGCTATGACATACAACAGTTGGATACTAGGGTGCATAGTTTTGTCTAAGTTTAGCACCCAATAAGTCTTGCATCATGATCCTTACCTGCGAGACAGAAGGCCAGCCATGTAAGGGAAAGGTAACGATCAGGGAATATCGATGGGAGTAACACTGTCAGCAGGGGATTGAGACAACATCACCACTACTTCGCTGTCGTCCAGGATCAACATGATGTGGCGATGTTAGGGCCTCGTAGAGTTTACATCTTCACATATACGCTGCCTTTACAAGTTTGTTCGCTGACCGCGTCTCAAACATGCATACGCAGTGATGCATTCCTGTCCGTTCGGCGTTCACAGTGTTGGATATGGACACGAAAGTCTTTTCTTTTCTTTTTTTATGATTTATCTACACTATCAACAATAAAAGTATATATATATATATATCGGCGAACACTATTCAATAGAGTATGCCGAATATGGATATCCTGCTATTGACGGAATGCTCCGTCAATACATGCTAAGTAGATTCTTAGCGCTTAGTAGAAGAATAATTCAGAATTTAAACTACGCATAAAAAGCATTCTTAAAAATCAACCTTCTATTCTCTATCTGCATACTGATACGCTTGCTCAGAGGAACGCTTGTAGTTATACTCGTATACATTCTTGCAGGCTCCCTTATAAACTTCCTCACGGCTTTTTACCTAGGTATATGTAAGTAACTATGAGAGAAACTCATACGCGTGCTCGTGGATCAGATATCCTAAGTAAACCAACCAGATTTTAGGTTTATTTGAGTGCATAAACCTTTTATAATGTGAAATATTTTGTAATGAGAAACTCACTAAAGTCTTACTCGGGTTGCCTTACTCGCGAGCAATTCCAGGTTTAATTAGCAAACCCCGGACCTCTACAGCCAAAAGCCATTGGCTGGTTAGTCACTACAATGCCGCTACAGCCGCGGTCATAGACTGGCTGTCTGTGTCCTGTGATTGTGCTAGACTCTTAAAGTCGAGAATTCTGGGCGTCTCTTTCAATGCTGGTAGCGGTAATTCTCGCCGTTTGCGGATTGCGTAGTGAACGTTGGAACCAGCACGGCGGCAGCTTTGAGAGAATTCGTATACATACGCAACAACGAAATGCCGACGTCTGTCAGACTATGAAGATAGTTTTGGCCCGGGCTTATGTACTCTAGATTCTAGAATAATGGCAAATGGTAAATACGTCCCCGGCGCTAGGGCTTACCCTGTGTCGGGACCAACCGCAACAATTCTGCCCCCGACACAATGGTAGATGCCAGATCGAAGTCTACTAAGTCTAGACGCCAATCCCTGTATCGCCCGGTACAGTGAAGACGCTGCCAAGATCGCACGGTTGCTCCGGATGTATTCGCTTACATCTGTTGCGCTCTGTGCCTGAACTTGAGCTGAATAACTACCTACGTAGTAGCCTGACATCAGCTTTGCCTTCGGATGTCTTGGTCTCGTTCAAGCAAATGCGCTGGCCCAGTGCTCTCCGCAATGAGGGAGGTTCTTGTCGGGATATGCCAACCAAGGATTTCCTAATTGGGAATTATTCCTAGGCAGGTCAAAGTGAAGGCCTACGGTATATAAACCTCACCTTTACCCTCGATATCGTGCCTCCTGGGAATCCGGCTTTTATCATATTTACTAGTGAATCAGAAGCTTCACCTATCGAACTACGCAAGGTTCGTAGTTAGCTACCTAGCGCGTAGCCATACCAACAGTTATTTCATACCAGATGCCAGCGCGTCCTCCTCTTGAGTCTTTCCATTGATCCTCTTCCGTCAAGCAGGCCGACGAAATGTGCCGCCACAGCCACTGCTTAGTCTTCTAGAGGACCTATTTTACAGGATCAAGACTCGGGCCACCTTTAGACATCTGTGCAAAACACACGATGGCCGATGACGCCGTTATACCCTCGGATATTGCCCACGCCATTGCCGTCGGCAGTGTTCCTCCCGGTCTCCCAGTGTCGCTTTTGCTGGATTCTCGTGATAGACCTGCTAAGATGGGCATATATTTTGTGTTTGCTTTAACGTTTGTGTTCTTGCTTCTGCGATGCTATTCAAGAATCTTTGTTGTTCAGAAATTCGGTCTAGATGATTGGCTAGCGTGTGCTACTTTTGTACGTTGATATTCCCATCCATCCTTTCTGTCTCTCGCCCTTCTTCCCAGGCATGAATACCCGCTAGGTGTAAGCTGTGACTGACGAGACGAACAAATAACAGGTCCTTTATATACCCCTGGTGCCGCTATGTGTTCTGGCAATAAACAACGGGAACGGCAGGCACCGGGTCTACGTCGAATATGTTATGTCGATTGATAGCGCTCGAGTGGACTACGGACAAGAGATGGATGTAATTTTGCATTTTCTCTACGTCGTTGCCCTCTTCACCTGTCGCATGTCCGGACTTGCGTTTTATAGTCGACTCTGCGACGCTCACGCTAAACTCTACATAACCCTTCGTGTTTGCTGTGGCATCTTCGTCGTCTTCTTCCTTGCCCAATTCTTCCTCCTCCTCTTTCACTGCATTCCGGTCACCAGCAGATGGCCGTATTCATGGCAGGCCAATTCGAACCAGTATAAGTGCGTAACCTGGGGTGAAGTCTACATCACAACTTCATGCCTATCCTTTGTCTGCGACGTCATCGTGTTTGTCATTCCGAGTATGTTGATTCATCTTTTACATGTCCCGTTGAGAAGAAAGCTGGGACTTGCCTTCGTCCTGTTCCCTGGTGTCCTGTGAGTAACGCTCCTAAAACGGAAGTTGCTATAGAAAGGAGACTGACTGATACGGCGCAGAGTGCTCGGTGTATCCATCGCTCGCATTTATCTCCTCCACATGAGCCAATGGTCAAAAGACAACATGTGGTATTATGATCCACAACTCGCTATTGAGATGGCAGAGATAGGCGCCACTCTTATTGCCTTGTCATTACCAGCTTTAAAACCTCTCTTTTGCGTCTATGTTCTCACGAGAATCCGCTCCAATCCTAGTTTGCGCAGCAGTGACCAGCAATCCCCTCTCATCCAATCCTCTTGAAAAGGATAAACAACTTCACATTACATGCCAATGGTGATGAATGAGGATGACAGAAACTCTCCACCGCAGGAGGCTCACAGTGTTAAAAGGAAAAGTAGGACCTAGAGGACCAATTATACACAATATCGAAAAATCGCACCTCTTGTTCACCAAGCACGACTCCAAGCCAATCACCATCCATAGATATCTGCATTTTGCCATCCAGGTCCTAACAAGGACCGTCACGGGAAATGGACACGAGCGAGCTGACAGGCTCGCGGCCGAACTGAACACAACAATATCAACCGATTGAGCCACCAAAGGGTACCCTTAATGGGGGCTTTTGGTAATGTTCATTTTACGTGTAAATATGCTTCGTTTCGCTGTCATTTGGATTCAAACCTAGAAAGCTTGAGATTATGCTCAGGTGAGCTTCGATCTCTTCATTTTTCTTTACGATCATTCTTCTGCGGTTACTAATGTGAAATATAGTAGAGAAACTTGTAACGATATAGGTCACTCTATTTGCTTTTATTTCCAGTCCTTCAAAATGCCATAAAATGGGATTTAATTAATGAACTACTCGCGGCACGACTCGATGACGAATTTGGCGCGCTTAGATTTGCGTTGGATCTAACTGTGAATACTATACAAGAATCAAACAAAAGAATATACATTTACTAATTAAACTAGGCCAGTCAAGACAGTTGCAGGATCCAAACATCAAACATGCTGCCGACCAGTGAGCTTGGAGAAAGATTTGTATACTTTAGAAACCCATTAAATAGGGACACAGTGTTCGGAAGTCATTGCTATACATGCTGCAATGGCTCAAATTTACATGCTGCTGGTATGGTAGAAGTAATTGTGAAATTTTACAAGATCTTAAACAATTACAAGATTTGGGTCACTCTCTTGATGCTGCCGCAGCACCGAATTAGCCAGACACGTTTCAATTCTTGTGGCCGGTTGACTCGGTCATGCCTCGTCTGCTTGAGTGTCCCTGGCTCAATTCTTCATTCATCGGCTAATCGCTGTATTCATGGCAGTCGATTTCACTTTACTCTAATGTGCCGTGAACGCCAGATTTTGTGGAGACCTCCTGAAATTGCTTTCTGCAGTAAGCTAGTGAATTGCGACTATACTGAATATACCTAGCTATTTTGTTGAATGCCATTATCAAGCTTCAATAGGGAGAGGCTTGAAATTTAACGGAAATCCTTTAAGTCTGCCAAAAACCCCATTGCTCGCAACGGGGCTTCCTTGAGCTCCGTGTATCACTTTCCAGGCTTAGCAGCAAACCTGAAAGAAGAGTGTTCTTTTCATCACTTGAGTATATAAGTGGATCCAGGTCGTCAACTAGAAAAATCCTCCTACTTTCAAGAGGCAGCAATGTCAGGTTTAGTAGGTAGAAGATCGGGTGCATCTCTAGAAGCTACTGAGACAAGCCATATTGGTGGCTAATCCCTTGTTGACATATAGTGATTGCATATTCTTGCTTTAGTTACAGTGACCTCTGCTGGGTACTGTCACGTCGGTTGACGTTCTGCAAATCCAATCGAAGGAACGTGAAAGATCTATATAACCCACATCTTCTAGAGACGTCAAACTTGCATAATTAATGTCATGCCATGAGAAAAGACCTGAGAGGATTCGGCCGCCATTGACGTCATATTTTCAGTGAAACTACTGGTCAATGTTTCAATGATGTGTAAACTTGTAAAGGCTCGAAGCGATGAGATATAGAGCGTTTTTGAAAGAAAGTACCTCAGGCCGCTGTTTCGAATTGCAAGACCACTCGCCTGACTTGGGATCCTGGAGAATCTTTCGCTCGAATTCTTCATAAGAAGAAGAAAAGGAAGCATTCATAGCAATATAAACGAGACGAGAGCGTAAAACTTTATAACTAGAGCCTTTCAATAAAAGCCCAACTCCGGAAATTTGCTAATCGGTTAGTGTGTTCCAAGCCATTTGCACGACGAAGGAAATCAGAATTTGTTCCCTCATGGGTTCCCAATCTATAAAATTGCTGGAAAAATGGCTGCAATCGTCATTGGTGCCGAGAATCGAGGAGAACTTGAATTTTGGCTCCACTCCAGGAGCAATAGGCTGATGACAGTAACTAAAAGCATTCAAATTGCGGATTTAATCATAAATGAAAGAATTAATAAACACAGCATATACGTATAGTGTACTGACATCACGCTACTTATAACAGATCATAGCTATCTAGATAGTACAATATCAACCGCGTTCTCATGGCTACAATTTATGTAGGGAAGTCGAAGAAGTGATTGCTGAGAGCACGCCCTGCTTTACAGCCATGAAGGAAGAACCGAATGATAATATACAGGAGGATGACTGAGTTAATGATAGTACTATTTTGACCTTATTGCTTTGACACCTAGTACCTAGGCACTGTAACAAACTGGCCAGTATCAGTCAGTATAGGCATTTAGTCTTACTTTAGTACTGAGAAAAGCAAGTCTAAATTACAGGATAATTTTATCGCGATAGATGTAAATCCAGTGGATATTATTGAGTACCTAAATTACTGAATCGGGACATTCCTTCCGTATTGGGCAAAATACCTAGGTACCTAGGTAGAAATAAATGGGCTAGATCAAACAATACAACGAATCCTGAAAAATAAAAGGGTCCCTTGTTTGGACATGCGTCAAATATCTAAACAGCTCACATCACCCCGTCTAGCCAAACACCAATTCTGAAAGGCTTCTACGCCCATCGCAGCTGACAAGACCATTTTCCCAAACATATCGACATCATCTGGATGACCAAATGCCAGAAATTCCGTAAAATCCAAATCTCGAATCAAAAATCGATTCTTCTGCGTACGCCAATGCGAATTCATATCGGGTTCGAGCTTGCCATAAGTGTGATGACAAGTACCAACAATGCGACGAGGCCAGTCGACCGTCGCATTTGAGATTCCTTCTCATTTCATTTTTTTCTCCTGCTCGACTTTGTCGTTGTCGTTATTTCTGAAAATGTACATGACTTCCCAGATGCGAATTAACAGGTACGCAAGGAATATTGTGCGACGCGCTGATTCTTCGAAGATCCAGGTTTGCCACAAGTCCGTGTTACGGCTTTGACCGTCGGCGGCGGTTGATTGCGACGGTTCCTCAAGAAGAGAAGTCATGGAGAGATGGCCGAGGAACGTTAAAGTGTCTTCCAAGTACACATTTTGTAAGAAATAAGTCAATGAAGAGCGCAGGGCGGGCATGGTCAGGTCAGCAGCCAAGCGAGCCGAGGTGTCATCATCGAAGAGTCTTATTGTTTGATAAATGATGAGAGCCTGTAAGCGTGCTAGACACTCTATAGCACTGCTCGGCTGTTCGGATGCTAGAAGGTCGGTTACACGGTTTTCGATGATTGATAGTATGGTTTTGAAATTGGTCGCATTCCTGTTCATGTATAGAGAGCAGCACGCATAGGCATCTGGGTAAGGACGGTTAGTGTACACCGCAGGGCTAGGTCTTCCGTTTCACTATCGAATAAAAGGGCTGTAAATTGAAAGCACTCACCTTGCATGGATCGCGGCATGCCATTATGGTACAGTAATGGATGGCTCCACGGCGTTCCATTGTCCAGCACCATTGTCCTATGCGCATTTTGAAATACTTCTAGCGTGACCTGCATTCGAGCCATGACCGCCGAGGACCGAGGTGCGAGACTTAGCGGAGCAGATGGTGCTTTGTCACCGACTCCATACTCGTAAGATTTCTGTAAAGACGGTGGCAAGTGCAATGTTACAGGCTGGTTGACCGGAAAGTTTGCAGCTGCTAGCAAAGGATACTCGCACTTCAGTCCCCGCTGGCTACATCGCGAGCAATTCGGCAGGAAGAGGTCACACCGTCTTCTAGCTTTGGCACAGGCCATACATGCCTTGCGCCGTGGGATGGAGCCATTTCTCTCTTGGTATGCGACAGGAGTCTGTACCACCGACATCTCCTCCAGCTCTGATTAGTGGCAGCTCCGATTACTACTTTAAGAGCTCGCTTGCAAGCGGTGTTGGCTCTCCAGTCACGCACACATTAGTCAAGCCAATGCTCAGACCTTTACCGCTTTGATGCTTTTGGGATGAGTAGAGGCGGTTGAATTCAGCGTGCAAGAGCCTGAGGTGGCCGGCGGCCCGACGGATTTTAGTGATATGGGACGGGCGGAAGTCCGCCAGAGGGCCAGAGCTAAATCGATAGTTAAATATATCCTATATCGTACAGACCACCTCAGACCAAACGAGGCTTCTCCGAGTTGTAGCCCAATATATCCACAGATGATACAGCATGATTGGATATAAAGAGGGCTTTTAGCTTGTTAGTCACCTTCAATATGGTCGAAAAGATAGTGGATCATGGGAATGGCGGAATTCCGCCCGCTGGTGGCAGTAGTTAGTTTAGGGCTGGACCAGTCAAGGGCATGAGAAATAATGTAGTCAATTTCCGTAGATTTCTATGACGCCGAGCAAAAAATAACGTTCCGTGAGAGTAGTGCAGGAAGTCTGCTATAAAGAGAGACGATTTCCTCGCAGACATATGTAATCCTGACATTTTTCAGAGCCCTTCTTCCAAGGTGACAGCGAGTCTTCTCAATCATACCCAGTGCATACAATTTCCGAAATGTCCGACCTACCTTCTTCATAACTGGCGCCACAGGCCCCCAAGGCAATGCAGTTAGTCGCCATCTCCTCAGCAAAGGCTGCACAGTGCACGCCATCACACGCAATCCCAACTCCCCTACCGCCCTAGAACTAAGGTCTCTAGGCGTCAAAGTATTTACCGGAGAACTCGACAACGAAGAAGTCCTCCAATCCGGCATGAAAGGCTGTACTGGCATGTTTCTCAACGTGCCCTCAAGCCCACTTACAGCGGTCGACTACTGCAAACATATACTAGCAGCGGCCAAAAAGACTGGCACCATCAAACATATCGTATGCTCGACCTCCTTTTCCGCCGAGCATCCCGAAAGACTCGCAGCTTGGGAACCCAACGGGACAATTGCCATGATCCTTAAACCCAAGCAAATCATCGAAGAACTCGTCCGCAACGGCGGATTTGAGTACTGGACTATCCTGCGGCCTGGTAATTTTATGGCCAACTTCCTCAAACCCAAGATTCTATTGACGTACCGTGGTCTGGAAACCAGCGGCATCTTTCGCACATCATTCCAAAGGAAAACCTCATCCCGATGGTTGATCACGATGACATTGGAAAGTTCGGCGCTGCAGCCCTCTTGATCCGGCGCGTTTCCATGCGCAAGCTATTCCAATTGCATCTGAACTTCTCACGGTAGATGAGATCATGAGTGAATTGAGCAAGGCAACGAGGAAGAAGATGTCAGCGTCCTATTTATCGGACGAGGAGTATGAAGTGGAGGCGGCGAAGAATTCCCCAGTTTCATGGCAAAAGGTTTTACGTGATATGGCCCAATTCGCGGATATGGAAAAACTAAAAGCGTGGGAAATACCTTTGAATTCATTTTCGGAGTTTCTGGAGAGGGAGAAGGCGGTGGTTGAGGATACATACAGTCAGGTTCCGAACTAGACTGCAGATCTGTGATTGAATTTTATGTAACTTAACATCATATATGAGTTGCGCATCGTAACCTTTTAGGTGAGCTGCGATCCTTGTACGTTCGGAAACAATCACACCAGCGAACTGTTCCCTAGGTAACTGATACAATTTTGTAAATTTTGGTGTCTTATCATTGTTACCTAGGTATAAGGAACCCCTAGTGTTAGTCCGCCATGAGCAATTTGCCCCAGTGTACAGCCCGAAAAAGAGGACAACGAAGCAGATTATTAATATTATACTGGGATGCACTGTAGGTAATGCTTTCTAAATATCCATCAGATGACCTGATAGGCTGGCTGGCCCTGACTCTGACAGTTTCCAAGCTCTTAGTGCCCACTTTACGCCCTCCTTGTCGTCCGCGGAGTCTATGATCGAACTCACTAGATTCCGCATTGCCTCCACCTTTGCCTCGAAGTCTTCAAGATGTACCCAGCCGTCAATAGGGACATCCAAGAGCACCGAAGAGATCTCTGCGATCTTCCCAGCCCTTCGCTTCGGCGGCATGAGATGCAAGCTCTACGGATACTTTTAGCCTAATTAGTACTCGCTGCCAAGACATGTAGTTGGCACTAACATTAGCCCTAATTTGCCCTAATGCCACTATTCCGAAAAGATATTATTCACCCGGTTTCAGGTCCTGAACTTCAGGGTGAATAAGAAGAACTAGCTGCTTATAGTTTAGTGTGCTATCCATCATCTTCGGAGAAAGGTTGTGCCGAAAATAGCGCCAAGGATCAACATCGCATCGTGTTCTCGAAAGATCGGAAAAGATACCGGAGTATCAGAAGTTCGATTAGGTGTCTTTTACACTCGTTTCTACGACTATCTCATAACAAAGGAAAACTTGATAATAGTAAGCTCTTATCAAGATGGAGTCATTTCTCTCTTTGTCACCGACATACTCTCAATAAAGATATTTACTTGTATAAGTAACAGCAAAATACCTAACTAACAGCACAAAAACCTTATTCATGTGGTAGCAAAACAAAGGACTTCCAATAATCCGCAGCCAGCTGATGCTGATCTCCATTGACGACTCGATTGCTTGCTTGGCTGCTCAAAACTAGATTTAATAATTTGTAGTTCCTTGAGCACTTGCCCGGGAATCGTTATTGTCATGAACTAGACAAGCACAGAAGCAGCAGCTTGGGGTATTCTGGCCAGTCTGTATAGGAATAAAGCACGGAATACTCTTCTTTCACAGATGCATATATGATCCACACGACTGCTTCTTTGTAACCATAAACACCTATTTTATGGACGATGCAGGATGTGTACCTGGCATGCTCTTTGTCTTTCCATACAAGGCAATAATGGGGTATCCACCTGTGAACATGAGAACAAAGAATCAGTTTCATTACACCGAGTCAGAAATTAATAGAGCTTTGTAGTCTCGAGTGGCTCTCTTATCTAACTCGTCTGGAGACAGGGTCTGAAGCACTGTCTCCACTGGCACTACCGAGTTTACTAGAAAAACATGCTTTGAAATGAGATGAACAAGATGAATATGGCGGCTGAGAAGGGTGGGAATACTCACCGAGATATGAAGCTTATTCATACCTGGGAGCCATGAATATAAACATAATGATAACCCCATTTCCGGTCTACGTATTCTATGACCATAAAACCATCAGAAATCCTTATTCAATATTGTCAACGGAATATTCAATAACTGTCACTATTGTTTTGAACTGAACTTGTTTGAAATCATGACTTTCTATCCAAACGGCAGTATCCAGAAAGATGCTGCAACTGACGACCGTATCCATGCTGCTACCAATGGCCATGGTGACGGTCATACGCTCAGTTACACCAATAGCAGTGCCACTACTACCCGAGAACTGATTGCAGTTTGCGGGTTGGCCCTGCGTTTGCCAGGCGGCATCAAAGATGCTGACACCTTTTGGAACGTTCTTTACAACGGTCTCGATACGAGAATGCCAATTCCATCTTCTAGATTCAACGTGGATGGGTTCAATGGCTCTCGTGGAAAAAAGGTGTCATCGAGACTAAGCATGGCTACTTCCTCGAGGAGGACATCTTTTCTTTAGACACCTCATTCTTTTGATTCCAAAACAAGAGCTTGAGAAAATGGATCCCCAACAACGGCAGCTACTAGAGGTCACTAGAGAATGCTTAGAAAATGCCGGTGAAGTAAATTATAGGGAAAGGACATTGGTTGTTATGTTGGCACCTTCGGTGATGAGTGGCTCCACGCAATGTCGAAGGAAAGCCAGCCCACGGCTCGCTACAACTTTGGAGGGATTTGATGATAGCTAATCGGGTGAGTTATGAGTACGATTTCAAGGGTCCCAGGTATGCTTAACCACACCGACATGATTTGATTCTTCTAACCGGCTTCAGCCTTGTTATAAAGACTGGATGCTCTGCATCACTCGTCGCTCTCCATGAAGCATGTAGAGCTTTGCAATCCGGAGACTGTACGTCAGCTGTTGTGGCAGGCACAAGCATTATCACAGGTCCAATGACGTATGCTGCTGAGACGGAACATGGTATCTTATCCCCAGACGGGTCTTGCAAGACGTTCGATGAGGCAGCGAATGGCTATGCGCGTGGCGAAGCCATAAATGCTGTATACATCAAAACCTTGAAGGACGCCGTCAGGATGGTAACCCAATCCGCGCAATTATTCGCAATACAGGAACCAATAGTGACGGAAAAAAGGTGGCTTGGAACTGCCTAGCAGCAAGGCTCACGAGACTTTGATGCGCAAAATCTATGCTGATGCTAGACTTAACCCGGTTGAAACTGCATTTGTGGAGTGCCACGGTACAGGCACAGCAGCTGGCGACCCGATCGAGACAACGGCGATTGGAAACGTATTCGGTGAAGCTGGTGTCCTGATCGGCTCTGTTAAGCCTAATGTAGGGCATTCGGAGGGAGCGTCTGGAATCACCAGTTTGATAAAGGCTGTTTTAGCCCTGGAGCATGAAATAATACCCCCAAACATCAAGTTTTCGAAGCCAAATCCTAAAAGTGAGTTTACTTTTATTCCCATGGTTATTATTTCCTTCTGCTGCCCACCCACAGGTGAAAAGAATTTTTGATTAACGTGAAAAATAGTTCCCTTCCAAGAGAAAAAGCTTTCTGTTCCTGTCAAACCCACTGCTTGGCCTGAGGGTCGTGCTGCACGGATAAGTATTAATTCCTTTGGTATCGCAGGAGTAACGCCCATGTCATAGTCGACTCAGCTGCTAGCCATGTACAAAGCTTGTCAAAGCCAAATACCATGACACGTCGGTCAGGGAAGCACATCTCTTAATTTTCTCTGCCAACAGCCCAAGATCCCTGGAGCGTCTCATCGACGACATGAAGGTGTACTTGAGATCGCATCCGGATCGACTGGCCGATCTCTCCTACACATTGTCTCAGCGGAGACAGCTTTTGACGTATCGTGCCTTTGCAGTGGCTAAGGATGACCGTCTGGAGAATATATCAGCAATTTCAAAGGTCCCTGGTAATGTGCCGACAATTGCCATGGTCTTCACTGGCCAGGGGCGCAATGGGCCGGAATGGGTAGAGAGCTTCTTAAATATAACTTCGGTTTCCTCAAAGATATTCTGGCTATGGATGAGGTTCTCCGAAGTTTGAAATTTCCCCGAATGGTCCATATATGGCAAGTAAAACATGATCACTTTTGAGAATGAATGCTTACAGAAACCTAGATGAGCTACATAAACCTGAGCATGAGAGCCAAATTAATAAGGGAGAAATTGCTCAGCCTGTGAGTACAGCTGTGCAAATTGCCTTGGTCAATGCTGTTACTTGCTGTGGCATCAAACCAAGCGCGGTTATTGGCCATTCAAGCGGAGAGATTGCAGCGGCGTTTGCGGCTGGTGCTCTTTCTATGCCAGAAGCAATCATCCTTGCATATTATCGGGGTTATGTTACGAAGAGCAATCGCCTCCGCGGAGGAATGGCTTCTATTGGACTTCCTTCGGAAGAGGTTGCAAGGTACCTCCAGGATGGTGTTGTGGTTGCATGCGAGAATTCACCAAGCAGTACCACTATCTCAGGAGATGCTGATATCCTCCTGAAGGTTGTGAATACCATCAAGGAAGCTCACCCTGATGTCTTAGTTCGTCAGCTCAAGGTTGACGTGGCTTATCACTCGAGTCATATGAAGCCTCTTCGTTCTCGCTATGTGAATTTAGTTGTCGATGAACTGCTCACCAAGGGGCTCCACCGAAGCAACACCAAGATCCCATTCTTCTCTAGTGTCTGTAACGAGGTTTTGGAAAAGCCTTTTGACTTTAGTCCTGAATATTGGGGAGGCAATCTCACATCGCCAGTGCTCTTCCATTCGGCAGTTAACACTTTGTTGAATATAAAATTTCAGAGTGTCTTTTTCCTGGAAATTGGCCCCACTCAGCATTGTCTGGGCCACTTCGCCAAATCTGCGCGGAGATGGGAACACAGTGCTTGTACGCTCCAACAATGGTTCGCAACCACGACTGCATGGAGAGCATTCTTTCTGCGTATGGCAAGCTCCAACAGTACGGTGTCGAAATCGATTCCAAAGCTTTCAGTGCCCCTGGAACGGTTCTAACAGACCTGCCACCCTACCCCTGGGACCACTCTGAATCGTTTTGCTATCCAAACCGCATCTATGATGATTGGCGTTTTCGGCCCGTTGGCCATCACGCCCTTCTCGGTCAACGCATTCCAGAGAGCACGACTATCAACCCTGCATGGAGAGTAGTTCTTGATTTGGAAGACGAACCATGGTTGTCTGACCATAAGTTGAGGGACGACATTGTTTTCCCATTTACTGGTTATGTGTCAATGGCTGGAGAAGCCATCCGGCAAATTACTGGAGTCGAGACTGGCTACAGCGTTCGTCATGTGCTGGTCCACACCGCGATCGTGCTGACAGAGTCTAAATTTGTGGAAATGGTGACTACCCTGCGTCGTTGTAAGTTGACAGATAAAACTGAATCTGAGGACTACGATTTCTTGGTTTCGTCCTTCTCTGGATCCACTTGGATCAAGAACTGTGAAGGCCGAGTGAAGCCTCTCAATAGAATGCGAGAAAGTACGTCATTATCATCATTATCCGATGTGCTTCCTAGAGAAATCAATCCGGCCCATTGGTACAATACAATGAATCGCGTCGGCAATGTGTATGGTCCCGAGTTCCAAGGAATTACTGCACTTTGTTCTTCTACGACGAAACACCT
This sequence comes from Talaromyces trachyspermus, assembly GCA_020137715.1. Taxonomy (NCBI): domain Eukaryota; kingdom Fungi; phylum Ascomycota; class Eurotiomycetes; order Eurotiales; family Trichocomaceae; genus Talaromyces; species Talaromyces trachyspermus. The sequence continues at coordinate 1,309,125 of JACGXQ010000003.1, forward strand.
TGTCAAAGGACAGATTACAAGCTCTGAAGTACATCAAAATGCCCTTTTCTGTTTCATCCTGCAGACATGGATTCCTGCATTCAATTAGGTTCGGCCGTGATGGCCCAAGGTGCTGGTAAAACCTGACACAACTGTTTGTTCCGACATTGATTGAAGAGCTTGACATCACGCGGAGCTCCATGGTAATGGATGTCAGGGCCTGGGGCACGCAAGAGGGCAATAATATTTCCATGGACTGCGAGGCCGAAGGACGAATTCTGCTACGTATCCGTGGTATGCGCGTGGCGCCCTTAGAGGATGGATCAGCAACGGCCGTTGTCGATCGCCATGCTGCCGCTCGATTGCAATGGTATCCCGATTTTGACTTCCTCGACGGCGTCAGCCTCTTCACTCCACCAGCTGCTAGCACTGGGGACAAGATCCTATTAGAAGAGCTGCTCTTGTTATGTCTGCTAGATTCTGCCGAAAGGCTTGAAGGGCTTGAAACAAGGCAGGGCATTTCCTCAAGTTTCGGGATTGGTTGCATCATGAGGTTAACCGCGCAAGGTTTGGCACATATCCAATTATCAAAGGCGCCGCAGATTATGTTGAGATTTCTCGCCCTGTGCGCCTCGAGATGATTGCAGATAGGGCGCAAAAGCTGGCCCATGTCCCGGCTATCAATTCAGCCATGAAAGGAATAATGCGCATCCATAACAATGCCGAGGAACTTTTACGGGTGCTATTGATACGCTTGAGCTCCTTATGGAGGACAACCTCTTGACCGATATTCACCAAGCTGTGAGCTTTGGCTTCAACGACTTCGTTCACAAGCTGGCAATCATGAAGCCTAACCTTCGCATTCTCGAAGTTGGCGCTGGCACAGGTGGAACCACAGAGCTGATCCTAAGAGACCTTATCAAGCCAGGTGGTCACCCCCATACTCAAAGTACACTTTCACTGACATTTCAGCCGGTTTCTTTAATCAAGCAACTGAGCGTTTTGCCTATGCTCCAAACATGGAGATGAAAGTTTTTGACATTTCCAAGGAGCCGTTTGAGCAGGGGTTTGAGGCACAGTCGTACGACTTAATTATCGCATCGAACGTTGTGCATGCTACGCCAAATCTGCAGGCTACACTCAAAAACTTGTGGCACCTGTTGCACTTTGAGGGACATATTGTACTCTCTGAGTTTTGTGGTGTTGCGAGAGTGCCGAACTATATCTTTGGAAACTTCAGTGGTTGGTGGCTTGGTGAAACAGATAACCGAAAACATGAGCCCTATGTGCAGGTTGATAGATGGGATCAGGAGCTCAAAGCAGCCGACTTCACCGGGGTAAACTACTTCATGCTCGACCATTCGGAACCGTACAACTGCTGCGTTGCCATCGTCTCGCAGCCAGACCTGGGAAGACAACGCCCAGCGTCAGAGCCGTGACGGTCTTTTGTGATGCGCCTGAAAAGGGCGCAAGCAGCTGCCTCATCACGAATCTTGAGCGCTCCGGTTTTGACGTTGATACTAGGACCCTGGGAGACCCATTGCCAGAGGATCGGAATATTATATGCACCTTTGACTTAGAGACCCTTTTTGAAAACATCACCTCGAAGAGATTTGAAGATTTTCAGGAGTTTCTCCGAAGTTATAATAAGAGATATAGGTCCAAGAAGCTTCTTTGGCTTATGCCGCCCACCCAAGCTCACTGCACTAATCCTCGCTATTCTCAAACTATCGGCATGTTCAGAGACATTCGTGCTGAGCTGGCTCTTGATTTTGCACGCTGGAGATCAATCCTGATGAGATTGCCTTTTCTGATCTCGTGATCAAAGTGTATCAAAAGGTGTGTACCCGTGAAGACATTGATAAGGTAGAGCCAGACAAGGAATTCATCGTCGACAATGGCGTTATCAAGATCCCAAGATACGAACCATTTTCTCTTCAGCAAGAATTGGATGTTAAGAACACCACCCACCAAGCGAACCTTGTGAAGACATTGGAGATTTCTAAGCCTGGGCTACTTGAGTCTTTGCAATGGGTTGAGAGCAGGCGGCCCCTTGACATTGGCCACGACAAGGTAGAAATTTCGCCGCACGCCGTTGGTTTGAACTTCTATGATATCGTCGCTGCTATGGGCTTTCACTCGTACGGCGACCAACGCCCTCCGGTGGGCATTGAACTGGCCGGTGTCGTGCTCAAGGTTGGCAAGAACGTTACACACGTGAAACCTGGTGACAGAGTCTGCGGCGTAGCACCTGGTGGCTGCTTCACCACAAACGCAGTGCTAGACAATTCCCTGGTCGCCAAGATTCCGGACAGCTTAACATTTATACAGGCTGCGACGATGCCAATCGTTTTTGCTACTGTAATTGAATCATTGATTAACGTCGGCGAGTTGGAAGGGGACAGGTAAGTAACACAATCTGACATTCTTTTGGAGCAAGCCATGAATCTGAATCTCCTTTGACACACGGCTAGACTGTCCTCATCCATTCTGCCGCGGGAGCAGTTGGGCATGCCGCAATCCAGATTTGCCAAATGATCGGAGCCGAGATCTTTCTTACATGTGGAAGTGAGCACAAAGTCGAATATTTGTGCACTAGATTTGGAATCCCACGGGACAGAATTTTTAACTCTCGCGATGCATCTTTTCTTGATGACGTGCTTCGCATGACGAACGGCCGTGGCGTCGACATTGTTCTAAACTCATTGTCGGGAGAGCTGCTGCACGCCTCCTGGAAATGCGTAGCAGAGTTTGGCAAGCTCATTGAACTTGGCAAGCGCGACTTGAATGACTTCGGCAAGCTTGATCTGGAACCATTCTTGCTGAACCGCTCATACTGCGGGTGAACCTCGCACACATCATGGAAGTGCGCCCAGCAGCAGTTGAAAAGTAGGTAGTCTGCTGGTGAACACTTCAAAAACGGAACGAGTGCCTAACAACCACCAATGAATAGATTAATGAGGAGCATGCTTGATATGTACCGTTTCGGTATTATTAAACCTATCCATGAGGTGACTCTCTTCGATGCTTCGAAGGTCGAACAGTGTTTCAGACACTTGCAAAGGGAGATAGTATTGGCAAGGCAGTCGTTGTCATGCCAGATAATATCTCTGATATTCCCAGTGTCGCCTGCGAGCCTCTAAAATTCGACTCCAGTGGATCTTACTTGATCACTGGTGGGCTTGGAGGGATTGGGCGTTCTGTAGCAACTTGGATGGTTGACAGGGGAGCAAAGGAGTTGATACTCTTCTCAAGGAGAGCTGGTCAGATGGATCGCGATAAAAAGTTCATTGCTGAATTAGAAAGTATGGGCTGCTCAGTCCGAGCAGTTGCCGGCGAAGTCTGTGATAGGGAGAGTGTCCGGAATGCAGTTTCCACAGCAGCGAAACCAGTAAAGGGCGTCATACATCTTGCGGCGGTCTTTCAGGCAAGTAGTTCTTTCCATATAGCTGACTCGTGAAGTCTCAACTAACGGAATTAGGATGCACCTGTCCTCGACTTGACATATGAGCAATGGATCAAAACTATAGCACCCAAGGTTGATGGTGCCTGGAATCTTCATCATGTTTTCATGGATGTGCAATTGGATTTCTTTTTATGGCTAGTTCTGTGGTCTCTGTCCAATCCCTGCCTAACCAAGCAAGCTACGCGGCGGCGAATACCTTCCTTGAGTCTTTTGCCAGTACCGACATTCTCTTGGTTTACCGGCGTCTGTGTTAAACATATGTGCTATAGTTGATGTTGGAGTCGTTTCTGAGAACCATGACGTCGCAAGGAAACTAAAGTCCCAAGGCGCTTACTTCCTATCCGAGCCGGAGTTGCTGGAATACATCGAACTGAGTATTCTTAATTCATACGTCAGTACTGGCCCAATGGAAAACTTGCCCAGTGTTTCTCAGTCATGGGCAAATCCTGCGCACATCATCATGGGTCTGCGATCCGCAGTGCACCTGGATGACCCAGATTGTCAGACGACCTGGCGCCGGGACCGTCGCATGGGTACGTACCACAATATTCGAGATGAGGTTACCAACGATCAGTCAGCGAATTCCAATCGTCTGAAGGGCTTTGTGGCTCGCGCGGCAGATGAACCAGAAATCTTGAGAGATCAAGCAAGCATCGACTTCCTGGCCTTTGAGATCGGAAAAAGATCTTTAAATTTATGATCAAGGATGAAGAGGACGTGCAGATCTCCCTGACTTTGGCACAGGTTGGTCTAGACTCCTTGCTGGCGATTGAGCTCCGAAGATGGTTGAAGCAAACTTTTGGCGTTGACATCAGTGTCTTGGAAATCATGGCATCCGGCACGATTGAGGAACTGGGCAAAGTAGCTGCAAGGTGTCTGCGAGAAAAGCTGACTGGAAAGCCTTAGTTAAGACAACCTAAGTATTGAGGTAGTTCTTGGAACTATATTATCGCTTGACGATCAACCAAACAACCATCGCGCAACTGTGTGGTAGTTGTGGTTGTGCAGCTCCTTGCCGTGACCACCAAGAAACCCAACGCGCCCTTTTTGGTATAGTGGTACTTGTTGCAAGACCAATATCATTCAAACGAAATCAAAATTCTAGTACATAGCTAAATGATTAAAATAAGGAGACAAAACTATGCCTTCTTCCATGCCTGTTCCAATATCTCCTTGACTTTGATTGGCTTGATCTGTGGAACTGATCGTTTAAGAAGCGCGCAGGCTTGAGATCATACACTCCTTCCTCGAACCACACGCCATGTGCACTTACTGTATATTGAAAGGCTTCTTTGGGAAGAAAAGAGTATAGAGGAACCTGAGCCGGAAGCTCGGTGGTCTGTCCAGTCTTCAGTTTTTCAACACTATCATAGACAACACTAAATTTCGTGCCTGTGCTCTAGTCAGCTTCTTTATTCAGTTAGTTGCAAGCAGTACACTGGGCTGGCTTACCCTTGGCATCCTCTGTGAGAGAGAGCAATTCATTGAATGTCACCTTATCGCCTATCACATAGGTCTCGGATCCCATTTGTCTAAGTCGAGGCTTGCGGCAACAAACTTAGCCACATCTGTGGTGTGAGTAAATGCCACAGGAACATTGCCCGATCCTAGGATGGCAGCAGTATCGTTTGGGATGTCCAGCACCATCATAATGGGCGGCATGTGGGATGGGACGACCGGCATGCCCCAGTAGTCCATGAAGTAGCCGTTGTAGAAGACAGTGTACTCCAGACTGCTACTGTTCCGCAATGCCTCTTGGGCATTACGAATGTTAGCGACGGTGCTTAGCTGGCCAATGTGCCTGTTATATCATATACTTAGTTGCCACGCGTAAGTAAGCAGAACATAGATGGAAACTTAGAGAATACGAACTTGTCGCTGTACGGCGCCGCCCACTGACTTGAGATCACTCTCTTAGTGACCGTAGATGCATCCGCCGCTTGGATGAGTTGGACCGCCGGCGGACTATTTCCTTCCATATCATCGTAGTTGGCTAATGCAGAGATAACGGTATGAATGCCGAGGTCCTCGAGATTCTTGGTCAAGCTGTCGACATCTGAGTAGTCAACCGGGATTACCGGGACGCCGAGCGTGGACTCGAGCTCGGGATTGGACTAATTGACATTAGGGCACACTTTGCAGCTGTTACTTGAATCCCAAATAGACAGGCAGACCTTCCTACTAAGAACCTTGACCTCATGCTTCCCGGTTGCAATGATAGCTTCGACAAGAGTGCGACCAAGATGCCCAGTACCTCCAGCAACGGCGACGACAACCATCTTGACAAAAAGTAACTGCTCAAGTTGGGTTTTAGTGCTGCCGATACTGCAATCTTGTGCGATAATAGAAATTGAACAAGGTCTTCAATAAGGAGTGTCTTGTCCATTTTATACCTTCAGAAGCCAGGCCTCTTATTTATATGCTAATCAAGACAGAAAAGCAAGCCAGCCGGATGGAAATTGCTTCCGGAGATGAAAATTCGTTGCCTGGGAAGGCATAGTTATTGCTGTAGGGATTTGCTGACAAATGGGGAAACAGATACCTGCATTATTAACAAGTCTACAGTATCTTGGTAATCTCCGGAAGCTATTTGCTTCCGGAAAGAGAGTCAAGTTTCTCGCTGATTAATGTGAATATCAGTACGTTTTATTAGCCATTTGAATATTACGATCAATCACCCCGGTATAGATTTAAAACTACTAGAACAACTGCTTAACTTCGACTGAATGGAAAAGTGTCATCTCGGGCTAGCGATGAGGCCCTCAGTCGAGCAACGCTTGACGGCACGGAAGAAATCGTCGCGCATATCCAAGGTAACCAACCTGTGATATAGTCTTCGTAGAAATTACTCATACTAGACGCAGGCATGTTTTCGATGCCAACAGAAGAAGACAGGATGTGATGGCAAGATGCCGAGGTGCTCAACCTGCACGCTTAAGCAGTTAGACTGCCAGTACCGGCAGGTTCAGAACAAGCGTGGTAAGGGCAAAAGGCAAGTCTAAGCCAAACCTCTAGTTCCCTACAAAGTACTTATTTCATTTTGCGCCTGCTTTTGCTACTTAATAGCAAACAGCAAATCAAAGATCTTCAGGATCGATTGTCAAAAATGGAATCTCTGTTGCAGGGCTCAGGTCTGTCCTCGAAAGACGAACATAGCCAGAGACAAATAGAGTCGACGAGCCTCCAGTCACAAAATCAACCATCACCTTCGACAGTTTCATTTCAGATCACAGCCCCTCTATACCAAGACCAAGATACCCCTGCCGTAGCTGTGAATTCTTCGGTCGTTGATGCACTCCTCAGCAAAAATGCTTCTATGTTCTCCGAATGTTTTGAGACTCTAGGTCATTATTGGCACCAGGTATCTCAGCGTCTCCATCAGTACTCAATGGGAGAGCCTGTTTCGCCTCAGGAACCAGAAGCTGTACTAGTCATACTGACTATGAAGGACATATGTGCTGAGCTTCCACTGTTCTATATGCCTTGGTTTTCGAACGACTTCGCTACCAACATACGGCAGAAACGTGCGATCGTCCCTCTTGGTGGGCATGCCTAAATGCAGTTCTGGCACTTTCTATATCGAGAAGAATTGCGAACGGCTCTTTCCGAGAAATGTCTGTGTTTGTATGGGCATTCTTTAAAACGCTTACGCCGTCTTTCCTGATATAGTCAGGCAAGCCGACGATCTGTTAGCTGTCCAGGCCCTTCTCACCATGGCTATGCTCATGAGAACTTCGGCGGACTATCGAACAACAGCGCTATTACTATCCAATGTATGCAGGATCATCCACACTATTGGCCTCCACATGAGGAGCCGTGGAAAGAGTCACTCTGTTGTTGAAAAGAGACACGCAATAGAGTTTTCTGGATTGCTTTTATTCTTGAGACGGAGATGAACATGTGTGGAATTCCATCACCACTGGACAAAGACAGCATAGATATTGATCTTCCCACTGAGTGGTCACCAGATAGCTGTGGGCTTGTCGCTCTTGAAGGAGAGCAAAGAAGTGTTAATATCTTTAGGTTGAGGGCCGAGCTAGCTAAGATCCAATCGAGGATCCAAAAGAAGCTGTACAGCATGAAGTCACTGAAACGAACGGGTAGCCAGCTGCTAGGAAGTATACAGGAGCTACAGGGTGAGCTCCATGACTGGAGATCAGGGGTACATTCGGAAATTCGGCCAGAATTTGACCATACTTTTACGAGTTCTATGCAGGAAATGCCAATATTGAATTTGCACCTCATGTATTTCAACTGCGTCTCGATGATCCATTGGACGGCAATGCGAGGAAGCTCTTGGAAAGCTACTAAGAATGACTCTTATTCCGTGAGTCAGTACACGGCAGCGGCAAGGGTCATTATTTCCCTATTAAACTGCATGTCTGATCTACAGCTTTCATGCTTATGGTAAGTATTAGCTGATCCACTCTTCCTTCTGCCGACTTAACGTTCTCATAGGCAGGCCCTGTGCTTTGCTGTCTCCGCATGCTTGGTGCTGCTTGTCGATGTGCTAGAAAATCCTCACAGCTTGGAGGTACAAGCAGACACCAAACTACTCAAATCAGTTCTGCGATGGACGGTAAGATTGAAAGACAAGGAAGGTTATGACCTAGTGAATTTACATACCGCCTTGTCGACAATGGTGAGGATCGCTGAATCTGCAATCAATGGCTATGGCGAGGTATTGCAGTCAGCGGTGCGCCAATCTCCTGATGCGGCAGCGCATGCAGAATTCATGGTACTTAGAGTCTGTCCTTGTGAGATTATGGGAATCTAGCTGATCAGAAGCAGAAGTTAGCGTCACTAATCCGCAGTTGTACACATCCCATCTACCTAGCACAGTCTTTAATGAGCAATCTGCCGAATCGCGACACAGATTCAAGTCGCACGTTGTCTGGCATACTAGGGGTAATATGGGAGGAGGATACCGGATACGGTCCGTTTGTTCCCGATATTCTGAAGCCGCATACCTACGGCTTTGGTATTTCGGATGGAATCCTCCTGCACCCTGCTGCTCGGTCAGGGTGAAGCGTAAACAAACTTGCCACTGCAGTGCTTGGAAACAATTATCTACATATCTCTTGATTTAGTGCTGTAATTTTTTTAATGGGAGTCATTTTAGTGATTACCTGATACACAGTGTCTATGGCAGCCGATTTTTCCTTTCCCTTCCTAGATGCAAAGTCTACTCTCCTAGACCAATCAACCGTACATATCTGAAAAGCGTAAATTGGCAGAGTATGATTTCCGGATTAATACGGGCGGCCTGCCGCTTTATACCTCACCACCGCTGCTTCGTCTCTTCAAGCGTGCATGAGGTTGAAGGGCATTTATATAAATGCTAAGACCTTCCTAGTTAGGCATGGTCACTTCTCGCCAAGAATCGACCCACTGTCATCTGTGGTCTCCTGGGCTAGCTTATTTAAAGTGGGGGTGTTAACACCCCATTTTTATTGGAATCACGGAGGTGGATGGGGTGCGCAGCTGGCACGGGTATCTGTTGGTTTGTGGAAGCAATCGAGATGCCTCGCTCCCGCGCACCAGGCCTGAGGTCATCACGTGACCTCGCTTGGGATAGAGGCTATGACCGCGTCGGTGACGGATTCAGATAGAACACACAATTGCATACAATTTACCATAATAACTTCAGTACCCCATGAACTTCTTGAGTACGTACGTACATTGACGTGTGCACGCGTGCCGAGAGCACCCACAATATCGCTATTTCCAATATCATACAGTACAACTGTCAACCACGTAACAGCACTCAATCCAGTCTACGACGCCGAAATCAAAAAGACCCAGAAATTTCTCTGTTTCCTGCCTCTCTACCACGCCATGGCGCAGATGCTCTGCCTGGGGTCCTCGTACCCAGAGCTCGCCGGATTCATTTACACCGAGCTCTTTGCGTTTGCTCAAGTCGTCTGAGTCGGCAGCTTCGTCGGGCAGTGTCATGATTTTGGCTTCCGAATTGGCATTCGGCCAGCCGACGCTGTCTGTTGCTGATTTGGTTGGGTTCCCAGCCTAGCAAGGAGCAAGTTACTCTGCCAAATATGTCAGTACTATTTTTGATTCTGGCTTATTTAGAGTTCGGGCTATACGCACTCAGTCATTCCCCATCCCTGCTTGATATTTATCACTCCCTTCGGCCACAGATTCTCGGCTTCTTCGGAGACCTCACGACTCAGCGCCCGCGGCCTCAGATCCAAGACGCTCCACAGAACTGAGATCGAATTTCTTTGTTTCGGGACGTTTGGCTAACATGACTATGACAGGCGGCACAACCATCAAATCCGTGATGCGGAACTTTTCAACGTTTTGAAGTACAGTCAAGAAATCAAATTTCTCCATGATGTACACCGGAGAACCGCGGTACTGGGCTACACCCAGGTCATGCGCGGATACTGGAGGAATCCCAAAGCGACAGCCAGCACGTTGACGCCGGACGGATGGCTGCGCACAGGCGACATTGCTTATTTCGACGAAAAGGAAAAGTTTTTCATTTCTGGGCGGCTCAAGGAGCTCATCAAAGTCAAGGGTCTCCAAGTTGCGCCGGCCGAGCTGGATGGTGTGTGTCTGGAATGTGATGGAGCGGCCGTTGTAGGAGTGACTATAGACAGCCAGGAGCATCCGCGCGCATACATTGTGTTAAAAGAGGGCGTTCTTTCGACAAAGGCAACCTCAGAGAGAATTGTTGCACAGTCTAATGCAAAATTACCGCAGCACAAGAGGTTCACTGGTGGTGTAGTGTTTGTCGATGCGCTGCCAAAGAACCCGAGCGAGGAGATTTTGAGAAGGCTGTTGAGGGATAAGGCGCAAAAGGAAGTGCAGGCTGAGCAGTCGAATAAGAAGATCAAAGCCTCGTCGTAGGGGTCGACTTTTTGGTTTGATGTGGTTTTATCATGCTGTTTTTCAGCGTACATATCAACTTATAGTTACATTATGTATACATCAATGATAACTAGTAGCAGTGTTTATATGCGTTTATCCAGACTTGAAATTTAAGATACTTCAATTGATTTGGACTAGTTATTTGTGTAGAAAAATTCAGAAATAAATCTTTGCTTTTTCCACCACCAGAGCTTGTCTATAAATGCTTGGAAATCTCCATTTTGGGGTACTCCAAAGAAAAATGCAAATACCCATGTATAACCAACAAAATTTCCGAACCAGCTCTCCTCAATCAGCTTCAGTTCTCTAGACAATTTCATGGATTTCGCAAAACGGCGGACAGCTGAAAGCCACAATACCTCTATCAAGCATCCAAGAAAGTTCAAGAAGAACCACCAGATATCCAGATACCACTCGTGATAGCCAAGTTGCCAGCTCACAGCCGAGTGGGAAGCACCGGAAAGAATGAATACAACGCATGCCGTGATCATCTTAAATGCGAAAGATCCAGGCCGTAATCGTACACTGTGTGCAAGGACTTTTCCATAATTCGTATAGGGCCTAACTGCCAGTCTATGCCAGAATCTGGACCAGAATTTTCGAAGGCTTGTTGCCGACGAGAGACTCCCAAACAGAGCTGGCCACTCACAGGGCTGGTCTAAGCCAACAATCACGAAGAAGCAGGCCAACACGGCGTTGGCGCTGTCCAGATATATAAGACTCTCCAAGATCCAGATAACAGCGGTATATCCTCGAATGATGACCTCACGCGCAGTAACGTCTTGGAGCCGACGTATCAGAATCTGCTGTACAGGCGAAACATCTTCAGGAAAGTACTCAACTACTGTTTCCGAGAACATTAATGGTATGACGTAAGAATGGAGGCAGTAGTATATTGGCAGTTTGACAAGACGTAGGAAGAAGAAAACAGAATATGGAATTTCCGATGATGAATCAACACGGGGAGTTCCAGCTGTTGGAAGGAGCTGTGGATTTCCCCAAAGCTTATAAGTGGCTCGAAAGTTCAGGTTCCACACCCCATTTGGTGCCGCACGTTTTTAGCACAAGATGAACGTGGGGATGGCCATCTTTCTATAAACAATAGCGAAATGACATGGAGCATGTATAGTGATATTCCCAGGCTCCAAAGGCTGATGAGACTGGGGAAAACATAGAAGAAGTACTTGGAGGTGACAAAAGAGAGAACGGAAAATGTGATGAAAAATGGAAGAAGATATAATCGGTACGTTTGATTCGAGCAGTGTAGCGCAACTGAGAAAACTGAAGCCGAAAGAGCAAGATAAAGAATGGGAACACAACACAGTAAAAATTGTGTGATGAGTTGCATATTGCTCGAGTACTAGAAAATAACCTCTTCCGCAATATTGCTAGTCTGGTATGTTTTAGCTGAGGAAGTAGAGGCGGACACTTGGACATATATTTTACGAGATATTTTAGATATCAACGCCCTTCTTTATTCAAAGCCATATAAGAACATGCCACAGAAAGAGGGCCAAAAAGGGTCCAAAAGTTTGCTCGCCGTGATAACAATGAACTAATTATAGTTAACTGGTCATACGATCAAAAGTTGGGGCCGATCAGGTTACAATTCTTTTGGGGTCGGCTGTAATTAGTAGGGGTCTGTAAGAGAAGAACCGTTTTATAACAAGGATTTGACCCCGAAATATACCTGTGCCACTTGTCCATTAAAAAGGTCCTTTTTCAGTTATACACGAGTCTTTGATGCAATATTCATGGTTGTATACGTGCAGAAATATGTCTACATACAGTTTTACTAGGAATCCTAAGTATTTCCCATAAACATATCGTTCATCATTCATGTAATCATTCTACACAACCCTCGTTCGTACAACATGACACATAGAAATTATCAACTACTCTTGTAATAGCACAGAAAGCAACGTCCCAAACTCATTCCAAAGAACGTGTCCGCCTCTCGCCAACGCTTTACTTGTTCCAAACATGTAGAATCTCAGCTCGACAGAGCATAATAGCTATCATCTAAGCAGCGAAATTAGTATATCATAATATTCGTATTGACAAAATATTGATACTTACGAGGGTAAGGTCTACCCCACTAGCAATTCGAGCCTTCCAGATACTCCTATCACGAGTGCGACTGCCATTGACTTCGGTTATCTGGATTTGCGCCACGGGTGCATCTTGAATATTGGCGATCATCATAAGGCAACCTTCGTCTTTTGGGCGGACTTCGACCAGCTCTTTGCTGCCTTTGTCTCCCTGATTGTGGACAACAACGTCGAGAGCCTGAGCATACCTAAATGAAGCATGCTTCATGGAGCATAACTCTTGACCAGCCGGATTCTCCACTACCCATTTACGAAAACGCTTGCGGAAGTGAAAAATAGGGGTACCAGTGGCATCCTTAACTATACGGCGCCAGCTGGCTGATCCTGCGCCTTTGCTCTCCACGGTAAAGAGTATCTCGTTTGACTCGTCGCGCACATGGACATCATTGAAGATGCGATCATGGCATTGCATAACAATATTAATCTCCCGCTCTTGAATGAAACCGTCCAAAATAGCGACAGGAAAGGTCTGAGGCGTGAGGATCACATCCATTGTTCTCGTGGAAATGGTATAAATAGAAGAAGAGCAAAACTGATGATTGAGTAGCGATTTGAGTAATCAAGTGGAGTAGTACGGAGTAGGCAGGAGAGAGATTGTAAAAGAGGGAGCGAGATTCCGGAATTACCATGTGGCATGCTGCAAGCTGAAAGGGGAAAAGAATGCTGACTTTGCGCTTTAGCGACCTACAGAGATCCCTACTTACTTACGGCTTAAAACGGCTCCGAAAATATAATTAAATTTCTTGGTGAAATAGTAACCGAATGTGTTATTGGTTGTACCGGCGAAAAATTGATTGGCTGGATGATCCGTTGCTATTTCTAAAATATCTGACCGTGGTGCCCGACGATGCATATAGATCAAGGATTATATGCGGCTAACTCAAGATTGCACATAACAATGACCAATCATGTCTCGTCTTGCGCACGATCCTGCTCAAGATATACTGAGCGTTGTCGCTCGCATTTTTCTATTTCTACAATGAACTTCATCTATCTACGATATTGCGGAGTTGTACGGAACAGGACTCAATACAGAATGGCTCGAGACTCTTTCCGATTTCGAGCTCTTCTCACTGCTTCCCTTCCTCTTCTTCTTCTCGGTCTAAGTTTTCCATTCATGATATGGCATGCTCTAGTCATTTTGACTGCATCTCCATATCCTGTCATGTGTGTTATCTCTGAGTCTATGGCTCCAGCGTTCCACCGAGGGATATTCTCTTCCTGTGGAATAGGTCCCGTGTTCACGTGGGGATATTCCGGTTGTATGGTTTGCGGAGAATCCATATCCAATGGTTCATCGCGCTGTTCAAGTCTATGATATTGATTCAGGGCAAGACAAGCCTTCGTCGAGGTACTTAGTTGATGCGCAACAACAAAGGGCGAGAAAAGCTACTGATCAGAGACCTAGACAACTTATCGTAACAAAGGGGACAACAACGAATTCATGGATGTTCCGCTCTACCCCCGGAAAAGAGTTTGTTGGACGGGATGAGATTGTTGGACTTGTCAGAGGCTATGTGCCCTTTCTTGGTTGGATGGTAATTGTCTTACAGGAAGTTACTTGGATCAAGTATTCCATCTTTGGTTTGGCTCTCTGTTTCAGCCTGTTTGGTTGAATTGAAGTGGGTATGATCATATGTTATATTTAGTTAATGGCCGTATTCTCCCCGACAAGCAGCAGTAATAATTAATAATAGTACTAAGCCTGCGGTACTATCTGATTGCATCAACGACGAGCACGAAATCCAAAAGGACCGAGTTAACTTGCGGGGCTCCCGCACTAAGTGGGGACTGTGGAGCATACTATACTATATACCCGTCTCGTCGTGCGCCCCACCCTGCGGGTTGGACAGGAACGAATTTTTATGAGGCCTAGTATAAAATGGCCAGTGAGCCGGGATGGCCACTGAGCCGGGCAGACCCCAACCCGCAGGGTGGGGCGCACGACGAGACGGGTAGTTAGTTAGTTTAACGTTGAAAGTTTTGAAACTCGACGGACACGAACGCCGAACATTTGTCATTCAGTACGGAGTATGGAGTACGTGCGTAGATAACTCAAAATTAGGGTGTTCACTAACTTGCACGACCAAAGGTGCTTGGCCTAATCTCAGACCTCTGTAGAGTCAGCATCCTGGCCAGGGCCCGGGCAGTATCTTCCGTGCCGCTCGACAGGGGTCTGAGATTCAGAGATAAGTTCGCACAGCCAGTTCTTCGATATGACAGTCGCGCTCACTGCAGATGTGATGCCAGAGTGACGATGTGCCGGAACTTGGCCAACAGTATAAAGTTGATACTTTCTCTACCTAAGACACCGCTTTGTCAGAGAATCGCCGAAGTCGCAGCCAATGAATCAGATCATCTGTACAGACGCTAATGCACGAAGGGAACCAAGGATTATTCGCAACCACTAGGGTTAGAATAATGTATCAGCGACAAATATATTGTATCAGTGATACAATATGGGAGATCAGTGATATAGCATAATGTATTGGCGATACATTAGGGACAGGGTATATAAGGACACTCATTTACCATGTATTTAGCTTTACTCTATCGTCTTGAATTAACTGTGCAAACTTGAGTATACGATCTTCTATCGATCAGGATATTCATACTTGTTTAAGACTTTGCTTTCCAAGAAGCCTTTCGTACTTAGAAGCCTATTAACTTCGCCCGTTAATAGCTATCCTAGCTATACTCGAAGGTAATCAGACCGAAGTTTCCGACACGTTTATAATAGAGTTCATGGATGTCCTCCTGGGACTTGAAGGGTCTGTGTATTCTCCCTGAAGGGCCAAAGCTTCGGTACAGCAAATTATGTAATAATAGTATTAGATCTATCTCGTATAATTTCACTTTCTTACTGATGCTGAGTCAATCATATTTTGCCCGAGCGTAGTAGAGATAACATATGTATTGTCATCTGTATGACCTGCATATCAGAGGATCACTCTACAGGGTTAAGGCAAAACTAAGGCATACCAATATAATCCTCGGTGTTTAAGTTAGCATTTTGAACATCCTACAGGTCTGCAACTCATGTTTAGCCCAGTTTCCCCTGGCCCCGAGATGACGTTGCAGATTCGAGGATCAGCCTCTTGAATGTAGGGATAACGCCAGGACGGTCATTTGGAACTATTTTTGGCTCATTTGTATGATGAATACTATCAAGGAATGTTGGTTGAGTATCGTCATTATAGTCACTAAATGGCAACATGTTATACGAAGCCGAAATCGGGAGAGTTACGAATATACCGACTTTGTGGTCTATATAAGGGTCCTTCTCTTCTCTCAAAACCCTCACTTGAAACAGAAACAACAGCAAAAAGCGAAGCAAAAAGCCTTCCAGTTTCCCTTCAATTATCTTCTTTACCAATTCCAGACTTTCCGGTTTTATTTCAAGTTCTATTAACCTACCGAATTTCAATATGCATGCCATGAGCCAGGTCCTCGTTCCTACCATTGCACTTCTCGCAATGGTACAGTACTACCCTGCTCCCTTTATTCCAATCGCAGCAGGCGTAGCTGCTAGTACCGCCGGAGCTCTCGGGACCGCTGCTGCTGCCGGTGCCGCAGCCGTAACCACTACATCTACTGTTGCCGGTGTTATTGGCGCAGCTGGAGCAGTGGCAGGTGCCATCGAAGGTGGTGTTGCTGCTTCTCATCATAGCAAGAGAGACCTTCGCAACTTCAACAGCCGCATCAAGAAGCGTCAGGACCTTTCCAAATTGGGCTTGGGAACTGCCTGGCCTAACTGCATGAATGAGCTTGGAAGTGCTCATCTCACCTTCTCTTCTCCTTCCTCAAGCTGTAAGTCAACTTTTTTTATTGGTATCGGTATATTTCAATAAAAGTTACTAACAAAAGTGTTTCATTAGCTGTACTTGTTCAAGGCATGCCTCCAGGTAAGCTAACTTCGAGTTATATCCTGAACGAAAGATGGACTAATATATGATATAGCATGTATGACCTTGTCTGGTGTTCTCACCAACGTGTACAATGAGGGAAACCCAGTCCCTGAGGGCACCGACTCCGTCACATTCACCAACTTGGCCCCAGGAGACCTTCAGGAAATCCAGGATGCTCTCAACGGCCATCCCAACTACCAGCATTAAGACTTAAATCAAGCGTCGGGACTGAACCTAGGTGAACCAGAAATTTGCCATTAGATTAGATTGGGAACTGGTTTTCTCAATTCTTTCAATCTATTCTTTTTTTTTTTTCCATTGTCTTTTCACGTGCACTTTTCCACTCTTTCTATATTTTTGTACTGGTATTGATACATATGTAACTGTGCAATAGAGCCAAAGTGCAAAATAGGCCTCGGAATAATGCTACCGCATACTATAGCTGCATAAGCGACAAATTGTATTTTACAAAATTTACCTGCGGCCACATGGCCATTCGTAATAAACGTATAGCCATATGTAAGGCCTGCAGCCGTATGGGAGAATATGGAGAGATGAATCATGATCCTATGATATCCGTGGAGAAGTTCGCAGAGCTCACAGGGTGAAAGCTAAGAGCTGGCCGACTGCGGTGAGATGTAACCGATTATTACCATTTACATCTCCGGGCCAATCAGTGGTGTCGCCAACATCTTCTTGCGATACCAATAGATAGTAGAGTACAGTCAAAGGATTACCATCAGGCACGCGAAGGAATATGAATGCTTCGCCCATGACCACACAGCCTTATTCGTTTCCACCTTTGTACATGTAGTGGGAGAGCTGCGTAATCACTACAGCGACAACGCGCCGGCAAATATCCTCCAGCAATTCGTCTTTCTAATATTGCACGATGCGGTCAAGATCCATATCCTACAGTCCAGCTTTGATGTGGGCGAGAGACAGCTTATGCGGTGCTTTATATTTAATAAGAAAGAACGGAATCATCTCGTTCAGTCCCCGATTATAGACACAGAACTGGTCCGCGCGAGGACGAGGCGGACATAGCTATGCGGTTATCTATCTTCTTATCCATAATATTGATCTAGAGGTGTCCCGCGACTGTCTTGCTAGGCGCTCTAAGCAACAGGGTGCTTCATACTCCAAACTAAGAGAGTTCATGTCTATAGCTAATCTGGACTCATCTATAAGTGTGTTGACATAATTCTCAAAAATCACGTTTCCATATAGATTGAATTTCTGCTGTAGTTGTTCGCTGTTATAGAGCGCCTCAACCACAGACATGACACATGATTCCACGGTTTCGCGTTGAAAATATCCTATGTCGATTGGACGATGCAATCGTCAATATGCCACACCTGGGCAACTGCATTCGCCAGGAATCGTTCCCCTCCGATTGGCTTCGCATACGCTATTTGTTTGCGACGCTTAAAGAGGTGGTCCTCAGTGTGAAGCTGGGAGCAGCGGAGCAAAATAGCGAATCTTTGATCCGGTGAGATCCAGAACTGCTTGTTGTGGTATTTCTATGGACCTCCAGGGCTGACGTTTAGATACCCAGCCGCACATCATCACGCATCCAGGCAGCATGGGAAGCACTTCCTGAATATCTCTGCTACAACCCTGTCTGCACCCCAAGTCAAACATCATCCACGCCCTACCAGTACCTTGCCCGCCTGCTGCTCTATCTTGAATACCTTGACCTGCAATTCAGTACACAGCAGGCACTTTGCCACACCTCTGGAAAAGACGTCGGAGGCGACACAAAACTACTAAAATTGGGCCTAACCTTGGTAGCCACAACAGCCAATGCAGCCCGCGTCTTCTGCAGGGGTTTGGTGCATCGACGGACACAGCATTGATGGTAAGATCACTTGTCCCCTAACCTTGTACCAACAGTCATCTCTCTTCTCAATTTGAAATTATTAACGCCGCGCAGCTCTGCTTCTACGGTCTTCCCAGTGCTCTCGTCCTTGCCGATGCTTTAGCCAACATTACAGAAGACGGACAGAACATGCCTACCGCCAACAGATCCGATAATCTGCCACTTTCGTGGCCTGAATTCCACCATCAGCTCAGCGTGCTATCCGCCGAGCTAGAAGCCCTTGTAGATTTCACAGACAGCAACTATGCGCTGTACAGTAAGCAGAAGGAGGCACTTTCAAGACAGCTTGACCGCGCCCTGCACGCAAGGCTCGAGGTGTCGCCTTCCAAGTCGCCGCAATCCGGGGACTCTGACCGCGCCATTGAACGATATCGACAAACTGATCGCTGAGATTGCAGAAGATGGAACTTTTGCCGATGGTCCAATCGGTGACCTGGAATCATCGAGTGCGGGCCCTTCAAGCTGGACACTAGACGATATTTTTGATGATTGTCTGTGGAATGTATCGGAGTAGATCTATACACATATATTAGGAGCATCAATTTGAACTTAAAACATTGCACTTGAACAAAATCGAAGTTGCCAACCTATGTATGGAAGTGTTTTGCTTTTGTCCCTCTCTACTTTAGCCCCTTTTAAATTGATACCGGATTACCGCTATGCATGTGATAACCAGTTGACTGCCATCCACTTCACAATCAGGCCCTCAAAACCACTGTAATTGGCAGCTCATCTTCCGGCGACCCTGGTGTACATTGCCTTTCATCGCGAGGCAACGCCGAAAGCACGAATCTTGAACATATAGCCGCAAGAACATGCTGCATAAAGTAGTACGTCTTAGGGTTAGGGTTAGGGTTAGGGTTAGGGTTAGGGTTAGGGTTAGGGTTAGGGTTAGGGTTAGGGTTAGGGTTAGGGTTAGGGTTAGGGTTAGGGTTAGGGTTAGGGTTAGGGTTAGGGTTAGGGTTAGGGTT